>JAKULF010000009.1:0-1474792 GCA_022661535.1 Eutypa lata | reverse complement strand
ATAGGGAAGGTTGGAAGATATACCAATCTCTTGAAGTTTGACGCCAGCCTCCTCAAGATCTTCAGTCGGGAAGGGACCGCCTCCGACTCTTGTAGTCTACAAGGATTAGCACTTTTCTCCCAGTAATCAATTGAAACGGGCAAAAAATACTAACATAAGCCTTAACAACTCCAATCACTTGGCTGTACAGAAGTGAAAGTCAGCCCTTGTCGCATATACGAAACTAGCCTTATGACACAGTTCAAAATTACTAACTCGATCTTCGCGGGGTTGATAGCAAGGCCCGTCACGACACCGCCCAATCCCGTGTTGCTGCTGGTGACGTAGGGGTAAGTGCCGTAGTCGATATCGAGCATGAGGGCGTTCGCGCCCTCGATGAGGATCTTAGCGCCGCGGTTCTGGGCCTCGTTCATGAACTTGACGGCGTCGGTGACGAAGGGGGCGAGGCGGACGCGGTAGTCCCTGAAGCGGGCAATCTCGTCCTCAACATCGTACTGCAGAAGGTCACCGTAGCGCTTGCGATAGCCGGCAGCGAGGCGGCGCAGGTGGCGCTCGAAGGACTCCCGGTCGAAGATGTCGTGGACGCGGGCGCCGCTGCGGGCGGCCTTGGTGCTGTACGAAGGGCCGATGCCGCGCCCCGTGGTCCCGATCTTGCGCTCGCCGAGCTCGACCTCCTCCAGCCCGTCCACGGCCGCGTGCAGGTCGAAGTTGACCTGGCACCGGTCCGAGACCAGGATCCGGCCGCGCACCCCCGCCAGCCCCTTCGCCTCGAGCTCGTCCAGCTCCTGGAAGAAGCTCGGCACGTGGAACACGACGCCCGATCCGATCAGGTTCGTGCAGTCCGGGTTCACGAGGCCCGAGGGCAGCAGGTGGAAGCTATACGATACGCCGTTCGCGACTGTTCGTGTCGGGTAGGGTGTGTGTTAGTGATCGCATTACATTGTTTGTGTCCTGTCCTACGGTATTGTAAAGTACCCCGTGGTGTGTATAGTGAGTGCGATGAGAGGCACATACCAATCGAATGCCCAGCATTGTGACCGCCGGCAGCCCTTGCGCAAATCTGGGCTTTCGGACAGAGAATATCCGTAAGTTTTCCTACGCGATTGGTAAGTCTTCAAAGCCGGGTTCGAACGGTGAGGTAGTCGGTTAAGGCCCTCGTCATGTTGGCTGGAAGGGAATGCAATGCAATGCGTAAAGAAGGATCATACCCTTGCCTTCGTCCCTAAAGATTGAAAGAAAAAACATTTATGTTAGCATAATATTTATCATCGTTCCCTTGAACCAATCATGGTTTACTTACCCCCATTGGGACCCTAAAATGATGGTGGCCATGGTGATGATAATGCAGGTTGCATGTTGCGCAATTTGTTAACAAAGCAACGTTGAGGTAGCGCTTTTCTTAAACGAGGGGTAAAATTTCTACCGCGTGGTCTTCTTTCAATGACATACCTAGGTACTTCCGTACTGGCGGGCTGGCGGGGTAAGCTGCAGCAAACTAGACAGGGGTAGTTAATTGTTATCGATACGGTAATAGGGGCGTTTTCCTTGTATTTCATCGTCACTAGCGTCTCCATGGGATCGATCACAGTATAACAATTGGGCCTACACAACAGAGGTCGCAGGACAGCCTCAGATCCGGAATGATAGCTCAATCGTGACGTAGCAGTAGAGGCAGCTGCTCTCGTCAACGGCTTCATACCCTATACATTCCTGTGTCTCTACAACGCATGCACCCAGATATGCTGTTATACAGCTGATGGATGCTACAGCTAGCCCTAACTTATCACGGCGTTCCTTTCCCACTTCTCCTTCTCCCTCCTCTTCGTTTCCCCCAAGTCCAATGCGCTTTCGGGTTCTCCGCCAGGAGCCTCATAGATTTCGCATCTAGAGAATGAGGCCCCACTTCCCTATCCATAGCCTCCGCCGCCTCGCGGGCGTACTCCCGCGCTCTCTCCGTCTGGCCGAACAGGGCGAAGTTCAGCGCCGCCCGCGTCAGCGCCTGAGCGAGGTAGATGTGGAGATGCTCCTCTTCGTAGAGCCGCACGAGCTCGGCTCCGGTCTCAGCCGTGACCAGCGTCTCGTTGAAGATCCCCAGGTCCGCCTCCAGCTTCTCGATGGTGCGCAGCCGTGCGTCTGACGCTGCCGCTTCCTCGTCGCTCATCGCGCACTGGGCACACGTGCAGTTGAATCCCCACCTTCTCAGCCGAGTCATTCTCTCTTCCCGCGTGTGCATCTGCCCTATGTAGCTGATGCTCAATTCCTCGCCGGGGGCGATGTCGCGAGCCGCGACCGTTGTGTGGGTTATATTGTTGATGCGGTAATTGAGACTTGAATCAGGTTTCACAATTAGCCACTGCGCACTTCAAGATACCAGCTGTCGTAATTAAAAGAGGAAACGGCTTACTTCGGTCGGCAATCGTGATTAAACCGCGATATCTCCGGATAGCAGCCTAAGTGACTACCAGCCTTCGCATCCCCTTCATCCTTGTTATCGAGAAGAACTTGGAAGCAGTTGATCTCTATCTTGTTGAAGATGTCCTTGCCCATCTGCCCCATAAAGAGATCTCGTTTAGGATCCGGGAGCCTCGCCACGGCTCTATCGTACAGCATATCCCTTGGCTCCGGATCCAACCGGACATGGGCGTCGGTCTGTACGATCATGGTCGCCGGTCGCACCATGATGGTTTCACCTCGATAGATTGTCCTGTTGGCGATAAGTCCGACTCCCTTGCCGGATACCATCGCTTGGTAAAATGGCTGGGGAGCTAGAGGGGGTTCGGGTGGGTTTGGGAAATCGCTTACGATCTCCGCATTTTTCGGGCTGGTAACGAGCACAATCCCACCCCCGAGTTCGCGATTCGAAAAGATACATGCCTGTCTATTGCAAGTTTCTAATCCTTCCCATGCTGAACCTGGTCTAGCTTTGTATGTCTGCGTTGTTGACGTCCCGTCTGGATATGATTTAATGCATATAGGCGCTTGAACCAGTTGTAAGGGACTCCACGGAGTAACATCAGGCAAACTTATCGCTTTAGCCACAGCTATCACCAGGGTAAACGAGAAGCCATAGATCAGCATATGCATAGCTTTGATACAACCGAATAAGCCCATCTAACATGGCAACAATCGCATTCGAGAGAGATGGATAGTCCTTTGTCCAGTGTAATAGAAAAAACAATCTGTTTTGTAGGCTGCTAATTTTTGATTGAAATTCACCTTCGATTCAAGTATAGTATCATTCAATCGACTGTCCAATCCGTAGTAATATATTATGTTTTCGAAATTTCTTGTACTTGCGGGTCGATCTGGCCGTGCCCTTTTATTTCTTTTTGTTCAAATATGTTAATCATTCTCAGAACGACAATGCCCATATATTAGTGAGAGAAGACACCGTCTCATTACCCATTGATCTGACGGTTTCGTGTCGTATTAGGTTTTAACCGGTCTACGGAATACGCTTCCTCTAGGTTTTGCCGGTTATTACCATTCCATCAATCTTCAGATCTTGGCCCGATCGACATGTAATGAGGACAGCAGCAGAGCCAATGAGAGTGGCTGGGCGTCGATCTCCTACTAATTTCAACCAATTCCCCGTTTCATAGTAATTAAGGTACGAAAAAAGATAACAATTCTCGGAATAGGCACTGCGCTCCAACTTTGCGTAAGATCCGACATGATAACTATCAGGATCCCGATCCACAATATTCATTGGTTCGTACAGGTATTTCGCATGAGCTCTGCAGTAAGTTATCACGAACATCATGAAGATGAGTAAGTACGAATCTTTCTGAAATGGAGCAGCCAAGCCGTCCATATTGAGAATGCCCTATGCCAAATGTGTACGGTTGAGGTCGGAGTCATACTTGGCCTGCACAAGGATCAAGATCGCGGTTACGCACAATGGAATTGTCTCTCCCCTCATGATCATAGAATAGACATCACGTTAGCAATGAGCAGGGTTTCCCAATAAACGACCTCGGCGCTCTTGATATACCAACGTAATGTTGGTATCGACTCTGTGAAACAGCACCACGCGATACGGATTGCGAGTCTTCTGAAGAGAGCTTTTGCTATACACGATAGCATGGAATACGAGCAACGGAATGTTGATTTCACACGTGGCATTGATTAATATATATTGTAGGAATCATAAACATCAATTTGTAAACAGTTGTATGTGGACGCTTCCTTATCTACTCTATCAAGTCCTTTTTAAGATATCTTCAAAATTTATCTTTCTTTTCGCAGTTTAGTATGAACTTAGAAATATACTAGTCTTATACGCAACTGTGAACAAAACTGTCACCTTTTCCGTGCAACCCCTATCTTCAGTTCTATATTTTATATACGAAGCACTTCGCATCATCATGGCTATTACGTCAGGGCCATGGTCAGTGGATATTCACCCTTCACCCAGAAGCTTATTGCTGCGCTCTTTCGAACCATACACCCCATGGGCTAATTTTAGCGGTTCCAGAACGGCACATAATCGTGTTGGGTCGCATTAGCTACGGACGTGGTCAACACATCCGTTTCCAGGGGTAGGAGCCCTTTCGCTACAGGTTATAAAGAGGCTCAATACGAGACCTTTGCGAATGGTCGCGATGGAGTGGGTTGACTGCTCGAGAGCGCATAGTGAATTTCCCCCCTCATTTTAATAGAAACCATACCTCAACATAGGAAAAGGGTTAGTTTACCTAAGTACCTACATTGCCCTGTTTCTAAAAGGCCATATTATTATTCAGTTGCTATGGAGTTACGCAGTCCAGTTAGTTGTATTTTAGTGACTAACCCGGACTACAGAAGAGCACAGTCTATCAACAGAGAAGTGGGTTGAAGCGCTGCCACAAAGCTATTATGCAACGAACAATACTAGACACGACAGTATCAACACTAAATCATACCATCCATTAATTAGGTGGACATAGTATACTCATCTATGTTAAGTGACAGTGGGACAGAAAAAAAGGAGAGCCATATATTTCTTATGAATATTAACACATCAACATGAAAAAGTAAACATTATATTGTCAACTCCCTTTACCATTAAGGCAAAAAGCTCGAAGCCGACAACAAGACTTGAGCATAAAGCGACCAGTTAGAGGAAGTACACTAATGAGAGCCTACTTCAAAAGGGGGATTTAGTTCGGGTCATCCTTGCAGTCGATTGTCCAATTCTCAGTGTTACCACTCCCATTTGTACTTCGGTGGGCGATCCTTCCATTGCAAATTAATGGGAACCGAATTGAGGTCCGAGACGCAATATACGAGCGGGGTAACCGTGATCTCTTTGTCGCAACTGAGAGTTGTTCCCGGATCTTCGGTAGACCACGGCGTCTTCAAGGAACAGTCGCCAATCTTGACCCCGCGGGTATCGACCATGGAGTAATCGCGGTTACTGTAGATAGCTATGACATACAGAGTCAGTGTCCGCACTATCCTCGATGTTAATGCTGCGCGAGGAGTAGGCTTACTGAAGTGGCCCATCTCGTTGTTCCACTCGATGGACTCCGGGTTCTGATTGTCCCCGCAGTTGATGCATCGGACCCCCCATGCCGTGCTAAGATCATCGATGTACTTCATCCATTCCGCCTCAACTACTTGCTGGCATTTCGGGAGACTCTGCGTTACATTTTGGGCCGCGGGGTCCAGGAACGCGTAGGTCTCCACGGTCTGACGTCTGTGCCGCCAAAACCAGTGGGATCTCGTCTCCCACCTAGAGTAGATCCAGAAGTCGGCAAGGGCAGTGGGCATCAGAACGCCGAATATGAGTAGTAAGTTGCAAATCTTCATAATGGAACGAGGCGGAATAGGTATAGAATAAGAAGAAAGCAAAGTTCAACGGAGTTGGAGCGGTGTTTGGTTGTTATTATTCGCGCTTGATGATCCTTGGTTGAAGGGGGAGCTGGAGGGAGCTGACCTTCTCCCCTATATATAGATGACTTTCCAAACTAAGAACTAGTTTAGCTGAAGCACTCATATCCCGGTCTATCACCCCCTCAGGAGCTCAATTGGGGAGTGGGCTACTATTCCTCATAAGGGGAGGACAATTTCCCAAAATACCAATAAAGGCAAGCAATAGGTATGCCCTACTAAACGACTCGTTTGATTTAACCGTTTCAGGGTTGGAGAAGACACCTCTACTGTTAGTCTTAAGAATCCCATCTTACTCCATACCCCCTTTTCCCCCTCCTTTCTCCAGCAATATCCAAGGTCACACAGCATGGTTTGGAGACTCCGGTTGAAGGCCTCGGTGAGAGTATCGAGATGCCGTATTAATTGAACCCTAGAGTACATTCTTTGTGGTTCAACGAGAAGTATGAGGCGGGCCTTTATACATGATTATGTGAAGCAGTTTCGTCCGTGAACAAAAATTATATAGTTAATCAGTGATATCAAGCGAACCATAGTTTACACCCAATTTGTAATAGGAAATAATCCATTGTCTACCAGTACGGAGCATGGTCGCCCCGAAATATGGTAACACAAGACCCGCCCCTGTTTACATGGATATTTCCCAGTAACCACTTGTGCCTACACCGACAATGGCGCAAACGTAAATGTATCACAAACAACACAGCATAACTTGTTATTAGAGCCATTCAATTGGAATTATTGGCCTCTAGACTATTTGCAGCATGGAGGTGATATTAGAGTGAATTGTCAGTCGAACCCCCGTACGCGTATTTGACAAAGAGTGTACGGAGAAGAAATTGAAAGTCGCTTAAAATTCCCCTGAAATTGAGATCGAGTCGTTCACCTAGATACACTGCAAAGCCTCCCATGGCCTAATTGCAGTAGTTTTGCAACTGCATCATGTTGTTAACACTATAGCAACCAACACTTCTCGCAATAGATATTGGGAGTGGGTGCGTGCGTGACCGCGTGCTTGATCTCTATGTTCTACGTTAGTCATAGTAAAATACCAATTGATAGTAAGTATTGTGAACCGCATATATGCCATTCACATTTGCGTGTTTCAGGTAATGGGGTATCAATCTGATGGCAATCTACGTGGTGGTCTAGACTATCTCTCTATTTCTTTGGTCTCCTCCAACCCGCATGTAGTCAGCGCACAGGATCTCCCGGTGCTCTAAGTCTCCGGGTTTGCTCCAGCGTCATTTTCCATCTCCCATTCGCCTTTCAAGGAGAGGATTTCAAAAAGGTGCCAGAACGATATCTCCAGATCGTCAATCTTAGGCGCCGCCCAGCTGAAATCCTGGGCAAGGGCGTAAGCATAGACTTGGGTCGCAAATCATACCCAGTGCTTCTCTTGGCTCCATCTCTCTTTAGTGGGAGTCTGAAGTGGATCGTAGAATCGGAAAGAGGGGAATCTGATTTACTCCTATGAGATTTGTGTAGATCTTTGAAATCGGCGTCGCCATGGCCGCGGTGGTTTGCGAGGTAGATAATCGGTGATGAATTCTTCAAGATATAGTTTCACTGCCGGTCCATGGAACCATTTGCTGTTCCGAACATAATTGGAAATCTAACCTACGGCTGCGATGGGACGGCAACCACCCACTCCTCGAACGATGTTCCCTAGCAAGAATAGAACCTGCTATCTCCAAGTTTAGACCTCATCGCTCTACCAATAATCCACGTGGTCTGTCGGAGTCGGATCGGCGTCTGAACGGCACCTCGAGGGGTGCTGGGAGGCTCGGGCTGCTTCCGCTTCTGAGGGGTGGCGTGGGAGGTACGGTTCGTCAGACCGGTAGACGCCACAAGGCCGGCCGCCAGCTCCTCCTCCACCGGAGTGGAATGGTCCATTCACGAGGGGATGAGCTCCTTCTTGAAGAGCCGCTAACGCTATAACGGCGTCGTTTTTCTCTTTTTCTTTTTTCTTCGTAGCGTGATAGAGTCATATTCGTTTCATGTTATGTGCTGTGTCCAATTCGAGAGGGAAGATGTCTTCGCTGTTTTTGTGTTGATTAGTAAAAGGTCCGGACTACAGCGTGTATGTGATCTTACCTAGCCATAGCGAGTTTGATGAATGATAAACTTGCTTATTATATCGCTTGGGTTGAAGGATATCCTTAGTCTTTCTGTTGTGCCATTTAATTGACTTGGAATCAAGTTATATGCGCCTCTAGTTTGTAGTTAGGCCAATTAAGAATGCCATTTCTTGAAAATTTGTTGTGTGGAAGAAATCTGTGGTTATGTATGTTGTGCAAATGAATGTTACATAAGTACATTTGCAGCAGTTTCTCTCAGTACCTTGATACCTTAAGCACACAGTCATAACAAATAATGTGATAATTTGTATATACTTTCAGATTAGGCCAAATATTGATCATGATTAGCATACAATCAAGCCCGTTGACTTAACTAATACTTTACCGAATCTAATTATCACTTGTCAACCTATGTGTCTCTTTTCTCTAGGAAATTTCAAGCACCTCTCAGTAATCCTGCTCATATATCTAACGACTGGTGCCATTACAAGCGGCTCACTTGATATCAGGTATGGAACAAGAAGCCTAGATTTGGAAATGAGAGAATAATGTATATATGTTCCATGATATCATTGAATTCCTCTATATTTATTGCACCTGGCAGTTGAGAGTTGGTCTAAAGGGAGAAGCAGAAGTACAACATATCGAGTAAGGAGGTATATACTCCTATCACATCTTACCATGCGAGCCCATATGATACATACCTCCACAGAGTTCCAAAACAGTACAATCTTTCAGTCCTTTTCGGCCCTGAATAAATAACCATACAGTCAACAGTTGAGCGCGTAAGCACCGCAGTTCAGTTCCATTCCGTCCACCTGAATTATGCCTCAAAGGATTATTATTGCCTCGAGTTATATCAGCACAGACACTCACTTCAACTAAATACTTCTTGAACAGTATGATCATATCTTCGCAGTAGTTTCATGCCAAGAATAGACGTTAATAGAAACTGCCAAGCCAGGTAGCATCGTAGCGGTCAAACTCTTCGAGGCCCCACATTACTGGTTGGGAGTGTGTCATGCCCCTCATTTGATTGGTCGAAGAAGTAGGAGCCCCGAGTGAGTAAGTAGGATTAAATGATTTCCCCTAGATAGGGCATATGTGTATATAAGAGAGGGTTTAAAAAGATATAGTTAGACAATATTCTGATCTGACATTCTTATTAAATAAGACTCCCCAGCACTATTTATTGTCCTAAAAATTAAAATACTCATGGCAGCCAAGCAAGAACAGCACAGCGCAATCGAAAAGAACGACTCGCACCTGGTGGGGGCAGAAGTAGGAGAAGGGGGGAAGACAGAAGAACAACAACAACAACAGTGTGCCAGTCGACCTATCCGCGAAAAAGCGAGTGACAACGATGACAGGCCCGACATCGAAAGCCAGCAGGCGACAGGAGCAGGTGATGGCGCCGCGAAGCAGTCGGCCTTCAAGACGCTTGGCTGGCTAGACCGATTCCTGGCTATCTGGATCCTCCTAGCGATGATCATCGGCGTGCTGTTGGGGAACTTCGTCCCGGAGATGGCGACGGCCTTGGAGAAGGGCGAGTTTGTCGGCGTCTCGGTGCCGATCGGTGAATAAAAATTCTTCCTACCCATCTACCCACAATGTTCCGTTCCGTTCCGTCGCGAGCGCTCGCTCTCTGACACGGGCGGGTGGCTAACTAAGCAACTAACTCGAGTGGTGGTTATTTAGCCGTCGGACTGCTCGTCATGATGTATCCCATCCTGTGTAAGGTGCGGTACGAGACCCTGCATGAGATCCTCTCCCATCGAGGGATCTGGAAGCAGCTGGGCTTCAGTCTGTTCATGAACTGGATCGTCGCGCCGTTCCTCATGGTATGTTGTCATTCCCTAGTTTCAGCTACCAAAATTTATAGCATTCGAAACGCTTCCTCCAAACACACATGTGAGGCTAACGTAACACGCAGCTCGCACTCTCATGGATGTGTCTTCCCGACGAGCCGGAACTTCGAACGGGCGTAATTCTCGTTGGTCTGGGTCGGTGTATTGCGATGGTACCTACATTTCTTCCGTTCCGAGTCCAGAACGTCTATTGCGGGTACTGACTTGTCTCGACAGGTGCTTATATGGACTGGGCTAGCTGGCGGCGATAGCGAGTACTGCGCGATTCTCGTCGCGGTCAATTCGATGCTACAAATGGTGCTATTCGCTCCTCTAGCCGTCTTCTTCATCCGAATCATCAGCCACGAGACAGGGACCCTAGATATATCCTACGAGGTCGTCGCAAGGAGCGTTGGGGTCTTCCTCGGCATCCCGCTCGGTGCCGCGGTCATGTCACGCTTCGTGCTAAGAGCCGTGGCGGGACCCGACTGGTTTCAACGCGTGTTCCTGCGGTTCGTCGCGCCGTGGTCGCTGATCGGTCTGCTGTACACGATCCTCATCCTCTTCGCATACCAGGGTCACCAGGTGGTCCACCAGATCGTATCTGTCGTGAGAGTCGCCATTCCTTTGGCCATCTACTTTGTGGTCATTTTCTTCGTGACACTATACGCCACGTACCGGTGCGGCTTCGGCTACAGCCTTGGGACGACGCAGAGCTTCACAGCCGCCAGCAACAATTTCGAACTCGCGATTGCCGTAGCTGTCGCGACTTTCGGCCCGCATAGCGATCAGGCCCTAGCGTCGACCGTTGGGCCCTTGATTGAAGTTCCGGTGCTTCTCGGGTTGGTGTATGTAGTCAGGTGGATTGGGCGGAGATGGGCTTGGAAAGATTGATGAATTATTTCAATGCCACAGTAGATAATAACGTGATTTCGGATTATGTAGTTTCAACCATCAATTGAAATAGTCGCGTATTTTTGACATGACAACTGCTGGAATCCTTACAACCCAGGAGACCTCTTGCCTGCGTTGCATCATCGTGACCATGAAGCCCAGCGATGATGTTAGCGGCAGCATCGCAAGACGTCGATGCTCCATCCTCGGTCGATGAAGTAGCTGCATCTCCCGGGTCGCAGAACTGCTTGACATCCCCTTCGTTCCGAGCGAGATCAGGTAGCTCGTCGCTGGATGTCGAATGTGCTTTGTCAGATGAAACATCATTGTCTTGTATCCGGTTTGACTCCATGACATGAGATTCGGCAGTAGGAATCGTAGTTTTCGAGCAGATCGACACATGATTGCCATTCGAGGAGGGCTCAGGTGCTGAAGATCCGAGATCCAAGCGCAACAACGAAGTTCCATCCGATCGAGCGTCACCCGGGGTAGTGCAAGAAACTTCAGAATTCGCATCTGGCGCAAAAATCCCAGCATTCGGGATCAAGTCACCTGTCTCCTGCTGCTGTTGTTGTTGAAGAAAGGCATCAATCTCAACCTGGGAGACACCACGCAAAGCAAGCAACGCCAGCAGACGCTCGTTCCTCCAGGTCACCGCCTGGGCAATGCGCTGCATCTCCGCCGTAGCCGCGGCATCGCGACGCTCGTACTCGCGCACGCGCCTTTCCAGCTCCTCGACGTACTCCTTCCGACGTGCGCGACAGCGCTGCTGGTTCTGGCGATTGCGGGCCGGATCTTCCGGGACCCTGATCTGAGACCCAGGTAGGTATCAGTATCAGGAGTAGACATAATACCTATTGGGTCTGGTGATAACTTACCTTACGAGGCATGTTTTTGTTCCCGCATTCGATGGAAAGAATAAGTAGATCTACGTGGTAAAGGTGAACTCTTGCCAAGAGAAAGTTCGGGCGTTCGCGTTAGATCCAGAGGCCGCACCGTGTCGGTTAGTCGATCTTTCCCACTAGATACACTGTGCTCATGAGTCGAGACCGCAACTCACGTCGCAGAATCCGTGTCCTTTTTTAAAAATAAAAAAAAAGCTGTAGAACTTAACTCATGAGCTCATACTTTAATAACTACGCCATATTATCACACTGAGCTCTCCAACATGAACTAAGTCAACAGATCCTAGAAAGGGACAGGCAGGATAGAACGTTTCACGCGATGTAGAGCACACAGAGGTAATAGCAGCATGGAGGATGACTTAAGAAGCCCTCTGCACAATTCCGATAACCAGATGTCTCATTAATCAATCTACCTCGGTAGAGAAAACACGCCCGTAATCGGCGACCAGAGTGACAACAAACTCTATGGGGTATAATCCTTCCCTTTTTTTGCCCTAACCTTAAACGCCGAAAATCCTTCTTGGCCACACGCAAACACACGCGTACGGGCAACACTATAAACGTAATCTCTCTCTGCTGGATAGACACAAGGCCAACAGATGAACAATAACAACCGTAAGCCGATCAAAATGACAAGACAGACCAACCGAACATGCAGATCAAGCGTCAAACCAACCATGCAACCAAATGCCGTACAACCTTATGATTTCACTGCCGTAAACACAAAAATTCGTCGAAAGTGAGATAACTCGTATAAGTAGACAGGCAGCGAGCCAGTCAGACAGACAGACACACAGGCAACGTTTAGTCTCGACGAGGACGACGATTACCATGACGGTTGCGAGGGCGCCAGCTACCACCGCGGTCACGACCACCGGCACCACCACCAGGACCACGGTCATCGCCACCAGGACCGCGAGGGCCAGAACCACCGGGACCACGAGGAGGCGCACCGCCACCACTAGGGCCACGGGGAGGACCTCGGAGAGGGAAGGGCTCGACATTACCGCCCGGACCGCGCGGGGGACCACCGCCACCACCGCCTCGACGACCTCGGTTTCCGCCACCACCTGGTCCGCGAGGACCACGGGGTCCGCGGGGCTGATCGCGGGGAGCGGGAGGGGGCGAATCGGGAATCTCTTCTTCCTCCTCGACCTCAAGGATCTCGTACTCGTCTTCGAAGTGCTGGCGGACGGTATCGACTTCCGATCCCGCCTGCTCTGCGTCGAAAACGTACCGGGTCGTACCTTCGCCTGAAGCCTTGTTGGCGGTAAGGAAATCTGGGTCGTCGGAATCGGAGGCTGGCTCCGGGTTCTTCTCGCACTCCTTGCACTGAAACTTGTAGCGCGGCATGTGCTTCTCCTCGAGCTCTTTGTTGACCAGGATCTTGATGTCGATAAACGCCTCGGGCGGGAACTGCTTTGCGAAATCGCTCAGGTGCTGGTGGTTCTCGTAGAGATCCAGTATGTCTAGCATCGTCTCAGTAACCGAGACACGATCCGTGTAGTACGCAGCAGGGTCTAGGCCTCGAAATTTGTCGACATGGAGACCAGTGAGAAGAGCCGTAAGCTCGCAGACTGCAAGTGCCATGGTGTGAGATGTCTGCTTAATCGGCGCGTAGGTTTTGATCATGTCTAGCAAGACAGGGAAAGCAGCTGAGAAAAACACATGGCCATCGTTCTTGTCCGGGAGGATTCTCTTGACAATCTTGACCAGAATGTCTTGGGGGTTACGGACACGGAAATCGAAATGGGTAGCCTCAATGACGAGACGCTCCAATCCGATAACAGTCTTGTGGGGCGCATCAAATTGCTGCAATACTTGTTAGATCATGAAGCCAAGAAACGATGCGACCAATGGAACTAACCTTGTCATCCGGGATCTTCTTGTCCGAGTTCTTCATGTTGTAGTTAGCGCACAAGATCTCTCTGGACTTCTTCAAAGTGTCCTCGGTCTTGCACGCAAGAAAAAGGCAGGATAAGGCCGGATCTCGCCAATTATGCTGCGAGCCAATGTACTTAAGGCGAAAACGGTGGTAAAAGACGCATGCGGCATGATACGTCTTGACTGGCCTAAGAAATACATTTGTTAGTGTTTGGGTATGAGAATAGGCCAGTGGAAAAAGCAACATACAAGAGAACCTGCTGTTTCAGCTCGAAGATTAACTGAACGCCTTTAAGACGCAAATCCTCTTCTCGAACGGGGTCCACGCCGGGCTTGCTCATCTTGCGATGGATGAGATGCTCAAAATAGTATTGGCGACAGCCTTTGATGGCGCCGGGGTGGGGACCAATGTTCGGAACCATCTTGCCGTTTATCTTCGCGGTGCGGTGGGGAGTGCGATGATGAGTGCCGTGAGAAGGTGAGTAATGGCCGTGTGGAGCGTAATGATTCAGACCTCCACCTCTCAAACTCGCTCCGTTAGTGGGGCCTCTAGTAACGCCGTGGCGCGAAGGATGGCGCTCGTCCTGTCCAGCGCGTCGAGCACCCTGATGGTGCGAGCGTTGATGAGGATGGTTTTGGGGGCCGTGATTATGATCCAAATGACCCGGCCCTGCTCTGTAAATAGGGACACTCAGAAGTCGAGTGTCAGTCGATGTCAACGAGCTCCCCAGTGATAGCTGGAGTCTTCTCAATGACAGACTCTCGCGCAATTGCACCACGCTTGGCGTATGTGCTGGTATAGAGGGGGGAGAACCCAACCAGTGCAACTTGACTCGTCCAAACCCCTTTGCTTTGGGGGGGATTGGGGAAGAAGGAGGATATTCGGTGCCAGGAGTCTCAGGGATACTTGGAAGGCTGGGAACTTGCTGCTGGGAGGGTTTATTCGCAGCAATTATCTCGGGTCCACTTGGGACCCCTTCCTCTTCCTCCTCCAATTGGGGGTC
The DNA here is from genome assembly GCA_022661535.1 of Eutypa lata. NCBI lineage: Eukaryota > Fungi > Ascomycota > Sordariomycetes > Xylariales > Diatrypaceae > Eutypa > Eutypa lata. The sequence continues at coordinate 1,460,303 of JAKULF010000009.1, read as the reverse complement.
GGTCGGGGAAACTTCGGTCATAATACCGAAGGTTCTGGCCAAAGCGCCAAAAGCGCGGGAAGTGGTTTTGGTAGCACGTGACTTTGAACGACCCCGAGCCATGATGAATACCCCTTTAGCAACAAAGTGAAAACTTCGCTTGTTGGCCAAAATTGAAAGTTGGGTTGAAAGAATGATGGAAAGTTTCAAAAAGGTGGGGAGATTTTTTTTGTCAACAATCAAATTCTTAGAATGATTTAGCATCGCGGCTCGGACAGCCGCACAGATGGGAGACGTGGCCGGTGAGAGCTTCAGCCATGTCCGCACAGCCGCGGTCACAGACCCGCCTCTCCTCTGAGATGTTATTCACGGGGCTGTGAGACACTTTTTGTCTTTATGGCTTTATGACTTTATGGTCTGGTTGTGTTGACGGCTCCCGCCAATTCTATAAGCCCTCCAGTCCTACAGCTCCGCTAAGTCTATAGTTCCCGCCAACTTTATAGCTTCCACCTCGTCTATAGCTCCCGCCATGTCTGTAACACCCGTTATATCAAATAGCTCATTTTATCGAGCTCCGATTTTTCTTTTTTTCTTGACGGCTCCCGCCCTTTCAATAGCTACCGCCCTTTGGATAGTTCCCGCTATTTGGATGACTCCCATTATTTGGATGGCTCACGCCATTGTGATAACTCCCTTGTATTAGTTGTTACCGCAACTCCAGTGGTTAATGTTACTTCGGTACCTCCCGCTATTTTTATGCTATAGGGGCGCTTTAATTCAAACCTATTCTTTAAATTCTTAGGCTTATATATTCCCAGCCACATGGAACTTGAAATATTGTTTCCGTGACGTATTTTCAACAGTATCTCTGAGATAAAGAAGACATTTATACTATTGCCACAACATGAATTTTGCCGGAGATTCTACTAATCCTAGACGAGAAAGTGATGAGGAAAGAATTTAAGAGATGCGTCAGTTACAGCTGTTTGTAGCTACTAATGAACAATGCGTGACAAGGGCTGTAGGGCTTGGAACTGAGGTTCTATTCAACTACTAATTTTCTTTGGTCCTAAGGTCCATGAAGTCCTTCTATCTGCTCTGTACGACCTGTAGGGTCGTCGACTATTCATGTACAAAATAAAGGTACGTATCTGTATTATCCTTCTGCCGTCCTAGCCGCTGATAATAGTTGTTGGCTCTTATTAGGCATCTATGTATTCCTGTAATTGTCGTATGACCTACAAGTGTTAATATGTTGGTTGTCTCTTCGGATATCTTGCAGCTAACAAGACTTGGCTCCATTCCCGTGTGACACAATGAGATAGTGCCATAGACGTCATATGATAGGCTTACTTAGTATAATAGGTGTTAGCATGTGTAGATAGGTATGAGCTCTATACATTGCTATCCATATCTACTTCCACACCATAATCCCGAGTAGTGTCCGTTAAAGGTTAATGAAACCACTTTACATGGTAAAGAGATATAATAGAAGCATTATCAATGGAATTGATGAATATTATGAAATGCGATGTAGCTCGTTCGTTTAATAGGTGGAAAAATGATCTCCTTTTAAACCATGTTCAAGAATTCTAAAAGTTGTAAGGCTATTTCAGATTAGTACCATGCTACTACGCTTGATTGTTTCCCTTCCCACAACCCATGACATTCTTTCTCAAGACGAAAATGTTGTACATGAAAATAAGACTAGAAGGACTGGATGGTTCTGAATGGAATTTTATATAAAGCATGCTAGGGAACGAGGTTCTCGCAATACCGGGACATACACGTTCCTTGGGCGGATATAATGTAGTTGACAGTATCTTCATAGTCTTTATTGAAATGTATACGGAACGTATGCACTAAGAATCTAACGGACTGAGTTCATTGCATATTTTAATCATATGTATTACTTACAGCTGCAAATCAGCTGGTGCAACCGTGTGTTGTTTATTCAAGTATTTAGTTACATTATTAATCCTTATAAATCATAATCCAATATGACAACACTCCGACCCTATATCGTTTGAAGTTTAGACCCTTAAAAATTCGAATACATGAAAAGATATCTGTTAGTTAATATATTGCAGTCATACCGCAAACCGAAATGGAGTGATGAAGCATGAAAGAATTGTTGCCAACAAAACAGCGATAGCCAGAGGCTCGTGAGCAGAAGGTAAATCAAATCCAAAAAAAAAAAAAAAAAAAAAGAAAAAAAAAGAAAAAAGATTAGACCGTCCACTAAGCAACAACTTCAGATCTTAACAATGGCCAAAATATAATGTAGGAAAATCCGGGTTAAGCTGTACTAATAAAAGCTCCATCTACGTGTAAACATGAGATCTGATAATCGAATAGGACAATATTCCGGTGTAACATTATAAGTTGTTGTAATTATTCTGCAAAGCAAAGTGTAGTCAGGCGCTATGGAAACCATTGCCTCTTATAATAAAGCAGGGCCAAATCCAAGATATCCCAAAGACCTTAACTAAAGGAGTATTATAGGTCTCATATAGAAGGGGGGAAAGCGACAAATAATTACAAAGAAAGAAAAACTAAGTTGTGTCCTTACACTTTTTATTTCCGTAGGTCTACGCTTTACATACCTACACGGCGATTTCTGTTTTACTGTTTACAGGTAAGTATTTAATTCCTTTTCGTAACATATATTTTCCAAACAAACTGCCTAATTTTAAGCCAAACGATAATAATAATACATTATTACGCCTTATTTTACCATGATTATCCACTATGATGGGTTGGTAGTTGCTATTCGGTAGAAATATTTCTAGGGGTCCTAGATTTGGACTGGTGTAACGCCTTAAGATTGTTCACTTGAGGCGAGCATTACAATGGATTAGTAGGGGAAATGCGTCCTATGAACGCCGGTGATAGTCTGGATCTGACAGCACTTCATGTTGATAGCAAAAGACTTGATCCAATTCCGTACAACTGGTGCTGACTCTGCTTAAATACTAGAGACTTAGTGAACGCATACGAAGACCGCGCTCTCGGTAAGCCATTTATATCCATCGGACCCCCCCCCCCCAATTCCCCACCATAAACCAGACAGTCCCCAAGTTCCCCTTTTTGTTATACCGTCTCATCAGAGTTTCTTCTATCCGTCACTACCACCAATCCATCAATCCACCAACGAATTCACTCAAGCACATCACACATCACACATCATCATCATACCCCCCTCCTCCCCCTGGTATCAGCCCCGAGGTAATCGATGGGGTTCCGGCACAGGGGACACGTGTTCTGGTTGCTGCTCTGGAACCACTTGTAGAGGCAGGTGCGGTGGAAGAGGTTCTTGCAGGTCTGGCAGCGCTTGTCGGGCATGCGCTTGTCGGTGCTGATGATGCTGTAGCAGATGGCGCACTCGCTCTGGCCCTTCATGGCGCCCACCACGTTGCGGCGGAACGTCATGAGGCCGTCGATGATGCTGCCGCCCTGTAGTTTTGTAGTTTTAGCGTTACTGTCTGTTTGCCTATGTACTCTTCAGGTGTATAGATAGATAGATAGATAGATAGATAGATAGATAGATAGATAGATAGATAGATAGATAGATAGATAGATAGATAGATAGATAGATAGATAGGAATGCAGTGGAGCGGTAAAGGGGTATCAATGAAAGAAAAAAATGAAAGAAAAAGAAACTTACGGAAAAGGTGATAACTCCCTGCGTCGTCATGATCCAGCTCTGCCACTTCTTCTCATTAACCGCGACGCGGTTGATCCCGTTGACAGCCACGCCCTCGAGGGGGTACTCCGGCGGGATGCGGATGGAGATCGCGGCCTGCAACTCGTCCACCTCGTATCCGGCCGTGATCTCCTTGGCGGCGCGGCTGACCTTGACGATCAACTCGTTCTCGTCGTCTGCGGGTGCCTCCTGCGTCGCGGCCCAGCTCGTCACCTCGTCCAGGGCATCGGATATGATGATCGGTGAGAAGTACTTGGTCATCCAGTTGTGGACGGCAATCTTGGTCTGCTTGGAGCGGCAGTCGATGAACCAGGTCTTGAAGAGACCCGGGGCGTACTTCAGTACGAGGTAGAAGAGGTGGATAAGAAGCCATTGCATGTTCCTTTCCTCGGTCTCCGCTTCCGCTAGCTTGAGGTCGTATTTACGAATATGCTCTTCGGTGAAGTTGGCTTTGTCGAGGTTCAGAGCATGCGCTGCCGAGTGCCCTAGGACATCGAAGGTAAAGTCCATTAGCGGCCCGATATATTTGGCTGACTTGAGGTTCTCGGCATAGTCGCCGCGTACTTTGAAGGAGGCCGCTTGGAACGTGTCGAAGACGAGATGCCAGGATAGAAGATATGACCGAATCGGCGTTGGGAACTGCACCAGCACGTCATCGGGATACGCTTCTAAAGTTGGTGCATCGAGAAGGAGAGACAAGAGTTCATCGGGAAGCTGGGCATCTTTCTTCTCTAAGAGGACATCCACCGATAGTTTCTCTTGTGTTGCTGGGAGCACTTTGTGTAAAACCGTGAAGGCGGCAGTTTGGATCGTGCGGGAGTCGCCAGAAACCAGTCCATACAATTCTGAGACGTCCTCAACGTGGTCCAAGGGAATCTTTTCCACCTGTCGACATATGAATGCGTCGACAATCTCGAGGGCCTGTGTTTCCTTCTCTCGAGGTAACTTGAGCAGTTCGAGAAGTGCGACCGATCTCTTTTGGGCAGTTGCTTGAAGGACATCAACTAGATCATCATTAGGGTCTTCTAATGATTGTAGTGTTGTAATTAGTCGAAGCGAAGCATGTATCTCGGGCAGACGGCAGTCTAGAGATTGGATTATCGGCTTTGTCCACAAGTAGATGCAGAAATCTGCCGATAGTTCCCAATATGAACCGTAGACATCCTTGACGCATGGAAGCAACCGCTGCAGACTGCGGCATACTTCAGCCGCAAATCGATAATCAAGTTCCTCAGGGGCTTCAAACCATGACGTCAACTGCTTCACGGCAAACACCAGTCGATTGTTGGCAACAGGAAGCTCGCCGACGTCGTAAACCTGCATACAAGCATTCAAGAGAACCAGAGTAATCAGGGTCGTCTCTTGATTGAGTTTCGCCCCTGCAACATCACTGACTAAGCGGTTGCAGAAATTGTTGACTGCTTTCGACGACGATACGGCTTCTCCAAGACCACTAAGAATAGCAACAGCCGGGAGGACGGTCGAAGGGCTGGATTTTAGTATGTCGAGGGATGTCAACCATTGCTCCGCACTTGACGGAAAGCCATAAGCCTCTGTCAAAGTTTGAAGAAGTTCGCTCAAGAAGCGTGCGCAGTAAAGACCCATAGGTGTGAGAGACCTCGAAAGTCCGATAAGCTCCTGCACAGATGCGTGCATCAGTTGCGACTGCGATGTACCTGACCCATCTCTCCAGTTATCGGCATTCTCAGTCAGTTCTATGAGGAGGTTTCGAGATAGGGAGATAAAATCTTCAGCGTCTGAGAGGCTATTCCCTGTAGAAAAAGATTTCCAGATCTTATCAGTGCTCATCGCCGTAAGTTGGTCGGTCGCTAGTTCTGTCGTCAATCCGAGACAGGTTAGAATATCGACCTGGGCGTGCATTGGTAGGTCGCCCATGCTGAATCCAGACGATAGTAGCTTGGTCATATACATAGCCATCCTTCCCGGGATTGAGCAACCGCTCCGGTCCCGCCGCACTGTAGTTTTTGACGTTGTTGAGCTTCCGTTAGGGAGAAAGTATGCCCCGCCGAGACTACTAGTGAGAGCCAGAGAGGGATCAGGTATTTCTTCGAAGAAATTCACCAATTCATATTTCCATACAGGCGTGTCCGGTAGTAAAGACATGAGCTGTACAGTGCTGCCCTCTGTCGACTTATCGACCGAGTTGTAGACTTGCATGGCTTGTTGAACAAGAGTTTCGATTCTATATATATATGGATCAGTACAGCTATTATAATGATACGGAAGCTTTCTAACTTACCCAAGTGATGTTGGCATGGCATCATTGATGTTCTGCTGTATGAGTGCAGAGACGCGATTCCCTCCACTTGCAGGTTTCTCAATTAGTGACCGCAAGCCCGTGATATCGGCATTGGTATCAGAACGTTCCGATATGCTCAATAAGCTCGCCATCAAGCTCATGTGAATTCCGTCGTCCTGTGACAGTAACTCTGGCCTCTTCTGTGCTATTATTTGCAAACCCTTGATGACCCCCTGAATCGGTTGGCCAAGAGGGTTAACCACTCGAGATGCTAGCTCCTTCACGAGACGCGTTGCTGCAGCTTCTGTCAAGGAATCAAAAGTGATGACTGCATCAAAAAGACCCCAGCCTGATTCCAGTGACCCAACTGTGCACATGAGACACTTCTTGATCAGTTCTGCTTGCAAGCCAGGTTCCTGGTGGGCGAGAGGAGAGGCTTGTCGGCTAGATAGCAGGTGGGTTAATGCGGGTAGCAACTCTGGACTTTCATTAAATCTGGATAATCCCGTGATATTTGCCTTCCAGATTTTCTCGTACTCATTCTGCTGTTCTGATATCTCTCCAAGAAGTGTGATACTTGAGAAAATGTATGGGGCAGCTGGAGACTTCAGGAAGTTATCCCCGCCATCTCGCAGCGATTTCTCGAGAGAACTAAAAATATTCCATGTGCTAGCTGGAGGATAGTTGAAGAGTATAGGCGATTTTTTGAAGGAGGATTCAACTGCTGCGGCAGCGCCATATGGCTTCCAATTCCTCGTTTCCAGCAACGTGAAAGCATCTCCCAATAACTCAAGAGAAGGTTCCGCTGGTATATCTGGGATCGGTCTGTCGGTTCCTATGGTTTTCTGATGGGCGTCCAATATGCTACCAGCAAGAGTGAACCATCGGTCGCCCTCCTCTGCGATAGATTTTTGTGACTTATCATAGTCCTTGGACGATTCAGGAAGAGAATTCCGGATCCGGTCTTGGAACTCACCTTGTAGGCGAAACCATTCGATCTTCGTCGCATTGGTAACATCAGTAAACGGCGAGGTAGTAACTGACGTATACGCCTTGATCAATATCAGGACTTGGCTTCCAGAAGCCCAAACTGAAGTTTCCGGAGTAGGGTGGAGATAATGCTCTATCAATGGGAATAAGTGTTCCTTGATAAGTTCAACTCGTGCCTCGTCTGGTTGGAGTCTTTTTAAAAAGGTCCTAAAAGTACCAAGATATGACGACCAGGATTCAAGAGCCGTATTGCGAGGCTCCTCTCGGCTTGTTACACCCGATCTCATAGATTTCAAGAAACCTGACGCACCATCAAGATTTGTCGGAAGTATCTCGGCTGGAACGACATCTAATAATCGACTAAGCGAACTCCAGTACTTTACGCTACTGCCTTGAGACCCCTTTTCCAGGAACGTCTTCAGCCGGGAGGTGGGTGATCGCTTCCCATTGTAGTCCGACGTCCACACGGATGGGTATTTCTCCGTCAGTTTCGTTAATGCGGCGACATACTCCGACGCCGAACCAGTATGGTTGCTCTTTAGCCCCTCAGCAATGAATGCTTTACTGATGCGAGTTAAGTCTGCGCCAACTCGACCGTGTCTTGTTTCTAGACTGACTGAGAGCATTTGGCAAGATAGCCGTCTTACTAATGGGTCGTTGCTCGCAACACTAACCCAGACCTTATTATCCTCAAAGAACTGGTCATAGTTGTCCTGGAACTTTTCCAGGTCTGACGGCTCAAGCTTCTGTAACAGGCTGAGAACAAGCGCAAGACTGCTAGCTAGCACTCGATGGTACTTAGCTTCCGCATCGTCGGAGTTAGTTGTTCGCTCATCACTAAGGGTGTCGGGTGCCTCCTTGATCGCATCAGAGGCATAGTCTATGATCTGCTGTTGACACCGCCTCCAAAAATGAAGAACCTTCTCCTCGGTAGTGAGAAAAGACGAGAGTCCTTCGGTGGCGACCCGGGACACAACTCGATCTCTGTCAAAGGTGCCTGCCAGCCAAGACCCGACAATCTTTAGGAGACGCTTTTCCATGCGCTTCCGAGTAGACTTCATTAACTCGAACTGAAGTGTGTGGGAAAGCTCACGGACTCGGCGCGAATTGTCTATTGAAATACGAGGGTACAATTGAACCTGGTCGCCATGTTACTAACCGCTCCATATGAATAACCCCTATCCTAGGATGGTGAAAACTTACCCATGCATCCAAAATCGGATCCTCTACGCCCCCATGCTGCTCATATGGATGCGCCTGCACATACGTTACGAGCTCCTCCAGGGCCTTGGCCTTTGTCGTGGCATCCTTTTTCTGGAGGTTCTTAAGGGACACAACAACGTTGGCATCAGAAATAAGAGAGAAGTCGGGCGGTTCTGCTAAGTAGGAGAGATTGCTACCACTAGAACTTGTCGTGAAGCCTCCAAAGCCACCGAAACCAGAGCTCGAAAATGCTTTGCCGCCGAGGGCACGTGACTTCCCCGTCTTGCGACTCATTCTAGCAACCCGACAAGAGAGTTATTACTCGAGCTTAAATTCTGATGACGCTCGAGAATCGGCCTTGGCTCGCTTCGCAATGATCGCAATTTGCTCGAAGCCGCAAAGATGCCCACACGTTGGTTTGCGAACAAAATAAGGCGCCGAATCAAATGTATGCAGTTGAGATATTTGACCCCACGGTGGGTAAATCTGACGTATGTAGGTAAATGTATCGTATGTATTTAGATATGCATTGTATAATCATTTTTGTTCAAAGGTTCTCGTCAAACATTCGGACCTGGTATGCAATAAAGAAATATTCAATGATGTTGGAATGTCATGAATCTTTTTTCAGGATACTACCAACTATCAAATTCCTATTATTAGATGTGCTGTACGAAGTATAAAAGGCCTTAACATCAGTACATCTACGGAGATAACTACGTCGGTACCTACCGCTAGTGACTCAGGCCGGTTGGAATATTGAAATTTTCTTATTCAAATTAGTTAATACATAGTTAACGTCAAACGTGGTCAAAGCATCGACTCCACTCCACTCCCGGCTGCGGCCAAGCTAATTCCGAATGAGGTTAACCGTTTAGACTTTCATTCTTTTTAGCTTTCCCAAGCAACTGCATGTGATCATTCTTCTCCGCATAAGAGCCGCTTTAAATCAATGGAGGGAGGCACTTCTTATGAAGAAGAGAATGGAACAAGCAGACACGCAGACAAGAGTTATGTGTCGTGGGATTTTATGATATATTAACTTTAGGCATTCTCTGCTTCTGCTTCCCTGGTTCCTGGCCTGGCTAACCGGGGTACTTGAGTTGTTCATCATGGCATACGACCTGAAGACCTGGGGCGTAGTTGGGGTATCTTACCTAAAAAGGCAATTAGCTGATGGCCTCTCATGACGCACACGCGATGCTTTTACCACAGCCATCCTAACATCCCTGCCTTTCTGCATAACCCGCCCATCGACCCATTTTACCCCGCAAAGGAGTTCCCGAGATGTCATGCAATGTTCTTTTAAAAGTATCAAACTCCAGCTTCTCTCGGTTACCTGTCTACCTGTTACGCAGAATACCGAAGGATTCCATACGCCAACCCCCCAAGCGTTAGTTATTTGGTAAATAACCCCTCATGTTTCGCCTTAAACTGACTCCAATGAAGAGGTACCTGCATGGGGGGCATAGATAGTTAATGTTGGTAGGTACTAACTTAGGTAGTTAATTCATTGATACCTTATTTAATAGCATAGTTACCCGATTTCTTCCGTGGCTATGTAACTTCCCCAACTCTCTCTTTCTTCACATTCCTCTGACACGGACAAGCGGCGTGTTCTCTATTTCGTCTCGAAGATACATCTACCTGCATGTAGGTAGTATTCATCAACCAATCTACTTTCGTATCCTTTAGTTGACCTCGTCACCTTGTGTATCTATTTCAAGAGCTTGTCTACCTGTAATGTCCCTTGTCATTAGAGTTATTAACTCCGGATCTAGAAGAACCGAAGTTCACCAGTTATGATCAGTGCTGTGTAAGTTGTCCACCTATTGCGATAGCTGGCTGAGTCTTGCCAGTTCAGCTTCGACGTTTCATATTATATTTATATTCCACTATATTAGTACTAATCGCGTATTTCTTCGTAGATGATGTAGAGGAAGCATAGCATCGATCTAGTTATAGGCATACGTGATCCAATCCACCATGTTGACTGACGTTCACCGAATTACCCCGCGGGCCAGAGGGGTCCTGGGTCACTCAGCTTCCAGCCGGATAATACGACCAGTTGGGGTCTCCTCGCTTAAGACGCGACATCGTCAACAGACTCGTGCTTATCGATTTAACTTGTGGTCATCGTACATCGATCCTGAATTTCACAGGGATATTCATCGCCGCCAGCGAACGATGAAGCACAAATTTACCGACAGCCTCACCAGGAAGTTATCATGGGATCGTCATCCATTTGCCAAGGATCCAAGAGATGCTCTGAAGCGCATAATAGAGAGGCATTCTCTATATGGAGCGTCATCGTCTCGTTCACGATTTGTCAACCCCGACTCGCCGTTTTCCTTCGATGGTAGTTCTAGAAGGTCTGATGCGGATGATGGGCATGCTCGTCCGTGGTTCCACAACCCTTTGAAGTCACAGATTGACGATATATTCAACCAATGGACTAAGCACGCAACGAAGGGCGCAAAACAAGCTAAATCAGACTTTGTGTCTTCAAAATCGAAAGCGAAGGCAGATGCGAAGGCAGACGCAAGGTCAGATGCCGTGGACGGGGCGACTTCTAAGGGAGCCCAAGAAGATGATGGTTATGTGTTTGACCCTATCACCAATCGCAAGATTCCAAGAGATGTTTACGAGTCTTCGAATGCAGAGCATGAAGGGCCAGTCAGGTCGTTCAAGTCTTATCGATCTCAATTTGCGCCCTTCGCTCCGCCCGAGTCCGAAGTCGAACGACCTACGATTCATTCGGATGGGCCACCCCCCACTGATGAGCTAAGGAAGTATGGACAGGTTGATATCGATCCTAACCCTACAAACACGAATCCTTTCATGCAAGATACTCCAAAGGTGACTGCGGAAGAGCTCAAAGCCTATGAGTTCCCGACTACGCAGAGTGACGAGTACTCACTCAACCATCTACCACCAGACGAGCCGAATGAAACTTACGATGACCTTCATAAGTACAAGCCATACATGCATAACGAGCCCACCGGTTCTCTTGAAGAAGATGTGCCCAAATACGATGACTTACATAAATACAAGCCCTATATGTATAATGAGGATGTTGTAGTTGAGGACAATACCCACAAATACACCGACCTGGATAAATATGGGCCATATATGTACAAAGAGGATATGAAGGCAGAGGAGTCTTCTCCAATGTATGATGACCTCGACAAGTACGGGCCGTATATGTATAAGGAAGACATGAAACCGGAAGAGTCATCGAGAGACCAAGAACTCGAGAAGTATGGACCGTACATGTACAATGAAGACCTGAAAGTGGATGATGGTACCCTAAAGTATGACGATCTGGCCAAGTACCATCCGACGACGGAATTCGAAGATCCTACGTCTACCGCTACTGATCAGCCATTTTACCAATATGGTGATCTAGACAAATACAAAATGTTCAGACATCAAGAACCGGATGGGAAGCCAGCGGCGGAAAAGGATGTCGTAGCCGAGTGTCTAAATGAATATGACGCGAAGATGGATGGCTCTGAGTCGAAAGTCTCAAAGCCCAGCATTGCGGAACGACTCCAGAAGCTCGATCTCACTGGTGCAGAATCACAGGTCAAGGGGGACCAACTGTTGAAGACCGACATGTCTAAACCAGAAACTACGTCGCGGGATGACCTGGAGGTGGCAATGGACAACCATCATGAAGCATCAGATGCAGCTGACCGTGAGGCTGTCGCCAGTGTCCAAGGGTTACGCTCGAGACAGGAAGACCAAGCAAGCCAAGCTAGTAAACCCACAATGACTGGAAACTACGTCAGGGATTTCCCCGAGGAATTCACGCAATCATGGGGTAACCCCGCAGAAAACTCCACCTTTCAACCTACGACAGCCGAGGCCCAGTCAGGCTCCGAGACGGCGTCAAGGCTAGAGACTGCCCTGGAGCGACATAGCAAAGCTACGGCAGGTAGTCGCCTAACCCGTCGGGCTAGGGAAGAAGCAGCAGAGGCCGACTCGTATTCGAAAGAGCCGCAGGGCTTGGAAACCTCGTACGCAGAGGAATGCGGAGGCAAGCCCACATGGCCAACATTCGTCAAGACGTATAGCACCAACAAAGATGCAGATGCAGATGCAGATGCCCAAAAGACAAAGTCATCGGTACCTGACGCGACTTCGGCTGGTTTAACTAACGAGGAAGCGGTCGAATTGCCATACTCCAGGGATCCCGAGGTAGATGGCCTGCCGCCGAGGGACAGCCTCGAGGGGGCGTTCGTTGCGGATTCCACCGCCGCAGCTCCCGGCAGGGAACCAACCGTGTACAAGATCCTAGCATACGACCCGACGACGCAGAAGATCACCACAGCAGAGACGACGTCCGTCGTACCCGACGACGAGGCTCCGCTCACGCCCGCCGAGGTCCTCCTCCGCCTCTCGAACCCCACCCAGTTCCTACCGCACTTCGCCCCGCTGCAGGCCGAGGGCTTCGAGATCGCCTCGGGCGCCGGCGACGTCCTTGTGTTCCGCAAGGTCCGAGAGCAGCGCGACACAAAGGGTCATCAGCAGCAGCAGCAGCCGCCCGTCAACCCCATCGATATGATGGGTCGACCGGCCCCACTGCCCAGCGCCGCTGCCTTCGCCTCCCCCACGGGTTTTCTGAACTACGACTTACCGCCAGCATCGGCGCCAGCGCCAACAACAGCAGAAGCAGAGGATGCCACCGCCACTTCCGCTGCCACTACTACAGCTGCTGCTTCTGCTGCAACAGCCCCGCATGTCGACCAGATTCCTACCTCGGAGGCCTCCTCTCCCTCGTCCGGTTTCGAAAATACCAACTTCGTGAAGCGCGAGGAGCCCGTCTTCAGCGGCGTTAAGCGGATAATAGGCCTCCCATCGTCCACTGCCGCCGCGAAAGAAGCTGCTGCATCGAGGATCAACGGAAGAGAGGAGGCGAAGAAGTCGAAGGGAAAGAGGGAGCAACAGCAGAAGGAGAAGAAGGAGAAGGTCGGCGTTGGCAGACGCATGCTGGTCGCTGGCGCTTGGGTCGCGGGTATCTCGTATACGCTGGGTGTTGTTGGTGATTATTTCATCACGGGTGGGATTGATGGGAGGGGTCCTATTGGGTTTTAAGGACGCGCAATGGGGATTATGGAGACGAGGGGAGGTTGACACACATTCTTTTTGATATCTGATTGGTTTTTCTTGGCTAGTTACTGCCCTCTTACGGAATGATGCATGGGTTTGGGACATCGGATGGAATAGGATGGGATGGGATGGCGTTCATTAGCAAGGAGTCGTTCGCAGGACGTGGGCTCGGATCCTGTGTTTTTCTTCTTCCTTTTTTGGAGATTTACATACGCGCGTTAGGGACATCGAAGTTTGGAACACCCCCTTTTGTATGATGATGCTATAGTATGAGATTGTTACTTTGCTTTTTGGTATATTCGTGTGTTCGGTCGCTTGGTTTGTCTATGTATGTTGGTCGTTGGTCGTTGAGGTATCCCCCCTCATGGTTGCTATGTATGAGTATGAGTATTCAGTTCCCTCCTCTGCTGGGTGGTGTAGCGTTGTGTAGTCAGTTGGTTAGTGTTATAAGAATGTTGAAGCCTTACATACCAAGTTGTAGGTCCTGATTTAGTTGACTATGTCGAGTTTATTATGTTCGTTATCTGGTCTACTACATCATAGTAGTTCATCGGCCAGCGTTACAGACAAGGGGTCACCTCGGGGCCTTTCAGATATGATACCAATGGTGGTAAGTTTGTCGTATCCTACGTATAATAATACTTGTAAATCGCGCTTACGATCACAATTCACAGTCGTTCGACTAGGATTAGGTTACTATGATAGTGTATTGGGGCCTCTTAAACATGGATAATATAAGGATGTCCACGAACTCCAAAAATCCCTGAAGCCAATAAAGTCTTGGGGCGCCAGGTAATCTATGAAAGCATGTCCATTGGGCACTATTGCCGCCACAGTCGTAATATTACATAACCGGTTTCCAGTGATGTCCAGAGCGACGGGCAAGGGCTATGTTGCACCCTTTACACACTGTACATCGCCTGTCGCTAGATACAATGGTTTGGCTGGAGAACTGCTGGAGACTTTACCAGAACTACCATCTCCCATGATTTAGCTCATGACTGTGCACCACCTAGTTTGATTAGAACTACATTACACAAGCCTGAACAATGCCATTTAAGATGAGAAGGCAACGGAGTGGGCGTGGATCGAGACGCTCTGTTGTGACTTACAACGGTAAGGCACACTCTAGCGGTCGCCAGGTTCGCCTTGCACTGCATTTTTAGCACTCATGAAGGGAGGCATAGCCACTAGTTCCAGCCCAATATCGCCCACCACGACGATAGCGGACTGTTCCGGCTATCCTCGTGTCTGCATGTATGCTCAGTATCCTAGAAGATTATGCGCATTACCTTGAAGGCAAATTTTGTTGAGGTATGCACTGATAGTTCATTTGATTGGTGAGCACGTAGGACAAACATGTGAGTTGGGTGGTTGCAATGGCTACATCACTATGGCTTAGCCGACTGGCTACCAACCAACCTACCTACCTACCTACGAAGGAACGCCATGCCCCGCCTTCAGGAGAGCCTTGGGAGAAGCCTTACGAACTTCGAACTTACAAATTAACAAGCGTAGTGCCTGAATCTTAACACCTTCTCATTAGTTTGCTCTGGCGATGGTATTGAAATCATGGAACCCCTTACCGCTCTTAGCATTGCGGCGGCCGTAGTGCAGTTTGTCGACTTCAGCTCCAGTATTATCCAAGGCGCTGTTGACAACTACAAATCAGCCTCCTCCCAAGCCATTAGGAATCATGAGCTCGCAACGATCGCACAAGATCTTTCACGTCTCATCGGAGACGTCGAATGTAAGCTGCGCGACGGCGGTTCTGACAACACGGGCTCATCTACTCCAACTTATCATATTTTTTGCCGGTTGTGCGATGACTGCAGAAAAGTGCAGGTTGAACTAGATCGAATATTTGCGAGGCTGCGGCCACAGGGTGAAAATAAGTTGGCTTTGGCCGTCTCAAGTTTCGCTACTGAGTTGAAGAAGGTTTTCATGGCAGGCGAGATTTCTAGCTCGCAGAGCACTTGAATCAAATCCGACAGCAGGCTATTGTAGCAGTGCTCTCTCTATCACTGTAAGAACCCCGTTCAAGCTGGATAAAGAGCGTTTGGGAAGCTGATTAATCATTTCTAGGGCAGAATCAAAGAACAATGACAGCAATATACGGAAGCTGGGACAGCAGCAACATGACATCGCTACTACACTTGACCGGGTTGACGAGACAACGCAGTTATTCAGTAGAAATTTCGTCAATATGATCCCAATCGGTCCATTGCGGAACCAGAGACACATGAACGAAATGATCATCTACGCCTTGAGTGACAAGTGGGATCCCAGTAATTGGATTAGAAACAGCCAGCCAGAACAGTGCGAGTCCGTCAAGGAGCGCCAGTATGCAGCGAGCATTACGATGAGCCTCTTTTTTGATTCTATGGGCAACCGTGAGGCGCAGATCCCTGAACGATATGCCCGGACCTTTGAATGGGTATTCAAGGAACCTCGCCGTTCGGAAGAGGGCCAGTTCCTTTGGCATAGCTTTCCAAAATGGCTCGAAGAGGATTCAGACCAGATCTACTGGGTTACGGGAAAACCAGGAGCTGGAAAATCCACATTGATAAAATTTATCGCTCACGATGCGAGGTTGCACCGTCACTTAAGCCAATGGACAGATGGCGCACAGCTGCTCATAGGACGCTATTTCCCATGGAATGCAAGCGTAGAAGCGCTCCAGAAAACCCATGAAGGTCTTCTTAGGACACTTCTGTTCGAAATCTTGAAGCAGAACAAATCTTTGGTAGCTCGCGTTTTCCCGGGACGATGGTTTCTTCTAGAACTATTTAATGGGGCGTTGGACCTCCCTGAACCTAAAGCGGACGAACTCATGCGAGCTTTCCGGGCACTTCTATCCGAGACGAGCAAGTCGTTGAAGCTAGTCTTAATCATCGATGGCCTGGATGAATTTGAGGGGGACCATACCAGGTTGACCAACTTGCTTCGTGAAGCTAATTTGAAACCTTGGGTGAAGATTTGCACTAGCAGCAGGCCCTGGAACGTGTTCAAAGACGAGTACATCAACAACCCTATGCTACAACTAGAAAAATTGACACATGACGACATCGAGCTCTACGTGCGGGAAAACTTCCAACGTAGCTTGGGCTTTCAGGCATTTCAGGTGACCAATCCTGCAATGGCCACGACCATGATAGGTGACATCGTAGAAAAGGCTCAAGGCGTCTTTCTCTGGGTATCGATCGTTTCTGGGTTGCTGAAGGAATTCTTTCAGGAAGGCTGCAACCAAGCTGACCTGGAATCAGTCATCGATGGTCTGCCTAACGAAGTTTTCCAATTATTTACGTACCTCTGGGACCGTACAAATGTGAAGTTCCGAAAAGAGGCCTCTGAATACTTCCAAGTTATGAGGGCGTTCAAAGAACCGCATTCGGTTCCCTACTGTCTGACATTCTGGCTGGGAGATACGGCAGTCTCCGCCGACATAAAAGCAGAAGATATTACTAGAGAGTACGTCTCTAAAGCTGTCGAGTCCCTTGCACGAAAGTTGGTGAGCCGCACTGGCGGTCTCCTAGAAACATCCTTTCTTCCTGGGGAGCCCGAGAAGAGCCGCGTGGACTATATGCACCGGACAGCGGCTGACTGGGTTTCCAAACAGTGGGACGTTATCGCCTCTTCGACAGACGAAAACTTTGATCCGAATCTATGGGTCCTGAAAGGCGAAGTCATAATGTTAGTTGGGATAAGACGTTACCGGGAAATCCAATCAGAAGAAATCTCCTGGGCAAATGTTGCTCAACTTGTTAAGCGGGCCGAATTTGTCAAAGATACAGCACCAAGCCGATTACTTCTCGCAAAAGTGCTAGACAGATTGGATAGAAAACTGAGTACAGTCTCTGCATCTGAATTTGGCTGTATCTTTAGCTTGTCCTTAGGCTATCATCGTTTACATGGACAGCAATCTCATGATGTTCCTCATTGGTGCAATCGTGGGATCTTTAGACAGGAATCAACGGATTGGATCGACCGATTCAAGTTATTCGACAGCACTCTCAGCTTTCTTGGCTACATGGCACGTTATCCAATTGCCCCGTATATAAAGGCCAAACTCGAAGAAGATCCCAACGCCTTCTCAGCGGACCACTCAATCTCGAGAATATTGGAAAATGTTGTGTTTGGCCGGCTCTGTGGCTTGCCACCGTCTGCCTTCTCATTTTCCAAAACCCACATTGCAATAAGTCTGGACGTGGTAGAACTTCTCTTACAACGGGGGATTTGTTTGGATCAGGTAAAGAATGTTAGGGGTTTCATTACAGAAGTGAAGGAAACGAAGAGACAAGATGCTGGATTTGCAGAATACTGGGATGCAAATGTTGATCACTACTTGACAAGTATGGCAAATTTACTTGACAAGTATTATGTGCCAGGGGCTGAAAGGGAAGAGAGAGTTTGGTTGGATGTTTGGTCAAAACTGAGTGGGATCCTGCAACAATTAAAAGAACAGATCCAAAGGTACCTTGGACAGAGCATTAGTTAAGAACATGAATACATTGATGATTTGAGTTGAAGGTATAAAATTGTACATACATTAGGTACATAGGGAAGAGCTTCATTTTTTTCTGTAACCGCAATATAAAAGTACTTCGTACTTCAAACCACGTACATTTTGTACATAATTCCAGTGTACAGGCATGAAGGTGTGAAGTACATATACATTGATCGATATCAGGTTAGATTTCGTCGTTCCTAAGGTTGTGGCGCAGTCATCATCTGTGGGTACAAAGTAAGTACCTAACTTCGTCATCACGCGCCCCTTCTCAGCTGTCAGGGGACTTTTTCAGCCATCTACACCTACGTATACACCTACGACGAAACTCTTCCGACATCTATCCGTCTATAACTGGGCGTCATCATCATTCTTCATATCCATCAGATGTACATCTAACCATCTAACCATCCAAAATGCCATCTCCACGAAGCCTCCCGATCGCCCTGGTGGCGCTCGCCAGCTCCCTGCTATCCGTAACCGCAAGCCCGACAATCCAACAACAAAAACCCATCACCACGATCACCAAATCCGAAGACAACGACGACACACCTCTCCCGCTCGTGATCTGGCACGGCCTCGCCGACGACTTCCAAGCCGAGGGCCTACAATCGGTCGGGGCGCTCGCGGAAGCCGCTTACCCGGGGATCTACGTATACTACGTGCGGCTAGACGAGAGCGCGTCGAACGACCGGTCGGCGACGTTCTACGGCAACGTGACGACGCAGCTGGAGAAGGTGTGCGCGGACCTGGCGGCGCACCCGATCCTGTCGACGGCGCCGGCGATCGACGCGCTGGGGTTCAGCCAGGGCGGGCAGTTCCTCCGGGGGTACGTGGAGCGGTGCAGCGCGCCGCCGGTGCGCAACCTCGTCACGGTCGGGTCGCAGCACAACGGCATCGTCGACTACCGGGCGTGCGGGGCGGCGGACCTGCTGTGCCGCGGCGCCATGGCCCTGCTCCACGGCCAGACGTGGAGCAGCTGGGTGCAGGGCCGGCTCGTGCCCGCCCAGTACTTCCGGGACCCGGCCGACCTCGACTCGTACCTGGAGCACTCGAACTTCCTGGCCGACATCAACAACGAGCGCGGGGCCAAGAACCAGACGTACGCGGACAACCTGGCGGGGCTCGAGAACCTGGTCCTGCACATGTTCGAGGACGACAAGACCGTGATCCCCAAGGAGACGGGCTGGTTCCAGGAGGTCGTCGACGGCGAGGTGGTTGCGTCGCTGCGCGAGCGCCCCATCTACACCGAGGACTGGATCGGGCTCAAGCAGCTCGACCAGAAGGGCGGCCTGAAGTTCGTGTCGAGCCCCGGCGACCATATGCAGATCTCCGAGGAGTGGCTGAAGGATATCTTCGAGACGTATCTGGGCCCGTATGGCAAGAAGTTCCCCAAGGAGAGTAGCGAGGGACCCCGCGAGTTGTAAGGGATGAATTAGTTAATCAGATTGGCACATTTCTTCTCTTTCACGTAATTTAGTAGGTATCATGTTATCACAGTGTAATACGGGGTTTTCTCAGTTGTCATTATTAGGTAGCATTGGAACAGCTTAGTTTAGCCCTTTTCAACAATACATGCTTCTCTTGCTTTTTGCTTCTTGTCTACATGATAATGCCTTTCGTATACCACATACGCCGTTCAATAGTTAGCTGCCTACCAAAACGATGATGCAAACGCCAGACGCCCTGATGCACGCACGATAAAGGCTAAAGTCAAAGCCTATCTTCATCGTCTACATCTACACCTCTAGAGCCTTCTTAGCAGCCTTCTTCTGCTTCCTCAACGTCGTCTTTCGCTCCGCGATCTCCTCAACAAGGTTAGAGTCGTCGCCCTCAGGGACCTTAGCCGAGACCTTCGTCTTCTTCGCCTTCTTCTTCGCGGGCTCGGGCTTCTCTACTTCCGCCTCCGCCTCCGCTTCCTCCTGTTCCAGCGACTTCCGCTTCTTGCCGATGTTGGGCTTCTCCGCCGACGCCGACATCAGGGCCTTCGCCTTCTCAGAGCCGTCCGCCACCACATCTCCCTCCTCGAGCCACAGCTCCTCCGTCAGCCAGACGGGCAGCGGCGTGGTCTCGGACCCCTTCACGTACAGACCCCGCACGTTCCGCCACTTGCCGGGGACGAACCGCTCGATGAGCGCCTTCGCCGCCGCCTCTACGTTCGCCGCGACATGCTCAGCGGGCCACCCAGCCCACGCCACGCGGACCACCGTGTTGACCGAAGGGGACAGGTGCACGAGCGCGACACTCACGGCGCGCTCGATCTCGCCGGCGAGCTGGACGGGTGTGCAGGCGTTGATGACGACGGCATCGTCGCTCTTATTGTTATTGTTACTCTTCTTGACGGCGGACCTCTTGGCGCGCTTCCCGTCCGCGTTCTTGGGGAGGCGGGCTTGGATATCCACGGGGATGGGTCGCTTCGCCGTCGATTTGTAGAAGCTCTTGCCGAGGGCCTGGGGGAGGCGGTTGATGATGCGGGTGTCGCCCAGGAAGACGTCGTGCTCGGCCGCTAGCTTCCGCTGCGTCTCGTAGGTCTTGTACTTCGCCTTCAGCTTGCCGAAGTCGATCACTCGCGTCACGCGCTTGCGCCACTCGGCCGGGAAGGAGTCGGCTGCGACGAGGTTCTTGTATCTAGAGAAAAGGACGAGATATTTTTAGTATTTATTTTATACGTTTTAAGGAGGCTTGGGGATGGGTGGGGGAGGGGCAGTCGTACGCGCGCTGCGGATCCGCTGTGATTAGACAGATGCTCATATCCGGATCGGTTCGGAGGGGATGCGGAAGTGCGATCTTGCCGGGCTTCAGGTTTCGGGACTCAGTGATCTATGGACATTCAAGTTAGTAATCTTCTCCTTCCTTCATTTCTTCTTTTATAGTGGCGAGAACCGAGAGATGGTATTTACATGGCGCTTAGTTGAGAGGGTCAGCCAAATCGGCTCCTCGCTGAAGGTTTCCTCGTCATCGGATGTGGCTAGCAAATCCTTCTTCTCAGCATTGTCGGCCTTCACTTTGGAAGCCTTCTTCATGTGGGCGAGAAGTGCTTTGGAAGCCTTGAAGATTTGATCCGGGTCAATGACTGGATCATCAGCCTTCACGGCAACTTCTTTAGAAGCTTTTGAAGGAGCCATTGTGATATGTGGATGTCGTCGTCGTCTTGAGTAACTAAAAGGATGTATCTCGATTTCTTGTAACAACACTTTTATCGTTGTATTTGATCTCTTTTAGGTTTTACTTAATCGATAACGGGCAGAAATTTTTGGATTGGCCCGTTATCGACGACCCCACTAGATGATCAGATTCTGACCAACCATATTGTATGCTAAGCTAGAGACATCGGCCAATCATCTCTGATCTCTCCGACAATTTTGGTACTGAAGAGGATAGATAATGGAAGGCCTCATCATGGAACTATAGATGAGACGACTAACTCAAATGTATCTTAAGATAATTAATAATATGTATATTACGTCGGCATATATATGGTGGGTTTAATGTTATGCCTCTCGCAACCTATTAGAAGTTGACTCGAGTTGAACTAAGCTACAGGAAATAGTTATGCTGACCTGATATTGAAACTCGAAAGACTTCTAATAAGTCTCTAGAGCTTCAAGGGATTGTTAAGCGGAATTGAGTATTTTGCGCAACAACACCTTGGTAGTTAATTATAAATATACCCCAAATTATATACCCATATTACCCCATACAGAGAGGCTTACAATGAAATTACCTACTTCTATAGGCAATTAATTTCAGTGAACGGTCGCTCTTCTTTAGTAATTGGTGCTTCCCTCAGGCGGTAGATATTAATGTTCGCGGTTTATACCGACTGGGTGCGACTTCAGACCTTCTGCAATTCTCCTAGGGCCTCTCTGGGATTATGTTGTACCAAACACATGAGGTTTCGATCATTGGCAGCTAGGTATATCCTTCATGTAAGACGGAAAGAATAATTATGACTATTTTCCGTGCTTGTCTTTCTCAGGTAGTTGCCAAGAGCACGGGAAGGTTGTGTTGTCGGCTCCGACTAAAAATAGTTTCTCAATCCATACGTATGTACATTTATGTACATTGTCATAGCAGGCTGCTAGTATCATTTCAATTTGTAGCAAATGTTACTCTACGTATAATATTTGCCGTCGTATAGGCATTTGGAATCTTGTCTTGGAAATCATGTAGGCTGTCACTATGTAGTTGCAAGGCTGTTATGTTAGGTATCTAGGTCCGAGCGGTGAAGGTCTGATTCAACTGCAGCGTAACCATCTGCAGAGCTCGGGGCGCTATATTAATTACATGCATACAACATACCTCTTACACGCGCACGAGTCTGGGGGCTGGAAAAGGTAACATGATACGACTAACACCGATACGGCACTGCTGGCAGAGACAGCATGTTGAATCCGGGTTACGAAGCCTGTATCCACTCTCATAGAAATGTTCTCATTGAGAACAACGACAGCAAACTGGATAAGCGGAGGGCACTGGTGATTTAATTCTACGCTTTGAAACCCACCTCGCCGCTGGCAACGCCTCGAAGACTCTTCCGCATAGAGAAGCGGTCAAAAAGCAACTAGCCAGAGGATCGAGACTTTAGAAGCCTTTGTAAAATCCTCGTACATGGGTGAAGTCCGCACTTACATACGAGATACACTACAGACGCTTGCCGATATGTAGCTAACCGGCCGGCTCATCGGCTCTAAGGTGAGTACATGGATCTTCTTGACAATTGCCTTGAAAGTTAAAGCTTTCCCGAGACGGTTACACTGCTCTGTGGTGAAACTATGACCCAATTGCAATGATAAACGTGACACCTCTCTCGGCATACAACTTTGATCATGCTAGAATGGTGATGAAAAAGGCAGGCTCTGATACGAATTTAGATGTTGCAACCTTCAAGATCGACCGTACCACCCACTTCCCGCAATCCCTTGAAAAGTTTGGATGATGTGCGTTCGGCATGCGAATAGGTACAAAGCATACGGATCGTAGTAAGTCGGTAACTAAACTCATAAAATTAGCATCCAGGAACGCGCGAACTTATCTTGCTTGCATGGCTAGCGCCGCATGGGTTCCGAGGGTGTTTCCGGTTCAAGCCCTCCACTATTACCGACACTTGACTTGAACGAGTTAAACAATCTATATGCTAACGCAGGAGGATATAAAACTTCCGCGCCAAACATTCAGACGAAAGAAGCTTGTAATCTCGCCTGCTAGAGCTCTAGTCATGTAGACTACCTGTTTGATTATCTTCAGCTTGACTCCTCTGCTCTAGCGATGCCTTATTTGTAGTTAACTATGTAAATGGCTGACAAGAAACGTGCGACTGATCGTCACATGTCACGGACCCCAATTACGACATATGTAGTAGAGCTGATAGATCAGCAGCTATAGTCAACTAACCCGATAACTTCGATGCAAGAGAGGGGTACTTCGTACATTGCGCCAGAGTTGACGTCGAACCTCCTCACATCCTCGGCGATCCAACCCCAACTCGAGGAGATACGCGTGGTCATCAAACCAAAGGCCGGCCCAGTTAGCTGGACCTGGTCGAATTGTTAATTCGTCCGCGTCTAACCCTTTATGGCAAACCCATTGATAATCACTAATATCAAGCACATTCGCGCGCATGCCAAGGTACAAGGGTAGTACTTTTGCCATACCAATTTTCCCTACCACCATCATGAACCTATATACACAAGCACCATCATTGCTACACTTAACTATCACCACACTTAAGCTTAAAGAGCAACGAGCCCCTTTTTAAGGTATGTATAGCAGCTGTGGCTCAGCTATGGCGCAGCTGTAGTGGTACTATATACCTCATGCTATGTGGCTGACGACGACGGCGCTACGATGTACGTAGGTAAGTGGTAAGTGGTAGAAGTGGAAGTGAAAGATAGGTGGGGGGTGCAACAAAGTGGCCCGTATGTTAAAGGTGTAAGTACCACCCCAGCGCACCCTTGGTCACTAGGCATAAAAGATTCCTGGGGGAGATGAGGTATCGACGATATATTTTCCGAAAGCGGCTAGACGCGGACGAATTAACGATTCGACCAGGTCCAGCTAACTGGGCCGCCAAAGGCCCCCAGCAGACCACAGATTCCCGATTAGGAATCCACTGTAACACTGGGGCGTCTGGAGGTCATAGCTCCCGTCCGATACGTGAGAGGTCATGTACATACATATGTATGTAGGTAAGAGGCGTATGAAGTATGATACATACATATATATGATATGTAGTGTCTGGTGAAAGGCTCGAAGCCTTGAGGCATTCTGTAGGTGATATTGTCATGCAAGTGAGGTCCAGAAATATCTTCGTGCTACCAATGTTGGTCCGACTGACCATCCGATTCTTGTCGTGTTGCATTCTCTCTGTCGCATTGCCTATTAAAACGCTAATGGGTAGTAGGTAAACTACTTGTTTCAATGCACACGGGACGATGAGATATGTATTGTACATGGCTATCTAGTTGGTGGGCAGGTGGGGAGCAGTTTGCTGGGGGCTGTAACGCAGCATACAAAGAGCCCCTCTTAATAAGGATCAAGGGGTCCCTAGTTCGGAGAAGATCCCAAGGGATCACCTGTCCGTTTATACATAAGTATGTACGAATTCTCTTGCCCTCACGCTGCCATGCCGCGGTCTAGGATTGAAATATCTCGGGAATTAAGAACTAGGTGACGATCTCAAACAAACAGTAGGCCTGAGCGTTCCGCCATCACACCTTAATTGGCGCAACTAATTAATAATTGCCTTGTGGTGCAAACGAAGCCCGTACGACTCCTGCATCTACCTATCTGCAGGTTTACCTTTTGTGGTTTGGTCCATAACTATCGTAACAAGAAACCGACGGCAGTCGAAGGAAGCGAATATATCTTAGCAAACCCATGTACGCAAGGTGACGAGGGTCTCGGCTTCACCGTTGTCGGATCCCTGTGAGCAAACAATAGTTATAGACACATCAATATCAATCCCCCTCTCGCCGGAGAAATGATAATGTTAGTAAACCCCTCCTCTCTTTCTGTTCGTTCTTCATGTTAGTCTCTTAAATCGGAAAAGCCCTCCCTCTACGCGCAACCGATAATGGAGTACTTGTATGTCGCTGCTTGTATTAGGCGCTCTAGCCGTAATTCTAGAAGCTAACTTGGTCGTGGTGTAGGTCGATCACGATGGACTGCATCACTCTGGGGAATGATATAGCGAAGACCTCGTTAGTCCTCAACGGATTTGTGAGAGAGGTTAGGGAGGCACGAGCAGACGTGGACGGCATCTCAAGGGAACTACATTCGCTCCAGAGCGTTCTCAACCTACTGAAGGAGGATACCGAGTTATTCCCCACGCCGCTGGCGGCGCAGACGCCAACCGTGCTAGACCATTGCTGCAAGGTGGTGGAAGAACTCGATGACTGTTTTTCGAGCCTCAACAGGGGCGACCTATCCAGACAAGAGAAGAGGAAACTGTGGGCTGCTAGAGGAAGGAAAGCTTCCTCAAGGTTTAGACCAGCTCTCGAGGCACATCGCGCCATCATTGGGCTGGCGTTAGATCTGGTCGAGGCGTACGTACCCTACCCCCAAGTGTACATGCATCATACACTAACAGCTATATGGGACAGAACAACGATTCGAGACGCAACATCAACATACGACATAGAAGGGGATGAAACGGATGAGATTGGTTATGGCTACAGCACTATCGAGGACGTTTCCCGGATAATAGGAGAGCTAGGCTCGCTGCGAATGAGGTTGGCTAAGGAATTCGAGAGGAGGGGGTTCGAGAGCGCCCTTCACGAGTATATGATGAGTTTGAAGAACTACGCCGAGGCAATCATTAGCGGGACGGAAGAGGAGTATACGGCCGACCAGGGCGCATATATGGGAGAGAACGAGCTGTTTGGAGCCTACGTCGGAGACTCGCCAGACAGCGCTATTGGACTATACAACGAACCCGTTGTCAAAACGTTGAAGGATGCTATAGCGAGGAACGCGGAGTACGGCATTCACCCGATCGACGACATTATAGAAGAGGAATCTACGGGGTCCCCGAGCCGACCACCCACGCCACCACCGAAGGATGTGAAGAGGCTCGAGCTTGCACGCCGTAGCATGATATTACCAGCCGAGACACCGACCGGGTCACCGACGGACAGCCACTTCGGCGCCGTTACCGAGTTTATCACCGGAAGCCAAGAATCCAGCCAAGAGTCCAGCCAAGGGTCAGCATCGCCGCCGACGCCGAAGAGCTCGCGTTTCAGCAAGATCCTAGGCAGCGTGCGGAAGAACTCTAGCGAGAGGCCTGCCACAGCAGCCGCAAACTACCTACCCGGCGGCGGTGGCGGCGGCGCCGTTCCGGGATCCAGGCCGTCGGCCGACGTGCGTCCCTCGACGCCGGTGCTCCAGGGCAGCCTGGTGCGGCGAGGCAGCCGGCGCCTCTCCGTGACGTTCAAGAAACTCCCGATGTGGAATGTGGAGATCGACCAGCTGCTGATGGGCACGGACGAGAGCACGGACGGGGCCGTCTTCGGCGTCCCGCTGCAGAAGAGCATCCAGGTGGCCAAGGGCACGGCGAAGACGCACCACAGCGGTGGCGGGCGGGCGTCGCGCCGCGAGTACCCGCTCTGCATCCAGAAGTCGTGCCTGTACATCAAGCAGGAGGGCGGGGTCGAGGCGCCCGGGATCTTCGCGGAGCCGGGAGACCCCCGGCGCGTGCAGCAGCTCAAGGAGGCGTTCAGCCGCGCCCCCGCCTACGGCGACGACGTGGACTGGGACCGGTTCGGCGTCCACGACGCCGCCGACCTCGTGCTGCTCTTCCTGGCGCAGCTGCCGAAGCCGCTGGTCTCGGAGTCGGCGGCGCGGCGGTGGGTGTCGCTCTCGAGGCAGGCGCTGGTGGCGGGGTCGAGGGGGACCCGGTGGGAGCAGTGCATCGACTTCTGGGAGGAGGCGCTGGGCGCGATCCGGGGCCCGGCCCGGTCCCTCTTCAAGCTCCTCCTCAACCTCTGGGCCGACGTCGCCGCCGCCGCCGAGCACAATGACATGACGGCCGAGCGGCTCGCCGCCTGCGTCCTGAAGCCGCTGATGCACGTCTCGTCCGAGAAGCACGAGACGGACTTCATACTGGCCCTCGCCTTCCTCATCCGGAAGCGCACCGAGTACGTCGATATGCTGCGGATGGACCAGAAGGAGTCCAAGAGGATTAGTAGGGCCGCGTGGTAGGGTAGGGTAGTGTAGTGCTCCCTGGCGAGGACAGCAAGTTTCCTTCATGCTACGCCACGTCAGCTACATAGCTCCGACTATAATTACCTAGCAAATATGCCTAGGTAGTCCGCACGCGAACCGACGTCATCACGAGTTTTCACACGACCACGACCACGACCACGACCACGACCACGACCACGACTACGACCCATTATAGACACAGCCACTAGTTTCCTTTTTTCCCTCTCGACACGTAGTATATGCAGCATTCTAGTTACACGACTGCTCAGCTACCTACCTACTTATTGTACACCGTATTTTACTCCGATTAGCAGGTTTCGACACCTTCCTGCACCCTTCTTGTCTCTCTATGATCTCATTGGCTTTTTTTCCACGATGCGGGAGTTTAGTTGGTAGTTTTCTTTTTTGGAATGCGGCTCGCATGCATGTTGTTGCATCGTCGGGAGGCCAGCAAAGTAAATGATACCCAAAGCTCCTCTCTTTATGTAATCTAAATAGTTATTATCCCTTAGGTATATGAATGTTTTTCTTATCTGTAGTTCTCAAGTACACAGATAAAGAGAAAATTTTGCTACAATGCATATCGTAGTGCCTCAAGTTAACCGCATGCGTGGTGATTTTTTTTTTTTCCTTCTGGCGTCGTGGTGGAGACAAAACGCGTCTGTATGCATGTGAGAGGAGGCTGGAGGTGCTTGTTGAGAATAGGTAGATCGTGTTGAAAGCGCGGGCTCCGCCAACCATTCCATTTGAACCGAACCGGTTGAAGCCGGGCTGGTGGAATGGTGATGTTGAAGAGGGGTAGTAGGTAGGTAGGTAGTTAACAGGTATTCCAGCTCTTATTAGTTATGTCCGGCGTACATAGAATTTATTGGTGGGATTTTGATCATGTCTGTATAAATCTACATTATGTAGTAGGTATTCAATAATACATATCATCACTGCATAATACTAAACTTGAATACATGCAAACATTTTTCCTGATCCGTGCAATTCAATTATTCCAGTGATATGGATCTACCTACAGTTGGACCCTATAGTTGGACTCTTCATCCTCTTGTAAGAAGAATGCTGGCAGACTGGGTTGGTGCATTTCCCAACCGCAACTGTCGTCATTGTCAAGCCCGTGGGGCAAACCTCTAATGAAGGAGCTCCCGACTAATGCATCATGTAAAGGGGTTGGAATTGCATGAATGCCATTGTACAACTAACCACATAGATTCCGAAAGGTAATCAATTAACATCTGTTACTCTAGATATCTGTAAGACTTTTAAGACTCGAAATACAATGTGAACAATGTGCCAGTTAAGATGTCAAATCTTAGACATTCATATTGTTCATCCCGATCTATGATGTGAGGGAGTGAATACCCAGATCTATTAACTACTTCTAGCTTTAATTGACCAGGCTACATAGAATACCCAATTAGTCTACGCTCTAGAGGTACATATGGAGTTCATAAATCCACCCATTCAATTCAATACCCGTACATTTAATGCGTAGTAGGAATCTGACTTGCATAATTACAGCGGTCGAAGCGCTGAAAATAGCATTGAGGTCCACTGAAGCATGTGCTGAAGAGCCTGTAATGGTAACGACTGGAGGAACACGGGCCCTCAGATTAAGAACGCGTTTTTTTTTTAGCCGGGGCCCCATAGCCGCGACTTTTTTTCAGATCGCGTCTTGGACCTTATCTGATGTCTTTTAAAACCAAGCCCCGTCCCAAGCTTTAAGTGTAGGATTTGCTATTACATGTAAGTGCGTGTGGTCTCTCTTTCTGGTCTCTTTTTCTCTCCCACAGGCCTCGTACCTCCAGTCCAACCCGGCCACTTTTGCAGACCTTCAAAAAAGAACAACTGGGAAAATTATAATATTCACTAGATCATTTGTTTATTCTAATATTTGCAAACCTACCCTCTTTATTCATATTGTAATCTTTTCTCTATAAGAACTTGCCCAGGAGGAAGCAGATCGGACTCGGAGCTAGACCTGAATAGAGAGGGGTCCTATTAAAGGCACACGACTAAGACACGCGCACCGCGCATCCAAAGAGACGCGCTGCAGAGCCCACCCACTCCACTAACTCATTCTAAGCCAGTGCAGGACGTGCGTGCATATGTGCGTGTGATACCTTCTACTTGCATTGAATTTTGCAACGTACATCTTTCTGCGGATCAAAAAAAAAGTTTATCCTCGCACAGAAATAAGACTGACAGACTGAAACTGGTCTTTCATTGGTATGCCATTCAGTCTATAACCACCATGAACTCATCACCGCAGAGAAGAAACATGGAGGAAGTAGAGCCTACACTGCCTCCTGTTGCATCTGGCTCCTCTCCATCTAGCATGGCTGGCACCAAGCGTCCTGCCCCTTCACTCCTCCCACCTTTCGAACCACTCTCCTCTTCGCCAGGACTCCCTCGGCCAAGCAAGAGACAAGCCATAGAAGGGCCAGTCGGTTCGAATCTCTTCCTCAAATATCCCACGCCGCTTCCAACATCAAGCACTGGCATCCTCTCGTCTTCTCCTGCACGTAACCAGGCCTCGAGGCCTACTCTAGTACGAACACAGTCATCCGTATCGGAGAGAGCTCCCTTGTCGGCAGTGCCCTCGGTCGAGCTCAATGAGAACGGTGAAATGCTTCTGATGGGACGGTCGAGCAACTCCTCCCATTACCAGCTGACAGCCAACCGTCACGTCTCACGCATCCACGTCAAAGCACGCTATATTCCCGCTTCATCACCGCTTGAGCCGAACAAAGTTGAGATTATATGCAACGGTTGGAACGGACTGAAACTGCATTGCCAGGGCAAAACTTGGGAACTGGGAAAAGGGGACACTTTCACGTCAGAGACGGAGAGTGCTGAGATTATGCTAGATGTGCAGGACGCCCGAGTTCTGGTGCATTGGCCTAAGAAGGATCGCCATGAGTCGATTGCGAACCTCTCGGACTCTTCATGGGATGATTCACCGCGGT
This sequence comes from Eutypa lata, assembly GCA_022661535.1. NCBI lineage: Eukaryota > Fungi > Ascomycota > Sordariomycetes > Xylariales > Diatrypaceae > Eutypa > Eutypa lata. The sequence goes on along the minus strand of JAKULF010000009.1, from coordinate 1,430,364 downwards.
CCAGGCCCCGTGCTAGCGGTCCGGGTTCAGAACTGCTTCCATCCAGCCCACTTCGGAGACAAACGCGTATCCAATCTCCAGTGTCACCCACACCAGCCAACAAGTCGTCTTCGTCCAGTTTAGATGCTTTATTGTCCACTCGCGAGCCAAGCGAACCTGTCCAGATCTATGAAGACCCTGTTGTTGACGAGGAGGAATTGCCCCAGCAGACTCATGATCCCGAGGTTTCATTTGCTCAGACAGAAATCACGAATAGCTTCTCGAGTGACCTCAGCGACCCAGAAGATGAAGATCCCGACGAAGAAAACGATCCCATTATTCACTCCTTTGGTCCGTTCGGCGCCAACATCTCTAACCGCCTCGCTGCATTCACCGCCACCGCCGAGTCGCCAAGACAGCCATTCCAGGAGACTTCGGAGACCTCCACGGCCAAGCCGTCTGTGGAACCCGAAGCACCGATCAACCCTAAAGTTGACCAAGATGCCGTACTCAACCACGTCGTAAACCAGCTAGCATTCTCCCGGCTTTCGTCGAACCCATTGACGGGCATAATGAATAACCTCCCAACCGAGGAGAAGAAGGATCTCAACAAAAACGACCTTCGCCGAATCATCGAAGCAACACGCTGCATCGGGGTTATTGCACGCCATGGCAAAGATGCGGCTGGAAAACCCCTTGAAAGCGAATATTACTATATCCCAGAGCACGACACTGACGAGTCGCGCCGCGTTGCTGTAACCGATGGTTTAAGAAAACCTAGCTTAAGAGCTTGCAGAAAGCAGCATAAGGTATGTTGTAACTCACCTCGACATCATGTCCTGAGTCGAGAACCAACCCCCAGAACCAAGACTAACAGAAATTAGCAATACTATTGGAAGAAACCCAAGACCCCATAATGAAATGAAACAGCTTTGTCAGGACTCAGTTTCTCATTCTTGAACATCTTTCTCAGAATACATGGAAGGCTTGATGCTTTTTCTTTTTTCTCCCTGGAAATACCCCATTTTTACGTTTGTTACGGACTTTGCATCGACACCTCCTATTTTCTCAGTGATTCTGGACTCGTTGCATAGCTGATGGCGTTGGACGAGTTTTTGACTTTTTTATTACTATTATTATTGTTACTTCTTTGCATGACCCTGTGGTGGGAGTTACGGTTATGTTGTAAAAAAATCTTTTCTTTCGCATTTTGTCTTTATCGTAAGACAATCAAGAGCATCTGAGGCGGGGCATAGTGGTGGCCTGGCTAAAGGTGCCGCGAAGCTGTATGAACATCAATCCTGGGGGGGGCGGGACGACGGGAGGACATCATAGTCGTGGACTTTGTACAGAGTATAGAGAGTTCGCGATTATTAACGGCGAGATGATGGGGAAAATATGAGGTCAAAAGACAAAGGTTCATTCTATTTTCGATTTTTTACTGCCTGAGTTGATGACGAGAGTGAAGTGTAATCCTGACGCACGTAAGTACGTATGATACCGACTGATCGGTGAGGTACCTAGGTAGGTGAAGAGTTTCCATTTCCAGTTGGTTGGTTGCAGGTGCGCGTTTTGCCACCCATATAGGTACGGAATATAGGGAAGTGATAAGTGCTTATCGCTCCAGGCAGCCTAGGGGGTTCCCCTAATTGCCCTATTGAGTCAACGGTGACATCAAATAACGCTCCGTGCCACCACACTAATAATCTATCTAACTACCTGGAGCTCTACCCCGCAGCTCCCCAGAATGTTCCCCTACACTCCAGACTCCAGTGCCAATAGTGTAGAGCTCTAGACCTTTGGATGGCACCTGGATTAGCTGTTTGCTACCTTGGCTGTTATATGCAGGCAGCTTGGCCCAGACTCGTAATGAAACCAGCCGAGATCAAATTAGGTACATTACGTTAAAGTCTGAAGAATATCTGCTGATGATGTCCAGTTCGACTCGTCATATAAGAACCGGCCTGATATCTTGTTCGTACAATTAGTTGAGAGACCCAGATCTACTTAAAAAGACAAACTGGTTCCCAGCTTCCTTCTGTATTCTAAGTAACATTACATACCTACCTACCTATCTACTTAGCAGAAACTTATTACTACGATTCCCATCTATCACATATCAACAAGCATAAGCAGCAAGCCAAGACAATGCTTACTTAGATGAGATTCCAAGTTCGAATAAACCTGTCACCGCCAACCAGACAGCCCAGAATCAGACCTTGAGAAGAAGACCATACGTTGCAGCTTACTACATTGCATACATCACGTCTAACCAACTGCGCAAGAGAAGAGGAAGCGGAACTCGCTTGTCTGTCGTATTGGTCACATACAATACAATACCTACCTAGGTACCTACCTACCTACCGACCTACCTAAGACCCGCATTATCACTTACTCATCAGCCTGTCACCAAACACCAAGCAAGTAGACCGAAAGAAAAGAAAAAAAGCCATGATGTCAGATCTAACCCACCGCCCGGCTTCATCTTCCACACAACAAGCGCGCCGGCCAGAGCAGCCGCGTCAGCTTGACCTCGCCTCGGCAGCGGCCGTCATCAAGTCGCCGCCGGAGCCGACGAGCCCCCACCAGGAGAAGGACGCGGCGCGCGCCATCACCCGGACGAACAGCTGGAAGCCGACCTTCCCGCTCCAGCGCCGCGTGAGCTACGACATGGAGGACCAGAAGCGCCACATGCAGATGACGAGCGTGTCGTCGGTCCGGGAGGAGCCGGGGTTCACCGAGAAGGCTTAGGTTCAACCCCCCAAAAAATTGTTACATGGACTGGATTGACTGCCTGGTCTACCTATATACCAAATACCATACCTACGTACAATATATAATACTCTAACTAGCTAAGGTCCTCTAATTAGTAATGGCAGGGATGGATGGACCCTAGCTAGGTAGTTAGTTAGTTCGTCGATCCGTCAGTCAAGGATCGCTGTTGCGGTTGTTTATCATCGTCGTGGAATAGCGTTCGATGCGATGCGAGCTTACCTACCTTGCTTGGCTTATCTCTCATTCACATGCACACACACACACATACCTACTGATAACTATACACATGCGCAGTAGCAGGTACAGCATACGCAGTACACATTACACAAGCACACTCAACTCACCGATTGATTTGATTATCTATCTGGTTTCACGCAGGGAGGCTTGGCTGATAAGCCTCCCCCGGGCTTCGCGTTAACGGGTTTAAATGAGGCGGTAGCACCGAACGCTTTTATTGATTAAGAATGGGAATCGGGGTTTTTACCCCAAAGCAATAACAATCACATCATCGCCGAAGGCAGGAAAGCATCAAATGGAAGGGCACATGGACAGTTTGATGAGAGTAACGGAGAATGCAATAAATAACCTACTCTTATACGTACATACCTACTTACCTATGGTTTCTCTTGAAAATGAAAATGAAATAAAATTAAACGAGGCGAACGAATTGACTGCTAACCTCGTACGTTCATTAACCTGTTAACTTTGTTTTAAAATAAATATAAACGTAATCTGCTCCAATGAACTAGCTACGATCCGCTTCTCCCCAATCCTTGGCTATCAAGGGCTACATATGTACCTACATACCAACCACCTACCTGGTCATCGATGTCTGCCTATGATTCCCTCCATCCTCTCCGCTATTCTGAAATAGGTAAGCAGCCATAGTTAACCATCGTTAGGTCGCCGAACTCGACCACTCACCATCCACCGCACCCGAAGACCATCGGGTGTTGTTGACGAACGGGATTTCCGAACCACCACTTACCTGCAGCAGCAATCAGTCGCAGATAACCCAGCGCTCCTCCTCTCGTACGGTAGGTAGGTATGATTTGGCGCGGCGTGGGGGGACCTTTTTTGCCCTCTCTTACTTATTACTACCTTACAGTAGTAAACGTTGGTTTCGTGCCACGAGGGATCGTTGCATCACCCCCCTCAAAACGGCCAAGCAGCGCGAGTGAGCACAACATAACATAGCGCAGCACAGCACATGCAGTTAGCTGCGCCTTACTCCGTCCCGGCGGTGTTCTTAAAATTCTTGAAACTCTTTCCCAGATAAGCGTCTCAGCTATCTATCTATACCAACTGCAGCTGAGGCGAGAAAACAAGGCCTTTCTTTCCAGTCGACGTTTTTTCTTCCCTTTTTTCTCTTTTTCTTTTTCTGCTCCGCCTCCGTTGTTCCTCTCCCTCCCTCCATATCATACCCGCATCAATTGATGAAGTAATAGCGAATCCTTCCCACTAACACATCTCTGAATCCTGACCTTATTTTGAAGTTTCCGTCTATATTTTAAAATACTACTACTTACTCTCATTCACATTTTTGCCATTGTTTTTTACTTAGTTACATGAATGTAATACCACTGTTCTTTCTTGCTTGAGGAGAAAGGGCGGCAGTGAAATCCGTCTCTCTCTCTCTACCTTCTCTCACGTGTTACACCGGTTTCGACAATGTTATCACAACACACTAATCCTTCTTCCACAACGATATCGACGACGCCGTCAACGACGATATCGAGAACCGCCAGTAGCAGTAGCAGTAGCAGTAGCGAGAGTAGTAGTAGCCACCCGCCGTAATGGCGCCCCTCTCCGATCCGGATCCGGTGGATGTCTTCAAGCCGGAATGGTACAAGGACGACCCGGTCACGAACCTCGACATGAATGTCGTCAGCATCTTTTGGGGGATGGCTCTGATGCTGGCGGTCTTCACGTTCAGCAAGGCCGCTCGCCAGACCGCGCGCTCCTGGGCCCGCCACCGCCGCATCACCGCCTACGTCGCCATGATCTGGGGCGCCTGGATCATGAACGTCACCCCCAGCATCGTGACTTGGTTCCACTTCTACGGGGAGATACCTTCAAGGCATGTTTGTGGCGTTTCTTTTTTCTCTTATCCCTTCATCTCTCCCTCGCCTCTCCCGTCTGTTATGTGCAGAGTTGGATACCGGGGGCTGCTTGCATGTTCCGGAGTACCTACTCCTGAATTCCCCGAGCCGTCTGGATGGTTACCTCTTCGTTCGTTAGAGTTTGGCTACTAACGTGACCCTTGTGTAGCTTTTGGCTTTTACTCTTCATCGGTAGGCGCGCGGCCCGTAGTTAAGATGTTATGAACCCGACTTTGCATCGAAGTCTCCGCTAACGTCGTATGGTTTCCTCTAGTCCTTTTCTGGTCTGTTCAGGTGAGTAAAACCTACATGATAGATGCCTAATGCCCCAAGCGCCTTCCGGAGGAGGCCGGGCCCCGCCCGGTCATCACCTGGTTGTGGGTATATAGGGGCGAAGAGACATGATCCACGACGCTAACTGCAGTTGGGGGTTGGGCGTTCCCGCTCGCCCGCATTGCAATGTTCATAGATCCAGTTCCTGATGCAGATTATCATCAACCGGGTCTCGCTTCTGATGGACGACCCGGCCAAGATCCGGAGGCTGAAGTGGGGCGTGTTCTTCGTGATCCTGGCCCTCACCGTCAGCGTCGTCATCATCTGGATCCCCGCGAGCCTGCAGATCTCCGGGGCCTGGCACGAGCTCAACGCCGTCTGGGACCGCGCCAAGCAGGCCGTGCTGATGATCATGGACGTCGGCCTCAACGGCTACTTCCTGCACTGCGTGCGCAACCGCCTCATCGCCAACGGCCTGACCAAGTACCGGTCCCTGTTCCGGCTCAACATCTTGATGGTTTTCATCGTCATTGCACTGGACGTGAGTATCACATTTTTTCTTTTCGGAATTATAATGTTGCAGGTGCACAGGAACGTGGGGGTTTGACGACTGACATACCGCTTAACCGATAGGCAACCTTCATCGGGTTGATGTCGCTAGACCTGAGCACAGCGTAAGTTCTCCCCCCCCCCCAACCCCCCCCCAACCCCTTTTTTTCTCAGTCCCAGCGACGTCAAATACAAAAATTCCGACCCCTCTCCGCCACCTTACCTAGGAGACCCAACTAATCAACGGCCCCTTATTCTTAAAAAAACAGCTACCTCCAATTCCAGCCCGTGGCCTACCTCTCAAAGCTCTACATCGAGATGAGCATGGCAGAGCTGATCCGGAAGATCGTCAAGTCAACCAACGAGCTAAATCGCGTCGCATACTTCTCCACGATCAACGGCGTAGCCGTGACGGCGTCTAACAACGCGCCACCCTTCGCATTGAGCCCCCCTGCTACACCGACCCCTGACCTGCGATTGAACGGAACCCCCAGCGGCGGTGGCGGCAGCCTCTACCGGCCCAATCACATCGCACGCCAGCAGCCCTCGTCCTCCTCGTACTTGAAAAGCGATATCGAGCTAGGGGTCGTCGAGACTGATCATCATCATCATCATCATCATCACATGGGACGACCATCTTCGCTGCTGAGCCCTGTCCGCAATTTCTATACGAAAACCACAACGACGGCCGCGGTCCCCGAGGTACAGCAGCGGCAGGATACGGATACAGATATGGATATGGATTTGGATTTAGACGACAGGGGGGATCAAGCGAGGGGTGGTAGCGAGACGAGCTCGACCGTACCGCTGCGCCATCCGCGCACGCGGATGGAGCAAGAATCTCGGGATGATATTCGAGGTACCTATTCGCTCGGCGTATGACCTCCGCGGTGGATAGACGAATGAATGAATGAATGAATTACGATCATGACGGCTGACTAGCTGGGTGCGGGTCACTCTGGGAATATAATAGGCGCTTTAATGATGGATTGATTGGTTTATTTGGTTGCTTCTCATATTACATGATACCACTATAGTTTTCTTTTTCTTTTAGATCTTGAGATATCTGTATCGGCAGCCTTTGGTGGCTAGCCGCATTATATTGCCGTTCTTTTGCGCCTTCTGGTGGCTTACAGGATTCAACTATATCATATTTGTGCATTATAAACCTTACCTAGCTTACATATTGCAATTGGTAGGTTTTCTTCCCTTCTTAGGAATAATGACAAATGGTTTTAAGCATTATATCCATCGAGGCACGTTCAGTGGAACCCTTTTCCCCCTTCTCCCCCGATTACCAACCCAGCCTAGCAACCTTGCGCTTGTTTGTCTGTTGTGATTGGATTTCCTACAGGTTTGTTAGCATCTGCGGCGTTTCTCTAATAGTTTATAAGATCTATGGACATACCTCTTCAACTGTATCTTTGATCATGTATCTTATGACAATGACCTCTTTCTTCTGGCCGAGGCGGATCGTCCTGGCGATAGCTTGATTTTCTACGCTGGGATTCCACTGCAGCTCGACAATAAATACTCGCTTCGCGGCTGTGATATTGAGTCTGGTGCGTGGAATATCGTATTAGCTTTGAATGTAGCGCTCCTATATCATGTTTAGAGATTCTTACCCAAACGCGCCAGTGCCAGTCGTCATGAGTAATACGCGGGCTCCTGACTCTTTGTCAAACTGGTCTAGAAGCCGCTGTCTCTTGGACATAAGTGTGTTTCCGTCTATGCGGATATAATCGATGTTTTCGTTCTGTAGGTGGCGCCCGACAAGGTCGAGCGTGCTCGTCCAGCACGAGAAGACAATGCTACAATAATAGCGTGCGTCAGCCATGGCTTGTAGGATGTTCGAAAATACTAGACCAACCTCTTCATCTCCTCCAAGTCTTTCTGAACGTCCTCCACCAATGCTTTCATTTTCACCGAATATCCCTCAGCATTGAAGTATTCATCCTTACTCGGCAGCGTGTCTTGCTGCGACCACTGCACGCCTGCTGGACCCATGTGGTTTTGATGCTTCGGGTTGGAAACTGGTGCACTGGCGAGTTCGACAGGGCCTGTCCTGCCTTTCACCAAGCATAAGAGACATTGCGTTGAGCCAAGGGGTCCCCAAAAGTTTTCGTAATCTTCTTCGCAGGCAGAGCAGAGAAAATGACCACAGTCCCCTTTGCTCGAGGTGTTAATAGGGCCTATGAGTGGTCTCAGCTGCTCACAGCCACCGCATCTAACCTCAATATCCATCCCGAGGTCCACCGTAAGAGCCTCATTTGCATCTTTGAGGCTGCTTCTCTTCCAGGAGAACGGTTTCTGATAGGTACCGTGGTTGCAGAGGATCCGCAGCTGCAGGCGCGCCTGAAACTGTCCGAATTTGCCTTTGGGATCATACTGACCGACTCTCTCGCGTATCGAGCGATCGAGGATGTTCATTGTGCCCTGGTAATGCAGCCTTTCTTCTGGGCTGAACTCGAGCTGCCGTATGTGCTCTTTGACACCCGGGAGAGTTAGGAGGTCTTTGGTTCGTCTGAGGCAAAGCGAATCGTAGAGCTGAACTAAACGGTCCTTGACAACAGGGTCACCCTGGTCGAATGGGGCGACAATGAACCGTCGGAACAGGGCAATGCTGTGGAATGGCTCTGCCCGTAGGAAGGCGAATAGAGCACCGATATCCTGCAATCGATTCTGGATAGGCGTACCGGTCAGACACCAGCGAGACCTTGCCTCGAGCTCCATACACGTGCGGTAGAAATGTGTAGCGGGGCGGCGGATAACGTGTGCTATTATTGTCAATCCCAAGCAACTTAGTACTTTGATGAATTGAAGATAACTTACCTTCGTCTAGTACTATACGGAACCACCCAATCTTGTCGAGCTGACTTTTCCTATTGGCCATTTCAAAGGCAAGCGTTGAATATGTTGTGATGATGAGATCAGAAGATTTCAAGACATCAAGATCGGTTTCTCTCCCTTGGCCATGATATCTGATAACATTCAATATACCGTCTAAGTGCCTATACATGTATTAACTTTTATGATGCACACAGAAGTGGAAGACAGATATACTTACAGGCGGATCTCTTTAAGCCAGTTGTTTATCAATACTGTGTGGCATTGTAAGCTGAACCGGCTCAAACTTGACCTGCGATTCAAGGGTATACAAACGTGCTGAAGGTACAATAACCAATGTCGAGTGCGAGTATCTCTTAATCTTGCTACTATGATGCTCTTCTTGTTGCTTCTCTTCGGCCCATTTGCGGCCATCAACCAGTGTCTCTAGCACAAGGGCTAGCAAGCAAAGAGACTTGCCCATACCCATCTCATCTGCCAGTATTCCACCACCCCTCTCTTCTGGCTGGAGAGCGGACCTAGTCTTCGTCACTCGATGAATATACCTAAAGAATGTTAATGTGGTGCCATCGTCGTGTACTGCAACGACGTACATCTCTTGGCCCTCGAACTGGGATTTCTTCCATAGTCGAAAACGCTCCGGTATATTCCCCGACTCGCGCTGCCTCATGAAAGTTAAAGCACGCTGTTGATGTCTTCCCGGCGCATTATTGAGTTAGCGAATCTCTAGGTACGGAATATATATGCAGTACCTACTCAAGGAGGCCTGTCTTTAACCTTCGATCGCCCGTAGTTGTCTCAAGCTCGTTGGCCCTCTGTAAGGAGTCATGTACTTCGGAGACGAATTGTTGCACTCTCTCTTCCCCTTCCAACTCTGGTCTATTCGCGCCCGAATTGGCCTGGACGTCGTTGATGCTGACAGATGCCTGCTCGATTCCTGGGAAGTTGATGACGTGGGGGTTCTCGTACGGAAGCCTCGCTTTATCAGGCCGTTGAAGCCATATTTTCTTGGAGGCGAGCTCATCGCCAATCCGTTTCCCGTCCTGCCGACGCCCATAGACGTTAATATCAACCTGGATCACCCTGTCGGACGACTTGTTAATTTTCCCAATCCGATCACATATCACGTGCGTGATAGCAACACCCTCTAACAGTAAGGCCTTCTCGCGCTGCAGCACCGGGCTGAGCGACTTGAACAGGTTATCCCGCAAGATCCCAAAAGGGGCACCGTCCTGAAAAGAAAGCACCATGTGATCAGTTTTGGGCTCGACTGTGAATGTCTGGATCGATTGACTGGGATGGTCTCCGGCTTGACTATCCCGAAGCTTAGAGCTGAGCTCGGGCATATTTTGTTCAGATAGTTTCACATCGACCTGGTAAATCTTTTTGGAATTTATTAGTTAACCAGAGTCGTAGAGTAGAGGAGCGCTTCACTTACCATCCCGTAGCATATACGATCGCCGTCATTCTCATCTATCTGAACCGGCATAATTCTTGGTGAATTATCTCCCGCATCGTCAACTTCGGATTGACTACACTGATCACTGGATACAGGTGTGGCGCTGGACTGCTGTTCTTTTCCTGATTCTAACAATTCCTGGGAAGGCTGCGAGCTCACCGGGGGAGCCCAAGCACCTAACGTAGATTGAAAATTATAAAGGCTTGTGTGGTCTAAATTTTCAAACCCCCCTAAAGATGCGCTACCTGTGAAATCCTCGCTCCATAGGTCACGAAATGGTTCTTGAAGCCCTTGTATGCCGTCATCACGATTATGGTCCCTACGTAATTTGATGAGTCGACAACGCTACAACTTATATTTAAGTATTGACTTACCAGATATCACCTGGTGGTGCATAGCCGTAATCGGAATTGAGCATAGAATCGAGGTCCATGGTGTACTTATTTGATCTAGCGCGTGTACTTCCATGTGGTATGGCATGTAAAGATAGTGTCACTTTGGAAGTCACATAAATGAGATTCAAGACCGTAGAGATGAGCTGTTATGGACCATAGTTATGCTGTTCACTGGAAACCATGCCCTGAACGATGCAGACCATGGGGAATGCTACGTAGGGCGGAAGGTTGGCCAGCTGAAAACCCATACTTCGCAAGTCAGACGTAGATTGACAATACCATTGCGTAGTTTTGACCTTAAGCTACATAAGTTGATCAAAAATATGCCTTGCCATCCATGCAGGCTCCGAGGTCACGTCATATGAGTGAGAGCCTAGCTGCCTCGTGTTAGATTAACTAGATAATGCCTTCATGAAAATATACGATGGGTTCAAGTGTGTACCGGCGTTAAGCAGATTGGCAGGGTACTGTACCAGCGCTTTGCACTGCCCCTTTATTAGGACATATGAGCCGGGCAACAAAGGATTTCCCCATTGCGCAGCTCATGTGGACTAAAACTGCAGTGAAAACTCTCACCGCTTAGGATAAAGTTCGGTTCCATTAGGGGCTAGATAAATGCACCACACCCATGTAGTGAAGTAAATAAGCACTGCGCCCCCCTGGCCTCTCCCGCTTACATGTGTACTTACCCCGCCCCCGCAATGCGATCCCGAATATAAACCTACTTACCTATGTTAGAGGCAAGAAGTTGTGAAGATGTGTATGAGGAGTAATTAGTTATTGAAAAGTCTAGTTTATGAAGGTTGAAAGTAGTACGGAATTTGTTACCTTAAGGAAACGTGTCTTATAGACTCACAGTTTACCTTAACGCACGGGGCATGAGTTGCGAAGTGAATGTTAGATAACTCGGTAGGTATTGAGCATTCTAGCCAGTGATACGATAGAGGATTTTAGGCGGAACCAAATATTAAAATTTGAAATTCTACGATAGTTCATACCTGCAAAAAGAAACAAGCCCGTTTGTAGACAAGTCACTAGCTATCTCGAAACAATATGAACAACCTTCCAATGAATGTTTAAAAACAGATTCTACCATGACTGAAAATCCTAATGCACCTCTATTATCTCTTCTTGCCAAAGAGAATGTCGGGTTTCTTCCGGAGCATAATGGTTGATAAACAAAAGTCCAAGTCGACGATATACAGTCCCTCCCGGTTGTGTCTTTTCTAAAATTAAGCCTGTTAAACGACAACTACTAGAATCCTTCTGCTGTAAATGCAAAAGACCGCACCATATCTCCTTTTCAAAGGTGTTTTTCGTACTCTTCTCTTGAAGCACTAGATGGGTGGCGTTGTCTACCCCTATATCTAGACATGCGTGAATAGGGGCATCCAGGGCGGCTTCTCCAATGAACTCAAAGGTTTCTAAGTCATACACAGGTGCTGCAAAGCGTGGGTGCTCTCCATCGGTCATTGTAGAGGAATCCGGTCCAGAGTAGCTGCCATAGCTGTACTCCGTTCTGTTTATAGCATACTCGGCCGAACATCGCAGCATTGCTCTTTTCAAGGGAATGCGCAGCTTTAATGTTCCTTGGTTCACCCTCCCATAAGGGTTTAATAGAGTATCGAGCATACACGAAATATCAACTATCCCAGCGCCGGCGGACTCTATATGTTTGAAGTTGGGCTTCCACGAACGGAATTTGAGACAGACCATCCCCACAGATGCCCAAGACCAAGATGGTTCCTGGCCACGATCTGTCTTCACCGGTCGCGGATCATTGCTGGCAACATACCATGCTAGACCGAGCTGTAGGTCTTCTTTCCACAGCCCTGCGGCATAGGTGGAGTGGTGGGCTGCGTGGAATAAACCGGCAAGGCCGGACAGGGCCGGCAGCTTATCTGAGTCGACAGTCAACTGCTTGGAGCTGTATTCTTCTATGACGGCGTACCACGCGTCATACTGATTCCACCGAGACCAATCCCTCCTCGGAGTATTTACCATTTGTGTAGGTGCAAGTAACCAGAGCCTCAACTTGTCTTCGCTCGTTGCTAGTCCTTCTCTGAGGGGGTTTGTTCGTGGGCGCGGACATGGTCTGGTCTCTGATGCCTCGTTAGCCGTGCACCTCCAGCTCATCTGCTTGCCAAATGATAGTCTCCTAGATGTAAGGATTTCTTCTTGCAGCACCCAGCCTCTTGCTTTCAGATAATTGTGTCCTGTGTGAACAGTCGCTAGTGTTAGTTTGTTAGATGCTATGCCCTTTTGTGTCGGCATCGTCACATCTACGGTGCATGGCCGGTACAAATGCGGATCTCTGGTTTGGAAGAGACCCGCAGCGGCATTCGGAGCTCCCTCGGCGAATATGGTGAACGCAGCGTAACGGTATATGTCCCCCATCCTGGGGAGCTCACTGTGTAGATCAGCAACATCATCTTGCTTGATACAGAACGCGTCTGCCCAGATATATCGGTAGCCTAGTAGACGAGTAGCATGGAATGCATCTGCAAAGGTCTTTGGGAGCGATTCCGGCGGGATGCAGCGTTTGTGGTCTTGATAATTTTCCTTGGTGGACACAATCCTTCTCCCTTCACCCCACGCGTAGCTAAGAGCGATGTATTTCGCCCTGAGGCCTGGCGATGTGACCTCGAGAAACGGCCGCTTAGGATCTCGGATATCGATTAGACGAGTTGGAAGGAAGGATGAATCCCCGCCGGAACTACCAGCTTTGCACAAATCGTGGTTCTGAAGACAGTCTTGAATCCACAAATGGGCTAGTTTCATATTGGAGTATGAGCCTGTGTGGTCATTGATAAGACCTTGAGACACAGACCCTCTCAATATGTTGGCACTGCATGATTCAGGCTTCGCAGGGGTATCTTCTTTGAATCGGTCGTGCTTCCTCTTCTTCCCAATTCTTTTAATTGCATCTTTGCGAGGCAATTGGTATTGAGCTATACGAGAGCAAATTAACTTCCACAAAACCTAGCATAGGGTATTGACTATTCTAACCTGGCAGAGGATCGATGACTGTTAAGAAGCCAGACCCAAACCGACTAATGATAGTAATGGGATGGGACGTAGCAGCTGTAGCTGCGGCTGGACCGCCTTCAGAAGAACAGCGCCGCTTCAACACAACGAAGGCGCTGAGCTGCTCACAAATATCATCTTCAAGCTCAACTGTTCCAAGCTGACTACTGATTAGGGTGCATAACTTGCAGCGAAGTGATAGGGATCGAATGTAGGATGAGCGGCTTTGGTGTAAGACGTAGAAGACCGAATTCCGATCCCGCGCAACGAGGGGTTGAAACTTGATCGCACTGCATCTCTCGCATAGCATAGTGTCCCAATGGGCTAAAGAATTATATTCTGCTCTCATAGGCGTAGGGGTCTCTTTGATCTCGATATTTGGACTATGTCGATCAGACCGCTCAAATAGACAAGTCCGAGATAATGGTAACTTCGGATCGCAATGATAACGTGAATGAAGCCTAGGTGTGTGCCGAATAGGGAGCCCGAGAATCATAAGGGTTTTTAGCTATTTGGCACAGTTAGCCCTCTCGGGCGCCGTAGCCGAATGATTTGCTGACACTTCACTGCTTTTTTAGCGCTGCCAAAGGCCATGATTTGGAGTCTGTGGGGTTGTGACCAATTACTGTACTGTAATAAAGGACATTGAACCTCTCCCTTCAGTTCATGACTTATTCCTACCATTCCACTACACTTTTTGCCCTTTGATTAAAATGAAGATCTAAGCCCAAGCCGATTTGAACGTCTGTTTCATATATTACATGTTACAAGCACATAGATACTCACTAAGTGTTGTTCGATATAACTAACTAGAATTCCTACAATGTGGTATATATAGTTACCAGCAAATTCTAACCACCTACTCAATGTCAAGCTCAAACCTCCCTAACGTCTTTGCCGGGTATGTCTTTTCTTTTCATGGCGCCGCAGATCATTCACCCGAGTGAAGGCCTTGTCACAAGTAGAGCACTCGAACGGCCGCTGGCCATAGTGGCTCCGCACGTGCGCATCGCGGTTGGCCTTGCGCGTGAAGTTCTTCCCGCAGTCGTTGCAGCGAAACTTCGCATCCTCGACCAGCTCGCGAGGCGGCGGTCTGAACCCCGACGCCGCGTCGTCGTCCGGGTGGTACACCCGGATGTGCTTCTCCCGGTCCTTGTTGGTCGAGAACCCGAAGACGGCCAGCGTGCAGGCCACAACCGGGCACCGGTACGGCCGCTCGTGCCGCTTCAGGTGCGCGTCCCTGGTCTCCGCGTCCTCGAACCCCTCGTAGAAGAAGTCGCACATCGGCCGGTCGCACTTGAACATGTAGTTTCCGTACAGGCTCGTGAGGTTCCGTGAAACCTCGGCGGAGATGTTTGGATCGGTGGCGAGAGTTTCGAGGGTCTTACGATTAAGCCGCAACGCCGCGTCGAGCCTTTCGATGCTTACCTTTTTTCGTTGCTTGGGGTAGTTATCCTGATCCCCGTGCAAGTGTGTCCAAATTCTGAGCAGATCAGCGTAAAAGCCGTAACTTTGAAATGCCTCGCATTGTTCCTTTGCCGTTACAATCCTTTCGTGCTCTTCCGGGGGAACTAGATCGTCGTGGTATGCCCCAGCAAATTTACTCAAAGCACGCGATACCCTATTGTAAGGATCGGAGTCTTCAGGAGGTTCCCTGAGCAGGTCCGGACCAGTCCGTATGAAAGCCTCGAGGTGGTAGCCCCATTTTGAAAGAGCGTAGTCCTGGAAGGAGTAGTATCCATCCTTGGCGTGTTCGTCTCGTTCATCGTTTCCGAGCCCTTGGTCGAACCATGGAGACGCTAGGTACGACAAGCACATTATTGTCAAGTCGCACTCTATAGATTTCTCGTCTAGTTGCTCACTATCGATGATGTGACTAATATCATGTCAACTCACCCCTTTAGAATTTGGTTGAGGTTGTATAGCATATATATATATATACTTACTCCCGCACTGTTTGATGGATAAACATAATACGATTATCCAACGTCTGTACCAGTGACCCGCAGATCCTTCGAATGTCAGTGCGCAACTGATAGCGGTAATAGTCCATCGTCACTTCAGAGCCGGCCGGATCGAAGTCAATGGATAAAGCGGCCTGGATCTCGTGCCAGTGTAGCGGGCGCTTTGCACAAGCCAGCCAACCGAAAATCTTCTTGGACATTTTCCATTCATTCCCATTCCCCCCTAAATCGCGGCGAAGTCGCCCAATAATTGTATTGTAACTGCGCAATGTCAGTAAGTCACTGGCGCTTTTATGATGTTGCATAAGTATATGCACATCCACTTACACTTCTCTTAGATCATTCGGGAAAACGTTCATCTGTAATTGCTGTTGCACATCCGCGATGGTGGGCTGTTGTATAAAGTTGTCCATCACGAGGGACGCGAATAAAAACATCCCTATCGTACTATTAGTATGTGCGAGTGGAGAGATATGAGGCAGGAGAATTGGCAACGGCCACGGAATGTGCACCTTTTGACCGAGTTAGTACCAGTTCCCGGATTTTCCCAAGGTCATTGTCCCTTAGAGGCATCTTTTCTTTCAACTCCTCAATCTTTTTATCGAAAAAATTCCGAATGGCACCCTGAGTATTCTCGGGATCTAGTTCCAGGACGATCGTGGATTCCATGCACTTCATCTTCCTAAGATCGGCAAGGTCGTGGCTAATGAACAGCACGCGGATATTCCCTGCGTCACGCTTATCGCACTCATTGACAATCCCGGTCAAGAAATGGATGACCTCTTTGCGTTGTTTTGCTTCGATCTCATCGAGCCCGTCGATGACGATAAATTGATTGAAGTCTGCTTCACAAAACCTCCGAATCAGCAATTCAGCCGGACCCGTGTCGCTGAGGACGTCGTTATTTCCCTTCAGCCTCTTGTCGTTGCATGAGGGGAGCATTTCTTCGTGATGGTTTAACATCTGATGCAAAAGCACCTTGTAAATTGCTAAGCAGTTATCCAGGCTCGGGTCTTTCTCCCGGCAGTAGAAATAGCTTGTTTTGTAATCTTTCCGCTGTTCCCTGCAATAGTCGATGATCTGAGAAGCCAAGACCGTCTTACCTACAATTAAAATGGGGTTAGTCGATGAGACACTACAGTGAGGTAGCAAGGAAAGGGGGATATAAGACTGACCAGCGCCTTTCTTGCCGTTGATCCATAAGATGGGCTGATCAGGGTGTTCCATGAAAATCCAATTCTGGACCTTAATATCCTTCAAGATCCATTCAGTAGTGTTCTGATAGTTGCGCCTTATATCCGCAAAGTCTTTATGTAACATGGATTGAAGATCAACGGGGGCTGAGATCCACCTCCGTACTGCGTGGATTTTCTCTTTCTTTCGCTCCTCCTCCTGCGTCTTTGCATTTTCCAAGAGTCTTATCCGGTCCTCCTCGTATTGTCGGATATGCGTTCCTAAGTCCTGACGGTCGTCCTGATATTGCTGGTAATAATTATTGAACCGCCGGGACATGTCATGCGAGGTTTGGTTATGGTACTTTTCGAGCAGCTGCTGTAATATCCGGCTGTGCTGGTCGAACGCTTTGAGTGTGTTCGTGAAGGACTCTTGATAATCTTTCCAGTTGGTTTGGAACGTCTTATTCCACCCGTGTCTGGAAAAGAGTTTGAGTATGCGTTTTTGGAACTGTAGAAGGTCGTGGTACATGTATGCTAGACACTTTTTTACTTCTGGCTTCTCGTTCACCATGCTCTGATACGGTTCTATGGTAGGAACATGACTCCCGAGATCCCTATAGGACTGTAGAATATTATCAAGCGTGGCGGATTCCCCAACCATCTAGCAATTGTCAATTTCCTTCATAGTGTTATTATCATGGCGAGTTCTTACTTGTAAAGCATATTTTACGGGACCCCAAATGCAGGCAGCTTGGTCTGACGTCAGTTGGGCAGCCATCTGAAATCCATGAAACGTAACGATGAAAGATTCCATTCTGGACCAGCCAACCATGGTTTTCAAGCGTTCCTGGGAAGCTTGGGTACGCAGAATTTGACGTTTCACATCGTCGAGCCTGGTTGTCTGGAACTTAGCGAACTGTCCTGAGGGTTGGTCCTCCCTAAAGTCACGCAGGGCTTCTTCAAGGATTTCATCTGCTGTAAACATAATTTCAATTAATACGCATGGGAGAGAATAAACTTTTCAAAATCGCCAATTCTACGCAGAAAAACCGAGATAATAACAGGCTACTTTAAATGTTGAGGCTTAGAGTCTTGCGCCTCGTAGGACTCCAAATGTGCTTAATGCGTGTAATATTGCATATGCACTGCATCAGGCTGTGCTCGTGGTTGCATACAACGCTAGATGTAGAGGCTAGGTGCCTACATAGATAGTAACAAATTTAGCTAAAATTTCCCTTAAGATGGGCTTTCTTTTCAAAGCATTTAGTGTTCCTACGTATATTTCCTGAAATATATATATGGAATAGGTAGACCTAATTCTCCCGCTACTCATAATATCGACCTGGTCGGTCTTATATGCAGGAACCAGCAGGTTGGGTCAATAGCCCCTGTAGCCCTAATGAGGAATAGTGTGCCAAGGAGTTCGGTGTGCAGGGGATATCATGCAGATCGGATATGCACCGCCATTTTCGCCCAAGGTTCCAGGCAGCAAGTAGATAGATGAACCCGGTTTCTAGTCTTCCTTATTTTGTATTTCGGAACTCTGACAAAGGTTGAATCATAGGCATTGTCCACATCATGTTAATTATGAACTCTTTAAACAAAAAAAATGTAGAACATGATCTCCGAATTCTGTCCCATAATTTCCTCCGTGGCATTTTACTGGAGATGACGGCCCGTTCCTCGGTGGGTTATATGCCCCACTCTAAAGTTTTTATTGATGGAGTCTTATTTGACATCGGTAGGACCAGAATCTTGCAACGTGACGAGAGAAAATACATGGCTTGATATAACATTAACTAGCACAAGATATAGTCGTTGACGTAGTAGGTTAGCTAGGAGAAGGTGTACATGTCCGAATCTCTAAGGCAAGGCAAATGAAAGGAAGGGAATCAACAGATAGGGGTTTATGTGACAGTAGGCTTTACTTTGATAACATTATATGTGTCTTGGGGGCTCCATTATGGCAACTGCTCTTTGTAATTTGTTCTCTATACCATAATGCTTTCCTAACCGGGGTTTGGGCCTACCACATCACTGATAACACCATGTTTCGACCTAAAATACTATTAAAACATGTAAACATGATAAATATTGCAACACTACACATGTAGTGGCCGCCATGCCTCTTCTTTACCGCCCCAACAAGCTGAATCTAGCGATGAAAAAACAAAAAGGTAGTGATGGCGTCCTATAGACAGCATAATACCAGGCATGCACCAGTGTTAAAAAAAATGAAGATCTAACTCCTGAAAGGATATGGAGAAGACATTGGCCGTGCAGTATTACCAGACAAGTCGGAAAGCTGACGCGTTGTCGGCCATTTCAGACCCCTCGAGCCTCCCCAAGGCACGACCTTGAGACGCCACCATCTGCAATAGACAACATACAAAGTCCCTTGTCGTCAACTTAGTAGCCACAGTGCATGGTCCGCAACCCGGGGGCAAGGATGAGGGATGGTCAAGGATTTAACTGCACGTCAAGTTGCTGCTCAGGTGCTTACAAGACTCGTTTTCTCTAGTATCTACATGACGACCTCCGGTATGATCTACACGCCGCCCCCTCCCATCGAAATCCGGGACTGCAGTATCCTCATACGTCGTTGCGTACAGCGCTCGCTCCCGGACTTATAGCTAAACCGTAGGCCATTTGCCCACGGGCGGTGACCATTCAGCATGTGTAAAACTCTAGACAGGATCTTTAACGGGCGTTTCATTTTTAAGCTTTACGGGTCGACAAAAATGTTCATCTCGAGGTATTAAGGGTTGGTTTATGTTATAAAAAAGAAATTAAAAACATTTACTTAAATATAAAAGTATATAAATTATATATTAATTAATATATTAAATAAATCTTTTTATTAATTTAATAAATATATTTATTTAAATAATTAAAATAAAATAAATTATAATTTTATAATTTTATTTATATATAAAATAAAACTTTAAAAATTTATTATTTTATATTATATTAATTATTAATAATAATATTATATTTATATTTTATTCGTTTTATAATATAATAAAGTTTAATATTATATATTAATTTATTATTATAATTATATATAATTTAAATATTTAAATATTTAAAATATTTACGATTTATATAATATTAATTTATTAATTTTTATATTAAAATACGCGAATAAATATTAATTTTAAATAACTTTCGAAAAGTAAAATATATATTATTATTTAAAAAAGTTTATATTAACTTAATTATAAATTCGAATTATATATTAATTTTTATACTTTAAATGTTATACGTAATATTTTAAAATATTTTCGATATTTAACTTTTTATTATTATTATAAATCGTTATTAAAGTATTTTATTTATTAATACGTTTTTTTGTATTAATAAACGATTAATTTTTTTAAAACTTAAAAAAATTTAAAAAATTAAATTATAAATTTATTAAAATTAAATTTTCGATTTTTATATTTATTTTTATAATTTAATTATTCGATTATTAGCTTTATTTATATCGTAATGCCGGTAATTTTATTCGTATATATATATTTAAAGTTTAATTAAATTATTATTTATTAATAAATTTTTTAATTTTATATATAAAATTTACGATATTATTAATTAATGCGTTATTAATTATATAAAGTTAAATAAAGTTCGAAATTTTTAATTTTAAAAATAACGAAAAACTTTAATTAAAAGTTATTAATTATTAATTTTTCTTTTTATATTATATATTATAAATATTAAGAAAAATAATTAATAAAAACGAATTTATTTAATAAAAACTAAATTAATTTAAAGATTACTTTAAATTTTTTAAATTAAATGTTAAAAAAAAAACTTTTAAATTAAATAAATACGATAATTATAAAAAAAATGCCGTAATATTATAAGGTTTTAAAAAATAACGATTGTTTTTTTTTATAACGAAAATTTAATAAGCATTATTCTTTTATTATTTTAATTAACTTAATTTATTTATTAATTAATATATTTCTTAATTTTTTAAACGATTTTTAAATTAATTTTAAACTTAACTTTATTACGAATTCGTCGAAAATTTTTTAATTAAAAGATTTAATAAAGTTATTTATTACATTTTTATTCGTTTTAATGTATTAAATTTTAATATAATTATTATTAACTTTTTAATATATATAATAATAATCGATTTAAATATAACGTTTTATTTAAATATTATAATTTTTTTTTTATTTTAAGATATTTATATTATTTTTTAATAAAATAATAAGTTTTTTAAACATTAAATTAAGTTTTTATAAAAAGTTTTTAATATTAATTATTTTTATTATTATAATATTTAAAGTTATATATTTAACTTTCGTTATATAACGAATAATAATCGTTTAAAGCTTTAAAATTTATATAATAAAAGCTTTTATTATATAAAATATATAATTTATAATTAATTTATTTAAATTAAAGTTATTATTGTAATTAAAATTTATTATTTCGAATAATTTAAAGTTATTATATTTATAATGTAAATGTTTTTTATTTAAAGTTTAATATTAAATTAATAAGTTTATAATATTATTTATAAATTTTAATAAACGTTTAATATAATTTATATATTTCGATAACGAATTATTTATAAATTAAGTTTAAATAAACGTTATATAAGTTATATTAAATTTAATTATATAATTTAAAAAGTTAAACTTTTTAATTAAGTTTATATATTTAAATATTTCGTTTTTAATAATTTTTTAATTTTAAATTATATATTATTTATAATTTAAAATGAACGAAATAAATAATGGTTTTATATCGTTTATATTTATTATTTAAAGCGATTTTTTAATATATTATTATTAATTTAAATAAATATCGTTAATAAAATTTAATTTAATAATACGAATATTTAAAAATTAATTAACTTCGTTTAAGTTTTTAATAATAATTATTTTAATAATAATTTTCGTAAGCTTTATAAAACGTTTTTTATTTATATTAAATAATAAAAAATTATTAACGTATAAAGTTATAATATTATTTATTTTAAAATTTAAATAAATAACGTCGTTTAATATTAAAGTTATAAAGTTTAATTATTTTAAAATAATTTTTATTTTTATTTATTAAATTATATTAATTTATTTAAATTTATATAAAAAATTTATTAATTAAATAATATAATTTAAGTTATATTTATATCTTTTTTTTTTAAAATATACGTTAAAATATTCTTTTAATAACGAAAATATTTTTATAAATAGTTTTTTTTTAAATTTATTATTAAAATATATTATAATAAAGTTTATTTATATAATATATTAATTATATAAAGTTATAAAAATTATAAAAATTTATTAATATATAATTTAAGTTATAATTATAATAATTTTATTATAATTAATATTTTTTCGTTATATAAATTTTTTTATATATATATAAATTTTTAATTTTTCGAAATCGTTTATTAATATAAATTTTTTTCGTAATATTTATATAACGTTTATTAAATATTTATATATTATTTTAATTAATAAAGTAAATTTAAATAATTTTTAATTAATGTTTTTTTATATTTTTATAAATATTATTTTTATTTATAAGTTTTTTTTAAAGTTTATTAAAGCTTTTTTTAATAATAAATTATTTTTAAATATTATCGTTATTAATTTATATATTTTTAAATATTTAAAAAAGTTTAATATTTCGTAAAAGTTTTCGAAAATATTGTATCGTTTTTTTTTAAATAAAAATATTATTTATATATAAAAATAAACTTATATTATTATTTTAAAAACGTTATTAAAGTTTATAAATTCGCGTTTTTAATTATTTACGATATTATTATTAATAAAATCGAATTTAAAATTATATTTATTAATATTTTTGCTTTTTTAAATAAATTATATTTAACGTAATTTAATTATAATTTTAAGGTATTTTTTTAAAAACGTTATATATATAAAGTTTAAAAATTTTTTTTTTATTAAATAATTACGTTTACGTTTAATAAATTATTTTTTATTTTATTTATTTATTTCGTTATTAAATATAACGTTATTATTATTATTTTAAATATTAATTTTTTATTTATTTTTTTTATTAATTTAATAATAAAATCGTTTTTAAATATATTTCGAAAATAATTAAATAATATCTTTTAAGTTAAAAAAAGTATTTAATTTCGTAAAGTCTTTATATATTATAATATAAAAAATTATAAAAAAATGTTTTTTTTTATTAATTATATAATATAATTATTTTTCTTTTTATATTTTAAAAAAATACTTTTTATATTTTAATTAAATAATTTTTTAAATTAAACTTTTTTTTTAATTAATAAATATAACGTAACGTAATTTTAAAATATATAAATATTTATAACGAAATAAATAATTATCGTTAAAATTTAAACCTTTTTAATAAATTTTCGTAAAAATTATATTTTTAATTAATAATTAATTTATTTTATTAATTATTTTAATAATTATTTTTATAACGTAATTTTAAAAACATATAAGGATTTTTATTTAAATTACGTAAGTTTTAACTTCGTTTTATATAAATTTAATAACGCGTTTTATAATTTTATTTTAATATTAATTATAAAATAACGATAATTAAAGTTTAATATTACGTTTTTTATAAAATTCGCTTATTTTAAATATATTAAATTTTTATTTATTATTTAATTTTAAAATTTAAATTAATTTTTTTTTATTATTTTTATTAAAAAATTAATTAATAAAATATTAAATTATTTTTTTAATATAATTTTATAAATATTATTAAATATTACCTTTAATTTTTATTAATTTTATATTATAATATCGATTATAATTTTTAATTATTATATAATAATATTAATTATATTATACTTATATCGTATTATATAATTTCGTTTATATAAATTAATTTTTTTAAACGTTTTTTAACGAAAACCTTTTTATTTTTATTATATTATAAATTATATAAAATAAAACTTTAATATTTTTAAACTTAAAGTTTATATTATAAAATTATTTAATAATTTAAATTAAACGTTTAATATTAAAATAATAAAATTAATAATATTATAAAATAATTTCTTTTATAATGTTTTTATTTATTATAATCTTTTCGTTATTATTAAACTTAAATATTATATATTAAAAGATAATTAATTTATTATTATTACTTTTTAATACGTATTTTTATTTATTATTATTAATTTCGAATTTAAATATATTAAAAATTTATAATAAAAAATTTCGTTTTTTTATATTAATTATTATAAAAACTTTTTTATTTAACGATTTTAAAATATTATAATTTAAATAATTACTTTTTTTATATTATATTTCGTTAAAAAATATTTTAAACGAAAATTTTTTAATAATTAAAATATACGATATTATTAAATTTAAACGAAATTTATTAAATTTAATTAATTATTATATAATAATATTAATAATTAAAGCATAAACGAAATTTATTTCGATATTAATAACGAAACGATTTTATTTAATATTTTTAATCGTTTTTTTAATTAAATTATTAAAGTTATTAATAATATTAATATTTAAGCCGTTATTTTATAATAATTAATTTTTTATATTATTTATAAAATATATTTAAAAAATTATTATTTAATAAACGATAATCGTAATATTCGAAACGTTTTTTCGTACGATTTTTTTTATATTTTTTTCGTTTTTAACGTTTTTTTATTTAATAAAAATTAAAGTTATAATGTCTTTTAATTTAATTTATTAATATATAATATTAAAGATTAATTTATTATATTATTTAAATAATTTCTTTAATACGTTTCGTTTTATAAAAGCAATAATTAAAAAAATAAAACTTTTATATATATTTTTAAATTTAACGAAAATTATCGAATTATTAAGTTTAATTAAATAATCGTAATTATTATAATTATTATTATTATTAATAACTTTATTTTTATTTTTATTTTTATTATTATTATTTTTTCGTTTTTCGTTTTTATAATATTAAAATATATATTTATATTTATTATAATTAAAATAAATAAGTTTTTTTTTATCGTTTATAAAAGGTTTATTAAATCGATTTTTTTTTATAAATTCGGTTTTTTTATTTTTTTATTATTATTATTTTTTTAAATATATAATTTTGTATTTTTATATAATTTATTAATGTTTTTTATTCGATTTTAAAATTTAATATTAAAGTTTTTAATAAATTTATAAATAAAATAATTAATTATTCGTAATATAAAGCTTATAATTTTATATTAATAAATAACTTTATTTTTTATAACGTTTATAAATATTATAATATAAACGATTTTATTTAATTTTATATTAATTAATTTCATTTTTTTTATATACTTTTAAAATTATATAATAAAAATAAAAGGATTTTTTCCGTTATATTTAAAATTATAAAAATTATTTTAAATATTTCGTTAATATATTATATTAATTATTAAAAAAATAAATTATAAAGTTTTTAACATTTCGATTTTTAAAATTATATTTATAATTAATTATTAAAAGTATTATTTATAAATTTTTATAATAACTTTTATAAACTTAATTTCGACGAATTTAAATAACTTTATACTTTTTTCGTAATTAATTTTTTTTAAAATAAAATTTAAAACATTTCGTTAAAGTTTTTAATTATCGAAACTTTTAAAATAATTTTTCTTTTTAATTTTAAAAAAGAATTCTTTTTATTTTTTTTAAAGTTTTTTTCGACGAATTTTTATAAGCTTTTATTCATTTTTAAAAATTTAAAAAAACGAATTCTTTAAATATTATAATTAAAATTATTTAAGTTTAAATTATTTAAATTTAAGTTATTAAAATTTATATTTTATATATTTTTATATCGTTTATTAAGTTTATTTATTTATTAACTTTTTTTATAATAATATAAAAAAAAATATATAATTTTTTCGTTTATTTAATTTCGTTATTTAAATATTAATTAAATTACGATAACTTTATAATAAAATAATTATTAACGAAATCTTAAGTTATTATTTATAAATATTATAATAAGAATTTATAAAATATAATTATTTAAATTATAAAAAAGTACGAAAATTTAAAATAAACTTAATATATAATTTAATTTATTATAAAATTAATATTATAAAAAAAAAATATTTATATATTTAAATAAAAAATAAATAAATAATTTATTTATTTATTTTATATTAAATATTTAAATAAACTTTATAATTAAAATTTTAATAAAGTAAATATTAAACTTAATTTTATTTTAAATAATGTATTTTTTACATTTAATATTATAACGTTAAAATATTACGAAATAAATAAATTTATATTTATTAATAAT
Organism: Eutypa lata; assembly: GCA_022661535.1. Classification (NCBI taxonomy): domain Eukaryota; kingdom Fungi; phylum Ascomycota; class Sordariomycetes; order Xylariales; family Diatrypaceae; genus Eutypa; species Eutypa lata. The sequence goes on along the minus strand of JAKULF010000009.1, from coordinate 1,404,531 downwards.
TATATATTTATTAATATTTATATTTACTTTATATAAATTTTATTAAATGTTAATTATATATTTATTTATTATTAAAATATAACGTTTATACGTTTATTTTATATTAATTTATTAATTATATAATTAAAGTTAATTTTAACGTTATAATTATTTATATATAAATTTAAATTTTATATTTATATACTTTTAAATTATTTTATAATAACGTTTATATCGTTTTAATATTAATTTATTATTTTTTATTATTAAATTTTTATTATTAATATAACTTGTTTTTTAATTTAAGCTTTTTTTATAAAGTTATATATAATATAATTTATATTATTTATTATTATAAAAGATTTATTAAATTTATAATAATTTATAAATATCGATAAAAAAAAAGAAAATTATATATTTAATTTTAATAAAAAAGGAAAATTTAATATAATAACGTTAAAAAATTAACTTAAGTAATCGATTTGTTTATAAAGTTTTACGAATTTTTTATTATTAAAATAAAATTATTTAAATAAATAAAAAAGTTATTTAATTATTAAAGTTTTAATCGAATTAAAAAAATAAAATATTAAGCTATAATTTAATTTAATAAAAAAAGAAAAATAAATATTATTAATAACGTAATCGTTATAATCTTCGATAATATTAAAAGTTCGTTTATTTTTCGTTATTATTAATATTAATTCTTTTCGCGAATTCTTTAAATTAAAGTTAATAAAACGTCGTTATAAATAATATATTTATTTTTGTATAAACTTTTTAATTATTAATTTATAAAACCGAAATTATTATTATATTAAAATACGCGAATAAATATTAATTTCGAATAACTTTCGAAAAATAAAGTATATATTATTATTTAAAAAAGTTTATATTAATTTAATTATAAATATAAATTATATATTAATCTTTATACTTTAAATATTATACGTAATATTTTAAAATACTTTCGATATTTAACCTTTTATTATTATTATAAACCGCTATTAAAGTACTTTATTTATTAACATTTTATATATAAAACATTTAAATTAAAAAATATTAAAATATTATATTTTTTTTTATTTTTCGCTTTTAATTATAATTAAAAAAATAAATTATATTAATTTATAATATTATTTATTATAATAATTAAATAATAAAATAATATAAATATATATTAAATATATATTAAAATTAAAATTTCTTTTATTAATTTTATAAATTAAAAACGTTTTAAAAAAATTATATACTTTTTAAAGTATTATATTTTAAAAATATAATAATAAAAATATAAAAACGTTATATAATTAATATTATTAAACATATTAAACAATTAATTTAATATATAAAAGTATTTAAAAATAATTATCGTAAAATATTAAATTTTAATATTAAATAATAATTATTTAAAACGTTTAAAAATAAAATTATCGAAATAATATTATATATATTATAATATAATATAAATAAATATTAATAAAATATATTAAAATTTAAACGTTATATAATTATTAATATTATTTAATTATTATAAAAATAATATAATAAATAATAATAATTTAATATAAATATAATTAAAATTTAATAATAATTATTTAAATATTTTTTAATAAATACTTTTAAATATAATAAATTATATAATAAATTAATATTATTTTAATAATAAAATAAATATTTAAAGAATAATTATAATAATAAATATCTTAAGCATTTATACATTATGCCTTATAAATAAAGCCTTTAATTATACGACTTTTTTACTTAAATTCCTTTCCTTTTCCAGCTTAATATATTCGCCTTATCGTGGAGAATTCGTAGATGCGCCGCCCTCCATTCCGTGCCGTCACAATTGTAAATGAAATCTTGGCTGAATTAAATACAAGTAAGCAAGTACAAGGCCCGCTATATTATAGCCTTGCGGCTAGCTAGATATATGGTAAGTTGCACCTTAAGATCAACTGTGGGCCTTACGGACAATATCAATGTCAGATTAGTAAACAGACCGAGGACTAGTCGGCTTTCCCCGCTTTGTTCCAAACATTTCGGTTGGGTTCACTCGAGCGACTCATGGGCTGCATTTGTCAGATGGCCATCTCCCTTGGAATATGAGTCGTAGTACCGAGGCTCCATTCTCACTGGCCAAGACCCCATCCAAGGCCGGAACTGATGTCAGAGAATCTGATAGGATTCGGGGCGTTGATGTGGATAGAGCTACCCTGGATCAACAGGACAGGACCTGGTGTTCGGTCAAACCCCTAGAACCAAATACGCAATTCCCTCTTAGAGTTGTGTCTTATAAATCTCCTAGAACCAGATTTGCTTAGAAATACTAGGGCAAGATCGAGGGGTGAGAAGCTATGGAGAAGTTATCGTCCGCATAGTAATAAGACGCTAAAGCCTCCGAATGTCCCATAAGATCCAGCTCTATTTTACCTTCAGAATCCTCCTCGATTTTGGACATCATCATCTCCCTATTCTGTCTCAAACTCAGTTTCGTAAACAGACCAGACGGTTTATATTGTAGCTTTCAATTGTCCGCACAACTTCCTTCCTCACCAACATGGCCAAGAAGATTGTCACTATCCTGGGTATCACGGGCAAGCAGGTAACCCTTGCCCCCCTTTTTCAGATACCATATCCTCTCCTGTCAACAATATCGTCCTACGCAAACACTCAGGAAGCCGCTTACTCACTGACTGAAAACAGGGTGCCTCCGTTGCCGATGTTTTCCTCCGAGAGGGAGGCTGGCACATCCGCGGCGTGACCCGTGATCCAAGCAAGGCGTCGAGCCAAGTTTTGGCTGACAAGGGTGTCGAACTCATCAAAGGCGACATGGACGATGCCGCCCTGCTGAAGAAGGCATTTGCTGGATCAAACGTCATCTTTGGCGTCACGGACTTCTGGGGCATCACGCGCGATCCGAAAGTCCAGGAGCGTGCCAAGGTGGCTGGCGTCCCCGTCAATGCGCTCGCCTACGACATCGAGGTCCAGCAAGGTCGTAACATTGTCGACGCCGCGAACGCAACCCTCGATACCCTGGACCGGTTCGTGCTATCGACTCTCTCGGCCACGAAGAAGTGGAGCAAGGGCAAGTACTCGCATAACTACCACTTCGACGCCAAGTGGGTTGCTGTTGAATATGTGAAGGCTACCTATCCTGAGCTGGCTAAGAAGACGTCGTATCTACAGGTGGCGCTCTATCTGACCAACTGGAAGGAGTTCGGGCCCCTCCCGATGGGCAAGCCGGTCAAGGTGAGTACAGCTCCTGAAGAATCTGCCTCTCGCGCGACCGCAACCACTTGAAATCAGGGCAGAAGCAGTTGACATGACCGTAGCAACCCGATGGCACCTTTGTGCTGAGACTTCCTGCAAATCCCGATGGCCCGGTTGCGCAGATCGATGCGCGCCGTGACACTGGCAAGTCTCTCGTGTTGACCTCGAAGGATCCCGTCAGCTGACATTCCACGTCTTAGGCGAATTCGTAAAGGCCTTGCTGAAGGTTCCGGCTGGCCAAAACCTCCTTGGCGTTGCCAGCACGTTGAGCTGGAACGAGTATGCTGCTCTCTGGGGCAAGATCAATGGCGTGACCTGTCGCTTCGAGCGCCTGGACCGGAAGGTCCTAGAGGATGCCATCCCTGCTGGCATCGGTGAGGAGATGGCTGACATGTTCGAGTATATCTCAGAATTTGGTTACCATGGCGGTGATCCAACCGTCGTTCTTCCTAAAGACGTAAGTGATTCTCCCATCCCTAGATGCGGAGTCCATTTTCTTACATGAGAGATAGCTTGGCGTGGACGTCCCGGTGTACACGGTCGGAGAATTCATCAAGGGCGAAGACTGGACGTCGTTGTTGTAGGGTCGAAGCCGAAGGCCGGAGACAACGCTTGCCTTGCAGCATAGCTTGTTGCCTATTGTACACAGGCATATGAGAATGACATGAGATTCTGTTTGTGAATACTTCTAGAGTGTTCCCTATCATATTATGTGGATCTCGCACAGCTTCGTCGAAGCTTCGAGATATGCTCGTCTTGTGTACATAAACCCATTAGATATCACTCAGCAATCAACTCACTCTCTTATATCCCTCACTTGAACACCTCCCCCGTGCCGCCCACACTTTGAGATCCACACAGACGTATCCCGGACAAACTCTCTGCTTTCCTTGCAACGCTTCGTCCAGGTCAGCCTCAAGGACTTCAAGATTCCACTTATCCCATCCCAGGCGCCACGTGGACACCCACCATTGGTCAAAGTCTTTCTCTTCTTGATTATCCTTCTGGAGTTGTGCGATTTCCGCCTGTGTAGACGCGATACGACCAGTGTCTACGTTGCCACGGACACCCATGGTGCCTCATAGCTCTTCTATCGCGGTGCCTGGGTGGCGTAAATCTGTTGGAAAATTGGAAGAAGAAATAATGATCGTTCAACTATCTGGTAGAATATGGGCTTTAATACTAAAGGCTGACTCATTGTGGTAGTATGGTGTGCGGCTGGAAGAAAACACAGCGCTCTTGATTATGCTGTCGATCGTTCTTTTTAAAGCGTCTAGAACTGCATTAGCTCTAAATCCCTGCTGCACCACGACTGTCTACAAAATTTCAGACTTCGGAGTATTAGAGTTATAGTACGAAAGAAGATAGCTCTCAGCTTTTAAAGACACTTAGCCCTTGATAATATGCATTCCGGATTCATCCGTACCAAGTCGCTACAGTGTATCTTGACATGTGAATTTAGTGCGTTTACATAGTGGAGTATCGGAAGCTCCGCCAGCCGTACTGTATTCTATACTATGCCTAGCAGTCACAGGCCTGATGGCTACAAGCTTGACTTACTGAATGACATAAGTAAATTACACTTTTTGTGTGCACATACTTGCTCAGGCTGACATCAGTAATCTCTATACGCAGACTGAATTGATACTACAACTGTTTTCTCACCAGCCTTACAACTTCTTCCCTCAAGTCTACCCGCCCATATCCAACGCCGAACTTCTCATTGTCCACTTTGGTAAATACCTGCAAGCCTCCAAAGAAAGGCGTCATCAAACTATCCGCATATTCTCTCGGCCCATACACGCCTTGCCCAATATTTTCCAGCGCGGTCTTTCGTACGCTCTGGGTTGAGTACGAAGTCTTTGTCCATGACACTCCAGACTCCTTCTCAACGACCTGAAAGACCTCTTGCTGAGTAAGAACACCGTCTGCTATGTGGTAGAAACGATTGGATATGAGGGAAGGACTTGTAAAGAGCGATATGATGACTTTGGAGAGGGTAGAAAGCGTGGATGCTGGGAAAGGATTGATGCCATGGTCTGGAAGGATAGCAGTATGAGTGGCGAAATTAAAGCCAAATATTCCATTCTTGAAGCCTGATTTCGTTAGATATAACAATGACTTGACTTAAAGGGTGATGGCTTTGAATAGAAGAGTGACTCACTAGTTTCGAAGATTACTCCTGGGTAAACCACTGCAAAGTTTATTTTCCCCTCTGCTGCACGACATAGAAGGTAATTATGGCTCACACGCTTTGGTGCCAATACCATATCAGTCGGTAATGTAGGCCCATGCTTATCAATAGTGCTGCCCATAATTCCAGCTGTGTCCAGCGCCCACTCTGAAGGAATAAAGTATGACACGCCAGCATCTATGGCAGCATTGACCAACGCAATATGCTTTGTGTCTAGTCCATTTCCTGGTACAAAACTTGTGAACACGATGACGGCGTCTTGACCACGAAGGTGTTCAACGAGGACTTTGTGGTCTGTATAGTCGACTTGGTGCACAGATGAGAGCCCTTCTGGAAGAACGGAATATTCGGACACTGGGTTTCGAAGGAGCAGTTTGATGTTGAAGTCGGCATTGGCGAGCACTCTTTCTAGCATTGGAAGGCCAAGTCTCCCGGTCTGTGGCAAATTAGCGGGCGAATCAGCGAACGGAATAGTGCCTACTTACGCCAACCCATACAATATTCTTTAAAGAGGCCATATTGTCGAATCGCAGAGCTGTGTGTTAAAGTGAGGAGGTAAATAGCTTCGCGCAACGTGGCTGCCAGATCAGAAGAAAGCAGGTGTTTATGTCACAGGCCAAGGCTTCAGCGACGGATGCCTGCGGCGAAAGTTGCTGTGGAAAACTGACCAGTTCCGTACGAACTTAGTTGAAAGCTACAGCATCCGGCTTATAATTGCTTGACGGTTTAAGTTATAATGTAGGGGTCGAATTGTAGCAATCCTGGCTTTATAGACCTGCTCAAAAGCCTTCTGTCAGTTAGCGGCTTGCTTGGAAGTGAGCCATTCCACCTTATAGGCTAATGGACAGAACCACCCTATGGGGCCGACAGCTATATGAGTAATCAATCTTGCCATGCAATCTTGTAGATAAGATCGCGTAGGGTAGCCACCGAGGAATGTTCACTAATATAAAATGACAACGAAGCCTCGGCAATAACAAGTAATACGAAGGTCGGGTTTATAATCACAAGGCATGGTTTACAACCTACAATGTAAGCCATAAGCTGAAATATAAGATTATAGCGTTAAAAAGCATTATATTTTATAATATCCATTTATAAGATACTTCTAACATTAAAATAGGTATTCTTTAACAATAATACTTTGAAAAAAAAAGTTATCAGAATTAGATATTAAAAACGACTTTGTTTAAATTAATATTTTATGTCTTTATTAGAACTATTAATTAATGTTTATTAATCGATCTTTATATTAAAGGCATTATCTAATGACACACTATGATTGGCGACTACCAGCTAATCGTGTGAATTTCATCTCTTCTTATACTTCCCCAGCGTCTACACCTTTGACATAGAAATCGTCTTCTGCTTCTGAAGACATGAGTTTCTGCGCGACGACGACGACCAGCTAGGCGCATATGACTGGGACGAGCAAGGTTGATGGCGTAGATACCTACTTCAAAAGCTCCATGTTCGCAAAGGTGGAACGAGAAAGTGGGAAGATGTAGTGGTTGATTTAGCGGTCGGTCTGGGCCCCCCAGGTGAAGAGGCTGAGCATGGAATTAATTGCGAAAATATCCTTCAGTTTGTACTTCCTTAAAGGTGCAATTTTATAGTAGTAGAGATGATACAATATGAATATATTACGAGGATTTATCACTAATATACTATCACGTGCAAGGGCTGAAACATAAGTAAAAGGCGAACAAACTACAAGGCAAAAATAGAGAGAAGAATCTTACATGGAAACTCCAGCAGAGATATATTTATACTGTTAGAAAATGAGCGCTCAAAATTAGTGTTCTGCAGTCAATTATCAGAAGTAATCCGTATTAAAAGTCTACGGTTTGCTATCCTTGACTCCACGAAGGTCCCTGCACTCCTAACGCTGTTACCATCTCAACTCATATCTTCTGACCTATCCCGAACCTAACCTATCTAGAACATGATTACCAAAGTAGGTCATATACTAGGTGCATCCACGACCTACTTTGCCCAGCGAGAGTTCTTAAGGGTACGGGGAGGCCAGCCGAAGCCAGCATTCTCGCAGTCCCGACGGAATTCGTCCTGATCCACCTTTATCTTGTTGTAGGATTTTCCTGAAAAAAACTTCTTCGCAGACATGCCTGCGGGCTTCACCTCCACCTCGCCTGTGAACATATCTCCAACTCTGCCCTCGGTCTTGGCCTTGACCTCTGTCTTGTTCTTGAACTCGGTCTTGGCTGCGAGGGCCTGTTGTCGGAGCAAGTCAAGATCTGCATTGCATTGACTGATTAGCTTTGGAACCATGGATGATATTAATATATGTCTCTTTGCCTTACCTGTCTGCTGGAAGTTGGACATTTTAGCGAGCTTTCGCGTGTAGCTATTGATTTTTCTTTTGGAGTGGCTTACTGCATCAAGGTTATTAGCCAATCTATCAGTTACGACACTTCGAAGTGTGATTACTTACAGGTGTGTCGAGTGACGGTAGATGTATCGCTGTGCAGCTGTATTCTGAATACTAGAGAGTGTTGTCTGAAGTTGTAAAGCCGTATGAAGTTGCGAAGTTCTGTGAAGTTCTGTAGTTGCGATGGTTGGTGTGTGTGAGTAGAGAAGTGGAAGGTTGTCTTATTTAAGTAGTAGTGTCTGCAGGTAGATTTGGAAATTAAGTGTGAGAATCAGAAGCTAATCAGGCTGCCTTGATAACTAAAAAACAGTATTACTCTTGATATTAGACTGTACTAGATAATAGGCAGTCATGCGTATCCTGATTAGCTAACTGTAATCAGTAGAGACAATAGGATCGAAATCTTTTCGTTAATATACATAACCCTAACTAAGTAGCATGGACCATTTACAGAGGATGATTATACATCATTAATTTAAACCTTCACGTAAGAATACACTTATCTCGACCATCCAGATTCCAAGTCCTTAATGACTAGATTGATGCACTAAACCAATTGAGGCAGTGGAAAAGGGTTGATTATAATATATACGTGATTCTAAATCAGAACACCAGCTAATAACAGAAGAACTGTCATACTGGACAATGTAATCTACCAATGAGAAGCAGAAGAATACTATAAATCATGGCCCCTGATTAAAATATCACACCTTTTGTGACCAAACAGGACAATAATGCATTTATACACAAAGTAGTATCAAAACTGATTCCTTCATAGCACTTATTATCTACGGTTGGAAAATGATCCTAGGGCTACCATGATCGTATATATTCCATTTCTGATTATGATCCAAAGTTCCTCTTTACCTTACCGAATCAGCTATTAGATCTATGCCATTCATTGGTTATGGGAATGTTTCAGGGTTGGGGAAGACTAGCTAAATCCAATCCACACACAGTCCCGTTTCGAACATTTATATCCCTCTTTAATGTTACGATACCGTAGATGCTTGTGGTCGAGAAGGACTTGTCATGTCTCATTTCCCTCAGTTTAACCTATATATTTTCCCTGCACATGCCTCTGACCTTTCTGTAGGTCTGTGTCTCGCACTGAACATAATCATTCAGCTCGGCTTTAGTAGCACTGTTAGCAAAATACGCCTTCTGATATCTTGACGGATCTATGTAACATAGAAGTTTGCAATATATAAAGGGTTTTAACTGCATTGCGAAATTCTCATTGCGGATTCAATCATTGTCGGTGAACTACATATACCATGAATGTAATGACAATTGCCTAAGAAGTTCTTATTCTGCTAAATTGAAAATGGATGTTCTAAATAGTTCCACTGTTGGTTATTTTAATGGTCATCCTAGTTATGAATACAGAGATCTTTATTTACAATCAACATGTATGAGGTGGTAGTTATCTTAGCTCAATAGAGAACATATGAATCCTCGCCTACTGGCCATGCATCATGTGTACAATTGTCTAGCGTAACGGGCTTTATATATCATAACTTATGACTTGTAACTACGTAGTGTTGCCGCTCTTCGTAATTCACACAGTTTTTAAATCAATTCCCGGTTTATTTAAACTAAACAGCTTTGGTGTTCGTATAATCCAGGTTTACAACAAGTTGATTCTATATCATCGAAATCTATAAATTTCTGAGAGCGGTTGACTAGTGACGGATCACCTATTGTGCTCGGAGCTAGCATTTTTTACCATACCATTATAATATATAGTGATCCTGCGTGTAATTGCCTGAAGAAGTCGAATCTAAGTTGCCGGATTAGGTTTAACACCGTGTCGTGTGCTGTGATTAATGCATTTAACATTAAGCATCGTATTTTCTATCCCCATTGTTGTTCAACTGCTGTGTAGGTACACAGTGTAATATTCTACGTAAGTGATCTCATATATCGAAGTACGATACGCTAAATTATCTAGATCGACTAGCATCTTTACTGATCTTGGCTGATTTCCAAATCATCTCCCAACTCAACCATCTTAATATAAATACATCTGTCCTTCCCCACATACCTTACAACTCCATCACACTTCCATAACCACATCGTCTCCAGCACTCCACACAACCAAAATACCAATTCACTGCTACAGAGATAACTGAAGCAAGAAACATTCAGAGACAGGTGAGCATTCACTATTCACAATAGTTTTTCTCGGCTTCTAAGGCTAATTATTCTAGTGCAAAGACTATCACACAGTTTTCCACGCCCTTTCAACGTTTCGTTAAGATGTATCACAAGAAGACAGGTAAGCCAATCAGGTGTACATAATGACCTTCATCTGAACCTCCAGAACTAATTCGATGACATGATACAGACCAGGCTGCGGGAACTACCAAGGCTCCTACAGGTCAAACCAGCAAGCAAAAACAACAACAACAATCCTGGCGCGCTTTCGCCAATCACCAACAACCTCGACGCCCTACGACTAGCAAGACAACAACTACAGCTTCGGCGGCCACTAGTCAGACATCTATCAATCGTAACAGCGACATGTTTAGTGGCGAGGTTGTCGTGAAGCCTGCTGGAATGCCCGCTGAGCAGTTCTTTTCGGGCAAATCTTACAACAAGATCAAGGTGAACCAGGAAGAGTTTCGCCGAGATTGCGAGTATGCCGGCTTTGGCTGGCCTCCTCGCACTCTCAAGGACTCGCGTTGGGCAAAATAGACGCGGAAGGAGGATAGGAAACCTGGGTTAATGTATCGGCTGCTGTGAGGGGAGATTACTAGATCATTGCAAGTAGCGCATGGTTATGTTCCGCGTGGCTTGTGGCCAGGCTTTACACATTAATAAGTAGTATTGGCGTACTCATAGTCGTACTTTTAAGCACATACGGATGCTTGCTAATGCATCATGAATTCCCTATCTGTGATTATTTAGATGGTAGACTGTGGTTATGATTACCAACGCTCCTAGCCATCTTGTAGAGTAAGAGTTCGTGCTGAATGTGGTTTACTAAAGAGAAGTTTGCGCAAATCAAAACCTTTATGATTTTGTTTAATATGGGTGTAATAAGAGCTCCCTAACTGTTGCCAACATTTCAGTAAGCTCACGAGACAAGAAGACCCCACTTCCGAAACTCATAATACATATATAAATCTTTACACCTAGGTAAAGGAAAAGAAGACTAGGTTGTTTCATGAGGGAGATCTAAAGTATGTTTATATTAAACTTGCTATTTTCAATTTGAATTATATTTCTCATAGTCTCTTCCTCTTAATTGTAGCCATTAGAATACGTAGGGCACGGGATTAAATTGATCAACCATATAATATCTAGACATACACGCAGATTGCTTAATCATCCCTATTTGTGAATGGTGGTTGATTTACCTATTGCTACGCCACGAAATATTTTATTTACACCTCATAGCCGACGGAGAGAAGGAAAGCATACTTAAAGCATACTAAAGGCCTAACTAATCCAGGCTAACTTGTTCGAAGGAATCATCAGACTCAGCTTTTTTAAGCTGTGGAGCTTGCACAGAGTTCCCCTGAGAAGCCTGCGCTGTCTCCGAGGATAATCTTGAGGTAATGGGAAGTGCGACACTTGCGATAGCTTCCTCGACGGAGGGTCTGAGAGGCCAGTTCCGCGACCCATATGAGTTCGTCTGCCTTGACGCTTGCGGCTGCCGACCATCCCCGATATCTACGCTCGGACGAGTGTTCTGAGCCGGTCCGCCGCTCGGGTGCATGGGTGCGGGAGCTGCAAACTGCTGCAACTCAAATCCCCGGGTAGTACTATCAACTCCTGGTCGTCCTCGACTGGTATCAGGGCCATTGATCTGCTCGTTACCAGATCGTTCGTTTCTTCTACCGCCCTCGCGTCTACGGTGATAGAAACGATTGCATACCCAAAATCCGAAGGACAAGACCAATAAACTGCCGAACACTACGGCGGCAGCGATTATGCCCCCAGTTGTGTGCACGGCCAGTTCATTGCTGGCGTTAGTAGCGTTGCTAGCATTAACAGCATCACGGGAATGAAGGACCGGCATTTTCAAGAGAAATTGCGTTTGAGGGGAGGTGGTAAGTAATTTGAGAACCTGCTCGTTGAAGATGGATGAGGATTCTTTTCTTGAAAAGATTGAAGCCTGCTTCAATTTTAGGTCTGTTCCGTCATAAACTCCGGGCTTCGGGGGCTTCGTGCCATGTTATGTATATGAGCTCGTAACGATAGCTGTGGGTCGTGTATTGTGAACAAAGGACAGGATCATGCGATTGAATAAGTCCATTGTGAGTAAATATTTACTAGATAAAGGAGTTCTTTTTGTTTGGATTCGGTTTTGGACAATAAGAGTGATGCGTTGTGTAACCAGCATCTCCCGAATTTCTACTAAGGCTACATTGTACTAGGACTACAGTGAACCGGCGCGAGCAATTCACGGAAACCACACTCATATCGAGTTGCATAGAAGATCCCAGAATCGGGGTGAAGCTAATTAACCCCTTGTGACGAGGAGTTAAATTCTATTAGACAATTTCAGTTAAGGAGAGCACCATCTCCATGGTATATATATAAGACAGAAGAGGGACATAGGTAGTCAAAATCGCTGTAAAGTTTATATCATGCGATTAGAATGTAAAAGGTAGACATTTTAGCAGCTCTTAGTTTGAATCAAAGTTATCCATGATCCAACTTGGTGTTTAATATCAAAACCCCGCTAGGAGTGTCAAAGAAGGTGTCCAGATTCAAACGCCAAAGAAATGTATTAGGTACACAAAGAAAGATCCCAAAGCCTAGTTGCTTTCAACATTCAAGAGCGCCGCCAGCCGAGTAGAAGTATGAACTACCTAAGAAAGCACATAATGCATCCAATCGAAGACCTGGTAAACATAGAGGGTATCCATTTCCTACACATACGACGGAGGTTAATCCCCAACGACACATCTCGTAAACTCAGCCACTGCGACCTGCTTCAAGCTCTGGACCACCACTGTAAGGGGCGTGTTCATGGTGTTCACCGTTTTGCTTGGCACCATTCTGATGAGGGGTAGGATGAGCACCAGCTCCAGGCAGCGCGCCCGGGGCACCTTTGTGGCCATTCAGGCCACGCTTTTCAGGAGGACTAGAATGGTCCTGTTCTGGGTTCACAGTCTCGTACTCGAGGGCTTTGATAAGCACGTAGAAACCACTGGCGATGAGGGCACCCAGGATGGGACCGAGCCAATATATCCAATGATAACTTTCAAATTTGCCGGCAACAACGCACGGCCCAAAAGAGCGCGCTGGGTTAAGACTGCCGCCGGTGTAGTATACTCCCCTATATTATAGTACGTATATTAGCTTTAGGGGTAATAGGGGTATAAGTGGAGAAGACTGTGATAGGACTAGTGATGGATTGAGCGTTCAACAGATGGAGTGGAGGAAGTGACTGACATTAACTCAGCAATGAAGAGCGACAAGCCAATACCGAGTGGGGCCATGAATGTACCCCGGTGTTTTTCGGCAGCTAACATGAATATGGTGAAGACTAATTGGATAGTCAAGAACATCTCAATAAATAGCCCTTGAGCCACAGTTGTCGGTCCGCCAAGCGAGGTCCCGACATTGAACCCGCCTGGTTGGATGCCGTATATTACACCAGAAGCCGCTATAGCCCCTAGTATCTGGGCAATGATGATTAAGATACCTCGGACGTATGTAACTTTGATATCCCAAGTCAGCAATACTATATCAAGGATTCATAGTAACAACACATACTTGCGCCAACCACCATCATTCCAATGCTAACAGCTGGGTTGAATAGACCACCACTGATCCGAAAGAAGGTCCACGCATTAACGGCAAGACTCAACCCGAAGCACAAGCTGATAAACATAAGCTTGGACGGGTTGGATGCAAGACTCGGAGAAACACCCTCTAGCTGTGGTGCTGAGTTGACTGTGTTGGTGCCGCCGAAGGCAAACAGCAAAAACATGAATGTTCCCGAGAACTCGCTGAGTACTGCAATGAGATCTGCTCCAAGTTAATGTCTGCACCATGCTTCATGCCCCCCTTTACAGGTTCTTATCTGGCATGGGCGAAAGTGTGGAGCATTATTGTATATGGACATTTTGACACATACTGTGAAGATGTCAGTACGAGAGACGCGAGAGAGGGTTGTTTCCACGTCGCAAGGAATGCAATCATACATACCGATTTTTTACTGCCAGTGGGAGGAAGTTCAAGAATCGGATTCGCTGTGCCCGCATTGATTGTGCCATACTGACCTGACGAGACCCAAGTGCGGGCCTCTTACCGATCGTAGGAGCGTTCGGCTTCTCCCATGGGAGCCGAATACGGTTTCCAACCTGCTGCGTCTCCATTTTGAAGGATTTGGATTTTAGGTCGTGTGTTCAATCTCGTTTGATGGGTGTCCAAGAAGTTCGCTTGGAAGGTATGTCAAGTAGCGAGGAGAAGTACGGGGTGGGGTGTTTGGGTTCCATCACTACCACTTTATACCCCGATGAGACAGATCGCACAAGAAGTCTGATATAGAGAAACATGTTCCCTAGACTAATACCCCCCCCCTTCAGGAAATGAGGCCCGCGAAGGTTGGGCTGAAATCAAACCTCTGGTTACCTCGCAAGATTAGCCACTAGCTAGGTAACTATCGCGAGCATTTCAGCAGCACAAGCACTACTCTGTACCTATAGGTGTAACCCTCTCAACGGCCAACCCTGCAAGATGGCGACATGAGTATATGTCATAAGGCAACAAGCACGGGATCTAATTTCGTAGTAACCGCCCTCGCCGAGCTGTAAGGATAGAGCGATCGTCTGGATGCTAGGTGAGGCTATCCCCGTCGATCCGCGTCGTATTGGGTCGCCATCCAGACCGGGTTGTATGGTCCGGAGCTTGTTCAACAATGTGGGAGGACTTGTCTAGGTCAATTGGATTGCCAAGTGTTCCTTGGGGCGGACATGCAGTTCGGGCTATATAAAGCAATGGATCTACCCGTTGCGGTTCGATGCGGCCCTGTGGCCGTCGATCAATGATTTTGGTATCGCGTGAATTCACCCAGGGTAAACTTGCCCATCCTAATTCTTACCATGTAAAGGTGCCTAGGACTGCAAGGCTAATCCAGAGTTCTTGCCTCCCTTATGTCATACTCGGAACTATTTCTCTAGCATGTATAAATTTTACACAGGATCTCCTTGATGGTAGCTAGTGTCTTCATCAACATGTGACAATAACGTTGTTAGCGGTGCGACTGGGAATGCAGCTACCCCGACATGACTCGTCATTTTCTTCGTCCCAGATGGTGTGTTACAGATTGAAGCAGCAAAGACCTAGGACTTGATTGATGGTGTAGAAGCAATTTGAAATACGATGTAAAAGAGATCCAGATTAGATCTATGGCAATCGCCGGTAGCTTAGATGATTAATGAACATGGAGATTTCTGTAGTCACTAATCAATTTGAGATACAGACCCTATTGGCCGTAGATACATCGACTCCCGTGTGGCCATCCATTTTGATTTCGCTTAGGAGATGACGGTGCCCAATCCTACCCTCTCCTCAATGCGTAAAGGGTGGACCTTGCAATACCGTGGCGTTCAAAACCTGCTGAGCAGAAAGTGAGAACATCTCGGGAAACGAAATTTGCCCCTGCGTTGCCATAATGTCATTTCATTCGGCAATGATCTTTGTTTGGAGGGGCAATCAGCCCCATGCCCCCCCTTCCCCTCGTCTTTGGAGCTGTCGTTAAAGCTGGGGCATGTTAATTGTGTAGATTCCGAAGGTGAGACAAGAAGAAAGAGTAATGCTTGTCTTGGACCTTCCTTGTACGGCCACGCGCATTATTTCTACCGATTGCAGGTATCCGAGGTGCTACAGCCGCCACACAACTGCCACGTCTCAAGGTGTAAAGGAGAATCGTGGTCGAAGATCACAACGCTTAGTATAATCGGCCTTGTTGAGCCTGCGTGTGTTGATTCATTCGCCACTATCATAGTCCGACTCTGTCGTGACCAGTCTGTGGCGCTCATAAAAGTGACGATTAGATGCCGTAGAAATGGCCTGATCATGCACATTTTGGTCTAGAATTGAGCTGGAAATGCATGTCCTTCGCTTTGCGCGGATATTTCGGAGAAACTGTGTTGCATACATCGAGATATCTTCATTGGTGTATCAAACGTCGATGCCAGAATGGATGACTAAAGTCACTGGGAGATGGATTGATAGGACTGAATCATGGGAGTGCATTTGAATCTTGCTAGGATATAGCTTGCTGGTTAGGCAAGTAGAAACTATGTATGATAGCTCTGACGGGCAGATGATACGACTACATAGATGCTTTCAAACTATATCTGCCAATAGATGATTTCATGGTGTCAACTCACCATACTAAGGACCAAGGAGAACATTACTATATTGTGCCTTCAGGTTTAGGAAGAAGGGTTCCCTCTACCACCATTTTCTATCAACATATTCTCTTTCATGGATATAATATGTGAAGAAATTGGTTAGTCCCCATTTTTCAAAGAGAACGATCTCTTTCCTTGGGATTCATATTAATCACCGTTTGCCAATGTCCAAGAACTCATGGCACGTCATTGACTGGAGTTTTACCCATGGTATATCGGCCTTCATACTGACATTGATACTGTCATTGTTCATTGAAAATGGACGTTACCCTCGATGTCTGCAAAACCCGTTGAAGCATAATTATACTATGGTAAATGAGTAGGAAATAACATAATATGGATAGGTATCTGGTGCTTCAAGCAACGAAACCCCTCTTCTTGTGGCAGCTTGCGGACATAGAAGCTGTTCCGGTCCATAACTGATAGATATATTCGACTTTGTTCTTCAATATCCGTCCGAAAGGATATAGTGAATTATTAAATGTTAACAGCAGGGAACACTTCGGAGAATACCAGTTCCGATAAATTCCGAGATATGCCGAATTACTATGCTAGTTTGAGGTGGACTTGCCATTCTCTATACGGACACTGCACATACTCGGAAGAAAGCATCCTCGGCAACCTGGTCCTCGTTGATGTGATATTAAGATCAGTATATAGAATGTTCATAGAGCCTTGAAAAGTGACGTTTCGTGAGTAGCGGGTTATCAAATAGGATCTATCATGATTAATCCTTATATAGGTGGTATCGACGGTTGGTACATTGGCTGGCTAGTCGATCTATCCATTGTTGTATATAGTTGAAGCAGTCCCTACCCTTTTGATCCTGTACAATTAGTATGTATTCTAACCGGTATTCATCGTATCTTTGGCATCGGCGACCAAGTTGAGATTATCGAGGTTGAGGACTCTCCATTCAAACTTAGCGAGGAAAACGAATTCCCAATTTGTTTTACCTAAGCAGCCCTGTATTCATTGCCCTTTTATACATACCTACCTACCTACCCACCTAAGTATGTAGTTGAGATACTCCACCACAAAGCTCTTATTCGACGAATGGGTCACCCGCAATAATCTTAAGTGTTGAAGCATACTAAAATGGCAAGTAACGTACGATACGAACAATATGATTGGGCCAATTTGTATTTATAACAGTCTACTTTTTGATTAAACCTTCAAAATGATTGCAACTGATGCCATCTAATAGGTCTATTTCTAGGTATTCAACATTATCGTAATGTTAGAACTGTTTAGCCAAGTTGGCGATAAAGAAATACAGAGGTTGGTAGCTAAATGGGCCATATGTGATGATTCCTTGGATGACATACAGAGGTACTGCATACCTACTTATTATGGCAAGCTACAGCGTGAAACTACAACATATAAAGCCTCCCAACTTAGTTAATGAAATTGTGTTATTTGGTTAAGTAACTTTGGAGTTCCTTGTAGCAAACAACATACATCTTGGTGAGCTAACATTGAATACCACACGTACCTACCTAGATACTTCAGTATGATTATGATTTAGGTCACTTTTCTTATTATGTGATTCAATGTTGGTCTGCTGTTTTAACCTTACTAACAGTACCTACTATGTACCTACTAGGTATACATGCCTAACAATAGGAACACCTGCATACATTATGTATGTATGTATGTATGTATGTATGTAGTTACTGCCTTAAGTGGTAGCTACGTCAAAACTGCCCCGCATTATCAGATCAGAGCCTGTATCTTTGCTACCCACTTAACCTTACATAATGCTATTTGAAAATAACCTCCATGAAACTACATCATTGCCAATTACCACTGCACAGCTTCCTGTACTATCGACTATTGTCATATGGGAGTTTGCTTGTATCAAAACCTTCTTCCGATTTATTAACACACTACGAAAGACGAATATTCCTATCTGGTCCATTATTTGTCGTCACGTTGGCACCAGGACATCACCATCAGCCATCCGCAGTTAGGTTTTCTACTAAGTTCCCCATCCGCACGCCGTATTCACTACGATGTTGTTACTGGAGCTCCCTCCCGAGATTCTGCTCTGTATCCTAGATGAATTAGGTCATGAGTTCTTCTCCAAGGACCTCTCTCGCCTGACCATTTCAAGACTTTGGTACGACCTAGCCTGGAAGGTTTTCTCTCGGGACCTCCCTTTCACGGCATGGTCACTTATAAAGTTCACGAAGAACGAGACAGCCTTCCTCGGGTGTCAGCCCTACATCGCCTCGGTCGGGATAGATCTGGGGTGTCCAGAGTGGTGGAATACCACCCCTTCACCGCCAATGAAGAAGATATATGTATCTTTAATCAATTCAGCTTCGGAGGTCTTAGTTGGTATGTTGAAGCGATGTCAGAGCCTGCGTTGTCTGAAGATAAAGGTGGGGCCCGACTATCCCGAGCTGGATATCGAGCGACCCGCGTATTTGATGGTCAAGCCTCTGGCTGGACTACTGGCTATCCAGAATCTGACGTCGGTGGTATTTGACACCGCGGGCTGTTATCCGTTCGATCAGCCAGCCGATTCCGATTTACATATTTGTTGCGCTCTCAGTTCCTCGCTCCGGTCATTGCGAAGGCTTCACTGCCGAACGGATACCATATGCGAGTGTCTCCTAGGGCCTGCAATACAAGAGTATGTAACCCCTAGAGTTACCCTAGCTATATTGAAAGCGTAAATTATTGACTAGGTGTTGCAGTACGCCCCAATACCTACGGGAACTGATTATCAATCTAAGCATTTCAGACTTGTCTGGTTCCATCACGGCATGTCGTTACTCCAAGGACTGTCAATCTACTGCCCGAAAGTCCTTCCTGGACCTGAAAGAGGCCATCGAGGGCCAGGCAACAACACTTGCACACCAACTGGAGAACCCTCGGATGGTCAGGGTCATATCACACGAGGTTCCATCTCTCAAGGTATTCGCATTTAATGCTTTAACCGGACGGAGAGCGGAATTGGAGAACAACATAGAATGGGACGCAGATGGGGAAGAGGTCGTGGAGGAGGTGGAAGAGAGCGACGATGAGAATGACAGAGATCTATTTGATGACGACTCACTTCCCGAGCCTTGGATTGATTTGGCAGCAGAATCCAACTTCTAAGAACAGAAAGGAGGATGGATGGGTGGTAATGAAGTCACATAATCGCTGGGGACGGTATGGATTGTATGAGCAAGTTATTACGCATTAATATGTGTGTAATTAAGGCAAAAGCCAAGCTCCCGCCTGACGATGTTTTGCCGCAATAACTAGCTGAGACTGTAAGAAACTAGGCTTTGTTAATATTAATTCCACCATACATGAGCACGACCAGGTCCCACGTGACTTTCTCTCCGAATATCAACCGTGCTACCAACCGTCCATCCCATAGAGCACGACGTGGAAAGCTATAGGTGCATCGATGTGTAATATCCGCTCGCTCAGTCCCGAAGATGTGAGATAATAATGTCGGTGAGGTATCACCGGGTGGACTGTCGTCCAAATTCTCGCCTGAGTCCTCATCTGAGCACTGCGTCTTCTCTAAGTGCTGCAGGCTCTCCTTGACCAGGGACCTCAATCTGAGAACGCTGTTGTTTACCTCATCCGAACCTGCGGGAAATGTTATGAACTCCGGGGACACAGCTAGGCGCTCTATTGGCACTGTCTGTGCATGACTCCAGTCGATGACGCCCGTCAAATTGTAGTCATCGTCGAACAGCAAGTTACCGAAATGTAGGTCGAGGTGGCAGAGGGGGAAGGGACCCTCAAGTCGATCTTTCACGACGATGAACGGTATGGCGGCCATCAGAACCGAACAAGCAGCCCTCCACTCCGGGTCATCGTAGTGTGTCTCGAGAGCTAGTCTGTTATTATCCTCGCGTTGTGCATAGAACCACTCGAGGGACGACTCGGGAGGGTTGGGCCACGACGAATCGGTAAGGTCGAGGGGGATAATCTCGGGAGAACCCCGGCCATCGTCGCCGCACCAGAGCCGGCCCAGACGATCAAAGGCTAGCCCCTGAAGTTGGAACAGCACATCTGCGAGCTGCTTTGCGACTTTGGGTAGGTGTTCCGACGGAACTGCCGCAGCGATTGTGTCTCCTAGTATCTCTCCACCGAGATGCTCCATGAGGATGTAAGGGTAACCGACTGGGTTACATGGTGAGGTGTCATATGAGAACACTTGCGGGACGGGTATGGTTGTTCGAGCTTTGACCGTTCTCATTGTCGCTATTTCACTCAGTAGGTCCATAGCGTTTTCAGAGGCTTGCGATGCGTAGACCGGGGCGTGCTGAATCCGTGCGATCCAGCACACGTTGTCGGAGAACGAGACCTTAAACACAACGTTGTTGAATCCGTAAGCGAAGGAACATGTATCAATGGTGCACGATACGTCTGGACCTACCGCTTCGTCATGATCGAGACGGGTGAGGAGTGCCACCCTTTGAAGCTCATCGAAATCAGCCCTGGAAATAACACATTGTATCTGATCGTAAAGAGCACCAGATCCAGGATCTATATTGGAAAGTCCAGTCCAGTTGTTACTTGGAGAACTTGTTGTCATGGTGTTTCGCGAAGGTACCTATTTCAATGTCGGCTTTTAGCTAATAGTGGTAGCGATAGGCACGTTCGCCGTACCTGCTCTAAATAGAGAAAATAAGGCCAGAAACTTGAGAGTTGATATTAGTGTGTTTCTTTAATTTGTTGCTTCGAATATTAAGTACGAATATGTACCTAAGCTTGATGGTTGAAGGATGCTGTTATATATATTATGAAAATAGAGTAGAACGAAGTTCGGTTGCCAGGCAAAACTTAGACTTATGAAGATAAATAATACCTACCTACTTATATACGTAGCGACTGAGAATTGGCGCATGGACTAGCGTGACAAACAAATAAACAAATCTGAGTATTAACTTGAGCAAATATTAATGAATAGTTCAACCGCTAGCTAGTTACTTTGAATAATACTAGTGTTTGTCCTGTTTGGTTGGCTTGAAGCAATCGGTGGTGTTTTACAACATTGAATAGATACCTTATGTACTTGGTGTGCTCCTCCGTATTGTTGGCTTCGGTGACTGAAAATTATCTTACTAAGCAGAGCTCTACGAAAGACGCCTCGGGGATAGATTTGGAAGTACTTGTTGAAGATGAGAAGTAAAGAAGTGAATAAAGATACTGCAGCCCTAGTGGCTCCAGCCCTATAATTACGTACACATAGCGTATGGACGCCTCAGGGCAGCGGTAATGGTATCTATCGCCTATTATGTCGGACAACAATAGGCGCCAATACCATTGTGCCTGGTATGTCTGCATTACTGATGCAGAGACTTACAGGATGATCCCATTTTTCAGTTGAAGCTTCATTTCACAAGTTTGATCTGTCAAAACCTTCCATAACATTCAACCAATTTTCAGCTGGAATCGAGCCCTAGCCTATTCACGTACCAGAAAACTAGCAATTTGCAACGATAATTTGGTTTCAGTCCGTACGGTGTATGGACTTCAACAACTCGCCTGTCTAATACTCTGCAACCTACCCACGAACGACAAGATGCCTACCCCGACCGAGAAGGAGAAGGAGAAGGAGAAGAAGAGCCATGGAAGCAAGGACGATTCTGAAAAGACTGATTCCGGAAAGGATGAAGCCTCCAGTAGCAAGGATGAGCCCAAGAAGATAACTGGGTTAGTTACTTTTCCGGTGTGCTGGGGCTGCAGACATCAACTCAAGAACATACCCCCTTGCGATTGTGCCATTTGCGGATTTCCCAATTAAATTCCTTCCACTATGTAAACTCAACCTTCCCCGTTGCCAATTAGGAACCGTGAAGAGTTCACTTTCGCTAACTAGTTAGACGTACCTTCAACCTGCGGAAACTGCGAATCTCGAGCTGATTTGCGACTTGATCGCCCTCCCCAGGAGCAGTTGTGGTGGGGCCTAATGTGTAGGCGGTATATGAAAGGCTATCGACAGATAATTGCTTGGGGGAAAATATGGTGGACACAGGATTCCTACCACCGAGTGCCGGCGCGTGCGCTGAGTGTTTGGTACTGATTGTTTGGGGCAACGCGTAGATAGGAGATGGATGCATCATACTATACTATGTGCCGAGGAATACTGGGTATATCGTACGTATAGGTATAGTCTACATAATCATACCCCTTAATCTACATTGGTAGATTAAGTACGGCTTTCTTCTCATGAACAAGTAACCTTCGAGTAAGTGAAGTGAATATTTAACTATGGGAACGCATATCAATCCAACACGGCTATAATACAACCTTCACATTTGTCGACCATCAAAGATATTATTATCCTGTTAACAATATGTCACTATTGTCACTATTCTAACAAACATGATATCTTCGGGATTTATAACTCGTATTGGAAGATGGCATAACCTATTACAAGATATATCTCGACTATGACTTAGAAAACTATGTATTTTACGTAGATACATAACCTTCGATATCGTAGTTATTATTCTTACAAACCTAAATCAGTTTAAAACACGACGGTAATAGGTCTCGAAGCTGTCTAGGCGGGAGCTGAGCGAGTTGGGGTTCGGAGGGTCACGCTCCGCGACAACCCCTACCGATGGGGCCTACGGATGCGCAAGATCCATCTAGAACCTTAATTAACAACGTTAACAAATGGTTTAAATGGACATATTCCCCATTGCTCAGCTCATTCCTTCCATGGTGATCAAAGGAACCGCCATCGAGTTTTCTCAAAATGCTTCGCCGATTCCAAAACGCCGTGACAAGCCTCCTCCTGCTCAGCAGCAGTGGCAGCGGCGGGTGGCCCCTCGTCGCGAGCGCAGCCTCCCTAGAAAAAGTAACGACGGACTTCGGGCCGAACCCGCGCAACGTCGGGTTCTACATCTACGTGCCCGACACTCTAGCAGCCAACCCCCCGATCCTCGTGAACCCGCACTGGTGCCACGGGGACGCGCAGGCCTGCTACGCGGGCTCGCAATACGCGACGCTAGCCAGCCGATACGGCTTCATCGCCATCTACCCGGACAGCCCGAACACGGCCGACAAGTGCTGGGACGTGTCGTCCAACGACACGCTGACGCACGACGGCGGCGGCGACAGCTTGGGAATCGCGAGCATGGTGCGCTGGGCGCTCGACGAGTACGGCGGCGACCCGGATCGCGTTTTCGTTACCGGTGTGTCGTCCGGCGCTATGATGACGGAGGTCCTCCTCGGCGCGTACCCGGATATGTTCGCGGCTGGTTCCGCCTTCGCGGGCGTGCCGTTTGGTTGTTTCGCCGGCAATGGATATGGGGTGTGGGGCGCCGAGTGCGCCGAGGGCCGGGTCACCAAGACGGCCGAGGAGTGGGCTGCCCTCGTCGACGCTGCGTATCCCGGGTACGACGGCTGGCGGCCTAAAGTGCAGATCTATCATGGGACGAACGACGATGTCCTAGACTACGTGAACTACGGCGAGGCAGTCAAGCAGTGGACGGCCGTGCTGGGACTCAGTGAGCAGCCGGCGAACGCCACTGCCGATACTCCGGTTGCTGGCTGGACCAAGAGCGTCTATGGCGAGAGTGGCTGGTTTGAGGCCTACAGTGCGGCGGGTGTCACTCACAACATTCAGAACCAGGAGGCCGTGGTTATGGATTGGTTTGATTTAGCTTGCACTGGCGACGACTGTTTCAAATGGGGACAGATCATTCCGATATGAACATGAGAAGGACATGTAGCGTTTCAAGGGGCTCTGTACCTTTTATATTTAGAGCCCCCTTTTCAAAATAAAAGAGTCATCTAATGTCAACCTTTATTTCGTATGTACTTGGTGTGGGAAATTGTTGTACTAAAGACAGCTGCGCCGCATTGCTACATATCAACCAATTGTAAAACGCGCCGGATCTATGATATAGTTGCTTAAGTTGCTTGGCTTAATCATTAATGCACAAGGGGTGCACTATACTACCTTGCTACTACGCTATTGATAGGCTGGAACGTTTCCATTACAGGGAAACCGACAAGGATTGTAATGATAACGAATCCGGCTGCCTAAGAGAATACGCTCTCCAAACAAATGTTTATCTTGTGTCGCAACACCTATTTCCAGGTCTCTCTTCTCTATTCACGATCAGCTAGTTACCGGCCACCGCAATATCCCCATGATGGAGTGTACGTTTGAGGCCGACAGGTCTTTCGGCCCTTCGGTCTCTCAGTGTCGAAGACCTTTTGACTTCACGCTTTCATTCGAGCAGCTTCTCTTCCAAATAGTGCCATCCTGTGTGTTCATTGTAGCTGCATCTGTTCGACTGATCGTCTTGGCCCGAGGCCCAGTTAGAGTCTCTCTAGGCGTTTTATATACATCAAAGCTGGTACGTATGACTGAAGTGAAGTCCCCGTCGCTGTAGAAGAAACATGGCTGAACACATTGGATAGTGTTGTATCGCTGTATTCGTAGCCCTCGAACTTGCGATTCTAGGCCTCATCTCGGCCAGAGACAATGACACGACACTAATTTCAGTCCCCGCGGCTGCGTTATCTGTTGTTGCGGCTTTCGCACTTGGCGTGTTGTCGCATTTTGATCATATCCGGTCAAAACGGTCCTCTATTTTGATAGGTCTCTACCTAACGATCACCTTACTCCTGAGGTCGGCCATGGCTCGTACCTATTGGCACATCGCTGGCTATCGCCCTATCGCGTCGGTGGCACTTATTAATATTTGTGTACAAATCCTCATTCTAGCATTGGAAAGTTGCAGCAAAAGGCGTTGGATGGAATCCAAGGAAAGACTTGTTTCAATTGAAGGGTCTGCTGGGTTCCTAAGCCGAAGCTTCTTTGCCTGGCTCAATCCACTATTGGTAACAGGGTATCAACGATCTTTGACGCCCGATGATCTACATCTAGTTGATGAGTCTATTGAGACAGCAAACGTGGTCGCTAGCTTCGATCGTATACAGAACACTCCAACATGTATGTCTGAAGTCCGTATTACCTCCCAAAGCCAAAGCTAATATTGTATAGCTGGCCGTTTCGGACTCGCCATCCTCTCGTTCAGATGTATTGGGTTTTACGTACTGACTCCAGTTATTACACGACTTTGCTTGACTGGCTTCACCTTTGCCCAGCCGTTTCTGGCAACAGCATTGATTGAATACCTTGAAGGGCGGGAGCTGACCTCTGCTACCCACGGTTATGGACTTATCGGTGCATCATGCCTTGTCTATGTCGGGATCGCTGTAAGTCTAGCATACAACAATAGTACTGACAAATTTCTAATAATAGCCAGGTATCTGATGGATGGTATAGGCATTTATCTTTCAAGACAGTAACCAAAGTCAGGGGTGGCCTGGTTGACAGTATTTCCCAGAAGATGTTCAGGTTAAGACACGAGAAAGGGGTTGAAGCCAAAGTCCTCACTCTCATGGTTTCCGATTTGCAGAGAATCGTCACTTCGTTTGTGTTCATCCACGACCTTTGGAGCTCGCCTGTGGACACTGCCCTTGCGACTTGGTTACTCTGGAGACAAATTGGACCCTCTAGCTTAACTGTACTTGCACTTGCATTAGGTGAACCATTGACCCTCGCCTCCCTACAACGCTCTTGGCTAATTCAGTATACAACAAGTTTGTGTCGCCGGGTCGACTGTGGTAGGGAAACATGCCGGAACCCAGCAGGGTATATGGATGGCTGCAACAGAGCGACGGATTGCAGCTACGAAGAACATGCTCGCCTCCATGAAGGCTATCAAGATGATGGGAGCAGGCCAAAGGATGGGGGAAGTCATCGAAAAGCTTCGCGTTCTCGAATTTACGGCGTCCAAGAATTTCCGTGCTTTGCTACTCTGTTCCATTGTCACATGTGAGCACCCCCTCTACTTGTCCACATTCGATGTTCTGACTTCGTATAATAGCGTTTACTACCCTCACTCTAGCGCCTGTTGTTGTCTTCGGAGCTTATGTTGGCGCTACTGCGGAATCTGGGACAACGAACCTGGATGCCTCTAGATTGTTCAGTTCCGTGATACTCATCACCCTCGTTGCCAATCCTCTGATACGCCTTGTACAGATTATACCTAACATGGGAGCTGCCATGGGGTGCTTCAAACGCTTGGAGGATTTTCTCCAGAAGCCCGAAAGGGTCGATAGCAGAGATATCCAGATAAGTAAATATTTATCGGATGCAAATCTTGCTTCTCTAAACAATGACCCTGAATCAAAGGATGTGGCCGGCCTGGAGAGTTCACGAGATAGGCCAATTGTGGCAATACAAAACGCGAATCTTGGTTGGGATGCTGAAACAATCTTGAAAGACATCAATATGAACGTGGCTAAGGGGCAACATATCGCAATTACGGGCGCGGTCGGCTCCGGAAAGTCTTTGCTGCTCAACGCTATCCTTGGAGAGGTCCAACCAACAGCTGGTAGTATCCATGTGGGAGGAATCGGTATATCATACTGCAGCCAGACGGCCTGGCTTGAAAACCTAACCGCCCGTGAAAACGCATTTAGATGCGTACCACATGATGAGGTGTGGTACCAGAAGGTCATCGACGCATGTGCCTTGCGAGAGTTCCTCAGTTCGCAACCATCTGACGAGACTATTGGTACAAGTGGTGCCAGAATTAGCGGCGGTGAGAAACAGCGACTAGTAAGGACTGACTTCATATCCAGTGACATACCTAGGAGCCTGCTAACATGCGTAGGCTTTAGCTCGAGCGATCGCAACTCGACCAGCAGTTCTACTACTTGACGATCCTCTTAGTGCTATCGATAGAACGACTAAACAGACCATATTAGACCGTCTCTTCGGACCAACGGGTATACTTAACGAACTAGACACCACAGTCATCCATGTTACTCAAGATCGTAAGTCAAACGTGAGCTTTAGGTTACCTGGCTGATCATAGTTCCAGGAACATGTGCTCGGCTCGCCGATGAAGTGCTCGTAATTGATGACGAGGGGCACCTTCAACCTATTAAGTTCTCCGACATAAACGTCGTAGCTGACAATGAAGACCAGACCCACGAGACATCCTCCGAGGAAGCTGCCCCAGGTACAAAAATAACAGACTCGAAGGTGACAACTAAGAAGGTCGACCAAAAAGCCACACTAGTAACAGACCGCGATGTTTACCGTACATACTTTGGAAGTATGGGGCGGTTCAATATGGCTTTCTACTTTGGCGGCGGGTTGCTCTTTGCATTCTGTCTCAAGTTTACAGGTAAGTCTATTCATGCAAAAACCCCCCTTATTCTTAGTCGCTAATCCTATGAAGATGTATGGCTCATGTGGTGGTCCAATGATGCCAGTAGTACACACCAGATGAAGAGCAACGGCTACTGGCTGGGGCTTTTTGCTGTGTTGAGTGTCTTACCACTAGCTTCCCTTGGGCTCTGGATGGCGTAAGTAGATGGATACTATTAACTGCTACGAAATTCTGACTGATAGGGTATAGTCACACATTCCTCCGGGTTATGCCTATTTCTGGGATTGGTCTTCATGGCAAACTCCTGAGAGTACTTCAAGAGGCAACATTCGTCTTCATAAGTAAGACGGATGCCGGTAGTCTGATCAACAGATTCAATCAAGATCTCATGCTAGTCGATGTGCGACTCCCGCTAGACTTATTAAACACCATCTCAGCCGCCTTGATCTGCATGGCTCAGATTGTTCTAGTGTCGGTGGCTGCCGTGTTTGCACTAATAATCCTACCGGTAGTATTCGCAGTACTATTCGTACTTCAGCACTTCTACCTGAGGACATCTAAGCAGATGCGCCAGTTGGACCTACAATCCACAGCTGGCTTGCAAAGCAAAGTATCGGAATCATGTGCAGGATTGGTGACCATAAGAGCCCATGGCTGGCAGGGCACAATGCGGAACGAAATCCAGGAGAAGTTAGATAGGTCACAAGAGCCCTGGTATCTTCTATGGATGATCCAGACGTGGCTCCGGCTTGTACTGAATTTGGTTGTGGCTGGCCTGTCAGTGACGGTCGTCGGTGTTGCAGTAGCAACGCGGCACTCTACCACTGCAAGCGCCATCGGTGTGGCGTTTCTCAACATGGTTAGCCTTGGCGAGATGCTGACGAACCTGATAACATCGTGGACGTCCCTGGAGACATCGCTCGGTGCAATTGCTAGAATCCGCTCTTTTGAGGAAAACACACCAACGGAGGGTCAAGTCATCTCACCAATCGACGTACCAAGCGAATGGCCAGGTGTTGGTCCACTGATGTTTGAAAGCGTATACGTGAGCTATAACTCTGGAGCAGAGAAGCCCACTTGGGCCCTCCAGGACATCTCCTTGCAGATAAACGCAGGGGAAAGGGTCGCCGTGTGCGGACGGAGCGGCTCTGGAAAGTCGAGTTTCTTATTGGCTCTGCTGGCACTCATAGACACTCCAAGGGGCATCATAACTCTCGACGGAGTCGACACATCGAGAGTCCGTCAGCAGGCTCTTCGCTCTAGATTCAATGTCATCTCGCAAGACACATTTATACAGGGTGAAGGCACCCGGCACGCGTTAGACCCAGATAGTAAATTATCTGACGCCGCCATCACCGAGGTGCTCGCCGAGTGTGCAATTCTTGACAAAATAAACGCTTCTGGGGGACTTTCCGGTAACTTGAGCGATGCCCATCTATCAGTCGGAGAGACACAGCTATTCTCACTAGCGCGAACCATCCTGCAGGCAGGCTCAAGGAAAGGTGGCGTAGTGCTTTTTGATGAAGCCACGAGCAGGTAAGTCGATGGTGAATAATATCTAGTATGTGACGAAAGCTAATTTAGCCGTTTAGCATTGACATTTCGACGGAGCAACAGATAATGAGCTTGATTTCGAAAAGACTGCAAGGAAAAACCCTCATCTCCGTCTTACATCGCTTAGAAGCAGCACTCGAGTATGATCGAATCCTTGTTCTAGAACAAGGCCATGCAATTCATTTTGGAACACCAGAAGAAGTTATCAGGGATTCGGAGTTATTTTCTTCGTTTAGGAGAAATCCTTGATTATTTGGGAATTGCACTGTCCAATTCAAGTTGTATTCTCCTGATTGTCGAGAATCCCCGCTATATTGTTATATACGGATTTTAAAGCATATGGTGTACATACCATATCCCAATGAGAAAAAGATCCTCGTCATTTCAAATATTTATTTAACACTGGCTGATAGTATGCAAATATTCAGATTTGATTGTGCACAACCGCGCTTTGTGTGCATTATCGCCGGGTCTTCTATCTCCCCAGACGGCAGGATATCATTTCATGTTTCTAAGTATCTAATTTCGGACTATAACCCACACGAACCCCCAATGCGTGTTTATCACCCGGACACCAACCCTACGCCAGCGGGCTAGTTCCTTTTGGGCACCTAGTCTATTTCATTATTCGTCGCTGGCACTGGCACTGCCAGACTCGTCATCACCACGGGTCTGCAGGGATCCCTTGCCCTTCTTGCCCTTGCCCTTAGCCCCCTTTCTGAGAGCCTCGGGGACTTCCTGGCGCACCTCGCCATCTTCAAACAGCAGACCGACGTCCGACCGGCGGGCGACAGCCTTCTTCCAAAGGGCCTTGGGGACCTCCTCGGCAGCAGTGACGATGCTGCCGGATTCGGTCCTCTGCCACTTAATCTCCGGTGCTGCTTCCAGAGCAGACCGAAGCTCAATCCATATGCTCACATCCGCGTCGCTGGCGCGGTCCGGAGTGACGGGTGAGAAAGACAAGTGAGTGGACCCGCCAGCTCGCTTGATGCCTCCAGAGGCAAGAATGAGGGGATACCCCTGGTATGACGTCTCGTAGACGATGAACTCAGGCAGGTCCTCCGTCTCGGTGGTGAATTGCTCGCCTACTAAAACGGGCTCACTGACAATGTTTCGCTTCGAGTTGGGGCGGACCTGGTAGGTCGTTGCATCTTCCGCAGTGGCTTCTGGACGCTGGCGGAGGGCAAAGCGAGACTTGTTCGACGTTGAGACGATCCGTTGGAGGTCTTTTAGCGTTGCGCCGAGATCGGCTATCTTGGGGTGCTCGAGCTAGGAAACATTCATGTTAGAATCTTTTCCCCGACCAGCTACGAATGTGTCGGGGAAATCACTTACGACATGGGCGACGGATACCCAGCCCTCGGCATCAGAATGCAGGTGGCCTGCCTCCTCGTCGTCCTCGCTCGCCTCGCTTTCAGGCACACTACGCTTCAGGACAAAGGCCACCGCCTTGGCGATGACAACGTCACGATCCTCAACAACGTTGTAACCACGACCTCCCCCCTTCCCCTTAGTACTATAGGCACGGCTTCGCCCGTGACGTGGGTTATGCTGCACAAGAGCGCTAGGAGGGAGAACACCACCGTTCTGGTTGATAGTCGACAGGGGAATGAGGACAGATGCGGCGGCCATTATATTCTGAATAAGATTGCAAGCAACGAAGATTTGCCCGGAAAGTGCGTGTGAGAGAAAAGAGCGGTTCGAAGATAACAGTCGATTAGCTATAAGCTGAGAGAGCTAAGAAAGAAATCATGACTCCGAGAAACCGCAGTCTCGAGGAGAGCTTATAAGATATCAGACAGACTAACCAACCCCTGAGCGACACCGGAATAGCAAGCTGGGCTTTCCCACTATATCCTGCATGCTAGCCCAAGCTCCTACTCAGGCAACTCAACCGCAGGCCACTTGGTCGTGCAGGACTCCACCGGTGAGGTGCAGCGGCAGCGGGGAGGGTGGACGTCTCTTGCCCTATAGCATTTGTGGGTCAAACCGCGCTTCTAGACCAGCGCCCACTTATTAGGAATAGCGGTGTACAGCGCGATTCAACGCGCGTGACGCCACGAGTTCATCGTTAGACCAACAACAAGGCCCTGCATGCCCCCCGAGAACAGGAGTCATCCCTCAGATTCGGGATCGGGCACGTAAACAACAAGCGGGGTAGTAGATGCGAGTCATCTATATCATCTGAAAGCGAAACAGGGGACGTGGACGATCATTTGATTTAGAGGGGCTCGAACTAACTATCTTGAAAGCAAATCCTTGGTTAGGCAACTAGTCGTACCATCGTCAAATACTGCAGCGGGGCTGGCAGGGAGCCAACAATGGTTTTTTTGAAAATAAGCGTTGTTCTGTATAACTTTCAATCTATAGGGAAACAACCGTTGCTCAGAAAATAACCGTTGCTCAGAAAAAAAGCGTTGCTCACCAAATGGAGCGTATGCGCTGATTGGCTTAAAAGGTAGTGGGTCGACGATACCGACGCTCTGATTGGCTAGATTCATCGACTAGGTAAGCTACCCAAAAAAAAACAGTCCTGCACCGAATTGAACCATGCACTTACAAATTACTTACTAAGTACTTACTTCTTTACAATACATATAATACATACAATACATATAGGGCAATTTAGATTTATATACATACAAGGCAAGCTATGGATTACGGATTACGAGTTACAATTATCACATCACAATAATTGCCTAGAAATTAAGGTATATATAATTGCAAGCGCCGCGAATATTCCGGTAACTCTAGCGCCAAAAAGCAAGCAACGCTTTTTTGGTAGGCAACGGTTATTTTCTGAGCAACGGTTATTTTTGAAAATAATAGTTGTCGGCCTACTAAGCTTCCCGCTACAGTAGTTACCTCTTTGCGGTTAGGGCGTCTAAATCATGGTGTTACCTGTCTGCCACGACATTGCAATGTTTACCAGCGTCTTCTAACTACTAGGGCCTATTGCCTATCTAGGTCTCACAGTTCAAAGCCTGACTTTCCCTTTTGATCATCAGGTACATGCTTGGTATCACGTATTTCCACTATAATGGCATGCAACTATCCCAGATTTAGTATTCATCGTTTAGAATATGAGCTTCATCCTAGAGTACACATAATATTATATAGGTGGACAAAAGTGTAAAGCCCTTTACCATTCGAACATGTCAGATCGCATATATCTCTGACAGGCAAGGCACACAATCCTGTACAACTGCGTAAAGCAAAGCGGATCCTTCATAAGCCGAACTTGTCGTGGTCTGATCATGACTATAGTCTTGTTCCTCAGTATCGTAGCTGGGCGCCACGTAAGTTGTCGTGGGACGTTCAGCTGGACGACTGAGCGATCGTAGTTCATACCTATATGACTTATCATCGCTATCATAAATGCTGCATCATAGTATTTGCAGGACTTGCAATAGGTTAGCTTCCATATGCAAAAGTCCTATCAGAATTCACCAAAGTCACATTATTGAGTTCTCCACTTCGGGAATGGAGTAATATCTACGTTTGTAAGCTTCGAATATTTGGGCTGCAGCTCTCTCCAGAATCTAGTGTCACCAAGTTCTTTAGGAAGTTCTGGGTCAACAAAGCGGAATCGGTTAAATATTGATAATGCGGAATAGGTCATATAGCCGAAGCTTGAAATTTGAAGTATCCGTAGATGTCAGTCATCTTTCATATAGATCGATGATGACCATAACATCACTAAACATTCAGCTTTTTTCACGTACGGACTGAGCAGACAGGGCGTAGTATGGCATATGAAGCTTTATGTAGGGCATATAGCAATATAGTGATAAATGTCCGAGGAGCTCTATAACTAGGGATAGGTAGCTACGAAGACATATATCTATTACAGAGCTTTGGAAATGGGATTATCCTCCTCCATGAGCTTAATAAGCTAGTCTGACTGCAACAGCCAGGACACGAGAGCACATGGGATGGTGTGCGGTGGTATAATCCAGGTCATCTCAAAGCAATGACTATATGGGTAGGGTCACTCTGCATCAACCAATATAACGTCTCGGAAAGAGGTCACCAAGTCGCTCTTATGTGTCAGATATATTCAACAGCTAACCTAGTTCTGTCGTGGCTCGGAAAAGTCAGTATAGTCCAACTCGTTCTATACACGATGAAAAGGATCGCTAGCCCGTATTGACGATGTGCATAGAAGATTCACTGAAGCACAGGGCAGAGGCCGACTGTGACCTTCTATCCTCTTCGAGTGGCTCCAAAGCTACCCGGAGATGTGCAAACATAGTGATGAAGACTTTAACAGGGTCGGAAACCGTGACTGGGATTCTCTCTTGGAGTTCGAGAACTTGAAATATCTCTATCGACTATGGATCATCCAAGAGGTGTCACTGGCTAAGTCAGCACTCTTAGTTAATCGTGGATTCGATAGCAAAACAAATCCTACAACAAATAAAAATAAATAGCGGTTCGTGCTTGCCGTTTTACTGTTTGGTCATTTCGCTTTATTCAACACATCGACCAACCTTTTAGGAATTGGACCTCCGAAATTCTCTGTAGGCGACAAGGTGTTTGCGATTGGAGGCCTGCCATGTCTTGCTATTTTACGACAGAAAGGAGACCAATGGGTATAGGTAGGACCTTGTCGTATTCTTATTTTATAATACCTATGTTGCAACAAATGTTTTAAAAAGGAAGATTAGAGATGAAAGTCGTGCCTATTGTCTAAGTTGTTGATATATCATCTAGCATAGCGCACCGTTCGAGATGGGGGGGATAGACCGCGAGCATTTGGAAGCTTGGCGTGACGGAGCTCCGAAAATAAGTGGAGTCTCCCGGACATTAGCGGCCGTCCGCAACTACCGCAGTACCCGCAGACATTTTAGTTTGCTTAGAGTATTCGACATCCGTGAGACATCTAGAGTTTATAGGCAACTTAGCGAACCCCCGGTCGGCACGTCACGAATCCAGGCACCGAATGAAATGAACAGTCCTTCGGATTTCGGCTGCCGTGGTAATCAGGAGCAGGTAGGCTATTGTGGAACCAGTGCCTATGCCTGGCATCTCTACTAACCAGGTTTATAGGATAGCATAGCGCATCTTAATACCTTACCGGGTCGAAAACCAATCAAGAAATATAAGTGTACCTTCGTCTCCGGGTTCCGAATGGGGCCGGAACCGAGAAGTACGAAACCGGAAACCCCTCGGGGTTTACCAGAGCAGTTAAGCCTTTTTGCTCTTCGGCCTATGATTCTGCACCACCTGCATGATTCTACCATTGTAGGGATAACTGTGGTAGGCCGAACGGAAGCTGTATTGTATAATGAGGCGTGAAGATAGGATAAAGAATGCAACGCTAAGATGGAGGAGAAGGATCTGTCCTAAATGTTCATATAGCTATCAGGGACACCACTGCAGGATTTACCAGCCGGCGTCTCCTGCACTTATGAGAAGTGTATCCAATGCAGAGTCATCGGCTCCCAGAATTTTGATGCTCACACCACCTGTAACAAGGTCTTGGACATCCATTGTCCCCTGCCATAGTACGAAACCACCCGTTTCAGCGCCTTTTTCAACTGCCGACAATTCAACGTCCTGCGAGACAATCTTCGGTCCCAATGTGCCTAGCTGGGCTACAGGGGCAGCGACTCGTACCACTGGCCCGCCTACAAATGCAGGGCCGTCGATAGCATGGGCCACGGTCACGCTGACGGTCGTTCCCGATATTATCGTCCTACTGGGCACAATGAATGTATCGGGGCTCTGAATTGGGAAGGTCTGAGATTCGATGCCATCTCCTGAGACCGTAAAGTTATGGGCATCGCCGACGTCGGCCACAACCACTGCGAACGGGAAATAGGTGGTTACCCCCTGTGCCTGGTTTGGCACGCCTGATGGATCACCTCCGAAAACCGAGGAGCCAGTCTCCGCTTCGGGTGTTAGGTCCGTTGAAAACCCGTTGGATAAGGTCATAATGACATTCGTAGCGTTGGGGCCTCCAACGCTCGATAGAACCTATAGACCAAATTCAGTGACACCCTCCCAACTGCCTGTTTCCATGTGTTGACTCACTCGTATACGACCAGATAGAGATACGTTGGAGCCGTCGTCTAGATCGTACGTGACATTGATGGGCTTGATCGTCATCGGACTCAGTGGCTTCCCCAACGTGACGCCTGTAGGGACAGTGTCGACCATGCGGGTTAATAGGTCTACGCAAGTGTTTTGGAAGCCATCGCCTTGGTCGTACAACGCCTTCATCGTCTCGTTGTTATCGGCCTCATAGAGACGAAGGTCTGACCTCGCAGTGACATTGAAGCTAGTGACCAGTGGTCCACCCCGAGCCCCAGCATTATCGATGTATTCATAGACTACCTTGGGATCGAACGCTCCGCGAGTGGTATCGAAATCGACCCCGCCGTTAGTGTTATTAGGGGTGACTGCTGATTCAGGGGAGACGTTGGGAAAGCCCTCCTATATAACAACGACGACAAGTCAGATAACAGGGTCTGGAACAGATATATAGAAATGGTTAGACTTACGTGGTGGACACTGCCCATTGTATGACCACAAGCCGTCAAGCCAATGGCATCTGCCGTGTTGAAACCTGCTTTTGAGAATATTTCTAAAGTCTCATCGAGACCCATCTCCGGTGCCGGAACAGCCTCATTTGAATCCGGGCCTGTCGCATCAATACGACCCGGTCTAAACGGGATACGTTGTCCACCGCAGACGTTCAGCGACATAACCGAGCCCATAGCGACCATATCCGCCACTATGTACCCGAGAAGTCAGCTACTATCAACCATGCAACCATGTACAAGTGAACCACCACTTACTCGAGACATGCTCATTTACGAACGGTCTCCAAAACAAAAAGCTGTCGTTGAACGCAGGGCCATTATTATCGGATCTAAACGTCTCCCAGCCTATGCTCGCATCCATGCCCCCAGTGCCCGCCGCGACATCAGCCGTCGTGAAATCATGGAAGCCAACACGTATCCACTGGGCGGCGGAAGTTCGCCCGGAGTTCAGCGCGGCGTCCCCGAGCTCCGTCACGTATCGGGTGCACGGCGTGATGGCGGACGAGAAGTTCGAGGCGTAGGCTCCCCAGTTGTCAACCAGGATGTGCTCGAGAAGCGAGGTCTGCGGGTCTGGATAGTAGAAGGCCGCGACGCTATGGTGGGGGAGCAGGCCGGTTGCCACAAGGGCCGCACGCTGGATTCCGGAGGCGAGAGACATCTTGCGAACGGGATATCTATCGTCATATAGGTAGGTAGGTAGGTAGTATAGACAGAATTACGTACTCGAGGATGCGCGAGAACGAGGTCGCGCAGCATGCTACTTATATCTACCCATCAATCTTACTTACCTCACTTACTAATGGTACACCACCAATTGCAACCCTACCTTATGTTTCTGTATGGGAGTGTGACAAAGCATTTAGTTACGTCTTTCAACTACTCTGGGCCATTATATCTGTGTCTATAACGATACAGCTTGTACGAAACTTTGGACTGATGGCAGCCTATAACAAGACTTCGAGAACTTCACGGTCTTCTATCTCTGGTCTTGTTTGCTTCGTTTCTATTCTTTTTTTAAGCCCCCTTTTGTTTTTTGACTCCTAAATATTTTACTGGGATAATATTGATTGACATCCGGGGTCCTTTTCTTTTGTGGAGACTCAACTCGGGGAGGAGCGGATCAGCAAAGCTTAAGTCGGCTTAAGCTCACGTTGCCAAGCCGTCAAGGGAAGTGGGTGAAACTTACCGCAGCGTGCTCGGGTGCAACGCCTGCGGCCTCTCTTATTATTCACAGCGGCATAACGTATCGAGTAAACCTATTTAAGATGATTACCCACCAAACGACAAACATCACGCGAGACTTGTTCGAAACTCGTTTATGTAATATGTGGTTTCTAATTGGTTGGATTTCTATCGATTGAATCACGGGCAGCTGGGTCGCGTTCAAGAAAGCTGGTCCTATATTCGTTTAGCAAGCGAACGATTGCAGTTCCACATGGAACCGTATGTTAGACCCTGCCCGTCATCTTTAAAACACTGAACTAATTGTACGAGCAACCCAGCAACCTAAACTCCTTCGTGCGTGTTACCCAGGGGAGGCTCTCGGGAAGAGCTAGGTATTCAGGAAAGATAACCTATTAGTGTCCACTTTTTGGACTTGCCTGCAACTATGTAGAGAGGTAAGACCCCCGTAACAAATCGTATTTCATTAGCAGGTAACATGGGCTATAGTGAACTCTTCGCCGAGTTTCCTTTCCTCCCATCCGGCATCCGGAGAGGGGATCCCGAATCTAGGTGCCCGGGTGCCCGGGTTTTTACAAGAGCTATTGTGCCGTCGATTCTGTACTCGGTACAAAATAACTTCTTTACCGCATGTAGCATTTCTTTTTGAAGATAAAGTCTCCTTTTTCGGCAAATGCGTCACCGATTGTAAATATGTTTAATGGGATATCCAATTTACGTAAATCTTTTAGGGCATATAAATATGTACGTATTACGGTCTCGCAACCGAGCGAGTGCAGACCTTTCTAGACAATGACACACACCACACTTTCCGAGAGCTATTCGTAACCATTATTTATCCACGCATCTTGACAATCTTGTTTTTTTATTTTAAAATCCTGCAGATAACATTTGTCTTGTGACGTCACCGTTTCTAAGCACGAACCGCACCGTTTTGGCTTTCGGCCCAGCAATGGGATTTTCTCTTACGAGCAAGCCCTCTATGGGGTCCGCGACAATCGGATCTAGCGTATCATCGGCTGGAAGGATCTGGAAATGGGAAATGATGTGGAGGAATACCGTGTAGAGGGCCTTGGTTGCGACGTGACTTGCCACACACATGCGGCCCCCTATCCCAAATGCATACTGATGTCGATTTGCCGTCAGGTCGCCGTCCAACCAACGCTCTGGCGCAAATGTAGTAGGATCGGAGAATAGGGTAGAATCTGGTTAGTGAGTGTCAGTAGACATATTATGTACTGACTAGTTTGCAGTTGAAGAGCATCTCCTCCGGAAAACAGCTTACCTCGTGTACATGCCCATGCGTTCAGAAACAAGAGAGTGTTGGGCGGTATCGTAGCGCCCTTCCACTGGACCTCGGAGTACGTAGCCTTAGGCAACGCAAGACGTTGAACCACAAAATAGCGACCAACCTCCTTAGTGAACGCTTCGATATAGTCAACCTTGGAGTGCGCAACGTTTGGCGACTTGAGAAGCTCAGGATCGGCTGTTTTGATGGACTGATAGGCTTTCTCCTGGATGTCCTGATGATGGGCAAGAAGCAGAATAGCCCACATGATTGACCGCTTGGTGGTATCAGCACCGGCCAACATGCTTAGACCAATACTCAACAGCTCGCCTTCAGTCAGCCCCTTGCTCTCCGGATCTTTCAACACGTTCCCCTGAATACAAGGTCGATCAACTCCGTCGGCAATATCCCTCCGTAATTTCTCTTGCAAAACATTGTGATATGCGTAACGCCGCTTTCCTATATCTGCCATATGGGATCCCTTTTTTAACCTAAACCATACAGAGATAGTGTCCAATGGCCTCAAAAGAGGGATATAGTTTGAAAAATTGCTCGTGGGATTTCGGAACTTCGAGATTTGATCTTCAACATAAAGGATTTCAGAGATTGCTAAGTCTCTATGTAGATCCTTGACATCCTCAACTCTTAATACGGATCATAATCAGTAACTGATATCATTCTTCTCCCGAATTTGGGCTTACCGGGTGCCATAGGCCAGCGTCAAACTTAGATTCAAAGCAAACTTGCGAGTAGGATCGAGAATGTCGACCGATTCCTTTCCCCCCTTGCAGATGGCTAGCATATCCTGTATGAAAGCTCGTGACTCGAGGTCTAGGATCTATCCACTCCAAGTTAAACGGGGCTAGACTAGTTTCCATAGGTGGGTGCTTACTGGTAGATAACTCTCGGTGCTTGTTTTGTTCAAAGCTGTCGCAGCGACCTTGCGACGCCTTTTGCAGCTGTCATCCCAAGGACTGGTCCCAATGCTCATAACCGAACTACCTTGCTGGACCTTTTTATGTAAGACATGGAACACAGGCCGAGAGTTTGTCGCTTCCCGCTGGGTAATGAATAGCGCCCGAGCTGCGGCAGCACTGTTGACAATCACAGCTGGGACGTTGCCCAGTTGCACTTGAAATACATCACCGTAGCGCTCAGCCCATATCCTGTACTCGTCCGAAGTTGCTGTCCCACGCAAGGACGGGAGACTCCCTAGTAGAGGATAGCCCCGTGGTCCTGGTAACTTTGGGATCCGGGTTTGTAGTCGCACAACCTCATTGAGAAGGATGTAAACAACTAGGACAACTACCGGGGAAATCAATGTAAGCTTCAGAAGGGGGCAGATTGAGGATAGGTAGGATCCCTGCACATCTTCCAAAGACGATGGGAGGACAGCCATGTTGGTATCGAGGAGAGGATCCACCGAACTTATCAAAGGGGGGTTGTAAGGTGCCTCGAATCAAGCATAGAAAGAAAGTTGATTCTATGGTCATTGGGATGCATTAAATCGATTGGATTATGTATCGTCACGCCTGGGTAGCATTCAGACGAAGCCATGCACCACTACCTATGTATGGTACAAACAACTCAGCCAATAGCCAGTCCCAAAGAATGAAATCTGACAAGATAGGTCAAGGGCGGGAATAAGTGCTAGGTCATAATCCATATTTGTTAGTGATATACTTGCTTGGTAATCTGGTAGTCGCTGCTATTCCGAAGACTGGTTGATAAACCCCTCTTCTACTCCAAGTTGCTCGGAGGACAATCGGCCTCGTAATAAGACTAGTCTTATTGGCTATACCCCCGTGCTGCTCGCTTTCGCTAGCTCAACGGAGAATCCAGGCCTTGACGGATTCATCCGCTGTAAATATAGTAACTATATATCGTTATTCTGAGATTCGCATTGCGTGATACGGTGGGGTGTTGACGATTTATATAGTTGTATGTTAAGAGTGGTATTTGGCTACAGGGCGAATCCACTGTGAATCAATCTCGGGTATACCCAATGATGCGTGACGAAATGGTAATAGAAATTGGAATTTACACAAAATATGTCTTTTCTAAATCAACCCAGGTACGTGCATATAGAGTGTTACTCTTCGTCTCGTAGATATTAAAATTGTATTCCTATCGGCGGAGATACGGGGTCCTGAAGGTATATGGATATAATTTGGAAGTAGCAGTAAGAATGGTTTATTTGTTCGAAGTAAGATGCAGGTTCAGCCAGTTAAAGATGGAGGTTATATGTCTTTATCTTCCTTCACCAGGCCGCCATGAGTACCAGATTTTCCAACATTGAATTGTTCAGGCTCGCCCCAGTCCTCTTTCGCTGCCCTTTCCCGGGTTTCGCGGTACATGTAAGGTGAACTTTTCCAGCCGTTATGCCACTTTCTCCCTTCCCACTCTTCTTCGACGGGCTTTTCACCTTCAGCTTGGATCTCTTGGGCTCTCTGCTGGATTGATCCCCAGACTCGAAGGTTGTCCCCCACCAAGAGCCTGACCTGTTCGTCGGTGGCGCCGCGAGCCATTAGAAGTTCGATCAAATCAGGGAATTTCGATACATCCTATAGCATATAAGCATAAGTGCGAAAGACAAAGAGCATTGCTATCTTACCTCGAGACCAGTCGGCGTATGAGGCGTTCCACTAAAATCAGATCCTATCCCAACATGTTCCCAGCCAGCAATTTCAGCCAGATGCCAGATATGATCGACAACGTCGTGAATCGTAACCGCGGTTGGGTCTTTCATGTTCAAGAAGCGATTCACAAAAACAGCCATCACAATACCTCCATTCTGGCGAACATTTCGAAGAACGTCGTCCGGTACATTGCGCAGGTGTGGGGTCACAGAGTAAGCCCCTGAATGCGAGAATATCACCGGCGCACGGGTGATGGACAGAACATCACGCATGGTCTGATGAGAAACATGCGATAGATCAACCATCATCCCCAAACGATTCATCTCGCGAACATATGCGGCACCGAATTGTGTCAGCCCTCTATCCGGATTTCCCCGAGACACTGTCGTAGCAGATGTTGCCCAGGCATTATCGCAATTATGCGTCGTAGTGATATAGCGGACCCCCAAGTCGTACGCCTGCCGGATCGCAGCAATGGAGCCTCCGAGCTGGTGGCCACCCTCAATGCCCAACATACTAGCGATGCGACCATTTTTGAAGGCGGCGCGAGCGCAGGCTGGCGTCTCACAATATGTAAAGACATCTGGTGACTCGGCTATGAATCTCTTGGCCACATCGATCTGCTCAAGTGTATCACGTACGATCCACTATTGATGGTGGCCAATA
Source organism: Eutypa lata (assembly GCA_022661535.1). Classification (NCBI taxonomy): domain Eukaryota; kingdom Fungi; phylum Ascomycota; class Sordariomycetes; order Xylariales; family Diatrypaceae; genus Eutypa; species Eutypa lata. The sequence continues at coordinate 1,363,258 of JAKULF010000009.1, read as the reverse complement.
TTAGCTAGGTCGGATCATGATGCTGCGATGTTCTAGATTCTAAAGAATACTCACCGAAGGGTCCTCGAAATGTTTCTGCGCAACATCGCACTTCACATAGACACTCCAGAACTGGCCTCCCATCATTCCTTTTCTTATTCGGCCAATGTCCGTGTGGCCTAGTAGCCGTTGGTTCAAATCAAACTTGCCATCGTATATGCGATTGTGAAGCTCCACGCGTATCATCCAGGGCAGGTCATTATGACCGTCGATTAATGGCGTCGTTTCTAGTACTCGTTTCGTCCGTAGAACATAGTTGGTGGGATCAATCGGCTCCTCTGCTGGCAAAAACCAGCTACCCAGTGAAGTAAAGGGGGCGAGGAGAATTGCGAAACCACCGATGATCAGTGTACTTCGCCAGCGACTGAGCCAGCCAGCCTGGGTAGCATGAGGGTGAATAATGAGGGCATTGCTATCTCTGTTTCCGTTACTTCCCGACGGATTCTGATCCCGGCGATCCCCGCCTTGCTGGATATCCTCCCCGGAGCTTGCGATTGTATCAGCCATTGTCGTCCCGTATCCCACCAACAAATAACACAAATGAAGGTGAAAGATAAGGTTTCCAAGACAGATGGTAGAATGTCTTTAGAAATCCAGCCATTTCGTATGCCATCTTGAACTTCACCGACTGCGATATCGGGCCGTATCCGGCGGCGACTGATTCTTGGCCGTTCGGAAGGTAGTCGTTGGAGCCGATGCTGCCACGGGAATATCACGTAAATTGCATCTTTGCGGAACATAGCGTAGAACCCACTTTGCTATTGACCTCTCATATTGTTTCGAGTTGCTATCACAATGTTACCCTATAATCACGTCTTACTACTAGTTCCGACGCAATGGTTCTGTGGAGAAGAGTCGTTGGCGAATCGCTTTTCGACGAGTGGGCCCGTCATTGTTGGCAACGGCCGCGATGAGCTGCTTTTGCTGTGTTTCCCAGGCATGGGGAAAACCCGTGCCTGACGGACGAGGCACGGGGTTCTTATATTGTAGGGTCCGCGACCCCGGTCGCCTTTCGGCTTAGCCCGTAATCGGTGCTAGGCGATGGTGCAATCGCGAAATATCCTTGGCCGCCACGACACTATCCTGAATCCGGGTTTTCGACCTTCGCGAAGTATCTAATTAACAGCTCGAAAACCGCAGACTACCAATAGCTGCAGGGGTTGACGGGTCTCTTGGGTAGGTATCACGCAATCACTTGGGTTTGAGCCTCAGGCACGGGGTCATATGAGGTCCAATATGATCGACATAGGTTTGATAGGTATAGATAAAGCATAGATAAAGTCTGGTCGGCTCGCGCGCGTGGTTTTCAAATATGTACCGTATCGGCGTTACTTAGACTGGCGATATATACTCTTGTCGAATCATTATACTTCCGCCTACAGGGTTAGACATACTTGATAATTAATTAATCCAAATTTGCCCTCACGATGACTGACAGCGATCGAGAAGAGAAGCAGCCGGGAACGGTGTCCGGATCGGAGTCTGTGAACGATAATGAGGCCTTCCAAAATAACAGGGCACTTGAGAAGCGGCTCATTAGGAAGACAGACCTTCTCATGATGCCCGGCCTAGGTGAGTCTGATTATCCTGTCTAGCAATGGCGACACTGACATCGAGCCAAAAGCTCTCGCCTACTTCACAAATACCCTTGACCGAGCCAATCTGGGAAATGCAAAGACAGACGGCCTCGAAAAAGACCTCGGCATGACCGGCAACCAGTTTTCGTTGCTCCTTGTTTTGTTCTATGTCCCGTATGCCCTCTTCAACGTCCCCTGGACTCTATTGGCAAAGAAGTACAATTCGGCGCGGGTTATCCCTTTTACCATTCTGGCCTGGGGTGCTTGCACTATGGGTGCTGCCGCTTGCACGAATTTTGGAGGTATCATGGCAACCAGAATCATCATGGGAGCTGCTGAAGCTGCTTGGTACGTACACCTATGTATAACATCACATATAAGAAGCATTATGGAGGCTCATGAAGCTAACAATTACACAGTATGTGTATTTATAATCCCAACCATCATATGAGAGTATATCTTTAGTCTGTGACCAGACACACTGACCTGTTGTAGACAAGCCATGCGAGGTGTATTATCTCTCCTTATTCTATACCAGGAAAGAGATGGCTTTCCGCGTTTCTTGGATTGGTCAAATGGGGTTCATTGCCGTACGTAGTTCTACATGATCCACTTGCAGCTTATACTGACATATGTCCAGGGTGCTGTTAGCGGTCTGATATCCTGGAGTGTCTTTCAGTGGCAAGGAAGGTTACATGTAAGTAGCCCCTATTCGTGAAGACCAAAAGGCCAAGATGCTAACACCTCGCAGGGCTGGCAATATCTGTTCCTGATCGAAGGTTCTATCACAGCCGTAGTCGCTGCATACCTTTACGTCTTTGCGCCTCGAAGCCCCGAGAAGTCACGATGGTATACGGAGGAGGAAGTCAAACTTGCAAAGCTTCGCCTAGAGCAGGATTCCCAGGACCAGGACAAGAAATTTCGCTGGCAAGATGCAAAGAACCAGTTGAAGCATTGGCCAACCTGGGCTTACGCATTCATGGCTCTGATGTACGGTGTTGGCGTGGCCAGCAGCTCGAATTTTCTCCCAGTAAGAATAACCTCGCCGTAGCGTAAAATCACCGGCTAGTATTAACGAGCTTTGTGATAGACTATGATCAAGCGACTCACAACCGAATCCACTACCGCCAATCTCTATACCGTTGGACCGAATCTTGTAGCAGCGGTATTCCAGGTTTCAATCTGCTGGCTTTCGGACCGGTACCAACAACGTGCCAGCTTCGCTTGCGCCACCACCGTTATCTCTCTTATAGCCTGGATTCTCCTTGGAACGCTGGACCTGGTACATCTACCTCAAGTTGGATACTTCTTGACCTATTTAATTACAGGAGCGACTTTCCTTCCCAGCAATCTCGTACCTGCATGGATAGCGGCTAATACGCCAACTACGACTGGACGTGCCATCGCTCTTGGCCTGAACTACATGGCGATGAACTTGGCCGGTATTGTGTCTTCTCTGGTATATCGTACGGAGGATGCACCTGTCTACCGACCAGCGCTGGTTACGAATGGCTGTACTCAGGGAGTCTTCATTATCACTGCTCTGCTTATGCGTCAATACTATGCTCGTCTGAACAAGAAGCTTGATTCCGGCGAGCTCACACACGCTCTAGGCATGGAAGCACGTCCTGAATATCGATATGCAGTCTGAAATATTAACAATAGCCGCATCAGTGGCCACAAGAAGCTTGGCAAGCTTCGGCGTGACTGGAAGGATGTCGTGCTAATATCAAGTGCCGGTTCATAAATCATAGACGTTGTCGATCAGTGTGCAACACTATTGGCTGTATCCGGTAAATCCATCTGATACATTACTAGCATACTTAACTTGTTATATTTAATGCATTATTCCAAATGTTGAAGGTATTATTTACTACTATAAATAACCATCGATCCCGGGAGATCATCCCGAGATAGATTGAAAACATAAGTCCGACCAATTATCCACGTCGTTGGCCTACGAACTGATTAAACAACGTTTGCAATTGAATATAAGGCGGGTCAAGATGGGAAATAATCTTCAACAGTCGAAAGTGTTTCATGTTGTCGGGTTATTGTCTCCAACTCGTGCATGATACCAAAGGCTGCCGCGTAGAAGACTCCAACTTTTGTATTCATTTCCTATGATGTGGATATGGTCCGTCTCGCGTATTAAATGAATGTAAATCCGCCATATACTTGTTTCACAAGCGTAAATGACCCTCGGAATTGTATCATCCCGGATTATTCCTTCTCCAGCCTGTTTTTGCGAGAGACATTCCGTTAACATCCAGTGAAGTGCATCGTAAGACAGCACGTGAAAGCCGAGTCTCCACTATCTTACATTCCCACGTGCGGACGCCAACCAACTTCATTAGCAGATCCGTAAGCCTGGATACTACCCACGACGAGAAACTACAAACCCCAACTTCCTCAAACAGATAAGTGTCGGCCGAGGACAGTGTGCCGTGTTATATGTCTGCCGTGTGATCGCCAATCACTCGTCTATCCATAATCCATAGGTATTGAGAAAAACACGAAAGCAAACGGAGGTCCGAGTCCACCCGACCGCTCTACCTACCTATATGAAGAGCCTTCTCCCGAACAGGTAAGTTTTCCACCTACCCATGTCCACCTCAGCAAGCACCGTCACAGCGACTTTGCACACATATCGCAGTAATGATTTTCAGCAAGATCATCACATCACTGCTACTTGCAGCAGCTCAGTCGCAGGGTGCTCACATACCCTCTACCTCTAGCAGGACAACCCTTTTGAACCTGCGGATCATCTCGTTCAACATCCGCTACGCAGCCCCCGCCTCAGGGAACGAGAAAGGCTGGGATGTACGCGGACCGTACGTGATTGACCAGCTGTCGGAGGCCGCGACGAACACCACGGCCACGGGAACCGTACCCGTCGTCGTCGGCCTGCAGGAGGTCCTGCACGAGCAGCTCGTCGACATCAAGGCCGGGCTGAACGGGGGATCGTCAGCAGCTACCGTGGCGGATGACGATTGGACCCACATCGGGACGGGCCGGGACGACGGCGCCGAGGCCGGCGAGTACTGCCCGATCCTGTACCGGCGGACGGCGGTGAACCTTTTAGACAGCACGCAGAAGTGGCTGTCGAAGACTCCCGGCGAGCCGTCGCTCTGGCCGGGCGCGGGAAGCAAGCGCTACGTGGTGGTGGGGGTGTTCGAGCACCCGGCGTCGGGGAAGCGGTTCATCGCCGCGAACACGCATCTGGACAACGCGAGCCGCGAGGCGCGCGTCGAAGGGATCAAGATCGTGCTCGACGTCATCCGCGGCGTGCAGGACAAGTGGGGACCCCTGGGCGTGACGCTCTCGGGCGATTTCAACTCGGAGCCCACCGAGGACGAGGAGGACGCATACAGCACCCTCCGCGAAGACGGGTATCTGAGGGATTTGTATACCCTGGCTGGTGATACGAGGCGGAGCGGTCCGTATACGACGTTCTCCGGGTTCGAGCCGGATGAGGAGAAGGAGGTGGAGAAGCGGATTGATTTCATCCATGTGGGACCCGATCCGGAGGAGACATGGTCGGTTCAGGACTACCAGGTGATAGGGAATGTCGTGGATGATATCTACATCAGCGATCATAAGGCTGTTGTTGGGGACATAACGTTGACATTGTAGGATTACATGAGATTATTCGAGTTAGTTCAATTTCGGTGCTGAAGAACCATTATCTGGGTTTACAGGTCAAGCAGGTGAACCTTCATACATGCCCACCCGTCTAAACAACAAATAAATAAATGGAGTGCAGGCTATGCATCATATTATATTGGTTCTAGCCTTCGTGTCTGAACCTCATTACATTCCGGTCATAATGTAAAACGCTTTTCACCCTGCCTTTAAACAATAATGTACATGAGCCATTAGGTAGGTATCCGTCATTTCGGTGTCATGCAAGTATGGTAAAGCTATCAATTGCTCTTCCCCTTCGTGCCACCCATCGCCGATTGCATTGAGCCGCCGATGCTACCTTCGGTAGTAAACTGCTTTCCAATCACACCCTCCTTATCTAGGGGGCCGCCGATCGTCTGCGCAGCTCCGCCCAGGACGCCATTCTCTGTGAGCCTGTGTTAATAGTGTCTCCCTAACGAAAGCGATCGGCTTTAATTTGACGGATGTGGGGTGTCCGCGTAAGATCGATGGACGGGACGGAGCAAGGGCTAGGTTACTTAGCTTCACCGTCGGGTATGTCTTACCAGTGAATTGTTTACCGACCACACCGCGCTCGTCGAATGCCTTGGGTTTGTCTTCACCGATACCAGCATTCGCGGGTGTCGGGACTGACGAGGCAGTTCCGGTGCTGCTCTTAGAGCCGGTATTGGAGCTTCCGTGGGCGGACATTATTACGTAGATCAGTTTGTTTAGAATATTTTGGTAATATGAGATTCTTTAGGAGTGTTTGTCGAAGCTAATGTTTCAATAGAGATTGAGCTTTAAGGGTCTTGCATTAGCGAAACCTTTATTTATATGAATTATGGACTTGGATTACGACGCAGTGAAGATATGAATGAATTGCGTGGGGTCATCGATAAGGGGGATGACGTCAATATACCATTTCGATGATGGGTACATTATTGATTTTAACCGCCTCCCACGTCTCTCCGCCCACAATACTTAGAGTACAATCTTTTTCGAGTCGTGCCAAGAATATCCCAAGTGATCATTGAAAGGAGTCATTGAGCTTATTGTTCCTTGTTAGTCTTCTTTGTCTTTCGGGTTTCCCAACAAAGTTTTGTCGAACGAAGTCGTCAAATATAACCTCGTAATCCTAAACATCACTTTCCCAACTATCATATCCCGACAAAAACATCAGCGACTATGAGCAACCCGAATCCACTCCCGGCGTCACTTTTTGACCTTGTGCACAAGGACTTGCACTCAAGGCGACACTCAGAAACTAGAACGCCCCAATCGCTGTCTTGCTGGCATGAAGTGCTTGTACGTACAACTTGACTTGTCCATGCCAGCGTACTTGATCACCAATGCTAATGTTGTTCAACAGGGCTTTCCTCAAACGCACCCGCAGGAAAAACCCTGCAGTAGCAAGCCAGTTAAACCTTCCCGATGAAGTCTATTAAGCGATCGATTAAATCTTCTTAAATTTCCCATGTAATTTCTAGCGATAGTATGTTCCGACCTGATATATAGAGTGCTTGACTTTGGTTGCTGACAGTGTATAAAGGACCAATGATAAGCGACACAAGGATACAAGGATACCCCCGGATGCTGCTCTTTTACTCACGAGATTTATATTGTATAGCTTCTTTAATTTCATCAAATATCCCATCTCTTTCGTTCGTGATGTTTACATGCGTATCTGCACCGTAGAACGACCCTCATATTCAGTTTACCCTATGTTAGAATGCTAGGGTTATCTGTCTCGTGGGTTCTGTAGGCCTGCCAAGTGTGACTGTTGCGTTCTTTCTAGTCAGGTCCATCACGATGTTGAAAAGGGTCTCGACGGAACGTGCTTCACTTTGCTTCCTATTAATTGATGCCGGACACCCTTCTTCGTCCTTGAAGAGACCAAACACATCGTCCCGTGTTGGTTTCTGAATGTTAGACGAAAGGTCCTGAACACGTCTTAGTCGGCTTGGAGAGTCTTCAAGCCACGGGGGCTCTTCCACATCGTCATGTTCACGTAGAAGATGGTTGGTGTGACAAAGAACTCCTTCCTCGTTTGTGGGGAGTTCCTTCACCCATTTGTATGTACACTCCAGGCCTGTCGATCCAGTCGGATCGCCGATCAGAATGTGCCCGCTTCCCGCAACGCCGACGCTTTCAATCTTCGCTACTGCTTCCTTGCGGGAGCCGGATTCCAGTACCGTCCGAAGAGCAAAATGTATCGGAAGCTTTGTCGGGTCTACACCACGGCACCGGATCGCGTTTAGGAGGGACCCCACACCATTAGCATTAAGGCCGATCTTGCCTATTATCCCACCTTCCGTCACCTGCGAGATATCAGGAATCCCGGTTCCTGGTTGTGAGATATGGCAGATGATGAGGTTTTCCCTCTGCTCAACCATCCAGTCCCAGTTCTGGGCAAGATACGACGTCGAATCCGTCAACCAGCCAATACTCGTACACCCGTCACTAGGAATGTCGATCTTCTTAGTCTGGTCCGTGAAGAGACCAAAGTTGATCTCCGTCCGAACATTGAGGGCAAGGATGTCTAAAAAAGGTCGACTCGCTCCCTGGGCAATTCCCCTGATCTCCTCGAGATACCGAGGAGCAATCTTTTCTAGAGGCTCCACGTACTTCGATGCTTCTTCGGCGACTTGTTGCCAGGTCATTGCGCATGACGTCTGAAATAACTCCGTGTAGAACCTGATAGAACCCTCGACTTGCTGTTTCGCTAGCGTCCCATGCGTGACACCTATCTAAGAAGTAATCAGCTGCATCATTTCATAATATAACGGAGATATAGCAATACCTCGTGAGGGGTACCGGAACACCTAATTTCCAACATCGTGGGTTATCAATTCGATAGAAGTGATCGGGAAATATGATAGTAGATTATTCTTGACTTCATGAGACGTTGGCAATGTTGTTGGTTCTTTTTAAAACTCTCCCACCATTAATTAAACAAAGTTGTACAAGTGAATGATCCATGTTGACAAGAACACATTTATAGACCTCTGCGGGCGGGGCCTAGGTTATAGTGCTTAATCACCTCATCGGGTCTTTCCCCTTTATGGTACTATATACGGAATATGTTCGCGGATGCAACCATGATTTTATTATATGTGCCTACTCACCCAGACAAGGTCATACTTATAACCCAACCCAATTGCATCAATCGGGAAAATTACTGTCGTTTACATAGTATCAACAAGGTAAACTGAAGGAACCATCCTTGCATTGGTTTAACGGGAAACTAGTAAGTGCTTTCGAGCAAGAGATTGAATTGATTACCTCGACGAAAGGATTGAAGATGATAAAATATCTAATGACCAGGCGATGCTTCCTAAAATACCAATTTTACCTTGAGCTTATCACCCTTGACAATTTCATCCCTCTTTGCCATAAGTTCCGGAAGGTCCCACGTAGCATTGATATAGCGTCCAGCAAGCCAATCGCGTTTCTCCGAGGTCAAGTACACCAATGAATCGGCAGACAGCTCTGGAGTTTCGACGAATACTATTGCAAAGACCGAGTCAGCTCTACCTAGAAACGAACATGCAAGCGCAAAGCATACAACCTACACCGTGAGGTATTTCAGTAGGTATGTATGTAATGTATGTACTCACCAGCTCTCAGCTCAGGGCTGATCTCGCCCGCATCGCCCAGCATGTCGGTCGGGATATTGCCAGGGTGGATGGCGTAAGCCAGCACGCCCCGATCGCCGTAATCCGCGCCGACGAACTCGGTGAAGCGCAACACGGCCAGCTTGGACGTCTGGTACGCGCTCAGACCGGGGCTCCTCAGGTGCGCGCCGACGCTGCTGACGGTGACGAACGTCTTGTCGCCGCCGGCCTCGAGCATCAGGGGGATGAAGCCGCGCGTGAGCAGGTAGGGCCCCACGAGGTTGACCTGGAACGTCCTCCACCACTCGTCCGGGTCGGCGTCGGCGATCTTACCAGCCGTGAGCACGCCTGCGTTGTTGATCACGATGTCGATGCGCCCGAAGGCGTCCTTTACTGCCGTGACGGCCTTCTCGACGCTGTGCCGGTTCGTGACGTCGAACTGCACCGGTAGGACCTTGGGCTCCGGCTTCCCTGCGGCACCGGAAGCTTCTCTCATCTCCTTTATCGTTGCGGAGAGGTCGGATCGCGCGCCGATGGCGATGTAGGATGCGCCGGACTTGGCGAAGGATACACTCATGGCCCGGCCGAGACCTCGGCTGGCGCCGCTGATGAAGACGGCTTTCCCTGTTAGGTTCGCTTTGGCTGAGTCGATTGCTGGGTATGTATCATTGTGCACGACTGAAGTCACGTCGTAGTCACCTATAAGGACGTCAGTCAATGTTTTAACCTACATGATTAAACGGTTGTTGTCTGTGAAAGAGTAACTCACCAGGTCCTTCGAGGGGGTTGGGGGTTCCTTTTGGAGGCGGCATGCTAGGCTAGGTATGTTCTACTGATGAGATCTTGATAGGTGAGTTATCTCTCGCCTCCCGCGGAGGGCTCGTAGGGTCTTTAGACATAATTACCAGCATGTTATATATCTCAGTGATCCCGGCCATGGCATCAGTTTGGAATTCACGTATAAAGGCGTTAATGGTCGGCTATTACGATAGTCTAGACAGAATCGGGGATTGTCCAAGGCCTGTATCTTAAGACCGAATATTTAGCCCATTATAGGATTGCTTTAAGTAGGATCAGAACATCGCTCCATGCAAAGTCTTTATAGTCACATGGCATACTTGTTCAACCGAACGGAGATCATCATCGATTGTTTAACTAACCCTACCTAGCCTAGGTAATAACGAGAAAACGTTAGCAATATGTTCACGTTACTAGACCAAGATATAAAGGCGAAATTTTCCATATCGTTAAGGAAGTTATTGTCCATGAAGATCGCCTGAGTGACCTCGATGAGAAGATACGACAGCTAAATGGCCAACATATAACTAAGACACGTAGGGCTGATTTAAGGGACCTGCATACGAATGACCCCTAACTGCAGTGGATATGTGGTGTAACGAACAATTCAGCCTCCATCGGTGATACGACAGTTTATTTCTAAGCACAAGCACAGTTAAACCCGAAACAATATGGAATTTCGCATGCAGTGTTCTCTGGATGTCGTACCACGGATGCCTTTGGTGGTTGTGCTGTAGTTTGCTCGGAAATATTTGGTGATTCTTCCGATGCAGTATTATCACAGACAGCATAAACTACTGATTTCGGCACCTAAAGTCCGAAATAAATATACAGCAGATTCGTTAACGATTCCATCTACCTTTGGCTATGTACTAGAGCAACGTGGTATGCGAGCTTTCATTCATGAGGGGTAACTGTACTTGAAGTTATGTCAAGTTGCGGGGTCCCACGTTCGGTTAAGCATTTCCCGCTTGATTGCCGACTCAAAGTTCTCATCTAGATTCTACGCCCATATTTACCAACATTTCTGACTTACTTACCTAATACAAGTAAGCAATGTATAGGACTTTCACCCCATCCTTCAGCGACTATGCACAGCCACAGGCATTACTCTGTCACTCTAGCCCGGGGCAATACAATAGTGAGGGAGCATACGTAATCCGGAATGTGGCCCACTCACTAACCAACTAACATCGCAGGCGCTAATGCCATCAGCCAAGCTATCAGACACATGGTAACCTGTTTCACAATCATCAGGTCTTTGTTCGGATCACGGCTCGAGAAGAGACAAATGTGAAGTCTTTTTGTTTTGTTGAAAAGAAACAATTGCATTTAACCTGCAGCATTCCGCATTCCAATTGAGCAGATTCACTCACGTCCTTAATTCATGAATTGAACTGCTTCTGCCAACAAGGACTTCACACCCGTCCCCACAATTCATAGCAAGATGGAGGGGCTTACGTCTCAGCTCTCGAAGCTGAACCCCCTCTCGAAAACCAGCCGTCGTCGCCACAAAGAAGACGATGACGACGACGTCGGCGAAGAAGTAGATGGCAACACGGTCGCGGGCGGCGGGCACGGGGGACGGCAAAGCGCCGTAACGAAGAGCCAACTTCGCGTCAGCCACGCGGTACGCTCTTTCCTCGTCAAAGAAGGCGTGCTCTCCTCGGCCGAGGCCGGTCTAGAGGAGGAGGAGTCTGAATCCACCATGACGGAAGCGCTGCGGGATCTCCTAACCAAACCCCACATGCGCGTCCCGCCCGAGGTGACCGACCGCTCGCACCCGCTGCCCGCGTACTTCGTGAGCTCGAGCCACAACACGTACCTGTTGGGCCACCAGCTGGCGGGGACGTCGTCGGCGTCGGCGTACGAGACAGCGCTGAACACTGGCTCCCGCTGCGTGGAGATCGACGCCTGGGATGGCGATGAGGATGAGGATGAGCCGAAGGTCACGCATGGCTACACGCTTGTCTCGAATATCCCGTTCCGCGCCGTGTGTGAGACGATTCGCGATGTGGTAGACAGGGAGGCCGCAGCTGCAACGCAGCAGATTGATGATAGCCGGGGGGGTTACGGCGCCGCGCCTATTTTGTTGTCGCTTGAGAATCACTGTGGACCCCGCGGCCAGAGGCGTCTCGTCGAGATCATGAATGAAGTCTTCGCGCACCGGTTGCTGAGCAAGCCCGTGCGGGAGAAGGGCCACGAGGAGCAGGAAGGAGGCAGCGATACCGGGGAACACGTATCGCTGGCGCAACTCGGGTCGAAAATCGCCGTCATCGTCGAGTACCACCTCCCCGACGAAGCGAGCGACAGCTCCTCCTCCGACAGCTCAGGCGACGAAGAAGAGGACGCCGAAGAGCGCCAGGCGCACGCCGAGTACAACGCGAAGAAGAAGAAGGCGGCCGAAGGCGGCATCGTCCCGGAACTGGCGGAGCTCGGCGTGTACGCGCAGTCGGTGAAGCCGCGCGACAACTCGTGGTTCGAGGAGGTGGCCGGGATGAAGGACGGGCCGCACCACCACCTCATCAACGTGTCAGAAACCGGGCTTGCGGCGCACCTGCCGGCGGCAACAGGCGCGAAGGAGAAGATCGCGCGCCACAACTCGCGCCACCTGATGCGCGTCTTCCCCAAGGGCACGCGCATCTCGTCCAAGAACCTGCACCCGGTGCCGTTCTGGGGCGTGGGCGCCCAGATCTGCGCCATGAACTGGCAGACGTTCGGGGCGGGCATGCAGCTCAACGAGGCGCTGTTCAGCGGGACGGAGGGGTACGTGCTGAAGCCTGCGTGCTTGCGGGGTCCCTCTTCCCTTAATAGCGGAAGGAAGAAGATCCTGCGCTTGCACGTTGCGGGCGCGACGGGCGTCCCGCTCCCGCCGGACCAGAAGAAGAAGGACGAAGAGGACGAGGACGAGATCCGCCCGTACGTGACGTGCACGCTGGTGCACCCGGATAACCTCGACCCGGGCGCGCTGCCGAAGCGCAAGACGAAGCCGTACCGCCGGCACCGCTTCACGGGGTTCCTGCACCGCGGCGGCGCGAACCCGCCGCCGACCGATCCCCTCTGGGACGAGACGCTCGAGTGGGAGTACGACGATGACCGCGAGCTGGGCTTCCTGCGCATCCTGATCAAGAGCGACGCCAGCTTCGCGGCGAACCCGCTGTTCGCTGTCGCTGCCGTGCGCTTGCTGTATGTGGTCCCTGGTGCTTGGAGGTTCATCCGTATGTTGGACTTGAAGGGCCATGAGACGGGCTGTAGCTTGCTGGTGAAATTTGATGTTGATGATCTTTGAGTAGGTCAGCTGTGGGTATCTTGTACCGCCTACTTACTTATCACTACTTGTCCTAGTTGAGTATCTGCCGTGTTCAATGCAATGCAACTGGGTGACAGTCAATATAATACAGAAAATAGCATTTGGTGTTTCATGTCGCACAGTCCATCGTCTTAGGAATAGGTACCAATACAAGCAGTGATGTATACGCAATAGCGTCGTAGGATTATACGAGGGTTTTGTTCCAGAGGATCTAGTTATTTTTGCTCATAGGCGTCTCTGAATCTGCACGGTTTGATTCACGAATTTATTTGACCGTGATGTCTATGGTGTGTTCATTTGGGTATCTCATATGGTACAGTTGGGATTACAAGTAGTATACAGTCCAACCAATCTACTGGTTAGCTTCGATCTTAGGGGGGATAAGGCCCTCCGCCATGTTGATAGCTCCCTCCATATCATGCTTGTTGAACAGGAACAGCCCCTGGATAGCAGCGGTGCTTGTCCTAACAGCGGTCTCCCCATCTTTTGCCTCGCGGAAGAGGCCAAGTGACTCGAGGCGTTCAAGGAACCGATCACGGTATTTGCCGTCGGTATCCACGTCTTCGTAGAATCTCTCCCACATCTGCGCAGCTTGATATCGAGTAGCCTCACCAATGCGGACCATCATATCCACCCTACCTGGTCTGATCAGAGCCGGATCGAGTAATTCAATATGGTTCGTCGTGAGGAATGCTATCCTCTCCTCGCCAGCAGTTAGACCGTCTAGAGCGTTGAGGAGCCCCGAGAACGTAACGGTAGGACCACCATATCCATCAGACTCCTTCTTCCGCCTGTTCAAGAATGCCGAATCAACATCTTCGAGGAGGACGATAGTCCGCTCGGGAAGCTTCGTCAGAAGAAAAGCGAGCTTATCATCGGTAACGCCAATCTCGCTAAGGTTCACCATCGCAACGCTGTAATCCAGCTCACCGGCTAAGGCCTGTATAAAGGAGCTCTTCCCACTTCCCGGCGGCCCAAACAGAAGGTAACCCCGACGGTACGGTATACCACGATCCACATACCACTGCCGTTGTGCAAGGAAGTCCTTCGCATCGTTGACCACGCTCTCCTTCACGCCCTCGTCCAGTATAACGCTACCCAGCGGGCGCTTCCTCCGCGACTCGCCCAGCGGCACCCAATCGAAGTTCCGCACAGAATAGACGATCGTCTTGCCCTCGTTGGCCTGCATGGCAATAGCGCGTGCCTCGTTGAAGACGTCCTCGAAGATGTGGCGGTGGGCGTACAGGGTAGTCAACTCGAGGGTCTCGTGGGGCTCGCCGGTAGTCATCTTCGCCGACGAGGCGTGCTTCTCGCGGGAGATGGCGATGTACGCGTTCTTGTACTTGATGATGTGGCGGCCGAAGCCGTGCTGGAGCAGGAAGTTCGCGCGGGTCGGGCCGGTCGTCACGGCGTTGTTGGTCGCCGCCGTCGTCGTCAGCGTCGTCACCGAGAGCCGGTTCACGCGCGTCAGCCGCTTCGCCAGGAACGACTCCTGCGGCGGCAGGGCCAGCAGCCACGCCAGGACCCACGGGTACGCCGGGTCCTGGCGGCTGATCTCCACGTTGACCAGCATGCGGCGGCGGATCATGGCGGCGGTCGCGAGGGCGCCCCGCCGCGCAAACGCCAGCGCGGCCCCCAGCGAGGCGAGCCCGAACCCGCCCGCGAACACCGGGTTGTCGGCCAGCGCATTGAGATTGAAGATCGACTGTGTCGTTGTTGCGGCGGCGGCGGCGGCAGCGGCGTCTTCAACGGACATGGCGTTCGCAGGACAAACAAGGTCCTGTTCTGTCGACTTTTTGAGAGGAAAAAACAATCCCTGCAACCGTTAGAAAAACACATGCGGTGGGAGCCGATTGGTGACTAAGCGAGCCGATGATAGCCGGATCTTTCCCGGTGATGTCATCACTGATCACCCACGTTTGTTAGCATTCATTTAATCTATCTCGATTTTAATGTCTGAAAAGAAGCAGACATCTGTTTCTAAAAGAATTCGGTTGTAACTAGTAGAAGTTCCACACAAGAATATCTTCTTTGGCTTATTTGTGCTTGCTCTGGGCGGGAAGGGGCGAGAAGGGGCGGGAAACTAACGGTGGGCCCTCCTTATATCTTTCAATGGAGATGCTGAATAGGGAAGGGGATATATCGATCGTGCAGCATCTTTTACGTATCGGCACTTGATTTCTTGCCTAATTCCATATCCGAAAATTGAGGTCGAGGGTCTGGATGGGATCCTAATATGAATATTGGAATTGGAAGAGAAGACATACAGAACTATTATATGGGAATAAAAAGAGGACAATATAATGATGAGCAGGGTGACAAACAACTAACGTCTGTAACGTAAAAATTGACCCAGAGATTATGCAAGGCCCACGTATGCGGCTTCAGAAAGTGTTGTAGAGTTATTTTCTTGCTACTGAATCTACAGCTCGTGTGTGTAGTGTTTCGTTGAGTCTTCTCTACACTCAGACCGCCTACACTGTGCTCTCCAATATCATACCTGCGCATTCCATGTGATATCACGAAGCTATTGCCATGTGGAGAACGATTCAAAAGCTAGAGAGGCACTTCAATCTAGTGTATCCGGTTTAGACTTGCGGAACCGCCAGATATACGTTCAAACTTCTCGGGGTGAAAATGGTGCATCGTGTCGGCCAGGAAGAGAAGAGTTCGGCATGTTATTCTTCCTGGCAATGGCTCGCGAATGATCTTCATTTCTTAACGTCATCAATATTACCATGTTAATGTCTAGCAAAGGTCGTAAAAGATGTACATTGTGTTCAGTTGCCATCGTCCAGGGTAAGGAACGCCTAGTTTGCCACATTATCATCTTACATGAAAGCACCGGTGTTCTAACTTGTAGCTATAGCAATGTTGTGTATTCAGTGTTGATTTTCGGACATGGTACTTAAGTACTACATATTTCTGGAACTATTCCTTAAATAAAATACCTCGAGGGTGCCTGAAACTAGGTAATTGAAACTTCATTTTCCTCTGTATACCTGGACAACACTTCCCCGAATCAGCTCACTACTGCGTAATTTCTTATCTTCCAGGCAGCAACATTAGCTGAATATCTCGGTGATTTCTGCGTAAACTATTATCCCCGCAGAGGACCTACAATCCATTCAGAACGTACCCATGGAAAGGTATTGCATCCATGGTCCGCAAAATGTTAAATGGCAGTATGGAATGTGTTAGTACGTGGCATCATCAGATTTAACGTTAAAAGGATGAACACCATCTTCCTTAAACACATCAATGCTGCCATACATGCCTCGTCTTAGTTAGCACATATGTGTAGATACGCGGGCCACGAGAAAAACTACATACAATGTCACAGATTAGGTGGTATCTAGGTTGCAAGTTGAGAAGACGCAATAGATACAAGTTTCTTCTTCACCGCATGAGACAAGCTCACGAAGGCAATGAAAAAAAGTTGAAGAGTGAAACAGGTGTTTCAAGTTGTATTGCCGAAGCAAATGTGAACAAAAGATTCTCGTGGGAAGAGAAAGCCCGGAGAAAAAAAAAAAGACTTTTTGATCTCATCCCACGAAGTGGATGGTTACCCCGAGAGGCCATCATTGTACCCGGCCGCCCCCAGGTCTTGTGTGTAGCCAAACCCATCTTGTTCCACGTCCCTAAACTCGCTTGGACACCCGGTATACCCACCGGCTGGCCCATCTTCTAGGGACTCCTAACCGACAACCGCTTCTCCGCGGTAGGAATGCTCTTACCACATGTATCGTCATGCGCGGACGCCCCTATCGCTTAAATGGGGTGTACTGGCGACGAAGTACGAAAGCGGTCCGCAGTACCTAGACGCCCCTGCACGATACTGCAACATCTGAAGTCAACAATTGTTTCCTCGAGGTACCTCAGTGAGATCGGGAGGTTATTCAAGAGTAAAAGGCTCCCGAAGATATCTCCTTCAGTAACTTCAAGGACCAAACCTAGCTACGAGAGGGGAAAGATCACCGCGGAAAATACTTACGGCTCCCTTTGGGGGCTAGTTTTACATCGTGCCAATGATGTGTTGAAATTATAAAATGTCGTTCTCTGCTGAAATTTGCCGAAAATATTGACTAGTCGAAAAAGTCTTGCTGTACTGTTGACTTTTGGTCGTTGCGACCCGGTGTTGCTGCCGCTTTGGGTCGAACTGTGTAGGCTCACAGAACTTGAGGAGAAGAAGGAAAGCAAGAGAGAGAAAGATTGGAAAGAAGGGTTGCTTAAGGACTACCACTGCGCAGGCAACCAGGCTACTGATTGTACAGTTTCGGGAAATTTACACTAAGACTAATTCGGCCATTTTGACCTCGCCAGCATCAGTTGTGATCCAATCAAGACTTACCATTTTCACAACAGGTACCGTTGTCCTAGATTGTAGCAAAGCCGCACCTAAAAACTACCTCTTAAAGACAGACATACAAGCAATGTACACATGTCCCCGCATAAAAATCAGCAATACACCAATACTTTGGTACATTCTATATATTACGTACCTTCCAATCAGCCAAATCAAGATCAGAAGCGTCAGGCGGACAAGATCATTCATCCTTAGTCACATTCCCTTAAGCAGTGCTTGTACTGTTGCCTCCGCAAGGTTAAGTGACATGGCATTCTAGAAGAATGATATTGACTTAAGATTTTAATTGAATACCCATGTCACAACTTGCAACTATCACAGGCTGGCTAAGAGTATATTGCTGGTAACGGAAGACTATCAAGACTGTATGTAGCCCAATGTAATGTTTGGATATTTTTAGCAGTAATGTTTCTTCCCATGTGTACGTATCCCACCCACCCTCCTCCTTCTACCACCACTTGGCAGCAAATGGCTAACCATAGATCGGTGTTTTGCATCAATGTTTACAGTAAACCAAACTAGATGGGAAAAACCACATTTGATAAGATCAAATGGTGCTAAGCTACGAAACCTGATCAATACTTACATCTAATATATACAACCTGACTTACATTACTACTTCAAGTTTACGGGATTAATAATGATCCCGGATGCAGCAGAACCTAAACATGTGACTAGTGAGAGTTCTTAGAAGTGGTCGTTGTTAGGTGATCTAGTTAACTCACTACATACAACCGTGACATAATTTGGTTAGAACAATGCAAAGCTTAGTCAAAATGTTGGAGTCTTGTTCTCAAGCAAGTCAAGTCTTCTTCGATATTTTACGACCGCTAATCTACGTGTATACCAGAAAATATCATTAGAATAATCTCAAGTTGTATCTTCCTATTGCCCTCCTTCCTACGTAGAAAAGTCCCCGAAATTACAGACAGTGAAGACGGGGATTTTACAATGAAAAAAAATTCAAGTCAACTTTGAAAAGAAATGATATTTCACCAGAACCCAAGGTCTTGTACTGAAGACTCGAACATTAAGCACGCCAAAGGGACTGCGTTCAATAATTAAGGGTATTTATGTACGACACTATGTGTCTAAGACATTAACGACAGGTTACGTACGGAACTATGGCGGCACACTATTCCATCTCGCCGAGGCCATCTACACGATGAACAGTCCCTACCCATCAGCAATGCGGAAATCAACCGTGGCTTTTGTCACATCATTATTCTTCAGTCTGAGCCGCAGGTTAGTGGCGTTGGGGGACCATGCACTATCAAATTACATTAATAAATCCGAACAGGATACGCATTTGTTGGCGATGTAGACCGGGTCATTACAATAGCTTATAAAGCTACACTACCAACTAGGGAACAACACTGGTTAGAACCCTGAATAGTCGCGACGCATTCCTGGTCATAAAAGCGTTGTTGGAAAGCGGAGGATAAGGCTCTGTACCAGGATGAAATCTGTATATGACAGACATGATCTTGCAAATCTATACGAGACGTGAGCTCGTAATGGATAGGGGAAGTGCATTAAGAACGTGGGGTGGATAGTCGATCAATACCCTTGTTTTAAAGTTCCCGCAACCCCTAACTCCGTGTCAGGAAGTAGCGTAGCCTAGAGGGATAGGTAGGAACAGAGCATATAAAGGTGAGGGGAGGATTGTATGACCATTAACGTTTGTTACCTCCTCTTCGCCTAGGGTCCGCCCCCTATATATATAAACGTCTCCAACCTAGTATCCATATCATGCTTTGATACCCTATGATATAACGGGTGCCAAACTAAGCCAAAACCTTGGCTATTTATCTCCCTAGACGCTCATATCCAAGTCGTTCTTTAAAGATACCGAATCCTGTGCTTTGAAGACTAGATAGGGTTCCTTACCTAGTTCCTATGATATTTCTAATACCATCCTTTCCAATAAGTACGCCGTCGACGAGAATCTCCATGTGTTTATGCTTACACGTAGACTTACATTTAGAAACCTATTCTATCACGTTAGCACCCCGCACTCTCCTGTAGAACCTTATCATTCTTACATTCATTCCTCAAACGCATCTCCGCTACACCCCAATCGCCCCCAAGAACCGTCACAAGACGCCCCGGATACCCCCTAAACATTCCCAGCAAGCCCCGCCTGTTAAACTCTCGCAAATCCCTCAGTGCCTCCGGTGCCGTCTTACCCTCATCCTCTACCATGGGATCAGAGCCACATCTCACCACAAGAAACGAGAAAAAGTCCCTCTGCGCGCTATTCCGCCACGGAATCGCCGCTATCGGGAGACACGATACGCTGCCCTGCATGTAGTGCAGAACCTCGCTCTCGCGATGACGTAGGCACAGCTCGCGCAAGATCGAGTGGCCGTCGTCGAAAAACGGCGCGTTGATGTCGGCCCCTGGCACTTGTAGTAGCGTCTCGATCGTGATGCGTGCTAAGGTCCTGCTGCATTGCCCCGCTACGTGGCCGACTTCATGGATCACGCGGCTGTGAGTCTCGTTGATATCAGAAGAGGAACCTTTCTCTTTCTCTTCATCCTCGTCCGAGTTAGTGTTTGAGGCTTGGTCGCTACCACTACCGATACCCCGCGACTTGTGGTTGGCGAGGAGCAAATGCCACGAAGTCGCGCCAGACCAGGGAGGGTGCTAGTCCGACCCCTTCTCCATTGGACCCTTGTCGTATTCGAATACTTGGCCGAGTTGTCGCCGTGGACGGATATTGAGCTTGTTACGCATGAGCATATCCAGCGCCCTCAGAGGCGATCTGTGTCTGATGCTCGACCGGTCCGTACCTGGTGTTTCGGCTGGTATGTTTCCGAGGGAGGCGCCCTTCTCTAGCAAAAATGACAGGCCCTCAACGGGATGGAGGAGACGCCGTCCATCATTATCATCGCCGCCGCAGTTTTCTTCTGCCCGTCCCGGGCTTCGACCCCCCCAGTCGCAGATGGAGTGGAGGTAAACGAGCACCGGCGTGACGTTAATGTAACCACCGCTGTGCCGCACGGCAGCGCACTGGTTGATGTCAGCCCCATTGTCGAGACATAGCTGTACCATGTCGCGACTACGGATAGATCCCTCCTCCGCCATCACCTTCACCCCGGCGAAGATCGGGATACGCGAAAGCCCCATCAAGTATTTTTCCTTCTTCATCACGGCACCGCGGATGTCAGCGCCGCGCGACAGGAGAAGTCGGACCATAGACGGAGAGCGCCCGAATATGGCCGCAGAGAGGGGACACATGAATATGTCCTGTTTTGGAACGGCTTGTACGAGGTTCGGGTGCGCCCCCTTGTTCAGTAGGAAGCGCACGAAGTCCGTGGTAGGAGGTGCATTATCGTCATCATCCCCGGCAGAGGCGGCAGCGAGCAGCATGCGATCCACAGCGCTCACATTGCAGATCCATTCACCAAACCGGGCCTCGATAAACAGGCGCAGTGAGGTCCAGGCGCGGCGGTCTAGGAGCTCCGTGAGCAGCTGCTCGACGTGGCGAGCATTTACGTGCTTGGTATTGACGCGAGCGCCGAGGTCAAGCAGCGCCCGAGCAGCTCGCGCGCTGTTCGACCTGAGTGCCAGGTACAGCATCGACAGCACGCGCGCGGCTGCGGTTGGTGGCACGGTTATCGAGCCCGGGTCGACGTAATGACATGAGGTCTCGTCTATTATGGCGCTGACAGGCGCGCCGTAACGCGTGACGAAAAGTTTGATGATGGCGTCGTTGTCGTGCTTGCACGCCCAGCGGATGGCTGTGCTCTGCACGACCCTCTGGCTGCATAGAGATGCCTCGATGCGCTCCCTGATGGACTTGTTGCACCGTAGTAGCGCTGTTGCGGCTGGGTGGTCCAGGTGCGCGGTGATCTCATCGAACAGCTCTCCCGGGAGAGATTCTAAGCGGCTCGCCATTTTTTTTTTTTTTTTTTTTTTGGAGGTCTTGAGAGGATAAACATGGCTGCGTTCGGACTTCGGAAAACTTTGATCAGATATTGCTTTTTCTACGTGCAATTTAGGTAACCAGGTAACCAACAGCATTGTGGCTGTGAGTGTCTTACATCAGTCTTCAGAGTCAGGGGGTATATATAGTGGTCCATAAAACGCTACAAGGGATATCCGTGGAACACACCCCAGCCTCATGAGGCTAAGTTTGGTATATTACCTTTTCCGGTACACAATTCAAGATATGCACACTTCCGGAGAGTCATATAGTGGTCATTGCGTAGTTTAATATACGACTCCATAAAAATGTGCCGGAATCTTGCAATGATGATACGTTAACTGAAGCGGCACAGCGAGTGATTGACTCTGTGCCGTTTGAGCACCTGTTATCAGTTTAGTTAAGGGGTAGTTATTTGTGATAGGAGGTAGTATTTAATGATATCACAATATATTTTTCCTCGGACATTTTGGAAGTTCCTTTAGTAAATAAACTAAGTCAACCCGTCGTTATTTTCCCATTGTCTTCAGGGAAAAGAACCATGAAAAAAATCAACCAAATTTACAGCGAAATGTGATGGCGGAAACCTTCATAACTGACTATTGAGTATTCCTAGAGAAACAAAACACATGTCCCCTTATTCCTCTTCGTTACCCGTCACTGGCCGCAGCAGCTAGCTTGAGCGTAGGTGCCTCATTCTTTACATGGTCTCGGTCCGTGTGCTGCTTCTTCTGTGCCTGCCCGAGTTCGCTGGACCCCTTCTTCTCCTCTTCCTCTCGCTTCCTTTTCTTCTCTTCTTCCATCTTTAATTCCCTCTCAATTCTCTGGCGCTCTAGCATTTCTCGCATCTCTTGGGCCCACTGTAATATCTAGAGTTAGCAGTTACCCCTTCAGGGACATTGTGGTCAGGCAGAGAAGTTACTCGAAAGTCCTTTCCCCCAAACATGTCATTTTCAGTAGCTGCAAATATTGAAACGAGCCAATAAGGAACGAAAATCACTCAGGAAATGACTTACTTCTCCTAACTGTTTTGGGTTGCACAGACACCATAAGGTAAGTTCGCGTGTTGCCAGTGTATCTTCCACGCAGTCATGGCCCTTCTTACCGACTTGGATATCCATGCCTAGAAGCTCTTTACAGAGAACCTTTAGACCCCAGAAGCGGGTGACTTTATCTTGATAGCCGAACACGGCTTGTGCTGTCTGAATCCCAGTATCGACTACCAGGTCGTGAGCAAGTCTGAGCACATACAAGTCTGATTGCAAGTTCTGTCCAACAAGGATGGTGCTGGAGTCTACATATTTAAGTAGCTCGGCGCGGGCGCTTCGCCATCCTTGGAGCAGTCGACCCGCGCTTCTGGCTGAACGAATTGCTGACGGTGTTAAACCACTGTACCGAGTCCGCCAATTCATCACCAATTTAGATGGGTCGACAAGAACGTCGATCAGAATTTCGCCGGTTAGGACATCTACAGCGCACAACTGACCCAGTTCGCTGACCTCACATTTTTTGGCACCTTCTCCAAAGAACACACCGACCATCTCGCAGTCTAGGGCTATCACCTTCCGCTTAGCGTCGCCGCCATAGTACGGCAAAGGCGTCGAGATTATATCAGCTCGGGTGGTGCCTTTGGGAATGGGGAGGTCTTCTCCACGTGCGACAAGTTCAGTCGAAGTAACGTAGCGTTGCGTGGTAAGTTGCTTATCAGTATGGCATCGCAGCTTCAAGGCTTCCAAGAGGATGTGTTGATGAGCTTGATTAAATAGAGAGTACTCGTTTCTGCCGTAAGAGAACTTTGTGCTTGGAAGTACATCTATCGTCCGGTAGATGGCCGGCTGGGCAACGAAGGATAGATCCCCGGGCTGTTCCATCGTGGTTGATAAATTTCACTTCTAATTGATAGGGATGTTAGCCGAAGAGTGAATGGTTCCTGAGGTTATTGAATGTGCGCGGCTTTGACTTGCTACATCAGTTAGAAGGGAAATAGCTACAAGTGGTTTGGGTTTGCCGTAAGTATGCAATCAGCCTTTAGTGGGGTGTGTCACAAGGAAAGCCACCCAGCTCGGAAATGACAATACACCTACATACCACCTTCTACTAAACAATTCGGCTGTTGCCTAAGATTAATTGCTTACTTAGCAGGTAGGTACTCCAGGAAGTTGCCGTTGGACCTTCTGCCGCGTGACGTGGTTTTTACCTGGGTAACAGAGGAGTCAATCGGTGCAGTTATAGTTGATACGGGTACACGTGTAAGTACCTATATACCTAGGTATGTATTAATAAACTATTGGGGTATCTTGTACAATATTGGACTGCAGATTCTTAAGCCTGGGTTTCTACTAGCATGAAATAACCTAGCACCTACTTAGATATGTGTTCAACAAGTCAAACAAGTTCGCAGATTCTTTGCTATCGTGACTATAAATAATAAAACAGACATTTGTGTTAGGTCCTTGACCTTTGAATAATCAGTACCAGTCTAGTCCTCTCTAATTCCTCGATCCCTTTTACTATGCCATCGCATCCTTGAATAAACAAGTCTTGCTTTTTTAAATCTCCAGGTATAACCTCGATATCGCATTAGAATGAAGCAGCTTTGCATAGATGATTACTCTTTTACACCAAAGACCATATTATTCCCTATTAAGGCCAAACCTGTTATAGTTTAAAGCCAATCATCAATATGTTTTTGTCTTTGTTGTTGAAATGAGAAAAAGCAGCTATATGCATTATTGTCAAAAATATGTTTAGATTTTCCCCTTTTCTCGGAAGGGATAAAAAGGGGTTCGTATCCTACTTCCTATAGGTAGACCGCTCTTTTATAGTGGGAACCTTATGGGTACCTACGCTACAGATCACTCTTACGCGACATTGCTAACTTTATACATTACAGTGGTGCCAGGTAGATAACGAAGGGCTCCTACAAAAGAGCAGGGAAAACAAAGGTCAGTATTACAGCCCCTTGCTGTACTGTATCTTGGCTATGGCATCTTCGTACACTGATGATCAAGAAGCCAGGAACACAATGATGCCAATTGGCACAGTTGGAGAACTATTATTGGACAAGGCATAAATAGTATTGCTTTACGATATGCAGTGGTCGAGTAATTGCTAGATGTGCTTCTGTAACTCCCTGTCTGAAGATTACATTAGCTTCAGGAACCCAAGTTTGCGGTCAGCCACTACGTAGCATGGGATAACTATTTTTATCTTATGTATACTTATCCTTGTGTGCTTTGAATTTTGACCGAAACAATAGCATGGCTATTTTGTTATGAGATGTAAGACATGATAGGACAGTAAGACTATAACTAAACTACGCCATTCTCCCTATTCCTAATCCAAGTATCGTTTGAGAAATCGAGCTGACTCCAGAACACTCGTCTCATACGGGATCCAATCTTGCCCAGTAGCTCTCACAGCTTTGCTTGAATCAAATTGCTGCACATTCTTCCCCGCAACATAGCCAGGCTCATAGCCCCGACCAGGTACCCCCTTCTGTATAATCAACTCTGGCATATGATTGGCTAGGATATCCGCAACAGCTTGCCGACAGCCAGTAGCAGACGAACATAGAAACCGCTCCCCGTCGGCTTGATCTGGATTCAAAGTCGACCACACTATGACTCGAGCAACATCACGAACGTCAATGGTGCTTTCCCAATAACCCATCGGCACCGCAAGATCCTTCCCTTTCATGGTGCTCCAAATTGTATCGAGAGACAACATAATATCATTGCTTGTTTCCCAGGGGACCAAGGGAGGGCCAATGAACCAGCTAGACGTTACAAAGAGAGTCAGTGCCTAATAGACTGAATTCATTGGGTAAAATACCTATAACGGGAGATGACTAATATGAGAAAAGATCACATGCGACTTACGATGCTTGAATAGCGGTCATCGTGAACACCGGCTTTCGCTGTTCCTTGAATTCCCAGAATGCTTTCTCTGCAGCGACCTTGGATGCAGTGTACGCCATCAATGGACCAGTCTCATTGCCCCGTTCCTTGAAAATAACTTGAGCTGTCGTGTTCCAGTCTTTCTCCGAATAGACCTTAGCTTCCTTCTCCGTGATAGTCGCACCTGAGGACATATACACGACGCTTCGTAGCTGCGTGCCATATTTCAGCGCTGACTCGAGTATCGATGTCGTACCCCCGAGGGCCTTGTCGATCACTTCTACGGCAGGGCTGGAGAGCGCGGATGTGCCTGCAGGCGATGCTAGGTGTAGAATGGCACAGCAACCTATATACAAGTTGTGATTTAGGTCAAGAGCGCGAAATTGTATGCTAATGCATATATACCTTGAACAGCTTCATCAAATGCCCCAGGCTTCGCGATATCCGGGACTTGCACTACCTCAACTCGCCCCTCGTATCCTCGTTCGTAGAGACCCTGTTGAACTCTGATTCCGGACTCCATCCTGCGGACTGTTCCACGCACGTTGTAGCCCTCTTTCAACACGCCTTCCGCCACCCACCCCGCGAGGTAGCCATTGAGGCCCGTGATCAGTACAATCCCTTTCGAATCCATGGAAAATATCAATAAACTCTACGAGTGCACTTCAGAATAGTAAAATCCAAAAAGCAAATTTCCTCCCGATAGCCTAGATCTACATACTTTGTGAGATATTCCCGCGCTTTTAAAAAAATTCAAACAACCATCAGCGCCAGCATTCCCCTCTTACACGTGGTCAGCTTACAAGCTAAAAAATGTGGGAGTACAGGTTACCATCCTGGTCCAATCGAAATTTTCCCTTAGTGAGAGTGCATGTCGAATTGTGGATTGTGATATAGGCATCTGACCGGATGGATGGCTTTCTAATGCAATTGACTGGTGTCGTGAGCTCATTTCAATCTCGCGCTAGTAAACCCCTTGTCAATAGGAGAGACGGATACTTATCATTTGCCAAGTCGTCTTACAATGACCCCGCAACCATTCATTCATATTGAACTGGAGCACATTTCTACTCCTATTTCAGAATTCGCCATCGGCGTGGAACCAAGGTCCTTTGGAAAAGCGTTAGATTATGATATATATGAATATGTTGTTCTTCTGCGGAAATGACAGGACGTATGGTATCCAAGATTATTAATAGCTCTAAACAAGTTCTAAGTCCCTGTCTCCTTCCACGACATCAACATGACAAATTGATATACACTCCCCCATCACTCATTGCAACATCTGCTGCATGGCATTGACGCGGTAACTCTCATTGCGCTCCATGAGCTCAGCGTGAGAACCCCTATCGACGATCTGGCCTCCCTCAACCACAAAGATAACATCAGCCTTCTGCACAGTATGCAACCGGTGCGTAATAGCAACGACCGTAATGTCGCGTGCTATACGCTCTAGCCCAACCTGCAGCGCGCGTTCGCTCTCAGCATCCAGCGCGCTCGTGCTCTCATCCAACAGCAACAAACCGGGACGCCTCACCAGCGCACGTGCAATCGCGAGGCGCTGTCTCTGCCCTCCAGACAAGCGCGATCCGTTCGGTCCGCACTCGGTATCGTAACCGTCCGTCAGGCCCACAATCGTATCGTGGATGCTCGCCGTGCGGCAGGCGTCCTCGATTTCGGCATCCGTAGCTTCGTGGTCCGGTCTAGCGCCTAGCCCGACATTGAAGCGTACGCTGCCGTTGAAGAGGGCGCTGTCTTGCGGGACGAGCGCCATATCGTCTCGGAAGTCGTGCTGCGCCTGGTTCTCCGCCGAGTTGATATCGGCGCCGTTGACTTCAACGCGCCCCGACGTCGGCGCGTACATTCGCTGGATCAAGCCCATGATGGTCGATTTGCCCGCGCCCGAGGCCCCTACGAGCCCCACAAATTGACCTGGTGTGATCTCGAAGGAGAGCCCGTCGAGGACGGGACGCTGGGGGCTTGATGGGTATGCGAAGTGCACGTCGCGGAAGCTAAGGCTTACACCTGTCGCCGGGGGTGGGCGCGCGGTCGAGTGCTTGCTTTCGGCCTTGGCCTCGACATCGTTGTTGTTGTCCTTTTCGCCCTTCGAAGGCGGATGATGTTCGTCCGAAGCTAGGATGGTGGACGGCTCGATGATGTGCTTGTCGGTCCCCAGGTTGACGACGTTGAGCATCCGGGATGCAGCGGACTTGGCGCGGGAGAACTCGGGCGCCAGCGAGAACATGTGGCCCCAGAGCGTGGCGCTGACCAGCATGGAGATCTGCACGATGTAGAACTGCGTCTGCGTGTACTCGCCGCGGATGATGAGCTGAGAGCCCCACCAGTACGAGAGCGCGTAGATGAAAAAGCCGGTGCTGTTCGAGATGGACATGTAGATACTGGTGTGTAACCCCTCTCTGATCATGTCGACTCTAGGGCCTTTGAGAGCCCTCCGGTATGTGCCAATTACCTCATCCTCAAGGGAGAAGCTAGCCACGGTCCTGATCTGATTGACTGCTTCTGCGGTTATGCCGATGGCTTTGACGAACGCCTTGTGGCTTCGTTCTTGATATCTTGAGGTAGCGCGGATCTGAAGAATACCAGCAGAAAGAAGGATGGGCACCATTGCTAAGCAGACAAGTGCGATCTTCCAAGCGAATATGTGAGACACAATTATAGCTACTAGGAAGTTGACAGTAATCGAGAAGGATGTAGCGATGATGCTTCCGCTGAAAGCGGCTAACGCGGCTCCGTCTTTCGTGATCACACCGAGAAGAGTAGTTGGGTTTCGGTTCTCTGAGCTATGCCACTCTACGCTCTGCTCCAGCAAGGACCTAAAGCTCAGTAGGCGAACGCGGTAGACCAGGTTCTCCGACACGCGACCGAATGACGACCAGCTGCCCAAGTTGGCAAAAAGCTCAACCACAGCTAGCATGAAAATAAGACCACCGAAGAAACGACCTAGGGAAAGGACTTCTGCAACCGTAGACATGCAAGAACTAAGGGCGCTAACTGTATGGCCGAATATCAGACCCATGGCGGTAAAGGTGCATGCGACGACGATAGATGTGGGCACGGCAATAGCTAGCCAGCGATAGTCAGATCTAGCTAGTGCGCTCATGCCCCGAATAACAGCTCCAGTTGGAAGCGGGGTGTCAATGTCCTTAGGGGCAGTGGCTTCCTTGGGCTTGGGTTGAGAATCCTCATCGGATACTTCGCATTTCTCCGTAGTCATTTCTTTCTTCTCAGTCATGATGAGTGAAGACGGCCTACTCTTCTTAGTGTCGCCACTGATAGATTCCCCATCGAGAGTCTCGTCGAGCGAAACCGAATCCGTAGCTCTTCCCGATGATGAGTTCAGTCCCTGCAGGGCCGCGAGCCGAGCAAAGGCGCCGCCGCTCTCTAGGAGCCCTTGGTAGGTGCCCTGTTCGACCACTTCGCCGTCACGCATGACGACAACCTTGTCGGCATGCTTGATGGTGGAAAGCCTGTGTGCGATAGAGATCACAGTCCTACCTACAGCAAAACGATCGATAGCAGCTTGGATTCTTTTCTCGGTGGCAGAGTCTAGGGCAGCTGTAGCTTCGTCGAGAACCAGGATCTTGGGATCGCGGACAAGAGCTCGTGCCAGAGCGACACGCTGGCGCTGACCACCACTCAGAAGCTTACCACCAACGCCGACTTGCGTAGCATAGCCGAGGTCGAGATGGTCGACGAAGGTCAGATCAGCTAGATCGGCCGCTTTGCGCACTAGAATCGCAATCTCGGCAATAATCTCTCCACTTTTCGATGCTTCATCCAGCATCTCTTTGCCGCTGTGGGAGGCTAGGGCCTGCAACTCGGGACTCAAGAGCACAGGCTTGAGCCTCTGGTGTTCGGGGCGAGGTGAGTTCATAAGGCCGAGAGCGATGTTCTCGAATATTGAGCGGTCGAACAGCGGAGATTCTTGTTGCACCAGACTCACCAAACCTCGTATGCTGCGGACATTGACAGATTTCATATCGGCGCCATCGAACAGTATAGTTCCGCTAGTGGGATTATAGAGACGATTTAGCAGGGCCGCAACCGTAGACTTCCCACTCCCGGATTGGCCAACGATGGCGGTATACTTTCCGGCCTCGAAGGTGAGGTCGACGTTCTTCAGTGCTGGCTGGTCGAGCCGAGAGGCGTATGCGAAAGAGACTTGTTGTAGCTCAACGCATCCCGGCGTATCCCAGGACAACTCGGTTCCAGAGCTAGACATTCCATCGATAGCTGAGTTGTACTTCATATCAACACTGACACGTTCATACGCTTCCGACGCTGCGCCAAGGATGGGAAATAGGGGAGCGAGTCCACCGAGAATTATACAGGCTATATGTCAAGTTAGTATGCAGGAATGATGTAGCCACGCCCCGTTGAGTAGAAGAATAGAGAATAGAGTATAGGCAATTTCTAAATAGCTTAACGTACCATCAACAAGCAAGAACACGACAGTGTAGACTTGTCCAACAGTTGCAGTGCCCTTCCCGTCGAGCGCATTGGCAATCATGCGACTGCCCTGCCAATAAGCCAGAGAGTTAGAACTATACGCTATGAAATATAGCAAGCCGGCCTGGCCAGCAGCCACGAGCCCCTTTTTGATACCAGACTTCCGCCCTATAGCCAGATGCCTAGCGAACTTGACCTCTAGCCTCGGACCAGCACCGAACGCCTGGACAAGCGGGACATTAGAGAGGGCCTCGGAGGCGATGGAGCTGGCAGCGGCGAAGGAGGCGGCCGACTTGGACGTGAACTTCTTGATGAAGTGGCTGCAGAGGCCGGTCATGATCAGGTAGGCCGGGAGGAGGGACACGAGCATTCCCGCCAGGACGGGGATCTTCATGAAGGCGACGATGTAGGCGGTGACGAAGAAACTGCACTGGCCGATGAGGCGGCCGACCTTCTCACAGGTCCCCGCCTGGATGGCGTTGAAGTCGTCGTTAAGGCGGGCACTGACCTCGCCGGCGTGCTTGTCGTCGAAGAAGCTGGGCTCCTGCCGCAGCAGGTGCCGGAAGTACCGCTCGCGCAGGCGGTGGGCCAGGCGCTGCGACTGGATGTTCCAGCACACGTTGTGCAGGTATATCAGGACGAACTGCACGGCTGCTATCCAGGCGAGCTTTGCGACCGTGGAATTGATGGTCTCCTGGTACTGCAGGGCATCGTCGTCGCCGCCGCTGTCGGACTGGACACTGCATGTGGCCGCGTTGAGATTATCCAAGAGCTGACCGAACAGGATGCCCATCAGTGGGAACGGAATGCCGGATCCGATAGCAAATATCGTGCCGGCGCCCAGAAGAAAGAGGTCGAACCATGTCGGCTGCGTGCAGAGCAGGAGTCTGAACCAGGTGAGAAACTGCCGTTTTGCCTACATTGCAAGAGTCAGAATGATGAACGAACCGCGTATTCGTTTCTTTCTCTTTCCTCCGCAAAGCTTCACGAAGACTATATCCGAGATAATCTAAGTACAAAAAGAGGAAATCACACCGCGATATCTAGGTACTCACCGGAGGCTTCTTCGCAACGGCTTTGTCACCAGCCATGTTACCGCCTGATATTAGCTCTTCAGGTCTGGTTAAACGGCTTCACTGTGATTGACTTCTCTTATCTCTCACGTTTACAATATGAGAAGATTCAACGACATGAATCACGTGTTACCAACGCTTTTTAGGCTCATAGCTGCTTGTTGTTAATCTCATAACCTAATGAACCCGCCAATATTAAGAAGTGGAACAGTTCATCTGCCAAGAGGCTGAGAGTGTCATTCTGCATGAGAGGATCTACTGCAGAGTTTGTTAAATGGTGGTTCCGAATAGTCAAGCGAGATATTCAATGGTTTACGAAGGAAGTACATAAGTTAGCCCTTACATACTTCGTACACACTGTACCTTGTCAAGGCTTGTCTTCCTCTTTTGAGATCTGCCGAGACATCTTAGCGTGCCGAGCCCGACATCGGGTACGAATCAGAGGTCGGAATCGGATCTGATAAATGTCTGCCGAGACTTTTTGCATTTTATTCTGTGGAGACACGGATCCGTGCAGTGGGCTTCTCGGATCAGATAAAAAATTTCTGTCTCCACTCCCTCCCATGGAGCGATGGGATGAGATACCTTCCTAATAGGGAGAACTCCCCCCATGCTACCTACTACGTATGTGTCATAATATCATACTACGTGCTAGGATTTTTCAGGGCCCAGTGTCTGTCTCTCTGTTTCTCTTGTCAGGCAGCCATGCTTGCTGGCTTGCCATGTTAAAAATAGGTTAATAAGATTTCACCGAAATCTGATGAATGATTGACAATGGTGCGGTAATACCGGATCGAGTCGCTCAATACGTAGCACTTGTAAAATCCCGTCTCAATTTCTCCACGAATTAGTAGTTCCCTCATGGTTTCATTCGGAACGGGTCTGTACTACTTCGCCAAGGCCGCTTCCTATGCAGCAACCGTGTACCCAAACCCACGATTACAGGGCAATGTTCAAAAGTCTCACCATAAACTATGCATATGTGCTAAATAAGTAGAAAATTGGTGTTCGGAGTAGTGATATACAGCACGTGGCGTAGTATAATGCAATTTGTAAGGGGTATAACCACTAACTATGAATCTAGTAGCCCTGAACCAAGTAGCAGCCTTACTGCCACATATGTAGTAGAGGGGTTACACTAATAATCACACCTAGTAATCATGGTGCCATAGCCAAATCCACCAATGAATAATGTATGGTAACAAAGGGTGTCATCTTAGTTTACCACACATTACCCTTCGTCTGGTTGCCCTTCTCGTCCTCCAGCTTCCTGACGTTGATGTTCTTCCAGACAAAGATGGAACCTAGAATCAGGGGCATGAAAGAGGCGCCTGCGATGACCATCTTTCTCTGCACGTCTCCGTAAGCGGCCACGATGGCATCTCGCTCTGGCGAGCCATCGGCGTATGATAACTGCACTACGATATCACCAAATATAGTCGCTGTCATGTTCTTGCTCTCCTCAGGAAGGCGCTCGTACAGTTGCGCAGGAAGGACGTTATTCCAGATAGCACCAGCAATGGCGAGACCGATGGCAGCACCGATAGACCCGAACATGCCCCAGATACCGATGACCACGGCGATCTCCTGGTGGCTAATAGGCGCCATCACAGCGAGCTGACCACACGTCGCAAAGAAGGCACTTCCTAGACCAACAAGAACCTGGGTCATGGTAACTAGCCCGACATGGGTAGAAGGCTGCCTAAAAGGGAGCAAAAGTCCCGTGCCAAGGAGCATCAGAGGGACTCCGACATAAGCGACCCACTTGAATCGGCCAGTGGCCCTGATCAATCTGCACGAGATTGTTAGCCATCGAGAAGCTAAGAAGAACGTAATATACTTACAGGCCAATAAATGGGCTTATGAAGGCGGAAGTAAGTGAATAGGAGTTCAGGACATAGTTCGAAGTGGTAATGCTCAGTCTATGGACGACCTGCAGGTAAGAGCTGAAGTAACCATTCCAACAACTGAAGTTCGACAATTAGCTTGAGTCCAACAAGGACAGGACGAGGGATTCAGGGATATATACTCACAAGGTTGAAACAAACATGACACCATAAAGAACGCAGGAACCAATAATGGTGGGCTCCCTAAGATATTTCCAGGGCAGGAATTGAACTGGGGCAACGTAGCGCTCCCATGCATAAAATCCTGGGAGGCAAAGGATACCGATAACCTCCATGGCAATGATATAGCCGCTTGCCCAGCCATTGGGTGCGTAGTGCACGATGCTGAATGGGAGGAGGATGAGTGCGAATGCAGCTATAATTAAAATGATGCCCATAACTGTGGTTGTTCACTGTCAGCGTTATCACCCCCCAGAAGATAAGGGAAGTGGTATATAATTACTGTCTAACTCGATGGTGTAGTGCAGGATGGACTGGTACCAAGTGCGACCGGACTTTTCCTTTTGCAGGACACCAATCTTGGCGGCCTTGCGCTCCATGATCATCATGTTCAGGGCAACCGGGAGCGACACACCGGCAATGATGATGGCAAAGGAGCCGAACGCCCAGCGGAAGTTGAGATTATCGTAGAACAAGTTTGCAATTTTGGGGCCAGCGAAGGTGCTGGCAATTGTGGGCGTACCGTTGATGCCGAACATGATCATGCGGTTTTTCAACGTGGTCATGTCGGAGAGCATGACATCAACCACATACATCATGCCGATATGTCCGGTCCAGTAAAGGGTATGCGCGCCAAAGTATGTCTCGATGTTTTGGCAGGTAGCTTTCATGATCATGCCGATAACGACAATCAGCAGCATGAAAACGAAGCCCGTAACCCGACCCCAGATGTCGATAATTTTGGCAAGCGTGAGTCTCGTACAACCACTGAGAATGGTAGATACGATGCTAACACTGGTAAGGAGACCATGTGACTGGAACGCGGAGGTGACGTAGGGACTCAGAGAACTCTGGACGGACACCAGAACCGCATCGACGAACGAAACCAGGTACAAGCTATCAAAGTTCCAAAGTCAGTATTTGTCCCTACTAGTCGTACCGATGAAGTCTAATTTGTTCTCGTTCAGACACTTACAGGGCAAACATCACCCAAAGCGTGGTCTTGCTCCAGGATGCTGTAACAGCGCGAACGCGCTGTACACCTTCCTGGAATTCCTCTGAAGCTGCATCGTCGGATGGGATATTTGGTTGATTCGGATTCACCGGCACCTCGTGGGCGTCTTGTTCATCGACTTTTTTCTCCATATTGAGGCCGTGCAAGAATAGGGGATTTACTTGTCTGTTCACAATCCAATATCACGATATGAGTATATGTTGTCGTCAATTGCGACGATTACAATGTCCAAATACAGTTATCGCATCATCACTTTTATATGTTTGTTATAGATCAAAAAGATAACAGGACACGCGGCTGAGACACTGCAGAGGGAGTGGGGAAATCGTCTGCAGAGGTATTTTCCCACCTGCCTAGAAGGTCGAAAGCGTAGCTGGAAGCAGGGTATATCGCCAAGCTGAGAGGGAAAAACACGATTTCAGCGCGGGTGTGACTGCGATCGGGTCTGGGCATTGTGGAAAAGACTGCAGCTCGCGTATGGATGTGATTGGATTTTACAGCTGAAACATTGTGAGCTCCTGTCTACGATGCGCATATCCTCGGTAACGTGAACAATTTTAGAAGATCCCCCATCAGGTTTGCCCGCGAAGAGTCCGGGCCAGCATGCCGTTCAGGGCATTCTCCTCGCGAGGTCTTGTTGGCCCTCCTGGTAGGGCCTTGGCTAGATCCAGCAGCAACTGTTTTCGGACTGTCTTCGTAATGTAGGAGGGATGGTAAGACGATTCAGCCAAGAATCAAGCAAGATCTAGAGCTCTCTAGTATCCCACTGGTCGGACGACGCAATGACCGGCATCGGCTGATCTACATTGGACACCCATGAATTGGGAGAACCAACCCCGAAGTTAGGTGGGGCTACATAATGGGAATCCTAACCCAGTGATGATCAGATTAGATGGATAAGATAAGATGACAGTTAGAGGCTAACGTTTCCTCCAGCGCTAAAATGTGATGACAGGCAGGGGTATTACGTCAAACTTGTACTACGTACATAGACAGCTACATGCTTTACAATAGTCTCTGTGTAATGCCAACCCACTTCGACCCAGTGCTTCGATCATGATCGATTCAAATGAAGAATTTGTATTTCTCTGGGATGACAAAATTTCGCCGCTAGGGTCATATTTCGCTTGCAATACTGCCCAGAAATGTACGCAGGGACTAGTCTAGAATTTAGAGAAATATAGGTAGAATGCAGTGAGAAAAAAGTCTAAACAAAATAAGGAAGATCGACATAAACTATGAAGCTCTTCGCTGTGTATCCCACGTGTGCCAAGCGCCTTTCTATGCAGTGTGTCGTATAGAATAGCTTCTTTTTGTTATGTCGAAAATCCTTCAGACGATCCTTGTCACCGCGCATCAACTTTATTACATGTGTCTACTGCAGCGGAACCCATGCTCATGAAGAGGCGAGTTCTTCATTCGGCCTAGTTGAGCACGTCAGACGTGCCCATACATTGCCTCGCGATGATCATCAAGGTTGTGAGGAAGGAATGTGCCGGCCCGCAGGCACAAGTATAAATAAAGGTGCCCTCGACGACGGCTATGGCGAGCTCTGAAGTTTTGAAGCACCTCTTTTCTCTACGATCCTGGGCAGACTCATCTTGGTTCGAGACGCCGTGGAAAGATGCGCTCAACCTCTCTTACTTTAGCCAGCCTCTTGGCCTGTGCCTCTTCTGTTTTGTCACTCCCGCAGACAGGAAACCCAGTGTATGCCAGACAGAATGAAACCGACACCTTCGACTATATCGTCATCGGTTCTGGACCTGGAGGTGGCCCTTTGGCAGTGAACCTCGCTGAGGCTGGCTACACGGTGCTTCTCCTCGAAGCCGGCCAGAACCACACGTCCAAGATCAGCCAAGAGATCCCCGCCTTTTTCGGGGAGGCTCAATGGGATGAGGAGCAGGGGTGGTGGTTCTACACCAAGAACTACGGAAACGAGACAGAGGCTGCTAAGAGTAGCAAGATGGTCTGGGAGAAGCCCGATGGAGAGTACTGGATCGGCGTAGATCCTCCAGAGGGCTCGAAGCAACTGGGTATTTGGTATCCTCGAGCAGGCACGCTGGGGGGTTGTGACACTCACAACGGAGGACTGACTGTCCGCCCCTCCGACTGGGACTGGGACAATATTGCCGACATAACCGGTGACGAGAGCTGGCACCACGATGAGCTACTCAAGTACTTCGAACACCTAGAGCGGAACCTCTTCTTAGACGAAAGCGCAAAGGGCCACGGCTTCTCGGGATACCAGCCTGTTGGTATAGGCGACAAGTCCCTGATGGAGCAGGAGCCGCAAATCCTTGCCGTGACGCAAGGCTCAGCAGCTGCTCTCGGATACTCCGACAGGAGTCTGAGCACGGACTTCGACGTCCTAGCAACCAAGGACATCAACGAGGACATCCCTGATCGCGACTTCCAGAACGACGTGTACCAAATATCGTTCAAGAAGGATGAGAGAGGCAGACGCTACAGTGCTGGAAGTCGTGTCAACGAGGGTGTCGCTAAGGGTTTGCCTCTGACTGTTCGATTCGACAGCCTCGTTACCAAGGTTCAAATCGATGACGACCTCGTCGCGAAGGGTGTTGAGTACCTCGAGGGTGAAAAGCTATATAGAGCTGATCCGCGGGCCAAGGGTGCAGCGAAGAACAACACTGGTGTCCCACGTACCGCTTACGCTCGTCGCGAGATCATTGTATCCGGTGGTACCTTCAACACACCCCAAATCCTGATGCTGAGCGGAATCGGCGCAGCAGATGAGCTAGCCGAGCACAACATCCCAGTGGTCGTCGACTTGCCGGGTGTCGGCAAGAACCTGCGAGATCACTACGAGATCCCTGTTATCCACGAATTCCAGAACAACTTCACGTTCTGGGACAACTGCACGGGCGCGCTCGAAGTCAACGAGTGCTACAAGGAGTGGGAAGAGAAGGGAACTGGGCCGTGGTCGACTCTGGGCTTCTACCAGTTCGTGCTGTACACGTCGAGCGTAGCGCCCCGTGGTGAGCGCGACCTGATCCTGTACGGCTCCGCGGATGGCATCCTGGGCCACTTGCCCCCTTACGTCAACTACACCGAGCTGATGAACAAGACGAACGTCTACACGTACACGGTCTCCGAGTCGCACCCGCGCAACCGCGCAGGGGCGGTCAAGCTCCTGAGCGCCGACCCGCAGGACGTGCCCGAGATCAACTTCGAGTACTTCGTCGACGGCGGCGACGAGGACATCCAGGGCCTGGTCGACGGCATCGAGCTGTCGCGCGAGATCTTCGCCTCCGTGCCCGGCTATGGCGTCGCGACCGGCGAGGCCTACCCCGGCGCGGCGGTCTCGACCCAGGAGCAGCTGAAGGAGTTCGTCAGGGCCGAGGCCTATGGACACCATGCCGCGGGCACTGCGGTGATCGGCGCAGATGACGACCCCTTGGCTGTGCTGGACTCGCGGTTCCGCGTCCGCGGCGTCAAGGGCCTGCGCGTTGTCGACATGTCCATTTTCCCCACCGTTCCCGGCACCTTCCCCCTTATTTCTATTTTCATGATGAGTGAGAAGGCGAGCGCGGCGATCTTGGAGGATGCGAAGGGTTCACAGGCTTAGTTTAGGTATTGTTAGTGGGATGGATAAAATAACTCTACGATGTACTGCAATAATTTGGATAACTAGTCCTCTGGTTTATCTCACTGTACATATAACTTCATACTATAATTGAGAGTTCAATCGCCATAGAACCCTTCTGATTTACCCAGTGGTCTACTCGCAGCAGCGATAGTAAAACCTTTTTCATATTTAGGAATGTCTGTTGTTCTAAATTCAATTTTGATCCCTTACCCCTTTACATATTCTTGGAGCTATGAAACCTGTGCCCACCACGTTCGTGTATTTCCATTAACATATCTATAGAAGCATAGACCTAAACCTGGTTGTTAGAAATATTACACCATCAATCTCCAAACCAAGCTTTCTAAGCTCGGATGGTTAGTTCCCTCGAATTATCTTAGAATGTAAACTTGGATGCTCTATTGTTAAAGCGAACTGTGTGGTAGAGTAGTGATTTGCGACTCGTAGAGGAAAATGACGCGAATTCGATGGGCTGAGATTTGACCCCTACACCAATGCAACTGTGAATGCTTCGCGGGCCTTCGGACCCTCCGAATTCCCGCCTCATCAAGCAAGAACCACTGCACCAGGTTCCGGTCACCCACAA
Source organism: Eutypa lata (assembly GCA_022661535.1). NCBI lineage: Eukaryota > Fungi > Ascomycota > Sordariomycetes > Xylariales > Diatrypaceae > Eutypa > Eutypa lata. The sequence continues at coordinate 1,325,259 of JAKULF010000009.1, read as the reverse complement.
GCCGATATTCTGTACGTACCCTAGCTAGGAGATTCTCATTCGGCCACGACTAGGTTACAGTCAGTTGTTTGCGCAGTTGTTTCCACCAGGACCGCACCTCCACCGGGCTATAGTAGGGTGCGAAGGCACCCAAGCTTTGGAATGGAGGTACGAACAGGGGGCAATCCGCGGGCTCAGGGGGCGAACTTTGAGTAGAAAATACAGGGCAAACCAATCTAAAATAACTCTACCTCTAGTTAGATTCCCATTTTCACCCCACCGGCCGCCTTATCCCGGAAATGACTGTTACCCGTCTATTTGCTGTTTCTGGAAAGAGAATGACGCTTTGCCGTTGGAAACCCATCGTTACTACGGTCACGGATGCGACGTCACTTCTGGTAAATTCTCCACTTCCAAAGGGCATATGCGAGGAGCCGATGACCCAGGCTGTCTGCTGCGGAAGTGGGAAAGATACGGCGGCTTCCCATTTGTACGAGCGCTTGAAGAGGTATTAGGCTACGTAGTACTTGTCACCTTTGCTAATAATTACGTATGACGCTCAGGGGGTGGTACCTTTCTCATCATGCAGATATTTTAAGGGTGTAGCACGGGCGAGTGTGACAAAGATTGTGCACTATTTCATACGGTGTCATACGGAGATACAGGGTTGCTGTATTTGAGTAACGATCGGAATGTCACGAGCATAAAGCTTAACTTCTTATGCTATTAAGGTCGAACTACTAGAACTCTCTCTAAATTATGGGTTAACTTTCCAGTCACATGGAATTTAGGCCAGACATTTAATAGCAAACCACTTTGTGTTGCTTCATGAGACAAATCAATAGTTATACGTATACATGTTAAAGTACTTTCCTTCACGACTGCTCTTGTACATAAGACATTATTCATACTTATTATAATCTCTCTCGACTTAGTGACCTCGGTTTATAAATCCTGCGATGTTTAGACCCGAGCTTGCTTTTTCGCTGGACATGCCTGTATGCCCAGGGAAGTAACAACGTATTCAAAAGCCGAATATTATTCCTTGCAATGATATGTTTATAACAGAGCGTCTATTTCTTTTAGTTCTACCATATACCAAAAGATATTTATTTCTTTTTTTGCGCCATCGAGTCTTGCTTAGTGTTAACCTTTAAATTGGATATGATTTTTGTGAAGCCGTCCAATTATCTCAAAATATAATCAAGTCAATTAGGAGGAAAGGTTGATGGCGCATATATCGCTTTACTGTATGGTATTCTTCAATGTACAATCATGATCGATATAAAATCGATTACCACGTGCTTTCAATCGTGGCACCATGTGGTTTATCGGAAGCGTGGCAGGCTTTCATCGTTCCCGTTCCACAGTATTACTACAAGTAACAGAGCATCCGAAAGTGTAAGCAAGCTGCATGATCTAGTAAATCTAGAACTGTGCCAGGCGTACAACGTTCGGGAGGGGCTTTTGGGGGAGTTTCTTTTATTAAAAATGTAAAACAAGACTTTGGATAAAAGCATCATTGCATATTCTCCCGCGGCTGCTTGCTTTGTTCATGCCAGTCTTTCAACAATTGTTTTGGTGGCTATATACTAGTTAGTACAGGGGGCAATGGCATAATATTGTAGATATCTAATCAGCTTTAAAACAAGTTGGCATACAGGGCAAAGCTAGATGTTGTATACAAGATGTTAATGACAACAATAATGTATATTTTGACAGATAAACGTTGAATGAACGCTTGGATACCGGGAAGTCTAAAATCCTAAGTTACATATCACGCCCACATGCAAATATCCGGCGACGTAATCCGATAATATATATTCACGGGAACGTATCTGAGGGGATGGGGACACCTGCTTAGCCGAAGGTAGATAACGTAGCTTTCCGCTTCTCTGCGGGGTATATTATTACAATCTACGGTGTAGCAAACATAGGATAGAAAGTTACTCGTTGGTGCTATCTTTCTACCATCATTCAGCACTTGCTGGATACAGTTGCTGTTGCCCAAACGGGAAGGGGAAGTTATAATATGTGAACATGGACCTTTGGTGATACGTTAATGCTTGCAGGCTAAGCAAACTAGTGTAAAGACTGCTGCTTGCTTCCCATCTTACAAGTATAAAACATCATACTTCCCTCAACTCAGTCAACCAAAACTCCATCTCTCAAACTCAGACACACCACTTTTACTCAACACAGACAGCATCAAACCACTTACACAAAAGCACATCCCCTACTATCAACACTCACCAACTACGACACAATGGACAGCTCTAAGAAGATGTCACAGGAGGACGCGTCCCGCATTCAGAGTGCGCAAGTATGTTATGATGCTCATATTACCCCCATTTGCGCAGCCATGAAGATACAGAAACAAGCTAATCATCTATTATCACATTAACAGGCCAAATCAGGCGGCGACATGTCCTCTGGTGGTTTTGCTGCCCGAGCTCAGGGAGCGGGTGACCGCAACGCCAACACGCAGGCCAGTGGTCGCCTATCGCCTCCTGGTGCCAACAACCCTGGTACTCACAGCCACCAAGGAGGCAAGAAGTAGATTTACCTTTTGTCAGAATCCAGGATTCCAGGGACATTGGCCGACCATGGAAATTTGACTAAAGGAGAGAAATTTTGCATTGATGGTGTCTCAAATGGTCAGAGGGTGAAATATCAAGACATAGCTAGTATACACACGTTCCTTAACTGAATTCACAATGGTACCATGTGTTTTCAAATCTCCATTGTCGTATAGTGATTCTCGTATTTGTAACCTCATATTATTGTCCCAGGATACTTGTCTTGGACCTATGCAGTCTCCAACAAATAGTCTTGATGGTTTATAGCCGTTAGCTAAGCAAATGGCCCCATTTGTCTGCAATGACCAGAAGAAATAATCCATCGACGACAAGCTTAGTCACCTCTACTTACTACGTAGAATCCACCGTACGCTGTTGGCTTCAACCACTGCAGAACACCAATCCCTTGTCACCAAGCCACCTAGTGAAGTTTGCTAGATGTAGTCGCCTTGGAATATTATTTAGAAGCTCTATAGATTCTTTATATAAAAGATAAAAGATCCTATAAACCCAGAGTACGTCGTCTAGAGATGTAGACGAGAGAAGAAAAGAATCATTCACTCCGCCCTAGTCGAACCTTGGTTTTTCGGAGATTCTCCTCTTAGAATAGTAGCTCCGGAGCTACTCAATGTCACAGCTTATCAATATATTCAGTACGATGCGTAGAAAGTATTTTGGTGTGACTGCCTCGTATTAATCCTTGATGCGAGTTTTTCAACATCTCCCGCATAATTAGCAGGTGACGCCATAGTAGAGGTAGAAAATGAACCTTCAACTTCTTTAAACCAGGGATAATATATTATTAAAGATAGAAACAACGGAATGATAGTTTTAAACAGCGTAAATAAGTGGGAAGTTGTCAGACTGAACAGTCATCCCCCGCTTTGGCCGTTGGGAGACAACTGAGTGTGTTTGTTCCTTAGGGGGATGGTGGTACATGCCCGGCAAAACATGGTACCTGTGTTAGGCATTACAGAAGCTAAAATAGAAGTCCAGTAATTCAACAAACATAGTACCACTTGAACAACAGGTAGAGTGGTATAGTGACAGACCTGTGTGGGCCTTTGCGTGCATCGATTAGAAGTCCTAATATGGTAGTCTGCGGCAGGTCCCTGGCTGTTACTTTTTGACTTTCTCAAAGGCTACCCGTTCAGTACGAGTTGGTGTCTTTTCTTTTCTTTTCTTTTTCGTGTCCCTTTTTTCCTACACTTTTTTCTTCTTTAACTCCGTTTCCCTTTTCCATCCCCATCTCCCGTCTGGAACGCCCCCATAGAAGATGGCGTGAGACCATACACAGCTTCTCCCTTTGATTAGCCACCCCGAGTCAAAATTGATAGATGGAAGACAAAGACATATATACGATCAAAGGTAGCATTAAAACATACTCGAGATACGATTAGAGCCACAGTAAGATCACGGTTGCCTCAGGTAATTAATATGCGATGCTATAGCGGGGCAAATAAACATTAGCGCTTACTTGCCATCATCGGCCTATGTACCTAGTTAGAAAAATACTTCTAAATAATGACAACCTGGGAAACACATGGTTCTCAAAATAACCTACATAAAACTACGCCTTCCCATGTCTTTCAACGAATACTCAGAGAAGCCGGCAGGCCCACCAACAGTCATCAACGCCGGATGCTGGCGCACCGGCACAGCCTCAATGGCAGCCGCGTACCGCGCGCTCGGGCTCCGAAGCCACCACACGCTAACGGATATGGGCGACCTGCAGCAGTGGGCGGTGCTCGAGGAGGCGGCCGAGGCGAAGTGGCCATCAATATCAACGACGTCTCCGCCACGCCCACCCTTCACGCGCGCCGACTGGGACCGCGTCTTCGGAACCTACGACGCCGTCACGGACGGCGGCGCCGATCACGTCGAGGAGCTGGCCGCGGCGTACCCGGACGCCAAGGTCGTCGTCGTGGAGCGCCCCGGCGGCTTCGAGCGCTGGTGGCCGAGCTTCGAGGCCGAGCTCGTGAATCGCTTGCTCACGCCCGGCCCCGTCGTCGCCAATGCGATCATTGCGCCCCTGACGGGCTTCCGGGGTGGTTCGTGCTGCCAGAAGACGATATTGGGCGCGTTTGGCGCGCGCGACGTGGGCGAGGTGAGGGCCAAGGCGCGTGAGTACTACGAGGGGTACTATGAGCACGTGCGGAGGGTGATCCCGGCGCACCGCCGTCTGGATTATAGATTGGGGAGCGGCTGGGCACCGCTGTGTGAGTTTCTGGAGAAGGACGTTCCGCAGGTGGACTTTCCGAGAGTTAATGAGTCGGAGGAGCACTCGAAGAATGCCGATGCGTTCACGCGGGAGCTGGCATTGAGGGCTTGGCGCACAGTGCAGCCGTACTTTGTTTCCGCGGGTGTCCTAGCTGTTGTGGCAATAGCTGTGTATATACGGAGGATTTGAGTAAAAGAATTAGCACTCTTTAAAGATAGGGAAAGGAAACAGTGTCAGATGAAGTAGGGAGATATATCCAATCATAGTTGTACGCATTACATGAACTCGTCTACTCTAATTGCCTCCCTTTAGCTGTTCCATTACAGCATATTAAACTATATTTCAATTGTCTGCGATCTAGCTAGACCGAAAATTTGCAAGATGTTGGTGGCCACTGTCATATCACCGTTACCCACCCCTTTTAACAATCCACATCCGAAATCTGTTTGGCCCACGATGATTCTTAGCTGTTACTAGGCAGATTTGTAGTTCTGTTTCACTGCAAGTTTCACAATGTTTATATTACAAGACTAATTAATTTATATTTTATTTGTAGTTTTTATTAAGATAAGTTAAATAATAAAAAACTATCTTAAATAAAATCATTAAATCGAAACCTTTTTTATTTTAATTAATATTATTTAATAAGTTTAAAAGTAAATTTTAATTTATATTAAAAAATGAAATAATGTATTTAAAAGAAATTCATATATAATAAATATATTACACGACGAATACAAAAAGGAATAAATTTATTTATAAATATTTTTAATAATAACCTGGATAATAATAAGCAAGTCCTTAAAAATAACTAATAGCTGACGAACGCCTTAAGCACGGCGCTATACTGCTGCGCTTTGTGAACTACTTCTTGACGCAGTACCAGTATCCCGCCCACAAGAGCGAGTTGCAAGGTCCCTTGAGCTGCGGGTTTACGCTGTGAAAGTGCTTGGTGGACATGTGGAAGGAGTCAGCGATAGACTCGCAGGTATCCCCGGCGCTAGCCTTGGTCCATTCGCCGCAATTGTCAAGTGCGCCCGGCTGTGTGGGCTCCTGGGCGAGCACCCCGGAGAGACAGAGCGTGAGGACGGAGATATTCCATAGATGAACCATCTTGATTTTCGGTTTTGGATTCTGTTGTTGTCTTGTAGGTAAATTGTTTCGTAGTTAATCTAGGAGGAGGATTAGGGGGAATCCGAAGTAGCGAACTGGAGCCCCATCTCATTTTATAGCCAGTGGCTGTCGTTGTTACTGGCCATTTCTTTATTTGCCGGAAGGACAAGAGATCGTTTGTTCGCCACGCCTTAACAAAGCAAAGTGCTGATTAATTAAGGGAATTCTTTGGGTCTCATCGGGGTGCCTCTGACACGTGACTATACCTAATGATAGTATGAATGCCCTTTTAAATGTAAAAACTCGGGCAATCCGCAGTAAGCTGCTGCCCTAGTCGTTAAGAGTTTCAGCCCGATGATCTTTAAGTAGGTGTTTCCCAGTTAGATCTTCACACCATACCACAGCATAATATGTATGTTTACCATTCTCTTCTCAACGTATGCGGCATAGGATGAAGCGTGGGGTCAGCTGGTTAGAAGAACTAGTTTTCCTTAAAGTGTTAATAAAGCCAAACTTCCGACAGCTCTTTGCACCTCCTTACGGCTCCATGCAATCCCTTTGCGCGCCCCGATTGCTACTATGCCCATTTGCGTACAAATCAATAATATCAATAAAATATTTACAGTAAATATAGATTTATAGCTCCTATATTAACACCCCTTATAGTTACACATTATGTAGTTATAGAACCTACTTGGGTACTTTCTTTCTTTATTATTCATTAATATAAAAAACTTGTATTACAACTAATATAAAACAGTCACTAAGTTACGTATAATATAGCTTTGTTAAAACCATAGTTAAACCATGACATTTTCTGTAATTATAAAGGCTAATCTTTGATTAACTAAAGGGTGAAAACAACCCGCTTAATCATTTATAATAACAACGAGGTGATTATATCCCTAGGCAATCCGTGGCTTGTGGTTTCAATTTCATTATATTTTAACATGTATTCATTATCATCACCTCCAGTTCAACAAAGCCTTCGTATCTATTACTCATCCCGCGTCATTACGCCCACTCGCATGTAATCCTGCTCTAAGTCAAAATATTTCACAAAGATTGTTTCTTGCGAAAACCTAACCAGAATGTAAATAAACTCCATTAAATTTCCACTCTTTTCAGCTTTAATCTTTTCATCGGGTATACATTCACTCATTTGGGTATAACTTCAATACACGCAATTAGCTGTTTTGGTATTAATGCTGTCGTAGAAGCAACTTGGAAAATACCTGAGCAGTTGTGCTTGAGCTTTTTCCTTCTCGAAACATTATAGGTCTAACAGAGATATGGAACGTGTGGCGCTTTCAAGCCATCCAGATTCCACTAGGTCTCGAAGCAGAACTAATAACTCCATCATCGCGCCATTGAAATATAGTTCTGGTAGGTCTATGAGGTGAACTCTAGAAATGCCACCGCAGGGACTATTTATCGTCATGGCTATGTTTTGTAATCGCTTGTCCAGTTTAATTAGATCAATGGTGAGAGATTGGCCACTGGTCCATTGTAGATTCCTCAAAGCTGGATGAGATTCATATCGTTTCCAGTCGTTGCTTGTGTGATAGTATGCTGGGTTTGAAGCTCTGGCTAAGTCTATGGCTAAGTGTCTATAATAAATCATCAGTCAACTAAACGCTAGCTGTCGAAGGTAGGTAATGGGTTTCTGCGAACCTTTTGATACTGTGTAATCTGTGAGCTAACAAAGGTGAGAGATGATCAAAATTCCACAAGGACGCTAGGTCCTTGGATTCGACTTCATACAACTCGGCGTATCCGTCAACCACACGTCGAAGATGTGTCAAAGCCGCGTTATGGATATTCCTATCCTTTTTGAACAGACCTTCTTCTAGCCAATCTTCGATGTATGCTGAGATATCATGTGCTATTATTCGCCGGATAATATCCCGCCTCCAGAGAGAAATCTGTGGGGATATTACTGAAGCAGGATTGAGAACTGTTTTCAGGAATAATTCTTCTCTTGTTGGACCACTGATCGTAATAGTTAAAAATTGACCCTGCCTCCGGTTCCTCAGTGCCGCATTGAAGGAATGTTGAGCCGATTGCAGCGTCTGCCGTGCCTTAGCTCGTGGGTTACGACGAATGGCTTCTACCACTGATGCTCGGTGAACAACATTATATACTTTCGTGGCGAATAGCTCCTGGTCAAAATCGAACACCAGGGAGAGCTTTGAAGAAATGCCACTTAATACACTAATAGGCTTTGTTCTAGAGGACTCGATATCACGTAGAACATATAGAGATGCTGAATCCTGTTTAGACTTTTGCAGCGCCTGTTGCGTAGTTGGTTCTTCCAAATGTTTCTTTTGTTGTTGGACGTCATTGCTATTTTGCTTAGTATTTCAACACTTCGCTGCTAAGGGGCTTGGCTAACCAATGACATGCTGTGAGAAGTAGATTCATGCTTGCTGTTTGACGATCAATCATTTGTAGCACATCATCTAGTGATGACCCACGAAACACCAATTTGAACCTTTTTCTTAGATCTAGTGTACTGTTCCTGAACTTGGTGCTGCTTTGAACATTATCTAAGAAGAGATTGACCTTATTGGCCAATATTTGGCAACACTGCAATGAACCGTCCAGTTCTATCCGCAGTAGATAGCTCTCGTCTGTCTCACCCAGACTCATCCATTGGCAGATGGCAGATAGGGCAGCTCTTAGAGTGTTCAATTGTGTTCTCAGGTTCAGAAGCAGGAGATCGGCATCTTTCCAACGTCCTTGAAGGTCGCTCAGCGTCTGTATGGACTTCCCCAGCAGCCCAATGAGCTGAATGGCGACTCCGCTGACTCTGATTATTGAAGCTGGGTCCATGGCTAAGTAACTATATCACAAGTACTGGGGCAGATGGAGGAAGAACGGAAGAAAGGGAAAACATGATCATCGCAGGACACCAAAAGAAACGCGCACATGTAGGAGCTCAATCATCAGAACAAGGCGTCCTGCAGTGCCACACACCCCTTAGAATCACAGCCCCCGGGTGGTTGAATGCAACATTGCACACAAATCTGCAGAAGTCAATCGGTGACGAATCCTCTATAAATTTCGTCTCGGTCAGCTCATGAGAAGGCTCTCTGGGGGGCTAATTGGAAAATGTGATAGCCTATTAGAGGCGAGGGGCTTATGTAGGCTTGTAATGGCCGCATCTAGGGCAATGGATTGAGTTAGTAAGGTGGGGGCAATTTGTTTCCCGAGTGTGCCTAGCGAAAACCGGAGGGGTCTCAATGTTCAATGTGGAGAACTTCAGAGGGAACCCAGTATCGTGTAACAGCTTATTTCGACCTCAACCTTACTATATAGGTACCCACACGTAAGCCACCTGTACAGCCACCAGCGTCATCATCGAGCTTTTACTTTCTTTTAGAACCTCGCTATAAAAAGTCGGTTGAGCAAGCGAGGGAGAAAAGGGAAACGAAACGAAACGAAGATGGCAAGCACTATCGCGAAGCGCTTCAAGCTGGTGTTCTTCGTGCCGCCGGCCAACCTCGGCGCCTGCAAGGCGGCCATCTTCGCCGCGGGTGCGGGGCGCTACCCGGGTCCCGGAAACTACACGGAGGTCTGCTGGACGGCGCAGGGTACGGGACAGTTCCGGCCCGGCGGCTCGGCGAACCCGCATATCGGGACGGTTGGCGCGCTGGAAGAGCTCGAAGAGACAAGGGTCGAGACGCTGGTTGTGGGCGAGGATACGGTGCAGAAGGCGGTTGATGCGCTGAAGAAGTGAGTGATCTTTATTTCCCTTCGGCTGGTCTCTATCTCCGTCGTGGTCTGCTAGTTGGATGGTGGTATGGTTGGGAGGATGCAATGGTTTTTTAGTATTAATGGCATACTGCAGGGCTCACCCTTACGAAGAACCTGCCTATGAGGTTTACAAGTTGGAAGACTACTAGGTGGCCTCTTCACCCGGCCTTGGAGAATGATGTTTAGAAGTTCCATTCAGGCATTCTATGCTACGGGCTTGGCGACCAAATGTATGTTCTAATCACAAAACCAGGCTCATACTCCAGCAAGGATTGAGATGGTATGTATACAGGTTTAAGAAAGAGGCGTATACCTTGCACACTTGTCTGTATGATCACTTGAATAAAGTTTGAAGCTTGAAATCATTTCCAAACGAAATAAGGCTATGATAATTGATTTGGGATCTGCTTTCCTGTAGACATTTCGTTGATTGCTCTTCATAGTTAATGTTCGACTCAAAGAAGCATCCTTATGGAAAAAGAGGGCCTCTTCTTAAGAAGGGAATTTGAAGGAATTCTTACGATTTCATTGGCTACTAAATGTCAACCTTAGTGGCATATGCCGGCAATTTTCCGCCCTCAGGCCCCTGGAGCGTTAGTTGAGTCATCCCGGCCTTATCAGCTTATCATCGCTTATCCGCTCTACCCAATTCAATTAATTCCTTGGGGCAATTCACCCCGCCCCCGCCTTAATGAAGGAAGTTTGGTTGAAGTGTCACAATTTCTCAATCACCAACTTTAGCATCCCACCCACACGACCGATCATAGACGGCGAAGTCACGCGAACCTGTAACCAAAACCCACGCGAGAAACTGTCGTCATGGCGGACGCACAAGATCAATCCAAGAGCGCCCTAAAGAAGGCCGAGAAGCAGGCCAAGATGGCCGCCTCGAAGGCAGAGAAAGCTGCTAAAGCTGCCGCGCTTCCTATCGTCGGGGGAGCTAAGAAGGGTGGTGATAACAAAGACATTATTGGTATCACAGTTTCTAAAGAGACCAATTTCCCCCAGTGGTATCAGGAACTGGTTATCAAGGCCGAGCTCGTGGAATACTACTCTGAGGTAAGAATGAGTCCCGATCGATTTTGTTGTCATGTCCGACACCGGCAGGCGCGTCGGCCATAAAGTATTAACTGTCATTATTATGATGGTGTCCTTTGCTGACTTCAGATGTATTGCAGATTTCTGGCTTCTATATCCTTCGACGTGAGACCCTCTTCCGACAGCATTATACTCGAACCCACTAACGCCAGAGAATGGACAGCGGGCGCAATGTACATTTGGAATGTCATTCGCGCTTGGTTCCAGGAAAGAATTGGAGACATGGGTGTGGAGGAGGCGAACTTTCCCATGTTCCTATCCGCTAAGTCATTAGAAAAGGTCAGTGGGTGTCATCATGAGCTACCCAGATCACGATATTCTCTGACAGGGACTAACTTCGAAATAGGAGAAGTATGCACCCGGCCGATAGGGCAGCATCGTCGACACACTTTAGCTGGAACAAATTACTAACAGCTCAACCATAGGGAACATGTTGAAGGCTTTGCTCCAGTACGTCTTGCTTATGCCCTTAAGCTGTGGCCATGCTAACAACTTTGTTAGGAATTAGCATGGGTGACCAAGGCGTATGTTACCCCTATCCTACCAGCACACACTACAGCTAACCCCATTTAGAGGAGACAAAGACTTAGAGGTTGGTCCATGTACTCACGTATAAGTAATGAATATATCCGATTGACACGATTATTAACATAGGTCCCTGTTGCTGTTCGCCCTACGTCTGAGGCAGTCATGTAAGACCGATCTATCCTATCATAAGATACGATGCTAATGATGGTCTGCAGGTACCCCTATTATTCCAAGTGGATTCGATCCCATCGAGACCTTCCTCTCCGGTTGAACCAATGGAACAGTGTCGTAAGCACAGCCTCGGATATCCAGCGTTGTGTTCATCACAAATTGACATCATTCTTCAACATATTAGGTCCGATGGGAGGCCAAGCAAACAACCCCGTTCCTCAGAGCCAGGGAGTTCCTATGGCAGGAAGGTCATACGTGTGTAACCCTGGTGTCTATCTCTGAATATTTGGTTAATCTATGAACAGTGCCCATCTTACGGAGAAGCTCGCGGAGGAGGAAGTTCTTCAAATACTTGAGCTCTATGCTGGCGTCTACGAGGTCAGCGACTCTCATCCCTATACATAGGGTGTCAGTTAACGTTTAATAGGAACTTCTAGCAGTCCCCGTGGTACGCGGCAAGTACGTTATACACCACCGAACGAAAGCAGATGACATCAGTCTAGTGTTGACCATTATGGATTGTATAGGAAGACCGAAAACGAGAAGTTTGCCGGTGGCTACTGGACATCAACTTGCGAGGGTTACATTCCCACGAACGGACGTGGAATCCAGGGTGCCACTTCGCAGTAAGGTCCCCTTATAAGTAACGTTAGGTGAGGCTCGGCTAACATGGCCTTTCAGTGCCCTCGGACAGAACTTCAGCAAGATGTTCGACATCACCGTAGAAGACCCAGATAAGAAGGGAGAGAAGATCAATGTTTGGCAGAATTCTTGGTATGCATCTCCGCCCTCATCATGCTTTACTAGTCCAGATCGTAGAGCCTGCATTGCAGTCTTCCACAGCCTGTTGGACAATACTAACTGCCTAATGTTCAAATAGGGGTTTGTCCACTCGGGTCATTGGCGTCATGGTCATGTTGCACGGAGATGACAAGGGTCTTGTCCTACCCCCTCGGGTATCTAAGATCCAGGCAATTATCATTCCTGTTGGCATTACCGCCAAGATGAGCTCCGAAGATAAGGAGACACACATCAAGAAGGTCAACGATATCCACGACACCCTTAAGAAGGCGAAGGTCCGTGCCGATATCGACGAGCGGGAAGGATAGTAAGTCAAACCCGCAGAAACTCCTTTCTGACTGTTTACCTATCTTCATTTTACTTGAGTATTGCTAACCACGTAATCCAGCACTCCTGGTTTTAAATTTGCCGACTGGGAAATGAAGGGCGTGCCCCTGCGACTCGAGTTCGGCCCCAAGGACGCGGCCAACTCGGTAGTCAGCTACGCGCGCCGCGACACGGGCGCCAAGGGCACGATCCCGCTCGACCAGCTGGCGACGCAGGTTCCCGCGCTGCTCGAGACGATCCAGAAGGACCTCTACAACAAAGCGGACGAGGCGTTCCGGACGCACCGCCTGCAGCTGACCGAGTGGGAGAAGGTCGTCCCGGCCCTGGACGCGCGCAACGTCGTGCTGATCCCCTTCTGCGAGGAGCCCGCCTGCGAGGAGCGCCTCAAGGAGATGACGAAGAGCGACGACCACAAGGAGCTGGGCCCGGATGGGAGACAGCTGCCTAGTATGGGCATGAAGAGCTTGTGTATTCCTTTTGACCAGGTACGTCATGATGATGATGGATTGTTCTTGAAGATATAACTTGATCACATTACTACCTCTTCGTTGTGGGCACAAGAGTAAAAAGAGAGAGAGAAAGACAGATTGCTAACACTGGTGGTTTTGATCCAGCCCGAGGGTCTCGTCAAGGGCGAGACGAAGTGCCTGAACCCCGAATGCGGCAAGCTCGCGAAGTCTTGGACGATGTTCGGTCGCAGCTACTAATCGCCATACTATCTATCTATCTATCAATCAAGCATGGGGTGGTATGTTGTCGTGGTTGAAGCGTTTTCCTGAATAGGTGCTGGACAGATAGCGTAGATAAATATCGGTGTTAAAGTGGAGATGTTTCCGTCGTTTTCGAGAAAGTGCTGGTTATGCCCGGGTTTCATCTCTTCTTCTATCATGTCTTCCAGCATGGCGTATTAGGAGGAAGTGGGTTGGTTGGTTGATGGTGATTCCAGATATGTAGCAGAGGAGAGGAGCTAGGTCGTGTTTACTGGGTACATATTAGGTAGGGGAGAGGCGACGGATGTAGTCGGAGAGATCTTCACTAGTTCGTCATATCTTCCTTTGCTTCTAGCGTAGTAGACAGTAAATGAAGAAAAAAAAGATCCGTAAAATCTTCTCTCAGTTTTCAAACGGTGTCTACCGTTTGTTCACATTAAATGGATGCGCTGTCATCGATATTCTGACGGCTCCGTCGTTCGCCACTCTAACTCGGTTTCTGCAGAGCAGACCCTTCAAAAATGTTTACGAGGACAAGGTAACATAAAGAACTAGCATGTGAACTACGAAGAAGTAGTGTATGCGTATGGTATGTTTATTACATCCATCTCGGTACATACAGGATTCCATTCCTGGTCCATCAAGTACATTAAGAACCTCTAGGGAAATCCTCCACGCATTGTTTATCAGATTACATTCCCATAATCTTCCCCGAACCTCTTAGCCATGTTTCAACCCTTCCAAAAGTGTGCAAACTTGCTGATGGGGAGAAGCCTTACAGCCTACAATGCTAGCATGACGGGTGCAAACCAATGTTGTTCAGGCCATCGTGTCACTCATCAGTCATGACTTAGCATTTGTAGCACTCGCAATGAAAGGCCGGATTGTAAGGGCCAGCATCATTGACGGCGATGACCACCCAGGGGTCTACACAGAAAGTACTTGGTTAGTCCGCCCATCTACGTAGCTATAAGATAGTCACGGAACAGAGGAAAGGGAATACTTACAATCGTAGTCTTCGCACATCTTCATCACAAGGATGTCCCAGTATCTTGATGCGATGCTACTAACACCCATGATGCCATCCGTGCTTGCATAGCAGTCACGGAGGATCATGGCGTCCCACGGGTGGATTCGGCAGGACTCGGGCGGTCCGCGGAAGATGCGCGTCTTGCTCGGCATGGTGGCTAGGAAGCCCCAGTTAAAGCCCGCGTTAGGAGTGCCCTCGATGTTGACATTGACTAGATTGGTCACGTTAGTGATAGGGTTTCATTGGATTCAAGTCAAAGGTAGTCAGTCGTACTCTTCATGGACTTCCACTGAACAGGGTTCGAGACATCGATGTCATTGAATCCAACGAGCTGGCCTCCCGCCTGAGAGACCATCTTCTTGCAGGCCTTGTCTTCCTCGACAGACCAGTCACTCTATATTGCCACTATTAGTCAGCAGCAAAAATCCAAGTGTAGGAGAAAGTGCAACTTACGGATCCGAATTCCTCTTCGCCCTGCTTCAGGTGGTACTACAATGACAACAGCAGGTATTAGAAACATTACTTTCACGAAGTTTGACGATCCTAAATTGACGCGTAATGTTACGTACCATCTTTCGCAGGTAGCTTCGCTGGCCGTAGCTCACGAAGGGGACGGGACCGGCGTTGATCAGGGCGCGGTCTCGGTCGTCAATCGGGGAGTCCTTGAACCACGCCTCTGGCTTGTTGCGGATCATGTTGTGAGCAGCACATGCTTTCGGGGAGAGCGGCACAGGCCGGTCCAAGGAGCCCATGAGAGCAGCGAGGACAGAGGGCGGGATAGACATGTTTGCAGTGGAAGGGAATGGAGGGGATCTGATGCGATGGTTTATGGTTTAGATTTCGTGATCGTTGATGATATGAGTGTACAACTCGGAGTGTTGGTTGTTGGGTGTTGGGTTGAAGGTGGAAGGAGGAGAAGTGAATGGTTTAAGAAGTGGGACAGAGAGAGAGAGAGAGATGTGTCGCTTTCTAAATGAACGAAGGTCCTAAGGATGGATGGATGCCTAAAAACAGGTGACCAGCTAGCACTTTGTAGTGTCGTTGCTTCCTCAAATTGGTGAAAGATGAGTTTCTTAGGAAGTTGCAAGCGTACGTACATACGTACTTACTCAGGTACTTACCCGGTTACATCGTCAGGGACGCAAGCAAAGCACCTTAGATCTAATGAATAAATAAATGCCTAGAAAATTAGACATACTCTACATACGGAGGCTACGGACATTTTGTAATCAGATGGACCATCCGATGTTTCTTGATAATATTGCTATCTACGAAACCTCTCTCTTAGCACACCTAATGGTGTCAAGAACTATATTAGCTACTATTTCAACTGTATCAACGCCTATGCCACTGTGATATGACCTATGGGAAGGTTTATAATTATTCTCCAGGGCGGGACTTTCTGTCTTATGTTTCCATAGTTGCTCATGCACTTCCCTATTGTCCAGGTTGCAGAACTTCTGTGCAATTCACAGGTAAGTTCAAGTGCCACCTAACGAATTGAACACCACGAACTTCCCATCTCCTTTAACCATATTGAAAGCCAAGAGCATAACAATGGAGAAATTAGAGATATAGGTATCTACATTTTGTCTGCCGTAAGTTGAAAGATGGCTATCAATGCAGCCTTGTGTAACGACCCACCCCTCCCCCCCCCCCACCCAGTCCTCAGGATGGTTTTGCTCATTCTTAGGACCTACAACCCGTGAAATAAGCAGGGCCTTGTTAAATCTCTGGTGGCCCTAGGGAATGCTGTTTAATGTATAGTTGTAACAGTTATCACCTTGGCTAGGCTAATTACATTCTTCACATTTGCCGTATCAAAGCCATTCAATTGCAGACGTTTGGGTTGATCCATAATATCGTGTACCTAGTCCAGCACCCGGAGATATAACAAAGTATGCCCATGTTTTCCTTTTTAGACAATATAGATGATCAGTCTACTAGTTAATAGGCACACATCCCGAATTAATGGTTAAATGCATCGTTTATATATGACATAGAGCATAATACACTGACCTTACGATTCATGGCAAATTTAATCCGGCTGGTCAATGTGATTGATTGCGTTGGTGGCTAATCTAGATCTAAGCAGGCTTAACAAGGATTGATAACAATTATTCCCCATATAGTAGTTAGGGGAGCAGAAGACCTTGTATCGCATCGCTAGTAAGTGTCTTAGCTGAAGGAGAACATTGCGGCCGCATGAAGCTAAATCACCTAGCACTAACAAAATACCTACCTAGGTAAGAGCTTGCGGCCGCAATACTATGAACTAACTTGTCTAGATCTGATCACCTTCCCAATCTGGAAAGTCATAGGGCTGATACTATCTATATTTGACCTACATCCTGAGCTGTCGTTTAATCCTCAAATATGGATGTATCCAATAGAGGAGCTACATAGGTAGATTTTTTATGCCAAGGCCCCTGACTTATGTAATACCCTAAACCCCCTGAATCTCTCCGACAAAATAACTTGTGTATATATAGTCACCTTTTGCCCAACCTTCTCTCCGAGTTCGATTTATCTAGACACGTCAAATAAGAATCAAAGGAAAGCTATCAGCAAAGATGCAGTTCTCCACCACCTTCAACGCCATCATGGCCCTAGCCCTCGGCTCCAACGCCGCCTCCATCAACGCCCGTCAAGAGCCCATGGTAGCATCGATCAATACATACAATACGGCGGAGTGCAGCGACCTTCCCCAAAACGGCATCGAGCTCCTGTCGGAGTCGGTAGGGAAATGCGGCTCGTACGAGTGGGAACTGCTGGGCGTAATGCCCTATATTTTCGAGAGCAACTGCACGTGTATGTTATGCCCTTCCCCCCTTTGCCAGATTCCTTCATCGTATAAGTACAATTTCTGACAATAGCACTACAGTCACTGTCTACTCTGGTGCGGATTGCAGTGGGACCAGTACTGATGTGGACTCATTCATTTGCGCCGAGAGTGGCGAATCATATAAGCTCACTTGCTAAAAAAACTATTGGATGGATATGTATGTGTGCTCTAGAGCCCACAGGTGGTTGTATTCTCATATGTCGGTACCTAAGGTCAATCAAAAGATTTCTTCTTAATAAAGATTGAGCATACGCGAATATTAATAAATTAACGACCAGCATGAACTCGGATCATCAGGTGTAATCATACGGGGAAATGTATCCGAAGAATTTGTGCAATTTTCTGTTATTCATCTAACAACAAAATCTCTATTAGGCTTGTTCTTAAGTTCCCGAACAGTAAACGGAGCATCGAACGACCTAAGTAAATCTTCATCTAACGTAAACCTACAAACTTAATACGTGCTTTTCCTCTACCTTCTATCGATACCTAAATCCAAGAATCCAGGCTGTGAACATAAGCTAGTCGAGAAGATGAAATATACAGTATAGTACCCTATATGTTTCTACAATTTATACACCCAGGAGAGGAAGTACTCTAGCTTCAAGCTTGGTTGCATACATCGCTAACTACTTAACTAATGCCAAAAAGTAGGCAGCCGCAGGGGTTGATTGTTTAAGTATGAGGCGTCTCCGGTGGTTGAATAGATGAGGGAAGCTATATGAGTGTATAGATATAATGCAAGTATTTCATGAGATGCTTTCATTATTTTCATGAATGCTTCATACGAGCTTTACAGATACTTGGCACCGTAGAACAAATCCGGTCAATGAATCAGTCAGCTCCCCATACGCAGATTATCGCATGATTGAATCCAATCTAGGAAAAGAAGGTTAGCCTAGCAGCTCACTGCGTATATTATTAGGAATTTCACTCTAATTTATGAAATATATTCTGCTCAAAGTGTTCTGTTCGATGTGTTCTCTTTTTCGACGCTATCTAGATGCCTGGAAGCTAGGTGCATGTACATCACCATGGAGATATTAGGAGCAATTATAATGACCAGGCATTAGTATGGCATTCTGTCATCGCATTCACTATGTTAGATTTCTTTCTTGCTTCAACCCAATATACTTCATTGGTGGGATTCGTAGTTACATGTATACCATCTAAACTAGCCAATAAACTTCGTGAGGATGTTACTTGCCCGTAATACGTCGCTACTTCATCAAGACAATCATCCTAGACAACATTCCGCTTCCCTGGAAGTCGGCCCCCCTCCCCTCTTTAAACGTCAGCGCCTATGCCCAAGCATCTCCCCTTGAGTTAGTATACTACTTTCAGCAGGTTATATCTCGTATTTCGGCCAGACCCGGCCAAACAGCTTCAGTTATGATACCATTGTATGTACATATGCAAGGCAACATTGTTACTGTGCCTCACTAGTTATTTCTATTCCTTACAGTGCGCGAGTGAAAACATACACTAAGTGGTCGTCTTACGCATGCAGAGTCAATGCGTGAGTGCATTTGGGCCTTTAATGCCGTGTTGGAGAGCATCACTATAGTAAGCATCGGTGCATTATTAAGAAGAAATAGGGCGATAACAGGGCGTAGCCGAAGGCGTCCAATACCTCCCTGCAAGGCTTGTAGTCTCATCGTCATTATCACGTCTCTGACAAAATCCCAGTAATGGATAATGATATATTGCTACCGTATCACGGCTTACGTGGCTATTGGGGAAATAGGACGACAATCCGCTGCACTTGGGCGGCGGGACAAAGACGTGGCCGTCACTACAGGCTCGTGAGACTAGAGGTATTCATATATGGGGAAGTTAGTCAAGGATTCTAAGCGATGAGATGTTGGTAATGAGAACTCCCGGGGGGTACATGCGAAGATGGTTCGCGGGAGAAAGCATAAAGTAAGCGGCATTCTCTTTATCTAGTAAAAAAAGGAGGCTGTATTGTTCTCTCCCTCACTGTATGACTCGAAGCATTTCAAACCAATCTCGAACCCTTTGCAGAAAATCCTCGGGTAGAATAGTTTTACCCCCCTTATTTTGTGACTCGAGAGTGGCACGGTTGCAATATCCTTTACCCTTGCTCTACGGTCTCATCTTTCATTTGGTTCCGAATTCAGGCATCGAATATTTAGATCTACGCTCTACCCATATGTCGGTCTCGTTCTAGTATACACCGTTATTACCAACGCTTCTCCTTACTTATAATCCTAGACCGACCGTTTGTCGTCATGGCTGAAATTGATGCTGCTAAAATAGATGTATACGGGGACAACAAAGTACCCCCAAGCCTTCCAATTATGGACAGCGCATCTAGGACAAGCCCTTCCATGACTGATGCCGACTCGAGCTCAGACGACGGCCTCAAGGGGCCTATCCCGGTAGCTATCTGCGGCATAGCTACACGCCTCCCCGGAAGCATTAGCTTGATTGAGCAACTCTGGGACTTTCTGGTCAACAAAGGCGATGCATGCGCCCGCATTCCAGCCCAACGGTATGCCACACATGGACCTGAGGGCAATGCCGCTCTGGCGGCCGAGTTCCATGGAGATGACTCTAGAGGTACAACCTCCACGGGCGCGCCTCATTGGAAAGCACACGGGTACATGCTCGACCACATCGACCTTTCTGCCTTTGACTCCTCCCTTTTCTCCATGGCACGAGCCGAGCTGGCTATTGTGGATCCACAGCAACGTCTTCTGCTAGAACTTACCCGGTAAATCATTCCCTGCAATGTCCGATCATGTATGTTCCTGCTAATTTGACTCTGAACTGGAGCGAGTGTTTTGAAAACGCTGGTGAAACTCGCTGGCGCGGAGAAGATGTGGGTGTATACATCGGTTCATTCGGAGAGGACTGGAACGATATCCAGTATCACGATCGCCAGGACCTTCATCTTTACAAGCTCACCGGTGCTAGTAACTTCATATCGACCAACAGAATCTCTTATGAGTACAACTTAAAAGGGCCAAGGTAAGTACATCGTCTTTAGCGCGTCCCTTGATAGCTCGCTAACAGGGCTATAGCTTAGTGCTGAGAACTGGTTGTTCTGCCTCATTATACGGCCTCCACCTGGCTTGCCAGGCTCTACAAGCGGGCGAAATATCTGGTGCTCTTGTAGGGGGGAGGAACTTGATCATGAACCCCTCTAGTGAGACAGAACTGCCCGTACCTTAAAATTCTTGAGCTTGATGCTAACCGCACCCATGATCAGAGGTTGAGACTATGTTCAATGCTGGCGTACTAAGCAAGGGCGCCTCGTCACGGTCCTTTGATGCTGGTGCCGATGGCTATGCCCGAGGAGAAGCCGTTAACATTATCTATGTTAAGAGGCTAGACGATGCCATTCGCGATGGAAACCCAATCCGTGCCGTTATTCGCACCACTGCGAGCGACTGCGACGGCAAGACTCCTGGCCTAACGAAGCCCAGCAGTGAAGCTCATGAGGCCCTGATCCGTGCCTCGTACAATGCTGCTGGACTAGAAGACCAGATGGGGAGGACGGGGTTCTTTGAATGTCATGCCACGGGCACCTCAAGTGGCGACCCCGAGGAGGCCAAGGCGGTGGTAAATATCTTTAGCGATAAGGGTGGCCTGTATATCGGATCCGTTAAGGTATGTCTTCTACCCAAATCTTTCAGTTGATGCGGAGACCCTGGCTGAGATTCCTTAGCCAAATTTAGGCCATTCCGAAGGGGCCTCAGGGATTACTTCGCTTCTCAAGTCCATCTTGGCACTGGAAAACAAAGTAATCCCCCCTAACATCAAGTTCCACCAGCCAAACCCTAATAGTAATGAACCAACAACTTTCCAGTAAACGCAACATAATATTGACATGCCTATAGTCCCCTTTAAATGTGGTGGTCTCCGTGTTCCCACAGATGCGGTGCCGTGGCCGTAAGACCGCCATGAGCGTGCCAGTATCAACTCGTTTGGAGTCGGCGGTGCCAATGCCCACGTAATCTTGGACTCAGCTGCCTCCTTCGGCCGGAAGACCAGCCCTTGTACAAGCGGTTGGAAATCGTCAAACGGGGCTCATTGAATTCATTGCAGTGGATCGAGAGACCATTACTAGACGATCTAACTGGCGAGGAGGTATATATTGATATTCGAGCCGTAGGCATGAACTTCAAGGTAGGTCATTATCACAACCGCAGGGAGCTTTCCACGTGGGCCCGACTAACATTTATTACTCTTCCCCGTATACATACCCTTCCAAATCTATCTCTCCTGTCCCCTGAGTCACTGATGTACCTCTTTTTATACTCTTTTGTACTTGATTCATTCATTTCTAATGGCGCTGAAATATAATATCAGGATACCCTCGTTGCCATGGGAATTATCAACGGGCCCACGGGAGCAGGAGATGGATTTGGTGTCGAATGCTCTGGGGTTGGTCGCGCTGTGGGGCCTGATGTCACAGATCTCTCCGTCGGGGATAGGGTCATGGCTATCACCCAGGACGCCTACGCCACCATGACAAGGACGGCGGCGTCCCGCTCCATAAAGATACCAGACGAACTAAGTTTTGAGGAAGCAGCAGGAATGCCATGCGTCTACCCCACCGTCATCCACGGAGTCGTCAATCTAGCACGGCTGGAGAAAGGACAGACCATACTGATCCACTCGGCATGTGGAGGTGTTGGACTGGCAGCCATATACATCTGTCGGATGATCGGTGTCAATAAGATCTACGCCACGGTAGGAAGCCCTGATAAGGTACAATACCTGACCGACACATTTGGGCTTCCGCGGTCTCATATTTTCTCCTCGCGAGACGCCAGTTTCCTTCCCGGCATTATGCGCGAGACAGGCAATCGTGGGGTCGACGTCGTTCTGAATTCTCTATCTGGGGAGCTGTTGCACGCCTCGGTAAGTTGATATCTAGGCCAAACACTGTTACGCCGTCATGTTCTAACTAAACAACCCCTTCGCAGTGGAAGTGTGTTGCCGAGTTTGGCAGCATGGTAGAGATTGGGAAACGCGACTTTCTCGGCCAGGGACGTCTCGACATGGAGTCCTTCGAGGGTAACCGCGCCTTTTTCGGCATCGAAATGTGGCCCATCATTACGAAGCAGCCAGATCGCATCCGAAAGCTGGCTGAGCAGTTCATGGGGTACTACCGTACTGGGGCTCTCAAGCCCATTAGGCCCATCCTGGTGTTTGACGCAGCTGACGTCGAATCCGCTATCCGAACCATGCAGAAAGGTCAGCATATAGGAAGCTCGTCGTCCGCATCCCCGAAGATGTGTCCATGATCACAGCCAAACCCGCGCGGCAGGGGTTTTCCTTCCGCGCCGAAGTCTCCTATCTACTTGTTGGTGGCCTCGGTGGGCTCGGTCGATCCATCGCTATGTGGATGGTCGAAAATTGGGCTAAACATCTCATTTTTCTTTCGCGGAGTGGTGGCAAGAAGCAGAAAGAAGTGGCCCTGGTTAAAGCACTGGAAGTGTCCACGTGCACCGTCGATGTCGTGACGGGTAGTGTCACCGAAATGGACGACGTGGTTCGTACCGTTAACCAAGCCCGGGCCCCCATCGCCGGAGCAATCCAGTTGTCCGTGGTGCTGCGAGACCATCTATTCATGGACATGCCGTTTGAGGCGTGGGAAGCTGTGACTGCTCCCAAGATCCAGGGGACGTGGAACCTGCACACGGTGCTGGCGCGGCAGCCCTTAGACTTCTTTGTTCTGTTCAGCTCTTTTGCCGGCCTCAACGGACAGCGCGGCCAAGCAAACTACGCGGCAGGAAGCGCATTCCTCGACGCTTTTGTGCAGTTTCGTCACGGGTTAGGGCTTCCAGCATCTGTACTCGATGTAGGCGCTGTTGCCGACGTGGGGTTTGTTGCCGGGCGGCCAGATCTGATCCACTTCTTCGAGACGACGTCGCACCACTTCCTACGAGAGCAGGACGTACTTGACTCTCTTCAACTAGCCATCCAGAAGTCAATCCCAAGACGACGCAGGCCAGACGAATCATCGTTCGTGTCGGACAGCCAGGTTGCTCTAGCTATGCGATCTACAATTCCGCTGTCGTCTCCGCAGAACCGGAATGTGTGGAGACGCGACGCTCGCCTGAGCCTGTACCGTAACCTCGAAGCCGATGCTGCGGAAGCCAGCCGAGATGGCGACGCGGCCGGGGGAACAACAACGGGTGGTGACAGCAGCGAAGATGCGGCAATACGGAGATTGCTAGCGGCGGTCGAAACCGACCCATCCGTCCTGGCGCAGGATGCCTTTGTTGAGCAGCTCGCGCGCAGCATTGGCGTCGCCTTTTTCAGTTTCATGATGAAGCCAGTTGAAGAGCTCGACGTCAGGGCGGAACTTGCGACATTAGGCATCGACTCGCTTGTTGCCATCGAGGTGCGCAATTCGTTGCGTCTCCGGTTTACCATTGAGGTTTCCGTGCTGGAGATCATGCGTAGCGACAGTATACTGGGATTGGCGAAATTGGGAGCGAGGATGTGGACGGCTAGGCTGGCTGCAAAATAGGAGATTCTCCAAACACGAGTTACGAAATGTGGAATAGAACAGAGCGATGCACAGTATGTAAACGTTAACTCCATTCGCATATAGAATTCAAATAACGACTGTGTTTGATTGAAGTTGCCGGTCCCCTCGACACTAAGGGGTTCCCGACAGTGCCATTCCCTCGTCCCCATTTATATCATGATAGGGGAGAAGCAAGCATATGTTTTATACATGAATGGTTTATCAGTAACGAAGTATCATTTCTAACGTGTCCAGTATATGAAGCCATAGTTAGAACTTTCTAATTAATCTACTAAGATAAAATCGGGAATGATCTCGGCCTGGTTGTGATACCATTAGACTAAGTAGTATCTGGGCTTCAAATATCTTAAACTTGATGGGTAGAACCCAATTTGTTTGACATTGTGAATACTACTTCAGGGGTGATTCAAGCCCCGTCTTTCATATACTTAAGTGTTCTGCTTTTGCAGGATCAAGGTATTTCCCTCGCTATTTCTTTAGATATTCTACCTAAATTCCCGCGTCAATTATCACATGGTGCTCTTTTGTAACTTGTTGTGAAGCAAAGTAACCAAGTCTGGGGGTTTCTTTCAATAATGCCTGTTGGCCTTGACCTTCGTGATACCATTTTATTTTAATAGTTAAAACTTTAGAGATTCTTTTCATGTTTCTATAATTATACTATTTCGTGTTGATAATGCCGTGTAGTTAGTGAGTGGTGTAATTACATCATAAACCCAATCAATTTAGTGAAGGGCTAGCTAGTCATCTTGGACCACTCCAAGTGCCTCGGGAGTAGAGAAGTTATGCCTATTTTCCCCTTTGGCAACGAAAGAGTCCCGGATCTTCCTAACATTGCCCAAAACCCAATCAAGTCTAGGAGTCCATCGAAACGGGCCATGTCGACGACCAGTATGGACATGTCGCCGACTAAGGTGATCACTATCACTATCAGAGACCGGTGGTGTTGTCGAGGCCGAACGAGAAGACCTTCTCTTCCTTTTCTTAGCGGCACGCTTGTTCTCTTCCGCCTCATCAGCCTCCAGACACCACTCTTCCAGACGATCAATATACTCAGCACATTTGCTTCCGGGGAGGTTGTGAAAAGACCTCTCGTTCTCGCCCCGCTTCCCGTTGGCGATGTCATCCTGCCACCTCGCCACCTCGTTGGCCTCTATTTGGCGCATCTCCGTCTTGTACGGGTAAAACAGAGTCCCTTTGACCCCGCGCGCGACAACGTGAGCCTGTGCCTGCGCGACCAGCCACGTCGGCCCAGCTTTCGGGAGACCTACGAACATGAGGCTCTCGCGCTCTATGTTGACGATGTGCTCGTAGAGGCCCTCAACTCTATAGCCATCTGACCAGATGGGATGGCGCGGCCCATTGCGCGTCGTTTCCGCCGTATGATGTAGGAATGGGAAGCTGTATAGGTATCCTGTGCAGAAGATGATGATATCTACGTCGGAGAGTGTCCGTTCATCGCTGCTGCCTTCCTCTTCTTCTTCTTCATTTTCGAGGTGCACAGTTCGCTTCTTCGCGTCGAACTTCCGGACCGGCGATACGAGCTCGTTGCGTGGATCACTCGTGACCATGTCGCGCCGCGTTGATGAGACCCAGACCTTGGAGGCTAACGGGGCTAGCTGCTTCGAGATGTCCCAGCCCGAGGCAGAGTTGCCAATGATTAAGACGTTCTGTGGATGTATGCATCAGTACTCTAGTCAGTGATGATCCTTTTACCCCTCCCACTTCCATCCCTCCCCAACCGCATGAAGGAGGCAGGGTTCGGACTAGGTTAATAATACAGACCTTCCCACTAAAATCCTCCGCACGCCGATATGATTTCGAATGTATTATACGATCAGGGAACACCTCTTTCCACGTGTCCAGACCTGGATAATCTGGAACAAACGGTTTATCAAACGTGCCGGTGGCGACGACCACAAAGTCGAAATCCCTCGACGTAGTTTGGGGATCATTTTTATCCTCCTCTCCTTTGTCAGGTTGATCAACCCGCTTCGTGACAACCTTCCAGTCGCGAGGCCGTATGCGGGACTGGCGGTACACATCGACGACCTCGGTATCATACTCAACCTGCAGATCGGCACTGTAGTCGTTTAGGTACTCCTCGATAGTCGCGCGTGTTGGAAACATTGAGGTACCTCTCTTCCATGGGAAGTCAACAAACTCCATCAGATCCTTCGGGAAATTGGCCTCTAGGCTCTTGTACATAGCCGACGAGAACGGCGAGTCGCCATCGTGTTGGAAGTTCCAAACCCCACCCGGCGCACCGTTGCGCTCGTAGATAATAGGGTTCAGGCCCTCAGCTTTTAAACGTCTATAGATATAAACAGGGTAGTACAAATACGTTAGTGTTGAATAAGTGACGTGCGGTAGGGGGATGACGGATATTATTGGTATCCGTATTAGCACAGAACTCAATGGCCACACCACGGTGTCATTTAGATGATGAGTAAAAACTTGGTTTACGTACTTGCCAACAATAAGTCCTGATACCCCGGCCCCGATGACTGCCACCTGGTTTTCAACTCTACCACTTGACGTCATGATGGTAAATAAGTGGCATATGTTGTTTTGTTCGTTTGAATTTGACATACTAATCCACCAAGATTCGTACATAAGTTTCAACAAGAATCACTTGCTCTTATACCATCTCACCTTTCGCCTTTGTGTCTCGATTCGACCTTCGAGACCAGTCTCTTGTTTATTGAGGGAAGACTTGAAAACCGAAGAAGATGCTTAACATAGACATCTTCCAGCGTCTTCTCAAGACCTCTCCAGGGAGCTAAGCCAAGACAGAGACATCCTCAGCATTCATCTTATTTTCGAAGATTTACAACTCTCCTAGGTCAAAACCTAAGGTAACACATAGTCGAACGCTTACCTTACTACTATACGAAGAGAGTTCTGGTATAATATCTAACAAGTAAGAATATTTCGGGTATAGTGATAAATTTATTCTAGGGTGTTCACATTTACACACAGTGAGGTCTCAATCCACGTCTTTATTTCCCCCCTGAAGTTGTTTACTGACAATTATTACAACGTGAATATGCTAGTGGACGACATCAGAACTATTTCCCTTGTACTGTTCTTCTTATCTTAATCCCTTTACTTTCTCAGAGGATAGGGCATCACCCGCCATAATCCTCTACCATCGCTCAAGCATTGAAGCGTACTAAAACAGTAGGTGATGTACGTTATGGACAATAGTATTGTCCTACTTAAATATCAAGGCGGGCTTTGGCTAACCTTGAATGGGAAGCCCGAATTTCGTGGCTTGTATCTTAAATCCCCTAAATGGACAAAGCTCTATAATGATTTCTGCCACGTCTCCTCGATTTCTTCTTAGTATGCCACAAATAAACAAATAAATAACAAAAGAATGATAAAGACAAACTCGCCATAGTGCCCATTAAGTATTCACAATTAATTTGGCATCTCGCCCCTTCTGTATTTACTTTACTGTAACATGATAGGTAGCACTACATACGTAATATAATTGCAATGATGTCCGATGAACTCTTGAACTGCACTTAAAGATAAAGCTATTGAGGCTTGTGCTAGTGGGTTGGTGCAGACACCACGGAAGATCTTGCTACTACCTCGCTACCGCAGCCACACCGAAATAATAATAGGATAGGAAATAATAATAATGGGATGGATAAGGAACGATGATAGCTAGGTGGTTAATAAGTGGGACACAGAACAAATAATCTAAGAAACACGGCACAAATAACAAACCTCTATCTTCATATATATGCCAACATGTGCCTTGCTACAACCATTCTTCTAGGTTTATTTTTTCCTACAGAGTTTTACCATGTCCATATCTATCTGAATGTATTATTTCTCCCTCATTTAAGGCGTTATAGAAGCTTGGATTTGGAATGATAAGGGCGTGCTACGCTGTCATTATGTCCCCTTCAGTATAACGTATGCTAGGCGTACTGCTTTTGCCACCATTGCATTTAATAGACTGGATGGCATCAATTCCATTGCATCCATAGAGCCGCGTAGCTTAGTGATTTGAAAGGCGAAGAAGAACCTCGGGTAGTGCTCGAGGAGAATATATATATAGATATTACTACAGAACCAGCACAATGGCTATTGCACAGATTGCAAATCTCTTCTTATGTAATCAATGGTAACCTGATATCTTGATCAGGTTGAAAACTTTTCCTGTGCGGTATTGTAGGTACCTAAGTACTTACTTATCAACCTAACCCTCCCTCATCTAGATTCTGCAACCTACACACTACACCATTCATACTTTCTTCATCCTTCTCCCTACATCTCAATCAATTCCGATTTGCAAAATCTACCTCTATTCATTCTACCCAATTCTACAGTCAGCATCACCGTAACAATGCTTCCACCTTCTCTATTCAGTTCCTACCACGAGTATAAGCAGGACACCAATTCGGTGGCTGCTTGGCTTGCCTCTACTGCTAAGGCACACGGCTACACAGCAGATATTCCACGCCCAGAAGCCAGCAAGTCTACCGGTCGGCTCAAAGGCAAGGCTAGGACACAAGCTAAGAAGGTGTCCCAGTCCTTAATCCCGAAACACATCATCAGGGTGAAGGATTTTGTCCCTCTAGCCGAGTTCATAGCCCGCAAACCCGACTTATCAGTTCCGACATCTTTCGTAGCTACGTTAGACAGGGTTATTAAAAAGCGCAATGGGGTTTCAAGCAAGCTTGCACAGAACGAAAAGACGTCAGACACAACATCTGACAAGTCTCACGAGCACTTTGTCGGCATATTAGAAAAGGTCCAGGATATCCTCAAACCACGCATAGCTCGTATATCAATGGGTACTGAAGCCCGAAACAAAGATGTTGTCAACAAGTTCGCAACATTGGAACTTCAGGAACCGTCTGAGGAATTCTTGGACTCCCCTGACATTTGCAGACCCAGTAACGCAGAGGGTGACAAGGAAATCTACGAAGTGGAGCCACAGACTTCATTACAGGATTACATGCTCGCTTTAACAATGGTCGTCAACGACCTGAATAGGATCCGAGCATATGTGAAGTGCATATGGTCGAAGTACGAGAATGATACCCTCGACCTCACAGCAGCGGCTATTAGTACCAACACCGCCATCGACCTTGGACGAAAGCTTACAGAGGATATTGCACCACAATTTGAGCTTCATGGCGGTATGTGGAAGGTACTCCACCAGTTATACCAAAGCGCAGCCTTGTCGAGGGGTTACAATACCGGTGAACTGTTTACGGAAGGCCAGGACAATATCTACGGAATATACGATGTTGCAGAGCAAACATATGTATTGACCTTGAGGATAATTTCTTCCATCCAAGATACTCTTGAGCCAGGTCAAATACCCGTCTGCGAGAAAGGGAACTTCAGTTACGACGACGCGAGAAGCGATCGGAAGTCCAAGTCTGCTAATGAGAAGTTCCTCGAAGATGGTTCACTCCTTGTGCCGTTTTTAATTGAGCTGGTAACGGTAGTTAGAGCCGTCCCGAACTATCCTGTCGAAGATGAATTCCTGCGAGGAATAAGGGAGATGGTAAATACCAAAGAAGTTCCTTTTTATCTTCTCTTCGCTGCGCAAATCTTCCTGGACATCCATCACACCATTCGTGGGCATGCCAAGGAAGGATTTACCACCCTCGTGGAGCAGTTAAAATTCATGGACGGTGAATTAGATAAGCACTTTGAGTTCCATCAGGATCTCAAGAACGACAACTGGCCAGCGTCGCAAGATCACGTGCTACGACAGTTCCAGGCACAAATAAAGGACATCCTAGCAGATCCAGTCTATAACATGAGACTGAAGATGTATAGCAAGATGGGGATACAGATACCAAGCTCCATGAAGCCAAATCGTATGTTGGCCATGTCTCCAGTTCTAAGTGGCCTTATGCTCTACCACTTCCGCGCGGAGATATACAATGTTGGTATCGAACTTGCAAATGCGTGGGGGTCTATCACTTGCGCAGCCCATCTCTATCATGCTGTTCGACAAGAAGAAGCCATGAAGGTCTCATGGTTAGATATGCATGTTGTGCGATCGTTACTGGGTATTTCGAACTTCTTCGTGGGCGGGCCGCCCCAAAACCCGGAAGAATATCTCAGGAGGTTCATGCTTCAGATAGGCATCTCAGCAGCGGCAGTGACCAACAACCGACGCCGTAGAGCCCCGTTGGCGTCCAAGTCGGGATCCCGTATGATAAATAAGGGTGCGCTGGTCTCTTGCATGTTTATGGACCGATACCTGTACAATACCGGGCAGGTTGAGTGGACCCCAGAACACGTGGACAAGGTTGTCGATTTGAGCACATGGAAAGCAGAAGGCGGCAGGTCTTTCGTCTCGGGTCAGACCAATAATCCGGGAAATAGCAAGGCAAAGGACAGCAAAGGCAAGGAGAAATCTCGGGGGAAAGCCACTGAGAGCGGTCTGCTACCCCCAGGGGAACTGGTCTGGGCCCTCGCCCGCACACTGCACATGGAATCACTGGAGTTTACGCTACCCTACATAACCATGCACCGCCAGTGTTTGCGGGCGCTTCATGCCGTCAAGCTGCGCTGTGATCCTTTGTTATCGGACTACGCAAAGCGCGAGAACAGACTGGTTTTGATCGTCGGGGACATCTTCTCATCTGCCGCCAATGATCGTGATGACAGGTTGTTATTGCAGGCTTCGACGGCGCTCGAGGGCTTCGTTCGCGCCGAAGGGCAAGGTGTTTTGCGCGCTTCGAGTGCCCTTGGCTTCTCGGGCCAGTTTGCAACGCAGGGGGCATTGCCGGGGAGTTGGATGGCAGAAAATGGGTACCAAATTCGCCAATGCAGACGTCGGTAGACCCGAAGGATGGTCAATGAAATCATTGCCGGCAGGGAGATACGATGGCCAGGCAGTCATCACCAACGGATAGAAGCCTATAAACAATCATGAATAGTACGACGGCGTGATGTTCGGTGGTTTAAAGCTCTTCAATCCTCGAGAAAATGAGCTACTAGAATAGAGTAGTTGAGATTATTTTGCAAACCCTTTATACCGTTTTCAGTGTCAACTTTAACTGTAATGAACATGTAGATCTGACTTCAAAGTTTTCCCATCTAGATTGGCACAATCAGGTAATTGCGTATGCATATAAGTCTTCAATTATTGTGATATAAATATCCAAAGTAAGAAGAGGTTGTACGAATAAGAATATGCATATTGGCAAAGTCTGGTGCCGTTAGCTATCAACGACATATTAACCCAGCCTACCGAAAGCAATATAAGCAAGATAGAGGAAAGACAATGATTAGATGGACTCCGGTCTAGATCTATATCATCAAGGATGGCTCAGATCCTAATTGCCCTTGTAACTTTTTAGCAAGCATAGCAAGCTCAACATGCTCATTTTCGTGTTTGTATAAAGCCTGTAACCAAGCATGCTGTATGCTTGACTGTCACGGTCCAAGAGCGTTGTGACCCCTAGCACAAACAACGTGGTGAGCAATAGTTAGGACATACAGCTGATGTTTGCTGGCCTGAGAGGATAATCCTATCTGCTATACCCAAATAGTAGTCGCTTCCGTTAGCGAAAAGGCGGGAGGGGCCCTGAAGTACACATGTGCTGTCAAGCAACACCATATCCTTGTCTTAGAATCTGACTGGGAACTCAATACACCTACGCTAATTTTTCAGGAAGCTAATGATAGTAGACTTTCTTAAGGTATGGTCGCTTGATAAGTAAAATTGACATGTCCAAGTCTCAAGCTTGGCCACGACACCGTGATCCTGCCATCCCTTTCCTGTTCACAGCCTCTTTTGGTTACACCTGCTAAATATCAAAAGTTTTGACATTACTAACGATTTCTCACAGAGTTAGATTACGAATAATATAGTTAGGAAGTATTAATCAGCAATTATTCTATATCGAATACTATAAGAAGATTGTTGAAATATTAAATATCTAAATAACCATACACGCCTTGCATATTAAGCATAACCGGGACATATATGTTACGTACTTAAGTAGGTAGGTATTTAGGTGCATAATAGAAGATATTATCAATTATTTTGGCATCAACCTGGAAACAAAGCATTTAGTCAACCGGACAAGGCGGTAGAAAAAGCCTCCGTTTGGGAGGACCTCGTATTGCCTCCCACCACGTCAGCAGCAGCAGCTTTCAAAACGTTGCTGACGCTTGCCTGGTAAGACAAATAACAGTGCTATCAAATCAGCTACCTCAATCATAATGTATATGGAATCTTTTTATCCGTTTTCTGCTATGTGCCCAAACCGTTACTAGGTTAGGAGAGGCCTGTTTAGATGGTTACACCGACAATGTTCAGCCCGCCACTTTGCCATCTACTTACATATGATAAGACCTAGGGTAGGAATGTGCATGTTGCCTATAACGATCGACTCCTGCCTTCCTATTGGCGGGGGCATGAATCGTATAGCCATGATCAAGTGTAACTTGGATATATATAACCTGAACAACATCTCTTCCAAACCTAAGAGATGCTGCTTATGGACCCGACACTTATCGCAAAACTATATGACGCTCAACTCCTCAGCTAGCAACGAGGTTGAATAACATATCACTTTCCATATCACTGACAACTAATCCTGATCTTGTTGTTCATTTAGAAAATGTCCCGTGAGTGCTATCAAGTTATATACCATATCATAGACGCCTTTCACTATACTAATGTGACAACCCAGGCCTCAACGTCGGCATCGTCGGTGGTGGGATTGCCGGTCTATACACCGCGCTTCTCCTCCAAAGCCAGGGCCACAGCGTGCGTATCTTCGAGGGTACGGATCGCGTAGGCGGTCGTGTCCACACTCACTATTTCACAAGAGAGAAAAACCAATATTACGAGGCGGGGGCAATGCGTATCCCTAATTCGAATTTCCACAAGATCGTCTTCCAGCTCATCGACCACGTCAACTCCCGCGTGCCTCGGGACAAGGACATGAAGATCAAGCTGATCAAGTATGTCCTGAACGCCGCAGGCAACGACATCTACATCAATGGCCACCGGCCAGCAGTCCAGGCATACGCAACCACGCCAGCAAGTGTTGGCTGGGACGTTCCCGAGGACTACAAGCATAAGACAGCTAAGGAGCTCCTCGACGAAGCTATCGGCGAATTCATCGAGGCACTAAGAGGAGACTTCAACGCGGCCTTCGAGGAAATAGTGGATAAGTTCGACGACTACACCTTCCGGCTCTATTGTAGTTTAGTCATGGGCTGGCCAACCGAGGTTATCGACTTCGTCGAGACGGTGACGTCCCAGACGAACCAATTCACGCTCAGCGTGCCCGAACTCGTCATGCAGAATATGGACTTCGATGAAGCGAACTGGAAGACCATCGATCAGGGGATGAGCCGCCTACCCCAAGCGATGGCGTACCTAGTCGGGTACAGCAACATAACGTTCGGAGCGCGCGTGACGGGGCTCGAAGTAACCGACGATGACCGCGTGAGCATTGCGGCGACTGGTTATGAAGGCTCTGTCAGCGCGAAATTCGACCGTGTCGTCCTGGCTATTCCGCCTGCGGCGCTGCGCGTGATCATTATCAGACCTCGCTGGAGTGTCGATAAAGAGATGGCAATCCGCTCTATGCACTTCGAGGCCCTGTACAAGATAGGTATGCGCTTCAAGACGCGCTTCTGGGAGCGGGTGAAGGAGAGCCCTTGTGCTGGCGGGCAGAGCACCACGGATCTCCCGATCCGGTGGATCGTTTTCCCGTCAAACGGCATCGGTGAGGATGGGCCGGGGGTTCTTCTCGTCTACGCATGGTAAGTTCTTTCTCTCTTCGTGCATCCAAGATAGGTTTGTGGTATGGAATCTGGACTAACTCGCGTGTCCTCCAGGATGACGGATGCATCCAATTGGCTACCCTTGACGCCCCTTGAGCGCCGCAGCCTCGCGCTACAGTGTGTCGCCAAAATGTATCAGGGGAAGTCTTATGGTGATGATAAGGTCGATGTCTACGATCTCCTCATCGAGACCTCCGATGCCGTTTGGTCCGACTCAACTGCTACAGGTGACGCTATGTTCCTGCCAGGCCAGTTCCGTGCACGTTTCAACGTCGCTCGCAGGCCGGAAGGAAACATCTACTTCGCTGGTGAACATCTGTCGTACCATCATACATGGATCACCGGTGCTGCTAACTCTGCGCTAAAGGTTGTGAGGGACATGCTTCACAATCAGAACATATCGCCCCTTGATAAGCTGGTAGGCGCAGAGCATCAGCCGTTGGTTCCTAATTGCAGCATAAAAGATGGTGATTTCATCCGCTACCCTGTAAAGGAGGACGAAAATTGTTCACAGGGCAATGTCAAGATAGATCCTACAAATTCTCCGATGATTCCATTCAAATTCGAATCCTATACGGATACGTCAGACAACAATCCTCCGGACCAATTTCGACATTTACGACCCAGTGCACCCGAGGAAACTGAGTCTATATACGACTTTCCTACGCAGTTGGGGATGTCAAAAACTGTGCTTGGTGCAGTCACCACGATTCTAAAATCATCGAATGCGATAGAGGGTGTGGTCTGAACGAGTTCTAGTGCATATTCTGAGGATCGGTCTTTTTTCTTTTTCTGCTTTTTTAATAAAGAAAATAGGGGGCACAGTGAGATACCGAGGACGGTGTATCCTACCAACACGCAGCAATGGTACACCATTAGTGCTCATGAAGATTCCAACCATTTTTTCAGAGTGTAAGGACGAAATATAGAGGCTGTCATACAGCCAGCAATATGATCTATAAGATGAAGTTTCACTCGGCGAACAGGCCGCCGTTTAAATAATAGTTCGAAATAAAACTACCTGAGTGCTTTCTTCCTACGCTATTGCGCCGTGTAGCCACCATCTACGGGCAGGCAAACCCCCGTGATCCAATTTGCCTCTGGACTTGCGAGAAAGATAGCTGCGCCTACAATGTCATCAGGTGTTCCGACGCCACCAAAGGGATGTCTTGCTTGGATGCGATCTATACTATCCAGGTGCTGGATAGTGTTTGAGAATATTGCTGTCTGCGTGTCTGCGTTTCAATGAATATTGTTAGTGAAAGATTATCTCGGGCCTAGAGGTGTTCCATTAGACTTACACCCAGGACAGATAGCATTACAATGGATGCGATGCTCTGCGTAATCCATCG
Source organism: Eutypa lata (assembly GCA_022661535.1). Taxonomy (NCBI): domain Eukaryota; kingdom Fungi; phylum Ascomycota; class Sordariomycetes; order Xylariales; family Diatrypaceae; genus Eutypa; species Eutypa lata. The sequence continues at coordinate 1,290,416 of JAKULF010000009.1, read as the reverse complement.
CCACTTGTCTAGTCAAATTTGATACGGCCGCTTTTGAGGCAGCATATGATGCTAACAGGATCAAAGTCAGAACTAACTCCTAAAATCAGTAGACCGAAGGAGATAGTGCATTATAGGTGACCAAGGGAGCATACCATTATAGCGACCACCAACTAAGCCAAAGATAGATGACATATTAATGATCCATCCCCGATGTCCTGAAGTATGCATGTCTTGCCGTAGCATCTGTGCTATCGCATACTTGGACCCCAGAAATACCGACTTCGCATTCACGGCCATGGTGACATCCCACGTGTCTTCAGGGGTCTCATGTATCGCAGCGGGAGCTCGTCCAGCCTCAATGGAGATCCCCGCATTATTAACCAATCTATCTCAGAACAGGACGTTAATACCTGGTTAATAGCCTTAGACTTCAGAACAGCGTTCCGAGCCCACTTATGGGTAGGTCATTAGTGAATACTTACATATCGAGACGACCAAACTCGGACACCGTCTTAACAACCAGATCCCGAACATCTTGCGCGGTACTCACGTCTGTCTTGACAAAAATGGCACGCCCGCCGCTTTGACGAATCGCTTCATCGGTGTGTAAAGCCGCCTCGGCTGCAATTTCGGAGCGAGCTTCCGGCTTCAGGTCTGTACAGACTATCAAGGCCCCTTCTCCCGCGTACGCCAAAGCTATAGCCCTACCCAACCCAGACGAGGATCCGGTGATGACAGCCACCTTGTCCTGTAGCCGATTCCCCATCGTGTGCGTCCTGGCAAAAGATGTGTTTATGGATAAGTAGCTGATGTTTCTGTAGTAACAGACCTAGATTTTTGAATATATGAAAAGAGGACAGAAAATAGAGATTACCAAAGTTGATATATATCATTACTCTGCTGCCCAACAATACACACTTATGCGGTAGTCTCGTGATTCACGAAGTGGGTCATGCTCCTTCGCTCTTCAATGCAGTTATTTTCCCGAGGAAATAAAAAGGGAAAGTATCCCGAAGCGACTAGGTCGCCCATAATGAAGCGTATCGATGGCGTGTACTACTGCAGCTAGGTTATAGGTCCAGTTTTCCTATTTTGTTACTGGCCCTCCAGTTTGGCATTTGCAATGTCTTGTGGAGTTGTCGTCTGCGTCGAAATGTATAATTACGTGGCACATTTTGAGGAATCAATTTCTTTTGGAAGTATAGGGCCACCCCTACCATTCAAAGCCACTCATCGGCGTCTCGGCCGGGTTTTACATATTCACGCGAACGTGATTGTTCTGGCACTGGAAAACTGTTCGTCAATTACATGCCAGGTCGTATGCCGACTTACCAAATTGTGTTTTGATCTAGGAGAGTATGTTAACAGCGCGTTCCGCTTCGCTTCTTTAGTTAAGAGTAAATATTTCTCCTTATAGGAATAAGGAACGAACATGGCAATCATGTACAGAATTTTGGTTTTCTGCATCAGAAACGTTACATATTTATCCATCCTGATGAGACGCCTCCTGTTAATCGTGGCGATAGCTTTACAAGTGAGCTGGTACCTATGATAGAACTGTTTTGGACTCTTGAGGCCTACTAGCAACCAGTATGAAGGGCGGCGTAGAAGTATGAGCACAGGTATGGAGACTTAAAGGTCTGTCACCTAACTATTCATCACTACACTTTTGTTGTTCCCGGCCTTTCCATCTCCCTAGTACTGCCTTTCTTTCACAATATCCTATACAAGAACTTGATGAAGTTCCTTTCGCGTAATCATAAAGTTGTCTTATGTTCACTACATTCTAAACGCTATATATTGGCTACATTAACAAACCTAGAGCCACACCTAGCTTCTAGCCTTTGCCAATATCTCCGAAGCCCACTCCGGGCAGCCGATAAACACCGTTCCGGTCCCAACAATGATACTGATCATGAAGATGGCCAGTGTGCTCCAGCTAAACCCCCCCTTAGTATCAAGGGCGTCTTTCGACCTCCGATAATCGAAGTCGTTCCACGGGATAAAGATGCTGCGGAGCCAGAACCTATACTGCCAGTCAGGGAACATGATAGTATTCCTCTTCGACTTAGTCTCAATGAACCAAGACGTGCAGCCTGTTGCCCAGACCAGCTTCCTTGCTTTCTCTTGAACCGTATCAATGTCTCTCTTCTCAGCATCCGATTTCACCTCCACGATGTCATCTACGCTTCCGATGCTAGGGAGCACCGATCGACTAGCGCTGAGCGCCCTCAAGATAGGCTTGATGACACGCAGCGTGAAGTTGATCTGGCACTCGGTGGTGTATATGACAGACAGGTGGCCACTTAGAGTGTTAGGACCCATCATCATGAAGAAGTTGGGGAACCCCGAAAGACACGTCCCGAAGTAGGATGATGCCGCTCCCTCGCTCACTTTGTCCCACTGCGAAGATTGGGTTAGAATAGCCAGCGACAGTTAGTTTGGGGTTTCAAACTCACATGCTCTGTAATACAGGTCCCTTCTTTGCCAATGATCTCCATCGGGGCAAGGAGCTTCTGAGTCTCGAACCCGTTAGCAAAGATGATAGCATCCGCCGACACTACTCGACCAGACCCCATCCGTACACCGCTTTCAACAATCTTCTCGACCTGGTCGTCATATACCAGCTCGACATTATCACGATGCAGACAGGCAAGATAATCCGTATCATTGACACGCCGCTTGCACCCAATCTCCGTCTTCGGGACTAAGAAATCGCGGTACTTTGCAGGGGCGTTTTTCCGAATGTAGCTCGCCGCCTCCACTGTCCACTCCTTTCGAGTCTTCGCCCCGGTGGCGATATCAAAGCCCACGAAGTCCTTCTCCTTCTCCCAGTAAAGCTTAGCGCGATAGATACGCATGGCTAGCGGGATCCATCTCATTGTCCACTTGAATAAGCTAGAATACTCTTCGTTTGGACGCTCCGCGAGCCAGTGGGCTTGACGGCTGAACTGTGTGATCCTTCTCGCTGCTCCCTCGCCAGCGGCCATTACCGGGACGGCCTGCGTTGCGCTGCAGCCATTTCCTGTATTTGTAAGTTTAGAACGGGGAAACGCCGTGGTGCATTGTACAAACCTATAACGACCAAGTCTTTGTTTTGCCAGTCAAATGTATGGTCCCATTCAGCGGTATGAAACATGGGCCCCTGGAAACTAGCTGCACCTGGGATATCGCATTTCTTTGGCACTGAGAGTGCACCGACCGCGGAGACGAGGATCTTGCAACGATATTGGGTTACTTCCGATGTGGTCAAGTCTCTGACCATCACCATCCACGTCCCTGACGACTCCTCCCAGCGAGCCGAGTCAACGACGTTCTGGAAGCTTACGTGCTTTTTGATGTCGTACTGAGTAGCAACTTCTTGGAAATACTCGTAGATCTCAGGCTGCAGGGCAAACTTTTGAGACCAGTCGGGCTTGAGCGCAAATGAGTAGGAGAAAAAGTGAGATGCCACCTATTTCTTGTCAGTGGTAGTTTCAAGCTAAGGATAGGGGAAGCGCCGCACGTCACATCCACAGCCTGGGTATGAATTCAACCACCACGTCCCTCCGATTTGGGTGGACTTTTCGATAAGTTGGAAGTTCCTGGTCCCATATTGACGAACAAGTTGCACGGCGAGACCCAAGCCGGACATACCAGCCCCGATGATGAGAACATCAGTGTCGTATTGCATAGTTGAAGCAGTTTTAGATTGCATGGCCAGGATTGTATAGGTTCAGTGTAACTGCCGACGTTGTACGACATTTCATACAAACTCGAGGGAAGATACACAGTTTAGAAATCATACCGTCCACCCTACTTTTATGTTATTTCAATCATCGCTATACAGCCATTTAATGCGATTGCCATGTTGAGAAATGTCCCCCTTTCACCATATCCGATGTTGATGTAACACAGAATAGGAAAGTCAACCGAAGCCGACCTTGTTCGCACGGGGTAATCGAGGCGAAAGAAAAAGCGAACGGGGGAATTTTGCCGAGGGCCCACGGCCGTTGGGCCGAAGAAAGGGGTGGAGCTGAATTTCAGGAGACGTTGGAGTTCTCTGGAGTACCCCTCCCCCCTCTTTTCAGATGCTTGCGGGTCACAGTTCTCCGACACTGAGCTGAAGGCACAAACAGAAGTAGTTAAGAAAAGTGCACTTTCGGCTGCTAAGTAGCTGGTAGATGAGGGTATATTGACGTATTACTGTAACTCCATAAGGAACAGGAAGTCCCAGCTTGTATCACGGTCTATATGTCTATAAATCCCCGTACGAATCTAAGCTACCATTGAGTAACAATAGCACGAAGTAAATTGACAATAGGCGGACTGTTTTAGGGTTGTCACATAATTGCCTGGCATCCGGTGATCCAATTCCGATAGAAATCATCTGATGTAGCTTGCTAATCCAATGCCAACGTAAAGACAATAGAGCCAACCATAAACCCGGTATCCCTACGAGTTGCAGGAAATTGACTGCAGTCCTACCCTAAGTCTATAATGGATCCATATCCCCTAATTACCCCAAATGCCCGCATCTTTAAGCCACGCCCAGGCCATATCATCACCCCCAGCCCCGTTGCTAACGGCCAGCCCCTTCTCCGGGTTCAAGTCCGGCCCGGGATCATTGATCGCTCCCACTTCTCGCATGTTGTCCTTGCCGACTTCCAGCACCGTCCCGCCCCCGTACTGCCCATCCTCGGCCAGTTTCAGCATCGCCGCCGCGACCTCCTGCGGCGTCACCCACCCATCTTTCTTCTCGTCGATATTGACCATCTTCTCAGGGTGCTCAGTCCAGAGCGGGGTGCGGACAACACCGGGCGCAACGGCGCTCACGCGGACACCCACCTCGGCATCCAGGGGCGCCAGGCAGCGCACGAAGCCGGAAATCGCATGCTTGGAGGCGCCGTACAGCGGCGCTCGGAATACGGGCATCTGGCCCGCGACGGAGGAGATGTGAACGACGCGCTTAGGATTAGTGGGCGAAGCTTTCTCGGGGACCGGGAAGGTCGAGTTGGGGATCTGCCGAGGGTAAAGCCAGTGCGATATGGCGATTTGCGTGGCGCGGATGGGGTGCGTCAGGTTGATGTCCAGCAGAGCATAGTGGCCCCCGTCAGGGCTATCCTTGCTCTCCGACGACCCCGGGGGGAGCCAGAAGTTCGACCAGTGCGGCTCGTAGACTCCGGCGCCGGGGCAGACGATATCGAAGCCTCCGAATTCGCCGAGCGCAGCCTCGAACATCCGGGAAAGAGCCGGCCACGAGGTCACGTCGGTTTCGACGAACAGGGCTCGCGGGGTTTGGTCTCGGGCCGAGCGCTTGGAGACGAGCTCTTGGGCTTCCGGGCGGAGAGAAAGGTCTGCGATGACGACATTGCAATTGCGAGATAGAAGCAGCTCGGCAAATGCTAAGTTGATGCCTAGTAAAACATATCTTAGCTATAGCTTGGCATCTACGAGTTTCATACCGAAAGTACGCACCAGAACCGGCGCCGGTAATAATGGCGGTTTTTCCGGAAACGGAGAACGACACGTTATCTTTAGTATTAGACGCAGCCATGGTTGTCAGGAAGATGTTGTTGTAGGCCGCAGTCCGTCACTGTTCGGTATAGTAGAGAAAAGACGCATATTAAGTAGTACCGACTAACGTGCATTCATCGATCATCCGTGTCTCATCAATATGGGGTCGTGGGGGGCAGCACATTGAATAGACACGACCTATAACTAAAGGAGGGGCCCGCTACTATAGTCAGGTCCAACCCTCGGCCCCGGTTCCGGAGTCCCCTCGGCTCACATTCCCTTTTCAACCGCTCGGCCTGTTTCCCTTCAGGAATCTCATCAACTTAACTCCCTATACCCCACGAAGGAAGTCCCGAGTTCCCCATTTCATGTGGAACTGAGAATCTGCTGTTCCACCCACCTTCCGGGCCTGACCACGGAGCCTTGGCGCTCGATAGTTTTAAGCAACTAGTGATTATTGCATACTTACATAATCCGGCGGACGCAAATGAGCATGCGCTCGCACACTGGGTGGTAACTACCTGTTCACGGCTGATCTCCTATAGGAACTGAGCTGATCAACGTGATGGCAGCTTGACGTGTAGGCAAAGGAAACTAAAATGCGACGAAGCAAGGCCAGTCTGCGGACACTGCAACAAAAGCACCAGAAACTGTGTCTTCACAGATCAATCTGTTTTTCGGAGCTTCGATGCTGCGTTACTGCAAGGGCGGAGGAATACAAGTGCTTCCGATTTATTTGACCACCATCACGTCTGGGTTGATGTCCCAACAGAGTGTATTGTCTCTATTCCCATCATGGTAACTTTAGCTAAGCTCTAGCCAGTAACCTTCGTTCTTATCGAAAATCCGTACGAATTTTATGCGTCCAGAATCTCACAGCATGAGACACCAGTCCAGCCGGGAGCAAGTCAGGACGAGGTCATCCCGGATAACTACCCCGAAGAAGACAATTCATTAGTAATTCATGACCGGCTCCCTAGCTCCGCTTCTATACACTCAGCTAGCCCTTTCATTGGCTCGCCAGTAGCTGTTCGTAGGCCATCAAATCCCCAGGCCGATGAAAATATACTGGCGCTTCGGCTGTTACGACACTTCAAAGAAGGTCCAGGGCAATGGTAAGTCGCCTATATCTGATATTTCAGTACAATTGGGTTACTAATCGAATTAGGATGGACCTGTTTGACACCGGCGCATCTTTCTCCTGCAAGGTTCCAGTGATAGCAACTACCAGGCCATTATTGAAATCCGCAGTTTGTGCTCTAGCTGCGAGACATCTACAACACGTTCGTCATATCTCGAATAGCAGCCCGGCTAGCCAGATGTCTCACGGAGAGGCTTCCGGGTTTTCATTCATGGACAGACAAGTAGACTGGCAATACCAATCCGCCAAATACTACCATCAAGCTATCGGGCATTTGAAAGCAGCAACCAACTACGAAGCGTTCGAGACTGTAGTCTCGGACAAGGAAGAGCTGTTCGCAGCAGTGGCGATTCTCTGCACCTACGAGCTAATGGACGCCCCGGGGACGGCCTGGAGAGCCCACCTCAGTGCCTTGCCGCTTTTCAGCCCAGCCCCTGATCCGAGCTCAACGCCGTGTTCGCCCGTCACGATCCCGCGAGCAGAGATCAAAGGCCCCATCTTCTGGAGTCTCGCTAGACAGGATCTGCTCTGCGCATGTAAGCTTTTAACTACGCCCTCCCAAGACAGAAAAAAAAAAGAATTCTAGTTCGATTCCGATGCTGAAATATCGCACAGTCATAAGCGAGACCCAAACACGTCTGGACCTCAGGGACATGCGGTTCTGGCAGAAAGCCGGTCTCGCCACCGACGAAGAGGGTTTCTTGCTGCCATTCAGCCCCTCGAGCTCAGCCGACGTAGAAGAAGACAGGAGAAGCAACGAGCTGACATGGCTCCTGGGCAAGATCGCCAACTTCCTCACATCGGGCGACGCGCTGAACCCAGAAGACTACGCCCTGCCCCGCGGCCAGAGGTTGCTCATCGGCGTAACGCAGGAGCAGCTCCTAGAGCGGTGGTGCCTCCTCAGTTCCGAACTCCGCAAATGGCACGACAGCCTCCCACCGACGTTCACGCCGAGTGCCCGGATCAAGTTCTCAGACAATAACAACAGCAGCAGCAGCAGCAGCAAGAGAAACGATAATGCGACCCCGTCCCGACCCCCATCAACGTTCGATCAATTCTCGCAAATTTGGTACGAACTGCCCATCTGCGCCGCAACGATGCAGAGCTACCACATGGCGTGCATCCTCCTGCTCGTGAACCAACCCCAGGAGTCCACGGCCATCCGGTCGACGGTCTCGGCCCGGCTGAAGTCCTACCGCCACATCCAGCTCGAGGTGGTCCACCACGCGCGGGAGATATGCGGGATCAGTCTCGCGAGCCCGCCGGACCCGGTGCGCATCCACTCCGTGCAGCCGCTCTTCGTAGCCGGACAGGTGTTCTACGAGGCGAGGGAGCAGAGGGCGGTGCTGGAGCTGCTGGCGGGGATCGAGAGGGACCTAGGGTGGACCACGAGCTACCATGCTGTGAGGCTGGTGGATGAGTGGTCTAGGCATCCGGATGGCGATGAGGAGGGGGGCGAAGCCAGGACCGAGAGGGTTTTCAGCTAGAGAACTGAATTGTATGTATCCTTTCTTGGCATTAATCCAGGCGTTGGCTTCGAGGATCCGATCTGCGGGAGTTTCGAAATGTCGTATGAACCCGTTGGAGATGTTCATATATTGTTGCAGTGATGTGGTGGCGTAGCCGCAGGTCGGTAAGGGAGGTATTTTCTAATAGTGTTTTGGCGTGCTCAGGAACGGAGAAAGCTACCTTGGAAGTACTGCACGCCCGCCATTATTGAAATAGAACGATTCTATTGTTCAAGCCAGAGTCTCAGCAGTTCATTTATCTTGTAATAATTGAATGAATAAATAAAGTCCTCAAGGGAAAGGAAATAGGGGTAATTTAAAGGGGGGTTAGGAAATACCTAACAGATCATCATCACAAATATACATATTATTATTATTTCAGGACTTTAATGACTGAGGGCTTGTAAAAGCAAAGCCTGATACGGCCTTATTCCAACCGGATTTCAGGATACAACGGAGGATTATGCCCGTCAAACCCCGTAAAGCAAGATCGGCCGGCAACCTTATGATATACCCATGGCGAATATCCACCACTACATCTACACATAGATGCGGTGGGCATTAATAATGAAGCCGTTAGTATTGGTTATGATAAAGCGACTCTGGTATTAGGGCATTACTGGTCATTGCGGTAAATACCACGCGTCCGATGAGGAATCTACAACAACCGGGCTCTACACCTTCGCCAAGACGATCCTGACATCTTTGGCTGCCGAAGAGTAATGGCGGTATGATAAAGTCAATAAACTATGCACTAATTAAGATGCAGCGACAATTATCCTGGAATATAGCAATTAATAGGAATAGTTGATGAAAGCCTGATAATGCTTCTTGTTACCCTCATATAGCAACAATACCTCATTACCCCTTAATCCCCTGACACAAGCCTTAAAAAACACCCAATAAATTCGATCAAATCATCCCAGCCATGTCAATATTAATTCGTTAACTCAGAAGCTAGGACAGGAGCAATTAGATAGGTTATCACAATAATCCAAATGACATTAATATCACTTTCTTTTGAGTTGTATTTATTTGATACAAGAGCAACAGGCTAACTTGGCTAGCTAGCCTACAATGCTATCTACCATCGTCATCGTCATCGCCCATTGCCGTCATTCACACACGCCGCATTTTGTCTATCATACACATGATAACAACAACAATAATAATAATAACACACGGAGTCAGTCCGCGGCAATGCAAAGCTCAAACGCCTCCCTTCTTCTTGTTGGGAGCTTGCTTGCCCTTCCCCCTTCTTTGAGAGTGGCGTGTGTAGTGATATGAGACATGAAAAAAGATGTGCCGTTACTTCGTTGGTAGTTGGCACTTTTCCAGTGTTCGTCTCCAGTTTTTGTTTTGATGTCCCCCCGCATCCAGAAAACCCCTTCCTTCTTATGTCTGTCTTGATATGTCGTCGTTGTTCGTATTATAGTACAAGAAAGAAAAGAAAAGGGTATTAAAACATGTTAAACTTGCCGGAATTTTACACCCAAAGGTTGTTGCCGACGTTTATGTATATGATGAGAGGGCATGGCATGGCATGATATGATGTTGAAATGTTAACTTCGGGGTTCTTCTTCTCCCCGCATCAAATTTCTCGCTGTTCTTTTAGATGTAATCTCTTCCGCTCTTCTGCATCTCGATCAACCTCCAGCCCCTCGTCTCGGGGTTGTTGACGTCCTCAGGCGTCCTCGTGATACCGATGGCGTAGGTCACGAGCTGTACCTTGTCTTCCATGCCTGCCGCCAGCTCGTTCGTCTTGGCGTTCCGGTAGACATGGACCTCCTGGGTGCGGCAGGTGATGATGAAAACGGGGATCTCGCCCGGCTCTAGCATGCGGGCCTTTAAGATATCCACGTGCCGGATATCCAGGATGCGTCCATCACTCTTTAGGCCGGCTTGGAGATACTGCTTGGTTAAAGCTTCGTAGACAGAGTACTGAGCGGCCGATAGCCAGAGCTTCAGTGTCTCGGTATCACCCTTGACATAGGCATCGAGGACTTCGGGGAGGATGTACTCGCGAAGCTCCTGCAGGAAGGGTTCGATCTGGAAGTTAGGATCCATTGACCGGAACTTCTTGATCACCATGGCAGTTTCGTTCTCGGCGAAGAAACCAGCTACCCGGTCCGTGATACTTCTCGCCGTGGAAATAAGAGGGTTCTCGGATTCGTTGTAGACGTTCTTCATGTTGAAAACACCTTGGATGAATTTGTTGTCGTCCTTGAAGTCTCTCCATGCTTCTTTCCATGCAGCATCCTTGTGGACTGTAACATTCGTTCCCGCACTGGCAGTTGTTAGCGATCACCGCATTCTCTGCCTACAAAAAAAGATATAAGCTTACTTCGGATCTTCTACCATCTCTTCGGTACTGCCATGTATTTTAGCAGCTTGTTGCTCGCGCAGTTCCCGTGCTTTTCTCCGCTCCTCCTTCTCAACCCAACCGCCGTACCTCGAACTGCTTCCATCATCGATCACGTTCTTCACATTCTTATAGGCCTCGGTGTCTCGAATGGGTTTGGTCGCCTTATCAATTACTTCGCTGGTCATGTTCGCACCCTTCCGCACGCCCTTCATAACCTCGGTTTCCCAGGTCCAAGCAGCACCCTTTCCGATCGCACCGGCCGAATTCTTCAGCACTTTTCCAGCTGTCGATGATACGGCACCGGTGGTGCTCTCGTATGCCTGCCTCGCGCGTCGGACGGATTCGCTCTCGGTAAACTGGTGGGCGGAGCTGGCGAGTTGCTTGGTCGATTCGTTCCATTCCTTGGATGCCTTGAACTCGGTCTGCATAGTCTCCATGAAAACTTCCCATGGTGTCTTACTACCGTGGGGTGGAGGTGGAGGCAGATCTTCCTCCTTCTTCTTTTCGCCCTCTTCCGATTTCTCCTCGGACTTGTCGCCATCCTCTTGTTGCTTTCCTTGCTCTTCGGACTCGGCCTTAGCTTCTGACTCGGCTCCAGAAGCCGCCTGTTCAGTCTTTTCCGTCTTGTCTGTCTTAGGCTCAGGTTTAGACTCAGACTTTTCTGACGGCGCTGCCTTTTGCTTTTGCGGTTCTTGATACCATCGGGAAGACTGGTGGAGATTCCGTAATTGTATGGTGGCTATAGTTTCTGGTAGGAAAGGCGATCGGAGGGAGTTAAGAGCGGGAGAAGAAGGGAATCGGGAGGGGTATAAAACATCATTAATAGCAGATGTGTGCCTCGAAGGACTCGTTATTAACCGTCTATACGCGGGGGATCTGCCATAAGAATGCGCCGCCGTAGTCGCCGAGGGCGCTTTTAAAAATGTCGAGGGAGTTGCACCCCTCGTAGCCTGTCGGAGAGAACTCATATCGGTAACTGCAACTCGGACATGTGCCTCCCAGAAAATGTGACGGGTACTGACTGGGAGAGCTAAAGAAGAACAAAAGCAGAGGAGGTGAGTGAGTAAAGTTTATTGAAATATTAAAAAACGATAACGGAAGATAAGAATTTCTTCTTTTCTTTTCCTTGCTATATCGGCAGGCGCTACTTTGCGGAAGCTGCCGGCTTAGAGAGAAAAAGAGGGAAGGTTCGGAGCTAAATTTTCACCGTCCCCGATAAGTAATTATTTCTAGGGCCTGCAGGTGTTGAGGTCATTGAGTCTAGGAGTGTCCCTCCATTTCACCTCAATAATTGCATGTCAAAATGCAGGTCTAATTAATTATCCCAATAAGTTGCATAATCAATTGAAGATTATCAAAATTTCGAGATCGCCGAATACCGACAAAACAAAAGCGAAAGCGCAGCCAATTCGGCATAAACCACCAACACATATGCCTTGACGATGAGCCGCCCATCATGTCGCCTCGTGGCGAATACGACCTCCCGAATTCCCTCTTCTCTACACACGAATTTCCGGGCCACCACCAGGCCCTTCTCACAGACATGCACCCGGAAAGCAGATAGCCTGCTGAGCCGGATAGACCAAGCGACACAGCAACAGCAACAGCAGACACAGCCCCGGCCGACGGGACCACCGCGGACACCGCCCTCGGCATCGAGCGACATGGGAGACCTGCAGCGCATACTGACAGCGAAAGTGATGGGGCGGGCCCAGAACCAGTCGGCGACCCCCGACTCCCTCCTGTCGAACTCGTCGTACTCAACGGACTTCACGGCGAGCGCGGACGGGGAGGGCGTCACGAGCAAGCAGTTCGAGAACCTCGGGCCGGCGACGGAGCCGTTCCACTTCCACGTGTACGCGCACAAGCACAACTGCCACATCACGGTGACGAAGCCGAACCGGGGGTCGATCGTCTCCCTGTCGGCGGGCAATATCGGGTTCCGCAAGGCGAAGCGCGGGTCCTACGACGCCGCCTACCAGCTGACGGCCTACGTCATGGACAAGCTGAACCAGGGCGGCTGGCACAAGGTCATCCGGAGCATGGAGGTGGTGTTGCGCGGGTTCGGGAGCGGCCGCGAGGCCGCCACCAAGGTCCTGCTGGGCGCCGAGGGCAAGATGCTCCGCCATACCATCTCCAAGGTCTCCGATGCGACGAGGTTGAAGTTTGGCGGTACGCGGAGTCCGAAGCCGAGGAGGTTGGGTTAGGTTAGGGCTTTGCGTAGGTTGGTTGGGCCTCGTGGGTGCATGCGGAGTGGTGGTGCTGTTGTTGTGTATGAGGTGTATCTACGCTTTGTGTGTGATTTGCTAGGTTTCTCCTAGTTGGAGAACGGATGCATGCATTCAGCTGGAGACGTCACGAAGTTAAGAATACGACCCAGTTGTGTATAATATGCCATCGATTTGTGTCCATAGAGAGGCATGTACTCGACTCGGTACACCATGTACAGACAGAAATCATCGTCAAATATTGCAAAACTCCAAACTATAAACCAACCAATGTGCCTCCAAAACTTCGAACTAGCTAACTAAGAGGGTTAGTTGCTTGCTCGTGTACTTCATTCCTGAGAAGAGTCGTCTTGACTGGTATCATTAAACAAAAAACCACACACAATTCCGCGTACGCCTGGGTAACACCTAGCTAACCAAATCCAATATAATCCAATCCAATACAGCAGTTAACCATGAACACCATGTTATGCAATTTCCTTTCCTCCATCTCAAGTTCAACCACGTCTCTCCGTCAAGAAGTTCACTCCGTAGGCGCCCTCTCCGCAGCAGGGAGTGTTCGTCCACTCGAATCCCTCGTAGGCCCCTTCCCCTTCCTTTTCCCATTGCCGCCTTGTCGGTGTCCATCAGCCTGTTGATCCAGCTGCCCCGGTTCAGACTCCCCGTCACTATGTGTTGCTGCTGCTCCCCTCAGCATCCTCGTGCGCTCCGTATCATCATCGTCGTCATCACCATTATCATCACCATCATCCTCCACCAGCTCGCCCGAAACACCCTCATAATCAGGCGGCTCGATCCAATCGCGCGGCACGACGCAAGGGAGGGCGACGCCGATGCTCGCGGCGCGGTTGAGCCAGGCGGGGCCCGGGCGGCCCGTCAGCTTCTGGCACAGGTACGAGGTGAAGTGGTTGCAGTTGCGCGTCAGCAGGTTGTAGGCGGTGCCCTGGAACTCGTCGGAGCAATGGCGTACGATGGTGTCGATCTCGGCCTGCGTGGCGAACGTGAAGCCATGCAGCAGCTCCGTGCGGAAGCTGCCACCCGGGGGTTCCGTTCGCGGCCTCGTCCAGTATACGCCTGTGGTTCCGCGCTTGTCGTGGCCCCCATATGCGTATTCTTTTCCGTTGATCACGACGCCCGAGTGAAGCAGGGAGGCACCTACTGTCCAGAGGACGGAGGAGAGACGGCCAGCCTAGAGACAGGGCGAGGGGGTTGGGTTAGATGATGAAACGTACGACATGGTTTGATGTTTGATGGGGTCAGGGTTTGAGAGCAAGGAATGGAATGGGCTGGTGGGAATATGATAGGGGAGCTTACGGGTAATAGATCGTAGACATTGATGACGACTTCGGTTCGAGAGAGCGAGAGAGTCGACCTGTGAGATGACGACCTTGATACTCTAGAAGGCTTCTTAGTCGACATGATAGGCTAGTAGTGATTAAATAGGATCGGAGTCGAAAGCTGGATCTCGTGAGATTCTATCGTACTTCAAGTGTGTTTCGAAGATGAGTAGGTAGGCAAGCGTGTGTGTAGATTGGGGTGGGCAGCAAGCTATAGCTAATAAGTAATCTATATTCAGTATAATTGATTCCCTGGAGATACTAGCTAATTGATTGATATCTATGATGCTAAATATATTTACAAAGGGTAGGAGAGGATCGTCGAGACTTGGTTGATATTTACCAACATCAAACGGAATGCTGTAGATAGAACTGAAAGGTTAGTTTTGAGCAAGCGATGATGATGAATAACATGTTGCGGCTCCTTTGGTTGGAGATTCCCGTCCTATCAATGTGACTGACTCTGTGTGCATACGTAACGTACGTAAGTAACCTGAAGGACGACCTGGGGTTAGCTCAATGCGGGACCAGAAACAGCGTATGCGTCTAAAATACGCGGAAAACTATGACACCACAGCACACAGCTTGTGAAGACAAGGCAGACAGACTCCAACAGCATACGAATACCATTCCAAGCATTCCAGCAGACAGGACAGGCGCATATAGGTGGGGTTTCAGGGTTCAATCTCCAACTGCCTAATGTGGTCACCACTGGGCTGCACCTCCATGCCGCCTCACCGAGATGGATCCCCGCGTGATATTCAATCGGGTTAATGAATAGCCGAGTTCCGGCGCATTTCCCTCAGCCCGCCTTAAGCCACTGGGCTCCTGGAGGCTGGGTAGCTCTAGACTAGGTATTGTACATACAGGTACGTATAGGCAGGTGGGGTTAGCTAACCAGCAGCTGGGTGGGCTCCGAATTCTCTTTTCTGATTGGGACCCATAACTAATAGGTACTCATCTGCAAGCTTTTTCTTCTCACATTTTTTCTTCTTTTGACCTGCAACAAACCCCTCCAAAAGGACGACGGACATTTGTGTCCCATCTCCCACACACACACTCTCTCTCTCCTCTCTCATCATATCCTGAATCCCCCTTGGTGATTGGTGGCCATCTAAAGTTTAGATCTCTCAAGAGGTGATTTGACCCGGTTTTTGAGGCTGGTCTCAGCCCAAAATCTCCTACTACGTCTTCCCTTCTTGCGTCCTCCATTGCCTTCGTTTCTCTTCCCCGCCTCTTTCCACCTACCGCAGCAAGTTCTGCCTTTCCTCTTCACTTCTACCACACTGTTGCGCCTAGATGCCGCAACCGTAAGGTTAATAAATCTATACCCTACATTACTACACGTAGCTACGCACATAAGAAGAAACGTAAGATGCCTCCCAAAAAGGTTGTCGTTGAGGAGAAGGTTCTTCTGGGTCGTCCTGGCAACAACTTGAAGAGTGGTATTGTTGGTCTCGCAAACGTCGGCAAATCGACGCTGTTCCAGGCCATCACTAAGTGCCATCTCGGTAACCCCGCCGTAGGTTCATCGGACGTCACCTCACTACGATTAGAGGGCTGACCAAACATTTTTAAAAAGAATTTCCCTTATGCCACCATCGATCCAGAAGAATCTCGTGTCATTGTCCCTGATGATCGATATGACTGGCTCGTCGAGAAATATAAGCCCAAGTCGCGGGTACCCGCACACTTAACAGTCTACGACATAGCTGGTCTGACAAGAGGTGCATCAACCGGTGCTGGTCTGGGCAATGCTTTCTTATCACACATCAGAGCTGTCGACGCTATTTTCCAAGTCGTGCGGTGTTTCGATGATGCCGAGATCATTCACGTCGAGGGCGATGTCAACCCCGTCAGAGATTTGGAAATCATTGCCGAGGAACTGCGATTAAAAGATATCGAGTTCGTCGAGAAGGCGATAGAGAATTCCAAGAAGAAGACCAGGTTGGGTGGACAAAGTCTGGAGTTGAAGAAGGCAAAGGAGGAAGAGGCCATGATAGAAAAGGTCCTCGCGTGGTTGAAGGATGGCAAGGATGTCCGGAAGGGCAACTGGTCTCCCAAGGAGGTAAGAAAACAAGCTTCATTTATCACTTTTCGCCAATCACCATTCTTTCATGATGACAAAGGGCCATAGCGCCTGAACTAATCCCAGCTCTTCGAACACCTCAACTAAAACAACGCTCGAGGTCGTACTGAGATAAAAACCACACTCTGATAACATACATTCATACACTGTTTCTTTTGGAAGTACGTTGTTAGTCGGATTTACTAACAATTGCCACCAGGTCGAGGTCATCAACACACTATTCCTTCTCTCCGCAAAACCAGTGGTGTATCTGGTCAACCTGTCGGAGAAAGATTATACCCGCAAGAAGAACAAACATCTTGCCAAGATTGCCGAGTGGATGAAGGAACACGCTGCTGGCGACCCCATCCTGCCCATCTCGGTGTCTTTTGAAGAGCGACTGACTGGTTTTGAGACCGAGGCGGAAGCTGAAGAGGAGTGCAAGAAGCTTGGTATCGAGTCTTCACTACCCAAGGTTATCACCACTATGCGAAAGGCTCTCCACCTTCGCAGCTTCTTCACTGTCGGTCCAGACGAGGTTAGACAATGGACTATCAGAGAAGGCACCAAGGCACCTCAAGCTGCTGGAGTCATCCACACTGACTTTGAGAAGACCTTTATCCAAGCTGTAGTGTTCAACTTCACCATGTTGAAGGAGCTGGGTGACGAGGCCGAGGTTAAGGCTAAGGGTAAGGTCATGACGAAAGGCAAGGAATACGTCGTCGATGACGGCGATATCTTATTGATCAAAGCCGGTGCTGCTAAGGGTTGAGGAATCAATATATTGTATATGGACGTCCCATCCCATCTTGTGAGCTTTTTAGACGAGCTTTACCAGTGATCAATATGAATGAAAGAAAAAAAAAACACAGTTGATGAAACAATATGAATGGTCTCCGAATTACGTGTCCATGAAAAGCAAGTCCCTATGGCACTATTTCAGTACTTTACTACTCCAACGGAAGGTTACTATGGCTCAGCGATGAATCTGGGACTAGCATCCCGCTCAGGAAGAAAAAAACAAGGTTGATAAAGATCCTATGACTTGACGCAGCATGTTGTTTATCCGAAGACACGAAGTTACATTTTCTACCTTCTTCATCAGTACAGCGCTTCCTAAATCTGACTGTTTAGTAGCCTAAAGCATCATCTGCAAGTTCCAGGGGATGTAGGTATGTAACTCCGCAAGTCTCTTGCACATATCCATATCCGCCCTAACAGAGCAGATGAAGTCAACCAGCTAGGCTTCGCCTTTCGAGGATGTCACTTCTACACACAATTGGCGTATACGTTCAGAGGCGTAATACTTTATTTCATCTTGTATATATTGTCGTTGAGCCCTTCTGGAAACTTTACATGTCTTAGTCCATATCTACGCAGCCATGATGTGACTCCGAGTAAGTACTTAAGTAGTAGGTAAGTAGTTATGGATGAACACTGACGTGCATGTCTACTCGACTGCTAAAAGCATAGCCCCTTTAACAGTTCACCAGAGATGCCAACAAGAACAACTCTATTCATCCATTATAGACCAAAACGTTTAGCATGGTATTATCATACTATCAACACATCCATTGAAACAAAAAGAAAGAAAGGAAAAAAAACTTTACGGTCTCCGATTTCTTTCCCTACACTAGATATCCCTTCCTCAAAACCTCACCATCCCCTAATCTCCCATTCCAGTGAACACATCACCCTTCCCCTTTTCCACCAATAACCAGCCAATTAAGAAACCACCATTGTTTAATAATACGCCTCTCCGGGCCGCTGGTTGAACAGCATCCCGTTGATATTGATACCGCTGTTCAACAGATCCTTCCGGTACTTCTCCGCCGTCTTATAGCACTCCAGGAGCTCGTCTCTACTCATCTCCAGCAGCACTTCGAGCATAGCATCGGCCCTATCGGCGGCCTTCTCGAGCACGTACGCCTTTCGCTTAGCCGAAAGCTTCGCCTTGCCCTTGTCCTTCTTCACCCCTTCCTCGTCCTCGTCCTCCTCATCTTCATCTTCATCATCTTCCTCCTCCTCCTCTTCTTCATCATCATCGTCATCATCCTCCTCCTCATCCTCATCACCCCGCGTGCTGATATCCTGGAGCTTCTCCGGGAACTGCGCGTGTATCATATCGGCATCGAAGGGGTCGATGCCCAGGCTGCGCATGCGCGCCATGAAGTTCAGCACCCGCGCAATGTACAGGTAGACGCGCCACTTGAAGTAACGGGGGGCCTTGGGCTGCTCCTCCCACGGCTCGTCCCCGGAGTCGATCTCGTAGCTGTAATGCGACTCGCTGCCGCCCTCGCTGATGCCGCTCGAGCCATCGTCCCATTTCGGATGCTCGTCGACGCCCGCGTTGAGGTCCACATTCAAATCTTCGTCGGACTCCGACGAAGACGACGACGGCGATGACGATAGCGCGTCACTGTTGTCGTCGTCGGCGAGCTCCTCCTCCTCCTCCTCCTCCTCCACCTTCCACATGTTCTCGTGCTTGTGGGCCAGAACGGTCGCGAGGCGCGCTTCGCGCTCCACCTGGGCCGCCTTCTGGGCCGGCGTCGTCGGCGCGATCTCCTGCCCCGTCGCCGGCTCGCGGCCCGCTGCGCCGGCCTCGGAGCCCGCGTCCGAGTCGCTGTCATCCTCGCTTACGACCGCCAGGGCTCTCCGGAAGGGTCGGAAGGTGGTAGGAGGCCTGTTGGTCGAAGTCGAAGGCGCAGGCGTCTCAGTCTCCTGCATCGCCTCCTCGTCGTTGTCTTCATCATAGTCGTCTTCTTCGTTGTCCGTGTCCCGCTCCTTCTTGAACGCCTCGTATTCCGCGTCGGCTTTGGCTTCAGCGGCGACTCTGGCGGCCTCGGCGGGAGAGGTCCAGACGTAGTCGGCATGGGCAGCGGCGTCGGGGGCTCCCTGGTTATGGGTTTGAGGGTTGGGGGAAGGGAGACGTCCGGGTCTATAGAACATCTCATACGGCATGTCGACGCCGTTTGGTAACTTCGCAGGCTGGGGGTGGAGGCGGTTACCGCTGTAACTGGCGCCGGTGTACATACGGATCTGGCCCTGTGGCCCAATAGTCCCCCATTTCTTGAACAGAGCCTCCTGCTGGGCCACTTGTTCTAGGGTTAGGCCTCCCCTAAGAGCGGGGTCGGGTCCTTGGTACGCTGGGATCTCTTGCATCTCTTGGATCTTGCGCTTGTTGTTTTGGCGTGTTGTCACCATCGTGAGGACTTTTTTCTTTCTTCTTCTTTCTATTTTATCTCGTTTTCTTTTTTGCTCTTGGCTGATTTCTCTTGTGTTAAGCGTGTGAAAATTAAGATTTCCCAAGACGAGTTGAATGTGTCAGGGAAGCATGAGATATTCAACCCGTATCTAAAGTGCGATGAACACTTGGGAGGTTTGTGAACAAATAGAGGTGGGAGGAGTAGGTGGGAGAGGTAAATCAAGGTGTGTTAAGAAGAGGAAGAAGAAGGGGGGTCTACCCTAGATTTTGAACAAAGTAGTTCAATTATTGTAGTCGATTGCATCCGTCCAAGAGACATGCTCTGCTTTCAGGAAACCACTATGGATCTTTCTGGTTTGGGGCTGAAACAAGACTATGTGAGGAATGCACTAGCAAGAAGCTTCATGCTGCTTTCAGTCAATGGCTGAACCACTCCGGATAATGGTGTCTTAGATGTCTACCGGCTTTGTTCTTCTTCATGCTAATGTCTTAGGAAAAGACTACGACGCTAAAGATTTAGAACAAAGATTCTTTAATGACCATAATCTGCTATTCTGTACCGGGCATGGCTACTTAATACTATGACTTCACAGTGGAAATGCAAGACCAAATCGAATCGTTTGTCATATCTGCTCTTGCTACCAGGTTAATAGTACCTGTGCCATCTCTCTACTTTGTATAGTGCGAGCGTAACTACCATGTCTATGTATTATATACTATCTTGAAGAAGTAGAATATGCACTTATAGCTCAATGTATACTCCTATAGTGGCTTTTCAGTGTAATGAGTGTAGTTCGCCCTTGATGATCTAAATGCCTTATTTCTATGAAAGGGGAGTGATGTCTGCAGTTATGAAATCTCACCAATAGCACTATACACACAAATAATACCATACTCACCCCATACCGGCACTACCATCACCCTCCAACTACCTAAGTAATTATCATCCCACAAACCAACTCTCACACCTATCCCTCTACCCCACTACCCCCCTATTCATCAACCCAGACAGTAGTCTTCCCCACCGCCTCCCTCCCAATCCTACAGTGATTGATCTTCGCAGCCTGGTCCTCATATCCCACCGAGACCCCACAAAGGACCTCCAAATCCGCCGGAATCCCGACCTCCGCCCTCACCACATCCGGGTACGCCGCGATGGCAATCTGCACGCAGCTCGCCACGCCGGCCTCCGTCAGCGCCAGCAGCAGCGTCTGCAGGTACATGCCGACGCAGAGGGGCGCGGCCTCGACCGCGTCGAGCAGGTCGCGCCGCACGCAGACGATGAAGGCGGCGGGGGCCCCGAAGAAGCGGTAGTTGCGCAGCACGGCCCCGGCGTGGCCCGCCGTGTCGCTCCGCAGGATGCCCAGGCCCTCGACGCCGTAGATCTGCGCCCCCAGCTCGGACCGGTAGTGCTGGAGCCCCGGGGGCAGCGTCATGGCGCGGGCCGGCGCCTCGTTCGCGGATAACGCGGTGGACGCGCGCTCGTGGAGCTTGTCGCTGAGGCGCGTGAGCGCGGCGCCGCGCACGATGAAGAGGCGCCAGGGCTGCGTGTTGGAGTTGGACGGGGAGTGCGTTGCGAGTTGGAGGGCGTTTTCGAGGATTGAGACGGGGACTTCCGCCGGTAGGAATTGGCGCGTCGAGTGCCGGGTTCGGATTGCTTCTTGTAGTTGCATGGTCGCTTGTGTTAAAGGATTAGAGGAAATATAGTGAATTCGGATGCTATATATTTGTCTTCAACGACTGTGTGGTGGTAATAAGTATTGTTTATAGAGACGAGAGAAGCTATGGTGCAATATTGACTTCTCAAATGTTGCCCTTCTTTGATATATATATATATATATATATGGTTATGACTCTACGCATTGCTATCACCACAATAGACGACACTGCGATGACATAGAGCATAGCGCAATCCTTTTTATTACCTGTTAGGCTATGCTGACGGATTTCTTACCTCCCGAATAATCCAAACGTCGGGGGTTGTTCTTGTCGCACAAGCCATAAGCTACATATTACCAATGAGAAGGCTTGGGAGAAAGAGAAGAAATTCAAGACATCCGAGACATTTTCTGCGTGTTCATGCTACACGCCATCATGAGTATTCGGCCTCTCCAATATCACCGCTGCCGCCGACGATGTTAGATAAAGGATTATACTGATGGTCATAGATCGGTAGTAGAGTTACGTAGGTTCTTCTTCGGAGCATCTGACCTAGCCGGTCCATGCCGGTAATACGAAAACGCGAGATGGCGAGCTGTTCTCTTTCTGTCCATGTAGGTGTTCTGTCTCTATTCAAGATGCTCGCATACGATGAGGCTCGGTGCTCCGGGTCGCCGATGCGAAGGCAGGTAACTGGCGGCGACCCCGCGGAGTTGAGAAACCATGCGGGGATTACTCAGACGACCAGACGATAGCCGAATACCCAGATATCCAGATACCCGGGTATGCACCACATGCTGACAGATATATCGTGATGTCTATCTTGGGTGTACCTAACCAGAGGTTTACTCAGTGAGAGCACATTACCAATATCCATCTCTAGATAGAGGGCAAAGAACCCGCCATTATAGGCAAGTCATCTTTGAGAAAGCTTGCGCATTAGGTATACTACCTAGATAGTAGTAAATGCCAATATTTTACTTAAAAATAAGCGTTTTTTCTTTCTAATAAGGATCAGCCTTCAAGATAATAGTTTGTCCCAACATCATAGGAACCTCATTACTATTCTCGACTTAGCTAATTAAACAACTAGAGCTAAGATAGAGGTTCACATAGCCAAACAACTTCTCGCCAAGCCAAAAAAGAAAGGGGGCGGGCGAGGGGTTATTTGCAAAGCGCCAAGCTTTCTGCTCAGACGTCATCAAGGTTCTTGTAGCAGCAAACATTGTCTATCTTAAATAATTAGCAATACCAAGTTGAAGTTCAATTCCACCTATGCCCATTAATAAATAGGCACCTGGGACACTTCCAATTGCATGTCTTTTCATGATTGATACTGATATTTCTCCACACTCCTCGCCCAATTACATACATGCTACAGTAGCTTTAGATCGAAGTATAAAGTAAGTGTAACTCGGCACATATTCGGTTAAACAATTAAATTAATCTAGAAATCAGGTCTGGCTGCATGATCCGGCTTTGTATAGGCAAATTAGCGAAGAACTGCACAACAACCAAGCGGCTGTCGTATAGTGGTTAGTACATCACGTTGTGGCCGTGAAAACTTGAGTTCGATTCTCAACAGCCGCATATTTTTTCAGGCCTCTTCTTTTTTGTTTTTAGATCTTCCATCGCCCCCACCACACCACACTTGTTGGCGATAACGATTCAAGGTTAGTTGGTCTGAGGTCTTCGATCCCTTTTAAAGAGGCGGGGTGGAAATGAGATTCACATACATAACTACTTACCTACATAGACAGCTAAGCAACGGCAAGGCAAGACCATCTTAACAATTCTTTTTCAACAAGGTAGATATTATGTTGCATCCCACAAAACTATGTGCAAGACTAGCGCTGTTCCTCCTCACTGATCACGAAGTAGATGGACAGTGTTGAATTGAGGTGTGGCGGGGCATCATCACATGCTGCTTCCTGCCCCAGATCCACTTCAAACATTTAACGACCAAATTCATACTTTTGCAATGATCAAGTAAAGGGCGAAACGTAACCCCATCATCAAAAGAAGGATACGCCATAGCAGCTATAATACAAACCACCTTCGTATCTTTGGACAAAATATGGAATATAGTGAACTAATCCTACAACTTTTATTATGTAAAGTCCACCAAGTTACGGGTGGTCGTCGTCCTAATTTATATCAACTACTTACTTACACACACAGCTCGTTAATGAAGCTTCACTTAAACATGCTTCCAATAGAGGCTGAACAAACACCAAGTAAAGTGAGTTAAGCAAGCAGACAGACAGACAGACAGACAGACACCATGAATTTATTTGAAAATGCATGTATTAGCTCAAGTAATTTAATATATTTAACCGATTTTTAATTATAAAACCCCAACCATCCGTCATAAGCGTCATGCCTCATTCATTACCTATCCGCATACCCCCATCCCATCCCATCCCATCCATAACCCAGCCGTGACCCATCAATCATTACCTGCTTTGCTTGGTTACTCGCTTGCACTTGCGACATAAACCTGGAACCAGCCAGGTCTAAGCTTACCCGCTTGTCTACGTATCTAGCAAGCACCGTACCGCACACCCCTCTTACCCAACTCCTTCCTCCCGACGGGATCCTCGGGCAACACCCAACCCCTCGCGCGCTTCGCCTCCCTCTTCTCGGCCAGCTGCGGCTGCGGCATCCACTCGTCGCGAGGCATAGCCTTGCGGCGGGTTCCCTCAGCGGGGGCTCCGATCTCCGCCTTCCAGGGGGCGTGGCCATGGGCGGCGGGCTCATCGCCCGCGAGCATGCACAGGCCCCAGAGGGCAAGGCAAGCCGTGAATGGCATGCCCCCGCTTTCGTCCTCATGATCATTGGCGGTGGCGGTGGCGGCGGCGGCGTTGAGCTGAACGCTCGTGACCTCGAGGTACCCGAAGTGCGGGGTCCCCTCGCCGCCGTTGCGCACGACGACGAGCTCGATCTCCGTGAGGATGAAGCCGTAGCGGGTGCCGTGCTCGCGCATGGCGTGGTGCAGGTGCGCGAGCCCCCGCAGGTACTCCACGCGCTTCACGTTGCCCTCGACGCGCATCCCCGTGTTGAAGCGGTCGAAGCTCTTGACGAGCCCCACGACGCGGGCCGTCGGCTTGCCGCCGAAGATGGCGGCCGCCGTGGAGGACTCGCCCGCCACGTTGGCCACGAAGACGTGGTCGTTGGCGGCGGCGGCGGAGGCGGCTGAGCCCGCCTTGGAGGATGTGGGAACGGAGAATTGCAGGGGCCGTTGGGATGATAGTGCGAGCGCCGAATTGAGCTTCGGTAGGTAGTACGAGGCGTAGATGCTGTGGAGCGCGCCCTCCGTCTCGGGGTGCCGCGCGCTGCTGGTGTTGGGCTGCTGGAGGAGCGGTTGTGGGACGGGGCAGTTCAGCAGGGCTGATGCGCCTGGGAGGGAGAGGATGGTGTTCAGGTTGAAGGAAGACCATGGCCTTACTTGCCGCACGTCCCACCAGAAGTGCTTGGTGTTGGGGTCGCGCAGAGGGAAGGAGATGGTGCGGACCAGGGATGGCGCTGGGTTGGATGTGGTGAGGTAGTTCATGAGCGTGGTAGAGGGGGTAGGGTCTGGAGTTGACGCTAAGCTCAAGGGGGAAGGAGCCCGTGGCGCGAAGTTGTACATGAACTGCTGCTGCTCAGCCTGAGGCTGGGTGACTGCCGGCACGTAAGTCGGCATCTGGCGGTAGGTAGGGAAGCCATATTTCTCCAGGGCGGAACCATCAAGGCTGACGGTGGAAGCGCGACGGGAGTGTGGGCTGTCCTGAGCAAAGGTAATGGGAGAACACAACAACGACTGAGAGAGACTGCTCTGATCCTCATTGGGGGTGAAGGAGAAGTTGGTGAAGTGGTTCAACGTCTCTGGGTTGGTGAAGCTTCGGGTGTGGGTGGGACGGAAAGAGCCCTGGCGCCGGGGCTTGGGAGCCGGAGTAGGCGAGGTCTTGACTCGCTTCGGCTGCGGTGAGGCGATGGCCTGGTCCTGAGAGCGGATCTTGGGCAGCAGAATGGGGCCATGCTGCCGGACCGGCGGCGGTGACCGCGATGGCGTTGTGACGCGCGTGCTTACTGAGTCGGAGGGCGATGACTCGGTAGTGGAGCAGAAAGAACCATACGAGCTTGAGCGAGCGTGCCCTGGGTTGTAGGGCATTTGAAAGAGAGACGGGTCAAAAGAAAAGCTCGGCGGAGTGACCGGCTCGCATGAGGGAAAGATGAAGTCGAAAGACATGTCTGCTGCCAGACTATACGGGGGTTCTTGTTAGTTAAAGCTGTCCTACTGACTGAGAGGCGGATATCCACTTACGTAGCCATGTTGATGGGTGTATGGGGTGTTCTCGTTTGGACACAAGAACGATTATGGATTATAGCACAAGATAGAAAAAGAGGAGAACCAGCTCCTGGGGTGTCTTTTGGACGATGGAGATATGTACGAGGGTAGGAAGAAAGTTGCTGTGAAGCAAGAGGGAACCCGAGGTCGCTTGTTGCGCGGCCTACCCTATGTATATCTAAAGAGTATAAGATAATAAAAAAAAGAAAAACCGAGGAAAGAAAAGATGTATTTTGGATTGGAGTTGAGACTGAAGAATAGAGACAGAAAGAGACAGGTTGAGGAGGAGGATGTCCGTTCCTCTTATCCTCGAAATGGATGGCCTACGATGTCCGGCCAGCCAGACGTTAATCAGCGCGGTATAGCCCACTCGGGCCATAGGGTTCACTGATGATGTATTGCGAACCCAGACGAGGTCAACCTGAAACAAGACCGGAATGCGGCTACTAGAGCTACTAGAAGAAAGTATTCATGTATATTGCCATGTACGTGGGAAACCGGGAATGATCTATGGAGTTAGTATCCTGCAGGCGAGCTCTTGGTCTACCTTCGATGGTCCCATCTGGCGTGAGGGTTAGCTGTAGGTCTTGGAATGGGTCGGGTTGAGGTTGTCTGCCGTTGAGCTTAAAGTTGTATGCCAGTACGTACATATTACCTGGGTATGTACGTAGCTCAACCCCCCCCCCCCCGCCTACCAAAATAACTCCATCGAATTATAAACGTCCTGTAGGGTCTACGTCGTGTGGGGCTATGAAAGAGGGAAGACTTGGCTCATCCTACCATGTGCGGCTATAGGAAGCCGTGGGGCGCAGTAGTGTGCGTCTGTGATGTATTCTTTAGCACTGTGATATCTTACTTTATTTGCATGTAAAAGCACAGTGTTTATGTTAAGGATTTTGCTCAGATCCAACCCCATGGCTGCAATAAGCCAACCTATCATATCCCGCTTTCTAGGATCTCTTTGTCTAACGGCGATTCTCAACACTCACTGGATGCACTCATTACCTCGCTTCATTTTGCTAACCAGTCTGCCAGTACGACGTTCCCAATGCAGCAATGCCACCATCTACCTCCAGACCTCCCACGTCTACCAGCTAAGAATATCGGTATCGTAGTACTATCTGTACTACAACACTACCATACCAGCATACTACCTGTAGTGCATGCATATGTACCGCAGGACCCAGTGATTGCTGCAGGCGGTTATGACTCATTCAGAAATAGACACATCGATTTGCATTGTGCATTAGCTCGATTTGTCTTTTTCCCTCATTTTGGCCTTGTGTGGGCCCTTCCAGACGTTGCATCCCAACTTTAAACCCCGGACGACGATCCCCAGGGCTACACACATGCGGACATGTAGATAGATAATCAATACTCCATATATCCACGTACATACGTAGTATACCTACCCGACGACGCGATATTTTGTGGGGGAGCCTTAGAATTCTGCTTATTCGACGCGATGTGGACGAGAGCATCGTGACTAGACGCGATAGTACAGAATCGCTACGCGCATTCTAACTAAGTAAGCATCGCCACGAACGAACGAGAAGACGCGGCAGTGTCGCGATGTATGTCATCTGCGATGAGACTCTACTACCTAACTATGTGCGTAGTTACATAGCTAACATACTGCCCCAACGCCCCAAAACCCGCACCGCCTCCGGGGAATTTTCGCATTGCTCTAGAGAAAAAAAGAAGAAGATCGCTTGCGCGTAACTATTCACTAGTTTACCTGTTGCCGCGCATTACCAGTAGGTACTACTGCTACTACATGCTAGTGAGATGAGAGGAGAGGCTCATCGGTCGTCAGCCGGGCGTCAGTCAGTCTCAAGCCAGTTGCAGGCCCGGTCCCGGCGTCCTCCTGACTCTGGCTAGCTATCGCATTTCTTTCGTATTAGTTACCTTCTGCGCTTCGATTTGCGGTTGTTGCGCTTAATGAGACGGGGGGCGATCATGCTCTCTACTACATAGTAGCTTGAACCACACCGTCCACCCCTGCTATTTTGGTGTGTGATCTACGCAGTACCAGGGCCCCGAAATTCTTTAGCGAGCGGCTATTAAAATGAAGATGAGCCCGGGCAGCACCGGCGACCGAGATCGCAGGACTTCAGGTTGTTACCTACTTGCCTTACCGTAAGCGGATACTGCAGGCGCTGGATAACCGCGATTTTCCCCGCTTGGCGGCTACGGCCGCGGAAAAGCACCCCCTTCTCATACGAAGTATGTACGTATGTACATAGGCACTGATGATCACGAGTGCCGCAACATCCCGCCAGCCCGCATTGACGAGCCTTGCTTGGGTACGTAGCATCGATGGCGTCTAAAAGCGTCTTTCCGGCATCCGTGAGACCAGCGCTTCTCGCTACAACGGCTCAGGCGCCGCAAAGCTTCCTACCTTAATTATGTACTAGTTAATTTCCTACGCAAGGTAGGTAGGTAGGTAGGTAGGTAGGTAGTTTCTAAGTCAGCTGTCTCGGCTGACGACGTTCGCCGTGTGGTAAAAATATCTCCGGAGATTATCGTTAATCTACGAGTTTATGAGGTGTCTAACTAACTAACTACCCCGGCATGCCGTCATCCGCAGCCGCTGAAGAATGTATGCGTATACGTATGTATGTAATTGTAATACCCTTACGGAGTATTATAAGCGATGAGGCAGATGAGAATAGTACCACCACCAGCGGGTTACGAGCGGCGCAGCTCGGGAGCCGCCGCTCCGCTGTGGGGGAGGAAAAAAAAACAACTGAATAGGACAATCATTACTATACCAGGCGGCGGCTATAGAAATTGCCGCGGACCCCAAGGGAAGGAAAGAGAACTCAACTCAACCCAAGAAGCGAGCAGCCGTCTAATTTCCGTCATCTGTTCATGCTCTGCCCATAAAGATCCTTACATTAACTACAAGCTTCAACATAGAGGGAGAGGCAGGTTAATCTGGTTCGTATCCACTTCTACCCGCGAAATCACATATGTGGTGGTGGTGGTACCATCTAAGCGCGCTCATCATCATCATAATCATCTTTTTGGCTCTGTTGCACAGCCGCCCCCGTGGGCGCGTATGTAATAATAAGGTCGGTCGAAAAATTGCGGGCGCCAAAAAGGTTTAACGCCCTCGCGGTACCGCGGTCTTTTGCACAGATCCTGATTTGTCGACGAGCACGCGCCCGACTCCCTGCCCAATCCTGGTAAGATCTCCACGCGGGCGCGCTGTCCACGATGTCTATCTAGTGGAGTTCGACCCAGCCAATCGGCACCCCGCTCGCCTGGATTCCCAGCCTCCCCCACCGACTTTGACCGCGTCGAGTTCGGGTCGATTGGCCGACGACATCCCGCCGGGCCACAACCTTTACCAAGCACTACTGCGGATGACCGCTCATTGGGTAGAAAAAAAGTGTTTCGTTTCATGTTTCCTTTCTTGCCTTGTGGGGAGGGGAATGACTCTGTTTTGAGTGGGAAAGAGGGGATTTGAGATGGCAAAAAAGATAAGATCGGTCCGTGTTTCATGTTGACCCTTGTTCTTTTTGTTCCTTTCCTGTCTTCCGGGTCTTTCTGGTCTTTCGTTCAACCCGCAAACCTGCATATCGCGAGCTAGGGAGCTGCAGGTGCCGGGTAGGATGACTCACTCCATGCGGAGTTGAAGAGTCATTCTTCTGCATTCATGTCGTAAACTTCTAGTTTTTTGTTGTTGTAAGAGATGCGATCTACGAAAGTTGGAGATCCTGATATGTGTGGTTGTCTGCACACGTACAGACATCATGCGGATACCTGCCGAGGTGAAGTAGAGCCGATGATACTTACTACTTAGCTCCATGTGTTTGTTGTAGATGTATTACCGAGCTTGACGATCGGTAGAAGCGAATTAGACACGTTGATGATGGGTTTATCGCGTTTTACTTAGCTAGACACGGAATAGACCGTCCGTCTCTCAACAACAAACAAGAAGCGGACAGATAGATGCGGAGATAGATCGAGATCAGCCCATCTGTAAGTACATATGCAGGTAGGTATCATTCAGCTTAGCTGGTTTCTGCTACTATCTAGACCGACCTAAGGATACACATATCTTTCACGAGAGCGAGAAAGGGGGTGGGGGTTGAAGACCAGGTCATTAACTACTGATCAGATCTACAACCGTTTCAGCTAAGCAAACAAACAACGAAACAACCAACACGAGATCTCTAAGAAAATGGGTATAGGGAAGTATGTATGTAAGTGCGTACGTAACGTAACACCAGTAGTTAGATCTTTACACCCAAAACCACCTTTTTGGCCCTTGGGTTCCATCGCCATTGTCGCCGTCCCTGTGAACCAAGCGAGTAAGGTATCAACGATAAGAGGGAGAGATATCACTCGACTCAAGCAAGCAAACAAACCAAACATTAAGGCTATGGCGTAGTTGAAAAAGGTCGGCCAACCCAGCCGGCCAGCTAGGTGGTCGCCAGATAGGTCCTCATCTGATATGGTCGAAACAACACCGGCCGTCACTGCCACCTTTGGGCAGCTGAACGAACGAACGAACGAGGTTACGTATGCGACGGAGTTATAAAGGAGGAAAAAAAAAAGATCGGATTATAATGCCGGTGGGCTGCCTCCCCCTCTCTTTCCCCCAATCCTCCTCCCTCCTCTCATGGGTTGGGTAGTTATGTCCATGTCGGGATTTTGGAAATTCTGGAACAGGTGGTCGGCCGAGGAGATCTGAGTGAGGTGAGGTAGGACCTGATGTCACGCGCGGCACAGCACAGTACGATACGATACGACACGACATGATGCGTGCTGGTGTAGGAGTGCCGGTCACCACCAACCACATCTTGAACCTAACATTACTTACTTAATCACCTAACTTATGGCAGTTCGTTTCACCTACATCACGAGTCCGATCATTAGGTATTCCGGAAAGCCGGCCGGAACAGGAAAACACACATCCTAGCTAGGTAAGTTAGTTCCTAACAGACAGACCGGCCCACGTTTCGTTCGGAAGGAGCGCAGGTTTTTTATCCGGATGGACACGCAACATGACAGTGTGTATTCAAGACGAGATAGAGATTAGTTTCGGGTCTTCATCTTTTTTTTCTTTCTATTCTAGCTAAGCAGGTAACTCGAGGAGCTCGACCAAGCTACCCAGCTAGTCACTCTGCCTCGACGGTGAAGCAACTCAAAACAAATCGTGGTTAGTAAAGTGTCTATCTATATACATGATAAGCTCGCTAGGGGGAAGAGGGGGAAAAAAAGACGAAAAGACCACCGATCACCATCTCGTCCAGTCGAGCGCGTATGTTGTCGCGCTCCTCCGACTCTAACCAGGCCGTCCCACGGCGTGACCCATCCCGTCCCGTCTAGCTATCTATCTACATGCTTGTTACATGGCCATCACCACTTCATTACATCACGTCGTCTCATCAACAGCGTCTTCATCTTCATCGTCGGCTTCGGCCTCCGACGTAGTGGCCGCACCGCCACTGCCATTGGAGGATCCTGCAGCGACGACAACAGAGGGATCCAGGGAGCTCGAAGTGCCGCTACTACTACCACTACCACTGGCTGTAGCCCGTACTCCGGCTCCGTCCTCATCCTCATCCTCATCAACACCTATACCAGAGCTACTAGAAGAAGTAGCAATAGGAATAGTAGAAGCAGCAGCAGTAGCAGACTCACCACCACCACCACCCTCCCCGCCCCTAACACCGCTAAACACCCCACAATCATCAGCCCTCAACCTCCTCCCCGCCCTCCTCAGCCCGGCCAAGCGTTCGCGTTCCAGAACCAGCATGCCCCTCGCATACTCCCTGATGGCGCGCCTGCCCAGCCTCTCGTGCAAGTCCTGCCACCCGGCCAGCTCGGCCGCGACGACCTGCTGCGTGTAGCGCAGCTCCTTGGCGAGGGCGTCGGCGTCCTCGGCGGCGCGGCGGGCGCGGTCCGCGCGGTCCTCGTTCATGCGCTGCCGCGTGTCGTCGAGCAGGCCCAGGGGCCAGCGCGTCGACTGCGTCAGGGCGCGGTAGCCGCGGTCGGCGGCGCGGCGGGCCACCAGGGCCTGCGAGGCGAGCTGGGGCGGGCGCGAGAGCGCCGAGAGCACCGCCTGGATGGTGGATTGGAGGGATAGGAGGGAGGCGTGGAGGGTGTGCGGGGGGTTGGATTGGGGTGGGGTCAGGGAGGAGGCGTAGATGGAGAGGGCGGAGGCGTGCGGGGTGGGGAGGAAGGCGAGCTTGGAGACGGATTGTGAGAGGAGCGCCGCTGCGTCGTAGAGATCTGTTGGGCGTTGTTAGACGAGTACCTAGGTATACTGTTTGAATATTTGGGTAGAGATAGACAGTCAGGTAAGGGGAAATGAGATGGATGAAGTGGTAAGTGATGAGTCAAGTTTGATACTTACCTACTGAGGCAACTCCCACGCTGTTGACGCGCCGAGCCACGCTCTTGGTAGCGTAGTTGACGCCACGGACCATTTCCCGTGCATGATCCACGAACTGTTCTACCTCGCGCGTGTCCTCCAAGGGTTCGTACTCCTCCCTAACCTTCTCAGCCCTCGTCTCGGCCTTCAGCCGACTGCGCTGCTCCAACATATCACCCTGCAAGTCAGGGACCAGGAAGAACTCCCACAGCATCTCGTGAGTCGCAAAGGTAGGATGTGTCAGTAAGATGCCGATGAACGAGTTGGTC
The DNA here is from genome assembly GCA_022661535.1 of Eutypa lata. Taxonomy (NCBI): domain Eukaryota; kingdom Fungi; phylum Ascomycota; class Sordariomycetes; order Xylariales; family Diatrypaceae; genus Eutypa; species Eutypa lata. The sequence continues at coordinate 1,258,437 of JAKULF010000009.1, read as the reverse complement.
CGTAGCTGGATATCCTTGAGCACGGCCCTGGATGGTTTCGAGGGGATCTGGAACGGTGAGCGCTGGTTCGAGATATTCGGTATCCAGGAGGCCGGGTTCTCTATGGCGAGCAGGTTCGTTAGGCGCTCAAAGTCTGCCATGGAGCGCCGAGATGTAGTCACTGTGTAACTTGTGCTATCTGCTGGGGCGCCTGATTTCAAGACCAGTCGGATCGTGGCATCTTCCACAAAGAAGGATCTTACGACACCAGTAACCCGGGAATCGGCAGCTGCTGGCATAGTAAATAGAGTTAGGTCATCAATCTTATTACGAACATCGTCATCCTTAGCAAGTTCGACAGCCGTCAGACCTCGCAGCTCTTTCGCCGCGATATCTACTCTCTGGTCGGAATAGAGGGCCCTAACCATGTCGAACCGGCCATATTTGCTTGCTACCATAAGCGCTGTGAATTTCCTTTCATTTGTGGCGTTAACATCAACATCACAATGGCGGAGTATTTGAAGCGCCAGCTGATGGTCATTGATGATGTGTAGGAGAGTATTTCCTTTCGAGTCAACATGTTCATCTAAGTGAAGCGGCTGGCCATCACCCTGTGCTTCTGTCGCAGCTGCAAGGCCGGCCTCGACCATGTTATGGTAATAGGTGTGGTCGTACGACCGGCATAGCGCAAACAATGGTGTTTGACCATTTTTATCTTTTTGCCGCCAGTGGACTAGCTTCCCGATGCGCGCGATTAGGGCTGGCGCGTGGAATAGATAATGTGCGACACTTCGGCCCCGACTGTCTTGTAGCGCGAAATAGGTCTTAATCTGAGGCTCTGCCGCCGAGGTCATGACAAAGTCTAAAATTATGTCGATTAGCTCGGTATGTCCCAGCTGAACGGCAGCGCTTAGCAAGGTGGTGCCCTCGTGGTTTGAGTCTTGCAGAATGACGTCTAGGGGGAAATAATCTCCGATTGACAGCAGGTACCTCAAGACTTCTGGCTGCTCGTTTTGTATTGCCATCATAGGAACCGATTCTCCAAATGAGTCTTGGGTTTGACATAAGCGCTCAATTGAAGTATCGCCTTCGATGCCGCTCCCCATCGTAGCGATGCTTGTTGCTCGAGAGTGATAGGAATATTCTGAACCACTTGACATACTCCTAATATCCATAGCAACTTTCTTAGGACGCTTTATGGGAGGCTCATCTTCCGGGTTGTTCTGAAAAGGAAACACATGGCTTAGACCCGATCCCTGGGAATAGGCTTCAGATGGTGTGAATACTGTTGATGATCTCCTCGAAGAGCCGTTCACCATACTCCAAGTAACTGATGGTGCTCGACTCGATATTGGTGAGTGTGGCTCATCATGGTCATCATGCTCGTCATCATCCAGAATGACGCTTGAATCGGGATCCATAATATTTTTCAGTTCAGCCAAGTCGCCTTTCCGTGTTGCATCCCATAAAGCTTTGTTGCGTCGACTTGCCCTCCTAAGGATACTCGAGTCTCTGAACAGGTAGGATAGTACGGCTTCAAATGTACTAAGAGCATAACCCATCTCGCCACTATCCACATCATCAATGAAGATGAAATGCTTCATATAAAGGAGTCGGGCTTGAAGATTCCTGACGTTAGCACGAATGATGATGTGGAGGAATAAAGACACCAAGCTGTCGGCATTGATCGTAAGTATTGGTTTCTCAGACGTCGTTCCGTTTTCCATATCGGGCCTTGATTGCTCGGCAAGCTGTGTAGCAGCCTTCATAGTAGATAGCAAGGACTCCATCATGTCTTGGGGGCATAGAGCGCTCGTCATCTTCCGAAACTCGTTGATAGCAGTTTCAAGTCTAGTAGTAAGGTCTTGCTTTCCCTTCAAACCTCCATCAATGGAGATTCCAAGCTGTGAGATATCAATGAATTCCATCGGTCTTATCTTAGCCTCGAGCTCAAGGTCGTCTTGACGCCGCATTGCCGTTAACCGGGGCCACAAGAAGCTGTGAACATTCTCGGCCACGTATCTTTCAATGAGTCGCTCCACCAAGGGACCAGTGAGGTCTGTAGTAGCGCCAAGCATTGAAAGTTGCTGTTTATCGACGGACTGGAAGAGGTCAATAGCACTTGTAACAGCCGTTTCTAAAGATGCTCTCATAACATCCTCGTCATCCTCTGCAAAGAAGTTCTCTGTCCCTTGACTACTACCGCCTTCTCCGTTCGTACTAGCCCTTCGCGCAGATACGCTATTTGACCGGACTTTTCTCATGGCTGTGGCAATCGGCCCATCAGGCATGGGATCCGGAATATTGGCAGCTGACGGTGGTGGTGGGAGGGGCTTTTGAAACACTATTGTAAATTCTCTGAACAGCTTCTCTAGCCCGGGATGCATCTGCCGTGCGATGATGGGGAAATGATTTAGGAGATCATGGAAATTCTTGATCTCTTTCTTTCTCGGTAAACTTGGCTCTCCATTCTCGATAGCTGATTCCCGGTTTGCTTCGTCGCGCTTCTTCTTGGCTAAGCCTTCGGTAAAGACAGCCGGCTCTACCGGAATCTCCTCCCAGTTTCCAACCAAGGGTCGCGATATGTAGTATACCAGCCATTGTCGGGGTTCGATCGTGTCTGCGTACCAGATAGAATCGCCTTGTAATAGGGCTTGGGCAAGTGTTTTAAAGCCTGCATGGAGAACTTCTGGTCAGATGCGGCGCGCGATGGATGGAATGATATTATCAGGAAGGAGAAGAAGAGAGAAACTCACCCTTGTTACTAAACACAGCCGCATCTTTAATCACAACACTACGACCGTTGAGTGTGGAATACTGCCGCGCCTTTCCTCTCACCTCGCGCAAGTTACCCACAGCATCCTTCCCTCCCGCGGCAGTAGCCGGACTGGGAACTCGCAAAACATGGCTTCCTAGGAATTCTTCAGATCCGATCAGATCGGCTGATGACTGGCCGCTCTCGGTTTCGCGGGAGGTAAGGAGAAATTCGGTGGTCGGGACAAGGAGGATATGGTGATGCACGGGGGTACACTGTGAGATTATAGGATTGCCCGGCTTGAAGAAGGCGGCGAGGAATGGGTTCAAGGGCTGCATTCAAGCAGTTGAGAATTGTGACTTCTCCACCATGTCTCCCGGCGCAAAGCCGGGTCTTACGAATGTTGGTGGTCGACGGGGTAGGCTTGTCGCAATGTTATACGTCGGTCGTTATGCTACGCGAACATGAACAGGGAGGTGGAAGGGAGCTCCCCAAGAAGAGCTTCAGCTTATCTTCGTAAATGCAACAAGCTTATCGTAACTGGCTATAACTCGCGATCTACTTAAAATAGTAAAAAAGAGGTTGTATAGAGTTTCGCGACGGTAGTGATTGGTTCAATATGAGGGAAACTTATTATAGAGACGGGTTCGTATTGTGAACAGGTTTGGATGAAGTTGTGATGTAAAGTCAGGGGTGACACGGCCGACCGAGTATCCCGCTAGAGATGCCAGACATGCCTAACTAATAGAGCTACCTATCTACATACCTACCCAGGTAGGTAGGTTATTACAACTTAGGTACGTAGCAGGGCAGTGAATGTATATACATACATGTATGTATGTATATATGCATGCTTCAGCATCGGGTTAGGTGTGGATCATAAGAGATAACGCCATGGGGATGGATCAGCCTCCAGGCAGCTCTTACTAACTTAACCTTAACCAGCCAATCATCGCCCCACAGCCACAACGGCATTTCAGTTTAGCCGATCGTCACATGCCTCCGGGACGGGATGCTCACTTAAAACTGAAGCAACGTGACGAACGTACAGTTTCTTGATCGACTCAGAACTGGAAATGTCGTTCATAGGTAACTACATCAGCAGAGCTATAATCACTTCACGTAAAGACCAGTTGGACTTCATCAGTAAAGACCAGTTGGACTTCATCAAGATTGTTACTTTTCCATGATAATTTCAATGGCCGAATCGGAAGATACTATCCTTGGGACATCAAAGGTCTTTCCCACCACCATCTCTGGTCTCTGGATCAATTCCAATGGCGTGTTTTCGAAATAGAATGATGGAGTTCTTTCGCTCGTCTCGGGCAAATAAAACACAAACAACCAAGAGACTGCTGGTTGTTCTATATTCAATGCTGGACAAGAATACAGGCGTTGACGAGAGAAGACGTTCTTACGTGCCTCCCCCCTTTCTTCTAGACAAATAAATATAATTAAAATGTGAACCTCTCATGTAGTCGATGAAGATATGAACCCTAAAAGAGTTCGCCATCAAATTTGAAAGGAACAACTGGCCGGCAGAGGTGCCGTTTCCAAGCTCCCAAATTAATTCATAAATACATGACAATATCACCATTTTCAAGTCAAAGCCTCTATCGCGACAGCTATAGATCATAAATAAGACATGTAGTCACAAAAGTGCTATGGGGGCAGTTTTACCTAAGTCAGACTATTCCGGAGTTATATCTATAAGATAGTACTAATTGGCAGATCCCGTACGATCATGACCGACCAAGCTGCTAGACGTTCCTGTTAAGCCCCCTTCAAGGGGTCTGGGGAATATACACTTAGGTTAGATGGGCGTATATTAGATTCCAATTATGAAAGGTGTTATATCCCATCTTTAGCAACACAATATCGTTTTCGTGATAGCTCCGTTCTAGCCCCTTGTACAATACCGTTTACTATGGTTTTATTTATAAATCTGTCCTGGTAGACGTAACTAGTATTTTTTAGCCAGTTGATACAGCAATTCAGGTTCATATCAAAGTATTCAAGGTACGGTGTGAAGCGGTAAGGTAGTACCTACTCTGCCGATGGTCGACCAGCTTAAAGTACGCGCTGAACGTGAACAAAGTGTTGCTACGACAATTTGCCCACTTTCTCTACTGCCAGTCTCTCATCAACACCCTGAACCGAAAAGGGTTTACCATATCCCTAGTCAACGCCCTCCCCATCCTTCCTAAACAAACACCCAAACCAACACGTAACACCCACCCACTTGCGACTCCTTGGACCCAGCACCTCAACCATATCCTCACTCACCACCACCTCCCTAACCCCTTTCATTTTCATCCTCTTTCCTGTCCCATCACCATCACCATCCTTATTCCCGTCTCCAACCCCCTTTTCTTGCTCTCCCTCCCCTCCATCATCCTCCAAAACACATAACCCCCACCTCGCCGCCTCCTCCACGACCTCAGCCACAGTATGCGCATAGCTCCCCGTAGGTCTAACCTTGACCCCCGTCACCTCATCTACAAACCCCGCCTGGCTAATCCGGCCCATATCCGCGTGCATATTCGACAGGAGGAGCATGCCCCCTCCAGGTCGCAACATAGCTGCTACGTGCGCGAAGAACTCCCGCAGAGGCACGTGCTCGACGACGAGCGTCGAGACCACGGCGTCGGCGGTGCCCCGCGCTCTGGGGGGTGGCGCTGGCGTCGTGAGGAGGTCGTGGTGCTCGAGGTGGAGACGCGGATGCCCATCACCACCACATTCCCCCTTTTCTTCTCTTGGGGGAGAGGGGGTGGTAGGAGCAGTGGTAGTGGTAGTGGGCAAGGGAGTATAGGCCGGTAAAGGGGAAGAGGAAGAAGAAAAAGAAGATAACCGCGCCCGCGCAACTTCCAACATCCCCCGACTTGCGTCGAGCGCTATTACCTCGCGTATCACGTCCGCAGCGGGAGGGGAGAGAAGCAGCATCGTGTTACGACCGGTACCACAGCCGAGGTCGACGACGACGCGGCGGGGTTGAAGTTTAGACTTAGATTCAGGAGACTGCCCCCCCTCATACTCCTGCTGCTTCTGGTCCTGGTCATCTTCCCGGCGGAGCTCAGCAAGAAGACGTGGAAACAGCGTATTCTTCATCTCGATGTCGTCGATCTTTTGCAGGAAATTGCCGTCCGTGTCGTAGACGGTGGACCACCGGTCGTAGGCATCATTTGTGGGTAGGTAGCAGACTGCTGGGGAAGAGGAGGCCGCAGCCATTGTGGGTGGTGAGGACGATGCACTATTGTGAGAAATAGGTCTACGAAGTTGAGTCTGACTCCTTGCTGGGGTTTGATGGTCAGATATTGCCGAGGATATATGTAGAGATATACGTAAGGAACGTAGGCATCTAGTCTTTCCTTGGCATTATCTGCGATTGGTTGTGTGAGTTAGAACTGTGACTCATGAGATAGATCGATGTCGTTCACAAGGCGCATCCGCCTACCCTCTATCTTTCCCTGAGGTTAAATAATACATTAGTGTCATGCAAGAGATATACCAGGCAAATTGGTTTCAAGACCAAGGAAGCATGGCCGGCCTCTAGGATGTGAACAAAGCTGGCAGAGAATTACTCTCTTCGTGAGATAATGTTAAGTAATATATCTATTGGTTATACGGGATGTACAACACTATACACTTATACATCTCTCACGAGGGGATATTCGCAGGGGCAAGAGACGTGGCCTAAACGCGACAGCGGCGATGTTGTCGGCGACCTATAGACGCTCTAGCGATACACTAGACCTAGTGTTAGGCTTCTAGATAAGGCAGAATGCTATGCAGCAATGCCGCTCAAGTAAAGACAATCTAATACCTACTCCTACTCTGAGGACCTAGGTCAGCCCAGTCACGTCTCGCATGGTGTGGTCATCCGAGCCTTGGAACGCAGTTTGAATATGACGCTGCGCATGTTAGACTGAGGCAAGGATCAGATGCTGTGATGAGCGCTTTTACGAAAGTGTTTGTTAAAGCGCTCGACTGCATCGATCATTCTATGCGGTGTGGTGTATTGCTACCTACCTAGATAGGTAGAAAAGGCGTGCTATGAGAATAGTTTGTATATGTCAATGTGTCAAAGAAGCGACGATGTTGGCAATTGACAATTGATTGATTGGACATGAATCTCCACAATTGACTCAGGCATCTTTAGGTGCATCTAACTAAGCTCTTTCCCAATGGACCTACATACCTAACTACTTACCTTTGTAACCTCATTTCTACCAATCGATAAACCGGAGAACATCAAAATGGCAACCAACGGAGCCTTGATATGGATTGATTGTGAGGTACGGGAATCAAGAAACCGCCCTGATACGAACCTATGTATGTTACAATTAGCTCGCTGACAAGTGGTATCAGATGACGGGTCTCAATCCCGACAACGACGAGATCATTGAAATCTTCTGCATCATCACGACAGGCACCCTCGAGGTCGTCGATGAGGATGGCTGGGGGACCGTGGTCCATCAGACGAAAGAGAGGATGGACATGATGGACGAGTGGTGCACCCGGACGCACGCCAAGAGCGGGCTGACGGACGCCGTGCTCGCGTCGACGGTGACGCCGGAGCAGGCGGCCGACAAGCTCCTCGCGTACATCAAGAAGCACGTGCCGTATCCGGGGGCCCTCCTGGCGGGCAACAGCGTGCACGCGGACCGGGCGTTCCTCAGGAAGTACCCTTACAAGAAGGTGGCCGATTACATGCACCACCGCATCCTGGACGTCAGTAGCCTGAAGGAGGCGGCGCGGAGGTGGTGTCCTAGGGAGGTGGTCACCAAGGCGCCGATGAAGCAGGGTCTCCACCAGGCCAAGGAGGATATCCTGGAGAGCATTGAGGAAGCTCGGTATTACAAAGAGGTCATATTCAGCAAGTGTGAAGGCGCAACCAGTAGTGCGGAATAGGTAGACATCTCCGAAATACTGGATAGACTCAGGCAGCCCAGTCTCCTCCCACTTGGCGGTGGCTTTACTATCTACTTACCTAGGTAGGTATAAATGCGAGAAGGGGCTGATCAATATATTCTGTTTCCAGATGCGGCTGAGTAGAAATTATTGACGTTAAATTCGATGAGAGATCTAATTAGGGGCTATTATTAATGCTTCTACGAACCGTGGAAACATATGAGTGCAAGGCAATATTATTACGGATTATAGGCATAATAATTGGCTAAACATGCCCGATCAAGGTAAGCGACATCCGAGGGAAGGCAGGCATTGCGTGAAATATTGAATTGGTGGAGGTTGAAATGCATCTTGACCAAGCTTTCTTGACCTGTCATGCCTGTGAAGTTACCGTAGCAAACAAACCTTTGGCATCCGTGGATACGTAACTATTATTTATAACAATTAGGAAATTACGTAGACTTCTATTCGCACTGGCTATCTGGGTGCAAGTAAAGTTATGTAATACAGTTTATACAACATCATTAACTGTGTAGTTAGCTGTACGCAGGTATGTGTGATTCGCGCTGCAATCCAGTAACCAATATTTTACGCCACACCCCACTCCCAAAATGAGGTCATTCTGCTTTAGGTGTGGGATGGGTGGTTCTACACATGGGATGGGAAACCCCGCCATTCGAACCTCCTGTCGTCACATTTTCACGAGCTAATCTTAGGAGCTTCCTCCCTGCTCCCCTTCCCCCAGGATCCAACTTGTTGAACACTTATGAACTATAAGAAAAGGCGTGGAACCACCATTTTCACCTTTCTAACTAACTACCTAACTAAGCAATTTCCCCTTTTACTAAGCGGAACCTCTTATCTCCCTAATTCATCATGAGCGTCAAAACAGTTGAGTTTAAGTCCTTCACTGACCAGAAGCCGGGAACGTATGTTTATTTTATACCTCTCGTTGAGCTACCCCGCCAGCCCGCCAATCTAAGTTGTTAGCTGGTTTTTTTCATCCTCGAAACAGACGTCAACTCAACAAATCCTAAGGATGGGCCCACATGCTAACTGATCTACAGCTCTGGTCTTCGAAAGAAGGTCAAGGTCTTCCAGCAACCTCACTACAGTGAAGCCTTCGTTACTAGCGTTCTCCTCTCTATTCCCGAGGGCGTCGAGGGTTAGTTGATAGTCTATAGTCTAATTCTAAAGAATGAACATGGTTATACTAATCCCGGGTGAACAGGTTCTTCCCTGGTTATTGGAGGAGATGGCCGATTCTGGAATCCCGAGGTCATTCAGTACATCGCGAAGATTGGTGCTGCTTACGGAGTCAAGAAGCTTCTAATCGGCGAAAATGGCATCCTGTCAACACCGGCTGCTAGTCATGTCATTCGGAAGCGGAAGGCGACGGGAGGTATCCTTTTAACTGCCAGCCACAACCCGGGTGGTGAGTCCTACTTGGCCCCGACCGTATTCGCTGTGGATATGATATGCTAAAGACCCTTATGTTTTGTCCTGTAGGTCCCACCGAAGACTTCGGCATCAAATACAACCTAGCGAACGGAGGTCCCGCCCCAGAGAGCGTCACCAACAAGATCTACGAAGCTTCGAAGACCCTCACCTCCTACAAGATCGCCGATATCCCAGACGTCGACATCACCACCGTTGGCACTAAGACGTACGGAAACCTCGAGGTCGAGATTGTGGACAGCACCGCCGATTATCTGGAATTGATGAAGGAGATCTTCGACTTCGACCTGATCAAGAAGTTCTTCAAGAACAACACCGACTTCAAGGCCCTCTTCGACGGTCTCCACGGTGTCACGGGCCCGTACGGAAAGGCCATCTTCGAGCAGGAGCTGGGCCTCCCCGGCTCTACGCAGAACTGCATCCCCAAGCCCGACTTCGGCGGTGGCCACCCCGACCCTAACCTTACTTATGCTCACTCGCTGGTCGAGGTAGTGGACAAGAACTCGATTCCCTTCGGCGCAGCCTCCGACGGTGACGGCGACCGAAACATGATCTACGGTGCCGGTGCCTTCGTATCACCAGGTGACAGCTTAGCCATCATCGCCCACCACGCCAACCTCATTCCCTACTTCAAGAAGCAGGGAGTGTATGGTCTAGCCCGCAGCATGCCCACATCTGGTGCCGTCGACCTCGTCGCCAAGGCCCAAGGTCTCAACTGCTACGAGGTGCCGACGGGGTGGAAGTTCTTCTGCGCGCTCTTCGACGCGGACAAGCTCAGCATCTGCGGCGAGGAAAGCTTCGGCACGGGCAGCAACCACATCCGCGAGAAGGACGGCGTGTGGGCCATCGTGGCGTGGCTGAACATCATCGCGGGCCTGGGCGAGGCCAACCCGGGCACCAAGCCCAGCATCAAGCAGATCCAGCTGGACTTCTGGAAGACGTACGGCCGCACCTTCTTCACGCGCTACGACTACGAGAACGTCGACTCGGACGGCGCCAACAAGGTCGTCGGCACCCTCCAGGACCTCGTCGCCGACTCGGGCTTCGTCGGCTCCAAGATCGGCGACCGCACCGTCACCGATGCCGGCAACTTCTCGTACACGGACCTCGACGGCTCCGTCGCGTCGGGCCAGGGCTTGTACGCGCGCTTCTCGAGCGGCAGCCGCATCGTCGTCCGTCTTTCGGGCACCGGCTCCTCGGGCGCTACCATCCGCCTCTACATCGAGCAGTACAGCAAGGATCCATCCACGTACGAACTCGACGCCCAGGACTTCCTCAAGGACGAGATCAAGTTCGCCACCGAGCTTCTCAAGTTCAAGGAGTATGTTGGCCGTGACGCCCCTGACGTCAAGACGTAAAGTGCAGTCAGTAGTGGGTAGAGAAAGAAAAAGGAAACACGAAGAGAGTTGTCCGGTAATATTACATGTTGAGCACAGTGTAGCGTTGTCGTGACGCATGAGGTACTATAACCAGCCAGCCTGCCAGTCAGTCAGTCAGCCCGCCAGTTTGTTCTCATGCATACATGAATAGGGGCTCTGTTACTGCTAGCAGGGGTAGCTAGATGATAATATGAAATAGCGTTATGTCCTCCCTATACTTGCTGCATGTGATAAACGATTATCTAGTGCTTGTCCTATGTCTTGCGTGTACTAGTATGTGTAGAAATAGACAGCACTTAAATATTATAAGTATATCAGATATTTTCAGGAACTGATTGATCAGACATCTCCTTAATAATGCAATATTGAATAATTGCTTGCTCTGGTAGCTTGTTATATGACTCGGCATACTAGTTAGGTCAATCTCGCATTCCCATTTTGTGCTCTTCCTCTATGCCGTCTTTTACTCCTTCGGCTTCTAATGTCATCTGATCTCAATATGTACTACAGGGATGGGGAACCAGGGTGGTGGAGGGATACGAATATGTAGCTCTGCGGCCTGAAAATTTCGTATAGGGGTATTCTCCTGTTGATTGATGACAAGGCATAACCCACGATATAATGCCAAAACACTATCGTACAATCAGACCATCAGGCACCAAGCTCTGCTCAATAAGGTCTACATAATATGCAGATTCTACACAACTTTGATCAATCTGCTGCTTACCCCTATTCATGTCACACGCTGCAACTAAACAGGCATCAGTCTCAAGAGCCATGCATCCACAAGACAGCAACCAAATATTTCCATCACTAGACTAAATTTCTATCCTCACCGGAAGGAAAAAGAATTGGTGAATCCCGAAACTCCGAATCTCCACGTGACCGCGTAGGTATAGTCATGCAGTTGAAGGTTGAGCCGCTCAGGGGAAAGTTAACCGAAGACACTCTTCCGAGTCAGTATCTGTACGGGGAAGCAACAAATCTGCATCTCATCCATTCACGGAAGTCATACAAAAGCTTTACCGGCAGCAAAAAATAGAAACAGTATGCAAGCCATTAGGGGAAGGCTGAGACATCAAGGTCTCCCCGCAAAGATCAAAGGCGGCGGGATACATCCGGGGTCTCTCATGCATTTTTTGGCAGGTAGGTCTAGCATCATGTAATTCTATTATGCTTCTACGGCAAACCCTAAATGGTAGATTGGAAAGTGATACTACTGGTGCTCAAACGGCAAGGGTGGTTAAACGTTTGCTCCTTGCTATATCCCACCGTCATATTGATAATATGATTATTTCTATTGTTCGTAGTAGACATCAGGCTTAATGTTTCAACGGCTAGTGTGAATAATACATCATTCCTTGAATTTTCGCTACTAGAGGATATCAATGCTACGACAAGCAGTATCGGCATGAGGAAATGTCCTTCTGGCGGGCTATTCATGATATATACAGAGGATACTGTACGGATAAGAAATAATTCACTGCACAGTAACAAAGCTCATAATAATACATTGGGTTCCCAAACCGAATAGGTTAGATCCACCACAATCGCCTCTCATTACTATATCGACGTGATGTAGTACACTTTAATGCCAGGCTCTTTCCCCCCTTTCCGAGAGTCATCAAGCCGTAATAGCGGTATGCGGTTCATGTTTCAGACATTGGGATATCTGCCTTTCTGGGCCGAGCAGCTCTGCATATCAAATATTGCAACTATGGCAGGAATACTGCATGGTAACCTAACCCTAAGGAAGACGCTGGAAAAGGCTGAGGTCCTAAGGCATCGATCGTAGGGCTTTCTATATAATGCAATAACCTAGAACCAAAAAAAAAAAAGAATCTCGACTGTTCCTACCTTCTTACCACCATTATCGTCACCCATATTAGCAGTCGTCCATATCACCTATCACCCGAATACTTGACATCATTCTCCTGGAAATACATAATTCCAGTCACATACGCTTCAGAAGAAAGACCCCTATCTAGATTCTGATTACACCATGGGTTCCACTCAAGGCCAAGAGCAATGCTCAAACATCAACATGGGTCGTGGCGGCGTAAGTACCATATTCTTTTCCATATATATGATATACGTACAATGTTGCTAATCTCAAGATTTCAGTATGACACCACCGGCGTATCAAAGCCAAATCCCCCTCCCAAGCCCAAGGGCAAGCCGGATGCCGGTGACCTTCTGGGTGATGTATCACAAGGCATTTCCGGTCCTCAGCAAAAACACAATATCGGCGGGCACTAGGCCAACCTATGGAATCCACTCAACAATCATCGAGGACTTGGTGCATAGTTAGTAACGAGGGGTTACATTAGGGAGGATTGACAATGGCTAAGCGTTCTGAGGGTTCGAGATGTGCACCAGGAAGGGATTGCAGATAATATGAATGGCATTCAATGGAGGAACTTCCAACATAGACAAGATGACGATTATGTGAGCGAGGGATAAGGAATTGAGAAGTGCCTGAGATATCTTTGACGTCAGTAACACACTGTTTGTGATGTGACTAGGAAAACTTGTATCAATACCTACTGTTTTCAATTTTACTTCACCCTCTTCTTAAGTATGAACTCGATTTAGCATATACATGTTTCTGCATTGAGTTTTCTAACGCACTAATATATGTTGTTTGACCTGGAGTAAAGCATTATGCAAGGTCACATTCATAGACAATACATTCCCTTAGGGCTTCTAACAATATATATTGACATCTGGGAACGAGGTGGCTCTATCGTCCCGTTTAAGTGGTACACTGGGACTCCATCCGCCTGTACTACTATGTTATTGGTTTTGACCTAGGTTGGTTGCAAGATGGTTTAAGTTTCAAAAGTACATATGGTGGCTTATGTCCGTGGAAGCTTGTTTGACGGAGGTACTGGTACAAGCAAAGACGTATAGCAACATACAACATTAGGGTCGTAAAATATGATTAATTATATTAGTCGTGAAGAATTATTTAGTATCCATGGTGAACGCTTATTCCACTAAATTAGACTTGTATAATATTATGATGCAGAAAACTTGTACCCCAGGCATGGTTATATTGATACTACAGAACTTCCACCCAGCAACCATTTTCACATACACGTTTTAAACCCTTCCATGCTTTACCAACACTTCCATGCTTTTATCCTTACAACAATTTCCAAACCTTATCTATTATTTCCTTGAATCAGAAAAGGAAAAGAAGAAACAAAAATGAGAGAGAGAGACTTCTTACGTCGCGCCGATTAGTAGATTTGTTTCGAAAATAAACACCCTCGCTAATTTGACTATCCTCTCGTACTGCTGTCAAACTCTCCATCCAACTGTCGAAGATGGATGTCTTCACGTTCCTACGACGCCCAGATCCAGCATGGCACGCCATGTACCGGTTCAATCCTGGGGTCGACGACCCAGTTGAATTTCTTCATAGCCTCCATTATGGAGTATTTGAAGACGGTTTCCCCATGCCCGGCATCCCGGAAGTCAAAGAATTTGAAGAGTCAATGGGAGACTTGGCTGACCAAATTACTTCTGATTACGATAAGCTGAAAGAGATCATCCAATGCCGCGACCACATCATGTGTGTATGGATCGAGAAAATGACGATCAAAGACCGACAAACGATGCTGGAATCCATCCTTGGCACAGAGGTCCCTAGAAATCATCGCCCAGATCTCACTGTTTTCCTCGCGTCTTTGAAGTCATTCGCACCAGTCACAGGGGTGAAACTCAGACCCCCTGCTCATCAAAAGCGAAATTTTGACGCGTTTTGTACACCGCAAATCAACCTGGAGGACTTGTGCAACAATCCGAGGTCAATGATTCTTTTCATCGACTCAAGAGCAGCTAACTCCCCTGTTCAATTTTGGAGGGACGACCTAGAGCGAGGCTATCTTGGAAGGCAAGCTCGTATCATTATAGGCCCATTCCTCCCAAGATACACGGTCACATTTCATGAGACTGGCCAGTATGCCCGCCTAGAAGCATTGACACCGTCTCCCACCGACGTGAATTTCCGCCTGTTGAGACAACACAGAGCAACAACCCCAGGAGAAGCATCTATAGTACTCAGAGCCCAGTCAAGGATCTATCGGATGTTACGCGAGTGGTGCGAGCAAGTTCTAGGTCGTTATCCCCCGACAGCAGTTTTATCACCCAGCGATTCCTGCCTCTCTATATATAATTATACTTCAACCAATATCCATCAAATTGTGATGGAGGAACCATACAAATCACCCGCGGCTATCGACTTCACAGCCCTATCAGAAATATTGCAGGCAAAAGCCGATGGGTCACGAAATCATTTGCTCAATCTCCGAGAGAACCCTCGATATTTTGTTGAACATGTTGGCAAAACTCCAGACCACCATTAGGGATGGGTACGGGATAGTAGAGGCAAGCCAATCGATGAACTGAAAGACCTAAGTTCACGGAATGGGAAGCTCTGGGAATTAGTTTTAGGCTCGGTAGTGATTTCAACCATCGAAGATATCGAGATTTGGGACTTAGCATATAAGACTGCACATTCGTTGCAGACTTCGATCAATGCTTACAAGCCAATGCTAGATCACCAACAGCCACTGCCGAGGGAGCTTGAAGAGGCATTTTTAAAGGCGATATTAGTCCTTAGAGCATTGATCAAACGCTGCCTGCACAGACTTCATAATGGGGGAAAGCTGTTAGCGTTAGAAGACTTGAATACCACGGTGATTCGACATACCCCGCCAGGCGCGACACTCCATGACTCTCATCAGTCGACTTACACTCCAAAGTTGGCATCCAAGGCCAGAAGCGAAGTTACGGAATTCATCCAAGTACTCCTCCTGCTCTTCGACAAAGAAGCCGTAGGTTGCATAGGTTTGAAGACGATGCTCGACTCTCTCCAGTTCTCCTCCCATACCAGTGAAGGCACTCAAGATATGAAGAAGGGTAAACTGGACAACAAGCATCAAAAATCTGATCGTAGACATTTTATCGAAACCCTATCTAATCTGGTAGTTTCGGAACCCGAGGCACTTTCGCTCCTGTGCGAGTTTCTTCACTCAATCGAGACATTTTTCCCTTGGGCTGGGGAGTTTGGTATTATTCTCAATACCATATGCAATTCGGAGACTTGCGCACATGAAACGTATGATAAATTGGCGTTGACTGTAGAAAGCGAGATGGCAACTCGCTTTCGCGGCCTCGATAATTGGTACAGCGGCAACATTAGATTTTCTGAAACTGTGGTCAAGCCTGGCATTCCATCCCACAACAAGTTCGACTACCCGATGGATGAACTAAGGAATGGAAAAAATACGAAGAAGATGATAACGGCGATAGTTTCTGGAATGCGATATTCACAGAATTATGTGACCACCGACTTCTTCCTTTTCATACGAAGTTTATCTGGTCATCACAATCCCTACATAGAACGCCACAGCTGGAGGAAGACCAAGGATCAACACCCCATAATGAGCGATCGTCGAGAATAGTCGACGATAAGGTGGTTGATGAAATTCTTCCTACTTTCAGTACTATTCTCATAGGAAATCAGCGACATGAGCCAGATGTCCACGAGGAGAAAAGGGGGCCGAAGAAAAAGACAAGGGGCCAACCTTCAGGTGATAACGCCGAGACCGAGCCAGGAACTGAGCCCGAGCAAGAATCGGAACCTAACCCACTGTTCAGAATTGATCATGTAGGGATGAATGCTCTGCCTATGATCTTCAGCATTTCGGGGCAGAAGGACCCAAAAGGCCAGATGGTCTTCAAGGACTTCCTGAATTTCCTAAGTCAGATGGGGCTAGTGTTGAAACGACAGTCATCTGTGGGCATGGTATTCTCGCCTTCGCCAGGCAGTCCGCTAGAGTCTAAGGGTCCAATACAGTTTCATATGCCTCATGGCCCACTTTCGGGAAACAAGTTGAACTTCTTTTACGCCTGGCTTAATGGGAGAGCCCTGACATCTACATACGGTATTACCGGCAAGAACTTCAAAGTGGCTTGAAGGTAGCTGAATACAAGTTCACAAATTTTACAGTCCATTATCTACCCTGATGGTGGTTACTTTGGCCGGTTTACCCTAAGTATCATGTAGCTATTGAAATGTAATATACGACATATATGGGTGTTGAAGTCATAAATCTTGTCAACAAGTTTTGCGATTTTTTTCTTTTCACTCAACAACCCTCAACTTTTGACTGCCCTACTTCGGTCATTGGTCATTCACTTTAAAGGAGACGAGAAAGCGAATACCTGACTTCAAAGATCGATGGGCAAAAGTCAGTATGCCACAGTTCACCGCTCCAAAGGCCGGTCAAGCAACCAACAAATACAAGAAGTAGATCTCCAAGATGTTGTAGAGGCACTGGCCCAACTGTAGGTAGTTAGGAACTTTAATAAAGACCTAACTATGTATGTCAAATGAACTACATAGAAGAATGATATGTCTTTTCCCCATCTACCCAATATCCTATCAATCCAGTGTATATGATAATACAATCTGCAATACCAATTATGTTGCGTTATCTGTAATTGCCTCGGAATGCCAAGAATGATCTCCTCAAGACAGTCTCATATCCACATAGATCGTTTTGATTCAACTCAATTACCATTGATCTGGGTCGGCATCCTTGAACTCAGAACCAATACCAATCTGGTCGAACCAGACCTGTCGGAAAGGCTGGTTTCCAGTATATCCCTCAGGGTCGTCGTGCCAGCTGTTGGCGTACAGGCCGACACGGAACTGGAAGGCCCGTCCATCGGTGACAGTGGTAGCCAAGTTGTAGTTCTCGGTGACCTTCTCCCCATCGTACCACATCTTGTAGAAGCCGGTCGAGTCGCTGCGCCAGCTCGCCTGGATGACGACCTTATGCCACACTCCGGGTGTCACGGTCTTGAGGCCCCTGAAATAGGTGGTCTTCTGGTCTTGCGTGGGGCACACGTTCCCGTACTTGACGCGCGTGCCGATCTGGTCGCCCTCGATGAAGACCATGGAGGAGGGCATCGAGTCCTCGCCGCAGTTCAGGTCCGAGAAGTCGGTGATGAACTGGGCCAGGTTGTACGACTGCGGGTTGAACTCCCAGTTCTCCTGCAGCCGGAACGCGAAGCCGTAGAACCCCGTGTCGCCCTTCTTGTACGCGTTGTAGTGGAACACCTCCGAGTGGAAGCGCCCGCTCCAGTTCGGGTCCCACGTCTGCGTCATCTTGAGGGCCGTTGCGCCCTTGTACGGGATGTTCGTGATGTCCTCGACGGTGCCCTTGTTCTCCGTGTAGACCTGGTCCCAGCCGCTCTTCTGGCCGGTGTTGGAGAAGGTCTGGGTGGCCAGGGCTCCGGTGGCTGCTGCAAGCAGCAGGCTAGGTAGGGTTGCGAACAGCATGGCGGTTGTTAGGTAGTTAACTGTATATGACGGATATAGATTGACAGTGCTTGCCTGAGATGGCTGTTCTGTATGTCGATCAAGCGCGGGAGCAGCAGCCTTCTTATAGCCGCAGAAACACACAGACCTCTTCCATTGTCGCAATTTTTGAAGCGCGGGGCTCTCTACTCAGCGGCGAAATGTACCTACGCCACCAGTGCGCTATAGCGATATTGGAATTAGGAAGGTGCTCTAAATTTGGACCGGGCCTTGGCGAATCCGGAGTAGCTCTTATATATCAAGGCCATATTGGACGATTCATGAGCTCAGCTCGTCTTGATTCCTCAATCACGATCTAGAACCCCAGGCTATACACTGATACATTTAGTTTTATAGACATTATCATTACATGACTTCTACAACAACTTTATGAAGGAAAGCATATGATTTTGTGTTTGGTTCTCACGAACTTGTGCCTATTTTTTCGAGTAAATTTTATTTGTAATGCTATGCCCCTTTTTCTTTAGAGGCGTAGCGCTTATAGTAGCTGGCGTCATCACGACTTACTTTTCAGCCATGGCTATCATCTAGCTTGATTACCTCATTGAAAATCTAGTGTTTTGCATGAGTAAGCGACATCGTAATAAATTAAGCCCGGCCAAACTATTCAACGCCTTGTGGGACAACCTTACCATCACCAGCTTTCTTGCACATATTGTCTGCCCCATGACCTAAGAACTAAACCGTAGCTTAGAACCTGCATGTGATACGCTTTAATCTGAGAGTATCAACGGATAAAAAGCCTTCACAAATTTTGTTATTCCAATCTCTTGAGTACATTGATACTATTCCCTGAAGAAACATATCTCCAACTTAAAATAAGAACTACTCTACTATCATCCCTTGGTCTCGTTTACTTTCACTTCACCACTCCTCACCACCTATCATATGTGCACCCCCTCAATGACAAACATGCCCGATAAGTTCCAAGCAATATATCTTTGGAAGGCAGACGCTCGTTTCTGATCATGCGATGCGTCAAGTCGCACCAGATCTACTTTTTTTTCTTTTTGGGCGGCTTTGGAGCTTCGCGGACGGGGATCAGACTCCTACATATACTGCATATGTGGTTTAGCTGGACGCTCGAAGGGTGGCCCTGGGGTGTCCCTACCCATGTTGAGTTAGCGACGTACATTTCCGAGAAATAATCATTCCATGATGAGACCACAGAGTACGATAACTATGGGCGCCACTATGCCAACCCACCCATTGGAAATATGTGATAAGCTTCCCAACATACACCATTGGAGGATAATGAGTATTAACGGACAGCACTGGAAAATTACTTACCCGGGCGGTTTTCGTGCGGGAGTTGGTAGTATTGGCGTGCATCAGTACAGTAAACGATTTCGGGATTATTCACTTGTACTTTCACGTGTCCGCAGGAATAATAGTGGCGCGCTTCCCAACACATCTTAGGGGCTGCCGGCAGTGAAGAAAGTGAGAATGTGTGTTGTGTCGGTGGAATGGCCTTGTCGAGCAGATTTTGTATTTCCTCGAATAGAAAGTGTCTGTTGTATATCACAGTGAACTACTTTTAAAGATTTCATTGGTGAACGAGAAGACATTATTGAGAGATATTCGGAGTTATATAAGTGGTTGTGCTTGCTACGTTGGTCATGCGCAATGACCCTGAGAATGTGAATCACCATGAGAATTTTATCGTTGAAGAATTTCTCGCTTATATAGCCAGTATTTGTGTTTGGCACGTAAGCCTTATAGATGATCTTGGGAATGAATAACATTCGCGACTAATGAGTCATTTCCTATACACTTATTACGTATCGCATATTTTAATCCATCTATTACCACCTGTTATCTCCTAGTTATTGTATCAAACTCCCATCACCAAGCTCATTAATGTACTTAGTGTAAGGGTTATTATCGCCTATACTACCGCTGCCTCTAGATTTGGAGGCTACTGCATGCAAAGGCTAAATATCAATAACATGTTAAGCAGGCTTGGGTAACTACATAGCTGCAAATGATGGATGATTGTCTTTAATAAAAATGAAGGCTTATGGTACAATATTGTAGTAGACTGACCCGGTGATAGGGAGGGGGTAATAGGTGACTAAGGGTTGATGGGAACAGGTGGTACAAGAAGTCATAGGTGCATAACAACAAAGAAAAGAAGAAAAACCCCCTATTTAGTAGCAATTGTTACTCTTTGGAATGCTAATCATGGTCATAGCCGTAGCCCCAAAAGATTTGGCTCTCGAGCACACCCTTACATGTAACAATGTGCGCAATAATTTTCGAGAAAATAGTCCAGCAGATATAGCAAAACGTGTTTCAACGTGAAGTCCTCTGCTGAACTCGAGGATTGTTATATAATTCCTTAAGCCTTACCTACATGTCTTAAAAAGCGACACCGGTGTATACTGGTGAGATTCTTAGTTCATAATGACTATTCGTAGCCGATGCTAGCAAATAATGAAGGGTTAATGACAAAGAAGCATAAAATGGGTCGCATAACTCGCTGAACGAGCGTGACGCCGATGCCCACTTACGCTCTCAGCGAGCAGCCCTTCCGAATGTAAGTTTACGTTGCTGGAGAAATTCTTACCTATCGGAATAAGTCCCCATTGTACATTTCTGCCCTTCCCATTGATTTTAAATTGGAACAGAAAAGGAAAATCAGTAGAAAGACTTAGCAATCACATCGCCCTAACATACTAAGAACTGGCAATCTAGAGTTTAGCCGTACCAAGCTTCCTTTGATTAATATATACTTTGACAGAAAACTGACAATGATATCTCTTGATGCTACTTAAGACGCTCCAGATCGTATGCGACACCTTCCTATCATACACAATGCAAGCCAACTATTCCAAACAAGTCAAGAAGTCACCCAGCTTCTCCAACACGACGGCCTGCTTCTCCGCAGGCGCCGTCGTCTTATCCGACGCATCCCCGACGCTGATGGAGGCAAAGCACCCATCGGAATTGATGACGTCCGTCTCGGTAGGCAGGCGGTCATCGCCGCAGGTCTCGACGTCCGGGTCCGAGACGATGCCCGGGTTGATGCGGCTGAGGACCCACTGGAAGTCGGCGGCGGCGGCGCACTCGTCGGTGAGGCCCGGGAAGTTGACGTTGAGGAACACGTCGTCGGGCAGGTACGGGGCGCCGGCGTCGAGGATGCGGTTCGTCAGGGTCGTCGCCAGCTCCGCGTAGACGGAGCTGCGCGCCGGGACGGGGCTGGTGTCCCACCGGAGCGTGCCGCTGTCGGCGCCCGAGAAGGCGAGCGCCGGGATCCCCTGGTTGTGCGCGGCCTCGACGGCGGCGCCCACCGTGCCCGAGAACGGCACCGCGAGCCACAGGTTCGAGCCGACGTTGGGGCCCGTCACCACGAGGTCCGGGGGCGCCTCGTCGCCCCACACCTGCGGCCCGAAGGTCGAGAGCCCGTACTTGACCGACGTCACGGGGAAGGAGTTGACCCAGTTCAGGCGCGGGTCCGTCGCGTTGGAGCCCACGGGGCCGCTGTCCGCCGGGCAACTGTCGTACTGGCAGGGATCCTCTCGGGGTTCTGGTTCCTCGTCGCTTGAGCCTAGAGAAAAATGGTGAGCGGCGATTATTTTCGGGTAGCTAACTTAGGGACATTATTTCCCTGCTTACCTTTCCCTGATTGGTTTTCCGCTGGAGCCGAGACGACCGCATCGTGACCGGCCGCGATCAACGCGTCGTGGAGGGATCGGATGTAGAGTTCGGCCCACCCGTCATCGTTCGACTGGAGGATACGGGCTCCTCGAGCGGCACCCAGAAGGGGCAGAAATTGCAGGACAGATTGGGTGCGCATTGTTGCGTTGGTTGAGTTATCTGTCTAATCCGTAGGTAGGGAAGGGCGAGGGTGAGGACGACGACGAGGAGTTAGACAGATCGTCAAACTACTTAATCATACATGCGATGTTCTTCGGCAGCGGGCGAGGTCGATTTTATATAATTTTAACACGTGAAACGCGCCAGTTACTTGATGGTTGACCGACCCTCCCGAAATAGTTTGGCCCCCTTTCCTCCCCCCTGTCTTACCCCTGAGCCGGCTTCAATTATGCACAGCCGTTGCGGGAGCCAATGATGTGTCTCATGTCCGATCGGGCAGTTTCCTGAATAGGCCAATTGGAATCCGAAATGGAGCCATTACGGGGGATTGCCAAGTACTTTAGCGTTGGGCCCGCCCGAACAGCCTCCCGGCATAACCCATGGCCTTTAAATAGCTAAGGCCTCCTGGACCTCCCAGTAACGAAACCCCACAACACGTGCTCCAAACAGTTGGTCGTGAAGATCGATCTGCATCGTGCTACTACCTTCCTAGCGAGGGAGGTAGGTATTACGTAGTAAAGTTGGCGTCGACAGAAAAGGCCGGCTTACAAGAAATTGTCCTAGCTGCGCTATATAGCAACGCAACCTTCATTTCGGTGTCGAGAAAGGAATCAATTATTCTTAGTTGTGTAGGCAGTAGGTAGTATGTAGGGAGTGCTGAAGTTTAGACCAATTATTTATCGCCATCTAAGCCCGTGCAGCAAGGATTCCAATCTCAATCTCGATTCAAATCTCGATTCCGGCTCGGTTCTTCCCGCACGACCAGATTCTAGAAATGGCAACAGAGTCTTAGGAGGCAATTGTGACGGTATAGAATGCGAGGACTCTACTTCTACACTTCAAAAGTGGAATGTTCCAAGCTCGAGAAGCTAACCATTTTGCGTTGTCTTATATAACTGCCACTTACGACTGTGACAGCAATGATATACTCCAGGTTACTTTCGACTAGAATGTTACGGCACTGGTAGCTAGCTTGCGGATTGGTCATGTAACAGTCAAGCCTGTAGTTATCTCACTTTTAAGATCACAGATGTCAACTCGGGGTTTTGTACGAAGTATTATCCCTTTTCGGACATGGTGGGTTAGCAGTAGTGGGGCGGAGTGAGGCGTGGAATATTAGAGCTTGAATTATATATTAACACTGAGGGAAAACACAACACGTCAGTTACATAATAGCATCTCCGTTCATGATATTCGCGTTCTTAGTCTATGAACTAAACGTATACTCCCCAGTTGCTTTCACCTCCATGATGTAAAAGTTTATTGTCAAAATCGGGTATTAATTCGATGCGTTCTACAACTGGTGCGAGCGCACAATCAATAACTCATTATATGTCCTGCTGAACGTTAATCCCTGTTAGACACTTTACTGTCAAAAACCGCCAACTCGGTTACGGAATTGCTAGCAACAACCTTCAAAGACGAATTCTGGCTAATGCAGGAATCTGAAGTTCGCGTACGGCTGCTCTGGCGGTGGTTAAATCCTTCAGGAGCTATTTGTGGAGATATGCAAGTACTCTGCTTCATCACTACCGCCTCCCCATCACCGTTTTTCCACAGCACCTCCATTCTGGTATATGATTCATTTAGTCGTGGCCATGATGTTGAAATTGGCAGTAGTACGGTATAGCCGTATACGCCGCTCGGACTAGTGTCCTGGTTGACAGTGTACATCAAGGCGCCACCGGCAACACATACCAGGCCACCGACGAGGTACCACGGCATATAGTAGCCGAACTTGGCCATCAGGGTCCCGTTAATGGTGATGGTGACGACTAGGACGATAATCAGGGGTAGTAGTCGCACACCTGCGTCGAGCGCCCCGTCGCCGCGGGTGAATTGGAAGAATAGAGGGACGGAGAAGATGGGAACCAAGACACCGGCTGCGGAAGCGCTGGTGCAGACGAATAGTATTATAATAAGGGACGAACGCATGAACTGAACTGGGATCAGACGGCGAGGTGAGGTGATGAGTATTGTCCAGCTCTTCCGAATGGCCAAGAGGACGAATAGCACAACGGCAGTCACGAATAAACCGATGATCTGTCCAGAGTTCCAAGCATAGGTCAAACCACCGAAGTTGATGGCCATAATGAGGCTTACCAAGCATCCCATCAGCAGAACCATGCCGGCGTAGTCCAGTTCCTTGACACGAGTCATATAGGGGACACCTGGGCGAGGGTCCTTGCTAGGTGGCAGGAACAGGTAGGCCGGAGCGCAGGCGGCTCCGATAAACAGATTTATATAGAAGGCCCATCTCCAACCAACAGCAGACTCTTGGAAAGCACCACCAACGATAGGTCCCAGGACAGTTCCCAGATCCCAGCTGATGCCAGTTCCTGACACGTAGATAGGACGCTCAGCCATGGTCATGGTGGCGGCGATGATCGTAAATACACCACAATACAGCCCCGATCCAGATCCACCAACGCCGCATATTACCCGGCCGACGATCAAGGCGTTCATGTTTGGCGCCGCGCCGCAGAGGGCGGAGCCAACTTCGAAGATGACGACGTTGAAGATGTAGACCCATTTCGAGTTGAATTAGCCGTATATATCTGTCCCCAAATCATGTTGGTCGCGGTGGCTCTCATCAGGAACCCGACGTTATTCCACGAGAGGTCGTTTAAGGAATCGAATTCATCGACGATGGTGGCCTGGATGACGGCGACGATGGTACCGTCGAGCGCGTACAGGAATATGGAGGATAAGATGGCGATGGTGGCTATCACCCACTTCCATCCCGTAATGTCCCGTGGAGAGACTTCAGCATCTGGCTGCTCTGCTTTCTCGATGGTGGAGGGCTGAGGGTTATTATTGTCTAAGTCCTAGTCCGCTACCATGGTAGCGTGGCTGGCTAGATCCTAAAGTTTCTTATTAGCTACATGCAGACACGCTCGATGTCAGCTATCCCTAGGTGTGGCTATGCTACTTACTTACAATGAAGTTTTGGAGTTTCTGTTATAATCAACGTTCGAGGTTAAACAATGGCCGAAGAGACGAGGTATGAACAAGAAAAAGAAATCCCGGAGAATTCTAACAAGTGCTTAATTAAACGACCTTAATAAACTTCGACGTTATTTGTGCAATAAATTAAAATCATTTATATTATCATTACTTGCGTACCCGGTTAAATATGATTCGTAATCCGCAATTATTAATAAATTTTTTTTTTACGTTAAAAATAAAATAAAGTTTAAGTTTAATTATAAGGTTTATTATTTATATTATATTTCGTTAATTATTTACGTTATATTTTATAAATATAAATAATAATATTTAAATATTATTTATTATAAATAATTTTATTATTATTATTATTATAAAAAGTTATATATAAAATAATAATTATATATAAAATATTTAATAAAATAATAAAATAATAATTTAAAATTATTAAATTAAACGAAAAAATATAATAAAATATAATATTAAATATTATTATTTTAACGTTTATAATTAAATAATATTTATATAATTAAATTTTTAATTTAAATATTTTTAAAAATATATTAAGTTTTTTAAAATCGATAATATAATTTTTAATTTTTAATATAATAACATTTTTTAATTTTAAATAATTAATCGTTATTAATTAAAAAAAGCTTTAAAATAAAGTTATTAATGTAAATTTAATATAACGATTATAAAAGTTAACTTTATTAAAAAATTAAACGATTTAAAAAAGAAATTCTTTAATAACGAAATTTATATAATAATTTATATATATTAAAATAATAATTAAAAAAAACGTATTTTAAAAATAAATAAATAATTTATAAAGTTAAATATAATAATTATTAATCGATATAAAAAATAAAATTAAATCGACGTTAATTAAAGAAAAAATAAAAACGTATTTAAATTAAAATAACTTTAATTTTAAATTATTAAATAATAATAAACTTATTAACGAAAATAATTAAAAAATATAAAAAACGACGTTTTAAATAACGTTAATTAATATTAAATATAAAAGTAATAATATAATATAATTTATTATTATCGATAAAATTCGTATTATTAATATAATAATTATTAATATTATAAAAAACTTTATTAACGTTATTATAAACTTTATTAACGATATTAAAATAATTAAAAATTTAAATAAAATATACGAAAATAAATAAATTAATAAATAAATAAATTTATAAACGTAACTTTAATATATTAAATAAAATTCGTTAAAGTAATTAATATTAAATTACGTTATTAAATATAAACGTTTAATTTAATATATTAAAAAAGTTTAAATATTAATAAATTCGAATTAATAATTTATAATATTAATTAATTTTATTTCGAATTAAAATAATAATTTAATATAAAAAGCTTAAATAAAAAGTATATTTTAATAAGCTTTAACGATAACGATAATTTAAATATATAATGATTTTATCGTTAATTTTCGAAAAAAAAATTATAATAATAAAAGTAAAAAAAATAATAATTAAAATTATAATAATAATAATAAATAAAAGTTAATTTAAAAAATAATAAATTATTATATTTTAAATATAATAAATATAATTATAAAATAATAAATTATTTATAAAAAAAGAAAAATAAAAGTAATAATAATAACGATAACGATAATAATAATAATTTAAATGTAATTAACTTTATAATATTAAATAACTTTATAAAATTTTATAATTTAATAACGATAATTATTTAAAAAAAAATAAAAACGTTAATATATAAAAAATCTTTTAAAAAACGATAAAAATAATAATAATTTTAAATAATTATTTTATTATAAAAACGTATAAAATATTTAATAAAATAATAAAATAATAATTTAAAGTTATTAAATTAAACGAAAAAATATAATAAAATACGATATTAAACGTTATTATTTTAACGTTTATAATTAAATAATATTTATATAATTAAATTTTTAATTTAAATATTTTTAATAATATATTAAGTTTTTTAAAATTAATAATATAATTTTTAACTTTTAATATTATATATTTATTTTATTTTAATTATATTTAAAGTTATTTATATTTCGAAATAATTATAATAATAATAATAATAATAATTAAATAATAATACTTTTCGCGTTATTTATATTTACGATAACTTCGGCTAAAAGAGGTAGTAATAGCTAGATGATGGCAGCTAGGTAATAGTGGTTAGATTATTAAGTGCCATTATTTGTATAAGTGGAATATAACGCAAATAGTTAACAAGATACAGCGCAAATAGCAAAGCTTTTAATTATTACTGTAAATACGTGTGCAGATCGTGTTCACTGACGAATACCTACAGCACGGCAGAGCAGCACATGGACGAAGAGGACATCGATTAATGTCTCTTATAGTGAGATGGTGGTTGGGATTGTTTCGGAGGTCGATTTTCCAGAATAGGAAACAAAATCCCGAAACAAATAAAAATCCCCATTAGGAAAAATATTTCCCATCGGGCCAATCAAGTACAAATACTTGCACCAAAGAACGCTGTGGTGTGCTCACTCTTGTGTAACTGGTACCAAGAATGTTTCAAATAGACCTTCTAGTAAGCCATGATGGATGCTTTCTGGTGAGCTACGTGATTGAATGAAAACCCCGCTGGATCCTGACCGGTCCGGCCCGCGCAGAAGTTCCCGTCTTGGCCAGGTTCGGTGGGGTTTCCTCTTTCAGCGTTCGCGATCGATCAGCGAGACAGCTCCTATTAATATATGAACTTTATTTTAATCATTACTTCCATTAGTCAAGTGGTCACAAATAGGCAATTTAATCCCATTGTTATCCTTTATGAGATTCGTCTTAGAAAAGAGCTACATTATCCTTTCGCTTTCACAATGGCTCACGTACCTATGGCAGAGCTGTCTTCGGGCTATGAAAGTCCTCTCTTGGTCTTCTGGTATGCTTTGTTCTGTGATACCTCTGGTCTAATACTTGAAGGAACAGGATATGCCGCTTCTTGGATTTGGTATTTGGAAGCTGTCATGTGAGGAATGTACCGAAGCCGTGTACAATATCAAAATGGGCTATCGTCATATTGACGCTCATACTTATACCAACAGCCTGGAAGCAGGAATCGGGGTACGCAATGCAGATTTCTATCAAAATGGCCAAGCGTGAGAATGAGAAATGGAACGTAGGCTATATTGATCTATTCTTGATCCACTTTCCATTAGCCTAGCAATACGTTAACCCCAAGGTATTGGAGTTCCTGACATTCTGGTCTGATGATCAGGCCCAGACTGCGTGGTCATTGGAGAAAATTTCCATTCGCGAAACGCGGCCCGCCCTGGGGACATTGGTTTTGACTGATGAAAATCCCGAAGGAATCTTCAAATCTCTTAGTGTGGCGAATTTCAAAGCTCCACTACTTTACGAACTCTTATCATATGCCAATATACCAGTGTCATGCAAATAGAGCATAATCCCTTTTGAATTACATGAAGAAGTGGGTTACCAAAACTTTATCTATAACCTACTTAAACAGAGTGTGCTGAAGCAAAAAGAATTAGACTCCACCCGCTAATAAATTAGAACACAAAATCGGGAAACAGAGACGAGACGACCTATTCTTGTACCTCTTCCGCCAGCAATAAAGAAAAAGAAGAAAGAAAAGAACTCATAAGTCGAAAAGCTGAGAGCGGAGCCGCCCCTTAGAAAAGTTTTGCACCCGCGAGTTACGGTGACGAATGCGGACCAGGCCGGCACTAAAAGAATTGTGTGATGTGACACCATATCGGCATTGACTTCAGGCCGTATCCTACCTATCAATAGAGTTATCCGCTCGCACTTGAACGAACTCATGCTGTAACTACATCGACCCGCAGGATGAATACGTAATTGAATCAAGATATTCAACCTGGAGCATTTGCCCTCTTCTGAAATCTAACAGAGCCCTTAAGAGCTAAGAGTGATTCGCCACATCCATGTCTCATCGCGCAATACATGGGCGCCTCGGAAATCAAGCCATGCTTCATCTTTCTGGATTTCACCGAAGCCTGCCGATATTGGCCTAGCTATATCGGCCAAGCTGTGATTATTGTTGCGATATATTCACCTTGACCTATTTGAGATGTATGAGTGTATTTGCCTTCTAACTTTTGTAACTACACCAATGTAATGAGTTTCATAAACCTCCGGACCTCCGAATCGCGTGAAGATGTGAGTCGTTGGCTCATTGCAGCACTTTGTACTTTCATTATCAATATGTCCGCCCATTTGCCGATGCAAGTATTACAAAAAAGCATCAACAACAAATATTTAGCTTCCGAATGTTATCTTAGAAAGACTCCTCCTCGTTAATCATACGAAGAATATTTATCTCCACAGCAGCGCTCGTGGACCTGGCATTTGGTCCCCCGCCTGCAAGGGTCGCCAGCTGCTGTCATAATTCGCGGTGATGGCGTGCTACTAGAACGCCCGAGATATTCCCAATGTTACCCTAGAACTTCCGTTTTTGAGCAATTCGGTGACCTGATAAAGGGAGGCAAGATACCTTGCAGGTATACTGCTTCCCACTTGCTCCTTATTCAATCAATATCAGATAGCAACTTCGTGAGTTCCGAAAAAGAAAATCTTCTAGAACGATTCGTTCAAGAGCGATTATCTTACTTGGGTTGTTCTGATATATTTGCCCCTAGCTGCACTCTTTGTATCCCCCTGTGCGACTATGCTGTTCAAAAGGCACCAGCGAAGCAATCAGGCCACAAGCTCTGATGAGATTGTATACGGCCAGGGTGGCGATGAGTCGAGCGATGGCAGCCTCAAGTACGTAGGGGAGGCCGGAGGAAACGACGCGCCGACGACGTATCAGGAAGCTGGGGGTGCTCCAGTTGAGAGCCATTCGCCTCTGGGCTACACTGTCGGACCCGTCACCATCTTATTCCTCAACATAAGTATGATGATTGGCACTGGTGTTTATTCGACTCGTGGGTTACCTAGAACAACAATAGAACTCATGGCATCGATTATATTAATTTGGTGTTTTTAACTTTTAGCGTCGGCCATCTTAGCTGGCACGGGCTCCGTCGGCCTGAGTATGATATATTGGGTGCTGGGTGCCGTCATATCCCTCTGCAGCGCTGCCGTATACCTCGAGTATGCTGCATATTTCCCGAGCAGATCAGGGGCCGAGGTTGTCAACCTTGAGCAGGCTTATCCCCGGCCCCGTTGGCTTTTCCCAACGGCATTCGCTATGCAGAATATCATCCTGTCCTTCCGGAGCAGCAACGCCATCGGTACGTGATGATTCCCCTCAACTGCGGCAGTAATCATGTCTCATACATTGACAGTTCTTGCGAACTATCTCTTCGCAACGAATGGTAGCAAAGGCACGGATTGGCAAGTCAAGGGTGTAGCTATAGCTGGCTATACTGTTACGTTCGTGGGTAAGTAGAACCGTCTATCATCCATGCCAGACATAGACTGACTGCCATACAGCCGTGCTACTCCATACCAAGGGTTCATATTACGTAGGGAATGCGATTGGAGCTGTTAAACTGATCACACTGATATTCGTTGGCATCACTGGCTTGGTTGTTCTAGGTGGGCATACTCAGGTGCCGGCTCCAAAAGCGAACTTCGAAAATGCGTTCCAAGGATCTGCTACTCCCTACGGATTGACGAATGCGCTCTACAGGATCATTTTCTCTTACGGGGGGTACAACAATGCCTTCAACGTGATCAACGAAATCAAGGTATATATCACAACCCTGCTGATCTGCTCATCGCAAAATCGAGTCCTCTGCTGACACGCCATCCAGGACCCTGTCAAACAGATCAAGAGAAACGGAACTATTTCAATTCTTGTTGTAATGACGTTGTACGTTTTTGCGAATGTCGCGTACATTGCTGCTGGTGAGTATATCTTGCCTTCCCGTCCTCACTACTTTTGTACTCACACAAGTCGCATGAAGTTGGCAAGGAGAAGTTGGAATCCTCCGGCACCATCGCGGCGACTTTGTTCTTTTCAGCAGTCTTTGGATCAGGAAGGGCTGCTAGAGGGTTGAATTTCTTGATCGCGCTGAGCTCCTTCGGAAATATGATGGCTGTGATGATCGGTGCCGCTAGACAGCTTCGAGAGTGCGGAAGGTGAGCCGAACCCGATGGTGAAGTTTTGTCGCACGTTGCCGCTGATCACAACATATGTTTAGGCAGGGTGTTCTTCCAGGGACTCGCTTCTGGGTTTCTACCTGGCCTTTCGGCACCCCCGCGGGCCCCTATATCCTAGATTGGGCATTGACTGTCGTCGTCATCCTCGCTATCCCCACCGGTGACGCGTTCAATTTTGGTAAGTGCTCTCTCGCAATATCGCCCATCGATTACAACATGCTTTGCTCCTAACACCCCAACAGTGAGCGATCTAGCTGTCTTCCCGAGCTCTTTCTTCAACCTCGCAATGGCCATCGGACTCTACATTGTGCGCTGGCGCCGTGGCAAGGCAAACCTCCCCAGACCCTCGTTCAAAGCGTGGCACCCAGTGATAATATTCAACATACTGGTTCACCTATACCTGGTTGTCATGCCCTGGTACCCACCTGCGGGCGGCCAGGGGGATGTTTCCTTCTGGTATGGCACCTACGTGGTCACCGGACTCGGAATCATACTCGCTTGCGTCGTGTACTACTTCGTCTGGGTCAAGCTTCTCCCACGTTGGCGGGGATACGCGCTTCGGCAGGAGGTCCTGCAACTCGACGGAGGTGCGCAAACGCATCACCTCGTCAAGGTACCTGTCGACCAGGTCGCAGAGTGGGATAGCTCGCACGATTCGATAGGCCGTCTGATAGGCGAAGAACAACCGGCTGAGCTAACGACGGAAAAGATTACTACTAACATTGGTGAAAAAGCTGCTTAAGCTGGAATTCGTGCAGTATAGCGAGGTGTATAGGGTAGTGGCTGTTACGAACCAGCAAGGCAGGGGGCTGGGTATCAAAGGCTGAGCACAGCATCAAACATGATAATCAATAAATAGACACAAACATCTGAACGAATGCGAGTGGGAAGTCCTAGATTGCAGTCAGACCAGCCTTTGGAGAATAAAAGTCGATGTTATAAATAATCTAATCATTAGTGTTGAAACAGGCAGACTATTAGATGTAATAACCTTTACCTATTCCCCTATATCTTTTTTACCAGCTTTTGCATCGTAGCACCGTGCTCATGCACGAATTCATAGACATATGGCCCGTTTTAGGATTCCAACTTCACAACTGACAACCGAGGTGTCGAACATAGGTCATCTAAGGTCGGAAAACAGTTCTTCGTTAGAGAAATATCTGGCTTCATTTTAGGTCGTGGAAATATACCGTACTCGACCAACTTCTAATTATCTTGCCAATCGTTATTTATTCTTCAATGACTGGGACACAGGTGTGCTTAGTAGTGTTTGGGACACAGCACCATCTTTGTTAACTGCCTCTTCAACATATCGCGTAACACAATGAAAGATAGTTCGGAGATGACTGATCGTAGCCTCAAGATAAGCGATATTTGCCTTTGCTAGGCAAGAGGGTTCGTCCAGCTCGTCGATCATGCTCTGGCCCTTGAAGCTGATCGATGTCAGCACCGTGCTAGGTCTTTGGACTAGATCCATGACTAGCATAGCTCTCAAGTTGGCATCGTTCGATGAGACTTCGTACGCCCCGAAGCTCACCTTGACGGCATCCTCCAAGTCAGACTTAGCAATGTAGTCCAAGCAGGGGTGTGTCTCCTGCAGGACTGCCATGATCATGAGTAGATCGGTGCATCTGGCTGCGTCAGTCTTGCAATCCACAATGTCCTAACAGCACTTGAACACCCCCCCTGTCACTTTGAAGACCTCATCCAACCGCTGATGCTGCATAGCGCTGGTTATCTTCGGCAGGCAGAGCATCAGACTTGCCCTGAATGGACAAGTGTTTGACGAGCTTTGATGATTCTGTAAGCCAAAAGATGGGGGAGATCTGGATGCAGAACTCGCGCTGTAATTGTTGTTACAAAAAGGGAAATATTGATGTATCGTATCATCCATGCACTGCAATGAATCCAAGCCAAGGGGGGCGGATTGAGTTAGTGAGTCGAACGTTTGCTCCTATAGACTCAGTGCTATTAGTCCACTAGAGGGCTAAGTATCGCACTACGTCAAGGAAAATCACATTCACAGTCGGACCTACGGGACCCCAGTCAAAATGATTGATTTTTGATGCACACAATAAGGGGGGACAAACCCCGATACCTTTAAACTATGACGTTGCGTCACTGCTCGTCAAAATACCAAATTTTCCCAAGAGAATATCCCCGCTGATGCTCGGCCTTTCCATCTCAGCAGCACGGAATCCCAAAACTGCCTGTGTTTTCGACGACTGCAACCGCCAGGCGGAGGAACTGCAAGCTTGGGGAACAACCCTCTGGAAGAATGGGCATACCACCACTCCCCTTGCTGCACAGGACTCCTAAAAGGCCCGGAATCTTTCCTCGGAGATTCAGACGCGGGATTGAGAAGAATCGGTACCTCAGCCCCAGATTACAGGAAAGCGCATGTCACGCAGTGCAAGCTGATGACAGATCAGATTGTAAATGTCTGCCCCTGCAGCCCCATACAAAAGTCTTTAACGGTCAAGGCTGGTGGAAGCGTCAACTTATTATACGTGATACAGCTCGTCTTCAAAGTGGCTGATGATATTCCCCTGGATCCCTTCAAAAAAAAAAAGGAAGGGGGGGGGGACTACAGTGCGCGCAAATGCAGTCATGCGTACACGAATATCCCGAGTCGAAGGCTCGAATAGTTACGTCTGCGCTATCACAGCCTATGATTTGCAGTGGTAACATTCTCTCGCATGAAGCTAGCCCGGTTTTCGGAACGTGACGCGAGAGATCCCATGAGCCCGGGCAGCCTGTTACTCAGATATAGCATTGTGGAGGAATACAATGATGAGGCCGGTGGTGGTGAGAGTGGCGCGCGTCAACGTTATTTCGTGTAGATTGTACATCACGCCTTGTATGATGGAGCATCTAATTCAACAGTCGTAGATAAAGTCTC
Organism: Eutypa lata; assembly: GCA_022661535.1. Classification (NCBI taxonomy): domain Eukaryota; kingdom Fungi; phylum Ascomycota; class Sordariomycetes; order Xylariales; family Diatrypaceae; genus Eutypa; species Eutypa lata. The sequence continues at coordinate 1,224,746 of JAKULF010000009.1, read as the reverse complement.
GAAGTAATTTCAGAAGGAGACGCCACAAGAGTGAGTATTTTGGAAGAAGTCTTGTCCGAACTCGATCCAACTCCTTACCCACAAGGCCCCCAAGCCCCAAGCCCCAATTCCCGAGCCGCGTCAACTTCAGTATTGAAACGGCCGCTTACACTGGACAGATTCCCCGCGTACGGCATCAGGAAAGCTCTTTTCCCCTGGGCGGTCTGGGTAATACTGATGTCGCATTACACGGGGATGGAGGATGTGTGCTTCGGAGCTATCAACGGTAGGAGAACAGCAGCGGTTGCCGGGATTTCCCGTATGACAGGTCCAACTATCAACATGATCCCTGATGCATTACACATCAATCCCCAGGAAGCCATGGACTCATTCTTCTCACGGTTTAGTGCCAAAGCCGCTGAAATGATACCTTTGAGCATTCAGGCGTTTCTAAAATCCGCAGGTTCCTGACGGGTAACCATCAGATAGCTACCAGTTTCCAACCCCTATTCGTCGTGCACCCTATAGACTTCACAGAAGCTATAATCCCCACGGCAAAACAACTTGGAATCGAATATCTGGATGAACTGAGAAAAGGAGAACGCCGTCCGTATCCTCTAGTCCTCACTCTTACTTTTTTCGTCTACCACCTTTATCAGTCTTCATATGCAATACAATCAGTGTGTCGTTTCGACCGCACACTTCCGTACGTCACTTCCAGACCTTACTCACGAGTTTGACCAGCGCCGGGCCAGACTGACGCCGCGCTAGACTGGCACCGTGACGGCTGCTTTGGCTGCTCTTCCAAAAACGGGACCTTGCGCGAGCCATATCACCGTGGTCGTAAGCTCTACCCGATCTAGCCGTGGGTGAGCGAGGTCCTTATCGAGAAGGCAACCATGCACAACGTGGGCGTTGCACGGGGACTCACAGCGCACATCTGCCGGCTATCTAACATCACGGGCCCAGACACACCGGAGCTGGATCTCATCCACAACATCTTACGCGCCTCGCGAGTGAGCCATGAAGACCGTGCCGAGGATGTCGGGCTGGTCGGGCCAATTTGATTCCAGCCGAGTCAACACGGCGGCTGAGGCACTCGTAGAGCAACTGGTTCAATCGCTTGTAACCGGCTGTGGCACTGGTGGCGGAACTACAACTGTCAGCAGTCGCAATACCAATGGCGAATGACAAGACGTCCACCGGCTAGGGCAGGAGTATTATGAACCAGACACTTGTGGTTCCGTCGAGCTCTTGCATCTCACCGGGGAAAGTGTAGCCCCCGTATCACAGTTAAAAGCTCACCTGGAACGGAAGACAGGCGATACCTTTAGTGAGTTGGGCTGGAGAATTGGGCTGGAGAATTGGTTGACCGAGGCTTCAAGGTTTGGTCTACCCGAACTCGTGGGGGGTTGAGCGGTGACACTGGCCTTTTCTTGCCAGGCGCAGATTCTTCATTGCTGGTGAGGCAGAGATTACGTTTATCGTATATTCATGTGTGCCAAGGCGTTTCACCACATTTCATATCGCATTTAGCAGACTTCTCACCTACGGCCGAGTATTTGCTAGCCTTTCGTTATTCTATCCTGGTAGGAAATTGTCCCAAAGATGTAGCAACCTCTTTATTGGAGAAGATATTACCTCCCATCGTAGTTATAATACTACTAAACATGATGAATGGAGACTCTATTACGGTATCATTGTAAAGAGCAAGTTGTAATTTTCAGTGACTTACTAGTTTGGCCTTTACGTCATTTCATGATTAACCAGCTATCAATATATTGCAGGTCGAGGAGAAAGTCTTAAGTGTAGACCTGGAGCTACTTTATGGTTTCGAAATATAGAGATATAAGTCATATCTGAACAACTCCGTGGAGTTTTCAAACATCAAGAAGCTCACTCCCTTTTTTTATATTGGGGTTGCCTTAAGGTCGCTGTTAAGAAATCATCCCTGCCAAGTCAGGTCTAACAATACCCTAGATAGAAGTTATTAGTTGGACTTATGACGATGGCAAAGCGGGGCGCACGTCACTCTCCCTCAGTGTGGCTTGGTCTAACTAGTAGAGCTAAGGTTCAATGCCTTTGTTGATGAGATACGTACGAATGAATCAATCAGCATCAATGATCTGGTTAAACCGAAGGACACATACCTGAACCGATAATAGAACGGCTCAATTTTTAAACTCTCGATAGCCGGACATTGGGGGCCTTTTATCTCCTTTGTTGCGTCGTCCTCACCCGGATTGTTGGAGCCGACGTTGTATGACACGCCACAGCCAAGTATGAATGCTACCTACCTAGGTAGGTACCTGAGGTGGTGTAGCGATCGGCTTTTCCACTGCCCGTTAGGACGGCTTTTGTTGTAGCCGAGCGCCAAGTGACGCATTCTCCCGCCCAGATTTCGTCTCAACGCGAATACTCGTAGTTACATGCCCCATGTGCAATGCATAGATCGGCTAGGACACGAGAGCAAGACATTCAGCGGAGTTGGCACTCAAGCACTAAACGTAATATTGAAGCCCAGCCTCTGATCGTTGAATTTGAAGCCAACTAAGAGGTCTTAGATTAGGGATGGGATGGGATGGGATGGATCCAGTTAGCATCCCGTCGAGACCTAACGTTAGAGGTAGTTTATCTACTTCGTACCTAGCCTCTAAGGTAGGAATCATGAGGCGCAGCTTCAGCTCCAATGGGTTGAATTGGTTATTAGTCTGGCTATAACAGCTATGATAGTTGAGTGAGCACCACATATTGGCGCTGACGCCACCCCTCTCGTTTCTATTTCCGTCCTGTCGGATCTTTGAATTTCTCGGGTCTATTGCAACGTTATCTGTTGGTTAGCATTCTTATAGTAGATTTGATTACGCTAGACAGAAAGTGCATATTCCGCTATCTATCCAACCACCTACCCTCCTACAACTACACAGACACACACACAGTCACTACCGCCGATTGTCTCAGAGCAAACAGCCACCATAACCTTATTTTTTTCGTCAACAGCATCGTCGCTTACGTCGTCGCATAATATCGCCCACGCTCTCGACTCCAATCGATCGACCGATCAATCAATCGACCGATCGCAACATACACAAAAAAGAAGTCGCCATCAGCCATGGTTCTCCGCAAGAAGGAGGTATACACGGTAGTGACGCCGATTCCGGGCTTCATCCCGCGGCAGCTCGCCATCGACATCCTGCACAGCCACAGCGAGACGATCACCCTGAACCCGCTGGTGCTGTCGCACAAGCAGATCCAGGCGCCGCGCAACGCCGCCGCCGACGAGTACTTCTCGACCTGGTACGAGATCACCGAGCGCGTGCAGTACATCCCGGGGATCGGGAAGCTGGGGTCGGGCGTCATCAGCTTCAACGGGTGCTTCCACGACCTCCCCTGGGGCCTGCAGACGCACATCTACGCGCCGGCCAGCGTCGACCTGCGCGTGCGCTACCGCATCGGCGGCAACCAGCCGGGCGTCGAGCCCCCCGAGCCCCGGCCCGAGATCGGGCTCGCCGCGCTCGGGGCCCCGCGCGACGGCCTGTACCTCCGCGAGGATATCGAGATCAAGTGCAACATTGCTATGATGGGGCTCGTCAAGTCTCAGATGAAGACCGCCAGCAAGGAGATGGTCGCGCGCATCATGAAGAAGGCGGAGCTGCTCGACGCCGGCGTCCTACAGGCCATGATCGAGGACGGCAAGATCAAGACCCTGAACCCCCGCGATAAGACGTATAATACCGGTGGTGGCAGCGCGATATCGCCCCCGGGCACCCCGTTGTTCTCTCCGCCGTTATCCCCGTCGATCCCATACCAGGTTCCGCGACCGATGTCGTTTCAACAGCAGCAGCAGCAACAACAACAGGGGAGCAGGCCAGGGACATCATCGAGCGCGCAATATGCCATGTACGGCAATAAACCATACCAGCAGCAGGCCGTCGAACTACCCAACGTGGAAACGCCTTACAAGCAACCGCCGCAGAACCCTTCGGCGGCAGTAGTGATGGAACTACCAGGAGACTTCTACCACGCATCACCGAATCTACAGCCTCCGCCACAGCCCGGGGCCGTCCACCCGATGCGCGACAGGGCCTCGACTGCGACATCGAATCTATCGCAACATTCGTCGGACGGCTGGCGGTGGTCCGGGGGAGGAGGCGCAGGAGGCCAACCTAGCCCGTCGCAAAACAGCTCCCGGCCGACGTCGTACTCATCGGACGCTGGGAGCGGTAGCGGTGGACGTGAAGGTGGTGGTGGCTTCGGATCGCCGGGTCTCGACTCTAAGGGCTTCTCGGCTGAACTGCCGACGCATCGCGAGACGTTGGAGGAACATCGGAATCCACCGCCGCCGGGGGCTCCGGCGCAAGGGCCGTACCGGCCTTACAATCCGGCAGATTACGCCAGGGTTGGTCATCGGTAGTTGGTCGTCTGAAACATGTTGATTTCGAGTCAGGATTTATCTTATGTCGTATGCACGGATTGATGCTTTGGTATTAGAATGCGGAACATTGGGAGTAGCCTGGGTTTCCATGAGCCCCTTTAGCGATTACGTGTGTTGTATATACGTGGTACGGGATATGGCGTGGGATACGGTGTTGGGCGTTGGCCTTCTCTAGGATAATGTGCCAGGTAAAAGGTCACGGTTGGGACACGATATGTCTAGAACAAGGGGTGGATTAGCCGTGCACGGTTCCTTCGCTGCTAGTATTGAAATAATAAATGTTTATGTCATTCATTTTGTGTATTGCAATATAGATGTTGATGCCCTATTTGACTCTATGTAAGGTGGTAGCTAGCAAGCAAGTAAGCCTCTCCTACACAAGCTCGAGATAATCTCGATTTCCAGGGGTGAAGAAGAAATAATATCGACGAGATAACTAATTAGAACACTAGGTCAGTCGAGCGATGATGTAAGTTGCCATGCGAAGTTTCCGATAATCTGAGCTAGTATATTGTAAGCAAATACCGTGGAATAACATCTCTCTTCTAACGGGCTCCTAGAGGCCAGATGGTAGTTACATGAGTAGCTAATGTATCGTACCTGAATAACTTACCACAAAGACGGGTCCACGGATTAGTCTAGTTAGTGACTGAGGAACCGAACGCGGCCCAGCGGGTTGGGTAGGTCTGTGGACCAAAACGCAACAAAAGCCTTACCAACTCAGCTGTTATATGTCTTAAGTCAGACGATTATTACCAAACAATTCAATATCTACGTCATTTCCGCCTGTCATTTCAGCTGCATGTGTTTGCGTTGGTCGAGTTCATATTAAACGTTGTCCTTCTCACAGTGGGGGAGATGGCGGGGAATTTCTTTTCTTTCGGTTCCGCCGGCCAGGCCCGTCGGCGGCTACCGTTGGAAGCGTCCCAGGTTCTGGACCGCCGCCCTACGCATAGATAGTCACACCACGCGCGAACCACGGTCGCACGATGGAACCTTACCCAGATTACCCTTTCAGGAAAAAAAGTAGAGCCGCATTTTTAATTCCTCGAGTCTCATTCGCGAGGCGCACCTGATCAGCTTCAAAATGGGGTTAGGACCAACCTGAAAGGTTCTGGCAAGCTAATTACATAGGTGGTTTTCGACTAATGAAGCGTAGCGAGGCCATACTATCGCCCGGTTGCTTTTCGCCTAACGCTTTAGCTATTGCTTCAACGCGAGCGCATGCTCCCCTTTTTCTTACTACTCGCGCTCTGCGGTGGTCTGATGGAGTACACATTAACATGAGATCGAGTGATCCGCCCGGACGGTTGACGGAGCCTGAGGCCGGCCGCGCACGAAAGGATCGCCCAATGCTGCGAACCTTCTTGTCTGAACGCGGCGAGTGCCCGTTCGATACCGTCGTGTCTGTCTGCGCTACTGCTGGTAAGTATAAGAGCAGCCGCCATGAAGCTGAGAATTGCCACAGAGAGCCTCATCATTATCATCATCATCACGATCACTCATCAGTCACCACACACATACAAACACACAACCAGATTAAAGTATAACATCTTGAATATATCCTAGTCAAGCGACAACATTCAAAACAACTTCTCATCTATCTCTCTACTACCCTACAACAACAAAAAACCATCTACACACTCAACATGTCGGCCATCCGAGCAGCATTCCAAATCGTGCCCCGCAGGACAGGAGTCCGTGGTCTATCGAGCATGCGACAGTTCGCGAGGAGCTTCGAAGCGCACCCCACGCCCATGCCCAACGTCGGTGCCCTGCATAAGGGAGACTGGGGTCGGATCGTCAAGACCAGAGCTCAGCAAGCCGCTATGTAAGCATGCCCTTCCATCCTTCCTATCTTATTTCTCTTGGGCGATGATTTCAGATTCTAACATTCTTTCCCGCAACAGCTACTTCCCCGGTCTCGCAGTCGTGTTGGGTTGGCCGTTGGCCTGCGAGTACGTTCTTAAGGAGCAGATGGGTCGCTGGTGATTCCAACAAAATAAACTAGTTCATACACATTGCATCTAGTTGGTCTACACAATTAACCGGCCTGGATACACAGTAAGAAGAGGAAAAGGAGCATCTAGGATCGGTGCATAAGGACAGGTCAGGCGTCCAGGGTCGGGTGTTTTACTTATTGCATGATACACCCCCAAGGCATTGGAATTTACTTTGTTTGGATTGTATATACATATATTAACCAAATATATCAAATCATTATTACACCGTTACTTCTTCTACCATGTCATTCAATGAGAGTTCTAGATAATCCAGTGCACGATACAAAATGAGCGCACACATTTCGGATAGGATCCTGGACTTAAAGGGAATAAACAAGGATACGTCACATTTTAGTCATATCCCATGACTAGTATGTTAGTGATAGAACCAATAAATTATTGGAATTCCTTTATCGCGGTATTTGTTAGGTGAGAGAAAGGAAGAGTCCTATCGTTGAAGCTGTTTGGGTCTCGAGCTTAGCACACATTTGTAAAACCCATCTCCAAAGGGGAAAATCAACATCATACATGTATTTTGCCCCAAATGATTCCTCAGGTTAGTTATCACTCTAATGTGTTTTCTGCTTTTCAAGAATGAAATCAACCTATTCGCATTTTAAACCCTTTGCTAGAGTAGGTTTGGGTCTTTATAATGGCCTTGCGGGACCATGTAGTCCATCTTCTTTATTGTTAATACAACATCACCGTGGCGGTATTCATCCAATTCCCCAAGATATTACTATTTTTATTTCTTCGGACGAAGAAGTGGGGCCAGGGAAATCGACTGCAAAATGCAGGAGATTAGCTGATCCTAGATATCAACCGAGAAGTATATATCATGATATTATGCAGCATCCAACCATGTCGTCATCGCGTTATAGTTCAGCTCAAAAGACATAAGTAACTAGCCTACGTAATGGTCTACAATTCATAAGGATAAGCAGCTTTGATCTTTGATGTGGTTCGTATATTATACAAGAACCGAAGCGAGTGTGTATATACAACTGGTAGATAAGGGTAGACATTCAAGGTGTCCCCCCGGAGATAAAATATATACAAGAATCGAAGAAAGGGGGAATACAGGGAGCTCTCCTGTCTTCCATATGAAGAAGACCAAAACTCCTAAACACCCTTCTTTCCCTCATGCATCATCCCAATCCAACCCATCCCATCCCATCCAATCCAATCCAATCCTAGTCGTACCCTACCCTACCCTACCCTATCCTACCCAATCCAGACCACCTGATAAAGCAACGCTCCTTCTCCTTTTCGCCCCCTTTTCCAAATATCACATTTTCTCTCTACTCGAAACCGGCGTAAAACAGACCAAGCGGCGTCAAGTTGCCGTTGAAATCGAGCAGCTGCGCGGCCGGGCTGACGAAGTCGTTCGTGACCTCGCGCGACATGCCGAAGAAGCCATACTGGAAGACCCAGTCCTGGGCATCGAGCCACTGCGCCATCTGGCGCGTGAAGGAGTCGACCTCGCCCGCGTCGCGGTTGGTGCTCGCGATCTCCGACACGACGACGGGGATGCCGTAGGCGTCGTACTGGCCCCGGATGTAGGCCTGGGCGGCGGCGACCTCGTCGCTGGAGGCGGTGCTCTGCGCCGTGTAGAAGTGGACGCCCAGGTAGTCGGGCTTCTCGTCAGCGCCCAGGTACGACATGAACTCCTGGAGCCAGGCGGAGCCGGCCGGGTCGCTCGCGGGCGCGGGCCCCACGAGCTTGGCGCCGTACTGGGCGCGCAGCGGCGCGAAGCTCCCGCGCCACGTGTTGGCGGCGTCGGCGGCCGAGACGCCCTGGCGCTCGGGCTCGTTGAGGAAGTGCACGGGCGGCGAGGCCACGCCCGCCTGCTGCTGCGTCGCCAGCGACCCCGTGAGCTGCGTCCACGCGTCGCCGCCGAAGCTGTCCAGCACCCGCGCCATCGGCTCGAAGGCCACCGGCACCTCGGTCGGCTGCCACCCCTCCCAGTTCATGACCGCCGCGATCTCCGTCGACGTCCCGAGCGACGTCGCCGTGCTCTGGATCGCCGGGTACGACGGCACGTCCCGCGTCAGCGTCCACTCCCAGAGCGCGATGCGCTTCTTCGCCCCGGTGTTCTGCCGCTTGTGGGCGATGGGGGCTGCGTTGGTGGGGCTCGCCAGGAGCAGGGAGGTCGCGAGGCAGACGGATTGGAAGAACTTCATTTTGATTTTGATATTGGGTTTGATATTGGGTTTGATATTGGGTTTGAATTTTGGTATTTTTTCTTCTTCTTAATGTGGTGATAGGGAGTGACTGGTTATGTGTGTGTGTGTGTGTGTGTGTGTATAATAAGGAGTGTGGCAGGTCGTAAAGACACTGAAGGAATGTGATGAAAAAAAGGAGAGACAAGCAGAGTGCTAACGTAGCTACTCAATACTGAGGATCTGGAGATCTGAAGAATGAATATCGAATTCGAGATCTGCGAGAACCTCACATGGGGCGGACCCTCCATGGTTTATAAAATATTTCTCCGAGAGCCCACCCCCCCAGAGAGCTCCGCAAGCACCGACCGCACTTACTTTCCTACTTTCCCACCATGTTGCCTAGCTCTAGCAGTTAGTAGCATGGTGTCTCAGAAGCGAGACAAGAGAGATCGCCCAGGCTGAGCCTCTCTCTTCCAGTTGGTTCGTCGGTAAATTATGGGGGCCCACGCGAAGAGGCAGAGACATTCGTCTGTTACCCATCTAGGCAGGCAATTCTTCGCGTTGGCGATAGGTGCTGTTCTGCTTACGGGCTCTAGACTGCGCGCACAACAGTCAGACGGGGCAGCTGTCATATCTACCAAAGTATGTAGCTGGTTGTTTTCCCCCCTTCCCTGTCAGCTTTCCAGTTACCAAAAGACGAGGTGAAAGCGTGCGGATTGCGCCGCAAAAAGGTGTCTTGTCGTTTGGCGCAGCACGAGAAATTAGGTCAGGCTTTGCAGTTGCGCGTTTGGGGATAGCGTCAACCGAGGGGAGCCCAGCCGGTCCAAGTTCAGTCCAGCCCATTGATTCGGGACCGCGCGCCCAGGCGGTCGCTGCTTACTGTGTCGAGCAGTCCGAGTGCTTCTTTCGGCCTCCATTGCGGCGCGGCGTAGGCGTGGAGATTTGTGTGCGGTTTAAAGTCGGGGTGAAAGTATGCGAAGTATTTCTTTTAGCCGCGTCTGATGTGCGTGCTGTGAGGCCATCGTCTGTTTGTCTGTCTAACTCCTGAGATCTAGACACACAAACTGACATATCGGGGTCGGATCTCTACGTGACTTTCCTACCGGGTCAGCTTGGGATTAGATAGGACCGCTAGTTAACTATCTTAGGTGAGAATAGAAATAGAGTCCTGAGCCCTAAACTTAGTTCGTTAAGTCCACATAAGCTCCCCGAATCCGGTAATCGGTACCCACCTGTCAGTGAGGATCATCTTCAATACTTTCCTCTTCCTGCTGTAGCGTTTTGCCTTGATCGGGAAGCCGATCGGGCTTGTCTTAAATCTGATCTGCATCGTTCTCTCTCAGCTCAGCGTAGCAACCCTTGAGGCTTTGGGACTTTGGGGCTAAAGGATTGGGTGTTTGTTTCAAAACAGAGACATGCAAGCTTGGTGTGGTCCTCGCTTTTAAGCACCCCATGCTCAACGAATCCTATATATAGTGTCCTCGCTCCACGTGCCGTACGGATCGTATAACAGGGTAGAGAGAAGTCCTAAATGGGACGTTCATTCCGTTCATTCTGGTCTCACCTGAAAGGAAAACATGATGCGATAAAGGAAAATAACCACGCCATATATGCGATTAATTGGTAATCTGATCGTGGCACGACAGGAGCACCAACTCAAGCAACTTCTGCATTTATTGCTCATCTGAACGAATGCTTAGACATGTAAGCCGGTAACTAGAGGCTAGATATTGACGCAAGTAATCTCATGCGCCGATTAATTAGCCAATCGCTGGATTGGGACCTGCATAACGCAGTAAAAATATTGATCAATACATTATCGTTCCAGATATTTATTCGGAGCTTCAACTACCAACCTACCCCGATTTTGATAGTTGGAAACGGTTTATTGAGGTTGAAGTGATACCTTCCAGGTGTTTGAGATTACTTATTGCTGATGTTGGACAAAGACAATGAACCCGTGACGGACTGTTGGCTCTGTCGTGTAAGTTCCACTGCAGGATTCGGTCAGTGGACGCTGTACTAAGTAACTCGAAATAAAGGAAGTCCACGGAGGTATGTTCAATCACCTACACCAGAGACATTGTACACCTATTAAGATCACTGAAAAAAGACCAGCTGCAGCCGATGCGCAGTGTCGACCCGCACTCGGCCGATATTCTCAAGCTTCTGGCTCACAAACCGGCCTATGTCCACACTGAGGTCGCCTACGACTTGGTCACGTTGGTTGGTTCGTCGGTGGAGATAGCATCGAACTTTAAATAAAGATCCAATGTAGGCGGCGTATAAGAGGTCTAGAGCTGGAGTGATAGTGTTAATTAATTTCTCACCTGCCCGAAACGGATCAACGACCAGGTAACCGGTTGAGGTGGCCGAGAGGGGCCTGTTGAGATTACTGGTGAGTCTTAACTAGAGAATTTACCAGGAACCGGCTTCCAATTGGTGGCCTTACGGGTTTCACACACAGCTCACTCATCCTGGTTGTTGGAGTTTTAACTTAGGTACCTATGTAGTTCATGAAAAAGAGGCGAAGGTCAGTGAGTGAATGCAGGGATTCGTAGGCAGATGGTCCTAAAATAGGCACTTAAGTAGGCACAGTTTACACGACGATATGACAAGGTTCCCAAATAGGTACGAAAAGTAGGTAAGTAGGTAGGTAGATAGATAGGGTATAAGTCGCTAGGCGCCTCCCCTCTCGCGATGCAATTGACTTCTCCGCACCCAATAAGACTATGTAAGCAGGTATGAAAAAAGCTCGGCGCGACTCGAAGAAATCAATTGGGGGTATTCCCTCCACTGAACTGGTAATATCAATCTCTGCCTGGAAGAACACCATGGGATGACCTTTTCATTCACCCACCCCATCCCATCCAAGCAACCGACCAACCCATTTGACCATTTCAACCCCAGCCCAAAACTAGAACAAAAAAAAAGAAAAAAAGAACTGCACCACTCCATGGCCATCAAGTTAGAAAGAAGCGAACCACCCTATATGTGCGTGACCCATGCGCCCCTACTAGAGCCTCCATATTTTTGCGTAGCAGTAAGAACGTATGTGTGTATGTATGTGTATGTGTGTGATTAGTAAACTGCCAGCCGTGATTCTTTACCTTGCACCAACCCATATCCAGGTAGGTTACTTCGAAGGATAACTGAGATCTAGGTTCCACAGCGAATCCCATATCATGCTCCTCCTAGCAGGCGAAGTTGCCGAAGCATCGCTCGCGTCTCGGTGAAGTTGAGGCTGTAGCTGTGGTCGTACGCTTCGGCTCATCTGCGACTGCTGCTGTTGCTGCTGGGTGATGGAGTCTCGGTGTGCTCGAGGCTCACGCGTTTTCCCCCTTTCTTGGTTTTGCTTTGTACTCGGATGCGAAGGGTGGGCGTCTACTCGGCAGCCGTGCTAGAGCCCATCAGCGAAAATGATCTTGGTTTTAGCCGGCCGTCATGGCCCTAACAGGGAGTCAACCACGTGGTGGTCGTGGGTTCGCACCTCATTACTCTGTCGCCGTGAGCCAGATTCCTTATCTGCGACAGCCTTGCCTTTGACGTCACCAGTGCCGTTCTTCGCCCCCGAACCCTCTTGCTGAGGCTGCCCTCTGGTCTCACCGCTCGGACCCACGGAACTCTGTCCCATGGTCGGACTCTCAACAGCTGGTGAATCCGGCGGCGCGGCACGTAGACTATTTGTCTCACTTGCAAGCGCACTACCTTTAGCAGTGCCACCGCTCCCACTGCCCAGGTTGAATGCATGTGCCTTTTTAGAGCTTGTGCTGCTACGCCTGCTCTCGAGGCTTTTGTGTAGGGTGCGGCTAACGCCTTCAATTCCTGATGTAGAGCTACCCAAGCCGCCGAGTAGTTTTGTCTTGCTCTTAGACAGTGTCCGTGAATGCGCGTTATGCATGTCCGCGACCGCTGCGACGTTATTAGCGGCGACAGTGGATTTGCCAAGACCGGGTGTGGATGGAGCGCCGGGCTTATCCTCATGCGCGTCGATCAACCACCAGCGAAGGCCATCGGATAGGTCGAAAGGGTTATCAAACTCGTCACCAGTGGCGACGGAGTCCGTCTCACCCTCGGATGTGGCTGCATTGTTGGTGGTAGACTGTAAGCTCTTAGACAAGTCGACAACTCGCTCCTGTATGCGCGTGATGCGTGCTACGAGCCATTCACGACTGCGTAGCCGATGACCCTCCTGCTCGCGAAGGAAGAAATGCGGGCATCCAACGTTGAATGCAGCCCACGCCCCCGTCGTCTGATTGCGCGTCGGTAAGAATAAGGCAAGATCGCCTTCTTTGAAATGCTTGAATGCGATCTTGTCATGCGCTTCTTTAGCTATCGAATGAGCACGCTCCCGATAGCTCCGGGCATCTCTGGTCATCTTTCTAGCCGTGTGCTCAATTTCCTTGATACGGCGATAGACAGCGTCGGAGAACCTGTCGATGTCGAAGTTGCCTGGCCCGGCCATATATGCCTCAAATTGCTCCCTTTCTGTTGTAGTGTCTTCGGCATTCATCCAGTAGAGTAGCCTTAGGTCTGCGCTATCAGCAAGCATGTTAGTCACCATCGAGATAGACCGTTTGATCGAGCTTCCAGGATCAGACGAATCGTTAGGATTCTGAGATGGCCGCTCTGATCGCGGAATCTTTTGGAAGGTCATCGATCCGTCATCGTTCCGATTGATAGAGAAACTGAGCCTCTCCATGAGCCGGGACAGCCTTTCATTATGAGTGTAAAGTCGCTGTGTAAGGTTCTTGGTGTGGTCATTGCGGCTCTCCAAGCGGCTTGCCAGTTTTGCTACAGAAGACTCTGAGACGTGTAGCTTATCTTGGAACATTCGAACCTCTTCCTCGAGACTGCCTACCTGAGATTGTCTCGATGCTAGCTGTTCTGTTAATTCAGCCACCCTCTTTTCTTCGTTTTCGAGCTTCTTTCGCAGTGTCTCCGAGCCACTCTCGCCTTCGGTCATCTGAGACCTAAGATGATTGATCTGCTGCCGTCCATCGTTGACCTCTGCTTCTAATGTAGAACACCTCGCTTTCTCTTTATCCAATGTCTCGCGTAGATGAACTGATGCCATTTCTTCTGCGGATAGCTTTTCTTGAGCATTGATAAGCTCTGTCTTGACATCTTTGACAGCGCTATGGGCATGATCCAAGTCGGTCTTCATGAGCGAAAGATCTTCCTCGAGTGACTGGATCTTCACTAGCATATCTGTTGACTTGTTGGTGAGAGATTCGATCAGGTCGGTTATGTCCCCTGGTGGCGCCTCATTAGGTGATAATTGGCTATGAAGCTCGCCAAGCGATCGAGTGTGGCTCTGGATGTTTTCTTCGGAGGTTTCTGTGCGTCTCGAAATAGTCTTGATGGTGTCGCGAGCCTCTTGTAGCTGTCTCTCAAGGGATATATTCCGTTCCCTTTGTATCCGAGCTTCGTTCCGTAGGAAGTCGAGTTGGCCTTGGGTCTTCAGTGCATCATCTCTCTTGTCCTGGGTTAGACGCTCTATTTCCTCCTCCAGGAAGTGGACTTTCTCATCATAAGCCCCCTTTTCGTGATCCCTCGATTCGTCGAAATGCTCTATCTCTTCCTCGGTCTCTTCAAGACGCGCCTTCAGTGTTCTTATCTCGGCCTCAAGTGATTTTCGCTCATCCAAGAATTCGTTCTTCAAAGCTTCCATGTTGCCTAAGAGATCTTTCTTGGTCGAGTTAGCTTCGTCCATCTGGCCTTGCATATCAGTCGTTCGAACATGAGCTTCTTTTTCGAGGATAGCGGAGCGTTCCTTTTCTGCAGTGAGATCGCCTTCTAACTTCGCAATGCGATGAAAAAGTGCTTCGCTACCATCTGAAGATGATCGCCGCCGATCTTCGCTTGCCCGATTCGCCTTGACTGAGATAGTAGAGTCGTTCTTCTCTGCTGATTGCTGTTGTGCTGGGAAGAATGACGGCCTCGATGCCTGGCTGTGCTGATGTAATAGATTTTCGAGCCGACGAACTCTACTTTCTGCGGTCTTTAGCTTGTTCTCTAATTTAGACTTGTCATCTGACAGGCTCCGGAGAAGATCGTCATCTCCACGAATTAGTAGACCACTCCTTCCCAACGCCGCTTCATGAATGCTGCCATTCTTGAATGCTTTGACACGCTTGGATTGCTGTCTGGTCGGGACATTAAGCTCGCCGATAAGTTTCGCAACATCATCTACAACCGAAGGCTCCACTTTCTGCCGCTGGAGGACAGTGATGAACTCCGTAAGATCCTGCCTTGTCATGGCTGGCCACATCTCTTCTTCCCCTAGGAGGTTCACCTCGACGCCTAGTACGCTGTTCTCAGCCTTATCTGGCCCATACGTGCTGCCGACCATCTTGTGCCATTTCCGTCTCCGCTTTAGCTCCTCATCCTGAAAGAGGGCCATCTCATTGACTAGTGTCGAAGAGTCTGTTTTAACCTTCTCCCCCCATTCCCTACGCCGGATGGCCTCAACCACGAAAGATGCATACATGAAGGGTAGTTGTTGTATAAGGCGTAGATAGTCAAAAGTAGTCATCTCCTCCTCGCCCTGGTTAATGATGTTTATTTGATTCTTGACAGCCGCATGTAAGCTAGTGATCTCTGCGATGTCGCGCATGAAGGTCAGAGAATCCCTGGCAATGTCATTCCGTGCCTGCGTGGCATATCGAAGCATGGCATCCATTTCCAAAGCCCGGTTCTGCATACTAGGAAGAAGCTGCTTGGTATGGTTGACCGCTGTTTTAGAAGCTTGAGGAACATCTCTCGCCGGATTGACATATTGAACGGTGGCCTGGTAGTCCGTTTCGATCTTCTTAGCAACTGCCTCGATATCCTCCAGTAACTGTCGACAGTCATCGGTATGCTGCAATGCCGACCTGTTCATAACCTTCTCAAATTCCTGGAATAGTTCGTCGCAACCCGAAAACATCTTCTGGGCATTCTTGTCGAGGTCAGAGATCTTGTTGTTAAACTTCCGGAGAGATGTAGCAGCAAGCTTGCCGGCTTTCCGCGTCGTCTCGGGGTCGATTAGGTCTTCTAGAGTAGCCTGACGTGGTTTGCGCACTTCTTGACCGGTCATAAAACGGACCATGGCCGGGGATATATTAATGTTCCGACCATATTCTAGGTAGCGCTCCCAGTTCGTGGCTAGCGTATTATAGTCTTCTTGTGTTGGCGTGGCCCATTTCTTCAACTCGTTATATTTGGGCTCGAGAGGCTTTAATGCTGTATCAAGGTTTGCCACAGCGGCGTCGAGACACTTCATCATAACATCTAACTCATCGTACCGCGCACGGGTAGTACTGGCCATGGCAGTACAGTCCATCGCGATGTTCATAGCCCAGTCGCGACGGCTCTTGAAAAGGCCCTGCCATGATTGTAGAGACCGAGAATCGTCGATCGTGTTAGGCGCAGGGTTGACGACGTATCGTTTCGGTAAGGGAGACTCGGAAATGAGGGACGTAGGGGTACCGGGCGAGGAGACCTGAGAGGTTATTCGGATATCGTATACATATATCTCTTTCTACAGTTGTCTACCTTAGCTTCTACTTCTCTGGGGGAATGGTGCTAAACAAGAGTATACTGACTTCAGACTGGATAGTTTGGATCTTCACAGTCTTTCCCTGTGAAGTAAGAGCAACGATATTCTGCGCTGGTATAGAGCTTTGACGGGCAACCCATCCTTTAAAGTCATCGAGGCTATCGTTACAATATGAGTCAGTATTATACCCAAGACTTCCCCAACACCTTCGGCACTAAATAACTGCATAGTTAGGAGGGATTGTACGTACGCTGAGAATTGCGATATATCGACCTGCAGGCGCTGGCCCGTATGGGCTATCAACACCTGCGTCTGCACTGCCATTATTCGTGTATTCCATCCCCTAGAAGAAACATCTACGATAAAACGGAAACGAGAGTAATATTTGAGGTGGGATCCTAAGACAAAAGAAAGGAAACCATATGTAGAAGACCAAGTTATAGGTAGTTATGAGTAAATGGAAGAATGGATTACACAACAACCTCTGGCTGGCTGGTGCTGCTACCTATGTAAGAAAGAAAGATAAGAAAGAAGAATGACGAGACTTTGTCGGTCAAGTAAGCTGCTGGCTAATGAGGACGAGGTAGCACACTATCTGTAGTTATAGGGCTGATATTGATATTGATAGGCAGGATAAGGTATCGGAGGTTATCGAAGCAATAAGTCCGACGATGATAGTCATCCTCGATAAAATCAAGCCGAATCGCGACGACAGTCGGCCTCGTCTCGATCTTTTACGACAAAGACCCAGGAGCTTGGGTTCTCGAGTTATCAGTTAGTTACCTGGAGGATTTGCCTGATTGATCGTGCCGTTGACGACAAGGCTTTAGTTAGTTAGCCTTTAGGTACCCGTCGTCCCACGTCACGTCTCGCCAATCACGAAGGTAGCGGAGGAGCTTAGACCAAGCAAGAGGAAAAGGACGGGTCTGGCGGTCTTAAAACTGCGGGTACAGATTTGGGGATGACGTTCCCGCGTGATGGAGCTCTTATCAGCCTATCAGGTAGTTACTAGGTATAATTATGCAAGCGTAGCATCACGAGAGGTGAATGGGCTTGTAGTTTTGCCGGATAACGATTCAACAGGTACCTAGGTAGGTATGTAGGTATTATGAATTCTGAGACAGCTACGAAGTATGAGAAGTCCGAAGAATCGATGGGGGAAAGTTAGCAAGTGAAGGTTCCATATCTGAATGGCCGGATCTCGTCAAAGAGTCGTCAACCTTATTGTTAATTGTGGTTGATATCCGTATTTGTCATGGTCGGACAAAGCCCCAGCACTAGCCACTTTTCTCCCAGATACTCAGCCACATTCACTTGAACATTCAAGATTGATATCTCTCCATCGTGCACTTGCAGGTGACGCGTAAAGATTGAAACCACCGGGCCGAATTAGGAGATACAACTGAAGTGGAGAATACGACTTCCTTGCAATTGTTTTCTGGAAATACAGTTCATAGTATTTTGTATAACATGGCGGACGAAGCTACAGACGACGTAGGACGTCTCCTACTTTCAGATGATGAAAAGCGCGTCTTAGAACTACACGACAGGCTCCAAAAGCTTCAACTAGAAATCGCTTTGATAACGGCCCAAAAAAACCATGTACAAAGTATGGAATTTGACTTCCTAATCCTAACCTGTTTTGCTGGGGTATGCTAGCTAACATGAACCGAGAAGACACAAGACCGTCAACACAGGCGGAAGGGGACCGAATAAAAGCGGCCCAGAATGAGCTGCTAGACTCCCGAGCTAGATACGTTCTACGCAACGAGGCTGTAGAGAGCGTCATGATAGCAAACCCAACGATGCAGGCCGTGCATAGTGGCACCAACGCATCGCCGATCGAGAGGTAAGTTAATTCACATTTATCTATACTACGCTACACGCACGTCCTGTTGGCCCCCTTTCTCCTCCCCATCGCCACTCCCTCGAAACAAACCCCACAAAACGTCAGAAACCCAAGTCTATCGATGAACTCGCTAACATACATCCCACCTACCACCAAAGGGACCTCCTGCCCGCCCTAGAGCAGCGCGACGCGGCATCCGTGACGCTGGCGAAGCAGTCCGCGGAGGTGCGCGGTCTCCTGGACGCGCTGACGGAAGTGGAGGGCCAGAGCGCGCGCGTGGCGCGGGAGAACAGCAGTCTAGCAGCTGAAGTGCTATTGCTGGCGGAGCAGAGTAACCGGGGCCGGAGCAGGGCGGAGCTAGAGTCGGCGGTGACGGACTCGGACCTCGTGGCCGAGATGGCGGAGCTCGAGGCGCAGGTCCGGGCGAGCCGGAAGAAGTGGAGGGTCGTCAAGGGCACGGCGAGCGCTATCGTCGCGGGGAGCGGCGTCGACTGGGCTCGCGATCCCGAGTTGAGGGATATCGTGCTTGATGATGCTGAGGAGGAGGACCCCGTTTAACTACAAATTTTATGTTGAATGATAGACGCATGGCGGCTTTGAGGTGGGGAGGATGGAAACTTCTACCGCTTGTTTGTTTTGTCTTGTATTGCGGTTGATGATACCCTAGTCATGTCACGTTCATGAAAACCTATCTGATTTGCCAACAACGTTTTCAATCTGTTCGCTAATATGGCACATAGATGACATCGATATTCGTGCTCAAACATTGCATCTAGTCTTAGCAGGCGAGGAGGATACAGAGCAGACAAACCCTCAATTTATATCTGGCGGTGCCAATGCGGCGGATGGGACACGGTATCGACATAGACATAGACAAGCTGATGAATGTGCAGTAACTCACTCAAATTAGAACGTAGTTAACTACATGACACCCCAGGACACCCAATTCAAAATGGCATCCCAGAACAAAAGCAGTTACCGGCCTCTTGGTGCCACCGGCATTGATCAAAGCTTATTTTCATCGATGCAGACACAATCGCTGATCGAATGGAAACAGATAGGGCTTAGCGCGACCTAAGCTTGGCGGGCATCACATTCAGTCCAGTCCAGCTTGGCTTCCGGATCCACGTGATATTTGTACTGTATGCACTGGGCTATTTTTAAGTTTTTAGCTTTTCGACCAAATGGAGTCTGGAAAAGACGCGACAATCGATAACTAACACCGATGTAGGACTTTTTTAGTATGTACGACTAGGGAGGGAGAGGAGGTCCTGCGGAGAGCTCGATTGGTTTAAGGTTGCACTGGACAATTTGGAAAGCTGAGCAGATATACGGAATAGGTACCTGCATCTATCCTGGGATGGTTGAAATCCCTTTGGAGGATCAATGCCTTCTCCCCTTCCTCCAAGTTCCATGGTGCATGGCAAGGTATTTATGATGGGGAATAATCAACACAAAATGATCAATAGAACGGGCTGTTTGCAATTTGCCGGGCATACTGACCAGCTGACTTCCGGCCCTCCCGTCCAAGCATCAACATACTAATAATACGCGTGATGTAAACACAACAATGGTTGGCGCGTAACTAACTACCTAGGTAGTAGGTGCGTATGTAGATATTTTCAGCTAAGCCAAGCAAGCTCTCTCCGTCTTGTCTTGGATGCGTGATTGCTTTGCCGAAGGTTGACCATGGTCCATGGTAGTGTAAGGATTTGCAGTGGTGTGCATCATGGTGGAGAAATTGGCCTCTTGATTGTTCTGAAAGGGGAATGGAGACACAGTGCGAGATTTTGCGGCAGAAAATGACCAAGTCTCTTCTCCCATAGTGACGGTATGCGGTACAGTGACATTAGGCCCTCCAACCAACCCAGCGCCAACCTTAAGGTCCGCTGCTCTTATTTATGTGTATGAATGGAGGTACACTAACACACCCAATTAGAGCCGAGCTACCACACAAGTCAGTCAGTACCTTATTTGCCTACACGTACTCTGCGCCTATGGTTCTAGTTGCAAGACATCTCATACCCCTTATGACTGCCACTTGATGACTTTCGCATGAATGAGACATTTGTTTGTTTGGATTGTTGCTGTATGGATGTATCAGGCAATGATCCAACACACAGTTGCGGGTGTCGGCTCTTCATTGCCAGCTCTCCCCAAGATGTTGCTACGCGCGAGTTAGGTGGATATGTGCAACCATAGAATAGGTATCCGGTCTCAAGTCGTATGGCTTTTGGTTGTTGCAGGAAGAGCAGCAAGAAACAGTTTAGCTAACAAGCAAGGAACTGTTCCAGATGTGCTTGGCCTGCTCCCAATCTTGGCCATCCTTAAATTAGGTTAGGCATGTATTGATAGAGCATCTAGACATGCTGAGTTTCATAAGCGATATCCCATATACAATAGCTCTAAACGTAGATACCTAGTGTAAGGGCATGTACTACTACTACTTATCCCCGTGCAATATATCTCTCTAGACTAACAATAGACTCTACTATGCCGTTCATGATATGTGAAGAGTTTTAGCACATGCAAAGCCGGCTCGTTGGGGAAGATTACGGGCTATTGCTGAGGGGCGTTGCGCTGGTGCAACATTAGGATATCTTTCGAGTGTACGATTCCTGTAAGATCATTGGTTTAAGAAGGTCTTGGCATGATATTTGCCTATGAAAAAGTCACTCAGATTTGAGTTGGGTTCCGTCAAGACCAGTACCAACATAAGTTTGGTGTTATGAATAGATAGGTTTATCGAGGAAAGCTAGGCCGGCTACGGCCATTGGTTAGTCAAACTTTCCAATGACAGCTGCAAGGCTGGCCATGGATACTTTGCTAGTAATTAATTCGTAAAGAACACCTGCAAAACAAGGCACGCGAAGTCAAGACAGCGGAATAAAGGATTTCAACCCATGAGCAGTGGGTCTATGAATTGAAATCCATCTTATGATTACTCTGTGCAGGTCGCATTAAATGCTACAATGAATTGGATGTTTGACGGGGGAGGGAATAAAGGGGTATTGGGTTTGGCGAATTACCTAAGTAGATGGCCGTAGAGTAGAGGGGATGGATAAATAGGTGAGTGGATGAATGCAGGCATTGCCACCAACCTTCCCTAGGTACATATGCATGGATAGAGAATGCGATGTACAGGCCTCGAGTAGGTAGGAAGAACAGGGAATTTGCGGGAAAAGAATCAGAGGAGAGGGCGGACGGACAGGCAAACTACCAGCAGAATTCGAGCGGGATGAAATCAGCTGCGGTAACTACTGACGTCTTAGTACTAGCACGGCATCCGCATAAAGCAAAACATCCACCATGGTATAAACTGGTTGAATCACAGATAACACATACACCTACCTAACTACTACCTACTGCAACGTACCTACTTAACTGCCTGCTTACCAATAAGGTACCTCTAGTCTGGTAGTCACTGTCATGTAAAATGATAGGTAGCTTGTAAAGTCACTTATATTCTTAAGAATAGGTTACCTTTGCTTCTTTGCCAGCTCGCCCTTTCCTGATACTAATAGATCCAAAAGAAAAATGAAACTGAACAGAAAGAAATAAGTGAAATATTTCAACTATGATTGCATGGCAATGGAATTGTTTCACAGCCATTTTTGCATATCAAGAAAGAGTTAAGAAACATAAGGTAGGCAGGTAGTCTACTACGTAACTAGAGATGATAAAGATGGGAGGTACTGTATGTTACCAGGTGATCTGAGGTGGTGCAAATGAATCAATCAATGATTTATCGCGTAAAAAAAGGTTACTAAAGTCGGAAAGGGGAGTACACAGTATCCTGTTTAGGCTGCACTTTATGGCTCAGTACAAGGAGGCAGCTAGATTGTACCAGCTTCTTAGTAGCCATGCACAGTTTGAATAACGTGCATAAGATAATTAAGGTCCTTACGTGTTGTATTGATGAGCAGCTGCTAATCTTGAGGCCTGATTTCAAACCACCTGGCAAAATCAAGCCAGCAACTGACAGCATACTGCCATAGATACGGCTGATAACCTGCCAGCTGTGTAACGGACGGTTCTGGTGTGCAACGGCTTAAAGCATGAATACAGTACTAAGAGCAACCCATACGTGCCTGCTCCCTGCCTTTTAGCAGTAGCTGCTGGTTGTTACTACAGCGGTTGCTGCTTTGGTTCAAGACCAGTTTCCCTACCCTACCAGCCTACCCCTCCCTCTCAGACTTTTGGGGGGAACGCCTGCCCAGCCAGTTTCCTTACACACACACGCACGCAGCAGGCGCACGCACACCACACACACACAATCAGCCGCCCATAGTAAAAAGGCACCCAGCCAACTCCCCCCTACAAATTTCCCTCTCTTCTCTCTCATACAAATCTCCCACCCAAATCGTCTCCCATACAAACAGCGCCCACACTCAACTTCACTACATAGCCGCATACCTGTGAGTACCTCTTGTTATATGCAATTGCGCTGCAATTCTCAAGTCACTTTCCTTCAACACCTACACTTTCAGCGCATTCAGTCAATTTGCATCAATCTGTCATTTTGACTATCCTGCGCAAATTCTCGCGTGTTTTTTTCCGCGTCTTGTCGTGTTTGGGGTGCTTCCAAGTCCCTTCTCTCAACCGTTGCCTTCTACACTCTTCATCAATCATCCACCCATATCAACATACACCACGCCCAATCATCCTGTAATAGTGCCCACTAACAAGAGAAATCAACAGCTTCGCAAACCACAACATCACGTTCTGATTTCTTCGGAAAACAATCAAAGGTATGGATTCGACCCTGTTTATGTCTATTTTGAGCTTCAAGTCGCGGATTTCACGCGTTGGGATGCGCAATTGCATTTGCGCCCAGGATGCATCTTGATCATCCTCACTACACTATCACTCTATCGCACCATCACCCAATTGCCCCTCCAAGCTACCGCACGCGCGCAACACTACCGGCGCGTCGCATGGTAACTAGGAGTTCCCCAATTCAACTGACACTTCTCATTACACTTCCTCGATCCTTAACACTTGATTGAATCAGTCTTTCAATTACCTGGCAACTAACTTGACATCTCTTATCTAGAACCAATCCACAATGCCTAAGGAAGCGACTACCAAGCGTGGCGGTAAGGCCAAGGTCGAGAAGAGACGAGGCAAGAAGGGTAAGTGCTATCCTTAGTCTGTCTATCACACGGGGTGACCGGTGTGACTTTGTCCACCTAGCCGAGCACATCCTTCAGACTGTCCATGTGCACACCAACCCCAGGTTGTGCTTCATGGTGCATTCATCGGGAAAGATGCCGGTGGCGTTGAAGGTGGTAAAACATCAAGCTGAACATTTGCTAACTAATTGACAGACCCCAATGCCCCCAAGCGTGGTCTCTCTGCCTACATGTTCTTCGCCAACGAGCAGCGTGAGAACGTTCGTGACGAGAACCCCGGCATCTCCTTCGGTAAGCCCCCCCTGTCACTTGCCTTGCTTTATGATGTCTCTCTAACACCCAGATAGGCCAAGTCGGCAAGATCCTCGGTGAGAGATGGAAGGCTCTCAACGACAAGCAGCGTGCCCCGTACGAGGCCAAGGCCGCTACTGACAAGAAGAGATACGAAGACGAGAAGCAAGCCTACCAAGTAAGTTACTTATCATGTCATCCATTGATCATACATCAATGTATGCTAAACAGGGCTAATTAGGCGGAATCTGAGTAGGCTAGGGATGACAGCGAGTAAAGTGGCTCTGTCCACTTCAACCATTACTGGACCATGAGTTTCACGATGCGATGACTAAGAGTAGTTGTCTGCTCAAGAAACTTGGGACAGGGAGGCCGCCTACATTTCTTTTTGCCTCGTGTATTTCGTATGGGTTTGGTCGGTGTTGCAGCACAGGAAAGGGATAAGTGCTTGATTTGCTTTTAATGCACGCATTATCGAGATGACTGCTACGGGTTAAGAGATACCCTAGGTTGCAGTTAGGGGCAGCAACATTAAGGTCTTGATGACAACAAGACTGAACTTGGTTCACGACAGTTGAACACTTGTACACTAGTTGCGATCATACTTCAATTTCGATCCCTTTTGCGTGCCTCTATTATA
Organism: Eutypa lata; assembly: GCA_022661535.1. Classification (NCBI taxonomy): domain Eukaryota; kingdom Fungi; phylum Ascomycota; class Sordariomycetes; order Xylariales; family Diatrypaceae; genus Eutypa; species Eutypa lata. The sequence goes on along the minus strand of JAKULF010000009.1, from coordinate 1,200,706 downwards.
ACTCCCTGTGGATACGTGTTTAAACCAAACGGGCTTCTTCCATGTGTCAGTTAATGCTTCCTGCCCTACCAATAGGAAGCTCCAAATCCGGCCCAGATGTAGAAACTAAGCCAGGGGCAAGCTGTATGACTAGGCCGGTCTTCAGCTCACAAACATCGTAGCTGAATATGAGGCTAGCAACTCATTTACCTATTCATTTCGCTAATAGTTTGAGGTTGTTATCCCAGACAAATCTTACAATTCAACAGGTGTTATTCACCTCTACTTAACGCAATGGAAGATGGTGCTTCTCAAACATGCCTAACAGTCACTCGAACCTCACAATCTTGGCAGGGCATAACTACGTACTGGACGAATATCCGAATTGGGAAATTTGTTAGTCAATGTAGCATTCGAGTGCGCCAGTTAATAACGAGCACCTCTTGTTATTTTCTTGCAGATGAGGGGTTGACGAATTTTCCTATACCGTGGCCTATCAGTGACTCCTAATCGGGCTGCATATACAGAAGTCTCATCGACATTGGCTTAAAGCTGTGCACATATCTCTCTTTCTCTCTCCACTCAAGACCCGACGCTGCGGTTCTCTTCGCAACAGCTCTTGAATTTATTTACTCCATGGAAGCACAACCAACTTGCCATGTTCAACCCCTGACTATAGCAAGTCGCAACATTCTATTCATTAATAATATAATATATATAGTTATATCATTCCAACTTTCCCCCAGAAATGACCTAGATGCACACTGTTTTCAATTAAAGGTTCTGTTTCTTTGAACGTATCTAATACATCATCGTATTACCGGCTTCACACATCTGATCTAATATGTGCACCTATTGCTCAAATCGAAACACGTAGCACACCAGGTTTCTATGAGTATCTACGTCTCCGGTAAAAGCGACGCTTCACACACAACGAGGAGCAACAGCATGTCGGGTACGCTTCTCGTTCCCCTTGCCCTTCGTCATTGGCACTCAATTATGGTATCATGGGGATAAGCAACCCATATCCTATACTAGCCGTCCCAGTCTACTCTAATGCTTTAATCATGCATATCATTTATGCAAGTGCTCATTTTCTGCGTCGTGAGAGCACTCTAGCCCACACCACATCTGGCCCGGACCCACGAGTCGTTCAACCGCCCGTCCAATCCTGCGTGCATACGCTTGCTTGGGGAATATGCGTCGACTTCGTGGCAGTCGCTCACTGAACGGCTTCCTTTCAATTGCTCTACTGCTGCTCGCTGCTAACTAGTCGCAAAATTACCCCGTCCCCGCGCTTCCACCACTGTAGTAGAAGGGGGATCTATCCGGCTTATGATCTTGGTCTTGAAGGTTCACTCACCTTCCACGAACTACTTTTTCTTATAGCTCCCCTTATTTTGTGCTCCGTTAGGTTTCACCGGGGCTCCTTTTTTTAATGCTGCATATAATGAATTATACTCACACGTCCCCTTATATTTTTACTTTTGTCTTATTGTCATTGTTCTTTGCCTTTCGCCCTCGATTATTGACGGCTTGTCACAGCGGGCTGGGTCTCTTTCTGAGCAAGGATTCCCCCTCCACCCCTAATTGAATTATTTACTTTGCACCCATTGTTGACAAATCCTCCTTGTGAAACCTAGCATATAAACAATCCTGTGAATAATTTTTGCCTCTCCTCGCATTGCGGATTTTTTACTACGAAAATCGTGTGATCATCATCGCCTTTTGTCCAATATCAGCTACAGCATCGTATCAACCAACCCCATATCATCCGATTATAGGACATTGGTCATTATAATAACTACATCTCCCTATTCTTGCCCGTATATATTGGCTCGAACCCCTAATAATACCGGATGACGATCACCACGTAGTACCAACCTGTGAACGGGGACCGATCGCTGTTCGAGACCACTTTCACTAAATCTTGAGTCTAATTCCTTACCGAATACTTAGGCGCTGAGGTCATTCCCACCCCGGTCTCCACACGGCCACTTGGCCGGCCTTTTGCGGAGTCGTGCATCGTATCTAATACTTATCGGGGCACTTATCTAAGACTTTGGGCTCCAACGATTCTTAATTCATAAGTCCTAACGAACCCGCCATTGAAATCTCTCTCATCACTCGAACAGTTCACGATAATAGCTACTAGCACTAGCAGCTCGTTAGTGACGGTCGGCCCCCCCCCCCCTTTTTTTTTGTCTTCGGCCCTGAGCGGAGGAGGGAAAATCTCGGGGTTCAAATCGTGTAAACAGGCCACCCTCCTCTCCTCTCTCTCCTACCCACAATTTCTTTAGCCCGCCATGGGACCATGAGCGACTATGATGCACTATCGGGTCCATCCTAGGTACATAGCGATAGGAACAAGAAGGGCGTCGTTTCCGCCGCGGCCGAGGATGCCGCCGCGGCGCCATCACATCCTGCAGGGGTGCTGCGACGAGGCGGAGCGCGCGGACGTGGTCTCGCGCAACCTCCAGAGCCTGCGGAACGCGCTGCCGGACTCGCTGCACCCCCACCTGGACGGCGTCATCTACGAGCTCGGCGTCACCGGACGCCACCTCCGCGACATCGCCGACAAGGCCCAGGTCCAGATCGGCCGCGTGCCCCAGATCCTCGACTACCTCAACATCGTCCTGCCCTGCCTGTGCAAGACCCTGCGCGACATCACCGCCTTCTACGAGGACACGACCCTGACCAAGGACAGGCGCTGGCGCTACATGTACCACCGGCTGGGCAACGAGCTCCCGGGGACCACGCTGCCCGCCAGGTTCATCATGTACAACCAGTTCTTGAACCTGCTACGCATGATGCTGTCTCAGTTAGTTCTTCCCTACTCACCTGCCTACTCTTCCGTTACCGTGGTACAAAACCCGGCTGATAAGATATTCGTTTGTTTTGGTATTGTGCTGTAGATCTCCCATCTTCGATCATTATACTCTAGAGTCCCTCAAATTCCGTATCTTGCAGCTTCGGGAAGCTAGACATATACGTAAGTGTTGCCTCCCCCCTCCTTTCAATACTTGGGTTGATTGCCGTAAATCTGATAATATTTTACCCAAAGCACCGCCGACTCGTTTGAGGAGTATGCAGTTGATTCGGCAAGACGATACGATGGTCGGCTGGGGGCAACATCCTGTGAGCCAGCACCCATGCCTTTTCTTTTTTGTGCTTTGCTGACGCCCCATGCAGGAAATACACTGGGCCGAGACGATCTTCAAAATTCCGACTCCCACTAGATCGAGATTCAGGAAGAGCAATGTGTACGTCATCAACATAGCCCAGGAGCAGGAGCGAGAAAACAATGGGCTAACGTCGCAAAGCAACCCTGAGATGTCAGAGGCGTATGGGCCTCTGAAGCCGCTTGGTCAATTGGGCTCACTGTCACCCGATGCTAAGAATTTGGTAACGAGGTGTGTATCCCCCCACTAGCGGAGTAGTTAAAATTCTACAATGACCGGCCCCCTAAGTGACCCAATACGACAGCTGCCTGAGAGAGCCCCGTTCCCACAGTAGTAGTTATGTACTATATTAACCACGTGATTCCTATAGGCGTTTCGACAATGATCGCCTCTCGATCATCTTCTTCCTGAAAGACGGGGACCAAGCTCCGTTCATCTACATCCGCATATATATGCAGCCTAACGAACCCTGGGTCGCAACAATAGGCGTGCACGAGCTAGTCATAAAGAGGGATAAGGGCAACGACTCGGCTCTCGTGCTTAGTCGGTGGTGCCCGGCGAGCCAGAAGAGCAAGCCCTGGGCGAGACTCCAGTTCAATACCTGGGAAGGTCGGTCACCTCATCGGATTGCGCAAAGACGCGATGGAAGAACTTATACTTGGGCTTAAACTTTCTGCCGCCACTGGACGCGCTAACCGGTCGTGTAGAGATGGTCTTGTTCCACTGCACCTTCGTCACTCTCAAGGCTGACAGCCCTCGCCTGGTCAATATGGACCCGGATGAGTACAAGCTCCGCCACGAGGAGCTCCTGTTTAAAGCGTAAGACTATCCATCAGAGACTCCCTTCTTCTGCCCTCGAGGCGAACAAGTGACTAACTAACCTCGCCTTCTCATAGGCACATCATTGATGATGGGTTCACACACTTGTTGTCAGTGTTTGAAGACCAAGCTACGAAGGGCCTCCGTCTCCACGCTGCGGTCATAGATGATGCGCTGCACATGTGTCCCGTGTGGACCGCATTCAGTAAGCGTTTCATTATCCATACTTGTCTCCCACCCTAGTATCACTGCCCATATAATTATATCTCCAAAACGCGCGCTAGAGAACGAGCAAGACACTGACGGAAGTGATTCCACCTTCACTTAGTCGAACCCCAACCCGCCATGATCCGCAAGTCCCGACACCGTATCTGGCTCCGCGACTTGCAACCCTACGTGTTCTGCGACAGATACAGCGCGCGCAGACAGCGAAAGGGAAAGGCTGATGCGTTCGAACTCTACTTCGTTCATGAAGAGGCGGCAACGCGGTTCAAACAGGCTATTGGGCCGCCGATCAACACGGCTACCGAGTCATCCGATAACGTTACCGTGGAGAGTGACATCTAACAAAATGCTGCTGAGATGTATGACTTAAAGCTGGGAAGCCATTGCATGAGCGTCACTATAACCTGTTACACACGACGGCGGTCAACTAATCAAACGACATACCTTCGAGATATCCTCAGCCCGGTCTAGAGATTGTACTACGTGGGAGCTGTACTACGATCCGGACTACGCCCTTACGTCTCTTACAACGACCATACCACATAATACGTTCACCCATCTATTTCGTTTACCTCTTTTCTTTGTTCGCAACTAGACTCCATCGGGCATCGAGTCCCTAGGAGATCTCCGGCGCAACCTTAATAGCCTTCTACTTGTCCTAGGGGATGCTACGCTACGAAGACACACGATTTACGCCCCCGCTGATTACGAGTCTACGATATACGATATACTTTCCTTTTCTTTCCGTCGTCCTTCAAAACAATAATTACGATGATGATAATGACGACAGATAATGATGCATGATAAAAATGAGGAAAATTGCATGATACCCCTTTCCCAACTCAGAAAAGCGACCACTTAGTTTAGTTCTCTTGTTTCTGTTGTTTTTGTTGCATAGCCGGCGGATACATCCTTCGGTGCGCATGTCTTCTTCTATTCTACTAGAAAAAGTATGGGATGTAGTTTGCATATCTTTTTTTTTTTTCAGAGAAGGAAGCCAGGATACGAGAAAGGCCCTAGAAGCGATACGATATAGCACCTGTGGATGAATGGACTTTGGTGTGTTCAGCTATTTTCTTTTTCTTTTTTCTTTTTTCTTTTTCCTGGTCTACTTGGACTCAGGTTGAGTGAATTGGATGTAATATCTTAATACAAATTATTCGTCTCAGCTATGCTAGGCCGCACTCCTTCTGTACTTTGCGACAGTGTAATTGTGTCTTAAACCTGATAATAGCTTTAGATAGAACTATATAGACGCTCACATGATAGGTTTATTAAAGTGAGTTCATGTTCTTCACCCAAACATAGCTACAAGTAACCTCCGACAAATAGGAGAAAATAAGGACAGATATAGATATAACTTTTAGGAGCTCATGGCTATAATAGGAGGCCATGATGATTCTTTTGACCTTGCTTACAAGGGTCTCAGAACGTCGTTAACCTTGCTATTGCTATTCTTATGATTATCCCTCGCTGTTTTCTTTTTTTTGGATTAGCCCTTTTGTTTCTCTCGCTCTTATTCCTTTCTCGTGGCTCGGGAGTTTGGCTTCCTTTGCACGTACAACTTAGGAAAACGCTCTCAAGTAGAGCCTTAAAATTGCTGTGGAGATATTGGATTGGCCGAACTGGCAAACTACATGGAGAATGACGATGGCTTTTGCTCCACCTCACCCGAAGAACCGTAGTACCGACCCGTCGAGGATATCATTCGCAGGCAGGGGCTAGCTACAATTCTACAGTTCAACAACTATAATTCCCGCATAGTGGAGCGCTGTGATCATGGGATTTCGTGTTTAACCTATCAGTATGTTGGTAAAGTACGGCATTAAGCCGAATTACACATTCCTAGAATCCATAGTCTTAATACATCCCAGGTAGATACCGCGCCTTCTCTTCAGCAGCAGATCTGCATGGTTTAAAAAACAGGGGGCTTATAGACGTCTACGGAAACATCGCGAATCGTGCAAGCGCTTTTCTCGGCAGTGCTACTTGAGCCGTCAAAGACCGCAGCCAACCATTCTATCGCTCGGTCCTGGCCGTTCACGATCTCGTGCACATGACCACCGACCGTGTTGCGCTCATAGAGCACGTTGACGCCAAACCGCTTAAAGTGCTCGATGTGCTCGTCTGTGTCGCCGATGGGCGCCATCTCGTCCCCGACCGCCTTGTAGACGTAGAGCGGGATCTCGGGGGCACCGTGGTAGCCGAGCGTCCACTCGACCTTCTTGATCCTACGCAGGATTTCCGAGCCCTCGAGGTCAGCCTCGCCGCCAACGAAGTAGCCGAAGAGGTCCTGGTTCGCATAAGCCTGAAAAGCCTCCAGCGAATCCATCTTGCGACCCTTGAGGAAGGCCTCGGCGTCCTGGGGCCCTTCGGTCTTGAGCCGGCTGACCAGGTAGGCCTCAAGCTCGGGGTACTCGCTCATGATGCCCAGTAAGACGAGGACGAGGTTCCCCACGTACGGCGACTTGTTGGTGACGTTGTACAAGCCTGCCAGATTGCTCACTAGGCCGCCCAGTGCGGCGCCCACGAAGTTCTTCGACAGCTCGGGCGCGTATTGAACTTGCAGCTCGGCGGCTTTCTCGGAAGCGAGTGAACCGCCGCTATACCCCCACATCGCGTACTTGAACTTATCTGCGCCGGGAATCGAAATGTCGGTGGTGGAAGCTAGGGAGAGTATAGCGCGAAAGCCGTCGAGGGTGGCATGCCCTTCCAGGACGGTCGCGCTAAAGGCAGCGTAAGACCCTTCGAAGTCGGGAACCGCGACGAACCAGCCGCGACCTAGCATTAAGTTGACCTTTTCATGGTCGGTTGGAATGCCGTATGGGTTTTCGATTGGGGGCTGGAAGATGCGGTATGAGGGTCCCCAGTCGATGTTCGGGGAGTTGTAGGCAATCTGATAGGAGAGCAGGGCGTTGTGTTCAGAAGGCGTGACGGAGGCTTTCTTGGGAATAACTAGCGACCTGATCGAGGGCTGGACGGTTAGATAATTACTCGAGGGAAATGGATAGACGGTCCAAGCCAATCTAAGCTACATGGGACAATGAAAGACTTGGGTCACTTGCGTTACTGCCCAGATTGGTTGGTAGTGCGAACCAGTGGTACGATACAGGATATGGTAAGCTGCAGAGGCATTGCTGTAGATGGCGGGCCCGACTGGGATGGTTCGAACCCGGAGCACGGCGCCTGGAGCAGCAGCTTCGAAGTCGGGCGGGGCCGTCGTATACCAGGGGTCTTGGCTCGGGAGAAGCAGCGGATCCGACCCGGGGCTTGGAGTGAGGGTTGCCGACGACGCCATGATTGAAATGGCTGTGAGAAACTTGGAATTACCTACACAATAGGAATGGCTAGCTAGCGTGTGTAACTCAATCCCAAAGCTGCCAAGCGATATTGAGCTGATGCTTTCTCATTTATCTTCCTACCCGTCTGCAAGGTTCCCGGAGTTTACGGCACTTACCTATCAATGTTGCGCAGCTAGCCGTGAGGAGTACGTTACACTCCAGTGTCGTACTCCGGATTAAGGCTTAGTCTGCGGTCATCATTCACTTAGTTGGTGCCGCACACCAACTTACATACCTACCTCATTGGTACACATTACGTAGGGTTGCATATATAGTTGCCATTGTAAATCCGAATTGGAGTATCGCACCCCACCTACTACCTACTCTCTTTAAGATACCTACATCAGTTACATGAATTACAACCCTAGTATTCTGGCATTGCAGCCAATGAGAAGCCTATGTTACCTTACGCATACTATCAGCTTAGAGGAAACAACCCTAAATCTACACTAAGGTAGTGATTATGATGGTGATGCTTTTGCTCAATCCTTCTGATAGGTTTTCTGCTTCTTGTCACTATGGATGTGCATTTGCAATTGGCTTTAGAATGGTCCTTATAGGGGCAACGGATATAAATATGTTACTTATCAATATCGGTAGGTACTTAGAGTCAAGGCGTCCGGTTGAAATAAGTCCGGCGTCGTGCCCTACTTTCCTGCAAGGGGTTTATGAAACCAAGGATGCCAATGCGTCAACAGCTAGGATTAGCATGCGAGCGGTGGACTAGGTAGACTAAGGTGTGTGGATAAATGTTATACTAACGGGCCCTAATTGTAGGTCGGGCCAAGAAGAGCGGGTGCGACCGGGAGCGGCCCGAGTGTAGTACCCGCCGCATCTCCGGAGTATCATGTACCTTCAACGACAACCGGTGCCACCACGGTCCGAAAAGCGGTTAGCTACAGTCTCTATGTATCTAACTCGGAAGCTTGCTGGGATACTGTATTATGGACGCGTGTCGGATGCTGGAGACGATGGATAGTGACGATTCTGACTTGGAGCAAATCCAGGCATGTTTTTGCTTGAAAATTACGAATCTATGTCTGTTACATCAATGAGCCATGACGAATACTTGCCGTTCTTCCACAATACTTCTAGCCGCTCATATGTACAGCACCGGGAGTACCCAAACTTCCGGCTCGGGGAATCTATCTCTCAAGTCGAGAATGAGGCCTTCTTGATAAAAAGCAGGGAGTCTTTTGGTTCGCTTATTGCCTTACTCGCCTAGCTAGACTTATCGGTCTCTCGGTTCCCTGCCCTGCTTTAGAGCTTACTGAGATTGCCAGAGCTTTTCCGAAAGTCGACGGCCGGCTCAACAACCTCTTCAAAATACTGCATCCACTCCGAGTCCCTTCTCAGCGCATCCAGCTCATCCTCAGCTAAGCAGAGCAGAGTCGTCAGGACGAGGTCCTCATTCCCATCTCTATCTCCACCCTCACTAGTAACCTTACGTTCTGTGTCCAAAAAGTACACGCAGCCCGGAAACGGCGCATGATTTGCTTTTCTCCACGCCACCGGCGAACCGAGCAATGGCCCGAAGCGCAGGGCGGGTTGCCTCTCCCAGTCCAGCGAAGTCACGAGCGAGCTGAGACCGATGTCCGTCTCGGGGTTCTGCGGCCCGCCGTACAGCAGGCGCGAGCGGTCGGGCTCGCGAGACAGAAAAGTCGCGTAGCTGCGCACCGCCCAGGGGTTGTTCGCCTCGTTGAGCGCCTGCCGCAGAGCGCACGCGAGGAACGGAAGCGGTGTCGAGGCCACGGTCTCAAGGGGCAGCCACAACACTGCGTGGTAGACCATGTGGCCCATGTACGAGGAGGGGATCCCCATTGTGCGACGTGCGTCGATGGCGCGCCCGAAACGCCCGAGTGGAGAGCGCTCGTGAGGGCGCCGCTTCAATAGTATGGGGAGCCGCGCCGCCGCGATGCGCTGCCAGCAGAAGGCTGCGAGGACGTCGTTTGTCGAGACGCGCGGGACTGTGGGGATCCACGCCGGGGAGTTCCGATCACCGGCTAGCGATCGGATCTCGACGGCGGCTTTGCGCGTGATGCGGAATACCCGCCATTTTGCTGATGGTGGTGGTGATGCAGACACCGGCGGGCTTTGCTGGGGACGCCGTATGAGATGGCTGTGGTCTTTGATGGGCTCCCCTGGAGCTAGGAGCGGGATGACCCGGGTCCGGTCTAAGTTGGCCGCGGCAATATCGTCCTCGGGTATGGGTCTGCCATCCATTAGAGTCGCGAGCATGCGTCGAAATACAAGGAGGCCGGTGCCATCGATCATCGTGTGATGGTTGGTCACGGTGAGGATGAGCCCTCCTTGGATAAAGTTGAGCTGCAGAGCCGCCACGGGTGCCGGCCTGATTGTGGCCGGAACGGGTAGAGAGGGCCAGGTCTCTGTGACATCAGCGGGTATCATTGAGACAGGGAACCCGGCTTTCTCGAGGACTGCGAACGGAGCGATGACATCGGCGCATTGCTTCACAAAGAAGTCATGCCGAGGCACATGGGCAGGCCAGGGTTTGGATGCAAAGTAGCCTGAGTTTCCAGGGCCGCTGCCGATGTTCTCAACATGGTGCCCAAGCCAGGGAACCTTGGCCTTTAGTTCGTCAAAAGCGGTTCGAAAGGCCGAGACGACAGATGCTTGCGGGATGCTATCGTCTAGCTTGAAAATGGCTAGGTAGTTCGTGTAGGCATTTAATAGGGGGAACTGAGATACAACATCTTGATGCAGCTGTGGTTCATTCTTGGAACTGCTCAGGCTTTCCATCGTGAACTGATGAGCATTGCGGCTTCGCAGCCATCTCACACCCTTTTCGTTACCTTTTTTAACTCTACAGTAAGAAGTAGACTTGTGGGGTAGAGCTAGATCGGGTTGATCGGAAAGCAGGTGCATAAAGAACTGCTGATCGGAACAGCTTGGAGGCTACACGCAGACGCCATCTCAGGAGTTTGTTTAGTCCGCTAGACTGTAAACGAATAGTTACCTGATTATCAGCTTGCCGGCCCTGAGATTACTACGCAGTGGCAGCATCCCGGCAAACGTAACCCACCTTCATCCTTTTGGCCTCGTGGTAGTGGTGGGGAAGTCGATCCTTCCGTAAACGAAAGTGCTGTGTAGAACCATGTCCTAACATGAATTAATACTCGTCCAGATTTGAGAGGAGCTGAATACCTTTTGTGGTTTGCATCCCATCCAGGTCTCGTCTCGTTTATGGTGAAGATAACGGTGCTGGGTTTCCTATAGAGGATAGGTTAACCGGGGTGTATGCGCGTAGTAAGCAGAGCTGCAAAAGAAGCTGAAGAATTCTTCTAGACGCGCACACACCATGGCTGTCAACCCTTGTAAGTAGGCTACGCGTATCTCGCTTGCGTATCTATAATCTCGAATCTATCCCAAATGTCCAGAATGATTCGGGATTTCATCAGGATCTAAGCCAATCAAAGGTCAAAGTAGCTCCGAATGATTCGAAGCAGAAATGATTCCCACAGAAAATATATATCTCGTAATCGCGAACAAGCTGAAACATGAGGCTATTACAATATTCAGGGCTTCCTTAAGAGTCTAGACATGGTCAAAAGAGAACAGGGCATCACCATAAATGTTCGATGCAGAGTTGCAGTCATTAACAGGATCATGCCCACCACAATCCCATAGGGTTGCAAAGCCCGTCCCGTCTCCCCTTCTCTCCAAAGTGCAACCTTACACAGCAGCGCAGTAAATATGGTCCGCGTTCCCGGCATAATCCCACTACTACTCTATATGAGCCTTTCATCGGCTTCGGGCATCAACCTTGGGGATTTATACGGGTCCGGACTCTCGCCCGGCGCCGAGATTTACTACGTAACGGATGCCAACTACAGCCAGGAAGTCCAGCCGAGGTTCTACGACTTCGAGCCGCCCACCTTCTATGGCGCAATCAAGCCGGCTACCGCGGCCGACGTTGCTCATATTGTACGCACCTACGTTATCCCATTTTGCTGTAGTCACCACTTTTGTTAATCCCCAATGTGTTAGGTGAACGTGTCAGCAGGGAACCAGATTCCCTTTCTCGCCACTGGGGGCGGCCATGGCAATTCTCTCACCATGAGCAGACTTCAAGACGGTCTCGTCATAGATCTAGGAAACTTCAATGCTTTTAGTTTGGATGCGGAAAACAACCTACTTACTGTTGGTGGTTCGACTATCTATAGCGACGTGCTCCAGACGCTATATGATGCTGGGAAGCAACTACGTATGTACCTATCTGTTAAGTCAAGAGTGTCAGCACCTAGGGCTAAACGCTTTACTTATAGCCATGCCTAATAATCCATGTCCTGGAGTTGTGGGTGCAACACTGGGCGGCGGTGTCGGCCTCTTCCAAGGTATCTACGGCCTAGCGCTGGATGCGCTTGTGTCGGTCCAGCTCATTACGGGTCGGGGAGAAATCCTCACTGCTTCCGAGACTGAGAATTCCGATCTGTTCTGGGGCATCCGTGGCGCTGGTTATAATTACGGCATCGTCACCTCGGCTACCTTCCGCGTATACGACGCTCCGAACAATGGGTCCATTTTGAGCGCCGACTTCATGTTCCCGGGTAGCGCTAATGGCAGCATTTGGGAGACCCTGGCATCCTTCGACGACTCTTTCCCGGACGAGCTTGTGCTGAATATCCTGGCCTCGTATGACAGCTCGACTGCAGCGCCAATAATCATCGTCAACGTCGTCTATCTAGGTGTCGAGGCGGAGGCACAACCCTACCTAGACGTCTTTACCGGCCTCGGCCCGACAACCAGCAGCGTGCAAGAAGTACCATGGACCGAGATTGCTAGCGTTGCCTTCTTCGGCGCAAACGCACCAGGAGACTGCACAGCGCACGGCGTGTACGCGAACGACTACACTATCGGCCTCGCGCAGACCGACGTGTCGACCTACGTCTCCTTCTTCAACGACCTGACAACCTTCTGGCAGGCCCACCCAGATTACTCCGGATTTCTAGTGGCAGAGCGGATGTCGACGGCGTTTTTGCAGAGCATCCCAGTCGAGTCGACGTCATACGGACATCGCGATATCAAAACGCACATTCTCTTCGAAAACATATACCCCGCAGATGCGTCGCTCGATGATACCGTCAACGACTTCATGCGAGAGGCCCGCGCTGCCTTCCAGGCTACGAGCGGCTTCGCTGAGCTCCAGGCATTTGTAAACTACGCACATGGGGATGAGGGACCTGAGGCATGGTATACATCGGCCAAGCTGCCCAAGCTGACAGCTTTGAAGAACGAATACGACCCCTTGCAGCTGCTGAGTTGGAACAACCCTGTACCGCTGAAATAAACGATAATGGCGTATCATACACTCTACATACGAAGTTGTCAACTTTACTGAGAATGCTGTCACTATTGTATGTGGACCTGGTGTCATATAGCGGTTATTATACGTCATGCTTTATATCCCAGTATTTTGAATCGCAGCACTACTTCCTCTCTTAGAGGTTTTATTTCGTCTGGTACACCAAAAAGGATGTCAAATACACGATAATAGACGACAGACGGTGGGGGTTTATCGGAGTTGTACATTATAATAGAGCATCGATGTTGTAATTTTAGTCATTGTTAAATTCCGCATGCGACGTAGAGTTTAATAACACTGTTATGTCACCCTTTTCTTAAGTCACAACATGTCACTGAATATATTTCGCCCCCTTTTCTTCGCCCACAGTAGCGTCATACTAATCAAAATAACTACTTATTATACCGAAGGTTGCATAGCTACCACCAATCTAGAGATCTAATAACTACTTCCTGACTACGTGGAACGGTTAGGACATGTGTTTGCTGTTAGGATTCTGTTATAATTACCAGCACACACAATAGAGCTAAATAATACATGGTCTTAGTTAGCGAACTATCGCTAGGACTTAGTTACTCTCCCAATCACAAATTAAGATCACGATAGCTTTACTTCGAATGTTTCTGATATTATGACGGCCTTTGGCAAGTTTTTAAGGTCGCTCACTGAAATGGTGATACAAGATGATTGCCCACAGAAAGCATGTCGCTGCTAGACCTGCAAGTAATAGCATCGCCCCTAACAAGACTTTCCTCCTAGTTGGGGGTCAAACTGCTGTAACCGAGATAAGGAATGGATAATAATCGTCACGTTCCAGAAGATGGACGCAAGAAGATATCAGCCTCCAAGTGTCCCCGAGTTCTGGCAAATTTCATAGCCGCGAAAAATTACTGCTGACGTGCTCGCCTATGTATTTCCGTTTCTCATCAGATAATCATACGTATACCGATACCCATATATACTCGTGTGCACCCCAGAGCGTCAAGATGAAAGTCAACTAAGGTGCATATATAGACAAGGGCCCTGCCTTGACGGTCGGCCTGTACTGCAGACAGACTACCTAGAAGGTTTTGGGCCAAAAAATAAACCTCCCAACACTCAGTGCTGGTGTAATGCAATGCGAGAATAAGTGATACTACACAATATCGACCGTGTGATCGACCCGTACACTCCGCAGAGGAATGTTATCTCCGTTATCAGACGCCGCCTCGCGCTCGTCAGGATCCGTACGAGACGCCTCCACGTTCGTCCAGGCGAGCACGGAGTCGTCGATATTCACCCACTTGTCGCGCCGGCCCTTGCCTATGGTGGCGTGCGTGTGGGCCGAAGAGGGGAAGCTGCGCGAGGACCGCTGCCCCGCTGACGCCGAGTAGCCCCCCGACGACGACTTCTCGCCGCCCCGCGCGCGCGTGGTCCACGAGCGCAGGACCTGAAAGATGCCCTTGTCCGCGGGAAACAGGCTCTTGTAGAGTGGAGCGCAGCAGCATATTAGGCTCGTTGCCATCTGCACTTCGTTGAAGATGGATTGCCGGAAGTCCCGATCTGCGTTCAGGAGTTAGCTACTTAGTCTTGGCCCCCACATCCGGGATTGGTTTGAGATGGTGCGACTTGACTTACTGACGGCATGCTGGGCCACGCCAAGCTTTACGAACCCGATGGCGCCCGAACTGAGGTAGATGGTTAGTGGGAAGCAAATAACTGAAAACTGAATACTAGGCATGACAGGTATGCAAGGGGCGAGTTGGCACAACTTACAAGGCTCCAATCAGGAAAAGAAAGGCCAGCCTGAATTTGGCGTTGGCACCCATCCTCAGAGACCGAAGCATCCAAATGGCCTGCCCAGCCATGATGAAGTCGATTATGGAGTTTGGAGGATCAGATGCGCTGAAGAAGACATTATCGTTGACACATTTACCCTCTTCCACGATGTTCCAGGCCTTGGATATGGGCTTGCATGAGTTGAGATACGCGACGTAGACACCCACCCCCCATGCAATCTGAAGAGCGGCGACGATCCAGACGCCGATAGCAAATGGGCGACTGATGGAGAAGAGACGGTAGTAAAGCGCCAGCAGGCTCAGCTTGGAGAAAGTCTGCTGGAGCCAGAAGAAGCTCAGGTTGATCCATAGTACCTGGTTAATGACTGTCAGCATTTGTGCCCCATTGCCTCATGGACGTGGACAGACACTTACCTTGAGAAGGTATATCGAATCAGGGTCTTGCTCTACAATGGTGAGAAGAAAGACTGGAGTTGGACGGCCCCGAATACCTATCATGACTGGGGCATCATGTTAGCAACCCGATTACTGGGATGGTGTAGCGCTATTACAGATTTCTACTCACCATATAACAG
The DNA here is from genome assembly GCA_022661535.1 of Eutypa lata. Lineage (NCBI taxonomy): Eukaryota > Fungi > Ascomycota > Sordariomycetes > Xylariales > Diatrypaceae > Eutypa > Eutypa lata. The sequence continues at coordinate 1,185,484 of JAKULF010000009.1, read as the reverse complement.
CGTACAAGCAAAAGGCATAAACGTCACCCAAGCTGCAAGTGCGAACCAGTCTTCAAGGCCGGGCTTTCGGCCGGAGCGGCGTGTCGCGATGAAGCGGAAGATAATCGCCAATGTGCACACGGGAATGCTTATGACGCACATGGCAAAGGCCGCTTTTTGTTGGGGGTCGCCGAGGGCCACCATTGTGCAATTCTGCGGCGGGGCACCAGTCAGGACCACTGCGAATCAATGCGCGCCTCAGAGTATATTTTCAGATCTAGGTATGTCGGAAAACGGCGCACGTCAACGAAAAGGCTACTTAGTTGGACCAAGGGAGCTAAAAGAGAATGGTTACAAGCCACGAAAGGAAGGGTTATATCTCACATAAGACGTATCTGCTTCGACACGCTCGACAGTTGACACTCACGGCGCCAACCACCCCCTCCTAGAACTCTTCTGTTGCATCGCCAGATCTCATGTCAGCAGCCGTCCATTGCATTCCTGCAACGGGTGAGTTTCCCGAATGGGGGGGTAAAGTAACCCAACTGCGGCGTGGCTTAGTGTATCGATATATGCAAGACGACGGCAACTTTCGAGAATGTAACCCTACCCCGGAGTTTAAAAAGACCGGAGCGGCCGGATTGGTCTGAAGTCGACCAGAGTGGAAGAGAGCGGCATAGCTAAAAGTAAGTTAAAAGGGCCGCTTTTCTCTTGTCTCTTATCACATGCCCTGCAACTTTTGTAATAGCTACCATTTTATAGTGATATTTTACTTCCGTCTTACTATAAATACTTCCCAATGATACTCCATACGTGGTTCCGAGTTAGTTGACCCGGTTTGCCAGCTGAATGGTCCGTGCATTATAACCTTACTTTAAGCGAAAGGCTTAACGTTAAAGCACTTATTAAAAGTGTAATAAACCAAGTTCGCGGTTATATAAAAAAAACAACACTTTTATAACATTAAGTTAAGCTTTAAATTAAAATATAATCGTAAAAAAAACTATTACGAATTATATTTATTATATTATATAAACGTAAAATTAAATATATAATAAATATATAAAAACGTATAAAATATTATTATATTAATATAAATAAACGTTTATAACTTTTAATTAATTATATATAACGTTAATATTTAAAATACTTATATATTTAAATTAATTAATAAATTTAAATTAAATTTTAAAAAAATATATAAATTATTAAAATATATAATTATATTAAATTTAATATTTTAATTAATTTATAAAATAAATATAAATTATATTAATAATATAATATTATTTATTTAAATATAAATTATATTAATAATATAATATTATTTATTTAAATATAAAAATCGTTTTTAATTATTAATATTTAAATTATAAAAAAAAAATATAACTTTAATTAATAATTTTAATTTATATTTATATAAATTTACGTAATATTTTTAAACCTTTTATTTTAATATATAAATAAATTATTTTTTAAAATATTTATATATAAAAATATAATAATAAACGTTAATTTTCGAAATTAATTATTTTAAATAATAATTTTTAATATTATATATAATAATATATAAATTAAAATAAAGTTATACTTTATATATCGTTTAAAATTAACGTTATTAAAAACTTTTATATAATTTATTTTTTATAAATTTTTATTTAATTATAAATATTTAATTATTAAATATAAAACTTTATACTTTAACGTAATATATAAATAAAATTAATATATATTAAAATTATATAAATTAAAATAATTATTTAATAAATAATTATTATTTTAAATTAAAAATTAATTATTTAATTTATAATATTAAAAATAATTATAATATTTTATTAATTTTTATAATATTATAATTTTATTTTTAATTAAATAATTAAAAACTTAATTTAATTTATAATTTATAATAAATTTATTTTATTTATAAATAATTTATAAACGCGTTTTAAAATTATAATTTAATTAATAAAAAAGCATTATAATTATATTATTTTAATATTATAATATTATAATATAATATATTTTATAACTTTATTTATAATATAACTTTTTTTTATTAAACTTTTTATATTTAATTATAAATATAACTTTATTATAATTAATTCGTTAAAATTATATTTTTTTAATATAATATAATAATTAATAATAACTTTATTAAATTTAATTTATTTTAATTTTAATAAATAACTTTTAACGCGTTTTATTTAAAAGTTATCGTAATTTTATAAATTCGCGAAATTATTATTATCGATATTTTTATTATTATAAAAACTTTAAAACTTTTCGAATTATTTATTTAAATTATTAATATATATTTAAATTTTAAATATATAAAAAACGAAAATAAAAATTTTTAATTTTTAATTATAATAACTTTTTAATTAAAATTAATAATAATAAAATTATTAAAAATAAAATTTAACTTTATAAATATTATAATATTATTTAAATTTATTATAATAAAATATTACTTTATTATATAAATAAAATCTTAAAGTATTTTAAACGATACGAAATTAAAATTATTAATAATAAAAAAAAAATAATATAATTATATAAAAGCTTTTTAATATTTAATAAATTTATTAAATTAATAAATATATAATATTTTATTATTTAAAAATTATAAATATAAAAAAAAATTAATAATAATATTTAAAAAATTAAAAGTAAAAATTAAAATATATATAAAAATTAAAGTTATTTTTAAAATTTATTTATTTTTTAATTTATAAACTTTTTTAAATTTATTATTTATAATAATAATTATTATTTATTACGTTAATCGGTTTTATAATATATAAACGCGTTTAATTAATTTATAACGATTTTATAACGTTTATTTAAATAAAAATTAAATTAAATTATTAAAATTTATTATAAATAAATATAATATTAATTTTAAAATAAAATAATTTATTATTAATAACGTTAATAATAATAATATTATTTTTAAAGTTATTTTTTATATATATAAGTTTATTAATAACTTTATTAAACGAAAACGTTTAATTAAAACTTATTAAATTTATTATTAAAATTACGTTTTAAATATTATTATAACGATTTTTTTAAAAAGTTATAATCGAAACGTATATAAAATTAAAGTTAATTTTATTAACTTTATATTAACGTAAATTAAACATTTATTTAAACTTAAAAAAGTAAAACTTAAACGATAATATAAATAAAGCTTTATAAAAAAGTTATATAATATTATTTATTAAATATATAAAATATTTTAATATTATAAAGCTTTTCGTTATATTATATAAAAATATATAAAAAATTAAAAGCTTAAAATAAAAAATATTAATAATATTTTATTTAAAAATAACTTTAATAATTTTTAATTAAAGTTTATTTTAAATAATAATATACGATAAAATTTAAAACATTTAATAATAAATTACGCTTTAAAACTTTAATTTATATTTAAAGCTTTTTATAATTTTTTATAACGTAATATTAAAAATAAACGTATATTTAAAGCTAATATATTAAAATTAAAAAATTAACGTAATATTATTAAAATTAATAATATTTTTTTTATTTTTTTTAATTTAATAAAACGTTTTAAAAATAAAGATTTTTTAATTTATAAAGTAATTAATTATATAAATTTTATATAATTTAAATTTAAAAAAGTAAAGTTATAATATTTAAACGAATTTAATTTATAATTTTTATATTTAATTTATTAATTATAATATTAATTTTATAAAAATTAAAATTATTTATAAAAAATTAAAAACTTATAATTAAAAAACGTAATAATAAATAATTTAAAATTATTTTTATAATTATTTTTTATTTATAATTTAAATTATTTTAATAATAATAATAACTTTTTATTATTAATTAATTTTTAATTTATATAAATAAAAATTATTAATTTAAAATAAAAAAACATTTATATTTATTATTAAAAACGCTTTATAAAAAATAAAAAAATATTATACGTTTATAAAAAAATATTTTATTTATTAAATTATTATTTTTTTAATTTTAAAATATTAAATAAAGTTAATAAAATATTTTAATTTAAATAAAGTTATTATTAAAAATAAATAATATATTTTTATTATTATTTTTTATAATAATTAATTTAATTATATATATAAAAATAAAATGTTTTAATAATAATTTATTTATAATATATTTAAAGATTTTATACGTTTTAATTAATTATATATAAATAAATTTAAAATTTAAAATAAAATTATTTAATATTTATATTAAAAGCTTTTAAGTTTAAAAAAACTTTATATAACAAAAGTATTATATTAATAAAAAAATTATAAAAAGAAATTTTTACGATTATTATAAATAATAATTAATATATTTTTTATTTTAATTATTATAATTAAATATAAATAAATATTTAATTAATATAATTTAACGATGTTTTTAAATTAAAATAAAATAATAAAATTTATATTAAAAGTATTTTAATATTTTCGTTATTAATTTAAAAATAACGTTATTTAACTTTAAATTAAATAAATTTAAAAGTTTAAAATTATATTATAATAATTATTTTACGTTAAAAACATTTAATATAATTTATAATATCGTAAAACTTTTATAATAACTTTATTTTTTTCTCGATTTAACTTAATTAAAGTGTAAATCGCATTTCTTTAAAACTAATATAAGCCTTGGCAAGCGTTATAAGTAAGCAAGTTAAGCGCTGTAATAAGTAAGTTTAATGGTTCGAAGTTATCTTAAGCCAAGGGGGGGGGGGGCTTGGCTTAGGGTGAGCTTAGGGGGAATACTGCCTTAAACAATATCGACCCAATTTAGGTATACATAGTGACCAGTGAATCTACTGTACATATGATTAGCGCTTATGTCCTAACGTGATATTTCTTACTCTCGTTTATGGGACTTTGTTCCCATTTCCCCCTCACGTAGCTCATACCCCATCAACTCAAGCCCGCTCCTACATAGCCTCAAACACTATGGCTAACCCGGGCAGTCCAGAGCCTCGTCTTAGTACGGGAATTTACACGCGATCTTTCTTGGCTTTGGTGTATCGCTACGTTGTAATCGGGTTCAACCTCCCATATATGTGGAAATGCCCTGTGCAATCCGTCCTTGTTCCCTTCTTCAGCGAGAACTTCTCGGAGCGACACCTCGACTGCGGCGTGGCCGACGGCTTTTTCCTGACTACCGCACTGCAACAGCTAGGCAGGGATCGAAAGCAAAAGCTGACTCTGATGGACCTCAATCCCAATTCTCTAGAAGCAGCCAAAGCAGCAGTCACGGAGGTCGCGCCTCTCACAGAGGTTCGCACCATCATAGCGGACATCAGGGCACCCTTACCCGATGAGTTGCAAGGCGCTCGGTTCGATTCAATCTCCATGTTCAATCTGTTCCACTGTGTCCCCGGTGGATCGACGAAATTCCAAGGGATCGCAACCTATAGGAAACTGCTCACTGATGACGGAGTGCTAACGGGCTGCACTGTTCTTGGAGAAAGGGACGCTGTGAATTGGCTCTCTAGATTGTACTTGAAGCTATATATCTGGGCTGGGACATTTAATAATCGGAGTGACAAAAGAGAGGACGTCGAAGACATTCTTCGTCAGGAATTCGAGGAGGCGGATGTTCGGGTTGTGGGAATGGTGCTGCTGTTTAAGGCCAAAAAGCCGAGAAGGGACAAATGATTATGGAAGGATTTATCTATTGCCCGAGTTTTGACGAGGGCTATTATGTAGCCGTCTATCTTTTAGTGTAAAACTGGTTTATTTTGTAAGCTTATTATTTCTGTGATCTTTAAGCTATTCTTGCTGTGTTTTACTTAAACAGCTGGCTAGCATATGTCATTAACTACATTACTTGCTATTAACTACATTATTATATAACATATAATAATAATAATAATAATAATAATAATAATAATAATAATAATAATAATAATAATAATAATAATAATAATAATAATAATAATAATAATAATAATAATAATAATAATAATAATAAAAGTTTATACATATAAAAATAATTAAGATAAAATTAACTAGTTAAGAGATCCTGATAGCCATTCTTATTACATTGAAAGCGTTGTGAAAACCCTCTCTTTTGAGCCCAAAGAAACTTGCTTTCTCAGGTCTATTCCCAGGAAAGAAGTTTTACGGTAAAGGAAATATTTCAAGGCGTCGTCCTCAGAGTCTGCAATTTTCATTATCATTGACTTATCCCTTCTGGTTGCATTCGAGGCCTTAACCTGGTCCAATGCAGATTCGGGACACACTGTAACGGAATCCGTCACCATACCCATCAGAGGACAGTTTTCCAGCGGATAGAAATTCCTGAGGATTTCTGAAGGTACCGGAAGGCCACCAAAGACCGTCTGGAGGAAGCTCGCCAGCTGTCCGGCGACGCAGGCCTCATGGAGTCTCATCTCATCTTCTCCCCGTTCGAAGTATTCTTGGTACATGCTTCGAAGCTGCATGCGTTGGTGCGCATCCTTGCAGTTCATGAAACCATAGTCAACTACGACGGCTCGGAACGGATCAGACACGTTCATACGTGTAAACCGCTTAAGTTCCCATACGCTTTGGTGCCACTTCTTTACACTGGCCATGAAGTCCTTGAAATTGCGCATGGGCGAGATTATGTCTGTAAGCCCGTACTTGTCAAACAATTCCACGATGGCCGACTCCGCCATGGAACCCCAGAACTCATTGAACGTGCAGCGGCCAACGAGTGATTCATAGGCAGAACAGAGTCGATCTTCTGATACAGCGTCCGGGGCCGTGCAGAACCCCAATGAGATCCAGTTGTCCTCATCAACATCTGGCTTAATTCCATTGCAGATTTGGACGTAGAAGAGAAGTGCATATCGCTTTTCAGGGGGCCGAAGTTCAGCGAATGGCAATTTTCTTTCGTCGCAACTTAGCAGCTCTTCTCGGGCCGCTTCAAAGATAGTGAGGAGCTCCTGCTTTTTGCCGTTAACCCCGAAGCCCTCTTGGCTCTCCAACCACTGGCTGTCACTCAGCATAATGGCATCCCTGGTCTGACTGCACCGAAAAGTCAGTATCTCTTTGAGCTTGTTCTGCTTCAGCGCAGCTCGCAGCTCCTCCTCATTAATTCCCCATTCGATTATTAGCCGGCGGTAAACTTCAAAAAGTCTTAATCGATCCTTCCCGGTAGCGAAGTACATAAAACCGTACTGTTCGGCTACATCATCATCCTGCGGAAACTGATTCGTGTGGCAGGCGAGCACTAAGTAATCTGTGGCATCGATTGATCTTCCGAGGGTACACGAGAATTTATGCCGATACCAATCCTCACGGTAGCAATCGAGACCGCAGTAGGCGGTGACGCCACACTTTTGACAAATATATGCGAGTTCACCAGTGTCTTTGCAGAACGGACAGGCTGTTGGATAAGCCGTCTTGGGGCCCTTGCTATTTCCCCTCGATGCGCCTATACCGTCCTGCGTCGAGTTGGAAATGGCGAGTCGTTCATCTTCACCGGAAGCCGTTCTAATAGATTGTTAGTATACTAAGCACCTAATGATGGCTTAACAAGCAAAATTGGGCGACCGACCCGTGAAACGCTGAAAACCATTCTGCTTCCCTCGCTAGAAGTCTTGAGTCTTCAACCACGGCATTGAAAATAGTCGTCTCCTTTCTATATTTAGGTGGGATTGGGGCTGCCATCACGGACTCCTTCTCAGCATTCCTGTGAAGGTCTTCCTCCGTCGCTTCCTCTCGGAGGAAATCCCTTAAACGAGGGATGACCTGGTCTAGTTTCTCGGTGATTTCAGTATTAGTCCACAGCACCGAGGGGAGTGTCCATTGGGAATAACATTTCCCGTGGTTTCCTCGAGTTTCGAATTGGCCTACCCCCTCAAGCATGTGACCACAAAGAAGGCAGGTCTTCTTGCTAACCCCAAGATATGGGAAAACCTCCGTTCTAGGATCCCTGAGGCCAAGGAAATAGGTCATCAGCATCATTTCGGCGTGGATGTTCTTCTTCTTCTTGACCTCGTTGTGGAATTTCTTCCTTAGCCGGGCTGTCAAGGAAATGTCCTTCTTGCCCAGTTGCCATGCCTGCACTCTCCTAGCTGGGAGACTGTTTAGCAAGACAATATTGATTTTGCGGAAACCAGAGCATTGCTGAGCGACGTGCAAGAGCTCAACTGCGCTTTGCATTGGCCTTCTGATAAACCCCAATTCATCTACAACGCGCCGAAGCTCCGGAGGTGTCAGGTTGCCCCTCAGCTTGGCATAAAAGTCGGTGTTATCAGACAAAGATTCGACGCCTAGGACAAACTGATAGGCATCTAGACGACCGGAAGCAACTCCACCACATCCGCTATCTGTGAAGAACTTCATCCCCGTTTTCCCCTTCTCTATAGACATAACGTTTTTAGCGTGGTACCGAATTCGATGAATATAATATTCCACTAAAGTGCTCTGTAGTTGAGGGAGTGGATGAGACTCGAAAACGTCTGCATAACGCGTTAATTCCGTCGACTGCTAAGGCAAGTCTGCAGAAAAGATACAGACCATTAGAGGATATTCTTTCCAGGACTTCGGCTAGGTATTCAAGCATCTTGATATCCCTGGGTGACCACGTGCTCCCGCCCGAAGACGAGTTCCGAGCAGCTACGATAGTGGCTACCTCGTCACAGTATACCAAGGCGGTGCTGGTAATCAATGCGGGGTCTTTCCGATAGCAAAGCAACTCCGCGAGTCGATCGAGAAAGCCTTTTTTCATCTGAGCGTCATCCTCCAGGGACAGTGAAGGGGAAAAATTGGTACACTCTTCGTCCTCCATCGGATCGTCCATGCTATCTTCTCTCCCCTGGGTATAATTAGGAATAGGTTCTCTCTGCTGTTGCTTAAGTTGGCACAAGGTAGCTAGAGTGGTTATCTCAGACTCCAGGTCAGGAGCGAAATGCCACTCCACGGCGTCGCTGGAATCCGGTGACGCCGGGAGTGAAGTAATGATTCGGACGCGGGCCATTGGGCCGAACTTCGAGGTTATTTGACTGACTTCTACTCTCTGCGGAAAGGGTGTTGTGAATGGTTGATAAAGATGGAATACAATATCGTAATGGAATGGGCATGCCTTCATGATAAGAGCCCCGCAAGGTATGCGGGGTTATCGTTATACAAAACTTAAAGAAGATTCGCTTATGTTTATCTTATACATTAAGCATTTTTTAATTAATATAATTTTTTACGAATTTATTAAATTTAATATATTTTAAATTAAAATAAAATAATTTAATTATTATAATAAAATTAAATATATATAATTTTATAATTAATATTTAAATTAAAATAATATAATTTATAATAATATTTTATATTTAATATTTAATAAAGAATAAAGTCGTTTATATAATAACTCTTATAAAAGCTCAAGCATATGATCCGGTACAGCCACCGGGCCGCTAGCTGCAGCAGAGTTGCAGCGGCGAGGTGGCGCAGTTACCACTTTGCGCATTGAGGCCTGATGTATAAGGCAAGTATTATCACCCTTTATCATTAGCTGCATCATGTGATTGGCGATCACATGACCTAGCCCCTTATTGTGACTACAGGCCTTCCTTTATACCCTTTGATAATTTCACGATATGTGTTATACGAGGATCGCCGCCAACATGTGTTAGCTGCAACTGCAACGATTAAAACGACATTGATAAAAGTTCTTCATCGTTGAAGGAATGTATTTAGGTTAATAGTACCAACCTCATCTTTGCAACATTTATGGTTGCAACAGAACAAAGAGATATGTGCCTAGAAACTGTGTATAAATAAGGGTCCAATTTCCCGGTGTCGTACGAGGGAAATAGAACAAGTATGGACCTTGAGACCATAGAGAATTGTTAGTTGAATTTGACATGGTTCCAAGCCCTTAGAGCCCTTGTTATAATGTGATGGGTCTGGGAGGTATGATTTATCCTGAGAAAGGGACGTTTCCCACGTTAAATTCAATCAACAATTAATATCTTGCGTTCCTATTAGATTTATACGCCGAGGCAAGGCTTTAGGGCCTAATTCTCGCCCAGTATAACGGATGAATCTGTGTGGCCGTGCCTAGAGTGTTAACTAGGCAGTAGAACGTCATTCACTTATACTTGCGCTGACCGTCTAGCCGCTAAGCACCGGCACTTCCCTCAATCTCTGAGCAAGTATGATGCTTACACCAATGCCGATAATCCTTCTCTCGACTAATTTGTCTTTGGAACCTGATCAGTACTTGGTAGATATGGAAGGCTAAAAGTGTAATATACATACAGTCATCGTTCAAGTGCTTAACGGCGTAATAAACGAGGGCTTTGTTCTAGTTAGTGTAGTATGGCGTTTCCCGTATCCCCCCTCCCCATCCCGGAGAGTGATATGGTGTTCTGCAACCAGGACGAAAGATTTCAAGATTAGTTCCCTACTTACATATATAAAATGGACGTATGGAAAACTACGTTGGGCTTCTTTGACTATCTAACCACTAACCAACCGCTGGGAAGCTTTCTTTCACTCCCAAAGTTATTAAAGAGGTAGAGTCGCGCCGATGTTTGCAAAGTTTAGAATGTGTGGTTCCTTGTAGTTAGCTTATCTTTTCTTACCATACACTCAACATACATATTATATCACAACATGATTCTTCAAAATGGAGAATCCAAATAATAATCCAATTAAAGAGAGCGCCCTGGAACGAGGGCTGCTGTCTAGCACAACAGATCCTAATGGTATCATCCAGCAGATCGCCACTCGTCCCTATTCGGAAGAGTACAAGAGAGACACTGCGTACAATGCTTCTAGGAAGCAGGTGCGCATCCGGGTCTACCTGAGCGCGGAAGATCGTAATTACTTATCAAATACGGTTTATCCATTTCTCGACCTTGAATTCTCCGCCACTTCTGGCTCGGGTCACGGCCTAGCCAACGCCAGGCGAGTAATAGAACAAGAGCTGGCAGTTGCAAGATGCTCCAGACATCAGAAGGTAGTGGACGTCGGTGGAAACTTCTACCACTATATCATCATGGGCAGAGAGAACTTTCACTGCTGCTGCCCACTGCTGAGTCACAGGGACTCAGCCAGGCTGTCGACGCGCGTGTACAACCTCGACACGTGGATCAAAGAGCAGCTGAACGAGGAGCCTAGTCCTGGGGAGGCGGGCAACAAGCGCGCGGTGAAGAAACAGAGGGCGCAGGCCGTCATCGATTCACCGGGCCAGTTCTATTGCCGGAAGATGGCGCAGCATTGCTTCGTGCGGGCTGATGTGCTGCTTTTCCTAGACTCGCTTTACGATATCCCCGTAGACGACATCGCACACATCATGTTTTCGCACAAGGCGAAGAAGGGCTACGGGTACTTCATCTTCCAGCCGGAGATGATGACTGACGACCGCGGTTATATCCGTGGGCTCAACTGCGAGTGGGAGAAGAAAACGGTCAGGAACCCGCTGATGGTGAGTGGAGTTGAGGTTGGAGAGACGGAGTCCGTCATCATCGAATACCGCTTCCGCGAGGACTCTTCATGGACGTATCAGCACGATTACGACAACCTGATGCTCCTGGCGTCCAAGCAGATGGTGAAGTATAAGGACTATCACTATCTCATCGAGCGGTCGTACGACAACGGTATCGTGCGCTTAGAGATTACGCTGATCGAGGCGGTGTCGGTTCCTTCGACGCTGTCGTTCAGCTACTGGAAGGAAGGGTACAAGAACCGGGTCGGCGTGCGGGTGTTCGACCTGGCGGGGCTGTCGCGGACTTCGACGACAAAGAACATTCGGTCGATGATCGCGTGGATAGATTCGGCGCTGGTGCAGCAGCTGGTAAGCTACTGTCTGCGGCTGAGCGAGGAGAAGTTCACGCCCAAGACAGTGTACGATTACGCAGTGGGCGTCAACGCCCGCTTCACCGTCAACGGCGTGGATGTGACGGTCAAGGTGTGTACGGACACGATGCTGGCGTACCGCATCTCGTTCTCGCTGTGGTGGATCGCCTTCTGCCTCAAGTTCGACCAGAACTACATCCAGTCGGTGCTGGTGAGGCGAGAGACCCAGAGGCGCAACCTGCGTGTGGCAGGACTGACGCAGCTGATGCTGATGCGCTTCACTGAGGCTGTCGCGGGTGCGAAGTGGTTCTCGACGCTGACGAGCGAGCCGAGGGTTTTCTCCCGTTTCGCAGACAGCCTAGTGCAGCACCTCTCGCAGTCGATAGAGGCGGGATACGAGCTACCGAACCCAGAGATCGTCGACATCGACCCGCTAATCACATTCGAGGAGGTCTGCGGCGAGTTCGAGAGCGGCTTCCGGGTGAGCACAATCACGACGGACGAGTTCAACAACTGGTCGAACTCGTACGAGAAGCTGGCGGAGCCGATGGGCGTCGTCAAGACGCTCGACTTGCTGGCGGACAGGATCCGGAGCACGCCGCCTGGGAAGGACCGCGAGGTGTTGGAGGACTGCACCAAGATGCTGCTGCGACGGCTGGCAGTCTTGGACCCCGCGAGACACGGACGTATCACGGCGTCGTGGTCGGCGCGCGAAGACGTCCAACGCATTCTGGACAGCGTGCTTCCTCTCTCCGGCGGGCCGCTCGGCTCACATAGGGAGCTGTCGTCAGCGGCGTCATCGTCGGGTGAAGATGATGCGGAACCAAAGGCGAGAAGGAAGGAGAAGAAGAAGACGCCAGCCAAGAAGCCTTCGTGGTCCGAGCGTATCAACAGAGCAGAATCTGCTCCTACGCCTAAGCCAAAGGTGAAGCTACCGGGCAAGGATGATGGGTCGTACAAAAAGTTAGATGGCGCGGCGCTGATGGCTAAGGGAGCCCCGTCTGACAAGAGACAAGAGTTGGCTGGGAAGCCAGACGAGGCAGCGACGTCGAAAGCCGAGAAGACAAGCGGCAAGGCGTTGTATGAGCTACCGGCAGAGCCGTACGGCCCAGACGAAGAAACGTACAGTCCGGACAATAAGCCGACGGAGAGCACGACCGAGGTCATCGCAAGGGCCACCGAAATTGCGGCAAGGGCCAGAGAAACTCTCGCAAGGATCGAGGGGAACATCGCGAAAGGAGACAAGCTACCCATGGTGTTGTATAACACGACGAGCCAGGGCCGTGAACAGTTAGAAAACTTCCACGAACTCTGCGGAGGTGTCTTCCACCTGGGAAGTGACGACTACTGCGGCGTGAACCAGTGCGCGGTTGGCGCGCTGCTCGGCGCGCTCGACATTGTTGGATACAAGGTCGTGAACCCCAAGGCGCTACCCGTAGTGGTGGAGTGCCCCGACGGCAGCGATGAAGTGGTGGACCCGGCCAAGGTGCTTGATGAGAAGGCGCTGAGGTCGATCCTCCACCAGAGGCTCACAGACGACGAGGTCCGTAATGGGTTGATCCAGGCGAGCAACAACAAGAGGATGGAAGAGTTTGAGCATTCGGATATACAGATATACGCGGCCTCACTCGGATTCCAGCTGGCCGTCGTGGTGATTTCTAAGGACAACCTGCTGTTCATGGGGCCTAGCGAGTGCTCGGCCTTCGGCTTGCCGGAGAACGCGCCGACGTTGTACATTGCGCACATCAACCAGAACCATTGGCAGAGTATTGTGCCTGGAGAGTCGGACAACCGGAAGAACTATCGCTTCCGGCCAGCAGCTCCTAAGGGTGGTGCTGCGAACTACTATGACACCGATGACGATGATAGCAGCGATAACGAGGACGACCGCGGGAACGGCGGCATCGACCTGGAAGCGTTCCTGGGTGAATCGGGCCAAACCATGAAGGACCTGAAGGAGGCCGACTTGGAGGACGTCGACCTGGAAGGCGACGAGAAGTTTGGCGCCACATCGGACAGCGAGTCTATCCACTCGGATAGCTCTGACGAAACAGTCTGGTACCCGGCAGAGGACTACAGGGAGAAGTACGCGGAGGCTATGTCCGCTGAAATGTTCGACTTTGGGGATGCAAAGCCGCGAGTGCGGATGCCATTAAACGGCAACAGAGCCTCAGGCGAGGCACGCAGCGACAACAGAACATCCATCCCGTCAAAGTCGGACAAGGCGGACAATGGCGAGCCAAATTCTGACAAGCCCAAGGCAGCGGAGGCGAAGACGGAGAGAACAGCGAAAAGAGAAGTGACGGATAACGCCGGCACCCCAAGCGTAGCGGAACTAACCAGGGCGGCCGCAGAACGTGCATCGGCGCGTAGGAAGGCCAAGGAAGAGAAAGAGAAGGACCAGCAAGGAACGGCCGATGTAAATTCGGCTGAGGCGCCAGCTAAGAAGGGGGAAGACACGAAGAAGAAGAAGGCGGTCTTCCAGCTTCCCAAGTGGATTCGGGAAATCAGCAGGCGAGGCGAGGCAACTATCGGCGATGTGGACACCGAGATTGAGGCGCCGAACGCGGCTAACGACGACCGCCCAGACACGGAAGACGGAACTGGTGTGTCTGCGGGGGCAGAACGAGAGGCCGAGCCGGCTGGGACGGAGGAGAAGGACGGAGAAGAAGCAGGAAGGGCGTGTAGCGGAGAAGCGTACAAGGCACTCAAGCGACTCCTACCACGCAGCAAGAAGAACATTCGCGTGCGCAAGCTGATTTTCACGATCTGCGGCGCTACGGTATGCGTGACCCCGACGGTCGCGTGGAGTATCTGGGGCACTGGCATCATCAAGTTCGGCTGGAGCGCTCTGTGCTGGGCGCTCGCGGCCTTAGCCAAGGTCGCGCTGGTGACCTGGCAGCCCGTGGTGTTGGTGGGACTGCCAATTGCCATCGGTGCTGGCTCTGCCTACATGGCAATCGACCAGAACGGAGACTTCTCGCTTCGGGCCTTTGCGAGCAACGTGCGCAAAAGCGTACGGTGTCTCTGCCGTAAGATCGTGCCCAAGTCGCAGTGCGTCGAGGACAAGGATGCAAAGCCGCTCAAGACGACTGTCGGGACGCCCAAGAAGCTCCTGGCTCTGAAGGAGCGTCTGCGCTACAGCCAAAGAGACCACGCCGGAGTTGACGGGCCTTACGCCGAGGGCTGGAAGACGGTCGACCAGCGGTTGTCGGAGATCGTGGAGCAGATACAGGACAGGGGGAGCAGCGGCACGCAGCAAGGTGGAACGAGCCTGGAAGGATTAAAGAAGCAGGCGAGCAACAACAGCCAGCCGCTCTTTATGGGCAAGTCGGAAGAGGCGAAGACGGAAGACAGGAGCAAGAACGCGTCGGCTCCCGCGGCGGCGGATGCCGACAACAACAAACAGCTGTCCAGGGTCGACAGGGAGCGGATCCTCTTTGAACGGACGAAGGCGCTGGTCGCCTATCTGGACTACGTGAAGCAGGATGTTAAGCACTTTACTAACTTCTGTGCAGATGTGTACCGCGATATGAAGACGCGGGGAGATGCGCGGCACCGGTACATCGATTATCGCTACCAGACGACTGGGTCGCAGGTGCTCGAGCAGAAATCCGGTGGTTACTTCTACCTGGATCCCTCTCGGAAGAGCCGCAAGGAGGCGCTGAGTGGCCTGAACACGGTATGGGTACCAGACGAGGACTGGGTCAAGGGCAACGGTAAGCTGGTTGATGCTACGTATGACGAGCAGAAGCATGCCATTAAGACGTACTCGTCGTCGTACACTCACATCCTTTACATGGACGCGATGAACGAATATCTGTCGTACCGGTTGTTGCAGGCACACGAGCAGAGGAATATCACTGAGGTTGACCCGACGCGCACGTTCTCCTTGGTAAGTCAGCTTTATCAACAGTGTAACTGTGTTGTAGGAGAAACTTTGATTTTCTTTTTTGCCCTACTTCCCACCCTTTATTTTCTCTTTTCTCCCTTGCTTTTCTTTTCTTTTCTTCTTTATACTGTATGCTACACCTCTTGGATATACAGTGGGGTAACTATGCTACCTCTTGATTAGCAACAAGGCCCCTTTCAAAAGTAGTAGCTGGCTGGAGGTCTCCTTTTCACTTCGTCACGTTAAACCCTCGTGGTATACTACTGAAGTACATACGTAAGGTCACAGTAGAGCCTATTCAAAGCCTCGATACAGCCACCGGAACGCACTTTCCAGTTGGCCTGACCTTTTTTTCGACTGCAGTAGTTGAGGCCGCAACTTCTTCCACTTGTAATAATCCCGGACACGTAGTATCTGACGACCCACATTCTTGACAACATTTACGATAACTGCCTCCGTTGAAATTTTTGAATCCATAGCGATTTTCACCCACAGCAAGCGTCCATCATGTTTCGTCGTCCCTATTCTTTCCAACCTGACTCTCCATTCCGTACTGACCTTTCGCCCAGGTCGCCGGCGTTCCCGGTTGTGGGAAATCGTCAGAGATCTGCAAGATAGCGAGCCCGCAAGACTTGATCGCCGTCGTATCGACAGGTGGCCGAGATGACTTGCAAGTCAAGTTTTCCAAGGCAGGCAAGCAGCCCACGCAGGTACGCACCGTGGGCAGCCGCATCATGGGCAAGCGCGAGACCGGCAAGACGCTCTTCATCGACGAGGGTTTGATGTGCCATCCAGGCGAGTTGGTCTACCTGGCCGAGCTCGTGGGTGCGCGCACCGTCAAGGTGTTCGGCGACGACCAGCAGCTAGGCTTTAAGCCACGCGTGCCGGAGTACAACATGGAGATATACAATCTCTCCTGGGTGGTCGAATACCGCCCCAATAGTCACACGATGCCCGTGGACACCGTCGTCGTCATTGGCCGTCTGAAAGTGGGTGGCCAGGGCGCAGAGCTGGACGGAAAAGGTTACTATCCGAATGGCTGCTTCACCAGCAACCGCACCGTCAAGAGCATCTATATGCGCACGATCCAGGGCGGCATCGGCGAGGTGCCTAAAGTAAACGGGGCCAAGTATCTGACCTGGACACAGGAAGATAAGAAGAAGTTGACGGCTGCCGGATTCAAAGACGTAAATACGATCAATGAGTTCGAGGGCGGCCGTGCTAAGCACGTTATCCTGGTCAGGCTGGCCAAGAAGATGGACATTCGTCTGCGAACGGATTCTCAGCAACTCGTCGTCGGCATCTCGCGCCACACGGAGCGCTTCGACTACGTGACCGTTGAGCAAACCGCGGCTGACGCCGACCTGATCAAAACGTCGATTGAACGCCTGCGTCTGGTCGACGACCTGGTCGCCGCATACGGCGCTCACGCGTCTCCACAAACAGATACCGTGTAGGAAGTTTCGGTGGTGCAGCCTCCTGGTTTGTCATTGCCAGAAGCCAACTATCCGCCTGGACTGACAAACCCTGCACCGCTGGAAACCATACAAACGGTCCTGAACGATCAATTTCCTGGCAACGGTGAGATGAATACCGAGTTCGAACCCTCGGCGACTGAACATAGCAATTTGAGGACAACCGTGGACGGTTACTTCAAACAGACACTATCCAAATTCTTCCAGCCTCTAAAACCGAGGAGGACGCTGAAACCGAAGCTCCGGACGGCTTGCAGTCCGGCGAAGCAGCCTACGGCCAAGGGGGCCTTCTTCTCGCTAATGAAGCGCAATTTCGGCCAGCAGCTGTTCGCTTCGCCAATGGGCTACCGCGAATTCGCTAAGGAGGCGCTTGAGAACATGATGGACACGTTCGGCGTGCCGGATTGGCGGGAGCGCGCAAAGCAGTTCGACTTTGTGCGGCCGAGCAGGGAGCACCTAGCCGAGTGGATGAAGGCGCAGACTCCCCAAACCCTTGATGCTCTGGGCAAGATGGATCATGCCTTCGCCCTGGAGGAACTCGCTGACGCCGTGGATGACTACGAGTTCATCATGAAGAAGACGCCCAAGACGCCTACGGACACGAAGCCGCAGAAAGTGCTGGCTACGGTCCAGACAATCATGTTCCACAACAAGCGGGTCAACTCGTACTACGGCTCGCTGGTGCGCGAGCTCGACAGGCGCTTTCGCTCGCTGATCAGGCCCGAAGTTTTGTATAATAAAGGAAAGAACATGGACGAAATCGAGGCTTTCCTGAATCGGTACTATCAAGCCTCTTTCGGGGCGCTGGCGATCGAGAATGATTTCTCAGACTTCGACCGCTCACAGGAGCGAGTAGCTACTGCTCTGGACCTGGCTCTGCTGTCAATGCTCGGCATGCATCCGGAGGACCTAGACGAGTGGGCGCGCGGGCACTACAAGCACTCAAACATATCGTTCTCGCTAGGTCTGGTGGTCTATCTGCGCTGGCAGCGCAAGTCGGGCGACGTCACCACGTCCTTTTGCAATACGGTCTTGAACATGACCGCCATGGCGTGGTGTTTGGGGCTTAAGCACGAGGAGGTGCTGGTCGGCATGTTTCTAGGCGATGATTCATTTCTCCAGCTCATCCCATCCCCGGGGCTCAAAGAGCGTGTCAAGCAGTGTTCCGAAAAGATCGGTACGCTGTTCAATGGCACGGCCAAGACCAGCTACTTTGACACGGGTTATTTCTGCGGGTTGTACATTTTGCAGGTGGGCGACGAGATCAAGCTCGCCGCGGATCCGTACCGCCGAGCGGTGAAGCTGGGACGGTGGGATATGAAGGATCACGACATGGTGAAAGAGAACTGGATCTCTTTCCAAGATAGCGTGAGGAATTACGAGGACCGCCGCGTGCAGGAGGCGCTGGTTGGCGCCGTTCATGAGCGGCACCCGTGGGCACACGGTCCTAACGTAGATGCATTAGTGTGCAGTTTATACACATTGAAGAAATCGTTCAAGGAGTTTCGAAATTTCTGGGATCGTAACGTTTCCGTTACGTTCTATTAATTAGGCGTAGCCTTGTTTCGAATTTAGACTGCTGACTTTGCTCCGACAAAAAGTTAAGGAAGGAAGAAGAGAATTCATCAGTCACGAACAAGAACAATGGCGCTCCGGTACAGACACGACCCACCCTCTTTCAAACTCACCAAGGACCTACTCCGAGATGTGTACACGGCCAAGGGACAATTCAGCCGCTACATCTTCGGGTATACGGTTCTCTTTACCGATGACAAGATCAACAAACTGCAGCAGATGCGTCTGCGCCCGCACTCGTTCCGCACGTTCCAGAAATCCTTCTTTGAATTTCTGAACAGGCAAAACTCGACAGACAGGAACGCGGCCCAGTCGGACTTCAAGATGAAAAAGCGGAAGGACAAGTATGCGGAACCAGGCGAGTACGATAAAGATGGGAACTTCCTGAGCAAGTTTCCGAGTTCCGTAAAGGAAAACAACTACAAAAATGAACTGAAGAAGGAGGAGGATAGGTACGCGGACAATGCCGAGACCTGGAAGCAGTACTGGGAATCGCTCTCGCCGGAGGAGAAGGCATTCTACGCCAAGGCAAACATCGGCAGCGAAGACGGGACAAACTTTGACAGGAAGGAGATGGACCCGTTCAAGTACCAGACGGACGCGCAAGATGAAACTGGCGAATCTCTGCGGCG
The DNA here is from genome assembly GCA_022661535.1 of Eutypa lata. Taxonomy (NCBI): domain Eukaryota; kingdom Fungi; phylum Ascomycota; class Sordariomycetes; order Xylariales; family Diatrypaceae; genus Eutypa; species Eutypa lata. Next base: position 1,166,124 of record JAKULF010000009.1, on the reverse strand, counting down.
GGCATACCAAAAGGGAGAGCAGGATCAGTCGTCTGGCGCCGCCAGTTCTTCGTCCACGAGACAAGACCATTCTTCTACCGGAGCGGATGCTTCCTACAGGGAGAGAAAGAAGGAGAATGAGACGCAGGGGCAGGAAAGGCAGGAGAAAGAGAGAGAGAGGCATGAGGACAAGGATAAGAAGCGGCACGATCGGAATCGCAAGGAAAGACAGGACCAGAAGGACGAGCGGAAGACGAAATCTTCTTCTGAGGACAAGGGCAAGGGCAAGGAAAAAGACAAGGATACGGACAAGCAGGATGGGAAGCAGACCGAAGAGAGCAGTCCGCCGGCGTCTACCAAACCAGCACCCAAGACTTTTAGGCTGAGGAACTTCAACCTGTCCAGCCTGCAGAGGCCGAAGGATATGGTCGAGACGCATGTCCCGGTCAAACGCGGTGACTACAATAAGGTGCGATCGTCCATAATCGAAGGTGACGACGGGGGCTATGTTATCACAGGGCCGACGGGGTGCGGGAAGAGTACTGTGGCACTTCTGAAGCTCTTCTCGAGCCGGAAGACACGCGTCCTAGTTGTCGAGCCAACGCAGGCCAACGCAGGCCAACGCGGCCAACATCGAGCACGAGTTCAGACATATCCTACCCAACCTCGTGACTCGAATCCCAAGCCTTGGAGAGGTGCCTGACGTGGCCTTCCGAGCGTTGACAACGGCACGCGAGCCGCTTCCGCAGCTAGTGGTGACAACGACAGAGAAAGTCCTCGAATACTTCAACTACTATGGTCAAATTCTCCAGTTTGACTATCTCGTGCTCGACGAGTTCCATCTGCCGATAGAAGACATGGTCGAGATGGTGGAACTCATGCGCACTTTCAACGTGGCCAAGAAGTACATCCTGGTCTCGGCGACGGCGGAAGGCTTCAAGGTCAACGCGCAGCTCCCACCGGCGGTAACACGCATCCAGGGCGTTCTGCCCGTAGGCGAGATCCCGGCGCAGCTGGAAGGGAGCGATCTGGACCCGCGTATCTGGGCGGACCGTGCAGACGGCACATACGGCGTTGTAGCGCCTTCGGTAACAATGGCACATACGCTGTACAGGCAGTACAAGGACTGGGGCGTCCGCACCTTTCTGATCACGCGGAATACGTACGCGTCGGACTATCTCAAGGCGGTCAAGAACTACTCTTCTCGCACGGCGTTTGTGCTGGAGCCCGGTGTTGAGGCCGGCGTGACGCTATCCGTCGCGGTGCTGGTGTCAATGGGGGCCACCATGGCGGTGCGCTACGACGGGGACGTGGTCATCGAGGACATCCAACCGTTGAGCGCAATCGCTGCCATCCAGCGTGGCGGCCGAGGGGGGCGCGTGGTGCCGACTCTGTACGTCGAGCCGGAGGCGCCCAAGGACGTGGCGGCAGGGTCGAGCGCGGACTATTACCGCGCGCGGGCGATCATCAAGATGATCGCGCTTGGTGCCAGGACGGAAGGGATGAGAGACAACGGCATCTTTGCCACGTTTCCGCGACTCAAGACGGTCACGCGTGAACTCGCGTTGGCCGCCTTAGAAGCCGGAGGCGACCCCTTCATCTCTATCTACCGCCACAACGACGCTGGGCAAGTATATGTCGAGTGTGGCGGAAACGGGGGAGGTTTCTCCAGGTTAGCTGAGCAGGAGCTCAAGCTCTACTACTGGCCGGCGGGCTTCTACGTGGCGCCCATCACCGATTTTTCGCGATTGAACTCGGAACCGGACACTTTCGTGTTGCGGTCCCACCAGCTGCGGGCGGCGCGGACGATGGTCGAAGCCATACCGGGCCTCGCGGATCGATATCCGCTAGGAGAGCTGGTCAACATGCTGATCGCCAAAATAGACATCTACGTCAACGACCTCTTCGGTCTGCTGAAGTCTATCTTCATCGGCGACAAGCCCGGACGGTTCAGTCTCCGTGGACGGGACTACGCGCCAACCCTGGCGGATTTCCTGGGCTCGGCGCCCGAGGTGCTGAAGCTGTTCAACCACATGGCAACGGAGCCAGCAGGGATCAAGTTTGTTCGGAAGGTGGAAGTGGAGGACGGTGTCCACTACTCAGAGCATTCATTTGAATACAGCGGGAAACAGCTGAACTTTTCGTTTCCCGCGGACTACACCGCCAAGGGAACGGTCGATGTAGAGAAATTGTCTCGGGAGGTCTATGCCAAGCTGCAGCACATTCTTGCTGTCGAGATCCTGGTCAACGGCGCACCCGAGAAGTGTGTTGATTTGATGAAATATAAGGATAGGGTGTCGCGCGAACACGTCTGGTTCACGCGCGTTCGTGAGCATAGCTCAAAGGTGAATTTGAAGTAGTTGTGTTGACGAACACGCGCTCGACTCGAAAAGGAAAAACGAGAACCAAGACAAGACAAAGACACAAACACCACCCAAAGACACATCAACAACAATGGGACGCAGCGGCTACAACTAAAGACATCATGGCAACAAGGGCTTGGCACTGTGCCATCTGCAAGACAGAGCAGGACACGGATATCGACTCGCACATCTCGGAGCGACACTCGTCCCCCGAGTCGCGCAAACGCATAGTCAATGGGACGGAGGTGAACATCACGGACGACCAGTATGTCAGGGCCAATGCAAGCGGCAGGGGCCAGGATCCGGGTGCGGCTCTTACGAAGCCGGTGCGGACAGCTCCACCCCCTCCTGGTATACTTGAATCACTGGGAATCAAGGAGGACGATATTGCCGACGCCGAGGTGGAAGTGGTGGGCGGCGCATCTCTGAGCGACATAGAGGCGAAGCTGGTCTTCGAGGCCATCGAGGAATATTGTGGGTTTAAGATGGACAGGGCCAAGACCCTCGTTTCCTTTCTCGGATGGGGATTTCTCTGTTCGTTCGGCGAGGAGAAAGATCGAGTGGGTGGTTGGTATGTCAAGGAGCACGTCACGTCGGGCAACGGTAAGATCTTCCTCCCGGCGGCCAACTTGCTCACGGGGGTGCAAGAGAAATTCCAGGAGGCGGGTGTCGAGCACGACTTTACTTTCCGCAGGTTTGGTCGATACCTGGCTCCGATCATCATAAAATCGGTCACCGTCAACCCGTCTTTGGCCAAGTTCAAAGTCAGGGGTACGCCGATCAGCAACAGGCTGGGTGTCAAACCCTCTCTGTTCCTGGCGTGTACCTCGATTTTCGAATATATAAAGCCAATGAGCGAATGGACCGAGGAGGAGTATAAGGCTTGGGACGCCCAGAACTCCAGCGCCAGAAAGATGCCCAAGGGCCAGGTAGACAAGTTCCAGCCTCAGGACCTACGTATCGACCCCGAGATGGCGCAGAGGTTTCGTGAAGAGGGCGTATCCGACTTTGCCAGGCGATACAAAGGTCGCTTTGTGCGCCCCGAGGACTACGAGATGCACTCCAAAGGGCAACGGATGTTTGATGAGATGCTCGCGAAGTCCAACGCCCGCGCCGGTATGGGCACGGCAGGTCTGGGCAGTTCCACGCCCTCACACATGTGAGGTAAGATCCGGGTATGAAGTGGATGGAAGGCGGGTATGGAAATTTCATGTTCCGTTGGAGGCGTTTTGTTGATTTTAAAATCGCTAACGCTCTTTTTCATTTATGACTCTCAGAAGAAAGCTTTCAACTCTTTCGGATGAGGACCTATGACAATCTCGTCAAGGAAGCTTTCAACACTTCCGACGAGAGAAATTATGGAATTCCTGTAGGAGTTCTAAAGATTGACACGTATACGTTTTGGGTTGCAATTCCCGAGATTTTGGTATAGAATGTTTCGATTCGTGTCATTCATTTATTTTATATTTCTTTATTTTCTTTAACAAAAAAAAAAAAAAAAAAAAAAAAAAAAAAACAAGGGAAAAAGGGTTTATATATAACAAATTATAATGTTAATAAAATCCTAAATATTCTTTTATTACTTGTATTTATGTTATAAAATAATGATAATATTCTTTGTTTTTAATATTGAAATTATTAAAATATTTGTATATAAGAAAGCATTTCCGAGTTCGTAAGTAAGCCCCTTTTCCGCGTACAAGTGGAGAGCTGGATACGAACGTCCAATTAGTCGAACGCAAGCTCGACGAAATATTTATCCTTGCGCAGCACTGGAGGGTTATTTTACTACTCAATGAGGCCGTTGTATTCCTCGCAGCACGTGGTACGGGGAATATAGTGTACAATGCCTTCGTCTCGATTTTCCTCAAGCGATTAGAGTGGTACGACGGAATCTTGATCCTTATGACGAATCGCAAGACCGGGTTTGATGACGTCTTCAAATCGCGCATCCAGCTCACCATCCCTTATAAAGCACTAGACGCTACATAACGAGCGGTGCTTTGGAAACAATTCACCTGAGATCAAACCGCGACATTTGACCTTGATGAAGAAGCGTTTGCGAGGTTAGGGAGGGATTTCAAATTAAATGGCAGGGAAATCAAGAATATGGTGTTTATGTGCTTTCTGGTTCCGCTTTTTATAACCCTAAATGCTTACGTAATGTATTCACTTTAGGATTTTTTAAAACTTAAAACTTAAAAACTAATTAATTCGAAAAGGAAAAAAAAGAAATTATTTAATAATTAATAAATCTTATAAATATTAAAATATAAAACGAATTTTTTAAAAATTTTATAATAATTTTTTTATTATAAGTTTACGTATTATAAATTCTTTATTATATAATTTTTTTATTATAAAAGGTTTTATTATATTATATAATATAAGATTTTTATTATTTAACTTTAAAAATTTATATTATTTTTTTCGTTTTAAATAATTATTTTAATTATTTTAATTTAATAAATTTTATAAACGTTATCGATTTTATTTAAATAATTATTTATTTATATATTATAAGTTTCGTATAAAATAATCGTTATTTACGTAAATAAGAAATAAGTTAATTTCGTTATACTTTAATAAAAGCGCGATTTTTTTAAAACTTTATATATAATACGTATTTTTTAAATAATAATTTATTATAATTTAAAGTTTATTATAATAAAGTTCGTGTTTTTTTTCGCATTAACGAATTCGTAATATTTAATCTTTTATAACGTAAGTTTAAATTAAATTTTTCTTTTTTTATAAATATATTTAAATTTAATTTCGTAACGTTTTTAAATCGTTATAATAATTTTTAATTATAAGCGTTTCGTATTATTTAATTAATTATTTTTTAAAGTTTATTTTTTTTTCGATTAATTTTTAAACGTATTCGAAAAGCTTTATTTAAAATTACTTTTATAAAAGTTACGTTTTAAATATTAAAAAGTAATTATTATAATTATTTAATTTAAATATTTTATTATATATCGTTATCGTTTTTTAAAATAAATACGATAAATTTAATATAAAATTAATTTAATGTTTTCGTAACATAATCTTTTTAATATTATCGTTAACTTTTTTATTTTATCGTTTTTATAAAATCGAATTAATATAATAAGTTTTATTATTAATTTATATTATTAATATTATTTTTATATTTCGTAATTATTAAATATATTAACGTTATTATAAATTTATTTTTTTAAATAATTAAAAATTATTTTAATTCGTTTAATTATAAATATTATATTTATAAATTATATAAAAAATATAAATTATGTTTTTATTTAACTTATAATGTATTTTATAATTATAAAAGTTTTAAATTAATTAATAAATATATAATTAATCGTTTAATATATAAAAAATATAAATAATATAATTAATTATAAATTAAATAATATAAATTTAAGCTTTTTTATTAATTAATACGTAAAGTATTTAAATATAATTTATTATATTATTAAAGTAATTTTTAAATATTAAAATTACTTTAAAATATTTTATATTAAAACTTTAATAATTAAATAATTTTAATTATAATAAATTCTTTTTAAATTTATTATTAAATCGTTATATTTAATTATTTTTATAAAGCTTTTATTTTTATTATTATATTTATTATATATAAAAGAGTTTTTAAATGTTTTTCGTTTATTATTATTTTATATAACTTTTTTTAATAAAAAATAAAATTTTTATATATTTATTTTTTTTATAATATAAATAATATTATTATTTTATATTAAAAATATTCGTATATAATTTATAAATCGATTCGATTAAATAATTAATATTTCGAACGAAATTAAATTAATTTTCGATTAAATATATTTAATTTTATATATTTTTAATAAAACGTAATAAATAATTTATAAAGATATTTATTTTATTTAATTTATAAAAAATTTATATATTATAATATTTAATAATATTAAAAATTTTAATAATTCGTATTAATTATTTAATTGTTATATTTAACGTTTTAAATAATTTATAATATATTATTATTATTACGTTTTTTTTTAATATTATTAATATTATAAAATTAATATTATTTTTAAAAGTTTTTTTTTTAAATTATATATTTCGTTTATATATTTATAACTTTTTTTAAAAAGTAAATTATAAAGTAAAAAGTTATTTCGTTTCGTTTTTTATATAAATAAAGTTATAAAGAAATTACCTTAATATAACGTTAAAAAACATTAATTTTTATAATATAAAAAATTTATTAATTAAACTTTCGTACGATAAATATTATTATAATTACGTTATAAATTTATTATTAAATTATTTTAACTTTAATATTTAAAATAATTTTATAATTTTTTAAATTTTTAATTAATTTCGTTAAAAATATTAATATTTTCGAATAATTTATAATTAAATAACGAAAATAACTTATCGCATTAATAAAAATTATACTTTAATTATAATTTTTAATTTTAATCGTTTTTATATTATTAATACTTTAATTAAATTAATTTTAATATTTTTTTTAATATAATAAATTTAAAAAATACTTTTTTATAAATAAATATAATCGATTTCGTAACGTTAATTATTATATCGTAATTTAATAATTATTAAAATAACGTTTTTATTTTTATATAAAATTATTTTAAAGTATTTTTTTATATTATAATATTATTAATTATATTTAAAACGATTTTTTAAAATAATATTAAAATCTTTTTTATTAAAATTTAAAGAATTATTAATATATTATAAAAATTAAAAAATATTATTATTTATTCGTATAAATTAAATAAAATTATAAAAATCGTTTTTTTTATATAATTTATAAATTTCGATATATTAAAAATCGTTTTTAAAGTTTATAAAATAATAATATTAATTCTTTATCGTTTATTAAATTTTATTTATTACGTTTAATAATAAATAAACGTTTTTTTAATAATTTTATTAAATTTTCGATAATTATAATAAAAACATTAAATAATATAAAAATTATTTTTATTTAATTTTATTATTTATTTAAATATTTTTTTAAACGTTAATAAAATTAATATTATTTAAGATTTTTAATCGTTTTATATAATTTTTAAAATATATTTTTATACGAAATTTTATATTATTTTTAATTATATTAAATTATATTTTCGTAATAATAATTTAATAATTAAATAATTATTTATATTAATATAATATTTAAAATCTTATTTTAATATTTTTCTTATTACGATATATATATATATTTAATAAGGAATTTATTAATAAAAGTTATAATAAAGCGCGATTATTATAATAAATATAATAAAAGTTAATTAATACGTAACTTTATTAAATAATTACTTTTATAATTATATTTACCGCGTGCTTTTATTTATTGTTTTTCTTTTTTCTTTAACTTAAAATTTTATATAATTAATAAAATTCGAATTTTTTTTTATATTTAACGTTTTCGTAATATTTACGTTTTTTAATAATTTTAAATAATTTTAAATGTTATTTAATATATTTTTATAAATACGTTTTAATTATAAAATTATTAATAAATATTTTTTTATATTAATTTATTTTTAGTTTTTTTAATTATACGTATATTATTTTAATTATATAATTATTTATATATTAAAATAATATTTCGTTAATTAATATTAAATATAATATTAATTTTTTTAATATTTTATTTAAAATTATATTTTTATTATTTTTATTATAATTATATTATATATTAAGTTTATAAAATATTTTTCTTTAAAATTAATTTATTTAAAAATATTTCATTTAATAAAATTTTAATAAATATTATAAATTTATATATATATATAATATTTTTTAATTTAAATTTAATTATTATTAATACGTTTTATTAAATTTATAATTTTAATTTATTTTTTTTATTATAAATAATTATATAATATTATATACGAATTATATTTTTATTAAAGATTATAAAGTATAATAAAAAATATAATCGTAATTAAAAAAAATATTAAAAAAATAATTATTTATTATTTTTATTTTAAATAAATTATAAATTTATTAATAATTTTTTTTATAAGTTTATTTTATATAAGTTTAAGTTTTTTATTAACGTTTACGTTAATTAAATAAACGCGGCTTTTTTAATTTTTAATTTTTATTTATATTTAAATTTATTTTATTATAATTTTTTTATTAAACTTTTATTATTTTCGTTATTTTCGTTAATTTTATTATTAATAAAGTATATTTTCGATTTAATTTTACTTTTTTATTTATTAAAAATTAATTTAAATTTAATATATTAAAAATTATTATTATTATATAAAGTTTTTTTAAAAATAATCTTTTTATTTTTTTAAAGTTTATTATTAAAAAATTTAATTTTTTTTAATAATTTTTTATTTAATAATTTTTTATTTTATAATTAAAATATATATTATTATTTATTATAATTACGTAATTAAGTTTTTTTTATAAAATTAATTTTTTAATTATTATATTTTAAATTTTAAATTTAATTTAATTTAAACGTTATTAATATCGTTATAATAATATTTAATTATTTTAAATATATTATATTTAATTTATTTAATATAATTTCGATAATTTTTAAATTATAAAATAAAATAAAAGTTTTATATAATTAAACGATTATTTTTAAATTATTATAAATTTTATTTTCGATTTTATAATAAATAATTATAAAAGTTTTTTATATTATTTTTTTAATTATTTATTATATATTTTATTAATTAATTTAATTATATATAAATAATTATATAATTAATATATATATTAAAAAAAAATAAATAAATATTTTTTTATTATAATAAATATTATAATATTTTTATAATAATCGATAAAAAACTTTATAAATATAACGTATAAAATTAATAAAACTTTCGTTTTAATAAAATAATAAAATTAAAAACTTCGTTATAAATTCGTTAAATTAATAATAATTATTTAAAACTTAAATTATTATTTTAAAAAATATTATTTAATTAAATTTTTATAATTTTATATAAATTATAATTTATTAAAAATTATTTATTAATTTAATAAAAATACGTTATATTTAAAAATTATAAAAAATAAATATTTATTAAAATTAATATTAAATTTTTCGTAATTTATTAAATATTATTTCGTTAATTTAAACGAATTTTAAATTTAATAAAAATACGATTTTATTTTTATTTTTATATTTCGAAAAAGTTATAACTTAAAAAAATAAAATTACTTTCGATTAAAATATTTTAATTTATTTTTATTATATTATTATAATTTTTATTTTTAAATTAAATTTTTCGAAATTTAATTATTTATTTAATTTTCGTTTTACGTTAATTTATTAAATAAAACTTTTAACGTAAAAAAAAAAGTTTTTTTATAATATATTAATTACGAAAAATATTAATATTAATTTTAATATTATATTTTAATTTATAATTAAAATAATAATTAAGTTTTAAATTAAATTTTTTAATTATTATATATTTCGATTATTTTATTTAATATTATAATTTATTTTTATAAATTAACTTTTTAATTTTTAATTAAATTTATTTAATTTAATTTATACTTAATTATTAAATTTATTTAAATCGATTTTATTAATTTAATATAAAATTATTTATAACGAATTATTATTTTATAATATTATAAAAATATTAAAAACGAATAAAAAAATTAAATTAAAAATTAAATAAAATAAATAAAAATATTATTATTTTTATTTAATATAATATAAACTTATAAAAATAATTATTTATACTTTTTAATTTTGCTTTTTATAACTTTAAATATTTACGTAATATATTTATTTTAAAATTTTTTAAAATTTAAAATTTAAAATTAATTAATTAAAAAAAAAATTATTTAATAATTAATAAATTTTATAAATATTAAAATATAAAACGAATTTTTTAAAAATTTTATAATAACTTTTTTATTATAAATTTACGTATTATAAATCTTTATTATATAATTTTTTTATTATAAAAAGTTAATCGTTTAATTTAATAATTAAAAGTTTAATTATTATTTTTTATAAAAAAAAATTTAAATTTTTTAACGATTATTACTTTTCGATTTATTATTTTTAAAAATTAAATTTAAAGTTTTTTTTTCGTAATAAATATTTAACGTTAACGATATAACTTCGATTATTTTTTAATAAAAAAAGAAAATATCGCGTAATTAATAAAATCTTATTAATTATTAAATTTATAAAATATTATTATTTAATTTAATTTATTTATTTATAAATTTAATTTTTTTAATATATTATTATATTAATTAAATCGTAATTTAATCGTATAAAAAGCTTTTAAATATAATTTTTTTTTTCGTTTATTAAAAAGTTTAAGCTTTACGATAATTAATTAAATAAATTAACTTTTAACGAAATTAATATTATTAATTTAATAACGAATTACGTTTAAATTATAAAATAATTAATATTTTCATTTAACGATTTAAACTTTTATTAATTAATAAATAATTATCGTTAATTAATTATAAAAGTTAAATTTATTATTATAAAGATTAATAAAGCTTAATCGGATTTACGAATTAATAAAAGTAAAAAGGTAGTTTTTATTCGAAAATCGAAGTAATTACCGGCTCGATTCGACGGTTTTTACTTTTAAAGCTTGCCGTAACGCGTATTTAACGGTTCGGCAGCTCGACCGTAACGGTTTAATTACGGCTCGTTTAAAGTTAAAAAAGCGTTATTCGGCGTTAAGTCGTAACTTACTTTATAAACTTTCGTAATATTTTAATTGCGATATTAAATATCGAATATTTAATACGTAAAATATAAACCGAAAATGTATTATATATTTATATTTAAATTAATTTAATTAATATAATAAATTATTAACGTAAAATTAATAATAATAATAATAATAATAATATTATAAAAAGCTTTATTATATTATATAATATAAAATTTTTATTATTTAATTTTAAAAATTTATAAAATTAATATATAACGTAATATAATTTATTATTTAATTATATAAATTATATTATTTATAATATATTAATATTTTTAATTTAATAAATTATAATAAACGAAAATAAATATATTATATAATATATTATACGTATTATAAAAATAATAAAAATTAAAATAAAATCGAAAATAATTATTATAATTTTGTTTTTTAATATTTTAATTATATTATTATTAACTTTATTAATTATTATTAACTTTATAAATTATTTATTTTATAATTTCGAAATTTAATAAATATTTTTAATAAATTTAATAAATTATATTTAATATTTATATATATATATTAACGTTAATATTAATATATTACGTTATAATAATTATAATATTAAAAAAATCGATATTAATAAATTAATTAAAATAATATATATTAATTAATATATATACGGTAATTTATATTACGTTATTTATTAATTTATTTATTAAAGATCTTTTTAATATTAATGAAAATAACAACGAAGTAAGTAATTAAGCTTAAGGAAATAATACCTTATTTTTTACATTTAAGCGTAGGTGGATGGGAAAGTTTAATTCATTTACCGAAGTAACATAGCATTGTGCTTCCCATTCCAGTTTAGAATCACCAAGAGAGCGATCAAAATAAGAATATTTGCATCTAACCATAACACCGTGGAGATAGCTATAAATAGTTAAATGTACATGGAAGAGTAGAACTGAATAACTACCTGGGTAGGTAGTGACACAAAAGAATGAATGATACAGGAGTTGCCAATCCAAGGTTTCTCTCCACCAACACCCCAACACCAGGCTACCTTCGTGCAGTGTTTAAATCCTGCCCCTGCCAAACCAAACACCGAACCGACCATTCTGAGAATTGATAACGGGCTTGGCGTGGCTGTCATCAACGTAGACCTTCTTCGCACCAACTTTCCTCATAATATAGTCACGGGCAACCTTGTTGATCACAGCATTCTTTCCCTCGGTGGGTCGGATCACCTTAGCACCAGATGGCTTCTTAGTGTACGCCTTCTTGGGAGCACCGTCGAGGATCCAGTTCCTGAAGCCTTTGTGTCTCCGCTTCTGAGCGTCTGTGGACCATACCGCAATAGCACCGTCCGTTCCCCGAATTAGAGAGACATCACCCCAGATCACGTTGTGCTCATCAAAGCTGAACTCGAGCCAGCTCCCCAGGAGCCGCGGTGTACCGTGTAGATTCCACTTGTTGCTGCCGCGGACTATGCGACCTTCGAACATCTTGGGCAGCTGGACGAAGCGCGTCTTCCCGGCCGGGATCCAGATGTACTTGTAGGGGACGGCGTCGCAGCTGTTCTGGTAGATGTAGAACCCGCGCTTGACGCTGTCGCCGTTGGTGATCTTAAGGCCGCGGCCCTTGACTTTGTCGCCGTTGGTCTTGTGTGCCTTCTTGCGACAGGTCCAGGGGACGTCCTGTGCAGATACCTCTCGAGTGGAGTTCGAGAGCCCAACGTCCGAACGGACTAAGCCGCCAGTTTCGTACGTATAATTGGCAAACTCGGAATCATCAACGGACATGATGGCGTCAATGTCCGGAGAGGGAAGGTCGAGCTCTGGGTCAACATCGGGGGTGTCTTCATTATCTTCCAAATCGTCGGTATCAACATCAGATCTGTCCGCGACTAGATGAAGAGAGTAAATATCCACTACATCGTAGCTTGAATCTGTGAGGTCGGTTGTGGTAGTGCCATGTCGCCTGTAATTGGGCAAAGCTGTTCCTGCAACAATAGCCACGAAAGAGGACAGGACGATGCCGGATTCGAGGAGCATCTCAGAAGTTCGTTGACAGATAGTAAAGAAAAGCTGAAACAGTAGATGTGAGGGAATATTTTACCAGAAGTAAGCTGTCATGAGTATTTGTGATCGTGGTACAGAACAATTTTGTCTTGATGAGATGGGTTGCTTGCCCCTTTAAATAGTTGAGCTGGGTGGCATGGCCTAATAAAGTAGGAAGCATCAGGATTTCAATGCCGACTCTGATCCCAATAGCGGTTTGTTGAAAATCTGTTAACGATTTCCTAGCTAGGCTACTAGATAGAGAGGCTTGAGTCGTTCGCGAGTACTAAATGATGGCTAATTTCACATAAGGGCTAGAACATGAGCTTCGACGTTGAATTCTCAAGGGGTCACACAGGATGTGGCAGTAACTGTGAGATGATTATATCATTGCTATTATTATGACCGTAATGACTCGCCGAGAAGGGCTTAACGTGATTACAATGCGATACTATACAAGCTTATCAAAAGCAAATTTTCTAATGCATTGCTCGTAAGGCGTACTCCCCTGAGTTCAACGTAATATCAACCCATGGATCATGGGTAGTAAGTTATCCGACGTGGAACTAGGAAAGGAAGTTTGAGAGATTTACAAGTCCTTAATGCAATCTAAAGCAGCTAGATAACCCTTCTAGGATATGTAATCCAAGTCGCTATTGACAGCATGGCCAGGATCCATCAATTCCTCCCCAAAGGGCACTGCCTCGCTAAAGGGTTAGATACGTTCCTATCATTCCTTAGATCGCTAATAACTATTGTTATAATCATTTTGATTCTGATGATTAAATGATGGTGTGAAGCTGATATAAACACTAGAGAGAGCCATCCATATAACTGATGATTTATATATGGTGACTTGGTTTCACTAGGTAAAGCTTCAGCACTATCGAGAAAGTTGAATTGCCTAAGATTATGAAATTCCATCGGGATTGGATATGTGCATGGGCATCTTCAAAAGAATTGGAGCACGGTTACACAAGGTCAATATTACTCAGACCTATAGGCTGCATAGCCTCCCTGGAAGCACAACACCCCAGATCTGGGCTTCTGGAGGTAATTGGTGCTCGATTGTGTATTAAGCTTATAAATCTTAGTAAGATATAGAGATTATATGATCTTATAAGAAACACAGTGTCGTAGAACGCAGGTACAAACTTTTTACGTGGAACTAAGACACTCTAGATAAGAGCAAGATTAGTCAGATATATTGAATATGCCTTGCCGGAGGCGCAGCGAGACCGGTAAAGGATGTCTCTTGTCTTTTATCTTCTGAAACATCTCCACTTCGTACTACAGGAAACATACCGATTCGAATGACCTTGGAACCAACTGTACGCGGGTGTTATCTGCTGATAATCATGGCACTTTGCACTCCAGGTTATAGATTAAGCGATATTCTGCCACGGATGGGTGAATAAGGCATCTTAGAGTACTAAACACCTTAGCTTATATATGATAGTAATGTTAAGTGTTGTTTATTGTCCAGTCATTACAAGTATCTTTGCTCTTATGCTGTGCTGTTGTAGCGAAAGGTGTTTCCGCTTTGGGAATTGGCACCCTTGCAATAATATGAGTCTAGAACCCGAGATGCAGCAAGTCTTAGCGAGATGAAGTGAAGATCATGGGGTATAAGTAGTTGGTAGGGCTGAACATTTCCCTTCCTTCCGCGATTACCCATATCGCCCCCACAAATAAAGCTTGAACATTGTTGGCTTATTCGCATCTCGATCCTTAGAGAGTCGTTTGTACCTGAGAAAGATTGTAATCACCACGTGTGGGATCTGCACATCGAGGCTAAGTCACCATCCTGGAGGCAATGAATTCTGATCTAAGCCCTAAATAGTTAAGTAATTTGGAACAGATAACAAGGAAAGGATATCTCAGCCATACTGAGTACATCCGGACTTACAGCATACTACATTCGCCGGCGTGATTAATGATCATTGATCAGGAGGCATCGCTAAAATCAACAGGGGAATGATAGGTGGACAGTTCCCAATAGATTTTCAATTTCCCGAGTTGGAAGCTGCTGTTCATCTGAATCGAACTTTGCTTATGATGACAGTGAAGCCACTAGGATCACTGACCATCGAAGGCGCGCTGCTCTGGGACACTGCTCTGGGAAATGGAAGTAGTAGGTTGAATCTCAAACGACGGGTCTTTGGGTGAACTAGCAAGACTCTGGAAGGCAGCTATGAGGTAAGAACACGGAAAGACTGGAAGACAAGGGAATATAAAATGCTGCATAGTCTCCCCAACTCGATATTGATTTAGAGAACAAGGCATACTTGAATATTCAAACATCTCTGCGCTCATACATAATTTCAAGCTTAGCATTCATAAAGTCTATTCCGCATAAATATCGCTGTCACCCCCTCTCCCTCCAACAAAATGGTCTCTTTCACCAAGCTCGTTACCGCCATGGCCGTGGCCTGCGTCACCGTTTCCGCGATCCCCTTCGAAGCAGACTCGATCGAGTTCCTTGATGATCTCGACGTGCCATCGAACTCTACCGATGTAGACGGCGACTTAACCATGATGGCGGCGGCACGACACGGTGACCTCACCTATTACAAGCCGGGCCTCGGGGCATGTGGCAAGGTCAACGGCGAGAACGACGCCATCGTGGCAATCTCGCACGTGATCTTCGACCCGAAGACGCCCAACGGCAACCCGAACAACAACCCCCTGTGCGGCCGGAAGATCAAGATCAACCGCAACGGAAAATCCGTTGTCGTCAGGGTCCAGGACCGCTGCGAGGCGTGCAAGAAGAACGACCTCGATGTTCCCGTCAAGGTGTTCAAGAAGCTCGCGAAGAAGAGTGCTGGTCGCGTCAAGATGAACTGGAAGTGGGTGTAGATGCTAGATGCGGGGCTTGCTTAAAGCCTGTTGAGTGGAAATGGGTTGTAAGGTATGACATGGTTGGATCTTGTTTCGTTCTTCTAGCTTGATTACCACCAACTGTGGACCATGAGTGTGCCTTTTCTTTCTTTTTTCTTCTTTCTGAGCTCCATGAATCATATCAGCTATAGTTTTCTGAGTTTCGTTCGCTATTCTCCAATTTTGGCTGTGCTCTGGTTGGAGGCGGATGTCTACTAGATAGGGTTCAATATAAGATCGTGGAATATTTCATTGTCGCTTCTATTTATATACTACCGTCCAAATCGACATTATGGGGCCTAGTGCTCTTAGAGAGTGTGTAGAGAAAGCTATTGCAATCCGCCGTCCCTTCTTGGTCTCCCTCCACCGCCTCCCTCCAAAAGGAAAGAAAAAAAGAAAAGAAAAAGGGAAAGAAAAAGAAAAGACGGAGAGAAAAAGAAATATAGAAAACACAACTTGTCTCCATTGCAGTTCGTTAGACAGAACACTCCTTCTGACGCCGAAGCCCAGCTATCTCCTTTACCATCACCCACCAAGAGGAGCAGTATCCACATAGTTGCCAAACATAGCAGAACGGTCTCCACTAACCCCGGCCTCGGATACCAGTTTCCTCAGCTCTTTCTCTTCGTCTTTGGAGATGACCACTTCAGACGCGCTGAAGTTCTGCTCCAGATAGGGTATCTTCTTCGTGCCGGGGATCACGAATACGTTGTTGCTCTGGGCCACGAGCCATGCTAAGACCAGTTGGCTGGGACTGCACCCCTTGCGCTTGGCCACTTCGGAAAACTTATCTACCAGCTCGAGGTTCTTCTGGAAGTTCTCGCCCTGGAAGCGGGCCAGGAGCTTACGGGAGTCGTCCGCCTCAAAGTCGGCGGCGGAGCGGAAGCGTCCCGTCATGATGCCTCGGCCGAGTGGCGAGTAGGCGAAGACGGAGACACCTAACTCCTTGCAGGTATCGAGGAGATAGGTGCCCGACGGACCCTCGATGTCGAGGGTCCAGGGGTTATATTCAACCTGAACGGCATGGATGGGATGAATAGCATGAGCGCGGCGAAGTGTGCTAGAGGAAACCTCTGAAAGGCCGAGATACTTGATTTTCCCATCCCTAAAGCAGAGTAAGATCATTGTATCCTCCAAAAAACTTGGTGACCGCTTACCTCACAAATTCTTTCAGTACCTCGACCGGCTTTTCGATGGGGATTGTCGGGTCAGCGCGATGGATGTAGTAAAGATCAATCTGCTGTACCCCGAGGCGCTTCAAACTGCGCTCAACGCTTTGTCGGCAATACTCAGGGGAGGAGTCGACCCCGATACCACCCTCAGCGTTCTGCTTGAGGCCGAACTTGGTGGCGAGGAAGATGTCGGCGCGGCGTTCGGGGTGGAGCTTGAACCATTTCCCGATGATGTCCTCGTTATCACCGTATGCATCGGCAGTGTCCCAATTGGTGCACCCGAGCTCCCAGGCTCGATCGAGAACCTTGAGGCGTTCCTCGTCGGAGCTAGCAAATAAAAGACTGGATTAGTTTCCTGCACAAACGTCTTGGAAAGTGACCAATGACGTACTCTACGGCGCCATAGCCGATGCTAAGACCCATCAGGCCGAAGCCCACGGCGGGAATTTTGGGGCCGTCTCGGCCAAGCTGACGGGCGGGGATTTGTGGAGCCATGATATCTTTCTAGTGATGAAGCTGTTTAGAATGACGAGATTGAGTGTGTAAGACAACCTGGGATAGTCGAATCTACGGCTTTTATATTCATGAGGACCTTCCATAGATCCCCAAGCTGATGCTGCAATGTTGATCACAAACCAGGTTGCCGTCGGATTTAGAAATCTTATTTCCAGTCTTTAACGCCTAGGCGCAGCTGAACTGGGAAGGTTTTAATCTTGAGCCGTCCTATTCGTGCTGTGTTTTTCTGGGCTGTATAATTCTGTCGGCCGCCTCAAAATCCTACACCATCCAGCTGCTGCTGCCGCCAAGGTTCATCATCTAGTCTCACTTGAAGTTTGAAAGGCGGTATTTTAAAGATGCCAAATTCTGCAGGCAATAATGTTGGATTACTATCTCTGGTCTATAATGTCTGGTCTGTAAGTCTTGAATATGTAGGAGACTAGGTTATAAAGGGTTGTACAAAGCCTATTTCTATACAATACATAGCCCTGGAGCCCTATCGAGTCCCTAAGGTGACCAGTACCCATTTGCTGACAAATAGATGTACTGTAAATATGAACATAATCTATCCAGATTTTGGGTGTGGGGCGTATCAGGAAGTACATGCATAGTCTTTAGGTTGGATGTCTACATAGAAAATAGAAAATATTGAAAGATCCTAATGTAGACCTAGAACATGTAGATATAGAAATGCCGGTTCTATGAAAAGCTTCTCTGAAGGCGTTTTTATTTATTTAAATTAGACATCCATGTACTTTCTGGATGAAGGGGACAATGGACCAGGCCCCACATACATAGGTACCTGATTCTCTCTGACAGAGGGGTCGGTACGGGCGCTTACAACGGGAGCAGAACCCGGTCATCAGGGTAATTGAAGGGCGCGGCCGCAATACAACCAGGCTCCTGGCGAATCAGGATTGTGGCATATCCGTGCCAAGTATAAGTGGGAATTTGAATCTGCTCATCAAGGTGCATACGAAAGAAAGTGGCTGAGAAATGTTCGCTGGTCAAGATAAATACGGATAAGTTGTTCTGAAAATTATCTCACATTGAACTCATATATCTATCAGACATCAAAATGGGCGAGCCTAAGTCGATAGCTATAGTCGGAGGTATGCGAGCCACCACCCCACTTGATAGGATTATCTCTAACCTGGGTATGACGAAGCTGGCGTCTTCGGTCTTTCACTAGCAGTTGCCCTGAGTTTATCTAGTAAGTCGCAGGGGATTATATGGTTGTATTTTAGCTATTAACTAATTTCATTTGCCTAGAACACGATGTTACTGTGTTCGACCAGCACAGATATAACAGGACGGAATATCAACCCGGAGCTGACGACCAGGTGCAAGCTGCATCGGTCGATCACAACAAGATTGTACGCCTACTATAGACATGACACTTGATTTTGACTGACTAGTGCGTAATATTCAGTTCCGGGTATCATACGGAACCAAACTGCACTACCAGCGGCTCGCGATGGAGAGCCGCCAAGCCTGGATAAAGCACGATGTAGAGCGTGCGCGAGATGGGATAGAAGAAGGCAAACTTTTCATGCCATGCGATATGCTCCGTATACAGCCAACGGAGAAACTCGGAGCTCTTGAGAAGGAGACTCTTGCGAATATGGAACGGGAGGGTTTGCGCGATACACAATTTGTCAAGAGCGACCCCAAGGATCGAGAGCGTGCTCGCAAACGGGGGCTGGACTCGAAATTGCTCGAGTTCAACATCCCCGACGAGAATCCGCCTAAGACTTTCGAGGCGGTCTTGGACTCGCTCGCTGGATATACAAAGTCCAGCAGCGCCTGTCTCTACTTCTACAGGGTTGCTGATGTTCAGGGGGTCAAGTTTCGATTTGGCCCCGAAGAAGGCAAGTTTGACTCACTCGTTGAGGAAAGCATTCCGGAATCGAACCGGAAACGGGCGATTGGTCTGAAGACTAAAGATGGAGTTGTTCATAAAGCCGACGTGGTTGTTATCGCTGGTCAGTAATGTCCTTATTCCCATTCCTATAAAGTGTCGTCTCTAATGTGCACACCATAGCTGGATCTTTCTCAACTCAACTTCTCCCGGAACTATCCTATCATCTAGAATCATCGGGTGGTAGTGTAGTGACTTTCAAGGTCGACAAGGATAATACTGAGTTGTGGGGAAAGTACTCGCCAGCGCGATTTCCCGTCATGACGTGGAAGAGCGCAAAGCGCAACAGTGACGGCAAAGATATCGGCAGCGTATATGTGTTCCCTAGGACTGACGATGGACTGATCAAAATCGGTTATCGAGGAATAAAGGTGACATAATATGGCACTTGTTACCAATGAACCTAAGCTGAAACTAATGATTATAGTTCACGAACTTCCAACCAGCTCCTAAAAACGTCCCTTTCACACAACGCGGCCAATGGTCCGTTCCTCTTCCATCTAAAGAATCTTCATCTGTACCACAGCCAGCTCTAGATGCCATCAGAAACTTTGTATCAATTTTTCTCCCGGAGTTCAAAGATGCCCCATTCTACTCGACAAAACTGTGCTGGTATACTGACTCACTAGATAACTCCTTCGTGGTAAGCCCTACTCTACGGTCAAGTGACTACGTTTCGAGTACATTATGCTAAGACTACTATTGTTATAGGTTGACTATGTGCCGACGTACTCCGACAAGTCTGTTTTTGTGTGTACCGGCGGGAGCGGTCATGGTGCCAAATTCCTACCTGTTCTCGGCGAGGTAAACCACCCCATTACTATTAAATGTCAAATCGGCAATGACTAATATGAATTTGCATTGTCTAGCATGCTGCAGACATTCTATTACACGGTGATGAAAGTACCTCGTATATGCGTCAACACTGGCGCTGGCGAGAGGACCTTCCGAGGGGTAACGGGCTCGAGGAGGGTCCTGGTGGACTTCGAAACATTGGAGTGAAAATGGCGTAGACAAAACTTGGCAATATTTGTCTGCTCTTCTTGGAGTCGGACTTTTGTTTAATTCCACATATTTTGAGAGCTGAATCTGGTAGTTTCTACGACAGGTTACCATTCATGCCTTAGAGACTGTGTAGTATTTAAAACCCTATTACCAACGTCCAACCGAGAACTGAACATGGTGACTGCCCAATTGACTTGAGGAGATTGACTAATAGTCATTAGAATCTTGAAATTAGGAGAGAAGCTGCCTACGACATCACCATGGTCTCGTTTATCAATAAATAATATTTCTCGATGGATTAGTCGTATTCACTCGATCTGAAGTATAGATAACTGTTCAATTATGCGAGAAGTCCCAAAGCCTGGCTTCTGAAATTCGAATGGGATATTACGGTGTAGGTCAGCTATGGGTTACTTAGAGAACACTGGTGAGATAGTCTACGGGCGCCCAAGACAACTGGGTTGCAGTCAATGAAAATTCCATCCTATCGGCGCAGCCTGCAGATCTTGTCTTCGGTACCTAAGTGAAATACCCAATTTACAACCCATTAGCTACTTTTGTAACCATTGATACAAGCATTGTCCGTTAGAAACTGACCTAATAAAAACACGTATATTTAAAAAATAAGCATTATACAAGCATTATACAAGCATTATACAAGCCTTGCACAAGAATTGACGGGTATGCGGAAGGACCTACATTGAGAACCTTGTTGGTCACTTCCGTTGGCCATCATGGTCCGCATTCCAATGCAGCTCGATTTAGGCGAGATAGGGCTTCCTATTGAATAGCCCTTGCTCCCGGCCTTCGGATGAGCTTCCTCTTCTAGTATATTGTCAAGGAAGCAACAATTCCGCCGTTGATATCCCGAAGAATGAGATGGAACCTTGAGTCTCGGACACACGAATTAGTTAAGTACCTCGCTATTTTGACCCTTATTTGAGGAACCCGGAATGGAAACTCTCACGGTACAGTTCCTGATTCCTGTAGGACTAATATAACCAAACTATGAGTTCTTAAACCGAGTTTATTCATAGAACAATGTTTCTACGATTGTCTCAGCAAGCATCACCCAACCTTCTCCTTTAAGAAATCGTCTCCTTACAACCCAATCGGGTCCACGTACTGCTAAAGTTACAAGTGTACCGAGACATCAGCTATCTATGGCTCGAAGCTGAGTTACTATACGTTATATGTTAGATGGTAGCTGAATGTAGATCATCGGGCATATGTAAGTAATAGGTCGGCCTATCCGCTCTGCGCAACCGCCAAGGCCGATCTGGTGAAGTATGTGCAGCACACCGGTTTCTTCGCTCGATCTGATATGTTATTCTGAGTCGGTCCGGGGCGGGGAGTTGCAGTGCAGATAACTTGTTCGTATCCCCTACCTTGGACTTGATTAATATCCCTTGAAACCACCGCAGAGGTTTCCCGATTGCAATTAGCCCTCGTGGACCTTGATGTCCTCTGCGCCACTACTGTAATCAACAAATATATACTTAAGACATTGTAGAGTATGTGACCATTGAAAGCATCGAAACGAAGATATAGTTTAACTCCATGATACTGTGAAACTCTTAAGATTTATTTGTGCTCCAATACCATTCAAAGCGAATCTACGTTAATGAACATAATGTCTACGGAGAAACACGGTCTCGAAGAAACACCTTCCCGGGCTCCTCCGCGGCTCTTAAACAACGAGGAAATAACAGATACCGAAAAGAAGCCTATGGAGAAGTCTTCTGGCACCATTGGCCGGGTTGCGAACAATCTGAAACACGTCGGTTTAAACGATGTCGACGATTCAACCGTCTTTTACAACCTAAACAAGAACAAAGTAGGACCCCTGACTCCTGAGGCCGAGTCCAGACTTGTTCGCAAGAACTTCTGGTGTCTCCTGAGCCAGACCTGGTGGATTGCCTTTCTCATCCACCTTGACAAGTCTACGCTGTCTCAGGCTAGCACGATGGGGATCTTCGAGGATGTCAACATGACCAAGAAGGAGTACAACGACCTGTTCGTGATGTTCTATGTGGGCTACCTTATTGCTCTCTGGCCTGGTGCTTGGATCTCGCAGAAGATCGGCCAGAAGCACTTTATCGCGGGCTCTCTCTTCTTGTGGGCCTTCCTGCTCGGGATGCACCCACTTGTGAAGACGGGTCGGCAACTGATGGGTCTGCGATTTGTCTTGGGAATGGTCGGTTTATTTTCATTATTTACACCCACCTCATCCATTGACGGCTACTGCTCACATCTAGTCCAATAGGCCGAATCGCAAATAGTCCCGAGCACGACCGTTATACACCAAGCCTTCTTTCCTCCTAAGAAGAGTCCTTGGGTACAGTTATTGTGGTGGGCGTCGGGAAGTTTGGCCAACGTCCTTCTAACGATGGTTGCCTACAAGCTCATCTTAGACGATGGCCATCTCATTGGCGGTCTCTCATCATGGAAATGGCTCCACATCATTTGTGTCGTCCTGACATTTATCGTGTTCATTCCGCTTGTCATCTACCTGCCGAACTCCCCGGTAGAAGCAAAGTGGTTAAGCGTCGAGGAGAAGGTCCACACGATTCGCATGATCCGCAGCACCCACGCTGGAATCTCCAACACGTCCTTCAAGGTGTCTCAAGTGAAGGAATGTTTTACTGATCCGAAAAGTTGGCTCTTCATGTAAGTCGGCAGGTGTCTTGTCACTATGGATCATCGCTTACGGAGTGCCTCAGTTTCCACATGTTTTTCAACGAGCTTCCGAACAACACGTCGCAACAATTGCCTCTTATCATCGTTGGATTCGGGTTTACAGCGGCACAGAGCGCCCTCTTCAACATTGCCAAACCCCTTATCGGCACTTTATTCATTCTTCTGTCTGCGTGGATGTTATATAGTACTAGGCTTGGAACTGGCTATACATGCGCTATCTCCTATATCCCATGCTTTGTTGGGGGAATCATGGAGGTATGTACAAAATCTGTGTTGCTTGCTTCCTATAACTGACGATTGGTAATTCTCTAGCTTGCCTCCCCTTGGGATAACAAGGTCGCTCTCGTTATTGGAACTCAAATATCAACGTTTAAACCTTCATACCTCCTGGGTCTTTCTTGGGCAGGCACAACAACGACCGGATATACGAAGAAGCTATTCGTGTTGGCCTCGTGTGTTGTTGCCGCCGCCGCCGCAAATATGATATCACCGGAGTGAGTTCTAGAGATGACACTATTAAATAACCCCCAACCCCCCAGAAACTTACCATGAGTCATAACTAGGTTTTGGCAGCCTCAGTATAAGCCACGCTACACGATGCCCTGGGCATTCATGACGGCTTTCTGGTTCATATCGCCGGGCTTGTGTCTTGTGATCCGCTTCTACCTCAAGCGCGAGAACGACCGACGGATGGTATTGCTAGAGCAGAGTGGAGGCAGCGACGAGGAAAATGAAGTCCTCGACGCTGGTAGTCAGACTATCATGATCGACGACGACGACCTGGACCGAACGGACCGCGAAAACCTTAAGTTCATATATCCTCTTTGAGGAAGAGGAATGAGGCGGAAACTTGGTAAGAGAGTCATAAGTAGACTATCGCGCTAGTCTCTTAAGCTTGATGGTTGGATCGAACTACTATCAATTGATATTCTCAATCCCACGTTGTTTTGATAAGGCATTGGTTGGTTGGATTAGGTAGACAACTTTTCTTTTTGCTAACCAAGCTATGTAAGAGAATATGTTTAAATTCATGTCGTTAGGTTAAATAATAGCAGTACCGACGGTGGAGACATAAATGTCCAGTTACAGCGTTGGCCGTGAACCTAATAAATAAACCTGTCCTGCAAGTCTGAACGACTGTTACAGGGAGTCTACAAGAAGGAAAGATACTGTTGTTGTATTAACCATGGAGACACAGTGGCCTACCTAGTGATAACGCAAAAACTCTAGACTGAGACTACTGGCCATCTTAGGTTTCAGCTGCTAATACTTACGGTTGGAACAACTACCTACTATTCAATAACTATCAGTAACCATTGTCCTTCCAATGGCTCGTATCAGATGGTGAACTGAGCTGTAGCTGGTGATTTGGAGCTGAAATACAGAAACTGTTGATATTTGAAGTTATGCGGTCAATTCGTAAAGACATTCCAAAACATTCTGATGAGGTGGCTATCACCATCATTATTACGAAGAAAGACGACAACAATATGACTATAGCTGGCGAGGGAGAACAAGGAGGATAATAAAAAATCGCATGCCCAGAAAGCTTTAACCTCCCACCAGACAAAAGAAAAAGAAAAGAAAACATATATATACGCCGCCGCACCCTACCCACGTATCTCCTGTAGCACCTCGCGTACTTCCTTAGCCTATCTTAACGACAGAGTCCCACGCGGGTGTCATCGAAGACCGCCTGCTAAGCATTACAGCGCGGAACCCCGCCTCGATCTCGCGGAAGCCATGGAGGCATTCCGAGATGCCATTAACTACGCCCGCATGCACGAGCCGGGCCTGCGCTTCTGGGCTGGGCGGAGCTCGCTCATAGGTTGCCGAGCCTAGCGGTTGATTATGAGCTCCGAGGGCGGGTTGCGTGTCCAATAGACGACGAATTTCATGGGGCTCCCCTGCGTGCTGTGGCGAGGTCCCGGGAGGAGCGCCCGGGAGAATCACTTGAGTAAGGGGAGGGACTTCTGTGAAGCGTACCCGGCGCTGCATCGTGTTGAGGGCGCCCATTAGACGATGCTGTGGCCGAAGTGTGGAGAGAGGTTTGCGGGGACGCTGAAGGCGGTGTTGAGGGGTACGGGGCTGTGGAGATTATGTAGGACTGATATCTGGGGGTTTAGAGCCGCTATGAGTTGGGGTTAAGTTGGTGATATCAAGAGTTATCGGGAGTGAAGGGTTGCTGTTTTCTGTTAGAATAAGATCACATCATACGCGTCAGTAAGGTCATAAAACCAACAGCTTCCCTCCCTCATCGCCCCCTAGTATTCAAGCTAGCATAATGTAGCAACGCTGCATACATCAACTTGTGCGCATTATGAAACGGGCTCTAGAGTGGTTTATACAAGTACATTTCAGACTATGTATGCATCAGGTATATGTCATACATAGGAGGTTCCCTAGTCGTCACTAACCCCTATCATCTGATGATACAATACATATATAGACATACATCCATCACCACCCCGCCTCACGGTCACGAATCAGGGACGACCTCCACAATCCTACGCACGGGCGGGAAGTCCTTGCCGGGCAGGATCTCCACGGCGAAGGTGCCCAGCCTCTTGATGCGGTCCTCGCCCGCCTCCAGGCCCAAGATCGTGATGCTCTCGGCCTCTAGGGCGACGCGGCCGCCCTCGCTATCCGCCGCCAGCGCTTCCTTGACGATGTGCAGGATGTCGTTCGTGGACACGGAGCCGAAGATGGCGACCGGGCCGGGTGTCGGCTCCTCCGGCGCTGCTGATGCTGTTTCCTCCGGCGCGTCCTCGGCAACCTGTGATGTGGCGGCGTTGGCCGCAAGTGCTGGTGAGCGCGGATGCTCAGGGAGCCCTTCGGGCATGGCGGGTGTGGGTGTGGGTGTGGGTGTTGCGATGGGCTTTCGGTAGAAGGTTAGGGTCGAGGGGAGGAGGGTCGTCAAGAGGGTTTGTGTCTCCTCGGGCTGTTTGTGGGATCTAATGTTAGTTTCGATTCGACCATTCCATACAGACATCCACGATATCCGTAACCCTGAGGGGAAGCGAGGGAAGGGGGGGCAGTTTCAAAATCACTAACCGGCAGTGTAAAGACCTCCTTCTTCTTATAGATGATGGGCTCCTCCTCAACCACGGCCGTCTTCCGGCTGTCGTTATCCTCTTCGGTCACAAGCTTGGTGCCGAACGTGCGGTCGCGGACCCCGATGGCCGCATCGGTCAACCCGAGCTCCTTGAACCGGAATCTCGTCATGTATTCGGCCTGGCCCTTGGGGAACCAGAAGTTTCGCATCCGACCCGCCTTGACTCGGATGATGGCATCTGTACGTGTACGAAGAGAAAGGTAATCGCTGTTAGCTTCATGCCCAATCCGCGTACATACATACATAACAGCTTAACCAATAGGATCCGATTTTTCAAAGTCGAGATCAACGTACTTTTACGCCCGAACCCAATGATATCTTCTAATAGTCGCACGGGAATACCTTGGAGATCTTCCAACTCGGCCTTGGTGGTTCGATTCCGGATTTGGATGAACGATACTGGCGAGACAATTGACGTCGGCGTGGGCTTCGTGAGCTGTCGAAGGCAGTTTAGACATGTCGGCGAGCGGCCGAGGCGTGGTGCGGCCATCGTGAAGGTTAGTCTCGGCCGGTGTGATATTCGGCTTTACCACATATTCTGGACTGAAAGCTGGTTGAGGCTCTCAATGTCTTTTTTCTTTGCTATCGCGGGTTCAAGTGGGGCTGAACATCGCTTAGCGTGGGGGGATAAGGACCAATCATATCTTTCCATTAGCCCTCCACATACAAGCCTCTAGAGCCTCTAGCTCTAAATTGTTACCTCTAGTTGGCATTGCAACTGTACGTCAATCTTCCCATCACGAACAATGCCTTCTTCAATGTTTCTCAATAGTACGATACAGGGCAAGTAGAGCTCCGAAATGCCGCCTACATTGCATTGAATTTTTAATGCACTTGCACTTACACCGGCTCACTATTGAGCAACGAATTTATGAGATCTGGGGCTCAATGTACACCTAGCTCTGGGATAGTGCTGATATCTGAATTGAACTGATTAGTGTAATGCATATATTGGAATACCGCCAGCATGTCAAGCACATCACCAGATCACAAACCATACTTCCCAATCTACAACCAGTGCCCGCGTTCCCTGCACGGACGTCAATGACAGGCCCAGCGAAGCATGCTCTAGTTAAGTTCTTGTATCGTCTAAGAAGTATTTACAAACCACGCTACGTGGCTAAACACATCACGCCCCGGCATTTTTTCTGGGAATTCTGAAAAGGAGGAGAAGGCGGTAGGTAGTCATAGGGGGTTCGGCAGGAAGCCCTTACTGGATGGCTCAAGATAGAACCGCTCCGGCCCGATCCCTCGGGCCTGAGCTAGTAATAAGTTATGGATGTTTTATGAATCCCCGTAAGCTTTTGTGAATCCGGATGACTCTCATAGGCGAGCAATGGTCTTGCTAGATTCGATATATCTTAGCTAGCTTCGTCCAAAGTTGGAATGGCTTTTCTGGAGGCCATGGTTTAGTGTATGGGATTTTTATTTAATTATTAGTGAGTTTGACCGAGGCTTGTAGTGAGAAGCACTTATCATTTTATAATACCTATACTCTTTGCAGCTGTTGTGTTCACCATGGTTTAAGGAGGGAGGGGGGGCTTGAATGGGGAATGCCACGCAAATGCGGGGAATACCGCACACTATATTACCCATTATTAACGTCATCTCTACCAGGAGTTAAGAGCCGAAGCCAATTAGCTAAAAGCAACTGGGCCTACCATGTATGGAATGCTTCAAAGGAGTGCGGGGAGAACCGGACAGGATCCAGAGTAGATAGCAGTTGTTTATATATCGAGATGATTTGTAACATCATGTGATTTTCTACAGATAGGGTATCCAGAATAATTATATATTCGTGATCATTACACTAAACTGCGGGGTCCTTTCTCGCTACCTGGGAATCGATTCTAGCTACCTACACCATCTACATATCAAATTCTAACACGACCCTGATCAGCCCTTGAGGCGAGCATATTCAAGATGGGGAGTTTAACTGCATCTGTCGAGGCAAGTGTAGATAGGCAAACGGTCGGAAGACATGTGCTTACACAAACTATAGCTACTAGGTTTAAAGGATCCGACGTTACTGAAGGATAAAGCTTGTGTGAATGGAGAATGGATAGAAGCGAAGTCAGGAAAGAGGTTTGACGTCGTCGGTGAGCAGATACGAATAGATCGCAGTTAACTAGATACATGCACCAGAACGTCGCGGTCTAACCAAATTGCACCACAGACCCGGGCACCAACAAAACATGGGCCACCTGTCCCGACATGGCAGCCGAGGACGTCGACGCCGCCGTCCAGGCGGCTCACGAGTCCTTCAATAAGTATCGCACCGTCACCCCGCGGGTGCGCTCAGAGCTGCTCGCCAAGTGGGATGCCCTCATCAAGGACAACATGGACGACCTCGCCCGCATCCTGGTGTATGAGACCGGCAAGCCCCTGGCCGAGGCCTACGGGGAGCTGCAGTACGCCGAGAGCTTCGTTCGGTGGTTCTCCGGGGAGGCGGAGCGCGTCCAGGGCACCACCTTCCCGGCTGCTCTTCCGGGGCGACGCATCTTCACCATCAAGCAGCCGATTGGAGTTGCTGCTGCCCTGGTGCCGTGGAACTTCCCTATTGCGTAAGGTTTTTTTCTTTCTTTTCGGCGCCGGCTCTGTGCCTCGTGATCTATCACTATAGATGGATGGATATAGATAGCTTACTTGAATAATCATTCAAATCTAGCATGCTCCTGAGAAAAGCGAGTGCCGCACTCGCCGCGGGCTGCACGATGGTAGCGAAGCCATCTCCGGAGACTCCCCTATCTGCATTGAGTCTTGCGCACCTCGCTGAGAAGGCAGGCTTTCCTAAAGGGGTATTCAACGTCCTTACCACGACCCTGGAGAATACTCCAGCTCTGAGCGAAGCACTGTGCAAGCATCCACTGGTGAAGAAGGTGTCATTTACCGGCTCGGTAAGGAACCACCAGATTCTATCTCTTTTGCCCGCATCCATATCAGCAGAGCATCTAACGATGAACAGACCCGAGTAGGGAAAATTCTCGCAGGCCACTGCGCAGGAGGCTTAAAGAAGCTCACGCTCGAGCTCGGAGGCAACTGTCCCTTCCTAGTATTCGACGACGCGAACCTAGAGCAAGCATGCGAAGGTAAGTCTGCCTACATACCTACCTAGCATGACCAGAAGATCGAGAAACCCCCCCTCCCCCCAAGACAAACAAACAAAATTGACAAACCTTCTCCTTGGTGACTAGCCTTAACGTTTCTCAAATGGCGCCACGCGGGGCAAGCCTGCATAACCGCCAACCGCGTGCTCGTGCAGCGCGGGGTCTACGAGGCGTTCGCGTCGCTGGTGACGGAGAAAGCGCGCGCGCTGCGCGTCGGCCACGGCATCGACGCCGCGACGACCATGGGCCCCGTGACGGTGCCGCAGGGCCTCTCCAAGTGCGCGGAGCAGATCGACGACGCGAGGGCCCGGGGCGCGCGGATCCTGATCGGCGGGAGCCGCGTCAAGCAGGATGCCGGTGGTGGGGGTGGGGGGTATTTCTTCGAGCCCACGGTCGTGGCCGACGCCACGTCCGACATGCGCGTCGCGGGGGAGGAGACGTTCGCCCCGCTGCTGGCCCTGTTCCCGTTTGAGACGGAGGAGGAGGCTGTGAGGGCTGCGAACGATACTAGTGTATGTGATTGTCATGTGATGTGATGTGATGATGGTGTTGCTTTTAAGTTGATATTACCAGAGATTTTGGCTAATGTGCAGAACAGATGGGTCTTGCTTCGTATTGCTTCACGAAGAACATCGATAGGATGTGGAGGCTCTTTGAAAATTTGGAAGCTGGCATGATCGGAATGAACACTGGTAAGTATCCTCTGGCCACATGTGCCATTAGCTGGCGTTGTCCTTCTACGTTAATAGGCGGGATCTAACGAGCATCAGGTAACACTTCGGCCACTGAGGCTCCATTTGGAGGTATCAAAGACTCCGGGTATGGAAAGGAGTCTGGCAAGGATGTTGCGATAAACGAGTACCTTATCACCAAGACGGGGACTCTCACTTTGGACGGGCAGTACTAGCTGGGGTTGCGTAGTTGATCGCCGAGGTATTCATGTTGTAACATGTGTTACTTTGGTCCCATGGTCGGTTCAGTGTTCTTCGTTCGAAATTGTGTAACTGGAAATGACTAGAACTCTAAGCCATCTTGCAATTTAGTCATAGGACACAGGCACTCAAGCTAGGAACCCCTATTAATCACATGATATATCAACATACAAAAGAATACCACTTCGCAAGCCCCGCGCTCCTATACCGATAGAAGAATCTCTAACTAAAGAACACTTTATATTAGCCGTTATTCGATTAACTCCAATGCACGCCTCATCTTCGCGGTGGAGATATGACGAAGTGCAAAACACACTGCACTATATTTTCACTTTCTTCGGCATTTGTTAACAATCACTTAGATATAGATTTCAGGGCGGTGAAATATTCAATTCTGTTAATCTTGAAACTTGATTTTATCCAACTGAAATGCAAAATATTTTCGTTCGGAAATCATTATGCCAGATTAGCTGTTATTTTAGTCTCCGTCCCAGTCCACACACCCATTTCAGGGTCCGTATGGCTAAGATTGCGAGATGGCTTCTCCCCAGCAGCGGGATTCCTAGCGACCTCGTCGCCAGCCGCAAACTTGCCCTTGCAGCCCAACTTCTCCTCCGTGAGCCACCTGCGAGCCCAAACCAAGCACCAGACAACGCCGAAGAGAACAACGACGGCGGCCAAGATACCAAAGATGTACGCAGTGACGCCCTTCCGCCCACCGGCCGTCTCGGCCGCGTCGAGGAAGGGATAGACGTAAAACCCCTCGGTAGCGACCGTGACGTACGCCAGGCCCAAGTACAGGGCTAGGATGACGATGAGCCACCAGAGGTGGATCAGGGGCGCGGGCTCGGTGCGCGGCACGAGGATCTCGAAGAGCGCGAAGAGCGAGTTGAGCGCGTGCTGCGAGGCGTTGCTCCAGGCGGCGTAGGCGTCGGGGAAGCCGCCGGCGTCGCCGTAGGCCGTCGGGTACAGGACCGCCCAGTAGACAATGGTCACGAGCGGCGGGTACGTCGTCACGGAGGTGTAGAAGAGCGCGTGCAGGGCCTGCAGGGGGCGGGGGAAGCGGCGCGCGTTCAGGAGCGGCACGCCGCGCCACGCGTACGTCGCCGTATGCACGGCCGCGACGAGCAGGTAGAATGCGACGCCCCAGTATGTGAGCACGGTGAAGTACGAGAACGACTGCTTCGTCTTGAGGCACCGGACGTCGTCGGTCTCGGATCCCGACGAGGACGAGACGGCGGCCCCGGTGTCGGTGGTGTTGCCGCCCGTTACGGCGACCGTGCTAGCGTGCGTGCATCCCCAGCCGAGGTTGAAGAAGAGCGTCGTGAATGCGTAGAGTGACTAGTCAGTTTGTTTCGCGTCAGGGTCAGCTAGGTAGGACATAAGTTGGAACGTAGATATGTAGATAGATAGACGCCAACCTGGGGGAGCTACAAAGCATTGGACTCACGAATAGCGCCCGGATCGCAAAGAGCGCGGCGGGCGGCAGTAGCCAGGATGTCGCAAAGCGATGGGTAGGGTCAAAAGGGTCGCGCCCGAAGGAGAGGAAGCGGGGGAGGGGCATCCCGCAGTATGAGGGTTTGTTGTTATAGCGACAGCGATACTATGGTAAACTTATGCAGTAATTATCCATGATGATGCTTATCCCTCTTAAAGTCAGGAAGAGGGAGGAGACGAAGGATTCAGGATTTACGATTGGAGTCAATTCTGCGACTCGAGACTAGTTTAGCGTGCTGCGCCTCTCGGCGCTATTGAAAAGTCATAGATATGACAAGGTAAGACTGCACCCTGTCCAATATGTGTACGATAGCCTCTAAGTGAACGGGATTGCTTCATATGTGGTTATTGGGTTATATAGTGACTATGATTAACAATTATAAGACAAGAGGTCCTATAAAATATGAGCCTATTGGGGGTCCATGTCCATCGTGATGATGCAACCACGCAAAGCTTAATATGTTAAGATATTTACCATGTAATCTTCAGAAGCTTTTCCATCGAAAAATCGACAAGCCTCTCTCTACCGGGACGATCAACTCATCAGAATATTGACTGCTTATCCTCATAGGTGTCTTAAACACTAGTATTTTCATCAGATTCTTAACCATCCACGCCGTTTACACGTCGTTCCACACCTAGTTAGCTAGAACTCTATCTAAATTCTAGATAGAGGTTAAGTTGGGGACTACTCCTATTTCTTCAGTTATAAAGTCCCCACTGTTTTGTCCACAAACGGCTTTCATTCGCGTAGTCCAGTACCCATTCAGGAACGAGTATAAGGAACCATCCAAGGAACATTTCCCCTTGAATTCAGCGAATAGTACTTCCACACCAGTGGACATGGCTTTATAAAACCATGGCTCGCCCCCGGTCCACCCCTTTCCCACGAGTCTTTATGTCAGTTGTTCAATAGCGTGCTGCCGGCCTGCGACATGTATGAGGAATCTCGAGTTGTTGAAACGTACCTGTCTGACACCATAAGACAGGTGGATGAGGCCGCAAGGTCTCCCGTCCTTAAGAAAGCTCTGTCCGCCATGATATCCTGGTAGTCCTGAATGAATCCAACGGCCCGCGGCGCGAGATCTTTGTCATCAAGGCAAACGACCTTTCCCAGAAACTGCCTGAGACAAGCAATCTTCTGCAACGTCTCCATTGCAGTGCGAAACTGCTGCTAATTTGACGTCAAAGAGTTCGTTGACTCATCAAGGAACACCTCTGCCATCACATCCAGCTGTAATCGATCGACAATATCTACGGCATCGTTGCCTTCCTCATCCAGGAGGATAATGTCACGGTACCAAGTGGCATCTCGTAGGTGTAATTACTACATGAGGTGACATAAGGGCGGTCAGTCTTCGAGCTGACAACATTTCAACTTTTGGTGGTGTAGCGACAGCCCTTATGTCGTACTGTTACAGGTAAACGAATTAATAATGTGCTTCTCAGTTACGGACAAGTTGGATTCTCCAATGTGGCTCAACTGTTTTGGTCAGAGGCTAATTCCAGGCGAAATCTTGAGCAACCACTTACATGCACTCGGTACAATGCTGCTTCAGCTTTCCGCTTCTCCCTATTCACTGTGTCTGTCAGTTCTAATGTGAACAGCCAATAATCATGAGAGAAAATAATTACACACTCCCAAAAATGGCATCGCTAAAGATGAGCTAGAATATTTCATGCTGCTCCTCTGGCTTGGCAAACTCCCAGAACTAGGTTTTATCAGCCCCACGTTAAGACTTCGACTAATTAGTTGATGGAAAATACCTGTGTTTCCTAGATGGCTTTGATGTTCTAGGGATCATCGGTCATGACAAGCTTCTCGCCAAACATCCGCAGTTCCATAGTATGATTGTGCTCTTCGAGGAGACGTTGGCTCCGTCGGTCAAATTTGTAGCTTCTCACCGCTTTGAGCATGTCAATGAAAAGGTTTAGGCCTAGATGTAATAGGTCCCCGTGTATTCAGAGTCAGAAAGAAGAATATACCGAACGAATTCGACGGAACTACCACTGGGGGGCTTCCCCCCCAGGTCGCCATACCACCGACTAATACACCGACTAATACGAAGGATAGAGTATAAACTCGTAGCAGCAAACAGGGCAACCGCAACAACACCGCCGATGGCGAGGGTAGATGTGTAAAGACCCATCATTTAGTTAAAATAAAACGGCCATTCATTTTGGCCGTCTAGATGACACTTGATAACCAAAGGCTTTCAGCGCCTCAATGTCATTAGTACAGTGCCCATTAATGCCTAAATGGACTTTGAAAATGGTATTCATGAAAGAGTACACCCAACTGGCCATGTCCCATGGGGTCAGACACATGGACGTTACAAGGTGGTCAATGCGGAAAGACATGCATAATATTAGTTGAAATGTGAAATTCATTTTCAGCCGCTACTGTCACATTGCTAAATGGGATTAGGACTGTCTGATTCGGGCCAGCCCTCGGGGTGTCATCGTCACCCATACATAGGAGGTGTTTTTGGGAAAAGACTTCCGTAGTATCGGCACGGGGACACAGAATATCTATTCATCCAACACTCATTCTATTTTAGGAAAAGGTGGCCGGTATGGTGGCTTATCTGCCAAGTCTGCATCTGTACAAGCTCAATAAAACCATCCCTTCGTTGACTGCAAGGCCCCGCTCCCCTGCACCAACAGCCAAGCCCCTCAACCCCTCCATAACGTTTCCACGACATGTCGAGGGCTGGAAGGCTTTGAACCTGCTCCTATGTGCTATGCTAGGCTTCAAGTTCCAACTATCTTTGTTCCTACGTGCAGATTTCACACTTTGCTGTGCCTACCGAATGCTGAGGTAGTATTGTTGACTGGCCCGCCCCCTCCCCCTTTCATCTTATGGCACACGGTACACCTATCTCAACGATCTAACCTCTCATTATCGTTTTTTAATCGTCAAGAAAGATTCGGTTTATCTTATCCCAGATCACCCTTTGACAACGTCCAGCGACAAAACTACCTCGAACCACAAACTTTCTTCACTATGTTGGACACATACATTCAAGATATAGGCTCCGTGAAGGGTTTACTCTGGCTTTGTACGATTGTGCCTGTGTTGGTTCGTCTTCTTCACTCTTCCACCCCGCCGCTTCGGCAGCTTCGTAGGAGAAGAGCAGATTGAGCTAACAGAAAATAAACACACCCCAGGTTCTAGCGAGGGTCATTTATAACGTGTACCTACATCCTCTACGGCATGTGCCAGGGCCTTTCTGGGCCAGGGCGAGCGATATACCGTCGTGGTATTACACGGCTCACGGCAAACGCCACATCTGGCTGTGGCAGTTATTCCAGATCTATGGCAAGCGAGTCCGCGTTGCGCCAAATCTAGTCCTGTTCTGTGATCCAGAGGCCCATTCGGCTATTTATGGTATGAAGTCCAATGTTCGACGGAGTCCATTCTACGTGGGATTGACGAAGAACATTCGGGAGAAAACAACTTTGAACGCCATAGACACTGCGGAACACGCCAAGAGACGTAAGATGCTCAATACTTGCTTCACTGATAATTCGGTGAATGCTGTCTCTGCTTTTATGAGTCGGCATATCGACCGTTGGCACCAGATTATGTTGGATAGCCACGATAGCACAACGGAGTGGTCTGCCTCTGTGGACCTTGGTGAGAAAGTGGACCATCTTGTGTTTGATATTATGGGTGATCTTAGCTTTGGGAAATCATTCAATATCAAGGAGCCCGGGGATAACCCTTTGAGGGAGGTGCCACATAACATTGCCCAGTACCTTAAATTCTACTACCCGGTAAGCACCATTTTATTCAAGCTCCATAGCGAGACACTGGTTATGAGAATGATTATTGACTTTGCATGAAGATGTGCCGTTCTCCTTTGCTAAGCTTGATCATTTGGCTCAAGCCTCGCGGATTAGATCGACTTATGGAGCTCATGACCCCGCGACCTGTGCAACAATTCAATGACTTTGTCTTTGATAGTGTTACCAAGCGACTTGAGTTATATAAGAAGCAGGAGGATATTCCCGAGAATGAGCGTCGTCAAGACATGTTCTATTTCTTATGCAAAGCTCAAGGTTCGAGCACAGGTCGCCCAGCATATACCGAAGATGAGCTTCGAGCAGAGGCTAGTTTACTTATTATCGCTGGGTCCGACACTACGACTGCTAGCCTCGCTAGCATCTTCTGGTACCTTATCAGGGCCCCAAGATGTTATCAAAAACTTGTCAACGAGTTGCAAGGAACATTCAAGATAGCAGAAGATGTCATTTACGGTCCAACACTTATGGGTTGCACGTATCTTCGGACTTGTATTGATGAGGGAATGCGTCTTGTCCCCCCTGGGCCTTGCGAACCTCCCCGAGAGGTCCTTGCCGGTGGTCTCCAGGTTATGAATGACTACTACCCCAAAGGGACCATAGTTGGCACGGCTCCATGGTGCGACTCCCGCAACGAGGAGGTTTACGGAGATCCAGGGGTTTTTCGACCCGAGCGCTGGATCGTAAATGAGGCTGCGGGAGTAACTAAGGAGATGGTAGCCGACATTCGCACCAATTTTCATCCTTTTCTGACTGGTCCAGGTAGTTGTGCTGGAAGGAACATAGCAATGGCGCAGATTCTGCTTGTAGTAGCCAAAACACTGCTTCGTTTCGACTTGAGAAAAGCACCTGGGTCGACGTTGGGGGAAGGTAGCCCTGAACTGGGCTGGGGTGCTAGGGACAGGAAACAGTTTCAAGTAGTAGATGCATACGTCTCACTCAAGCAGGGTCCAGAAGTCCAATTCAGGAAGAGATGGTCTCCTGAAGCGAAATCTGGTTGAACTTGAGTTGAGATAGAAAATGGTAAAGACTGGAGGGTTGGGGGGGCTTGTTTTGGTCTACGCACAATGACAATGGGTGAGATAAGGAAAATAATTAGCAATGGTATGAATACTTCTAATTCCGTCTTCTTTTAATTTTTCTTTCTAGTTTAGCCAAGTTAGTCCTCTTCACGACGGCTTCTTATTCCTTAGCACAACTTACTAAGTACAGCATGTTTAGTGACATAGTCCACTAATGTAAATTGCCCCGGCTTCAGATATCTCATTATCCTCAAGGTTCGTTGTATATTAAAGGAAATCAAATCCTAGACTACATAAGATAACGACACATGGCTATACTTCGAGGGTTGCAATCATGATAGTAGAAATTGTCTGAGGCTCGATTCAAACCCGGCGGCGCATATAAATGGCGTGATTTATCGGAGCAAATGAATCGAAGACACCCTAAAATATCTTACTTCAGAGATATCCAAGAAGCCAAATAAGAATGGCGCATGTCCAATGCTACACTTATTACCGCATCTTCAGTTCTTTGCCAACCCCCGGGCTAGATTTGCCCCCATCAGCCAAGAGAATATGCTATTTATAGTTTTGCCACCATCGACACTTGGGTACAGTGAAGATAAGGTCCTTATGATGAGAGGAAGGATCTATTGGATCTAGCTACGTGTTCGTAATACAATTACCGATGAGGAACGATAGCTCCTCACCTATCAAGTCTCCCAAAGGGCCACAGGTGTGCCCAAGATAACGCAAGTAATTTCGTAGGGAATACTAGAAAACTCGAGTGTTTTTTATGTTTGTCGCTGCAATGCACTGAGACCATGAGAAATCTACTATCTCTCTACGATTAGGCCAACACCTCAGGACCTTCCATGATCCTCCTGACAATCTCCCAGTACCGACTCTCATCCTTCCGTAGATGTGCGACATGCGCCGAACTCTCAAATTTCTCTAACGCAGCAGAGAAACCTTTCGTCTTAGCATCGGCCGCATGCGCCTCGACAGCTTCATAGTTAACTAATGCATCAATGGGGCTGTAGATGTACACCCGCCGCACCTCGGCCATATTTCCCGTGTCATTGTGTGTCTTTCCCCAGTCGCCCAACGAGTCGTGTAAAAGGCCCAGGGCTATCAGGGCAGACCACATAGCGGCCCAAGAATAGAGGATAGGCGCAGCGATCAACTTCTGGAAGGATGAGAGGCCGACACTGACAAATGCCACGGCGCCAGGGATGGTGTAGACGCCTGGGCACGAATCAAAGACTGTGACGTGTGAAGGAAGGCTCTTGTAATCGTTAGGGCCTGCCATGGCAGCATATTGTTCATATAGGTTCGCGATGCTGGAAGAGCCGCCGTTGGAGAACATGTGAATGAGAAGAGGTGGCGAAGAAGAAGATACTGGTGTCTGGAAGGCGGTGCGAACGACAAAAGCAGCGTGTTTCATGGAGGGGCCGATAAGCGATGGGCGGATAATGTGGTTCATGGTGCTCCTGAGAAGGAGGATCTGAGCAACAGGATACAGAGCCTGATATTTGACTATGTACTTGGCGATGTGGGCATCTTTGGCGCCACTCCAGCTGGCGAGGATGATGAGTTCGGGTTGGCGGTCTGCGCTTCTGCTCGAGCTAGAAATTAAAGCCTCTGACGGCCGATAGAAGGAGACGAGCGGGTCAAGCGTCTCCATGAAGGAGAGGGGCCTTGCCTCAGTTGCTGGTGCTGCCGCCGTGGATGACATGGTGATGTGAGGATCAACAGGTAAATGTTGGTCGGTTTGTAGAGAGGGGGAATGCCACGGAACAAGGGAATTGAAGGCTTTATTTGCTATATACCTTATGTAGGTATGTTGGCGGGTTGGCTGCGTAAACTAAAGCTGAAAAAGGGTAAGCTGGATTCCTCGGACGCAAGGGATTTAGTTGGTAGTCTATATGCCCTTGGCAGCCAATTGGGACTCTCCTTTCTGTTGTTGGTTTGTGTGACCACCTTACGACGGGCATTACACGTTTTGGATTCCTATTTAGTCATCTCTCTTCCTGTCGCCCCTAGGCGCGAGCCTATCATTGTCCCCAATGTCGCATGAAATCCTAAGATACGCGTACTA
The DNA here is from genome assembly GCA_022661535.1 of Eutypa lata. Classification (NCBI taxonomy): domain Eukaryota; kingdom Fungi; phylum Ascomycota; class Sordariomycetes; order Xylariales; family Diatrypaceae; genus Eutypa; species Eutypa lata. The sequence continues at coordinate 1,127,302 of JAKULF010000009.1, read as the reverse complement.
TATGTAATCTTGTTGGTTGCCAGTGAGGGCTTGATTGCCTTTCTCCGCTAATACCCAAATATCTTCCTCGAACATGACAGGCAAAGATGTTTTTCTAGGTCCTGACACTCAGTTTCAAAGCAACGAAGAAGAAAGGCTGAAGACAAACCCGCCGGAGCGAGAAATTCTCGCTAGCGACCTCGACTGGGACAGACCAGATGATCCCGACAACCCTCGCAACTGGCCGCTATGGCAGAGGATTCTTCACAGTGCTATACCCGCCGTCTGGTCATTTGGATTGTATGCAGCGGCGTCGCCACCCTTCTGAGCTCCTCTCCCCCGTTTGCTAACCCTGTCTCCTCTCCCTAGATGCGCTGGTATCTCGAGCCTAGTTGCCGCAATACCACTTCTTCAGCAGCAATTCGGCCTGAGTAGAAATGTCGCCCTTTTGCCCGTTACATTATACACTGTCGGGTTTAGTATTGGACCTTGCATTGCATCGCCTATCTCTGAACTATATGGTCGTCGCTGCATCTACTGGACCAATCTTCCCATGCTCATCATCTTCAACGCCATAGCCGCAGCCTCGAACAGCTTTATCGTCCTCGTCTTGTTCAGGTTCTTGGCCGGTGTAGGTGGCTCTGGAGTCTTGGCCGTCGCCGCCGGCTCGTTATCTGACATATGGGACACGAGAGATGCAGGGCGGGTGGGCGTGCCTTATATACTAGCACCATTTCTTGGCCCGACATTGGGCCCCCTGATTGGCGCCTACGTCCTCGAACAGTACGACAATGACTGGAGGTGGTCCATTTGGGTTCTTCTCTGCATCCTAGCACCAGTCGCTCTAACGCTTCCCTTTATGAAAGAGACTTCCAAGAGCCGGATCCTGTACTTACGGCACAAGAAACATGGCCATGGTTCACTCGACATGACAGCTTCGTCGCGAATCAACACGATCCGAAGGGGGTTGCTAAGACCGTTACACATGGCCGTTTTCGAGGTATGGTACCCTCCTCTTTCTTTAATGATGAGCGACAGCCCTTTGCTCACCTATCACACCTAGCCGCTTTTACTTCTCCTTGGTCTCTACACCGCTTACAGTTTCGCTATGATCTTTTCATTCTTCGGTTCTTATGCATACATCTACTCGACCATCTACCACTTCAATGCCAGACAGATTGGTCTCTGTTATATCCCCGTCATTATTGGTAAGGCAAACTCTCTTGTACGACAACCCCATGTGTTGAACTTTGATTGACGACTCTCAGGCTTCCTCCTGGCAGTGCTTACGTTTGGCTACTTTGATGCGATCAAATACCAGAAGGCAGCACGATCCAAAACCAACGTTGTACCGGAACATCGACTCTACGCAGCTCTATTCGGTTCTGGCTTAGTCCCCATCGGATTGTTTGTAAGCCAGCCCTCCCAGTATAATCATCATTCACGTAGCTGACAGCTGATTCACTGCCCCCACAGTGGTATGCGTGGGCGCCGCGTGAGGGTGTTCACTGGATAGTACCGGCGCTCGCTGGTCTGCCCGTAGGCTGGGGTACGCTGACGGGATTTCTCACGGCCATAGCGTATATTGTAGACGTCTACGGCAGCGCTAACTCGGCATCCGCTGTAGCAGCCAACGGACTACTGCGGTTCCTCTTGGGAGCCGCTTTTCCACAGTTCATTATCCAGCTATATCAGTCGCAGATTGGAATCTACTGGGCTGGAAGCATCTTCGCCTTCCTTAGCCTTGTTCTCGTTCCTGTACCATGGTACTTCTTCTATAGAGGTCGACATCTGAGACAGAAAAGCCATTATCCGACGAATACCAACTAATCTCTGTTTATCCACAGCCCCTTCGGCGAAATAGGAATCCCCGCAGCCGCGGTCCAATGCTCGCTTTACCCGCCGTCACACAGCTCGTGCAAGGTTAGATCCGGCATCGCTAGAGATCTCTAGCTAGGTTAAATGAAAGAAGTACTTTGACATAAGAAAAGAAAGTGGGTATCATAGCACAACATAATACTCTGCCCTACGCACGTCGCTAGGGTAGGTAAATTCAACATTAAGGAAATGCGGAGAACCCCTTCTTTCACGATCACCTAATAGTTATGCTTTCATCGTCTTGTTAATATTTTTTAATAAAAAGTAGTTGATACCTACACTTAGAACCCCATTTACGTTTATGTTAATTTTTGAATTAATTTTGTTTAATGCCCTTTTTAAATTTATATGAATTCTACATCGCATTACTTCATACGCGTCAAGTAAGTAGCTAGACATGACGAGGCCGTAGACACAACTGTTCTCCTGATACGGGTAGGTGACTTCGCTAGACGATGCGGCGAGGACAACCCCCCCGATTTATTATAATTCATCATATTGTTTAAGCAATTAGAAAAATGAGGGGTGTTTTATGTTGTATAAGTCATTATCGGGTGGTCCGATTACCTTTCGGCTTCAAGTGAAGCTGCACGTGTGTCCCATAATGTGGCCCCTCTTCTTTTCCCGGCCACTCCTCCGCGACCGACTAGGCCAGTCTAAGAATCTTATAAAATAACTAATAGCTTTATTGTTACACAAGAAGATGAGATAGTATCTAAGCCTACAGGGTATGCAGCGCCAGCTTATAAACAGTGATATAATAGATTCTCTTCGGTGGAGCTCAGCTTTGATACTATGGTAGGCTACATCTTCATATTACCATCGTTAATGAGGAGGGATTTTGCACAGTCGATCTATATTTACTTAGGGGTTTTGGCTTTATCGAAAAGGAAACGTTCTACTTATCTAACAGTCTAATGTTATGGAACCCTACCGACTTATTCTATCTTTACTACACCACCAAGCCATTACCCAAGTCGTCTTTTTGCTGCCACCCAGCCATTAATCCATTCACGTTCTTCTTATTTCCAATCCCCGTCATCCTGGATCGACTCGTGCCGGTCTGCCACGGCGAGCATCTCCTGGACCGTCCAGAGCTTGAACGTGTGTCCCGGGGGGTAGTTGCTGTTCTCGAATGGAGCACCTGTGAGGAGGTGGTTGGCGCAGCGGCCGTACATCTCGTAGGCGTACTGCTCGGGGTCATGCCGGAGGACCCAGTCGCCCACGAGTGCCCCAGTGAGTACAGACGAGGAATCCGGGGAAGTATTAGGGTTCGGGTCGAGGTCGGCGTGGTGGAGCTTCTCGCGCGTCTTGAAGCCCATCTTCTGGGCGCAGGTGACACGTTCGAACCTTTGGTGGGGGGAGATTTTAGATTTTTCATCCTTCACGGAATATTTTTTCCACCAGCAGACTCAAGTTAAAGGTTTGGAAATTATTGAGAATTGTTACAATAACTCACCTCAGCTTGTTATGTACCCTAACTGCGAGGGGTACATTACTCTTACCGCCCAGTTGTAGACAGGTCGCGAGCGAGTACCCATCCTCCATGGCCATGGTGGCGCCGCTCGCCGACGTGGGCAGGAACGTGTGGGCGGCGTCGCCAATCTGGATGACACGGCCCCCGGGGGAGCACCACTTCTCGCGCGGGTTGCGCCACATAAGCTTGTAGTCGACGGTCCCTTCATCGGGCGCTGCCTTGATCATCTCGTGCACCCAGGGCACCCAACCTTGGACGTAGGGTAGGGCCACTTTGGGGTCGGTCGGCTTGGCCCAATCTTCCACGGAGGTCTCGTTGTCCTAAATTGGGAAAGAGTGACGGGGGCGCGTCCATTAATTACGTAATTCGATAACCAGCTGACTGTCGGAAGAGAAGAGAAGAGAAAGAAAGGATGGAAGAATAGCGACTTGGGTTAGGAAGTGGGAAAGTAACTAAATGCGCAACTCACCTTATGCGTAAGCATAAAGATCATTCGGTCGCCCGCCCTCGCAGTGACCATATGGGCGCCAGGACCGTAAAGCATACGGGCCTCGTTCCCGTGGCACCAGGACGCGGCCATGACAGGGTTCGCCAGGGCGCGCTCGAGGGGGTAAGTGGAGCGGACCATGGCGAAGCCGGAGCTAATGGGCTGCTCCTTCTTGCCCAGGACCAGGTTCCAGGAGCGGGAGCCGATGCCGTCGGCCGCCACCACAACATCTCCCACCAGCTTCTCCCTCTCTATCTTCTCGTTGTGATCTCCCTCTCCCTCAAGAATGACGCCAGCGTGGTCGGCGTCCTCAAAGTACTCCACCGCGCGCGCCGAGTGCCGGACCGAGATGCCTAGGTGCAGCACGTACTGGTGGAGCAGGTTGTGCAAGATTGCCCGAGTTGTGCTGATGGCAAATGACTTTATCTCGTTCACCGCCTCACCCGTGTGCTTGTAGACCATGCCAGTCGTCGGCACCGGCCCTTCCCGGCAGCGGTCGAGGAAATCAGGCCATGCCTTCAGCGTCTGCACCACCGATTCTTGGATCGCTATCATGTCGCCTATAAACAACATACAAAAAAAGCGAAAGGTTAGCCAGTTATCAATGTATCAATGAATATAGTTCTCTCGATCTCTGCCTTTACCCTTACATTCATCCTCCTTCCTCCCGGGTTTCTCATTCTACGCTACATACGTACCATAATCCTCAAAATGGGGGCGGCGGTCGATGATGCGAACCTGATGTCCCTTTCTGCACGCTTCTATAGCGAAGGACAGGCCCGCAATACCGCCTCCCACGACTAGAATGTCGAGACCGCTCGATGGGTATCGTTCGAACACAGGCGTGTTTTCGAAAGGATTCAGCTTCGCGGTGGCCGACGGCATGTTTGTGGTTGTTGCTGAAAAGTAAAAAATGTCTTTTCGTGTTGTTTTTTTAAAATCTTTTTGGACTCCTGCTAATATTCATTATTTTACATCAATCTTTTGCTTCATGGCCATTTTTGCGACCTCGCTCTTATACTTATGAAGTTTCAACGAAACCCACATATCCTATGCGATTATTTTCTTTCCCTCACGATAACAGGAGCTAATACCACTCATAGGCGAGTGAAAGTGAGCCTACGGAGCGTACTTCTTCTGGCAAATCCGCGCGGCGCACCGGGCTGTTGGAAGAATCCGAAAAAAAACCCCGAAAATCCAGGTACCCGCTGAACTGGCGAGACTGGGAGGCTCCCGGCCCGTGCCGACAGCTTACTAGCTCCCTAAGGCCTAACGTTGCCCAATTATTAGACTGCCATGGCCTAGATCCGGTCGTTGTAGCCACCGATTTCCCGATGATACATCAACTATAAAATCGGAATATAATCAAAACGTAAGCACCGGTGCGGCGCTTAAGGGGGTAGGAGATGATCCACTTTTGCGTCACGCGCGAAACTGCAGGAACTGAAGATCTACAACATCTGGCTACTTTGTTTTAGGACATAATTGCCATGTAGTCACATAATCCGTACGGCCCACATCATACCAATTAAAGTGCCGTAATCATTTGATAAGCGTTTATAATCAAAAGCAAGCCGCCGAGCCTAAAACCACGGTACATTAAATGTTTCATCATCATGATAGAAGTGGGAAAGGCAAAAGTTGCTGATAATTAAAAGGTAAAGCTAGTAATTGACAGGCAGACTGGGCAGAGCTAATCTGCCCGGGTGGGGGGGCGACTTTCACCTGAGGCAGCCAACACTCAACGGATAGGGCATAACTGAGAAATCCCGTAACCTTACTCCGAGATATTCCAGAGCATGTCGATTCGATCAGTCAGATGGTTTCGTAAGGCCATACCCCGTTGCTCATTGGTGGCGTCCCGGAAATTTAAGACATCCCCCCCCCCCCCCCCCTTATTCCCCCATTGACAAGTCTGAGACAGTATGATTTTCTATTAAGCAAGCTCACTACATAGAATATCCTCTTATATTGCAATCGTAACTTATCACTTGAATAATATTATAGTTGAAAATCAAATAACTCCGTCCTGTTTTACCCCTGTTAACCCCTTCCCCCCCTATAAATCGAACTCCGGATGACAAATGAGAGGCAACCTCTTGTGTACACCGGGTATTGTGTCCCCTAGCGTACGCAAATTGGACATGTCTAGTGCCATGCTATTACCTCCAGTTAAAAATCCAAAGATTCGCCATAATTTAGAATGAAATTCGTCTTCGCGAGAAGCCAAAATTCTACAACATAGTCTTAATCTCTATTAGAACACAACTTAAATGACTTTTAATCGTGTAACCTTAAGCGATGCATTCTCATATCCGTCTTCCGCAAGCCGTTTCCCTTATATCAACAAAAACCAATCAAGTTGAACACCATTGGCCTTCAGCTCTTCTGGCTCGAGTCTCGGATCGTAATTAATTACTTCGCCAGTTTGGTTATGTCGGAAGAAGTCATACAAGATGGGATCATCTCCGTTAACCTGCTTCGTAAACCTTTCCCATTCCAACAATGGCTTTAATCTAGGGTCTTCTTTAGATAGCTCTTGTGTTTCCGTGTTGAGAAAGCGAAGACACCGGCGATCACCTTCAACCCACGCTGCGACTCCTATCCACGGTTGCGGTAGAGGACCGAGTAAGCCGATGGCATCATGGAGGCCGTGCACGAAGCACTCCCCGACGACGGAGAAGTGCCAGCGCCCGCGGTCGGTGGGACGCAGGATGACGGGGGTGGAACAGCCCAGGAAGATAGCGACTACATCGCCTGCTTGCGTATCTGCTGGAGCCAGGCCAATATATCCTTCACGTGTCCGGAAGAACAACCTCCCACCGCAACACTGAAGAGCATCTGCAACATCGTTCCTAATGGGCGAAGAATTTTGGAAAGAATTTGTGTCTTTGCCGAATAGGGCTTGATCCCATTCTTGCTGCACCCATTCATCGACTGACGTCAAGACCCAGTCTGGCTCGCGTTCCTTGAGCGCATTGCATATCAAGGTAATTCCATATGCCTTTCTCATGGATTCACCGGTAGGACCATATGAAGAAGTGTCCAGGTCATCAGGTTGCCACCGCCTCACGTGGCGAATAGCCTCCCAGCGGTCAAGTCGCAATGGCAGGGGTTCGGTTACATAGCTTACTACCCCACAGTGCATCCCACAGACTTGGAAGACTCCCGGTTGGGAACCATTCTGCTGGGCCCCGTTCGTGGAGATGGAGGAGCTGAAGTGAGCACGAGAGGTAGAAGAGGCGAACTGAGGAGGAATGTACGTCTCATGAGGAATATCCGAGTACCAGTCCGGGATCCAGGATGGCGCGTTGCGAGTAATCGCTCCGGTAGTAAAACAATTATGGAAGTGCTCTAGACGCTGAGTAATCCGTACATGGTTGAGAAACGCCATGGCATAGACATCTGCTACAGTGTTGCTTTCCTCGTAATTTACCTGGATGCTGGCGGCGAACTGCCTTGGTGCAAGACCAAGTAATCCATAAATTTTATCCCGAGGGTCTTCACAGCCCTTGAAGGTGGACGCCCGGTAAAGGAGTCTAGTAAAGCACAGCCCAGGTAAACGTGCCAAAGTGCCGGTTGCTTGTTCGAGGTAACGCCGCAACCCGTTCTGAAGTCGGGTTTTAGAGTAGAGGCAATATATGGCTTCTGTAAAAGCAGATATAGAAACTGTATCATGACCACACTGTACCACAGTTCCAGGTTGTATCTCTTGCACTACCCATAACCTGCTGAACCATGGTCGCTGTAGCAGCTTAATGATCCCATCCCACGTATCCTGGGAGAATAGCAGCTCGAAATCCGGCTGGTACCAATCCTCCTTCTCTGCGCTCGGGGAGCGAAAGAGTAATCCCGTTTCCGCCTCGGCCACCACCTGATTGCCGAGGTACCCGAGTGATGCTAACGTCTGGGTACTACCGGCATCTTCTTTTCCTAACCATGCGGTGCCTTTACATGACAGCCTGTAGATCTCGTACATTCGCGGGACCTGTCGATTCAGTTCCGTGTAATCCGCCTGGTTGAGACAGATGGCATCAATCCACAGTGTTCGTGGCTGGTCACGGTACCGTAGATACTGGAGAACCGTGTGTAGGCTCTGTGTCACTCGTAGTTTTGCTGGTCCTTCGGGACCGCCGATTCCGATTACGGCAGACTTTTGAGGATCTCCCCATACGTATGACACCGTCTCATATTTCGGTACTATTCCGTCATTCCTTGGCGGAACCTCATAGTTAGTAGTGTGAAAACCCGGATCGGGGTGTTCCCATTGTATGATGCCTGTCTCCGTATTCCTGAATAAATATTTGTTGTCAATTATCTAACGTGTGTATTAGTTTGCAGCAGCTGATGTAAGTGGAAGATAAAATAGTAGCACCGACAGTCTGAAATGCCTCCCAACCGGACGGCAGATCCTTCCTAATATCAACCAATGCCAGCCGTTTATTTCTTCTGCCGGAAGGGGGCCGAAGAACGTGATGATAAATTTCGACTGTGATATCATCGTCGAACTCGCCAGGCAAAAGCGTAGCTAGACGAATATAGCTTTGGGGATCTGGCAAGGGAACGTATTCATAGTCATTGAGTGATTCCAACCACATACCCTTAGGAGACAATATAGCCGGGTCGCCGCTGCTGGCATATGTCCCCGGCTGTTTGGGACGAATGGTGCACCATCGCAGAAACCGCGACCATAGGGGGTGGTCTACATGGGAAGGATTTGGTGAATCACTCATATTGTAATCTCGTTTTTGCGATACATTAAGACTATAATGATGACTGTAATGATATAGAATGGTTTGTGAGCTTCACAGGTGAAAGTGTATATAGTGATACTTGAAGTATATCGATAGGGGTTTGCTGGAAGTGCGGGGTATGATTAGAGAACCTTTTATGATTTTCTAGGCTGCAACTCCAATCCTGTGTGGCGAATCTAAGGTTGTTTTAACAACCTCAAGAATCAGCTCGTACATCTAGCAAAGGTGAGAGTGTGCTGATCTCCCGGGCGGATATGGTTGTTCCTGTTTCGACGATTGGCTTGATACGTCTACAGGGATTAATAGCCCGGCCCCCAACTCTAAGTATGTGTTATACATGTGTTAATAATCTGCTACCAACAGCCTTCCTCATGCGGAATAACCTAACGGCGGTTGGTTCTGTTTTTCAAGGGGGTTTTAACTCTATTGGCAGTCTTCCGCGGAACTCCCTCGATGCATGATGATAAGATTTTATTGCCACCACTATCAGGATACACTGGGAAGTCTGAGAAATATTATTCGTTGAGAAATATCTTCTATAAAGTTATTAATTAAGTTTATGGTAACAGGTATCTTCCAACCACCTGAGTATAAGCTTTTAAAATACGAAATCTGAATAGTCAATTTATTGTACAGCTTACAGGCACACCCGTTTACTTTTTCTATATACAGCTGTAGCTAAGTGAGTATTATTATTAGTATTATTATTAGTATTATTGGTAAATGTAATCGAGGCCTTGACTGGAAACCACGACCGTAACTTCGATCTTTCCCCCTTAAGAACACGGTTATATCATAGATAATATGGTCATCTTCGGCGTCCCACCAATCCATGCTGATAAATCACAGATCTAGTTAACGTCTTCCAGGCTGAAGGCGTTGCCAGTACCCAACTTGCTCACACGGGCTGGCCCGGACGAAACCGCCACTGACAGGATTCACCATGGCTAGCAGTCTGCTGCCCTGTAGGGCACTCATTATGGTGACCTCGGGCTCCTTGTTGTGTAGTACCGCCAGCTGGCCGTGCATTACGCAAGAGGGCCCAAACCTGTGCATGTAACATGTCTGACGGAGCCACGGTGAGGATGGGAGGAACTTGTTGAATTAGTGTAATATCATGTGGCACGTTGACTTAAGCTTTGACAACAAAGCGTGGAAAGGAACGGAGGGCGCTGGGAACATCAAGGGTCATGTGATGGCTAGGTCAGGGCGGCGGTGCATCTACGAATCTCTACGATAAGGTGAATGCATTAGGTTAGAGAAAGAAGGAATCTAGCTGAGTGTTCTGTAGGTCCGAAACCTATACCTATAGTAAAGATTGTACGAATTCCTCGGGCATCCATTCCTACCTCCTACGTAATATCAACCAATTGTAGGTGATATCGCCTTAATGTCTATAGATTTACTTATTGGTAACTACTTCAGGAAAATGACGAAAATAAATTCTGGACTTCTCTCTTTTTCTGTTTCTTTCTTTTCCACCCTCATTCTAAGAACATTAATGGTTTCTGTTAAAATTTCAGGCAACGATCGCCATTGGGAGTGGCTATTGGTTAACATTAAAGTCGGTGATACCAATTAATTTGGGCATCAACCACGATCCAGTCGCAGGGGACCATATGTGCCTCCTCACTATGATATACCCTCAAACACGATGATTTAAGGTTCCAAGAGATATTGAGGTTATTTCGGACTGAAAAGCAAGCTAAAGATACCCAACTCCAGTTCTTTGTCAGCCGAATTATGGCTTTAGCTGCGGTAAGGGCGGCTATTACAGCACCACATAACACGTCTATCAGGATGCCTTCCTCAGATGTCGTGCAGGTTACAGCTGTCACTAGGCCACCAAGACACCGTCTTGATTCGAGATGATCAAGACCCTGAGGCCACTTCGTTACCATGTCTACATGAACCTTTTAGGATAAGACAATGTACTCCCAATTCTATAAGATGACCTTCTGCATATGGAGCTCAAGTCTGGATAATAATCACAATTCAAGACTGGTATCTGCGTTCAGGCTTTTACCAATACACAGCTTCGTCAGCTAATCAACCTTGGTAGCCAAGGTATAAAAAGGTACTTAATATTCAACGAATTCCAAAGGGTTCTATTTAAATACCACTATAGTTTAGTGAGTATCTAAAATCATTGGCAAAGAAAATAATAGCATCACCGTAGGTTCCAGCTTCTGCAACCCTATTGGTACGAGCGTTGGTAATGGTACCTCTAGGTAAGCTATGCTAGTGGATCCTACAGGCGGCTTGTACAATTTTAGATAGGGGTCGAACATGATGTGTCGAACGTTCTCTAGTTAGTCAAAATACATTTTCGTCATTTGGGCGTAGCTTCAAATCAGCTTCACACGAACTCGTCATCAGCCATCGTATTGTAGCGCCAAGCAATGCAAAGCCGCAACATTTGACTGCCGAATATCCGCATGGTAGCTTCGTGCCGGCTATCCATATCCATAGCTTACATCCACATTGGGCTAAACTAGGCGGTGTACGAAGTAGGTAGAGCCACAGCCAAGTCGCATCAAATGATATGTTCAAAAGAGGACGTAAAATAAACTGCGCACTCCCAATAGTTGCCGTCCGTTAGTTATAGGGAACTGCATATGCCACTCGATATTGCACTCTTCCCCCGTATGTATGCATGATTCCCACCAAACATGCCACTCACTGGCCTTCCATTGACATGTGCATGCAGGGCGAGTTCTAGAAGATCGAGCCTAACGGCCGCGCCGCTGCATGCGCTATGGAGGCCCACTTAATCTGTCAAGTCAGGGGCTGTGTGTGGCACGCGGCAGTCTAAGCACCACGCAAGGTGCCGGCGCAGGGGATGGCCTTTACTGTGGAATAGAAGACATAAATATATATATAGGTATCATGCCACCCGTCGTCTCTTTTCAAGGTCATGCACACGTAGGACACAACTAAAGAAAAGACCTATTCTATTCATACCTCAAATCAAAACCAGACGACCAGACACATCCATGACAGACATGAGTTATCAGAATTACCAAGACGGGAGACAGCAGGGCGAGGCTGCTTCCTACTATAACGATTCGTCCAACCCTCCGTATGGGTCTTCAGGTGATCCGAACAGACAGCAGGGATATGGTGGTGGTGGTGGTGGGTCCTACCCATCTCAGAATCCCGGTCCTGGCGAGGATGGCGAACGCGGTTTAATGGGAGGGCTCGCCGGCGCTGCAGCCGGTGGCTATGGTGGTCACAAAATGGGACACGGAGTCATCGGTGCCATAGGTGGTGCCATCGCTGGTCACAAGCTCCAAGACTTCGTACACGACCGCAAGGAGAAGAAAGAAGACGAGAAGGTCCAAGAGCAGCAGCAGCAGCAACAACAGCAACAGCATCATGGTCCGCCCGCCTCAGGCTACACAGGATCGCACTACACGCAGCCCCATCACTCATCTACGTCCCATCATCACCATCACGAAGGACGCCACTCCCCGGAGCGAGGTCGCTCCCCAGGTCGAGACCGGTCGATCGGAGGGCGCCACGACGGGAACTTCTCGGCTTCGTCGCACGATATTCATCTCGAGGGGGACTACGACCTCCGCGCGACTTGCCGACGTCAGGACGGGGGAAGCCAGGTGAGCATCCTGAACCTCAACGGGGTGCTCAGCAACGAGGACGGCCAGTTCCGCTGGGCGAGAGGCGGCTCCGGCGGCAGCGGTGTCACTGTGTCGCAGGGAGACACCCTGAGAGAGATCGCGCGACGCTACAACTGCGGCTTCGATGAGCTTGCCAGGAGGAACAACCTTGCCAACCCGGATATGATCTATCCAGGCCAGGTCTTGCAGGTGCCTGGAGGGTCGGCCGGGAATTTCAGCTCCTCCGCTCGAGACATCCGACTCGTTGATGGGGGGCGTGTGCTGGAGGCGGAGCTAAGGAACGGTAGGGGCGATTGGCATCGCAGCCGGATCGACTTGGATGAGCGGATAGGAAATGAGAATGGAAGGTTATCCTTCGTCTAAGAAGCCACATAGTTAAAACAGGACAGATTTTCACAGTAACGACAGCGAGATCGATAGTCAACTTTAGTTCTTAAAATGTGTCGACCTTATTTCCATTGTTGGAAAATGACAGGTTTCTATGGGGTTTTATAATTACTGCCTTGGTATTGTTACGTCATAAGTCAGCCCTACTTTCTATAACTAGTTTCTCTCAGAGGCCACCTTGTGCAATATAGCGTAAACTTCCACTACGTCAATTTGTGTATAAATTCCATCTTCGCAGGCTTGATTACGGAGATTAAAACACAGTAGCCTTGCATAGTCATATATTTACTTTACAACGAATTTGACTAACAAACCGCCAACATGGGCACGAACCCCTCAACCCCGCCACTGCTCATCCCCCACATCCACCTCCTATGCATGCACAAGCCCGCCTCAGACGCCTTCACGCAAGCGCTCTCCGAATACGGAGTCTCATCTTCATCCTCCCCGTCCTCATCACCATCATCATCGAAGCTGCACTACACAATCCACAACACATTCCTATCCGACCTCCCGGGATCCCTGCACTTCGACCTCGTCGTATCGCCCGCGAACTCGTACGGGATCCTGGACGGCGGCTTCGACGACGCGATCTCGCGCGCCTTCAGCCCGCAGGACGCCTACGGGGCCTTGACGCGGGCGGCGCAGCGCGAGCTGTACAGGCAGGGGCACATGGGGTACCTGCCCCCGGGCGGGTGCTGCCTCGTGCCCATCCCGGAGGCGTTCAAGGGACAGCTGCGGTATCACGACGGCCAGGGGTGGGGCTGCCGGTACCTCGCGCTGTGTCCCACGATGCGCGTCCCGGCGCCGTGCGGCTGGGATCGCGACGTCGTTTATGAGTGTGTTTGGAGTTTGCTCTGCGCTATTGACCGGCATAATAATGATGGTGGCAGTGGTGGTGTTGCCGGAGAAGGGAGAGCGGCTGTTGCTGGCGAGGAGGACACCCCTCCATCGTCGAAAATAGAGTCGGTCCTGATGACGCCGTTGGGGACGGGAGCTGGGGGTATCAGTGATGAGAAGTGGGCGAAGCAGGCGGTGCTTGCGATTAAGCACTGGATGGATGCGAAGCAGAATCCGGAGAAGTGGTCTGCGATGAACTGGGAGGGCGCTAGGGATATTGATAAGGAGCTGCGTGTAACACATAAGGCGTAACTTACATGTACTGTTAGAGTTCCCTGGAATAATTGTTATTAAGAAAAATCCAGAGTAAATTGTTAATAGAAAAAGAAAAAGAAAAGAAATAAGCCGTGAGAAAGGCGGGAGTTAGCCGTACCCTTTGGTGAAACTGTCGATAGCACAAATGACAAGAGTTGTGGAAACAACTTGACGCTTATTAAGTAATGTAGTGAGAAGATTACCTCATAAAGCGTTGTGAAATGGTTAACACTGGCATACCTAACAATCTTGTTTTCTCATCGATACTATTAGCCCTAGTTGCTATGTTGACCCCTTTATGTAAGGAGGGGAATCTCATATATTGTCAACCTGCATTCAGTCTACTGCTAGATACAGACAGATATACTTACGCTTTTAGGGTGGAGTCAATATGTAGTTCAAACAGGAAATATTTTACTCATTACAAAGCCCATCACAATAATCGTTGAAATTGAGCAACACGCCAAAAGCATAAAAACTGTACAACACGAACAGACGTTATGTTATGACAGACAACTCATCCTCATTCTCACCCCTAATTTTTGGAACAACCAGCATCAAATATGAACATCAGCCATTTGCCTCCATTACTGTAGGCTAGCTAGCTAGCTAACGAGCTACTGAGGTAACTGGGTAAGTAAGTAGTTATACACGAACCTACGCGCAGCCACAACAGACAACTTCGTTCTCACCAACGAGCGTCCGTGTGTATGTGCGTCTGAGGCGTACAAGTAACTAGTTAACAGCAAAGCGGAAGGTTTGTTTTGACAATTCGATGTCTAATAAAGCCGCCAGGAGCCCTTCCTTGCTTCCTTGCTTCCTTCCTCCTTCCCCCTCTGCTCACCCTACAGAAGATACAATGACAACCATTTCCTCCCCTCCCTCCAATGTCCGAGTACATTATAACAATGCAATACCATGCCATGCCAGACATACATAAATACACAGATGAAAAGTTCAGCCACAAAAGGCCAAGAACAAAATGCAAATGTTTTGCAAGTCATGACTTTACTTGATCGACCGGCACATGGTAGTAAAAAAACAAAAACAAACATTTGCAAATGCCAACAGCGGGCTATGTCCTATTGTCTTTCTGAAACGGGAAAAAATAAATTTCGCGCCTTGGTTCCTTGGTTGGTTGATCGATTGGTTCATCGATTGGTTCATCGATTGGTTGATTGATTGATGATAGGGCAAGACAGAAAACGCACATGAGGAATATGCTAGAGTTTCTTTTTCTTTTTTACTGGACAGACAAGACAAGATCGTTTATGTAATGTTTTACAGACGAGATATTTCCTTTCCCTCCCCGTGTTATGCCTGCTCACCCAGCGCATACGCGAGAAGAAGAAGAGAAAGACAATCTCTAAAGTAAGGTTTCCCCTTTTCATCTTCCCTAGAGTAGTAGCCTAGCCCAGCCAAGCCTAGCCATGGTATTGTATGAACTAGAGGAATGGCAGCTTCAAAAGGAATTCCCACGAGACGAAACAAGAGACAGGTAGACAGCTCGGTCGGAGACTGACTCCATATTCTGAAAAGAAAAGAGCAATGCGAAAATACCGTAGGCCATTGAGCGTTAACCTCCCAAATAGCGGAAGATAGGTCCTAGCAAGACTGCCCTGATGAAAAACCATAGACCCTTAACACTCGTGAGTCGAGATTGAAAAACCTAATAGTCTCCGAAACTCCCATCAAAATCCTGGGTCCTGGGCCGTGGAAGTGACATGGCCTAGGTAGGTTCATCGCGTGAGAGCGAGAAGCCCACACATACCAACTAGGGCCGGGACCTCAGCTACTTAGTGAACGTGGCTAGCGCCGACGGCGGGACTTTTGATCTCGCCGGGGGCCCCCACGCTTCGCGGGTGGTGCGTCGGGGTCAAGTTGATGTTGGGGTCGAAGCGGATGCTCACTTTGCCGAGATCGTCGCTCTTGGTTTCGAAACTACCGCCACCGTTTTGCGTGTTGCCCTCGGTCTCGCACATGTCCAGGAGGTCGGACTCGAAGACCTGGTTCCAGTCCGGGGGCGTGATCGAATCGACGTGGCCCTTGATGGCCGACAGGCTGATGTACCCGTCCGGATCCGCGGCGTGGTTCGCCAGGTCCTTGCAGGCGCGCACGAGCATCTGGCGGACGCCGATGGACCGGGGCTGCCGCACACCGCTGGGCGGAATCCCGAAAAGGGGGCGAGGAACCCAGGCATTTCCGAAACCGGGCGGTGGCGAAAAGGCGGCCTGTGGTTGCCCCCATCCGGCGCTTACTGGTGAGCCGAACAACGGATCTATGAGAGGAGGGCCAGGGAACATCTGCTGTTGTCCTGTTCCAGGTCCAGGTGCAAAGTGACGGGGCGTGTTATGCAAACTATGTTCTTCTAGCGGGAAGTCGGTTCCATCAATGAGAGCACTACTACCGAGATGGTCACTGACTTCGTCAATATCTGCGGACAGGTCAGATTTTCTCTGGCCGTGGACAACACTGGCTGGACGACCGATTGGCCCGGGCTTGGATATCGGTATCGGTTGAGAGCCGCTGGAGCTTTTCATGTCAAAAGAACCAGGTTCGAAGGACGAAGATGCCTGGCGCGAATGTGACGAGGGCTGTGGGGGTGAAACACTCTCTGGATGTGGAAAACCTTGGTGCATTGAGGGAATTGGGTCAGGACCAAACGGGAATCCAGGTGGAAGTTGGGAGGGAGGTGGGAAAGGCCGGCCACCTATAGGACCTCCTAGCCCAGGAGGTGGTGCCGGTATGCTACCGGGACGATAGTTGCTAGGTCCGGGGGGAAACATTGGATCGTGCATTCGGCCGAAGCCACCATGAGCCATCGGCGGCAACCCAGGTGGATATTGCATTCCTAGCGGCGGCATGCCTAAGTTGTTAAATGGATTCTGATGCAAACCTGGAGGGCTTTTCATTGCTGCGTGTAAAGGTGACACCGGTTGCATGGAAGGTCCAGCACCTATTGGTCCCGCAGAAGAAGCCTTGCTGGGAGGGCCGATAGGACCAGGACTAGAGTGGATGGGCGTGAGTGGATGCGGCGAAGCTGCTTGACTGGCGCCTGAAGCTGAGTGAGAAGCCTGGGAAACTGATCGTGTTACCTCTTGAGAAACAGAACGAGGTTTCATGGGTGTCGGCGCTTTCGGGAGAACTGGCGTAGCAACTGAAATTTGTGGCGAAGGATGATTTGCTGGGACATGCTGGGGCAATGCGGGTATAGAGATTGGGTGCTGTTTCTTCGCAGGTTGAGTAGGAATAGGAGCCACCACGGCCGAGGCCTTCTGAGTTGCTTTCTCCTCCTGTTTTAGCTTTTCTTTAGCCTCCCGTTCAGCCTTAGCTTGGGCTGCTCTCTGCTCCTTTTCTCTCTTGTCTTTCTCATGCTTTTCCCGTCTCTCTCGAGTCTCGCGCTCCTTAAGTTCGCGTGCCTCTTGTTCCTTGCGACGTTGCTCTTCCTTAAGTTTTCTCTCTCGTTCCTTAAGCTCGCGAGCTTTTCGTTCTTGCTCAGCCTGCTTTTCCTTCTGCTCGAGAGCACGCCTTTGGCGCTCAGCTTCCCTTCTCAGCCGCTCTTCCTCTTCCGCTTTCCTCTGGGCGTCCTTTTTCTTGCGCTTCTCATCAGCTTTCCGTCTGGCCTCCTCGATTTTCTTCTGCTCTTCGGCGTGTCGGGTAGCCTCTTCTTCGGCCTTCTGAGCTTCTCGCCTTGCTCTCTCTTCCAACTGAGCCTGTTTCTTCTGAGCCGCCCTATCCTTCTTCTTCTGGGCCTCCTTCGCTCTCTTGGCTGCCTGCTGTTGTTTCTTGGTGTCCTCCTGCTCGAGCTCTTCAAGCAGTTTATCTTGCCGCTCTCTCGCAACCTTCTCGCGATACGCGGTAAGAACTCTCTGCTCAAACATACGAGCAGCGAATATCTGAAACATTCGACGGCCCTCTTCCATGCGTTGCTCCTCGGTCATGGTATCCTGAAAGAACTTTATCAGCTAAACATGAAGCGCAAGGATCTGATTAGCGTATACCTCTTCCTCTTCATAGTCCTCATCCTGACTATCGTACTCCTCTTCCTCCTCTTCCTCTTCTTCGTACTCGTCCTCTTCAGGAGAAGGATGGTTATGAGGATTAGGTATACTGCTGCCGTTAACAGCATGGCCATAACCCGCAGCGTAATGATCCTTAGCGTCTTCCTCCCGCGCCATCCTACGCTCAGCTAGCTGCTCCATCATTTCGATGAATTTCTTCCCGTCGTTCTTCAACAGGTCGTCAGCTACAGTGAGAATTCCGCCTAAGAACGTTAGTCAAACTGCGTTTTGGCTATACACGTTGGAGCAGCCTGTATTATGTAGTACCTATATGCATACCTTTAACAGTGAGGCTTTGGCCGAAAGTGAAGAAGTCTTGTTGTAAGGAATCCCGAGGCATCTCTTCAGGCTCGTCTTCTTCCTCATCCTCTTCATCATCTAAATCGTCCTCTTCGCTGTACTCGTCTCCATCATCTTCCTCGTCATCTTCTTCGTCGTTATCCACGTGTTCTACTATGCGACCACGTGACGGGTGATGATTGGAATATCTGGACGGTATAGATCCTGGTGGGTGTAGGCCGCTCATGGGTCCAAACCGTTTGGGAACGTCAAACATTGAAGTGCCGCCTGGGTGGTTATGAGGTTGGTTTGCGAAGGACTCGAGCTCCTCATAATATGCATCGTATAGTCCTTCAAGCTCCTCCTCAATAGCGGTCCGCTTGCGCCCACAAACAGAGCAGCTACAGGTGTGCTTCTGTTGTTCCTTCATCTTCTTGAGGACGGTATCCTTCTCGACCTTAACGAGGGATTTCCGCTCATCTTCTTTCAACCCCAACCAGAATTGCTTGATCCGCTCGCGTTCCTCAGGACCTGAGGTATTCCATATCTTCTCCTTAGACATGCCGGACGGCCGCGATTGCCCAGACTGACTGACGGTTCCCTTCTTCTTCTTCTTCTTGGACTTCTTCGAATTAGGCGCAGACCCATTGGCCTGAAGTTGATCATCATCGTCATCTTCGTCGCTCTCAGTCTCTTCACCCCAGTCGCCTGAATCATGTACGTGATTAGCCGAGCCTTGCTGTGCTAGCAGGGTGTGGTCATGATGAGAATGATGCGCGTTCTTGGTAGATGCCTCGGATTGATGTGGCGGCGGTGCACTCGCGGTCGAAGCCGGACTAGGTAGGCTATTCGCAGCAACCTCTTGCGCTTGCTTTGCAGCGGCTTTAGCAGCAGCTTTGGCCCGCCGCTTCTGCTTCTTCGGGTTTACATGCAGCGCCGGCTGGGCTTCCGAGGACGTCGGTGGAGCCCCTCCCCTTGAAGATGATGTAGTCGTTGGAGAAGGCTGGGCGGGAGGAGTGGATGCCGAAGATTTGGGCACTTCTATGTACTTAGTACCATCCTTGTTCGTGTACTTTGCCGTAGTCTTGGGCTGCGCAGCAGAAGCCTGCGATGCCGGCTGTCTGTTGTTGGCAGGCATTCCGGAGGATGTCTAGGTGGCAAAGCTAACGAGAGTCATGTAGGAAAATGTGAGTTCGGTTCGGCGATCGGGTGAGATGCGGTCGTTCCCTGCAAAAAAGGTGAATGAGTACCTTGTGCTTTAAGGAAAAGGGATAAATGACGAATCAGTTTTATCATTGAAAGAACAAGCTACAAGTGAAGAGGGTTCTTCTACCTCTAGTTGCCTCAGTAACATTTGTCGCAATCTATGAAAGCTCAGGTGGGACAGGCTGATAGATAGATTGGGGAGGAGCAGGGAAACAGTTAAACGAACAAAGTAGGTTGGATTTAATTTCCTCGACGAGAAAACTGTTGGTTATCGACTCTGTTGACGCGGTTCGTTCGTTTCGGCTTTGGTATCTGATATGATGCCCCTCCTCTCTCTCTCAACTCTTTCTCTAAAGGGAAATTGACAGTAGGCAGTCCGGGCCTTAACTGAGCAAGTACACCTTATTCACGCATTCACTCGATTTCACTCGAATATCGGAAGGTCCTAATGTACCTTGGTTGGCTAGGTTGATTTTATCGTAAGAATGGCAGTCGCTCGAATGTTGAATGTTGACAATCGGCGAGATATACGGGGTCAGTATGTATGTACGTATGTAGCCTACATCTGAGACTCTAACGTTAAAGTGTGGTTGAGATGTTGGCTGGCTGGGTCTCCCTCCACACCCAAGCACAAGCAGTTTGCATATGCTGTTTAGCCACAACAATTTACCTAGATCTAGCCTTTAGTTAGGTACGTAGCTAATAGAACAAACCTTGTGGCTTGCTCCCTTGTCGCTTGACACCCTTGACACCCATATTAGCTTGTCAGCTGTATCTACATATGCTCTAATTGCGTTTAAGCATGATAATCATTTATGACATACCATTTTCTTATGTCTGTTTAATTTTATTACATAAGCCAACATGACTCTTTCATAGTCCCTAGCTACTTCGTATGCTGTTTATGTCATAGGTAACTAGCCTCAACTAACAGTGAAGGCTAAGCCCTGAGAAGAGTGGATCATCTGTTGCACCTTCCAGGGGGTTGTGTTTCAATTTGGACACTCTGACACTACGGACGATGATGAAAGAAATCCAAACTCAGCCACTCTTCAATACCTACTACTGCAACTACTAACTACTATTCGCTTTACTACGTAGTATCACGAGACTCGCCTTGAGGGTTGAGCGTTAGCGAGATGGATGGTTGTAGTATGTCGACCGATAACTAATTGACTGCTGAATCCTGGATGCTCACCTGATCTAACTAACTAATTAGAGATAACTAAGCAAAGCATCTTCAAGGCTTCCGATTATCTAAGGGTGACTGACCTACGAAGTCTGATTGGCATCATCTGTTAGAAGTAACCATCCGTTACTACCTAAGTAGGTATGTAGTTCACCATACCTATAACCGTTCGCTCGAAAAGATTGCACACAAGCTACTGATGCCCCTGAAGATCTTGGGTTTCTACAGGATAGTGGGTGATGGGAGATTTGGGCGCCGTGGCATTTTTATGGGTTATCACACCTAACCTCCGAACTAATTAAACATATTGCTATCTATTGTGAATCAATTCACAGCACGCTGTGTCATCTAGCAATACAACAATAGCGAGAACCATTTGAAGACATTAACCTAATGTGAATTATAAACCAACTAATACTCTGCCTTTGCGTATCTGCGTTGTAGGGTACTCCGTAACGCATTCCGTAAGGCACCGATGGATGGCCGGTCTTACATCTCAATTATTGCCGAGCCCGTCAACTGCCGCGTGACTTCGTAATATATTGGTCGTTCGGTCCTACCGAGATAGCAGAACGATCATGATAGTATGACAGTGTAATGTTAAGCAGCCCGACCACGGACCCGAGTGGTCAATTTCTGTCAGCATCGGCCCAGCCGTCTCTAGCCTCTTCGGACGCGAGCAATATGGTGTGGTAGGACGCAGAATTGAGGCAACTTTCTCCTACCTATGGCAAGTGGAGAGGGGTTTTAAATGGATGGAGGCCTTAGGCTGTGATACTGCACTGCATTGGTATCCCGAGACCTGCAGTCGTTCGTTGATCTCTAAGCCAGGCTCGTCAAGATCGAGGCGGTCTAGGTCCATGGTTGCCACATCGAAATTACTTGTCTCTAGTGTATTCATTGGTGGATGAAGGTTGGTTGGTTGAAAGGGTGATTTGAGAAGTCAAGTGGGAGTGGTGCATATTGGTCAGTCTTAACCTAGAGCTTAAGGGACCTTGCAGGACAACTGCCCCCAGTCTTGGGCAGGCTGAGAATTCCCAAAGACAAACTAGATTTGGATACCGGCAGCTGGAGTTACATACATATATTAGTTTAGGACCCTACTTATGTATGTAGCGTGCGTCATGTAATTACTCTACGTACACGTCGATGCTTGAATAATTGTTAGCCGAAACGTTAGCTGGTACGGGATGGCTACCGATAGGCAGTATATGTGATCAACTCTGGGATTATTATCTCGATACTTGTAATTGCTTGCTTTTATATAGCATTTTAAAGTATATAAACAGTTTCGATAGTATTATGCAAACCCTGGCTAAAGGTTTCCAAGAAGTAATTCTGACGGTTTCGGCTTACATTATTTCAAGCATTAGAGTGTAATCAGAGCTATATTATACCTAAGCTTCAGACCCCTTAGATATCTGTGAGACAGCCTGGAGTAGGAGAAACTTCTTATGTTATAGTAGATACATTTCATAATTAGCTTAATTCTATAGTCAATTCTAATTGTATTGACCTTCAAGTAAGGGACAGATGAGAGGCAGACGGTGGACCTGTCAGGCTCCTTGATGATATCTGTCGTCAGAGTCATGAGAGTAAGCATCGTGATAACTCCGCCATAATTTGAGAGGGATGTTTCAAAGCCAACCAGGGCCTGTAACGTAGCAGCAATAGAGCTAACTAGGGGCCGTTGCTTGTAGAATTCCTGCACATGTCGGTGGCGGGTACTTGCAGCCAGCTAAATCGCCCAGGATCATGTGTTCAACACCACGTAAGAGTACATAGAACAAAACAAAAACATTAAGAAACGAAACAGATGGGATATGTTCATTTCTTACTTGATAGAAGTTGCCTTCGATTCATCTGTAGGTGCAAACTCAAATTTAAAATTGACTTTGCCAACATCGAATGATGAATGGTATGTTAGCTGCTCTCAACTGCTATTTTACTACGTCAAGGCGCTATTTTTAATCCTTTCGGTACCTACGGTAATTGTATTACATGTATGTATGTATTGTAACTGTATAGTTCCTCTTTAGTGGTAAGAACTAAACTCTCCGAAGCTGAAAAAAATGCAGGGCTTTGTTCAGCAATGCCAACCAGACCAGGCAGCGCCACTAACGAATGACACGAGCAAACGCGAAGAAACTGGGCGAAGAAACTGGAGCCCATTCCGAAGAGGACCTTTGACATAAGTGCTGGAAAAGAGCAAATGAAACTAGAGACTCCAGGACATTCATTAGCGTAGAACCAACTAACACCAACCTTACTTTTAAAGGTTACCTAACCTGCCAGTCTCCCTTCAATTACCTAATTCATAATATCTAAGGGTACTGTAATAAATCATTCAACCCATCAGAGGAAATTCTTTGGGCACTTTTATATTAAGAGACCAAGGAGACCAATGCGCGGAGGGACAACAGTCCGCAGCCCGCGAACCCCGGTCCGTTTTACTAAAGCCCGATCACCGTTATATTTTCTTATCTAGTAGTAGGTAGTGACGAGAGCAGTAGCAGCAACAAGCAACGGGTTCAGGCATTGTGAGTAACAGTAACTTAAATCTTTTTTCCCTCGTATTCAACAATTCTTCACATTTTTGTTTATTACATAGCCGCCTTTTTAGATTATTTTTCTCTCCCAACCCTAACGTTACTTTGAGGAAAACCGTAGAAACGAGCTAAAGAATCGGACTAGCCGCAATCTCGTGACAGTTTATTTCCCATCAACTTTCTGACGCGCGCCGTGGAGGCCTCGAAACCTTACGTCGATAAATAGCTAAGACGGTGTACGGAATACATATTCGGTTCTTCTTTTTATTTCCGGAACTTAGGTGTCGAACAACTCGATTGCGCTACATCCGATATAACCCCAATCGTTCGTTATCCATTGAAGGATTAACACAGGCAAGGGGAGAGCGTAAATAGATCTACTGATCATTCGAGCTCCTCGGCGTCTCGCCAACCTCGGTTTCTTCGGTGACGACACAATTTCAATAACCAGCAGCCGTTGCTATTGGTCCAATCTACCCGAAACGATGGCGAGTTCAAATCAACAGAACGTTATTCGGAGGTGAGTTTGTTTCCGTAGAAGGTAGACTATACCACATTTTGAACTCAATTGGATTCATCTCAACTTCCTTCGGCATTTCCCCATGGAGGAAGCCATTGGGCAATACGAGTAGGAAGTGGGCGGCCTCAGTAGGCAAGATAAAAATAATACAGCCACCACAACCTAGAGTTACATGACGGGGGCTTCGGCGAGGGAGGGAGGCATTGGACCGCTATCTACATCTTCGGGGCAGTCATGGACTAATCCAATTCCACATCAAATAGGAAACTAGTAATCATAGGCGATGGAGCTTGCGGCAAGACCTCTTTACTGAGCGTCTTCACTTTGGGATATTTCCCTACTGTGAGTGGCCATCACCATTGTATTTCCCTATCCTAGCACAGCAACCGCTAACATAAATACAGCACTACGTAAGCACTACCGAACTTCTAACAGAAACCAGCTGCCCAATTAAAGAAGATATTCGAACTATACGACTGACCGAGCCTCCAATCTCCAGATACCCACCGTGTTCGAGAATTATGTTACAGATTGCAGAGTAGACGGCAAGTCCGTACAGTTGGCATTATGGGATACAGCAGGACAAGAAGATTACGAGCGTCTGCGCCCGTTGGCCTACGCCAAGGCACATGTCATTTTAATCGGCTTTTCGGTGGACTCTCCAGATTCTCTGGATAACGTGAAGCATAAGGTGCGTTACCTACACCGCGACGTTTCGATTTTCGGTAATCTATGACCGAAAATCGTTCAAATCACATCCCCTCCTTACCAAGAAAACGTCATCATATATCGAAAACGAATTTTAAAAAAGTGGACAATGGGGTTATAACTAACCGCGTCCCAAATCACAGTGGATAGAAGAAGCAGCAGAACGATGCCCTGGGGTACCAATCATCCTAGTAGGGCTAAAGAAGGATTTACGCGACGATCCGGTAGCGGTCGAGGAAATGCGAAAGAAGAGCCTACGATTCGTGACGGAACGGCAGGGAGAGTCGATAGCCCAGGAGATCGGAGCCCGCAAATACCTCGAATGCTCGTCGTTGAGCGGCGAAGGTGTAGACGACGTCTTCGAGGCCGCCACGCGCGCCGCCCTGCTGACGTTCGAGAAGGGCGAAGGCGCTGGCTGCTGCGTCATCTTATGAGCGTCTATAACGAGCGAACGAAGAAACCGGAGATGGGGACGGCCAGAAACCGACATGGAAGGGAATGATGTCGACGAGATTGGAAGATGGGGGGGAGAAAGACTTGGGGCCGGGTGCGACGGGCTTGGTGTAGTTAATATGCGAATAAATAGGCTGGGGCGCCGTCAAGGGGATAATAGGGAGGAGGGGATGCGGGATAAGAGTGACATCTACCGATCGATCAATCAATTGATCGACTACAGACTGGCACTGACGACGAGCTCGCACAAGCTACCCTAATTCCACCGAAACATCGGCTCGGCGCACCATCATCGACCCTGACTCCGTTCCTTCGTTTCACCAAAAAAGAGAGAGCGGGTATAGACAGATTGTTGAACAAAATGAACGAAGAGGAACTCTCAAATGTACGATCGCTCGAAACGAGAGAGGGAAGAGGGAGGAGGGAGGCAAAAAAACAAAACCCATAATGAAGATTGAGGCTGTCTAAATGATGGGTTATTTTTTTTTAAACAATCACCGAGGGGACGGAACGAAAACTCTTGCCATCATATAGAAGCGGAAGGAAAGTTAACTAACTACATAGGAGATGGCAGGGGACGGACAGTGGGAGACTGGAGTTCAACCGGAGCTATATATCAAATCATATTGTTTGTTTTGTCTCAGATTATTATATGTGGCGCATGGCAGCAGCGGCAGCGACAGCGGCAGCAGCATCTGGAACTAATTTGAGGCCTGATAGATATACTGAAAATCTTATTGAAACGCCGGGGTCCCAGTGAACCGTGAAAATACAGAGACGTAGAGTAGAGTATGCAACGACATCATAGTCATGTATGTACTTCGTAGTGTATCGTACAAGCAACTTCAATGTGCCACAGCATAAGGGCAAGCACACACCTACTACTGCTATCGAGCAGGATACATACATACCACAGATGCTCTTTATGTACATACAGAGTGTTCATGTCTGTCCATCTCCCTCTATTTTGTTTCCGTCTATTCATTCGCGGGCGTAACGTAACGTACGTAACAGACGAGTTCAATTAACCTAACCAACTCATTACCGCGTCCAGCCGTGGTTCCACGCCTCGCGCGCCGGCGTCTCGGTCTGCAGCCGCGCATACTCGATAGGGATGCCATGGTGGCCGTACAGCCCCTTCTTCTCCATCGTCAAGCGGTACAGGAAGCCCTCGTCGCGGGTGCCGGGGCCGCTAGTCTTGCGGAGTTCCTCGCACGCCGAGTGCATGGATTGGTACATCCTGAAGTAGTCAGCGGCGGCACGTAAATGCACAATGATGCCTGTAACCCCTCGCGCTTTATACAATGCAGAGAGGGAAACAGAAAGATTAACGATAAACTCACCTATTCAGCTCCTTCTCTTTCCCCTCGCGCTCCCGCCGCTGGAACAGCAGCCACGCCCGGTGGATCGTCCAGTGCCGCAGGTACCGGTTGCGGGCGAAGCGCAGCGGGGCCGGCACCGCCCGCGGCATCGACGACTTCAGGTTCATGATGCGCGCGTCGGGCTCCTCGGCCCCCTTCTTCTTCTTCTTTCCCCCGCCGCGCTTCGCCTGCTGGCTCCCGCCACCGGGTGCGCGGAGGGTCCGAGTCGTGTGCATTGCTCGGGTGGTTGTGACGGCGGCGGCGGTGCGGCGGCTGGTGGAGGCAGGAGGAGCAATAAGAGATGCGGGTATGGGCTTGGGTGTGGGCGTCAGGGAGAGCCGAGTGAAGAGGGTCCGGAGGCTGGTTGAGGAGGCCATGGTCGGTCGGTCGGTTCGATGTGAGGTTTTTGTAGAGCCCGCTATGATCGAGGTTTATAGGTGCCGCGATAGGTATTCGTCGTCGGATTCGTAGCTTGATCCAGGATCGGACCTCGTCGACAGGAAGCTCCTTTCACTTGTTCGACTTCTCTGCTTCGACCCCGACAATTACGTCTTCTCCTATAGCAGCAAGGGGGCCGTAGCTCGAAGCTCTTCTGATTTCCCTCGTCGGCCTTTTCGAGCTTCTCCAGGAGCTGGCTGGAAGGCGGGGTGGAGGGGAAATTGCTAGAACGGCCCTAGCTCTCTCCTCGAGTATGTATAGGTTTTTACACCGAGTTGTGACAAGCTTCGTCAAAGCCGCGTTCGTTCACAGTATATCGCAATGGTAGTAGCAAAGGTCGTGTCTTTGCTGCCAAGATAGAAAATTAGCGTTGTAACTTAGCTGCAGGGCATTTTGGTTGGTTGGTTATCAGCCCCATCTATTCAACACGATACTGTGTTATCTGAGATTCATCTATGCAATAACTATTTATCGGGACACGAAGTATATAGGTATCGGGTTATGCAGATGCTGGAGTGTGGCTCAGTGAATTCGCGTAGCGTCCGTCTTGGCGCGATGATCCCCCTCTAACTATGTAACCACTTGGTACTGATAAGAGCTTATCTTTAGTTATATGATAGACGTAAGGCAACTCCAATGGTAGTAAGAAACGACATCATAGGAGAAAAAAGAAAGGTATATAAAAGCTTGAGGTAAACTAAAAGTAAATGAAGGAGATTTAATTTTAGATAGTAGTATATCTAGATGATACATCTGCTAGTTAGCATACTAGTTCCATAAGTAAACATTAAGTATCGCCATAGCCCTCAAGGCAGGAACACTCATTCTCTACTACGGTAGCATCACCGCCACCCCAAACTACATAACTGCTATGAAGATTGGATTCATCAGTAGTGAAAAGAGGCTGAGTAAGGAAGAGTAAAATAAATCACTACGAAATGAATCCATAAGACGGAAACCCAGCGGTTCTTATTCAACAGCGAGGACGTACGCATGCACACTTGAAAGGTTTAGCCACATTGTCTCGAATGGCAGTTATTACTTTCGACAAGAATTATTATCAACCGGCACGGCTCTCTTTTTTCTTGAATTTCCGCAGGGATTCTGATCCCGTTTCTCTCACCATCTAAGGCAACCTCTCCTTGACGGACAAGGCACCTACGTACATGGTATTTAGAAGATAAGCATATAGACACCGATAAAGGTTGTCTACCTTGTATGTTACCTAACATGCACACCTCTGATGTGGAGGAATTAGCAAGTGATACACGACGGGCCTTGATAGGAGCCCCTAATGTGGAAGACACAGACTGGCCTAAAATATTTTACTATACCACTATTGTCCAGGCGTCTATCTTTCGTCAATAACTTCTTGGTCTTCAAATGGTCTCCATGTCCATCAGAGAAGCAGAAGACCTCCAATGAGTATAAATTGGACGGGGTGTGTTCAGTAGTTCCAGCGTCACGGAGATCTCACAGCCGAGACAATTGCACAAGCTGACCTGGAAATTGGATAATGCAGACTGTTGTAACTGTCCCTTCGACATTTTACCTCTCTACCACAACATGAGTTTAATTATAATGCTCACTGACTGAAGTAAGGAGCATGTTTCTAATGAAATGCCTAGAACTATATTGTATAGCTTCATCCTGATTGATCTATGTTAACCCGGGTAGAGCATCTACACTAATCGTGTCTGTCTTATTGACAAGAATGAACGACTTCGCCACGACGATCCATCAGCCGCATTACCTTTGAGTGAACAAGTGCTTGCAATGTTACAAAGCTGTTCCAGGAGGTCTATAGAATAGACAGTCATAGCATTAAATACATCGAATGGTATAAACGTTGGGTTGGCTTTTGATTGGTGTTCTCACGATGACACGGGGTGTATTCATGCATCTGAATGAGAGGAATCATAGTACTAGTATTAACCACAAGCTTGGCTGGAATCTATGAGCCCAACAAGCTGCATAACTCAAAGGTTGCCAAAATACTATCCTGGCTATCTAGGAAGGCAAAATCTGAGGTACCTCTTCCTCAGCGAAGAAGACAAACTAAACTAACGGGCGTGCCACCCCGACTTTCATTGGTGGGAGCATTCCAGCAGAAGCCAGCTCCTGGTACATTTCAAAGATGCTCTCCAACGAATCCACAAACCCATTGAAGCCAAATCTCCGGACTTTGTTCATCGACAACGTCGATCCCTTGATGTACCCATACTCAACCGCGATTGAATTTGGAGTAATTTCGTCGAAAGCGTTGGTCCTTAACTGGCCACCAGACTTATCCATCAGTTCCTGCCATGCATCCTTGTTAGACGGGTCTCTAAACCAATCTGCAAGAGTAAAAGTTGTTCGTAAGGATACTGGTGGCCCGTAACCCAGTGGAGCATCTTTGCCTCCTGCCAAAGCCTTCGAGATGTACCTTCTCTCGCCATCCTCGGGCACTCGCACGCCCTGGGTCACACCAAACCATTCCGCCAACTGTTCGTATAAACGATCCCAAGTCAAGATCCCACCATCTTGGGCATTGAATGCCTGGTTTCGACATTTCTCTTCTAGAACTGCCCATTCGCTAAGGTACCCAGTCAACCTAGCAGAGGAATGGGTAGATTCCCATTGCCACGCATCAAAATCACCTCCAAATTCAAGCGGCTCCCCCTTGTGTGCCTGGATAGCAGCGTAAATAGCAAGAGGGTAAAAGGCGTTAATCGGGCTGCGCGGAGCCATACCAATGACGCCGGCTGGGTGGACTATATTCCAACCTGTTTCTGGGTGTCTCTTGCAGAATGACTTTAGTACGTCCTCCTGGCCATAGTAGAAGTTCTTGCACAAATGTCGTGGCTGCGGGTCAGACTCAACCAATGGATTCCGAGTACGGCCGATATGCATACCGTAACTCTTCCCTCCCGTTTGGAGTAAAATCCGCTTTGGCGAGATGGGTACAGCCTCCAATGCCTCAACCAAGTTTTCAAAAAGAGGAACATTCGCATCATAGATGATGTCTGCGATCTCGGCATCCATGCCAGTTCCCACTTCACGTGGCTCCATGTAGGCGAAATAGAAGACATAATCCACATGGACTCCTGACTCTCTTAGGGCCTGGGCTATCTCGCTGCCGGGGGAGTTCAGGTCAACCTGGATTTGTTTGATATGTGAGTGCAACCCTGGATTGATGATTGAAAGTTGCTGGTCGGACAGCGGGCGACGGGAGACTGTCCAAATCGAAGACCAGCGATCCGGCGAATCGAGTAGGGACCGCAACACATTGAATCCGGAAATTCCATTTGCACCACAGATAAGGGCATTGAGACCCTTAAGGGAGGGATCAAAATTAGGAAGGTTGCGATAAATGCCAGAGTGGCGAAGGGGATAGTTTTCAGAACTCATTTGGCTGGTGCTTGTGAATGAGCATACCACAATGTCCATCAGTAAAGACTGGATGTCTTATCTTGAACGACTTGTTGCGGGCCCTGGACGTCCTTATATAATTATGTTACGGCCAATCATAGAAGCGTCGATCCTGATGCACAAATCATCTAGTACTACAAAGAACCTTAGGCGGCACCGACACAGGGGTAATCGTCTTGGCCTTTGCTCAAAACATCGATGAATGTTAGTCCGCTAGTTTTTTTTATTTTCTAACGCGATGCTACATGAAACTGCCACGTCACCGCATCGCGCAAGCCTCGGGGCTTCTCGCATTCACGGAGCTTCGTTTAATCCAGGCTCTCCACGGTTGTGCAGGCATGAGCAAAAGCAAGCTGCTGGACGCCAAGCCAGCTTCACATGGCACTACCCTCCATGCGCATCATGACATTGCTCGGGTAATTTAGCAAGACCACAGCTCAACTATTCACAAGAGCGGAAAGCTCTTAGGCAGCATGGCTCTAGAGATCAGTGTAATAAGAATTATCTAAGGAAGGCATGCAATATCCATTTCTACTGTTATTCTGAATCCAGCATTTCCAGTCTGGCTCAAAACAGTAGCCACTAGTTATTTTCAGTCTTTCTAATTTATAGAAGCACTGTTATGCTTAGGTAACTTGTAGTTAGTTAAGTAACAGCCAAGTATAGAAATACGGTTTGAAGTCCGTGGAACTTGGTTGGAATGTGCTGGGAGGGGAAACAGTCTTATTTCGTTAAATATCTAACAACAGCCCCACCCGTTATAATTGCTCAAGCCCCGGCTCAAATAGGGGGCGATAATCCGAGCTAGAATTGAAGCCATGCATTAGTGAAATATGTAAGAGCCCGGGGTCCAGTGGATAATATATGTATCCACCAACAATTCACTTGGCATTATTGTCTATGATGGCTCATCTCAAGGCTAGAACAGAGATCACCTCGAGAATAAAATACAAGACTCCGTAGCTTTGACGCCTTCTCGATTCTATCTTTGATTGTAAAATGAATAATAATAATAATAAATAATTGCTTAAAGAGCATAGAAAAATATGTAATTACAATGTTGTATACGTATAATATAAGCCCAGGCTGGCAAGTAACGCAATCCACTTCACCATTCATCCATGTGGATTGCGTTACTTATAATATACCAATACCCTCGATTTAATAAATTGCAATAAACGAAAATGGTTACGTTATATAATAAATTATATTTATTATATAAATTGTTAAGGTATAATATAAATTAAAATAAAGTTATAAATAAAATATAAATTAATATTATAATTTAATTTTTAATATTTTAATGTTTTTTTAATTATTTATTTTTATAAATTTTAATTTCGTTTTTAAATTAATTTTTATTATATTTATTAAATTATTAATTTACGTTATTATTTAATTATATAATTTATCGTTATTTATTTTCATTATTATAATTATTATTATTTTCGATTTAAAATATAAATATATAATTAAAATTTATAATTAAATTATTTTATATTAAAATCGAAAAATTTAATATATTTTAATTATTATAATATTTAAACGAAATTAAAGTTTAATAATTATGTTTTTAATTATTAAAAAAAAACGTTTATATTTAATAAATATTAATTATATTATTAAAAAATTAAAAATTATTTTTATAAATTATAAATATTTAAATATTTTATTTTTTTAATATTAAATTAAATTTATAACGTTATTATTATTAAATTTTAAATTTTTATATTATATAATATATTTATTTAAATTAATAAATAATTTAATAATTATTATATAATTTTATTATTATTTATTAAAATATTTATTAAAATCGTTATAATATTTTTTTAATTTATTAAATAATTATATATATAATTTTAAAAATATTTTTTTATATAATATTTATTATATTAAATTCTTTTAATTAAATTTTTTATTTTATTTATTTAATTATTACGATTTAATTAAATTTTATTAAATTATTATTATCGAAATATAAAATATAATATAATAATAACGTAATAAAGAAATATTTTATTAAATTTATTATAATATTTATTTAACTTTATTTAAATTATATTAATATTAATAAAAAAATAAAATAAATTAAAAAATGTATTAATTTTTAATTTTTAATTTTTAAATTTTATTAATAATTATTTAAAAATAAAAAGATTATTTTAAATATTATTATATAAATTAATAAAATTTTTTTTATAATATTAATTATTTTTTTTAAGTTTTTTAATAACGTATTTAAATAAAATTAAAAATTTTATTATAATATTTAAAATGTATTAATTATAGTTTATTAATTAATAATCGATTTTAAAAATAATAAATTTTTTTGCTTTTTTTATAATTAATTTAAATTTAAAATATTTTTATAAATTTATTTATTTTGAAAATTTTAAATAAATAATTAAAATATAAAACGAAAAATAATTATATATTTAATTATATAATATTAAAAAAGTTATTAAATTTCGTTATTAATAATAATATTAAATAATTTTAAAAAAAATATATATAAAATCTTTTTTAAATAATTTTTATTTAACATAATTTATTAATTATTTTTTTAATTATAATTTATATTTAATTTTATTTATAATATTATAATTATTAATTTTAATTTTAAACGTTTTTACGTTTTTATTAAATAAAAACGTTTTTATAATAAAATTAAAAATATAATTAAAATAATAATTATATTAAATTTTATTATTAAATTTTAAAATTTTATTAATATATTTTATAATTATATTATTAATTATTATATTATTAAAAACGAAATAATTAATTTTATTATAAAAAATATCGAAAAAATTAATAATATAAATAATCTTTTTATTAATATTTTAATTTATATAATATAAAATAACTTTTAATAATTTTAAAACGATTTTAATAAAAAGATTATTTAAAATATTTAAAAGATAATTATTATTTAAACGTTATTTATTAAAAATAATATATATTAAATTAAAATAAATTTTTAATATTTAAATAATATTATTTTTATTTTTATTAAAAGAATTAATAATAAAAATATTAATTATAATATAAAAATAAAAATTTAAATATTTAAAGATTTAATGTAATTTCTTTTTTAATAATTTAAAATATATAATTTAAATTAATAATTTAATTAAATAATAATTTTTTAAATTTTTATTTAATAAAAATTTTAATAAATATATTTATAATTATTTATTTTTATAAATTTTTAAAATTTAATTTAAAATAATTAATAAAAATTAAAAATTAAAAAAAAATTCGAAAAAAAATACGTAATTTAATTTTTTAAAATAAAAATAAAATAAAAATAAAATTAATAATTAATATAATTTTAAATATTAAAAAAATAAAATTATTAATTAAATATAAATTATATTTAATATATATTTAATATATTTATATTTAAATATTATTTTTTAATATATTATATTTAAACTTTTAATTTTAAGTTTTATTAAATTTAATTTTTTATAAATAAATGCATTTTATAAATAAAATCGTTAAAAATTTTAAATTTAAAAATTAATATAAAATTAATATTTAATTTTTAATTATTAAAAATAACGTTAATAATATTAAAATTTAAAGTTATTATAAAATAAAATAATTTAAATAAATAATTAAAATAAATAATAAAAGATTTTATTAATAATTATTAATTTATTAATATATATAAATAATAAATAAATAAATAAATTATAATTTATTTAAACTTTAAGATTTTTTATTTTAAAGTTATATTTATAACGATAATATTAATTAATTATTAATAATAAAATTTATTAAGTTATATTTAATAATAACCGATAATTATTAAAGGTGGTTTCGGTAAATTGCGTTATAAGTTACGTAATATAAAAAAATCTTATATAAGTTACGTTGTAAACTTAATGGCCATTATTTGGTTGCCACGGCGTTGCAGTGGTGGCGTTACTTGCCAGCCTGTATAAGCTACGGAAATCTATCTATTTATCTTGCCTTGTGAGCTTAGTGAGCTGCTCTGGATCTAGCTACTGACTGCAACATTAACGGGAGTACGATGCCTTTGTCGTTATAAGTAATAACTTCTCGTTTATTTCGAATTCCGCTCCGCCTATTTTCGAGCCCGGCTCCTTCAGTGCCTGGACTATTACCTTTCGGGACAGAGAGGCACATTTTCTTCGGTTAGCGATCTGGCTTCAACAAGCGGAGTTTTGAATGGCATCACAGATGTTCCTTGGCTGACCAGTGTTCTGCTCATCGCGGACTCCCGACTAGGCCGAGTCGGCCGTTTGGATATCTCGACCGAGCATGATGAAGATTCTCTAATTTCCCTCCATGAACGATATAACCAACTTCAGACTCCGGGTTTGGTATCAATGGCTATAACATGCATGATCCCTACCTGTATTATATTGATCTTACAGTAACCTTCGCGCTATTTACAGCGTTTCAATAACACCCGGGGGGTATCTCGTAACTGGAACCGTACTTGAGTTACTGGCATCTAATGTATCCGGGATTTGCTTACATGATTTTACTATTACACCGAACGGCGGTATTCTCGCTTCAACCAACACTGGTAACACACTTGTTTACGTTAACTTGACTACGGGAAAGACTAGGGGCATTTTGAGCGGCTTGATCATCTAACTATCTCTGGTGTTACTGCAGCTGTATTTGGCTGGGGATGTGTGAACTTCAATACTTTCTTCGTTACTGCATCAAGCACTACAGTCAAGAGCTAAACGGAAGATGCGAGACTGGTCGTTGTTAATGTTGGAGTGGGCTTGTGGTAGAAGTGAGATGTGGTGGGCTATCTGGAGATCTCGTTGATCTAACCTAGGTTCTTCTTCTCAGCGTAGCGTTTAAATGTTCAGGAACTGAACTTTGTAATGGAAGATTATTCGGCTTCAAGGGCCTTATGCTATGCGAGAGACCAATTGACGTGCGTGACAAATTAAAGCATATGTGCTGAGGTTGGCTTCATAGGCTCGGATATTCCCTTGGCGCTAATAATTTTTTGAACTATGATGACCAAGGTCCCCGACAATGGAAATCACATCATCATCGCTGGCATTAATAACGGTGGGTGGTGCCCTCTTCTTCGAGTAGGCCCCCAGCATTACGTTGAGATGATGGCATGGGCCAATCGCCCTTTAACTAGGCCCTATCAGGTCCGCTTTTAAAGTCAACTGCACTAAAGTCGGCATCGCCTTATAGCTGGTCCCGACTCGTCCGGGATTTGACTGTATCTTAAAGATACTGGTTTGGAATAAAGGAGATAAGTGAACACTAGGGTATGCCGCGTTTCGGAAAGCTTTTAAAGTTCCGTGAAAGGCGAGGACAGCTTGCCTTAAATCTCAGGCTGCCGTATGTATATTTTGTATTATGCTAATGCGTTATCTTTTAGCTAATTAGATCTTTAAGATCGATGTAAAGTTACGATAACTTAAGTTTTTTTAATAATTTTTCGTTTTTTATATATTATAAATATTATATTTTAAAATAAAATAATTCGTAATAAATTTAAAATAAACTTAATAAGTTTAAAGTTTTATATACGTTAAATTTATAAGTTAATATATAAATAAAAATTTTTTTTATTTTTTTTTAATTTAAAACGAAGTTATATAAATTAAAACCGATAAATTATTTTATAAAAATTACTTTATAAAAATTACTTTATAAATACATTTTAATACGCTTTTTATATATATATTATTATTATTATTATTTTAATTATTTATAAAAGAGTTATATATATATAATTTAATATAATAAAAGTTTTAAATATTATAATTTTTTTAATTAAAATAATAATAATAATATACGATTAAAAAAAATCTTTAAATTTATAAAATAAACTTATAAACTTATAAACTTATAAACTTATAAACTTATAAATTTATAAATTTATAAACTTATAAACTTATAATTTTATAAATTTATAAATTTATAAAATAATTTATAAATTTATTATTTTATAAATTTATAAACTTATAATTTATAAATTTATAAACTTATAACTTTATAAACTTATAACTTTATAAACTTATAAATTTATAAAGTAATTTATAAATTTATAATTTTATAAAGTAATTTATAAACTTATAAATTCGAATTAAATTACGTAAGTTATTTATTTAAACGATTATTTAATTCGTATATTATCATTATTACTTTAATTAAAAAAATTATAATGTTTCGAGCTTTTTTTATATAATATTATTTTTAAACGACTTTTTTCGAAATAATTAAAATAATAATAATAATATACGAATTAAATAACCGTTTAAATAAATAACTTATATAAATTTATTTAAACGTTTTTTTTTAATATATTATAATTATTTATTATATCGTTAAAATTATAACGTTTCGAGTTTTTATTATATAATATTACTTTTAAACGACTTTTTTTAAAATAATTAAAATTATATTAATAATATATTAATTATAAAAACATTTAAATAAAATAATTTTAATATATAAAGCTTTTTAAACTTTAATTTTATAATTATTATTTTTAATTAAAGTTATAATAAAAATATATATATATTTATAATCGTTATTTAATTTTAAATTTAATAATTTAATTATTTTTTTAATATATATTTTTATTAATTAATTATTAATAAAAACGTTATAAAAGTAAAAATCGATTTATATAAAAAAAACGTTACTTTTAATATATAAAAAGTCGAAATTTATTAAATTACATTAAGCTTTTTTCGATTAATATTTAAAATTTATAAGTATTTTTTTATATTAAATTTAATAAATACGTAAAATATAATTAATCGAAAAAAGCTTAATATATAAAGTAAAAAATAATTTAAACGTATAAAATAATATCGTCGTTTAACTTATTAATAATAATATAAAAGCTAAAAATAATAATTATTTTATAATTTTTAAAACGTAAAAAACTTAAATAATTTTATACGCTTAATATATAATTAAAAGTTTATTATTAAATTTTCTTTTTAAAATATATTAAAAGATTTTTTTTTAAATTTAATAAATTTTATTTAATATTATAAATTTTTATTTAATTATATAAAATTAAATTTAATAATATTTAATTTTTCTTTTTATATTTATATTTATTTCTTTAATTAATATTCGATTTAAATTATAACTTTTAAAATTAACTTTAATTAATATTTTATTATAAAAGTTAATTATAATAAAATTAAATAAATATATTTTAAAATAATATAATATAAAAATTACGATAAATTATTCGTTTTAATAATCGATTTTATTTTATTTAATCGTAATCGATAAATTTATATAACTTTAATTATATTAATAATTATAATTTATCGTAATAAAAACGATAAAAATTAATAAAATTAATTAAAAATTTTTTATTATATATAAAATTAACTTTAAAATTAATATCGAAAACGTTAATAAAAAAAAACAAAAAAAGATATTTAATATTTCGATTAACTTTTAAATATATAATTATAAATAAAAATAAATTAAAATAAATAAAATATTTATTCGCGTTTATATAAAAATTATATTTTATAAAAAAATTATATTAATTAATATTTTAATAAATAAAATATATTTAAATTATACGATATTAATTAAATATTTATTCGAAAAAGTTAATATTTAATAAATATATCGAAAAAGATAATGAAATTTTATAAAATTAATTACGATTAAAAATAATAAAAATATATAAAATTTTACTTTATATTAAAAAAAACTTATTAATATTAAAATAATTAAAATTTTATATTTTTAAATTTATAAAAATAATAACGTAATTTACGTTAACTTATATATTAAAATTAAAAAATATATTATTAAATTTAATTAAAATAAAAAGAAATATATAAAGAAAAAAACGATAAAATTTAATTATAAAAATAATAATAAAAATAAATTTCTTTTAATTAATAAAATTTAAAAATTAAAAATTAAAAAGAAAATTAAGTTTAAAATAAAACGAATTAAAAAAAACGCAAAAAATAAAATTAAAAATAACGAAATTAAAAATAAATTAAGTAAAAATAAAATAAAAAATAAAAAAGCTTTAAAAATTAAGTTTAAATATACGAAATTAAATAAAGTTAAAGTTAATAATAAAAAGTTTAAATATAATAAACTTTTATTTTTAATTAAAACTTAAGCTTTTTTCGAAAACGTATATATTTAATTATTTCGAATAAAATAAATTAAATATTAAAATTAATTTAATAAATTAAAGTAATTTTAATTTAATATAATTAAATTAAAATTATTTAAAATTATAAAGTTTTTTTATAATTAATTTTTTATTATTATTATTTATTTTATAATTTTTATAATAAATATATAATTAAATTAATATATATATTTATTTAATTTAAATAAAATTAATATTATTTATTTTATATAAACTTTTTATTATTTAATTAATTTAAAAATAATATATTTATTTTTAATAAAAAATTAATTATTTATAATCTTTTTATTTAATTTCGTTATATTTTAAGCTTTTATAATATTATTCGTATTAAGGTTATATAATAATATTAAATTAAAATTTAAAAGATTTTTAAAAATTTCATTATAATAATAATTATTTTTTTATACTTTTTAATTAATAATAACTTTAATAAAAGTTTTATTAAAATATATTCGTAAAGATAACTTTTTAAATATATATATTATTTTAATTATAACTTTTAATTAAATTTAAAAAAAAGTTTTTAAATATATTATTTATACGTTTTATATATTCGTTATAAATAAATATAACGTTATTAAATAAATATTAATTTAAATTAATTAAATCGAATTCGTTTAAATGTAATTATATTTTATTAAGTATAATTTAATTAATCGAAATTTAATAATTTATAATAAATTTAAAATTAAATATTATATATAAAATAAAAAACTTATTAAATATAATATAATAATAATTAAATTATATATAAATATAATATATATTTTAAACTTAAATAAAGTTAAAAAATTCGTTTCGAATTATAAATATATAAATATAAAGTAACGTAATTTAATTAATAAAATTATCTTTACGTTAAATTTTTTTTTATTTAAATTAATTAAAAAAGCTTTATAAAAGTTAATTTCGATAAAATTTAATTTAATTAAATAAATATAAATAAAATTTATACGTTAAAAAATAAATTACTTTTTATATAATTAATATTATTAGTTTTTAATGCGTTAATTTTTAATGTTTTTATTATAAAATTAATAATCGTAAAATAAAATATAATTTAAATTTAAAATAATTATTTTAAAAAAATTAAATATATTATTAATAAAAGTATTTTTAAATCGATTTATAAATCGATTTAATTATATTCGATTAAAGTTAATGAAACGAATTATATATAAATATCGTTAATTAAAATTTACGTTCGAAAAGATATAATGTATTATAACGATATAATAAATTTCGTTATTACGATTTAATTAAATAATAAAAAATAAAAATTTTATTTAATTTATTATTTAAAAGTATTAATAAAAAACCGAATAAATAATTAAAATTAAAATGTCGTAATAAAATAAAATTATATATTAAATATATATATTAATATCAATATATATTTTAAACTTATATAATTATAATTTATAATAAGTATTAATTAAGAAAATATAATTTAAGTTAAATATAATTTATTTATTTTTTTTATAATATAATTTAATTTTTTTTATAACGTAATCGTTATAAAATTCTTTAATATATACTTTAAATATAAAGTTATAAAAAAGATTAAAAAAGTATTATTATATATAAATATAAAGCATTTTATATTTTATATAATTAATTATATTTTTAATAATACGTTTTTATTTAAAAAACACTTATAATTAATTTAATTAAATATTAATAATTTTAAAGTTAAATTATCGATATATATTAAATTTGTATTTTATTATATTTATATCGTAAAGAAAAATTATAAATCTTTTTAATTAAAATATACGAATTAACTTTTTATTAATTAATTTTTATTTAAAATAAAAGTTACGTATTCGTTATTATATACGTTTAATTATTTTTAATCGTATTTAATTAAACGTAAATTTTTATTTATAAAGTTAACGAAATAAAATAACGTAAAAAAATATAAAATTATATTTAAAGTTAAAATCGAAAAAAATAATTTTAATAAAGATTTATTTTTTATATCGTTAAATAATTTATTTTAAATAAATATCGAAATTATAACGCGAAATAATTATAATAAATATTAATAAATATTAATAAAAAAAAAAGAAAAATAAACGTAAAAAAACGTAAAATTAAAAAGAATTATACGTAAATAATAAAAGATTTAATAAAATACGTTTAATAAATTAAAATTAAATAAAATAATATATAATCGAATAATATATATTAATACGAATTATTTAAATTTAAATTTATAATTTTTTTAATAAT
Organism: Eutypa lata; assembly: GCA_022661535.1. Classification (NCBI taxonomy): domain Eukaryota; kingdom Fungi; phylum Ascomycota; class Sordariomycetes; order Xylariales; family Diatrypaceae; genus Eutypa; species Eutypa lata. The sequence continues at coordinate 1,086,955 of JAKULF010000009.1, read as the reverse complement.
TGTTTTTAAATATTTATATATAATTAATTAATATTTATAAAAATAAATAAATTATAATTATAATTTATTATTATATTTTATTATATAAATATTTAAATTATTAATAATAATTATTAAAAAATAAAAAATAAAAATAATAAAAAATTATATTATTTAAAAATTTAAAAATTTATTTAAAAAATAAATTTAAAAATAATTATTACGGTATTAAATAACATCTTATAAGTATATTATATAAAGTGATATAAAGCGATTAGTTTTCGAATTAATAACGTATTTACTTTTAATAATATAATTAAGTAATTCTTATGTTTTATATAATTATAATTTGTTAACTTTTTTTATAAAAATCGTACGTTTAAATTTTAATTAAGTTGTTATTTTTTATATTTTTAATAATGCGGCGATATAACGACGTTTTAATAGCGCAGTAAAAGGGTAACGCAAAGTATCTTTTTAAAAATAAAGTTTTATTCGACGTACGGTTTTAAAGTTATTCGAACTTAAACGGCTTTAAGTGAAAAATCTTACTTAATATATCTTAAAAATAAATTAAAGGCAATTTATTTTAAAAAAAAACTTATTATTATAATATTAAGTGGTATTTCGTAAATATATTATATAAAGTAATATAAAGCGGTTAATTTTTAAGTTAATAACGTATTTACTTTTAATAATATAATTAAGTGATTTTTATGTTTTATATCGTTATAATAATAAATATAAAAAATTTATTTTAAAATTTATATAAAAAGTATTTTTTTTATTTATATATATATATATTATAAAAAAACTTTTATTATTTTAATTATTATTTTATATAAAAAAAATTTAAAATTTTTAATAATTATTATTTTTTAATTTATTATATTTAAATATTAAATTTAAAGTTTTTTTTTATAATAAATATTTAATATTAATAATATAATTTTAATTATTTTTTAATAAAGAATATTATATAATTTATAAAAATATTATTATTAAATTTAATTTTTTTAATATATTATTATATATTAATTTAATTATAATTTAATTATATAAATAATTTTTTAAATTATTTATTATTATTTATTTTTAAATTTAAATTTTATAATAATTAATAAAATAAATATTTTTTTAATAAATATAATAATTATTAATTTATAATTATTTTTAATTAATTATAAAAATTAAATTTATTAATATAAAAAATAATAAAAAATAATAAAAAAGTTAAAATAAATATTTATTTAATTTAACGATTTTTATTTTTAAAATGTAATATAATATATATTTAATAATTTAATAATTTAATTATAACGATTTAATTATAATTTATTTAAAATTAAAAAATCGTTATAATATTAATTATTTAATTTTATTTTATTAAATTATTAATTTATAATTTATTTTATAAATTTTCGTAATATAATAGTTTTAATAATTTTAATATTTATAATTTAAATAATAATTAATATAAAAAATAAATTTTAAAAAAATATTTAAAAGTTTTAAAATTATAAATTATATATTAATAAATTATTTTATAATTATTTATATTTAAATATTTATATATTTATATTATAAAAAAATAATTATAAATATATAAAATTAATATATAAATATTATATTTCGAAATTTAATACGTAAAATATAAATTAATAATATATTATATATTTATATATAATATTATAAATTTATAATATAAAATAATAATAATTATTATTATGTTAAATTTTAATTTATATATATTATTTAAAATAAATTATAAATATTAAAAATATTAAAATTAATTTTAAATAAATAAAAATAATATTTATTAATTTATATAAATTTAAAAATTTATATATATTAATAATAATATTTATTATATTAAAATATTAAAAATTAAAATAATTATATTTAAAAAATATTTTTAATTTAAGTTTTTTAAAAATTAATCGTAAAATTTAAATTAAAAAAAAAGATAATATTTTTTAATAATTAATAAAAAATATCTTTTATAAATTAATTAAATTTAAATAAATAAAAAATTTAAAAAAATTAAAATTAAATTAATAACTTTTAATTTAAAATTAAAATAACGTTAAAAATTTAATTAATTTTAAAAAAAATTTAATATTTTAATTAAATATATTTTTTAAGTTTTATAAATTATTTAATTTTAATTATTATAATTTATAATTTTTAAATTTTTAAATTTATAATTTTTAAATTTATTTTATAATTTTTAAATTTATAATTATAAATATTTATAATAATTATATAATAATAATAATTATAAAAAGTTATAATAATTAATAAAAATAATTATAATTAATATAAATAATAATAATTATATAATAATAATAATTAAATAATTAATAAATTTATTTTATATTATAATTTTTAAATTTATAATTTATAAATTTATTATTATATATAAATTATTAAAATTTTATTAATTATTACGATGTAAAAAAATACGATTTTTTATAAAGTTTAAAAACTTTTTTTAACCTTTAAAATCGATAAAATTTTATTTTATAAGTTATAATTTATTACGTTAAATTCGAAGAATTTATTTAAAAAATTAAAGTATAAATTATTAATAATAATAAAGTTATTTAAATTATTATAATATTTATTTTTATTTATAAACTTTATAATAAATTATATATTATAATAATTTAAATATTTAAAAAATTTAAAAAATTTAAATTAAAAAATTTATTATTATATATTATAAATTTTATAAATTTAATTATTATATTATAAGTTCTTTATATTAATTATTATATATAATTTATTATTTAACTTTATATATATATTTAATTTTATATTTATATATAAATTTAATCGATTTATAATTAAGTTAATTAATTAAAATTATATTATTTAATTACATTATTTTAAAGAATTTTAAATAATTAAAACTTTATAATTATAATTTATAAATTTATAAATTTAAAAGAAAATTAATAAATAATTAATAAAATTATAAATTATAAGTTTATAAATTTATAAATTATTTTTATATAATTATTATAATTATTTATATATAATTATAAATTAATTATAAATTTAAAAATTATAAAATTATAAATTATTTAATTATTATTATTATATAATTATTATAATTATTTATAATTATAAATTTATAAATTATAAATTTATAAATTTATAAATTTAAAAATTATAAAATAAATTTATAAATTTAAAAATTATAAATTTAAAAATTATAAGTTTAAGAATTATAAGTTTAAAAATTATAAATTTAAAAATTATAAATTATATATAATTAAAGTTAAATAATTTATAAAACTTAAAAAATATATTTAATTAAAATATTAAATCCTTTTTAAAATTAATTAAAAACTTAACGTTAATTAATTTAAAATTAAAAATTATTAATTAAATTTTAATTTATTTAAATTTTTTATTAATTATTTATATCGTATTAATTTTATTTTTATTTTTAATTTTACGATTAATTTTTAAATAATTTAAAATAATTTTTTTTTTTAAATTTAATAATAATTATAAATAATTATAATAATTATTTCTTTTATAAAAAATTAATTAAAAAATTACTTTTTAATATATCTTTATTTATATATATTAATAATATTTTTATTTATTTTAAATTTATTATTTAATTTAATTTTTAAAAAATTAATTAATTTATTATAATTAATTTTAATTTTATATTTTATATTATAAATAAATAAGATATTTAAAATATAAAGAAAAATATATATAATTTTAATTTAAAATTAAATATTATTTTAATTAATTTATTTTTATATTTTTATTTTTATTATAATTATTTATATATATAATATATAATATAAAAATTATAATAAAAAATATTTAATATTTAAATTAAAAATTAAAAATTTTAAAAAAATATATAAGTTTTATTATTATTTATTTAACCTTTATAAATAAAATATTATTTAATTTAAAATAAGTTTTATAAATTTTATAAAAACTTTTTCGAATTTTATATTATTTAAATAAAATCGATTAAGTTTAATTTAAGCTTTACGATTTTATTTATTTAAAGTTTTTTTTAAAAAAGTTTAAATAATTTTTCGTTTTATAATTTTATTATCGATCGTAATACGAAACCTTTTAAGCTTTATAATAATATAATTTTTAAAATCGTTTTATTTAAATTAAATTTTATTTTTATTGTTTATAACTTTACGTTTAATAACGATTTTACGTTTAATAATAATTATAAATATTAAATTTAATTTAATTTTATTTAATTATATATAAATAATTTATTTTATATAAATACTTTTATAAATAAATACGTAATAAATATATTAAACGTTTTATAATTAAAATAAACGCTTTTAAAAACTTTTAAATTAAAAGTAAAACATTTTATATATAAATTATATAATTTATAATTTATATATTATTAATAACTTTTAATTTTTTCCTTATAAATAAATTAACTTTATTTTCGTTTAATTATATTTAACTTTTCGTATTTATTTATAAAGTAATAATATAAAAGCGATAAAAGTTAAAGCGTAATAATCGCGATTAATTTTAAATTTAACCGTACGAAAAATAATTTTTTTTTAATATTTTATAAAACGAAATAATTATAATATATTTTATTATATTTTATTTCGTTAATTTAAATTTAACTTTATTTAATTATATACGTTTTACTTTACATTTATTTATAATTTTAAAAATAACGTTATAATTAATTTTTAAAATTTAAAATAATACAAACGTTATTTTTTCGAAATTAATTATATATACTTTATATATAACGAATAAAATCGAAATTTACGTTTTTAAATATTTATAATTTAAAAAGCGATTTTCGTTATTACGTTTAATTATATTTAATTTCGTTTAATTATTTATAATTAAAAGTTTTTTTTTAATTTAAAATAATTTAACATATATTAAAAATCTTTAATATAATTTATTTATTTTTATTTAATTAATATTTATTTTTATTTTATTTTATATAATTTTATTTAATTTATATTTTTATAAAATATTAAAAGAAAATTAATATTATCGAAATGCTTTTAATTCGATAATTTTAAATATTATATTTATATTATTAAAAAATATATATATATAAAAATAGTTTTATTTTAAATTAAAAATTTATTTATTATTATTATTATTAATATAAAAAATTATATAATTAATAATTACATTAAAAACCTTTTATATTTTATTAATTTAACGTTTATTTAATTATATATATATTTATTTTAATATAAATTAATAATAAACGTATTTTCGTTAAATTATAATATATATATATATTTATATATTATTTAATTTAAAGATTATAAAACAATTATTATTTTCGAGCTTTATATAATAAATTCGTTATTTATTTCGTTTAAAATTAACTCGTTTATTCTTTTACTTTAAATATTAAATTATATATTAATAAATATATCGAATTAATATATATATATTATTTTATTAATAATTTATTTATATAAAAAAATATATATTTTTTTTAATAATAAGCTTTTTTATAATATTAATAAATATTATAAACTTAAGTAATAATTATATATTTTTAATTAATTACGATTAATATAATTTAAAATATAAATTAATTAAAGTTTTAAAACGTTTAATTATATTATTAAAAATTATATTAATTATTATTTTATTTATACTTAACGATTATTCGTATATTTCGATTACGTATTATATATTTTTTTAATAATTATATTTATATAATAATATATATTAATACGTTTAAATTCTTAAGAAAAGCATATACCGTAAGCATTAATACGATGCACTTACCGGTGCGCGACTTGGCATCCGGAGTGAGGGGACGAACGGGCTGATCTTAAGCGGAGTGAGTAAGGCAAGTAAGTGGATTGCACCTTTGGGAGCCAAGCGAACGTATGATTGGTCCAAGCCGCCAGCTGTAATTATAAGCCAGGACCTCGGCCAGTATACTACAAGGTACATGCTTTTGGAGACCTAGGTACGTAGGGAAGTACAGATTAATCCTGTGTGATACCCAAGTATAATATAATGGTATTAGATCCAGTTCCAAAGTGCAAAAAGTCAGCCTGCGTTAATATCCCCTCCCTGTCTCTTAAAAGTCCAAATCTTGTTATATTTTATACAAACGGAGCGCTATTCTTGTCAAGATGCGTGTCAGTTACGTTTCTGCGCTTCTGGGCTTGCTTACAATGGCTACAGAAGGCAAGCTTTCTTTTGCAACGGTCGATGTCTCCGTTAGTTGGCGAACCAGGTGGCGTTATCTCTACCTACAAGGACAGTACGTCAATATATGCAATGTGCTTTCAGATGGACACTGACCTAACCTCCACCAGCAACGATTTACGTGTCTAGTCCCAAGAGTCCGAGCCTTGACTGTGGCGAATCTGTCCTGTTTCTGACAGATGTGTTCGGTGTCCAGCTCCTGGAGAACAAACTGTTAGTGGCAAACCATCCAGTAGCTACGAAACGATTCGCTAATGTTCAACCAGCTTAGCAGCCAGCTTAGCAGATAGCTTCGCACAAGCAGGATATCTGACGGTAATGCCCGACCTGTTTAACGGCAAACCAGCGTCTTCAGATATTGACAACCTATCAGACTTCAACACGACATAATTCCTCGCCAACCATGGGCCTGACGTGACGGATCCAATCATCGATCTAGCAATGGAGTACGTTCAGAAAGAGCTTCAAATAAAAACTATTGCGGCAGCAGGCTATTGTTCGGTGGACGATACGCGCTCCGAAGGCTTGCCAAGAACAGCGGCATCTCAGTGGCCTACGCTGCGCATCCGAGCCTGTTAACTGATGATGAAATACTTGCCATATCAGGTCCTGTAACCATTGCAGCAGCCGGTAAGTCAACCACTCGCGAAAACTTTTCAATCCAAAACCAATTCTGGTAGAAAATGACATGTTGCTTACTACTGAGCGTCGACTCGAGATTGAAAATTTGCTCACGCAAGTTGGCCAGCCATTTTCTGTTTCCATGTTTGGAGGCACTGAACATGGCTTTGCTGTGCGCGCCAATTTATCTGATCCGCAACAGAAATATGGAAAGGAATCTGCCTTTGTTCAAGCCATCCGATTCTTTGACCTTTGGCTTTAGTTACTAGGTTGCCTAGCTCGAGCTTCTATGTCAGATTTTGCTGGTAGCATTCACTTCATTGGCCGACTCTATACCGGGAAATGATTCTCAAGGGTTTTCACTCCAAAGTTTGAGAGACTTAATTATTTATTAGATTTAAGCTTTAATTATCGAATCGTGGATGAAATGCTCAATACTCGATTAGGGCAATTGCAATTTCCTTGTAAACATTTGCCTTTGCGAATAGTTAATTTTCAGTCTTATTAAATAGGTGTATGTTATCTAGCTAATGCTTCAATAATGGACAGTAGAATTATGTAACTCCCCGTTCATATAGGCACATTTAATTCTGTAAGCGTATTTTTAGTTAAATATTTATCCTTAGGTTATAAGCTCGCTCTATTATGGCGGCCTAGGCTGCCGGCGATCTTGTTACTCCAGTGGAACTATTGCTTAAAAGGCTTAACTTGAATACCATGCTCGGTAAGATATCGCAAGTTTGGCCCGAAGATCCGCTTCTTGACATAAGTTAGGTCTAACTACTGTAAGCCCAACATTGAAAATGACGATGCACCGTTCACCCGATAGGAGCCGTCGTTTGGAATTCCCCCTTCTTTGTGCAACCCATAAAACTTGTCATCAAGACTTTTTGCCTAACGCTGTTAGATAGCTCCAAGCGTTACGGTTTCCTACGCTACTCCTTGGCTTAGTAAACCGTGCAGCTATGCAAATCACAAAACAGTACCACTTCGAGTATTTGTTAAAAAGGAACAATAACTGTAAGTATCTGAAAGTACATAAGGAAGATACAACCGAAATATAAGAATATATATGGCCTTAGACCGGGATGGTAAAGACGTCTCGGGCCCTTTTCACCCTATATTATCACAATGTCTACACACCATCATTCTCTTGTCTGTATATTAGCCACACGTTGATTTGATAATACTTGCGAGATTGAATAAAGCAGCCTTACTTACCGTTATATAATGTCAACTGGTCAGGCTCCTTGCCTGACTATTATTCGCGGGATATGGTGGTACCCCTTGTAACTATAGATCCGTCAAAGTTGCTCTTTTCAGACAAAATAAAGACGTAGGGAATCTAAGGGGTTTAACCGGTCTATTGTGGAAGCTATCATAGGAACTTTGAACACACACATGTCTCATATTTATCTCTAGCTTCTATAAATTGGTTATTCTGTACTTGTAGAAACCCCCAAAAAGGCACGGCCTAGAACACTGCTTTGCAGAGACTAGTAAGTAATTAGGAGACAGTGAACATAATGTTTCTGTGGTTGCTATGCAGAATGACATTATTGCTTGCTAGGTTGAAAAATTCCCTTAACCAGGGCGAGACGCGTAGCCTGGTGGATAAAGTCTCTACCGCAACATGTCATTGATGCAACTACACCAAATAGGAATGATTGAAAAGCTCTGCTATATACATATAACCTCTCTGACTGGGGCAAAGTCTGTTTCCTTTTAGACGGTCGTAAATTATAACCGGCTCCCACTGTAAGCTATGATGAAAGCCTGTTACGATAACAGTAGGATAACCAGGTAGTCAAACAGAATAGCAGAGCATAACTAGGGAAATCAGCATCTCTGCTGGATACGCTATTCTATAATGGGGGAGAAAGGCTGCCACCCAGCCAGTACCTAATAATTAGTAGCCTATGCTTCTTATGCCTACCTACATGTAGGTAACCATTCTGGTCCTAGCCGGTACTTAGCAAGCGGTGGACAATAAAATTGTCAAAACTCGTACTGGCCTAGAATCGGTGTTTCGTATGTGATTTGGGTGGTGCGGGGATAGTGTGTATAGTGCGAAATCGGGTGGTTTTTGACAATTTTTTTGTCCACCGCTTGCTTAGGTACTTTAACGCGGTTTGCTGATTTCCAAAACAAAGCAATTTATTTTCCCACATATGCGGTCTTCCTCTCCATCATCCACCCACGCATTTTAATCAATTTCTCAACATTGCGACCATACTCCCAGGCTTTCCAGTAACTGTCGACGGCTTTCGAAAACCTTCCATGCTTTGAATAAACTACCATGCTTTAAATCACCTTCCAGGCCCTGTCAACTCCCATGAGCGGATGAGGAAACCGATTAAAAAGGTCCCGAGCCTTCGAGCATCCCTCCCAGAGGGCATCTTTATACGGCGCACGAGTTTATATATCCTGTCCCATGTACTATCCACAGTCGCCACCACCCATGCGACTTTCAACTACCAACAAGGGCATAATACGTTTCAACCCCAATTTCTACGAAGGTGAAGGAGGTGAGTGGTGAAGTCATTTTAACATGCTTGGCAACAGTGAGATGATAAATTTTCTAGCTAATATGCTACGCAGTATTTCTCCCTTCATGAAGATTAGGTTCATTTGACCTAATGGCGATGGGCAATAATGGCGAGAAAGGATGACCCCAGCGACGTCGAGTTCTCAGGTAACGAAATTTGTAACCATTAAAAGAAGTGCAAACTAACAGCATCATAGGGAGCAAATTCTTCATACCATTAACAATCACTTTCGATATACTGTCATTCATCAACCGGTTCCACCACCATGTGACAAGTCACGCTACTAGCCCTGGCCCTTATGGGCACTTACACCTTTCTACTCGACTTCTTCGCCGGTTTGCTGTTTGCCCTGGCAACTATGGATGGAATTATTGCCTCCTCGGGTCTGATCGTGACCACCGCGCCCATCACCGCCCCAACCATCACTGTTTCCACCGCTGTTCCCACTGCTGGTGCCGTCGTTGCTCCCGCGAGCACTCTTACCCCCGTTGACGCAATAGCTACGATCGATATCTTGGGCTCGGACTTAGATTAGGAGACGGGAACAGAAGATCATTCTGGAGTGGGAGACGAGAAGGGCCAGTTCGAGCACCTGTGTTGCATGCCGGGCTGCAGCGATTGCAAAGATCTGGATTGCGAGCTACATCTATGCCTATTTCTTGTAATTATAGTGTACATGTTGATTTTACTCTATTCTGGCCAGTTGGGTCATTTATCGAGCGTCTAAGGGTTTGCAGAATTTAAATATATGAAGCAGAATTTGAAAGTTTAGTCAACGTTGTATGGTTGGTAAGCTAGTAACAGCACTTCCATACCATTAGATAGCCACTTTCAAGCAATCCGCTGTAGATCGGCCTGCACCCTAATCAGCAGTAACATTGCCATGATACATCTTGTTATCCACCCTACAATATGTGAGTACCAAGCCAAAACTTTCTGAATAGAACTGAAGACAATATACTTCTTGTCCGTAACGGACGCTGTATTTCTAGTTCAAGCCGTGTTGCATTCCCTTAGCCTTTTCCCCAGTCCATGTTAACTACCCGATATTATTTGCATACCAGGTTGATATCTGCATGACCGTGATACCACGAGTCTCTATGTAGCCCTAGAAAACAGTCCTGGACCTAGGCAGCAACACTTTTGATTCAATATCATGTGTAATGTCTGTCGTCCCCAAGCCTTGTGACTCCTAGGTTGACAAAGGAAAGATTATATCATCAACTGGATGAGTTCTGTACCCAAGACCAATACAAACATATTAATGCGAATAGTTTGGTATTAAGAAAGACAAGCCATCGAACATATGCCCTTCGTATCACACTTGATGGCACTGTCATTTAACTATAATAGGTTACCATTCAGCCGGTATACCACTTTGTGCCTGGAGATTAAGTGATAGTGTAGCGCATCTACCTTGGTATAATTACTACTGCGAAGCCGTCCTAATACATCTATGATACCCCATCAGAATTCAATACCAGTGCTTACAATGCATCATTTGCAATATCTATCATGGGTAGACTCAAATAAGGTTAGGCGTTGGACTAGCATCATGCACTCCGGCCCGGAGACCTAGATGGCGCTAAACTGACGCTAATATGACGCTAGCGTAACCTTATTTACACCTCATGCTAGGTAGTGGCAGGCGCGGCAGACCGTTAACAGATGCAGAACCCAACATCTTCTACAGACCCTAAACAATTTTAGTAAAAAAATACTCCTACACGTTTCTACATGTTTGGTTGCCTCCGAGAGAATTACCAATGTCGGTCTACAGACAGTGCGGATGCATAAATCCGACAGCTGCAGGCGCTCTATGATCTGCAAAACTGGCGGGTGAACGCGTTCCAGAAAGTGTAAATCGGGCGGGAGCAAGTGCTTCAGGAATCGTACATCTGGCAAGTGCACGCGGTTGTAATATACAGTATTGGCGGGTGCACGCGATTCCAAAATTACAAATCCGGCGGGTGCATATGCTTTATGTATTGTAAGACTGGCGGGAGCAAACGCTCCAGAAGTTACAAACCTGGCGGGTGCACTCGCTTAATATTTTATAAGATTGGTGGGAGTAAACACCCCGAAAACTATAGATATGGCGGGTGCACGCGCGTAATGCTCTGTAGGACTGGCGCGAGCAAACGTTCAAATGGAAATCTGGCAGGAGCAGGTACCCCAAGAATTGTAAACCCGGCGGGTACACGCGGTTCATGATCTGTAGGACTGGCGGGAGCAGACGCTTCATAGTTTTCACGGCTGGCGGGTGCACCCGTTTCGTATTCTGTATAAATGGCAAGTGCATTCGCTCCATGAACTGTAAAATTGGCGGGAGCAGGTGCTAGATAGGGATACGGAGGCATGTCTGACCATGTATCAACACGATTCGAACCACTGCAGCAACTCTCTTCCCCTTTTCAAGATGTATTTAGTGACATGATGTTTACCTAGTGTCTGTGACCACTGGCTTGGGCAACTGCTTGTAGTTAACATCAACATTGAGAACATTGATGATGACATCCAGGCTGGATGATCCAGCCATATGATCGCAGTTAATGTTATGGGTTAATAATACCTCCGTAGTTGCCAGCACAATCTACTAATCACCTTGGTCTGTAGAAGTACATGTAAATTACGAGATGTGAATGTAAGTGCTTAGTTACTAGGGGCCATAATGGCACGCAAAAGGGAATTGACTGATATGATGAAGGAAAGTGACGTAGCTGAACGTTAAAGGACTCTTCAAAGGTGCCACGGGGTTAACATAAACCAAATGGCTTTCATTGTTATCAAGTAAGTGGGCATTGAAATATGCACCAGGAGTTTAGGCAACTACCTAGACCTTGTTGCTCCATCATATACATATGTTTTTAGAACCAACCAAAAGTGTTATACATTACGTGACCCTTGGTCATGCTGTGCTTCTATTACTTCCCTGGGAATATGTTGTATTTGGTTGTCTAAGTATCTTTGTCCCTTTCCCTGTGATTGCGCTCCTGCCCTCTTGCTGTTTCTTTGCTTGGTGTGTACTTGCATCGTCGGAAGCAGCAGCGTTATCATCTGCGATTACCAGTGATTAGGATGCCAATCTGATTCCTACAATCTGAATCAAAGCTTGACCAATCAAAAATTTTACATGCGTACGTACATATCGTGAACTCGAGCTAACTAAGTAGGGAATCAGACATACTTGACATCACGACAAATCGGCCAATGAGAAAGAAGAAACAAGAAAATAAATGTATACCTGATCCAGCTACTGATTAAAATCCAATTTACTGATTGTAGCCACCCTTTCCTACCAAAACTTTAGCCCTTAAGGAAGTCCCATCTGCAGAGAGAAAACGAAATCCCTCTCACTCCATCATCACCCACAACAACAATGAGATTACTTCCATCATAATTTCTTTCTCGCTCCTTCCCACATCCATATCCAATCCTCAAAACCTATCCACTCATATCGTTATCCCATCTATGTCCACTTCGATAACAAATTAATCTAATCAAGGACATTTGATGGCACAGAAGTCTTTGGTCCTCCAACAGACAGAGCAAAACATCGCCTCGCGACTTCCAGCTTTGGAAACAGCACTATCTTCATCTTCAACATAAACCACCAAGCTGTACTAAGTACAGTAAGGACAATACTCATCTATTTATTTGTCACTTCAGGTTAGAACTGATATCATTGTCAAGGATAAATCATTTGCCACTGCCATAAGTACCAATAGTTCAAGCTGAGAAATCTAAGGTAAGTAAAAGACTACGGCTATTACGACCACACGTATCCTGACTCTCAAATAGTATGATCACTTGATTGCGAAATTTGTCAATGGAGCTTTCAATTTCATCTAAGTAAGTACCCTTCTTCTTCCTATTCCTGTCGCATGTTTCTCCACCCACGAATGTATCTTCCCTCATAACCCCAGAGTCTCAATTGAGAGCTCATCATTCTGTAAACGCATGACCTTGTACTCCAAACTAGCGACCGGTTACATTATTGAAGACACATCTTCTAACTTTGTTTTCATGCACTACAGTACATGGCTCCGCACGTCCCAAGCAGGAAAAAAAGACATCGCACCAACTTCACTCCGATACGATATGGATTGCAAGTGCTTGCACGATACACGAATGATACTAGCAACACTACTTTCAACACCTCTCGACTGAACTACACCTATCACGTATTCCACAGCATTGATGCTACTAACTACGTTTTGTCAATGACTTTTCCTAACATAGTTGCTTTGCCATACCCCACCGGTAGATATTTCACTCTTCATCGTATCAAAGGACACATCACACGCCACATATCCGACAACTCTTGCATTCAGTATCAGGCTCCACATCTCTCTCATCCACCAGAATGGACGTCTTGGTTACTATCTCCCCAACGATCAATTGCCACTGGCGACCAGCATGACAAGGTCCCTAATCAGAGAATTGATGATACACCAGCCGCTGGAATCAGAGCTTGTCAGGAGCGACCGACTTAACTCACTAAGCGCGGATCTTTCTGCTTCCCTACCAATTGAATTTAGCAGTGCAGTACATTCAGACAGGATATGAGCGCCATTGTGTGTACTAGTTTTCGATTGTTACACCGCCTCCCAGCTTTCAACCACTTCCTGTTTTCCCACCCGACCAGCTTTCCAACTACCCCAGGCCTTACCAAACCACTCTCATACTTTCCTCCGACATCATTGATGGCGTATAAGTTTATGGGAAATGGCCAACGGGCCTCGTAGTTGCTGGAGAATGGCCAACGGGCCTCAGATTCCGGGAAGCAGGGTGCCCCGCCTAGGCAAGCCACGATGAGGCTGACTTCATCTCGAAGTCGTGGTGGGCCCCTATTCATACCACCGATGAACGCCAGGCAGGAGAGACTTGTCCATTGCAGCTATGGACGGGGCGCAATCACCAGAGCAAAGAAATTTGCAAAGCAGGATGGACATGCCTGAATTAGGGTTATTCCAAGGGTCTCAAATATGAACACCCGACAGGCAACGGTCAAACGAGTCTTATATACGATACAAAATTTCTGGAATCCCCTTCTCCTCCACCCAAGACTTCCAGTGGGCAACTCATTAGTCCCACTAATACCGGCACTACCCACGGCGGTTGACGACAATGATTTCGGTACAGCAAAAGGCTGCAAGAGAACGCTCACCGGAGCCCCTCCCATGCTTTTCTCCCGTAGCCCTTGAGGCGTGTCAGATTAGAGGAGGGGGTCACTGGCCATCGGGTCCCGGTCCTCTCAAGCTCGACCATCCGGCAACGGCCAACTTTGACTTCAGCGTGAAGTCTCTAGAGGAGAGAACTGACTTCCAGTCGGTACAGTGCCTGGTGCCCCTACATAGCACCGGCGCTATCTACGGGGAAGGTAGCACGCCATGGAATTGCCTGCAGGGACTGCGGCTGTTGTACTCGCAGACTTAACTGGAATCGGTGGGATTGCGAAGGCGAAAACTGCAAGTTTCATTATACCATCCCTTTCAGCATCATGTCGCCATAAGCTGTGGCAATTGAGACAGCCCTTCAAAGCCTTGCACCCCTCCCATGATTTCCCATCGCTCACAAGCTATTCGCCACCCCTCAGTAAGGGCCTCCCATGCTTTCCACCACCACTACCATGTTCGACATCACCTCCATACTTCTCTACACCATTGGGTGGACCTTGGTTCATAGGAGGGAGCCAATGGATTCCAAACCCTGGGTATCAGAGTAGTCCTCTGATGCCAACCCCTGGTGCTAGTGCCCAGGTAGCTGGCGAGGGTGCCTTTGGGACTCGAAAGACAGCTTGTGGTGGCAGCCGTGCCGAGACTGCGGCTCCTGGAGTCGTAGGCCAGTTTGTGAGGCTCCCCTTCCTGACATACCTACTGAAGATGCAAGTACTAATTATTGAATCAGTGGGACTAGCTGTGCCCGAGGCGACAAGATCGAAGAGCTTGTTCGCGGAAGAAGCCAAGACCAGAGACCAGAACACCAGCAATGATCACGACAGCCTGCCTCCCGCCGGCGGTACACTGGTCTTGGCTTCTCACAAGTCTTGATGATTGGGTTAGTGGCGGTGGTTGCGCCCGGGACGAGAAGACTGGAGAGCTCGTTTGTGTCAAGAGCCAAGATCAGAACACTACTGTGTGCAGCAAAAACAAAAAAAAAGAAAAAAAAAAAGGCGAAAAGCCAGAACAGGACCAGGCTGTCGTGGTCATTGCTGGAAAGGCAGGAATGGAATTGTGAAAACAACGATTTCACATTCCATTATACCACCCTTCAGCATCATGTCGCCGCAAGACGTGGCAGTCGAGAGACAGGCCTTCGAAGCCTTGACCCCCCCTTCCATGCTTTTACGAAACTTCCATGCTTTTACGAAACTTCCATGCTTTTATAAAACTTCCATGCTTTAACCTAACCCTTCTTCATTTAGGATCTTCCATGCTTTTCACCCACACATACGAAGCCTCCAGGCAGCGCCATCTCCCTGGCGACTTCCCTCACCACAAGGGATGGTGCCTCGGTCCTGTCCTACTAGGTAGGGAGCTTGCGTGTGCGCCGCTCAGAGCGGTGCATCGCTCACCTACCTACTCGTCAGGCAGGCAGGCCGAACTCGATGATGGGAGACCACGCTTCCAGGCCTGCAGCATCGCTGGAAGACGGTACTCCACAGGGAGGACGATGAAGAGCCTTACGACCACTCCCTAACGCCGTATGCGAGGATCCGATTCTGAGACCCCTTTCCCACGTCCTTTCGACCTTCCATGCTTCTTCAACCCTATCCAAGGCATAAGACCGACCAACCACCTACAGCCCTCAGCGCCCACCCCTCCAACATCTTCAGGTTCACACGCAGCTAGAGGCTCGTGGTGATGCTACGAGGAAACGAGTAGAGCATTGGGCCTCTGGAACCCCCACAAGGCACCGGAGAGTGCACGTCCTCCAGCTGCAATGCGACAGCGTACGCCACTCCACTATCATTCTACCGCAGGTACCAATCGAGAGGACCTAGTAGATACTAGAGACCACTGCAGTCTCAGCAGTTCTTTGTTACTAGCTGGAATCGAGGCTGAGGACTACTAGGTAGTGACGAGGAAGGATATTTGGAGAAGATGCCTGTAGAATGGATAGTCATATATTAAGAATATTGTCTTCACATATCAACGTAGTTCTCAAAAACTTGTAATGGACTTGGTGTTTAGTAGTTCCTATCACGTGCACGAAGTAGATTTCCATAAGGACATGCCCATGGATTATGTCATTACACGTGCGTTCGAATGCCAACTCCATGGATGCCTGTGTTCTGAGAATCCGTACTCTTCATACTCAATGGATGTGCTGGCCGAGACATGGCGAATCGAGCTCATTCTGAAACCAAGAAGTCCTGCCCGTCTCCTTATTTCTAATCCTCTGTCCCATTTCGTCTGACCTCGCGGTTGCTTCATTATTACGAGGCTCAGAAGAAAGTCTTGTCCCAGCGAATGTTGTTCGTATCCAGGTTTCCACAGGTACCTAGTTAGTAATACGAATTCCAAATCAATTTCACGATTGTGAGACCCTAAATGAGTCATTTCGGCATCCAGTAGGTATTAACTGTAACTTGGTGAAGATTTCCATGTAAGACTGACATAGCATTGCTGCATTAACCTAGCCACGGAGCATTAATTCCTGGATATGACTTACCTAATCAACTGTTTAGGAGCTGGGAGCATCGGGAAGTTGCGAACAATGGGTGGCGCTATTCACAAGCGCCAAACCTTGAATGGCTCAGCCACGTGATGGCAAACTAGCTCTAGAGGCCGCGAATGCCCGCGTACGAAAAGGCTACGTCATCGGTCTACCTCAATTTGGCAGCTGGTGAAACACCCTCTCATACAAGATTTCAGTTCATGGATGCCTATAAAGAATCGCAACAGCCCACGAATTGAGCAAAGCCTTGTTAATTCTACTATTCAATTTGCGAACTTTTACTGAAGCCTAAGAGAACATCAATACCTACGATCAACTATCATAACCACAACAAACAACACATATCACCTAGATCAATCAGTATTACCGCCAATATGCCTCTCGTCGTTCCCGGTATTACTTCCAACTCCAGCGAAGATGCCAAGACTCAGGAGTGGACCAACAAGCTGGTCGGCAAGAAGCTGACTGATGATGGCCACACCGAGACGGTACGGTTTCTATAAATCCCAAGACTGTCTTGAAACCCTAAATCCAGTTACTAACGTCGTGGACTAGAACTTCTGCAAGAGAGACCTGCCGCAGCAATGCAGAGTCGTCCAACCCGGCCAGATGGTGACGATGGACTTCCGCCCGGAGAGACTCAACGTCCACGTCAAAGAGGATGGAACTGTTAGCCACGTCCATCACGGCTAAAGGGAGGGATTGCGATCGCGTCGCAGATGAAGGTCATAAGGGTCACAATAATCGATTTTCGGGATTGGAGCAGGCTGGTCTGGTCTTGCTAGTTATTAGCAGACCGTCAATTGTGTTGTTATTAGTTACCACGAACGCTACTTAATAACTATGATGACATGAACTACGATATTTAAATACAAGGATTAAACCTACGTAGACATGAGACATGTCGCAAATCGCACCAATGAAGAGAAGATGCTGCAATATGCATAGTACTGCATAGCACTATAAATTCCTGGATTCTGATAAAAGCAAGATTTACGGGCGCACATGGCTTGAAAGGATGATGATGCAATCGAACTGCTGTATGTATATCGTACACTAGATAAGAGCTACAGTAGTGGGCAGATCAGACAGATCTAAAGAGGTGCCCCTGCCCC
The DNA here is from genome assembly GCA_022661535.1 of Eutypa lata. Taxonomy (NCBI): domain Eukaryota; kingdom Fungi; phylum Ascomycota; class Sordariomycetes; order Xylariales; family Diatrypaceae; genus Eutypa; species Eutypa lata. Next base: position 1,068,780 of record JAKULF010000009.1, on the reverse strand, counting down.
GCAGTCAACCAGACCCCTCGGTGGATTGCGGGGCATTCCAAGCCCACCTTGCCCCTCCAACCAACTAAGACTTTCACAAGCTTCCCTTTTGAAGCTTGTCAAACACTCCAACAAGTTTTCTGCCAGCGATCCTCAGTCTAGAATCTTGCCTTCTGTTGTCTGTCTGCCCTCGAATCCAGCAAGCAAGCCAGCCAGTCAGCTAGCAGCCAAGATGTTCAAGAAAGAGTATGTACATCCAACCATCACATTTCAACTTTTACGCACCACACGCAGTAGGAAATCACGCGACATTTCCAACCCGGTCCCCTGAGCTCGCACAAGCAAGCACAAGCAAGCTACAAACGAACGATAAGAAACAAGAACATTTTTTACTTACTGACTATCTCTTCTCCCACCTTCTATCTAGGATCAACACAGCCCCCAAGTCGAAGCTGAAGTCGTCGGTGCAGCGCGGGCTGCGCCAGTCGCTGCTGACGACCTACCCCCTCCTGAGCCGGTACATCGACGAGATCCTGCCGAAGAAGGGCTCCCTCGAGTCCATGAAGCTGCCCGACCGCTGCACCCTGTACGTGCTCGACGGCAACCCCCTGTTCTTCCAGCACATGGACGACGCGCTGCTGCCGCACCTCAAGCTCGTCCACCGCTTCCCCGCCGCCTTCCCCTCCATCCGCATCGATCGCGGCGCCATCCGCTTCGTCCTCTCCGGCGCTACGCTCATGGCTCCCGGGTTGACGAGCGCCGGGGGTAGGTTGCCTCTCGCGAGGTCGATAGAGGGTGGTGGTGGGGGAGGAGGAGAGGGAGCGGGAGAGGGAGAGGGTGCGGAAGGGGTGAGTAATAATACGGAGGGCCTTGATGAGGATGGTCATTGGACTCGCGAGCTGGTTAAGGGCGAACCTGTTGTTGTGCTTGCGGAGGGGAAGACGGAGGCTTGTGCTGTGGGGTTCTTGCTCATGGATACGCAGGAGGTGAGGGAGAAGGGGAAGGGTCCCGTCATCGAGGACGCGCATTATCTTGGTGATGGGCTGTGGATGTTGGGCACGGTTTAAGAGCGCTACGTACATATATTTGCGAGGGTTGGAGAGAGAAAGCGAGGTTCATGAATAGAAAAATGGATATCACGGTATATTTCACAGGAAGGCGAGACTGCATAACTATGTGTAAGTAGTCAAGTGGTGCGGAGTGATGTGCTTGGTTTGCGGGGATGAGCATAGAAGGAAACTACTAAGTATGGTGTGGCTTCAATGCTGTTGAGTCTGCTTTCTTCACTGCACCATACCTATCTACCTACCTACCTACCTAATACGGAGAAAGTTGAATCACTTGATACCCTTCTTATTCCGGTAATATATAGTCAACAGCTTGATTGGAAAGCCAAACAAACACTCTTCTCATCCAAGTCCATATACTACACATGATGATGTTGTTCCCGCTTCTCTTGCTTACCTCGTGTTCAAAGCAGTCCACAGAATCTATTTTCTTATTCATTCCAGCCCTTTGTGTCTAATGATGGATCTGAAAACGCTAACGAGTCTCTCGGTGTTGACTGTTGTATAAAAGTCCTAAGTTTAGTTAGTAGGTACGTGCAATGGAAGGTGCTACGCAGCTATATTAAGAAGTAGGTATGATATAAGACATTCTAGCTAATCTACCTCTTAAACTTCCTTTACAGTGTGCTAGTAGCCTCTCCATCTTTCCTGGAGGGGGGAAAAAGAACATCGAATAGGTAGCATACATTCACGAAACCCCTCCTTCCTCCAAGAGTCCTTGTCAAGTTAGGTAAAAAAACGGGCGTGTCCTCCGCTCCAACTCGAGGAGTTCGTGTAGGGCCAATGGTGATGTTTATGATACCCCACTCAATATTTGCCACTCAGTCCTTCCCCAACTTCCTCGGCGAACTACCTAATCCCCCAGATTCCTCTCCAATACCCCCATGTTCTATCCTTTCACTACCTCGATGGGAGAATATCGCTTGTCCCGGTTTCGCGACGCAAGGGCCGTAGCCGTATGCGCGAGGCATCTTGAAGGTGATATGCCCCACCAATGGAATGGCAACACTGTCAAGGGCATGGAAGGAATCAGGACCGGTGAAGTTCTTCTTTCTAAGAAGAACAGAGACCGCAGGTCCTGATTCCTTCAATGTCACGTTTTTTGGACCCGCAAGGGTTGCATCAAAGGGGCCATCGTGATGATATGACCCCCTGATTGAGTCCAGGGCATCGATGGTATCGGGGCTCGAGAAGTTGTCTAATCGGGGTTGGCGTCGTTGATATTGCCCGGTATTATTATACCATCGATGCCCTAGTTGCCCTTGACAGTGTTGCAGGTGGGAGCATATCCCCATAAACTATCCTGGTGGATTTGGGCAGGAGCGTAACTGCCCTGACCCTAAATGGCGGACTACTGCCATTGGCTGGCGTCCTTACCCTGCGGGAATCGGTCAGCAAAAATATGTTGAACAAGAACGATAAATAACCTACCAGCTTGTACTTCGAACTTCATAACCTCCATACGGTGTAGATACTGCAACTTAGCAGCCACGATGGCAGGCTCTCGCCATCCAAGACGCCGAAGACTACACAATCCTCCCCCTCCTCACAAGCTTCTGAAATTTCGGGCTCGTCCTAGCCGAGAACTAGCCACCAGACGGCGACCGAACTCTGAATTCTTCACTTCTAGAGGCAGCCCGAGCTGGAGGGCTCCTCTACAATGGGCAGGGCGAAGCCAGCTGGAAACCTTCCCGTTGTTGGGAGGCTCGCAGCCAAGGGTCTGACTGACGTGCAAATCGATCGTCAAATCTGCGCAGACGGAGACACAATGACCGGTTGGCCCATCTTCACGTTCCGCATTTTATCTGCTCCAAAGGTCTCTGTGACATGATGCCCGAAGGTCTCATATCGCACCTTGACTAAGTAGGCGGGACGTGTGAGATATTGTCCGAGTATCTCACCCGAAGAGGTTTGATCTCGATAGGTGTGGTGGCGTGGCCAGGCCAGTGACGATAGGCTGAGATGGATCTGGTTTCTCCTTCGCTGCCTCTTTGCTCGCCTGCTGAAAGGGAAGGGGGGGTTCGTTCGCTCTTCTTTCCACTGTGTGACCAACATCCATCTGTACGTGAAAATCCGGCTTTTGGAAGAATTGCCCTGGGCTTGGTAGTGTCGTTCTTGCTCTTCTTCCCTTTTTCTTTCCTTTTCTTCTTTTTTTTTGTTTTTCTTTTTTTTCTTCTGTCCCTTCAAGAGCACTGTGTTGCTCCTCATCCAGGATGTGCCCGAGCAGTACGCCTTCGAAGTCTCGAGGTATTCCTTCTTGCACTTGTTGATTCCAACGCAGCGCGTCATGGCTCGTAGAATCTCATTGGTGATGACAGGGCCTAGTAGCGAGGTGTTGGGAACCTAGTTTTGATCATCTGGCTCCATCCAGGGTGCCAATCCACGCCGTGGCCATAGATGTGCATCTTGACACATCGGCACTCTACCAGCGGACTGGTGTCGCTGGTAAGCTAGAGGCATCGTGTCTATGGCCAATGGCGACGAATGGATGGAGGAGATGTTGGATTGGCACCCTGAGCCCGCTCCGTCAAGATTTCTCTAACCACATCACCCATGGCTCCCGCTTTTGCTGCGGTGTGCACTAGGATATCTAGCGAAAGGCACTTGCCGGTTTCTAGTGCCAGGATGGCTAGAAAATGGCAGATGCAGTATGCCAAGTGAGGGGGGTAGCCAGTCCCTAGATTCCATCACAATATCTTGACGGAGCGGGCTAGTCGTCGAGATTGGCATTTGATACCGACCGATTCTGTCTTCTATTGTGCACCTTGTGCGGAAAGTGTGCAGGGAGCTCCGTCTGTCGTTCATCTACCTGGGTAGATGTAGAGCTATACGTGTAGCTCTGAGAACGGACACGATAACCTTTCACCCTGAGAGCCGAATTTAATCCCGTTACTCAGGGGGGCCCACTGTTTCTTGGGGGTGACGGGAGTTCTCTGCGATTTGCTTGTGAGTTAAATTGGCTGGACAAGAAGGGAACACGGAACCATACCATTGTGAACCGTGCCAGAGCAAGAAACGACTCTCTTGATGGGCGGGGTAATCCAGTGCTAGGCTGGAGCTACCTAGCATACGTCCTACTTGACGAGTTGGTCCGCTACTCCTAGCATGGAAACCGTAGTTTCCAGTTTGGTTGCCGACCCGTCTTCAGTGGCACTGTGTTGCCCAGATACAATGGCTGTGGTGCCAGTACCCCCGTCAGCCTGAGGAGCCGACAGCTCCTTGTCGTCTGTGGGTTCCATCTTTTGACTGAACCGAATGAGTGCACCTTGACCCTAGTGGGCAACAGCTGGAACCCGCCGTTACCTTGTTATCTGGATGTCAGCCCGATGGCTATATCCGCTCCTGTCCTGCGACAAGGAGAACAAGTTTGTCTTCGAGGGTCTGCTAGAGCAGACCGAAGTCATGCAGTGCCCTTTTCTTGTGACAAAGGTGGTCAATAGAAGAAGGCGAGGCATGGTCTGTGCTAGGCACGATGACCTCATCTGACCAATCTTCTTCGAACAAAAGCTCTAGCTCTTGTTGGGTAGGAGCATCCGAAGAGCTTGAGGAGCCATGGTCCTCTTTGTTGCTCCGATGGACGAGGGCAGCCACAAGGTGGGTCGGATTGTGAGATATGGCGGTGGTGCCCCCCCCCCCCCCCTTTCTTTCTCTGTCCGGTCTGCCGTAACCGTATCAGCGGTGTCCTCACTGGGGGGGTGGTCGGGGGTTGGTTGTCTTGAGGATGGTGGGGGAGGCTACCCCCCGTTTCAATTTCATCTGGTTAAGGTTATGAAAGATCAGGGACTCGGGTGTACCCTTTCACCTGGACAACTCTTCGGCGGTAGACTGGTTTGCGTCCACCATCACAGATGTCCTGGAACTTGATGATGTTCTTCTGTTATTATGTTAGTCTTCTCATTTGTCATTGGTTTTTTTTGCAGTCAATACGCTCCAGGAAGGGGAAACGACATAGATATATAAGACTTACCAAGTTCCTCGTCGTACTGGTAATCAGCCCTCGGATCGACGGTATCTTGTACCTCATAGGGTCTGGAAGCCCAGTGAAGTTGGTAGTTAAAGCATGGAAGTTTTTAGAAAGCATGGAAGTTTGTATAAAGCATGGAAGTTTTAGAAGCACGTGAGCCTTGCCTGGCCACGACGACGGCTCTCTTGGTTCTCTTTCTAGCACCCGTCGCGCTCTAATGCTGCCGCGATAGCCGCAGCATTCGTAGCGTTGATGCTCGGTGGGGCAGCAAAACCCGGCTCCAGAAGCAGTCGCGACCGGCTCTTTGACTCTCAACCAGCGGATAATCGATACGGGGTCGAGGCAACCCGCCATCTGCCGCCACTTAAACGTGTGCAGGTTGCCCCCCCGTCTTTCCCGGCGGCAATTGAAACGGATTGATCCCCTTCTGCTAACTCGCTCCGCATACATGATGAGGTGAGCAATATCCTCTACGTCCTTTGCCCCCCACAGGCGGCGGAGATGGGCGGCCAGAAGGCCTTGCTCGAGAGCCTTCTCGGGCAGGAGCTCGCCCATCATCACGCACTTAACTGCTGTGGGGTGCGCAGCTCTACTCGCTGGTGCGATGGTGAAATTAGGTAGGATAGGTGTGTGGAAGATGGGGGTTTGGCGGTTTGATTTGAGTCAAGTCCGAAAGGATTATCTCGTGATGGCCTAGGTAAAAGCGGTCGTTGCCAAAGTTGTTGCTTTGTCCAGAGTAGATGGCTTAGAAAAAGTTGAGACTTTCATTCAAGAATGCATCAAGAGAGGTATGGGGTCTTACATAAGAAACACTTGATGGAGGGAAGGATTGTTGGCGGTGTCTGTGTGGTAACAGAGATGCCTAAAATTGAGTGTTGGGTGTTAAATGAGACTCTGGGTGGTGAAAGATGTTGTAGTTGGAAAACTGAACAAAATAGTCTTGACGCCCATAATATACAAGATTTATGAAGCTGATGGCTTCATAAAAGGCTTATTAAAATATCACTTACCTGATTCTCTAGAATGGAGTGTTAATTAACTTCTGATGGGGAATCTTCAATGGGTTTGGGCGAAGCTGAGATGGAACAAATGGTACTAGAGTTGAAGGAATGGTAAGTGGAAAAGGAATACAAAAGAAAAAAAGTTGTAGACCTAACGATGTGGGATTCTGCTAGTTCTTTTGACGTACTATTGGATACAGGTATCTAAGTAGCTAGGAGCTCAAGTTGGATCTGTGGGCAGACCAAAGTGGGTTCCATTGTCCAATTCGTTGGGAAAAGCTGTACCGTGATGAACTATAGTATTAGCTCAGGGTTATTGCTGGTAGCATAATAGAGATGATAAATTCTAGATGAAGAGAAGAACTGAAGCTTTTCTACAAGTCCAAATAGGTGTAAGACTGAAATGCTGTTGGGAAGCTTGATAGGCTTGGTACTAGTTACTTTTCGAGTTCACTACTCTCATCAGAGGGTTAATCGATCCACGGTTTGCCAAATGCTGATTGGTGTAAGGTATCAGACAATTCTTTGTGTACAATAAAACGAGAGTGAAGCAATGCTACATAGGTGTAGCCATAGGTGGGTAGAAAAGAGTTGGGCACATGGAAGAGTAAAATAACCTTTGAAATACGCCGTGGCTAGTAGAAAATATATTCCAAAAAGAATGGGGATGGAGAAATGACACAGGTAGAATACATGAGACTAGATTAATGATAACCTTCAGGTACAAACGGATAGGACGACATAAATGATGCAGTAAACATACAACATTGTTACCACTAGAGCAATAATATTTCAAGAATTGAACTGACAACTTACAAAAGTATAAATAAAAGAATCAATTTGAGGAACTTTAATCAAGCCTGGGATGCGAGTGACGTTAAATACCTAAAGAAAAGCTGAGAATTTTGTACATATACAAGTGTGCCCAGAAAATAATACCAGAAGTCAACGGAAATAAAATCTCTACAACTCTGCAACCAAACAGAGACAACTAGCTAGGCATATATACATGTACATTTTACGACAATGCATGAAATGGTGGTTTACTTGTGGCTAGTTTTTAAAATGAACCAAGCAGCTCTATTGACCACCAAGCCAAGAAAATATTTACTTTAAAACAAATGGTTTGTGATTCATATTGCATATATATTAACTCCAATTCACCTTATACTTTGTAGTGGTATATGGGAATTATCTCTTTAATTGTTTACTGGACATGCATTGGGAGTTAGGGAGTTAACGTTTTGTTCAACAATCTTAGTTATGGGTCAAACTCCAAGGAAACTTTTATAACAAAAGCAATCGTCACTTAACATCTTCTATTAGCGTAGATCGTAGTATCACACCATATCCTTTCATTACCATTGCAGGGTTTTGCATAGCTTAGGGCAGCGCGATAGCGTTGTCGGGCAGCCTGCCGGTCGGGTCCGGCCCTGACGTTGAATCTCGGGCCGGTCCGCTCAAATAATTACGGCCCATCGGCCGGGCTTCCTTCCAAATTGGGTAACACCACCAGTATGCCCCCACTCTTAAACTCCGGCTACTGTACTAGAGCACTACATGCTAACTATTAGGTACCCTTTGTCCCAATTAAGTGTGTTGCCTGAATCTCTCACAGTTCAATGACTACATTCAAAATTCTTAAATCCACCGAAGTTGTGATGTTTGTTCTCTTTTATCTGTCTGTGTCTCATGACCAGCTTTTGTCATCCAAATTAGTATCAATGACTATCAGGACTACCAAGTGTCCCTATGCTCTACTATATCCCCAAAGACTCCCTTACGGATCCACCCATTCAAGGCTTGGAATTCTATCCATTTAATCCCCATTTAAGCCCTGAATGGGATGATTAACTCAAACTTCGGCAAGGTCAGCCTCTGGAGCAGTGTGTCCCCAAGCGCTCTGAATAGAGGCATTGCCAGGTGAATAGGCGTCACAGAGTGGTAGGTGGAAACTAAGTTCATGGGGAATATGATGACCACTAATGCCTGCTGTATCCTACGATTTGAGGGCAGCCACTCCTATGTATATCCCCCAATCCCTGGACCGGCTGTTCCCGCCAGTCTTGGAATTTCCCAAGCGCATGCACCCGCCAGATTACCATGGCGCACGCATGCACCCGCCGGTTTTATAAGTTATTAAGCGCATGCACCCGCCATTTCGAGGTTATTATGAAGCCAATGCACCCGCCAGTTAATTAATAGAGCGCGTGCACCCGCCGGTTTTGCAAATAATAGAGCGCGTGCACCCGCTAGTCACTACTTTTAGAGCGCTTGTACCTGCCGAATTTGTGCATCCAAGTGGTTTTTGATGGCCATGGGTTAGAATTAGGGAATCTTTAACCATTTAGTGAATTTCCTAACAGGCCTTTATGAAGAGCTTTGCAGTAGAATTGAAGAATCATTCGTTATATATAGTGCGGTCCCACCTACCAGAAGCTCTGTCCATCCTTATTGCTTTCCTACGTTCTTCAAAGATAATACAATCACCTATTTCTTGATTGTAGGACGCAACCTACGAATTTGGGGTTTTGGATATTAATATAAGAGACCACCAGTCACGTTATGTTAAGACTCACAATTTTGAAGGCCCATACAAGACCGTTTCCTCAAAATCAAGGCCGAGGGGACTGTACCAGGGTGTGATATTAACCTGAATGTAGTTGTTTAGTGAACAGGCTGGCAGTTTCGGTCAACAAATGAATCAGTTGGTCGATAGGAATTAGATTGCCTTTAGGGAAGTTCATCTGCCTACGTCTTGCTAAGAACAATAATTCCACAAATTCTAAACGTTATTTAATAGTCAAGCACGTGGCATAGTCATAATGCATTTCGACATATATCATCCTATACATCATAACTCCTTGAATTGTTGACTCCTCAATCAAATAAACGGTGTCTTTCCTTATCAACCCTTGCTTTTAAGCATCTTGCTGTTCAAAGTATATTAAATCACCAAGAGATATTCACTTACCAGCTGTTTGTGAGAGCTTGACACATCTCTCGTTACAATACAATAGCTCCTTCCTAAAATGTCGACAGTCTCAAGAGTGAATGTCGACGCTCCTTCCCCAAAAATAGGCAACGCTTGACTGATATATATGTAACCCTGTGTTTTCCTTTAGCTCGATGCGCACCAAGGGAAATTCACCCACAGCTTTAGTCGTTTAAAACTAATCAACCAAAAATACAAGTATCAATCAATTCGTACTGGGAGCTACCTCGTAAGTATGCAATCTGATCTAATACTTTCAACCTACCTACGTACATCCTCTCGTGTATTTCTATCCAAACATTCTGTCACTTGATACATCTTTATCTATCCTTTCTACTTCTACCTTCTACATACATGCACACTATTCCTCCATCACCTGACTTTACGTGTACCCTTATAAGATACCTTTAGAACTCTTCTCAGCACCAGCAGAGGTGTTTACCTCGAAAGTACTAAGATCACCTTCCTACAGCCCGACCTTGAGGCCAAGTGAGCTAGCTTGTTAATCTTCAAATTAGCCTACTTGAATAGTGGTAAGTGATTTACTAGATCACACCTCTTCTCCACCCTGGGGATAAATTTCTCACAAAGTCACCCGATACTTAGAAGCCCTAATGCGCAATCATATTAAGCATTCTTCCACCCAAAAGATGATTAGCGTCACTTCCTACAAGGTACACTTCCAGAAAATAGCATCTTTCCTACGAATAGTACGCACAGAACCTTCGATCTATGTATGTGCAGGATACAGTAACTATCACCAATGAATACCAAGCAACAGACAGGGGAGCAATCTACCTTGGTTGAAGGTAAGTCCCAATACTACCAAAACCCACTTGACGGTCTCTCTTAAAGTACCCGATAAACAGTCGCAGACTAAGACTTATCAATCAGTAGGCAGATACAACAACAGAATGTAGAGTACATCTGAGAAAGTACTTTCAGTGCTATCCAACTGATACCATACATCATCAAAGTTAGTATCCAGCTTTCCTCCATACTCGGTAAGTTGTGTGAACTAATTCCATACCACCTACAAGTACATGTACAATAATACTTTCCATCACTTTTCAAGTCACCCAGTTGCCACGGTTTAATCCATACACCAGACATTTGCACTTTCGGATTTTCAATCGTCAACCTTACTTCCCACACCAAACATCCACTGAGATTAACCATCTTTCATTGATATTCATAATCAACAACGATTCCTTCCTACAGACATCATCTACCCATCCATCCCCGCAACATCTTGATGATCAGAACTGATACGATAGCCCAATTCTCCAAAACCAGGTTAGTTAGTTATCCCAGACTCTGACCTGCGGGACAACCATTGATGAAAGTCAAGCGGAAGAGGACTCTCGCATGTCCTAGGTCTTCTATGGGCTAGCGAAATTCAACATTTTCGCGACCACCGAAGGTCTAAGCATATTCTTGGTGGCTAGTCGTTTCAACAACGCCTGTCCCAAGCGAAACAAGCTGGAATTCGCCTATAACAAGGCAAAGCAATGTCTTGTTCTTAAGGCGAACCAGGACATTCCTGCTGAAACAGAACTCACCATCTTCTACGGTGGAACCCCAGTACTGTTCCAGAAATGGGGATTCCGATGCACTTACGGTGCTTGCCAGCTTCTGGCGGATGAATAATGCTCTGAGTTTGCCAGCTCAAGCTTGACATCTGTTACGGTCGGCCACAGGGTTGACTGTGACATGGGCACTTTTTTACAGTATGGGCTTACCCTAGTGTAAGTTTAGTAAAATTCTTATACAATTAAGCCAAAATATAATATTTTTATAATAAATGTATGCATTTAAAGATTAATTTAACTTTAGCTGTTATTTTCTTTACACCTTACACCTTAGCTGCCACCACCTTAACTGCCATTATTTAAGCTTTTATTATAAAATGTACGAAATTCTACTTATTGCCCAAAAAAAAAAAACAAAAAACTTTGTAATACATCCATTATAAATTCCTTTAGTATGGGACTTTTTTTGGTGTTACACGCTACAGGTGGGATTCGAACCTACGAGCTTAGTTATACGAATTTACGGCTACAGATTTTACACCTACAGACTTCACCACTACACTACAGACTACACTAGTCACATATTATCCATTCTACCTACGAAAGGAACTGTTTTATCCACATATATATAAGTACGTCTGCGCCCGCACTTAAGATTTTAGCCGACCTATAGCCGAGCTAAGTGGTCAAAGCTGCCACCTATCTAGAAATCTTTAAGTGGTCCATGCACCACCACTTAGGTCAACAACAGCTAGGTCTTCAAAAGAATCACCACTTAGGTTATCAACAGCTTCATTATAATTACAAACTTATACAGACCTATACAGACCTACAGACCTATAGACCTACAGACCTATAGACCTATAGACCTACAGACCTACAGACCTACAGACCTACCTAGGTGGTCAAAGCTCAAAGGTGCACCTACCTATCCTGCCACCACTTTAGCAATCCTTAAGTGGTCAGTGCACCACCACCTAGGTTGTTAACAGCCACCACTTAGGTTATCAACAGCTTCAAAGGCTAGGTAAGTCGTCGAAAGCCTTCAAAGCTAGGTCAAAACTAGGTGGTCAAAGCTAAATCAACAGCTAGGCCTTTAAAAGCTAGGTGGTAGGAGCTTAGGTGGTTAGTATAAGTGGCTAATGGGTAAGTGGCTAGTGTGTAAATGGCAATTTAGGTGTATGTAAATAAGTAATTATAGGTCTGGTTTAATGCATATTAAGGATTACCTTAATTACATACGCTAAAATTAGTGTAGGGTGCACCCATTAAAAAAAAAGTGAAAAAGTGCCCATGTCACAGTCAACCCTGTGGCTACCCCTAATCTGTCATGTCTTACTAACAACCACTTCCATGCTTTAAAAAACCTTCCATGCTTTTATAAACTCTTCCATGCTTTTCAAACTGTCCACTGGGACTATCAAACACAGCGGGCCGATTGCCTCCTTTCTTGTACGGACTAGCCTCCTGCATGAATACAGGACCGCACCCTTGGCAATGGGAATTCTAAGAGGTATCTATCTCGGTGTCTTAGATCCCGAAGTAAGTACACCCCACCTTTAGTTCCCTTCAGGGCGATTTCTGACAGCACTTGGAGCTAAATGCCATCCTAACCTTACCATCCCCACAGGGAAAAGCCCATCTACTGGCAGTAAAGGCCTGGGTTCACTACCTTCAACCGAAGCTAGATGGCACGTCATAGACGAGGCCACTCCGCTATGGAGTCGCGACGAGATGGGTTCCGTACTTTGCAACGCCTGCGGGCTCTTTTTGAAGTTGCGGGGTCGCTCCCGTCCCATCTCGTTGAAGACTGATGTGATCAAGAGTCGAAACCGGGTCAAGACGAAGTCAGATCTACCAGTTAGATATACCCCTCTCTTTGCGAAGAACATTTCGTTCCTTATACCGGCGACAGAGATTGAGGAAGAGTAAGTACGATAGTATCCCAAGCCACATCATACACCCTTGATGATTATGCTGACTTCGGTTAGGAAGAAAAGCTTGAACAATTCAATCAATCAATCTAGATACCTTGATTGGCTAGCGGGATTCTTTGGTATGTTTCAACGTAGTCGAAAAGGCCCGTGGCCTCTGTCACCAACACCGAAGGGCCGTCGCTTCTGAAGCCGGAGTCGACAGTCGGCATCGTCGGAACCGGGGCTATCCCCACGGCTAGAGCTGCTCATGTAGCCCGCATCACTGCTGGCGAGAGAACTGGCGTCGCTGCCTAAGAGGGAGTCGACACTGCTAGAATCTGTACTCCCATTGCTTCTAATGGGAAGGGCGCCCCTATTACCTATAAGAACAAGAAACTGAATGGAACAGCCACCGGGCTTGATTATCCACCTCTTCTTCTTCGAATATGTTACAGGCCCTTGTTGGCTAGGCGCTCCGTACGGGTGCTAGGATTCTGCGATTAGCAACCTCTAGGGGAAGCCAGCACTGTCTTACGCCAGCACTGTCTTACCTTGCCGTTCTACATATACTCGTCCTTACTGGCCCAGCCACCTCCGCTTCCCGCGAATACCTTCTAGAGAAGGTCATCATATTCCTGCTATCATTCGATAGCATACTTCATCTACAAGAAACCTTCACTGCTGTGGGCGACGGCCTAATCTCCTATTTCGGGACCCCCCAGCGGCCTTGAGTACTGCTCACCGGAAACCACAGGGTTTGCCAATGTGGACGGCACCCGCGTATGGTTCCATTAGTGGGAGCCATATTCCTTCGGCAAGATAGACGACAGCCACAACTAGCGGCTGATACGATTCAGTATCGTATCACCCTCGATATCCAGGGGTGCGGGGCCAGGCCCCAGCTAGACTGCACCCTTGGCCAATTCCAAAAGCACGGCACCGACAGCGCAAAACCCCAGTTGGGGAATTCAAGCAGTATTCGGTCTCCAAGACTCAACCCACAGAAGAAGGTGCAAGACATCGTCTATAGGGAATAGGCATGGTCAGCGTTTTTCATGTCTGATGTATATCGGAGATTTGAGATAATCTCCACTGGCGTCGACTAGATATACTGGAGCTGAGACTGGAAGTCTTAATTTCTGCTAGAGTTACTGAATAGGAGACAAGAAGAATACCTTCAGATCAGATATTCTATCCATGTACTGTAAGACAATGTCGAAGAGGCCATTGAAGGCACAACAACTGTGGAGGTTCCTATGGAAGCGAACAGAACGGATATTGCCAGTCGCTTCCTTGCGATGAAGATAGTACAGGGGAAGGTGCCGAGCGCCAATTCCATCCGAAAGCACGCTTTCATGGCCTCGGCCAGCCTCGAGACTGGTCTATCCTAACCTTATATCAACAATGTCAAGCTTGATGGAGGACTCCTCTCTCGCTAAATTTGCTGCTCCACCTCCAATCCAAGGAGCTTATCCAAGGATAGGACTTATCCGCCCGTACTACTTACCTTGAAGAAAGTTCGCGACATTGTTCTGGTTCACCGACGATGAAATCCTGAAGTCACACCACCTCAGCCGCCAGAACAACGAGTGCTGCCGTCAGGTCGTCGTCGACTCCGTCCTCGCATTGAAGTCACTCGAGGAACTCCAGAGCGAAGAGCACAATCTAGATTAAGGAGGGTTGGTGCAGATGCGAAAATTCCTCCCCGAGAAGACTCTCGAGCAAGGCCTTCTGGCCGCTCAGCTTCGCCACCTGTGGGGGGCGAAGTGCCAAGTGTGCCCGAAAGGGATACGAACTACCCGAGGTCATCGGACCTGTAGATGCTGGATAGACGTTGTATAAAAAAGTGTTATATAACAAGGTAGAAGGTGTCGTTTAGATAGAAAAACCAAGCGTTTAGAGGTTTCAAGCCATACACCAGTACCATTCCAAGAACAAACGAACATCACTAACCACATTCAAAGCTCCCTGCTCTACATATTTCTTTTTTAGCGCCTATTCCGGATGAATATTTGTTCATTTCATTCTCCTTGTTAGAATAGCATGTTTCTTTATTTGCTTTCGCTTGTTTCAATAGCTTCCTCTGTATCGATTAACTTAAGCACCTACTACAGTAGCAGGTTGAGAGACGAAGATTCCATGCAGAAGTCTTGCCTATGAATCTGGGCCAAAGGCTAGCGATGACTTCAGTCAGTCAAGTGCTGAGAGCAATTCCGGCCCGCAGCGGGGACTTTCACAGCTAGGTTGCATTACCACAACTAGCCTTTGCCTACCATGCATTCGCCACCTGAGCCCCCCTTACCATTGATCGAAGCATCAGCATCGAGTAGGGGGGAGGGATGCCTATGATCACTCGTTGACGCTGTGTGCAAGATTCATCAATCAAAGCCATGCCAGAGAGAATGAGAATCCGGTACTGAGACAGCCGGCTTAAGAGCCTGCTACCGAAAAGTCGGGTGAAATCCCGCAAATCTAGCTCTCTCTCTCGCCATATGGCTTGGATTAGAGAAAGCTACAGAAGAAGGCACGACCTCAAGCGAGGATTCTAGTACTCAAGCCTAGTGCTGAAACCAGACGACAGGCTAGCAGTGCTTAGCTCTTTCGTACCATAAGAATATTTTCCGATAAATTTCTTTTGTCAACTTGCTCATTGCTATTGCTTTCGTCATTCATATCAATATCATCGCCAGCAGCATCAATAGTGACGTTGCTGTCGCCTATTCACTGTCAACACCGAACCTACTATCAACGCTGGTAGGCACAAGTGCTAGTGCGGCACAGTTTCGTCGCTCTTGGACAAGGCTCCAACGGCCAACATGGTGCCGGGAATTGGCTCCTGCCTATTATGCGCATCCGCGCTTCCATGCCTCGTGAGCCGTCGTGAGGACCGCCCGCGAACTCCTGTTATTTCCCATCCTGGGTGGATACCGTTCCGCCTGGGTCGAGATGCAGGTTCCTTCCGTTCTGGATGTTTCAGTGCGGCCCTTCCCGACTAGAGCAACCACTTGCGGAGCAGAAGACACAGGCGACGGGGAGGAAGAGGTGGGTATATAGAAACCCGGCCCTTCCATCGACAACACAGACAATATCCGATCCGAAGACCGAGCTATTAATGATCCCCGGGCTTATCAGTAAGTTCGATATTCTTGAAGGCAGCATAGGGAAGGGAAGCATCGACTGGAATAAGGCCAGACTACCCTCTCCATAGACATGGTTTATTGGGTTCTTGTTGGTGCTGTGCCCAGTACCTACATCCCATACTCGCAATATGGGTTCTATCAAGGAGACTGGAGCAGGGAACTCCATCAGGGCCTAATCCAGGTCGTTGACACCAGCGGCACTAACCCCACCGCTGACGAAGCCATGGCCAATGGCCGTGATGAAGGCAATTCCAGCGATGATACAGGGACTGCAGATGGTGTTGAACCAGATGACGGTGTGCCAACACCTGATGATAGTGTGGCTACGGCGCATGAAATCCGGGCAGTGGCTACTAGTAGGCCTTGTCTCTACGCACGGCAATGGGACAGATGAGGTGAATGAGAGGCCAGTTGCGCCGAATGGACTATCCGAGGAAGTGCAGCAGGTAGACATTGGTCTACGCAGAAATAGCGCACTCCACCCAGGTAAATATACTCACCCATCCTGAAGCTCACGAAATTTCGTATACTTACTAGAATAAGGTTGAAGACGGAACATGTCGTTGTCGGTATCAACGGAGGTTGTACTTGTGTATTCCCTATCTGTAGTGTGTTCCTACCAAGGTCACGCAATCAAAAAATCAAAAAAGAACCGAAAGGGAAGGGGGGATGGGGGATGTAAGAGGGTGACAAAAATGAACCCGTGTCTACTTATCTAGTCTGCAAGGGCGGGCTGGCCCCTCCGCTCGCACGAGAGCAAAGCGACAGGCATTAGATCACGAAAGTATGAACCCGTACGTTGATATTAGCAAGTCTAGTCGTGAAATACATTGTCGCAGAACTCGCTTCACAAAGTAGAGCTACTGGCTGAATCAAGTGTCACCATGTATGCACGACGCATCCCGTATGGTTTGGAGATATTTCCTATGCAGTATATGTATCTTAGGTTTAGTCAAAAAGAACCCATTTTCTATCTCTTCAACATCATTTGTATTATTACGCTACCAAATATGACAACGATCCTACCTGTGCGGATATGTGACCACGTCATCAACCTACCAAGTTGACCCAAAAAGCAAACTGGAAACCTGTAATGGTGGAAGTAGCAATTCAGCCATATTGTACGCTTTGCGATGAACTTTGATCTGTAGCTGTTGGAAATGTTGAGATATCACTACTTACGAAGGCTATCCCTATTCCTTGGCCCCGACAAGTCGAGTTCCAATGACTTGACCATAGCAATACTAATCAGAATGGCATATCGTGAGCACCCTTTAGCGGCGGCATCGATGTATCCGTCATTTCCCATGTCTTCCACTTGCGCCATTTCAAACTTTTCCCCTCCATAATGCTTCTCAAGGTGGCCAAGAATATATCACAACACGCTCTAGTAACGGCCAAAGGGCTGTGACGCTCCGCACAATTCAGCCATAATACTTCGTCATTATTCGGGATCTCTAGCAGTGCCACGCAGGCCAGTAGAGCGAACGTCAAGGTCTTGGGCGCCTGTCGGCCGCCAAGGAGATTGCATATGGAACCCGTGGTGAAGTAGCTAACCCGTTATAATACTCGCAAGGAAACCAGTGACACCGGTGACGGGGGTCAATAACCCTTGCGGCAAGACTGAATCTTATGGGAAACGCATTTTGCGTTGAGGGTCAGACCCCGGCTAATTTGGAGGAAAGGTTGGCAATAGATCGGGATAGTAAGACACGCAAGAGCATTAGTATTCAGATGCATCCGACTTGCATTCACCGAGCATTTAAATTTTCACCTCACCAAGAGACCCAAATCGAGATGGCAATTCGTTCGGGCTTGTTCTCGGTAAGCCGATAAACCCGTTCACTCGCCGACGTCGAATCATTTTGTTACCGAAAATCCGATATCTCCTCCGACAGGATTGGTAATCCGGCGTTCGGCTAGTATGTTGTGCTATCTCCAGGGCTGTGCCTTACTTAAGGCGGGGTGCTAGCTCAAGCTTTACCAATGCATAAAGAACAGTAACGTATCTGAAATACCGAATACTGGTGCTGAGCCTTATGACCATCAACATACTCTGATTGCACCATCATGACCTCAGTGATTATTTTCGGCCCGACAGGCCAGGTTGGGTCCGCTACCACACGTACGGCTGCGGAGCATGGGGCGAAGGTTTGGCTAGCAATGCGAGACACCAACAAAAGCATTCCTGGTCTCACGGAAGATTTGGAGAAGGCGGGCGATTTTCACAGGATCCAAGCCGATCTGCAGGAACCCGAAACTGTGAGCCAGGCAGTCAAGACCTCTGGCGCCAAGCGCGCATTCATCTATCTTGTCCACGGCGCATCAGATCACTTGAAGGGCGCCATCGCGGCGTTGAAGGCCGCAGGCATTGAGTTTGTGGTCTTCCTGAGCAGCTTCACTATCCCCACCAATCAGGGCTTGCGGGAGATCGCTTCCTCCGACCTAATTCCGCATATGCACGCGCAGGTGGAGGCAAATCTGGACGACATATTTGGCTCCGACAATTACGTCGCCGTGCGTCCCGGATGCTTTATCACGAATCTGCTCTCGGAGAAAAGCGGCATAGCTGCAAATGAAGTGAAACTGTATGGCGACACGTTCGAGCACGACAATATCACACCAGGCGACATCGGTAGAGTAATCGGCAACATCCTCGTGTCAGGTCCACGTAACGGACAGAAGAAGGTGTATCTTTACGGGCCCGAAATTCTATCGATACATGACAGCATCGCCAAAATAGGCAAGGTACTGGGAAAGGACTTAACGATAACGACCCTAGGGCCCAAGGAAGGGTACGATCGCTACATCGGCATCGGTATGCCACCCGCGTTCGCGAAATATATGGTGGAATTATTGAGTACTAAGGGCCCAGACAAGGGGGATGGTCAGCGGTTCCCCAACTATGAGGAGGGCGTGAGTAATGTGAAGCTTTACACTGGAAAGCCGGCGACCAGTCTCGAGGATTGGGTCAAAGAGAACAAAGCAATCTTTGGTTCATAGTGGATGTCATAGAGGATGGTGCTGTAACTAGCAATTGCGCCAAGTGAAAAATAGGGCCACGGGGATCACAACTCTCATCCAATGCCCAGTTATGGGTGTTTTGAATAAAAATACTCCCTAGTTTATCTCAAAGTGTTCTTATGCTAGGCGTCGTGTGCTTTAGACCTTTACCACGATGACGTAGATGACGACAAAACAGTAGTCTCATCTTCGCCGCCGCTGCTGCCGCTGCCACTCCCAGCAGATACAGCTCCGCTATCATCAACTGAGCTCATAACGGTTGGTAGGAACGGACCGCTTGCCTTTTAGTATACATTTCTGGCTAGCGCATCTTGTCCTGAACGCGCCTTTGGGCGTCTTGTCAGCAGCCCATATCAATGCCATTCAGATTGTCTGAATTTCTTCCTGCATACCACAAACTAAAAAACCATTACCACGGGTCCTGAGGAGACTTAGAATAAGACAACGATCGCTTCTTTTGCCTCACGATGCCCTAATCACAAGTCCTTAGTATCAGAGCGACATAGAGAACAGGGCCAGGGGGCGGCTCCAGTTGACAGCGAGTGCAATAGTAGCAGAAAAGTGAACTCAACCTGCTAAAGCTCAATCTCCTGACCTTTTGACTGCGGAGTCGCTATGTAGTCTCTGTCATGGTGTGGTAATGCGTGCTACTCATTATCTTGGATGGCTTAATCATTTATTGCTCTCTTGCCATATCACAGTTGCCTATGAGGTGTGTATGGTGTAACAAGTCGTAAAAAGGAAACATCTGTTGCTATTGGAAAAATAATATACCAGGATTCTCTGTTCTTCCATGCAAGACGAACCAAATTCCGGGATCTTTTCCAGCATCATCGGCTTACTTGGACGCGATAGCAATGTTCGCTAAAGATTTAAGTTGATCCTTGCCTCCCGGCAGCTGGGTATATCCATCCATCTTCATGAGCTCCTGTTTGACAGTCTCGATGGCTTCGTCCCAATTCTCCTCGTCGGACTTGAGCCAGCCGACAAACGTAGTGCCTCCGGTGAAACTCCAGGGCATATTAGCATAATGATCTAACTCTGACGTAGTTATATATACATCACCCTTGTATATGGTAATCTGGTCTTTCTGGAATCCTCCCTGCTCAACGACGCTTTGAAGGAAGTCTGCCTGCGACCACCTTTCCAGGCCAGCACGTGGAAGCGGGATCCCCGGGGGACGCGTGGCCTTGGCGGCTGCCTGGAGGGGTGGCATGTTAGGTACACAAACCCACGAATTGAGAATCATGGTCCCGCTGGGTTTAAGTGTCCATCTGTCGTACGTCTCCCATACAGTAGGTAGTTAGAGTTTTCTTTAGACAAATATCACTTTCCATTACTATCCCTTACGCTCTATAACATTAGATCAGCTAAATGTAACAGAAGGACATATCATAGCTCTGAGATATGTGTGTATCTATGTGCAGTCCTATCCTCTGAAGAGACTTTAGTCTGAATCGGTTTTGTGGACACGCTTATCTTCTTAGGAAGGTACTTCTTTTGAATGCAAATATTGTACAAGAACCTTTTTCTTTTTGTCAGATAACAGGGTATTTCAGAGTTATATAAAAAGATCGCTAGGTCAGCAGGGGCTCGTGATATAGGTAGTAGACAATTAATAAGACCATTAATTTTGGCCAACCCCTGACTATATAAGGGGGGAGAGCCCCCTTTATCTGCGCCACAGCTAATCCTATGGGCCACTATGTCACCACCCAGTATCCACTTAGAGGCTAGTATCCACCTTATCTCTTGATACCTTTACGCATGTCCAATTATATCATGATCCTAGTATCATCTCGGACCTCAAATATCGTAGACATACTATTAGAGACCTATCTCGCCTCAGACTCGGTCAGCTGCCATCCCAACAGGAAGTGGTCAGTCACCCGCCACTTATGGCGTATATGCTGGAAGATTTGGCGATTCCCGTGAGGTGCCTGTATCACCCAGTAACTCCCGGGGAGGTAGTTGCTGCATGTAGTATGCTAGGGGATAAGGTTGATTGGGTAGTATATTCCGTGAAATCAGATTAGCATTCCCTGCGTTAGCATCAATTCCGTTTCGGCGCAAAGCTGCCAATATTCGTTCATCCTGTTTATTCGTGTTTCTTCTACTAAGTTCATTGCCAGCCTCGATGAAAAATGCCATTCGAATGGCCCTGTGTGAGTTGTTAGCGTTATGCCAACCATAGAAGCCATCTACAGAACTTGCGTTAGGATGAATGCAAAGGCAACTAATGCCCATAGTCTTCGACCTATGTATAGAGTGGTGTCGTCGGCGCAATAAGAACTTGTCCTGCAATGATCCGAGTAGGTAGCTGAGCTGGATGTGAGAAGAACGGTAGCAATGCCTCCTCCTACCCAGAGAAACAATTCGATCAAACCACGGGCAGATATAAGAGAGGTATTCGTTATTCGCTTTCGATGACATACGATGCTAAGGTCCACAATATCCAAGGACATAGCAATTGCTGCCTGGCTCATATTAAGGTAGGTTAGCTTGAAGAACTTCCCAACTCTTTGGAGGCGTCTTACATATGAGATACAAGCAATTCGGGTAGTTCGGGTTATCTTATCAAAATCAGACATGTCGACGTCGTCATGAAAGTCAATGACGGACAACCCGATCATGGAGGCACAAACCGCAACGCTCAGGATATTCATGTAAACCCTCACTTTCTGCCAGTTCAGACCATAATTCAATGCCGGTTGTGTCGATCTTGAAATTTCATTCTGGTTATACCCCCCTGGTTGCTGCCATTCTTCTACCATCGTCAAGTTGTCAGAAGGCTTCGGATCTATGTAGGCAGAAATAAACGCAATATATCATGGATTCTTTCCAACTTTATTGTAGTGCCTAGTGCAGTATCTCATGGACAGATCAGTTAGGCGTTACTCGTTGAACCAAAAATTCAATTTCGGCTTCCGTGAAATTGAGGCGTATGAAGTGAGGGGACACTAATTAGATGCTATTTCTAGGCAGGTTAGAATTTCCGTGCTATTTATGTAGTTGAGGGGTTATGAACGTACTTGTGACGTAGTTCCGGTGGCCGGCGCATCCAGTGTCTTATAATACGAGGCGGACAAATCTGCCTTGACGATCGTCAAGCCAAGCCCGCCAGTGAATGAAAGTCACTACCATCCTACTATCGCTAGAAAGTTCATTGAAACTGACAGGTTTAATGCAATTAGATACCGCAACTTACAGTCCACATAAGTTATACACGTGATGGACATTAAGGTAGGCGCATAAGCGCTTATGGTAAAGAGAAACAGTCACAAAGTCTTCTTTCAGTGCGGAGATAACTGTCTACAAAAAAGATGTTCAAGGCAGACTTAAGATGTGATAGCCTTAAAAATAACTATGCTGTTGAAATACTACATTACACGACGTCCGCCCGACAATACGAAGTGCAGTGCCAAGCTATAACTCAGCGAATCACACAGCCATCATAGGTTTCAAATAGCATCCGTCATCATCGATCTTCACATAAACACGTTTCAATTGGTTGGTATGAGACTGCGCGCATGTAGGACTAGGCTTTCAAGCAATGCAATCTATTGCAACGAGCACCCTTGGTGGATAGATTGCAGTAACTATAACTGCCCATTGCGTTTAGCTACTGGAGCGGGTTGAACACATCTCGGTTCCACTTCCTCGTTACGGATGCCCAAAATTCCATGAGAGCTTTGGACCACCGAACCTGAGTCTAGAGGACGAGGCCATGGGTTGGCACTGGCGAGAGCGAGCTCCGCTCGAACCACATTGAGTAACAAGTTCACAAGCAGCATATTAGTAAGGTGTAGAGTTTTGGGCTTAAAGAAAGATGTGAATCGGGGGCTAGTTGTTAATAGTGTTCCACAAGATGAAGCCAGCCATATATGGAACGACTGAAGGCTATATTATGTAGCCGTAGAGCTGGCGGTCTTGTGATCAAATATTGGAGCGTGTTCGACTTACCCAAATCTCATATGGTATATGATTCAACTACGAAGTGAGTATTCAATTTTCTACGTGGGTAGAACTCCTCTGAAAGGTTTCGTATAACAATATTTAGTGAAGGTACTTTAATTGGACGCCTACGTGAACTAAGGATGGTGAAGAACTTACGAGCACCTACTTATCTGAGAGTCGTATTAACTAGGCAAAATACCTATATTATATCAGATGAGAGACTTGCTTCATCCCACCAATCGTTTTACGAATAGGTAGAACGATGTTTGAGAGGCTTAAGATTGTGAGCCTGTAGAGTTCACACTCGGCTATAATTAAGCCTGATATACTTCACACTTCGTTACGGTGGTATTTAATGGGTCTGAATATTAGATTTACGTTAAATATTCATCAAAACTCTTAAGGGACATAGTCGCGTTAAGAGTTCTATCAATGTTTACGCTCGAAGGATAAAATCATCTAAACTATTTTGCACTCTTCTACAATACCGTCGAAAAACATTCCCAAAACATCTCTGTTAGCGTGAAGCATGTAGACTCCTATTCTTGACAGGGGTCCATCAAGTCGTCCCTTTAAAACCAAGCCTATCGACCGTGGTCCACTTAGCGAAAAGGGGGGTATCAATTCTAAAAGGTACACTTCATGTTCCACGCTTGGTTGTCCTTCGATGATAGACTTGGTCAACGACACATCTTCCGCTGTGTCTTGTTGCAGGCGATGCCTTGTCTCAGATAGGGGCATTGGTGGGGATGCCCCGCAACTCCGCAGATACGCGGGACAGTTAGCGTGAATGGTTGTGGATTGCTGACTCAACGTGCTTATATAAACCTTCCATTGATCGGATGAAACATTTACACGCATTTGTTATTCTCGTATTTTCATATAAACGTCTAGATATAGATAGATATATCCGATCGACAGGTGCATTTCATCAAGAGACCTAGACCGACATGGATTGTAGCAAGAAACCTTCAAGACGAGACGGCACCATGAGGCAACCTTCCAATCAGCAGCCATACGTACCTGCCAACCGATTCTCCAGGTCCTCACTCATCCTAACTTGGGTTATTCTGCCATTGATAGTTGCCCTGCTTTCATACACATCACCACTTATTGTTATATTCCTACCGTTTTTACTATTACCAACTCTTGGTCTACTCTGGTATGACTGTTCACACCAGCATGATCAGAGAACGGATCTAGAAACCTTCCTCTGGACCTACTTCCTCACTGGTACCGTTGGAACGACGATCATCATCATCATCCAATCAATCATATCCTACGGGGTAGCATGGCTTCTATTTCGCTCAGAAACGGACAAATTCTTCAAAGAATTCAGCAAGCAAGAAACGGATATCGCTCAGATGGACGCCGATTCTCTCCTTTTCCGAAAGGTGATGGCACACCGGTGGCAGCACTGGGCTTTCTTGTTCGTGGTTTCCTTTGTCGCTGCTAGCGTCGTCGAAGAGAGTCTCAAGTACTATGGTCTTCAATTCGCCCGACGCTATGGCCGGATTTCACACCCGAGAAACTATCCAACTCTAGCTATGGCCGCGGCCTTGGGTTTTAGCACCATCGAGGGCATTGGCTTCATATATGCCGCTGTACAGGACGGTCAAGCCCTTAACCGCGTTGTGTTGACTGTCCTCGAGCGAGTGGTCTTTGGTCCGCCTTCGCATGCTCTAGGCGCGGCGCTAATTGGCCTCAACGTTGTGCGCCGCGATTTCCATGGGGAGAGGTTAAGGTTCGGTCATATCATCGGACCCTCAGTCCTCTTCCATGGTTCCTTTGATTTCGTAATTCTTGGTGTCAGCGCCTATGAAGGAAACGTAGGCTGGATTCATCCCCGTGGGAAATCATTACTGCTCGTCTTAGCATTCGCTATCGGTTTTCTCACGGTGATGGCCACGGTAGTGCGACGAAGGCTTGCTGTATTACAAGGAGACTTCAAGGTTAGTGTTGATCACTATATACAATCTCTTTCACTTCTAACGGGTACTTCAGTTATATTAGACGAGAGTTTCATTAAAACTTAAATCTTTGAGCTCCTGCGATCGATGCATATCTACTCGGATTCTGCCGAACGATATTTGAGGTGGCAATGGTGAAATGGGTTATAAAATATGCAGAGTTCTAAACAGGTCATCGCGACTCTCACACTTTTCAGCTTTTACATCGCTCCTGTATATAATAATCAGTATCTATATTCTACTCTATAAGTACCATGAATACTTTCCAACAAATAACCATTGAAAGAGGTGTGGATCTCAGGTGTCAGTATTTGATATTGCTACTTAGCTGCAAATGTGTACGCAACTGTGTACACCCTTGAGTACTTACTGACGCATTAAACGAGTATCTAATTGTACAATTGTCCAAGTAGAAATGTACGCAACTGTGCATATATATGTGCCTAATCAATTAAACAAGCGGATATGCCTCGGGTGGTGATTCGAGGACTTCCCCCAAGGCTCTAGCATTTCCTAATCGTGGGTTTCAGGATCCTGGCTGTTGAACTAGATATCTATAATAAACGTGATCTATCAAACCTTCATAGCTGTTGATTTCTCCAGTATTACGGGGTCATGCCCCTTTTGCTGCTATTAATACCTGTCCGCCAACCGAGCACATCCATCTTTGAGCATTCTACACATTCCTTAACGTCATATAGCAGTGATATTAATCACGTTTTGGACACGGATGAGTGTAACCAATTCTGAGGCGGAATTCCCAATAGGTTGCATTTTTTAATAATGTTCACAGTTATCCAGATTCTGACAATGACGAGAACAGGGAGGTGAAGGTACTTGACAACAAAGGAGAGAAAAAAAAAAGAGGAGAAGTATCATACAGTATTACAAAGTTAAAGGTACTTGATATATCCTCTTGATTACGACACTTTTTGATGAAGATATATTTTGACATGGCCTTTCATAGGAATGTGTTTATTATAACCTCCAACAATCAAGCACGCTCACCCATCCACAAGTTTAAAGGGACCAAAGACTGGCGAATCACAATGGGTTAAACAGTGGAGAAGATTATTGTTATACATGACCTGTTATGTCAGAAGGCAGCCATTTTTGCGGCCAACAATCCTGAAAGGTAAATTAACATACCTACCTATGCTAAGTATAATTTGTTAGGTTGCTTTCAAGGGCACATTCTTCGGTGTAGAATAGAAGCAGGCAAACATTATCGTAACACACCGAAACCAGTTGTCTAATCCATACTATTAAGCATGCAATGAATGATGCTAACTATGTGTTCCGACTACAGATCAAATCGAGGCCCATTAATAAGACGTACCTAGATTAGTTGCGCAACACTTGACGTTAGGCCACAAGGCACGAGTAGGCGCATAGTTGTGCCTGTTTTTATTGGAGTGATGCTATTTACACCTTAGTTTTTTAAACTTCCATACTTTACTTTTTGATACCAAGTGGCAGCCGGGCCGTTATATTTGTTTCGTTTTTTCTTTACGTTTAAATATTAATAATTATAATAAATCCAATCTTTTTTATTATTTACCGGAAATTAACCCGTACATTTTATTGAATTTTATAGATATATATTCATAAAGTAATAATTTTTTCGATTTTCTTTGGCAAAAATACGTATAAGTAAAGTTAAGCTATTAAAGATAAAGCTTAATTGCATAAGTAGGTAGCTTATTAAATTGCAATGGATTATTACCTAGTTGCCACTTACTTAATTACCATTACCTAGTTACCATTACCTAGCTGCCATTTATTTAAATATATGGCTTATAAGTAAGTTATTTAATAAAATATTATAACTAAGTAGCAATAGCTACTTAAAATGGTGGCAGTTCGTTGGTGATAATTACGTAGGTAGATAGGTGGTAAGCGGGCCGTCAATCTCGCGACGGCCCGTCTGCCACCTGGCATCAAAAAGTAAGGTGTAGAAGTTTAAAAAACTAAGGTGTAAATAGCATCACTCTTTTATTGCCTGTGCTTGCGCCCGTGCCATTGCCGTTCATGTCATGTACCAACAAAGGTTTTGCACCCAATCATATAGCCAATAAATTGGAATTTGTTTGCATCCAGGGCAATATCCTGCATACCTACCATACTGAATCAGAGCCGTATTACTCTGTGAGGTATGTGTAAGAGTCATAGTAGAAATTTCCCCGTGTTCAAAGAATGTCACAGAATATCAACCATATCACTTAAATGTATTGATCTATGCATTGGGCGTTTAAAAGCTCATTCACCTCAGAAGTCTTATTCAAATATAGTAAATTGCAGCCTCGCCTCCCTACACGCTCGACTGCCCCTTGATTCACTCGAGTTTCGAGTATCATTGCTTTCTCAAACCAACCCCGATGAGAGGCGCAGGAATTTAGCCATCCTGTGACCATTAATAGACATCTGTTCCAAAGCCCGTCGTTATTGAAGGGACATCCTAGACAGCAACAGGTGCTGTTGAAACCCCAACTATCAGCGATTATAATGGAGCAAGACGCCCATTCCAGGGTCCCCTCTGAACAAGCCACACTCTCATCACACAGTGACACGAGTTCAGTGGGCTCAAACCGCAGACAAGATGGATCAGACAGCTCAGACGACTCATCGCGAGAGGACTTTTTAGAACGTTCAGACCCCGTTAGACTTTCTGCTTTGGACTTGAAGAACCTTGCAGACCTGGTGCTGAAGTTGTTCATTGAGAGCAGATTGGTTGGTAACCCTACTGGCAAAGAGGCGGACACGGGTAAAGGCAAGGGGGTAGAAGTTGACCATGGCTCCGCTTCCAATCCTGCGATACCAGATACCAGCAAACCCTTCGCTTGCCCGTACTACCGCGACAACACAGAAGGAAGATGGACATGCCTCCAATAGGCTAACGAGCTCCGTACTATCAAGGGCCTTATAGAGCACTTGGACGAATATCATGTCTGGGAAATGGTGTGCCCTAGTTGTCATGCTACATTCGCTACCTCTCCAGAAACCGATGATCATATAAGAAGCAGATCCTGCAAAGTTCTAGATTATCCCATGGCCAAAGCCCTGACGGACATTCAGGTGCGCGACCTTAGGTATCTCCTCCTTATGATCTTCCCCGATGAGGTCAAAATTTCGGTCACGCCAGCTATACAGTGGTCCATTATCTGGGACCAAGCATTTTGCGGAAGAGTTCCACCCTATGAGGAAGTCTACCTCACCACCGACTTTGAGACCTTGGTCGTTGCAGTTCAAGATTTTTGGCTTCACAACGATCATAGGATCGTCCCGGACTTTCTACAGTCGAGAGAATCGCCCAAAGACGGTGGAGAATCTAAGGAATGCGACGTGCATGAGCTGCATGACGCTGTCAGAGGCGAACTGGCTGACCAGCTTGTTGCGTGCTACACGGCCCAAGGCGAGCAAGGGAAAGCACAAGAGCACCCTCATGCTGCAAGGGTCCTCTCTACCCTTCTCGATCGCGCTACTTCGGAGTGAACGGTGGTTTCTTCTACAATAGTCGCTATATCACATTTAAGAGCCGATGGCATACATGGATAAGCGAGGACCGGATGCCCTTTTCATGCTTCTCGTGGTCTGAATACAAGTCTTTAGTGCACCACTTCTCAGCTTCTTCTAAGCATGCATTGTATCACTTGCAGCACTTCTCCTTTCTAGGTTGGTGTAATCGAATAGGATGACGGACATTTTGGGTAAATTAAAATTGGCATATTCTGTAGACGGGAGGAACTTGCTTTACCGAATTTTGTTAGAATCGGGATCGTTCCAAAATTAGGACTATTATCTTTGGTCTTTTAGCTCAACTTTCAATTGAGAACAGTCTTCACAACCATCACTGACATTACTGCCATCACTGCCATCAAGTCGTGCTAGAAATTCCACAATGACTAGTCATTCAGTAACATCTTAGTATAGTTAAAGGCTCTGCCACTGTTAATGGGAATTGACGTTTCAATGCATATAAATTCATATATAATAGTTCGCAAACATATACCACACGGTTAACTGCGTTAGAGCTGTTTTTCTTTCCCCTTTTTTTGTATCGTCTCTATAGTTCAACCATTCAGTCTTGTAAACTCATCTGCGTTTGCAGAGTTTCAAAACATGGGTATACCTAGTTTACTCCAAATCCATTGTG
The DNA here is from genome assembly GCA_022661535.1 of Eutypa lata. NCBI lineage: Eukaryota > Fungi > Ascomycota > Sordariomycetes > Xylariales > Diatrypaceae > Eutypa > Eutypa lata. The sequence continues at coordinate 1,040,082 of JAKULF010000009.1, read as the reverse complement.
CCGGAAGTATTGTGCATCCCTTAAGAGGCGCCCAAGTGTAAACCAAGCATCAATCCACATTCATCGCATGCTGTGCCCTAAGACGTTGAAAAGCTCTGGCTCGAGTCTCTAGTTGAGGGAGCGTGGGCTTATTGTCTTCGCCATAGATACAGACCGCTGCTGCTACCGAGTGCACGACCGCATAAACAAGTAGCAACAGCATGGCATATGTAATCACAGCCGTGAAGACCTCGATGGCAAAACTTCCCAGAGACATTTTGGTTATCAAAAGGTGAGTATCAGACAATTTGGATTGATGGCAGAGTAGTCAAGAGGGGTGAGTAGACGCAGGATATTATATTAAACCAGGAATTACAACCCGTTAGGCCTTGTTCAGAAGATAATGGAATTGTTCTGATGCATTTAACAAGGAGAACAGTAGTCTGGATGCCCAACAAAGGTTTACAATAAATCCTTGATTCATTCATGACTTAATACAGAGGTTTTTGTGTTGAACTAGGGCGTGTATAGCCCCGTAGTACAATATATTGGCTTTTAACAGTTCTACTCAGGTATGACGGACACAATAGCCTTGTCCTCTTCAATCCTTTGTTTAACATAGCGGTGGGTTCAAGACCGGCATAATGCGCAGGGGAGTACATGGCTCTCGGTTGTAACGGCTCCTAGGAGTATCTGAAGAGCCTTATACATCAATATAAACACTTAGAAGCATTTTACAATTGATTTATAAGGATCAAGCAGGTAAACTCTACTCAGCTAAGTGGTTTATTCATCATCATTAGTATGGTATGAAATACGGCAATGAGGATGAATGCGTTATCCAATATAAAATAACATACGTATATATTCAAGCCGTCTCAATAGTACCAGTCGAAGCCTTGATATAGGTATCGTACGATAATCAGCCCAGATGCCAAGGCCTATATACATCAAAACAAGGGGATAGATAGTGTGACAGTAAACCTGGGGTCACAAAGCAGCTAACAAGGGATAGGCGGGCCTTTTTAATTTGGTATAAAAGTCCAAGACACGGCATTTCCATGAACAATCAACATTTATTAGCCATTTATTGCCGGCTACCGGGAACCATATAATGCGCAATACTGTGCCTAAACTTGAGGCTGATAGTAGCTGCAGATGCCAAGATCTCGGGTCACCTCCATAGTAGCTGAGTACATAGGATTGGATCATTGTATAAAGTTAGAGAATACATAGGTTCGGCCATAATAATATGAACGTCATTTCCAAGATTTCGGTTACTACATAGGTGCTGCCTTGGGTGAGCCTATCTTGTAACGTTAGTATGTACGAAGCACAATACCCGCCACCAAGTTAAGTCCATTTCAATGATGCATCACATCAATCATCTGGCAATATAACACGTAAGAATATTTGGATCATGGTAAGGATCAACCAAACTGATACGATAACTTGACAAACAGGCCATAGGTATCGCCAAGATTGTAGCCTAGAATTCATAGTATAACGATAATAGGGGCTTCTTCGAGGAAAATGTGACAAAGTCTCCGAATTTCCAAAGACTTGGGGCTAAGTAAGGGTTATAAGGCTAACAAGATATGTACCCAGCGTATGGTAAGTGAGCGAGCCTTCGTTAATTGAACGCGTAATGTAGTTATGATGACAAGCGACATAGTTGCACGTTGCACGGGTCCTAATAACTATGGAAACAGTCGCTCACATGCATAAGTAGATAAGACAGACAGCTTGGAAGCAATCCAATCGCGGGGATTCGCTTTCGGAGCGGGCTAACATGACATAGATAGCGCAAAGAGAAGTTCTCGATGAGCCGGCTTGGTATTCCATTATATGTATATCCAGATGGAGCATTGGAAAGATACGAGGACGAAGCACGAGGGCAAGCGCAGCCAATCCGGGGTCTCACAATTCGAAGATCCGTCCGTCGGTCTGATGGGCTGGGCTGGGCTGGACCAAACAGGGGGTTTCACAAGTTGACAAGGAGGGAATGTGTTTGGATGTGGAGCCCATATCGGGGGCCCGGGGGGTTTCCAGTTCCAGTTCTGAAGATTGCCAAGATGGCGGAGTGCGCTAACCACTCAAGTCTCCCACGTTCCTGCATGCTGATGCTTGATTGGGCGAAGCTTTGCGGTAGCCAATGTCAGAGCTGGAATTGATCGCGTGCCTCTCTCACTAACTACTCCCTCTCCCTTCGAAGTTAACCTCTGATCTTCAGAACGCAGTGCGTGCGTGCGTGCTGTGTTTGTGCTTGTGGCCAATCTGGAAGGAACACCCATCCATCCATCCATCCATCCATCCACCTGTCCATCCATTCCAAGATTTTATCTGTCTTCTCCTTCATCATGATGGACTCTGACCGTCCCTTTCAGTCGTTCATCAGCATCGATGCTCTGAATTCGTCAGAGTCCTCGACCATCTTCCGCATAGTATTCCCTTTAGGTCTTCCGCCATGAATTAACTAGTGACACTTCCTTGTTGTTCACTGCTACTAGTTCCTTCTTGGCCCTTATCATTCTAGGCAATCGGTCGTGTGCCTCTTTACTACCCCGGGTTCTCAGGGCGCAACTTGGCCCGCTCCTTGTGCCACCATAACGAACCCTCTACCTCATCTGACTATTGGACTTCACAGACCATCTGTTCGCATCTCTTGCCGCCAAGAGTGTACTGGTCTCTTGTCCACGTCATACAGTAGTATAGTTCGTTGCTGTCTTTTCTTTTTCTGCAATTATTCCTTACTTGCCGGAACCGTCTTGCTCGTATATACATATACGTAATACCCGGGGAATCCAGCAATACCACATAGACAGAAAAGGGCGACTTGCCGGAACAGGCCCCTCTAGGATGCCGCGACATGCGATGCTGCCTACCCCGGCCTCTTCCACAGAGATCAAAGGTCAAGACAGCACAAAGCAGCTGTCCTCGCTCCAGATGTCATTCGAGCTCCCTCCGTCGGCCATGGAGGCCAGCAGCGGCGGCAGCGCATCGTCTCCCAAAGCGCCGTTCCCCATGCAGCCGAGCGAGACAGTGAAGTCGAGGAGACGCTCCTCCGCCGCCGCCACTGCACACAAGGAGACCTTTGCCCTGCCGCCTCCTCCCACGCGGTCTCGCAAGATCATTCAGATGAAGCCACGCGGCCAGCAGGAGGAGACGCCTGCTGAGTCCACCTCCACTACTACCACCACCACATCCTCATCGTCCTCATCATCGGCTAAAGCTCACGCTAGTAGTAATAACACCGCCCAAAGTACAACGACAAATAAGAACGCGGCAGGTTCTGGGTCCGGATCCGGATCTAAGAAGAAGCAACCCTCGGCCACGAGCGCGGCGGGCCGAAAGATCGCGCGGAAGACGGCCCACAGCTTGATCGAGCGACGCCGGCGGTCGAAGATGAACGAGGAGTTCGCGGTCCTGAAGGGCCTGATCCCCGCGTGCACGGGCGAGATGCACAAGCTCGCCATCCTCCAGGTAAGAACTAACCTGACTATCTTTTTGTCCGTCGATGAGAAGAATGTCCCCATTTCCACATAATATGGCGAAGTGAGGTGATCACATGCTGACTTTCGCGTCCTCTTGATCAAGGCATCAATCGATTATGTGCGCTACCTCGAAGATTGCATCTCGAAGCTGAAGTCGCAGCGCGACGCCGAGAGCCTCTCCGCCGCGCCGATGGAGGAATTCCGGCCGTCTGCGTCGAGCATGGACGAGGAAGAGGATCCCGAAGACGGCGGGGACGGCGGGGACGATGATGGCGAAGAGCTGCAAGACCCGCCGGAAGACGTCGAGATGACCACAGTGGGGCCCGATTCGGACGAAGTTCCGTCTCCAACCACAGCAGCAACTTTCACGCCTATCATGCACCCCAATCCTCATCCCCATCCCCATCCCCACTCGCAATCGCAATCGCACTCCAAGCACCCCTCCATATCGCCCGCCCTGCTCCCCCAAGACGACGCGCAGCGCGAAAACAGACAGCACTCGTACGCGTCGTCGTCAGCGTCGACGACCGACCACCAGCGGCGGTACAGCAGCTACAGCAACTACAGCACGCCGTCGATGACGGCGACGTCGCCGGTGTCCATCTCCGTTTCCGGCTCTTCGGGTCCGGCTCCCCGTGGTGGTGGTGGCGGCGGGTACGGCTGCTACGCAACGACGAGCTCTGCGTCCCACTCGGCGCTCACCAGTCCGGCTTTGGCGCCGCAGCTGGAGGACCAGGAGGCGGCGACTGCGGCGCTGCTTATGCTGAATACGGATCGAAGAGGTGTGGGCGGGGGAGGCAACAGTAGTGGTGGTACTGCCGGAAGGGGAATGAGTGTTCGGGATCTCTTGAGTTCTTGAGCCAGTAGTGGTGTGAAAGGTACAGAGTAGAGAATATGTGGCGGTATTAATGGTGGTGGTGGAATGATAACACCAGCGCTTTACCTCCCCTTATTCACGTATAGAGGTATGTGTGCGCCCAGAAGTACCTATCGGTCGGGCTAGAACTCAGCAAGAGAGAAGTAGTTATTGGCGCGGGACGGTAAATCTGGCTCTGATGGCGCATTACATACATATATAAGGCTCAAGGTGTTTTTGGAGGATCGAGACGTTTAGATTATCAACGTCGAGGGTATCATCGGAATACTAGAGTACTACATGTTAGTCGGATAATCGACATACCTTAATCGCATGCGAGATACAGTCGTTTTCTAAGGAGTGGCGATAGGAGTCCAGCACCTGAGGTAGCAAACCAATCCAGCTCCTATTCCATCTATCATTGCCTAGTGTGGCCGTCGAGCTTTCCCTATCTGTAATGTTCGCCATGTCTTCTTACCAGGATTTTTCCGCCTCCAATGTGGCTCCAAATAGAAGGGGCACGCGGTGGAATACCCTATATATTTCTTATCAACTCAGGACCTTCGACGTACGAGCTTTAACCCGAGCTAGACTTATCATGTTGCTTGACTTTGTTTGCGGCGTTCGGCGTGAAGCTGACTCTAGAAACCCACCCACTCCTCTCCTCATTCCTCACGAGACAGGGCAAGAGGATGGATGATTGCTCGCCAACATCGTAGGCTGGACATCTTAGCCATGCTTTACCGTAAAAGAGCTCGTCAAGCACAAAAATAGCTTCTACGGAGAAGAGCATCTCGGCTACTTCTGGCTTGATCTGTAGGCAACAGAGTTCTCGGTCGAGGGGATGGGGACACGAATGAATAGATATACGTCGAACCACGGTCATCTCATAGGCTTAAGATTAAGGTTAATTTCACGATAGCAAGAGCCCCCGACCATCGTCACCGTTGACTTAAAGCATTAGGGGTAAAGGAGTAAGAAGAGACCATGCGACTCGAAAACGCAAAGCAGGGCTCCTTCATTATAGTAGGGGATCTAGTTATGTAGCGTAGCTAGAATCATATTATGTATGCGCCGTGTAGGTTAAGTTCGCAGCCCCGTCGTCCTTCCAAGATGCAATCAGATACCGACTTTTCCATACTTTCACCGTTTCCCAAAGCCCCAATCCCCCATAACAAGGCGGGGGGGAAAAAGGCGAAGACGGCGCAGGCAAACAGTTACCCACCGTAGAATTAGGAAAAGCACAGTCGTGATCACCCGTCCCATCCATTGAGCCACCATCGCAGCATTCCCTGGAATCAGTAGCTTTCGATTCCGAATACGAAGTTTCACGATGTTGCTACCCACCCACCCACCGTCCCCCCAGGAAGAACACCCGAGGACAATCAACGCCCTAGCGCTAGGAATCCCCCACGTCGGCTTCCCCGGGCCCCTGCCCCCATCATACCGATCTCTTTCAAAAAAAGCTGATTCAGATAGTTAGATGATCAACACCCCGGCTAACTAACATACGCCGTGTAGTTAAGCCTCGCGGGATAGATTGCTCGAAAGTGCGACCGACCGACGAGACCACGCATGCTGGCTCGGGCCACAAGCAAGAATTCCCCTAGTTACCTAGTCGCTATCAGCCCCGTTATCGAGCGCCTCATCACGTTCCTCGTCGTCGTCCTTCTCCTCCATGGCGTCGCGCATGATATGATCATTCGGGTCCTCATCCTGCTCATCTTCGTCATCTTCCTCTTCCTCCTCCTGTTGATCCTCATCCTCGTCGTCGTCATCATCTTCATCATGCTCCTGCTCCGGCTCCGTATCAGCATCGCTCGGGTCACGCTCTTCTGCATCATGGGGGTTCCCATCGACGTCCATCTGCGAGTCATCGGTGGGACCGCTGTTGCTGTTGCTATGGTTGTTCGTCTTCTGCTTCTTCGACCGAGGCGTCGCGCCGCTCGCTGGCTCGCTGGTGGCTGCTGTCGTCGTCGTCGTCGACAGGATCGACGCGTTGGGGTCGCCGCCGCTGCCACTGCTCGCGTTCTTCGAGGTAGGTGTAGCGCTAGTTGGTTTCGCTGCCGCACCCGCATCTGCTTCAGGGACGGCTTTGCCGGCCTTCGCGGCGGCTACCTTGCGCCGGTAGGTGTTGCGCTTGGTGGTCTGGACCTCGTTGAACTCTGTAGGTCGCGTGTGAGTGAATCAAAATCAAATCTTTAAGATGTGGAAATAGCTCCATGGGCAGCAGGAGCTGAATAGGCGGGGTTTAGGCAACATATTAGGTAGGTAGGTAGGAACTTACTCTTGAATTCGGCCTCCAGGGCCTCGCGCAGGAAGGGAAATTCTATATCTTCGAGGGCATCGAAGACATCGTTGGGCATTATTGTCTTCTTGCTCGCATTCTTCGTATGTTCGTTGGCTCTAAATCGTCACCATATCATATCAACCACCACTGTTAGCTACTGTTGTTTCTCGCTCGCTCGCTAGCTAAAGTCATCCTAAGCTCCTTCGTAGAATACATATCAACTACGTACGCGTTGGCCAGATGGTTGATGAACACAGTGGCGCTCTTGCTCATAGCAAGCACGGCATTGGTTTGTATCTGGGTATTCGGTGGGAGAACCCCCTTGGCGAGGCGCGTTATGATCGACTTGGGCAGCGTGAGGTCCTGTTAAGATAAGAATACGCAGTGCTTTTTGTTAGTCTTTATCTGAAACATCTCTGGCAGAGGTTTTTTGGGGAAAGAGAGAAGAATACAATATACCTCGATTGTGATCGAATCTCTGCCCTCCTTCTTTTCTTTGTCGGTAGGAGGCGCCGACTCGCTGGGCCGGTCGGTCTCCATCTCTGTCGCTGTCGCTGTTGCTGTTGGTTGTAAGGACGAGGTAGGAGTAGAATTTCGAATCTCGATGTCGTCTTTTAGGACAAACTGTGCATTCGTCGTATCACTTCGCCGCACCGGGTCACTCTTCCGAGGTGGCATTAAAGACCCAAGTTATTCGTCGGTAGGTAAGTGGTAGTTAGTATGTATGTCAATTAGGCAATAGGGATCTTAATGGAAGAGCATATTCTGCCACAAGACTGCCAGATGGGTAGGTAGGTAGGAAGCTAGAAGGTTTCGAATGGTAAACGACGGCAATTAAGTTGATACCAGTGGAGAAGCTGCAGCTACGGAATGTTAGATAACCTTGGAAGCTACGAGGTTAGTTATGTGATGTCGTTGTTAAAATTTAGCGGCAGCCAATCAATTGGCCGTTTTGTGGCCCCCTATAGCGCGTTTATGCCCCACGTTCAACGCGCTGAAGTCGCGTAAAGAGCCTGCATGATTTCCTATAAAGCTCTAGCCTCTACATAGTTACCTCTAGGACCTACTTTACGCCTCTCTAATGCCAACCCCACTGAACACCACTGACTTTAATCACTAACTACGCAGTAACTACATTAAATTTTCCCCATTCTACCAAGACAATCATATTCCTTAATACGGACAAACAAACACGGCATGTCGAAGGTAGCTAGTTATAGTCTCGGTGACATTAGATATTACTATTATAAAACTACAATTAAACATTACAATTATGAGAGTAGCTGATACATTATGGGTAGTCTGTCATCCTTTCATTAAAGGATCCGTGATGAACAGATATGGTCATTGTGACTTGGCATGAGTGGCGTGATATGGAGGTGTGGCAGAGTTGGGTAGCAAGCCTTTCTTAGGAGGGGATGGTTGCCCATAAGGGGGGCTGGCTGGCATTGGGCTCACATAGCTCGAAAGGGGGGTTACCGATGCAATAGATGCGAGTTGCATAGCAGCCTAAGACGAAACAGACAGAACCTCGCTTGATGGAATCACGGATGTCTAGTCCAGTCAACAACATATTTCAAATGTCTTTTGCATTCGTAGTAGAAGCTATCAAGCAAGCTAACTACAGGCAGGCAAAGCCGTCCGTTCCATCCCGAAGCCAAAGCTAGATACAACAGCTGTAAAGCCCCGACGACATATGTGCATGTGTAGCACGGGCGTAACGGTGTGTAGGAATATATATGTATATATATAGGCGCGTGCATATCCATCCCGTCCCGCCCGCAATCGTCACATGTAAAAATCGTTCCAGAGCGCGGTCCGCAGGTGAGCTGCGCCCATCATCATAATCGTCTCGTCTGTTGATTGTGATGCTCCCAAAAAGGAAATTCTGCGGTTGGTACGAAGAAAAGAAGAAGAAGAAAAAGCCCGATGACACCTTCGCTATATGTATGGGTCATCAGAAAAATCGTAAGAGTGAAGAATCAGAAAATAAAAAAGGGGTGAAAGACTTCCAAGCCTTACGTGTATGCAATCCAATAGATAACCAGAGACAAAAAGTACCAGAGCAGTTACAAAGCAAAATCGGGGTATATCCTTCACATATTGGCCAAGACGCTCCATAACTCCGGGTATATAGGTAGACGCGCAAACAAGAAGTGCAATGAAAAAAAAAAGAGAAGTCAAAATGAATGTTGAAGTGAAATGATTCAGGTCGAAACGATTTGAGTGGTGAGTGTTGTTTGTTATACGAACGCATGTGAGTATGCTTTCAACGACCGGTCTATAGTTCCGATTCTTGTTTTGCTACTGTAGGTGCGTTACTGGGTTGGGCGAAGGTGGTGGAATGACTTCGGGAATATTCTGTTTATTGATGAAGTACGCTAAACGGTGCCACAAGAATTTCATGATAACCACATGAGCTGCAGTTTCATCGCTATGGAACTTCGATGGACTCCGAGTAGTTATAGGTACGAGGTACCTGGCGTGCTGTAGTGAACCCTGGGACGCGGGTATTGGTGACACTAGGTAAATAGCCTCGAATCAAGATGTGGACGAGGAGGTGCATATTTCATCCTAGAGCCCGCCCGATCTCGTCTACGGGTGTCCGTCGGGAGGGCGGCGGCGACAACCCGGTGAAGGCGTCGTTATCACCGAAAGACGGTCGGGCTAGGTTAGATGACGACGATAATATGTGCGCATGGCCACCTCGAGTAGGTAGTTCGTTAGAGGCTCGCACGGAGTCGTTGCCGCCACCCTGAGATGCTCCCGGCAAACTTTTGATGCTACTGCTTCTTGAACCCTTCGTTCGGTGGTATTGATAGTTCGCTGCTCGCGGGGAGCTCGGCGGGTATTTTTGGAGACGAGACGGATTCCTCCTAGGAGAAGGTATAAACGGCTCATCGCCAGGAACGGCCTGGTCCGTTAAACCTGAGCGTGCGTTTGGTGCTACTGCCAACACGGCACTTTCCGGCATCTGCGGGAGATCAAAGCTCTCGCTCTTTTTAAGGCTGTATGCTCCAGGTGATGTAACCTCCTCCGACATCCTGCCACCATTGTGGTACTGTATCACGCTCGGTGCTCTTCTAGTGGATGTCGATGCATTCGGCGTGTGATTGGACCTAGTTGTGTATCTGTCGGAGTCCTTCTCCGGTCGGTTCAGCCTCCACGTCGCTATCTCGTCGTCTCCGATAGGAGTTATGCCTCGCCGAAAGGCTCCACCAAACCTGGGTCGCCATCTTCGAGAGCAGAGGTACACTGTGAACGCAACAGCGGCAACGAAGAGAACTGATAAAACTGTGCTAAGAGCTATGATAAGCGTCGTGTTATTAGTGCCGCTGCCATCGTCGGCGGCCGTTCCTTCGCGGTTCTGTATAGTCATAACGCCAAGCTGAGAATAGACGGGCCGGTCGGTCATCGGCTTTCATCCGTAATGCTAGCGAATATGAGGAAAAAGATTGTTGTAGGGTGGTTGAGAAAATAGTATAGCGATTGTGTCGAAGAGAATCGAGCTTCCCGTGTGAGCTGAGCCACTGCGGTCAATGAAGTACCGTTTGTGTCCTGTTATACACAGAGACAAGGAAGCCTGTCAGAAGGTGTTGATCCCGAACAAGATTTGTAATGTCCTTATGAATAGACAATCAAACAGCTTCAAATAGTCACAACGGCACCCATTCGGGAACTGGCAGTTACACGAAATCTCCCGGTACTCGGGGATCCACAGGCCCCTACATAAATTGTCAGTACATGAAGTTTATTTTACGTTCGGTATGCGGTATCGTAGTCTCGGTCAAGGACTTCGCGTCTTTAAAGTTCTATTTGGGTAAGAAAGAAAAAGAAGGCATGTTGCCCAACATCCAACGACCCAAGCACTTGAAAGCGACCAGGGACACCTTTGTTGTTATGCATATATCGAAAGATCCTCGCACTGACTACAAAGACATTCACGAGCTATGAACAAAGCTCATCATGTCGAGTCCTGTAACCACAATGCTCAATCCGCATCTTGGATAAGAGCCGGTATGCAACCCGAAAATTGCCACAACGCAATTATACATAGCAAAGGTGTGAACTAACAGTTAAAATCCCAAATGGTTGGCTGGGTACGGCCAACTCAAACGTGGCGGTAGTCCAGGTGAGGACGGCTAGATAGAGGAAGCGAGGGACTCGGGATACGCAGTCCATCCATGAGGCATGACGGCAAAGCACAACGGCCTTATGATTACAGCCTCACGGGTTGAACAAGAGATGTGCTCAGATAAAACAATGCACTCAAGTGAGGGGATGAAAGTAAGACTTTTGATATCCCCTCTCTATGAGACACCGGCCAAGCTAGTTAGAAATGCCCTGCTGTGGATATTGAGGCAGGGGGAGCAGATATGTATATACCGTAGCTCGGTAGGAAAGTCCGGTGGACGTTGGGAGGGCCCAAATCCATCTAATCGTCCTGGTGCGGGCGGCCGACAATATTAAGTATGCACTGAGAGGCACCCCTGGGGGGCCGTAACAAAGACGGTGAGATCGGAACTTGCTCAAATGCGGACTGGGGGGGGAGGTTGTCTGGATGATACGGTACCTCATGTACCCAGCAGTCTCCTGGAGATAAGCATGTACAGGAGAGGAGGTCTACTCTGGAGGTATGGCAAATTCGACGGCTAGACTAGCCCGCATATGTGAGAAATGATAATTGGTTGCATAGGTAGCGCACACCCGTAGGTTTGTAGCGTTTACGGTGGTCATCTCAGGTTTCGGGCGATCGCTGCCGTGTGATCGGACATGACAGTTACAAAGTGGGTTAATGATGAATTGAGCTAAAGCTGCAAGAACAGGGATTTTGTACGAAGCCCTGGAACTTTCCCTGTGGCTCTCGGATATCTCGATGGAGCTTAATAGGTCGCATCACCGCATGGGGCCTCTTGTAAGACCCGCTTCAGACTTGTGGACATGGGTGGATGGAAGTTCGCTAGGGGGTAAAGGCCAATCATGATAATTTCGAAACAACCGAAAAGAGAAGTACATGTATGTAGGTTAACTAGAGATTACTATGTAGGTAGGTATGTATGAGGCCCTCCGTCTAAAGACGGTGAAGTCTTTCAGGAACCAGGCTTGAGTGGTGCCAGGTATCCGGATTCGTCTGCTTCGAGAAGGCTGGGGATTCTATTTTCTCCATACAATTCGTACCTACTTCTACATTCTACGTTCTGAAGAGCATCAACTAAGGATTCAAACATGCAAGGGGGAAGAACTAGTGGATGATAGGAATTGACGAATGAACATCAGAAAGTGCCATATTCGAGAAATGGCCCCCCTCATGTAGGCTGTTGGTGGGGTGAGAAGGATGGTAATTATTGGCGCATATTCACATGGAGGGGTATTACTCTCCAGCGAATAAGAGGTTAATGCCTGGCTTTTATCGAAACTTCAGACACAACGTGGGGTCGGCATTTTCATGGCGTGAATTGTCGCCGGTTTAACTCCGCAGCCTTCTTGGGATAAGAGCGAGTGTAGTAGAATCTAGATGCGTGCCTATGTAAGTTAGAAGCATATAGTTCGCATGTATGTGGATGCCACGTTGTGAGTGTGGGAACTAAGGCTATTGATAATGGCCGCCGATCCACGAGGGGATTGGCATTTTATTGCGTCCCTGCAGGTCTTGAATGCTAATTAGGTTTTCTTTTGGCTCAAGACTTCAAGCAATTGATACATTGTACGCATCAGTTAAGCTTCAATACCAGAGTCAATACCAGAGTTAGGAGCAAATGCCTACTTACATATTTCTCTACTGGCCGTATGCTATGTAGTAAAAACCCAAAGGAATGACTTGCACCAACAGTTCCTACATCCTACATACATATGTACCTAGGTAGGTAATTAGCATGTTTCAGACACGTGCTAACGACCCAATCATATGCAGCTACGAGAACAACGAAAAGAGAAATTCGGAATAAGCCATTGATGATATTCAGCATCACCACAGGTGGCTGGAGTTGGAGTTAAAGCTCCCACTACGTACATATGTATAATGAATGGAGTGTATGCGAAGTTGTAACCGGTTGATACCTATCAATTGGAGGGAATGTGCAATTTCGAATTCGCATTACACTCATGCAAACATGCAACTGCGCTGTGTATGAAGTATGTATGTATGTATGTAGTCCCCCTAAGCTCAAGAGCTATATGTAGAGAGCCATGCTACGTAGGTGGATAAGCAGGGGGTTGTCAGCGGGGAACTCTTCACCTGAACAAGCCCATCTTTTGAGGTGTGACAAATGGAATTAGAATAACCACAACTGCCACATAGCATTCGGTATTGTTTGAAACTAGAAGCAGGAACTCTACTATTTGCTGACGGCAGGTGCTGAAACATCTTCCTAGTAGCTGATCATGTCGTGTATTATTGCCATTGGTTTGGAGACCGAATGCTCAGCCTTACGGGGTGGGGGGGGAGTACGTACAAGAAGCTCCAGCACTATAGGTACATAAAGTCTCGAGTTATTTCGTGCATGTTGCCAGTAACGATAACAGGTCCATTACAGACTTCCGAGGAAGTGACTAGAACGCTCATTGAACTTCCCACCTGAACGAATGTAGCTACATGTATTTGCAATTCTTGCATCAGGCGTTGGACAGCTGATGCAAGCTGCACAAGTTAGTTGGTCTGATCTTAAGCCACCAACATTGTCAAGCCACCAACCAACATTGCTGAGTCTCTGACAGCCTTATTTGACAAAGTGCACATATAATATATCGCGCATCTCGTCCGTCCAGCGGAATTGTGTGATACCACAGCGGAATTAACCAACTCTAATGTAGTCATCCAAAAGCTCTCAAAGCTGGTAACATGTCGCATTAGCCGCTGTGGACTTTATGGATGCAACGATATCTTGATTCTCGATGGCCTTCATCCTTGCCTTTGTCACCAAGGTTCACCCTAGAGAGAATCGCTCGTTTCTCTTCCAGTGCCCAGTTTGGGGCTTTCCCTCCTATCTAAGTTTGTGGGGACAGGGCCCGTCCCGTCGATAGAATAGTGTTCCCGCAGTCGACCAATGCCTATTAACTTTGGTTACCACAAAGCAAATACTCGGGTTACATTCAAGATGAGAGATTTTTACTATAAATGTCGGGAAAGCATCATTCTAATATTAGGTATACATACATATTGCTCCTTCGACGCCGACGCCGACGCCTACGTGAATGTGTAACCCACTTCCCCAGGTTCCTAGAGCCTCAAAGCAGGTATGTATGCATCATCCGAAGGGCTTGCATATGACTGTAATTCCTTCGCCCTTTCTCCCATGTCTTTCTTGGTCACGAAGGTTGTATTGCCTACGGAATCGGTCACACCCACTTGCCTTGATTACGAACATTGCAACACTTTTCTTCCCACACCTCTTTAAACCGGGACCGGGCAGTGGATGGTTTATCCTTGCCAGGCACTTCCGCTGGACTTATTCTGTCGCACCATGCGTGTGTTGGTTGACGCACCGAATCCTACCGATAAGCACTATCGCAAACACGCATGTTAAGGCTCGCACATGACTTTTTAAACGCGATCTGCGATGTGGTGGCGTTCGGTCAGCTTACTTCCAGGAAATAGTAGGAAAAAACTAGTTATACCAAGTGGGTAGACGAAGGCTTGGGAGGTGGTTAGATGCGACGACGGTGTCTTGGACGGTTTCCCATCGTCGGTCGATCTAAGAGCGGGCTGCGGACGAAACGATCTTGCACACGATATGCACTGTTCGATCAGAGGTCCACTTACTAAAGTGCAGGTAGCTTTGCATTTGTTGAGACACCGCCTGCGGCTATCGTGCATCGCTTCATCGCTCTTCCGTGCTTAGGCGATGCTACCTCGCTATGCCATTATTTGTATAGTATTCGTCATCACCTTCAAATATCCCTGGTAGAAGAGAAAATCACCATTCCTATTTGTACGAACAGCCGCAGAGACACTGCAACTGCATAGACGCCCGAGTCAGATCCAAGACCGGTGAAACCGGTTGATTACTATGATATTCAGATCTTTTAGGCCATCTGCAGAAAACATGAGAACCAACATGCAGAATGGCACCAACATACATTTAACTACCCTTTGAGACCATCTACGTAGTTACTAGCCGCTAGCCTACTACATTTGCATGATCGCCCGTAAATCCTGTATAAAATAATGATGCGAGGATCCCAAACACGAGATTGTAGATCATAAGTAAGCTCGTGGGGTTCGATCTCTCGCTTATCACATCTGACTATGAATCGATGCACTTAAGAAGATTTCGAAGAACAAGTTTTAGCTCAAAATAACTACTCACGTTAGTACGGAGTAGTCAATATATGCAAGTCATACAACCTTGACAGCGTAGAATAAACCGAGTCACATTACCATGTCGAATCATACCTACTCATAAGACTATATTATATTACCTAGGTCTACCTATAATAAGCTTCTTCTTCACCTTTCATTATTTGCAGCAGCTTCCGGGTACCTACAACTGCGGGTCTCTGGTTTTCCTGTTCCTGACAGCAGATCCGGCGCTAATAAGTTTGGTGGATGTAACTACGTAAATGCGATCGCCCATTAGTTTCTCATGGCCAACGGGGAGTACCCCTGAATCTCCGCATCTCAAGCTCAATGTTACTATGTATTGTACATAGTATTTATTTATGTAATTACTCATCCTACACGCACACTCACCGCTGTTTCCGCCACTCTCTTTAAGTCTACCAAGCCAACTAGCCAAAAGCCTCTTCAAACAGTATTGTTCTAGATTTTATAATCAATTACGAAGTATAACTAGATTGGACTGCTTTTCTACCTCCCCTGACTTGGCTCTAGTCTTCAACCGATTAATAATCTATTAAGCTTATAGAACTGACAGTTACAATTATAAGAAGCACTCATCTACAACGAAATACAGTGATTTGTCAGATAATTCGGGTCGCATAAATGTAGTGCTGAGCCTAGTATGTCAGTAACTATGTACGTGGTGTATTGAAACGGCGAGGCTTCACCCTTTGGCAATCCCGGATAAAGTCAACGTAACTGACTCATGGTGATTACCGTTACCTGTTTCCCCTGATGGTTGCATACTCTACTCCACCTCCTGTAGGTAACAACGACAATTACCCAGCACAAGCTAATGCTGCATGTCATTTACTTCAAATCGAGAAATGTACGCGAGCAAGACAAGCAATATCTAGCGCTTAAGTTAACCGCCTACAACGCCATACGCTATGTATGTATGACTGGCAGGGGCCTCCCCATACTGTCTGTTTAACTATAAATGATGCGCATTTGTAAGTTGTAACTTGGTTCAGACAAGCGCGCCTAAGCAAGTAATAATTCACTACCTACCCGTCTCTTCCCGCACAGATTCACCCTGCAGCGCAATGCGACGTAAGGCTATTTCAGTCTTCCCAAGCCCCATCCGCCCCCCCTTAGACAATCACATAGCCTTGCGACGAGAGCTATGCCTTTGCTGAATTGTCAATACCTATGTAATCGGCAAATGTAGTTGGCTAATAAAACTGCGTGAGTCACCGAATTGCAAAACCTGCCGTTTCACAGAAATTTTTCGTTTCGGTGCCTGCTTGGTGTGCGTGCATTGACTGCTTATCTTCCTATGTTAATCTCCGATGAGAGCCGTGCCACCCCTATAGCTGTCTTCAATAATGAGACCTAAATCCGGATAGCTACTAACGGTATATTTCGTACACACTTCGTACTTCGTACGAATGCCACTCTGGTGAATGCAGTGTAACCTCTCGTCCATTTACCTGCCGACCTGCCGACTTCTTAACTCGAGGCTTTCATTCTGCGATGTACTCGAATGAATGAACAATATCCCTACCTGCTGACTAACATGAGGATATCTAGATAAGCTGCGACAATCTTGAATTAGACAAACTGAGAACTAAGACATCGATGCTCTGGATCATGACGAGAATAATCACATCACATTGATCATATTTACCAAGCTGCCGACAAGTTCGGCTCATCACGGCTCACATTCCCAATTCCTATCACAAGCTTCCCTGCTTACATATCTTCTACGTCCCGTCAATTGTAAGAACCGGCAGGGGGGATAGTTAGGTGCGTGGGTTGGGCATCTTCAGATGAACCCAAGCCACGTCACGATATTCTTAGCAGGGATACAAAAACAACAAACTCGCGAATTAGTCGGCGCCGAATGACTGGTAATTATCTCAAGATGCCATAATTCGCAATACGTCGATTCCCAAATAGGAATTCCCAACAGACTGAGCCACCTCACCCTTTCCTAATTGACAGAAGTTGCGAATTTTGAGTGCACTTGCTAACCAAAAATGAACAGCTCTTCCGCTGTCACTTGACTACGCAATGTCGTATTTGTATCCACCGCAGTGGCCACTTTCGCGATAGAGTCTTCCGATGAACCAGACTTTTGATCAAATCGCCAGGGCACTATCAAGAATGATCAACACTAGTTAGTTGGACATCGGAGAATTAATCAATCATTTTCTCGGCGTTCCCCCCCTCCATCGATGTGGGGGTTCAGCCCTATAACAGCGTTGATTAATATTGTAGCTCAACCTGCCACGGAATTTCCGCCCGCTTTTGTGATATTAACACCAAAAGCAGTCGTTCAAACTTGGTATCAAGTCTTGAAATCGACGATAGTCCGTTTTATATGACCGTCCTAGATGTCGGCCATGGTTGGTCTAGAGTGGTGTGCGCATACCATTCTCGGGCCTACCTAGCCCGCAATATCGGGCGAGCGATCCCATCATAGAGCCTACCAATAGACTTAGTATCACCGGCCTACGTGGTCCTAGCATGGTCGATATCAACTCCCATTCCGAGAAACCCGTGCCATTCCGGCTCAGAGAAGCCGTCGTCATAGCTGGCTTCTCGCCGGATGTCAACCAGGTCAAAACCATCAGCACCCCCGTCCATATGTCCATGGCCATTCAATTGTAGGTACACATAACAATACATATGCCCATGGTGATGTTATCTGGTTATCTCACCCTTTTCGCGTAATGTTCCAGAAGCGGCTCAAGGTGAGTAATAACCCAGGCTCGCGTAGATCAGGTCAGGGAACTGGGCGAGTGAGATTGTAGGGACTGTCCGAGAACCCTGGTGATATACCGCTATATGATGGCCATAACATATTGGCACGGCAATATTTGATATTGGGTAGGAGGATGATACGGCTGACCCTACCATCGGCTTATGTTCCTGTTTTGAAACATAGCGGACGATCAAGTAAGGGGACCTCAGATGTCTGACCACCAAGTCAGCTAATAGCTTTATTATCGTCCTTGCTCCCAAGAATTACCAATAGGTAGTTATCATCTATTATAGAGCAATTGACATCCCAACGAAATCATAACTGCAAAATCTACCTACCTGCGTATGTGCAAATGTAGTTGCACAATATGAACTAACTGACTATGTAGGCAAACCCAGATCCGCAGCATCCGGCAGTTGCGAAAATGGGTTGGCGCCATAGACGACTGAAGTCTGGCTAGGTAATAAATAACAAACTGGCGATATATCCCGAATATCTCCCCTCCACGTTCCGAAATGGTCCGCGCAATCCACTCAATATCGTCTTCCAGCCTCCTTGTGAACAGGCCTAGATTCCCAGCGACGAGGAAATTATAGTGTATGTTTGATCATCTGAGGCAAAGATATAAGCGAAAATCGCGGCTATAGACGGACGGGGCAATAATAGCATCCGGAGCTTTTCTTTCGTCATTTCAGGGGCTCCCGACCCAACTAACACTCGTTAACGACGGGCCTCGACAAGTCGGATGGCGTATCCACCGCGGGGGAGGTGGACGTTGCCTTCCGGGTGTGATCTATCTATGGATGGATGGGTGGGAGCCGGTAGGGCCCTGCATACATATGTGCATACGCACGCATCGTACATGCTTTCGGGACGCCTTTCCAAGATTACTCGTGGGTTGTATAGATATATCCATGGGGCGCTATCCTGTTCCTGAATAGATCTTGTTGGTTCAAAGAGTCCCCCAATACCAAAGTGTAGGGCGCTGGATGGATTAGCTCGGTTAGCTCTAGTAGTCGTTATTTCGCACACACGCAACCCAGGCACTTCTTCATAACTACGGCTATGGTAGCGAGGGCTACCTACAGCCGTGGTTGAGTTTGCTGAAGATAGAGAGAAAAAGCTTAGCTCACCCCCACCACTGCGACCTCAGCTTCGTCCGTTCGCCAACATGCCCCTTGTTCTAAGGGCATGGGATTTTCACTATACCCCACATCAACCAGAGTTCAAATCATCTCATCTAATTACACTTCCGACGCAGTTCCATGCGAAGTCGAACATGTTTCGCGTTACGGAAAGCTAAGTCTCCATTAAGAGTTTGAGGCTGCTTTGCATCTGGCATGAGACACATATCGGTTACCTCTAAAACATATACAATATCTGAAACATATAACTCAACATTCCTATATAGTAATTACGTAATAAATACCTACCATCGCCTACGTAGATACCCCTTAGCCTCTTGGGCCTACCCAAATTATCTAGCTATGACTAGTTATCCCTTATCGCGCTATGAGACATCTACAATCATTATTTCATGGGATAGAAACCTTCTAGCACTCACGCAATTTATGAAGGCTAACCCAACAAGATGGTAAAATACTCATGCCATGCAGAGTTGGATAGTATCATATAACCCATTTTATTGCGGTAATACTAACTTTCAAGGTTGGAGAAAAAGACGCGAGGTTGGTTGGACGTAGGGAGAGGGGGCGGTTGGGGCGGAGCAACCAGAAAATGAATGCAGCGTTGTGACGGGTACTTTTCTTCGCAGTTCGGAATCGATAATTTGCTGGGGGTAGTTGCATGCAGCTAAACTATGGTTATCTAAAACACTGGGATAAAACATTTTGAAAAAAATCAACTCACCATAGAACCCAGTGTTTCCCTTTATTAGTTAGATGTCTACCTTTCAACTACAGTATCATCGAGCTACGTTTGAATGTGAAGTGTTTCCCCAACGCTACCTGTATAGCCCACCCCGCGAATTTGAAGCACTCAAGATCACGGACACAAGGTTCAAAGGTTACCTATGTAGACACGAGCTTTGATAAGCGAACACAGTCTGATGGGGGCCTGTTTCAATAGTATGGATGTCTACCTGCTTGAATATTATAGTATTTATATTCCCTTTATTCATTAGGGTCCATTCTCCAGTCTGTTGTCATGGATATCTCCCATCTATTGCTCGCGTACTTTCTTGATATACCCGTCTCCAGATAAAGACTAGATTCTCAGCATCAGCCAATAGCGGGTGTACACTCTAACTAGATGGCATCCTCCTATTCCAAGTGTTAATTCATGACCCAGCGAGTTCTGCTGGCTCCCTATATGCTTGAAGCTCAGAAGGCTTCTCTACCGTACGTAGCTCTTGTGATTCTCTTTCCCCTAGTTCATATGCTTCTGCAGGCAAATCCGCAGATCTACCTGCGGTACTGGATATTCTCCGTGCATCCTTGGAGCGTTTAGTCTTCTTCCTCTTTTCCTTAACAAGATACGCGGCGATGGCAAACGCAATGGCTCCCACCAACGCACCGACAACGATACCAATCAATGCGGCAATTCTCAACCCGGAGGACGGGGCACTCGCAGTACCCGTGGGTCTAGGAGTGCCGGCGGTCGAGATAGACGGCGCATCCAAGGTCACGCTAGTTGATGATGCCGTGCTGCTTCTCGTCGAATTCCGGCTTGTGATTGGAGTTGGGCTGCTCGTTGGCGAAAGGTCCGTAGGACTTGTTGCAGTGAGATCGTTTGTAGTACCTGCCGTCGTCATCCCATCCCATCCCGGGTCTCCTGCCGCCCTCCTAACCACGGGCCCGTTCGCCCATACAAACTGGTCCGCGGAGAACAGGAAGACCGTCGAACTCACAATGAGGAGCGTCGGGCTTAATAAGAACTCGTAGTAGCGGACGGACACGTCGCTGTTGGCTGTCATTTGCGACTGGCAGGCCCAAGGGAGGGTCGGTAGCCGGGCGGTTCCCACCATCACGACAAGAATATTCACTATTAGGTATAAGCAGTGTCAGTATCTGATGCTACAATTAAGAAACTCAATAGTATCTGGGTCTCATTCTTGGAACCCATGAAGACCTCGACTGTTTTACTGCACACTTACCTGGGACAGCATGTAGCCTCGGTGGCACCGCCTCTTTCCACCTCCGCGGCGCACGCATAGGTATACCCAAGGGGACATATCCCGGGTGAGTAGTACAATCCCTCTTGAGGATTGAAATTCGTAGGCAAACAGGAAGTCGTCTTGCTGCCAGCTTCCCCATATTGTATCCAGCCATTGGTCGGGTTATCAACCTGCAAGAACGACGCGCAGCTGGCTCCGCTCGGCCTATAAGTTGTCACGAGAGCGCCTAGGTTCGGCATTTTATCGTAAAGTTATTCCGGATATGAGTAATAAGTGTATAATAGTCTATTGTACGAAGAAATGGGACTTCGGCTTGGAGCTGAATGAATGTTAAAGTAATGGGGGGTCTTTCACTTGGTTGCCATACCGTCAAACTACACCCTTTTAATCAAGCGGCGTATGCCATTAATTTTAGGCCTGCCCCTATTTCTGGTCCTGCCTGATACGTCAACTGGTCAATAAGTCCTGTAGGACTTTTCCAATGTTGCATCAATCTCATGTACGATAATAAGGCTGCGAGACAAGGTTACCGTTTCGACACAAGGCTTGCTTATAATGCAATGAGACCTAAGAAACCTCGTATTCATTATTTCAGCACTTGACTAACATGTGCCCAAAAGGCGCAGCTCTCCCCTTGAGATAGGATGAAGTGCGAGATAAAGGCCTCTTACCTCTGAGCTTTTGTATAATACTACGGGAATCCATCTTATACAGAAGGGGGGTACCTTTGACATCGTTGCTACGTCCCGGCGAGACAACGCGCCGTTTATTTCTTGATGGTTATGGCACGGCGAATACACCGTTGCGGATTTGTAATTAGTCCAAGAGACGAGGCATGGCACTAACATCCGGAGGTTGCCTCTTCATACTGGCTAATATTCCTTAAACACAGGAGGTCAGTCCTCATCATGAGTGGTAATATATTGTAATGTTGTGCGAAGAAAGCCTATAAATCCGTCCCCGAAGTGGAAGCCGGGTGAGTAATTACATCAACCGGCCAACGAATAGTTTGCTCGTGAAAGGAACCCCTCAGGCTTTCAGAGATGTAGTCTATCACTACTTTCCCCCAACCCTCAAGAAACCAATAGTTTACTTTAGAGAAATGCAATAAAACGCAATAGTGAGCTAGAACTGCCATAGACACAGGCTCACGTTGCCGAAGTAGTCCCAGGTACCTGCTAGATAAGCGAATAGGCCAAAGGAACACCACTCGTAATCCAGGTGCCGCGAGAGCCGAATCTGTGCCTTGGACGGCAGATATGCTATCGGCTAGTGAAGTGGCAGCTTCTGCAATAATATTGGCGACTTCCTCGTCGAGATCTGGAAGGTTTTGGTCGACCCATGAACATAGCTTCGAGAGCCTATCGACTACACCCTGGAGATCATGTGGTGTTGTTGAAGGGCTCAAAGGATCCCCGAAAAGCGCCCTTAAGGGTCCTACGGCAAGATCTGATCTGGAAGCGTTGAGAACGGTTGTCATGCCGCTGATCAGCACGAATATGTCTATCAAACTGTCCAGGGGCTCGAATGACAGGGACTGTACTTCGAAGTTTGGATACGTGGCAAATGCGCTGACAATGAGGAGCAGAGAGCTCGCATATAGAGCGTGGCAGTTTTGCGGTGTCAGGGTGCTTGCCAAAGTTGATCTGATCCCCTGAAGGGCGGCATCTTGGTGTTGAGAAGCCAGTATTTGATACTTGCGGCGATACGTTGGGTGTAGATAGGCCAAATGAAACGCCGCGAAAGCCAGTATTTGCTTGAGTAAAAATGGATGCGAAAGCCCTTCTCTAGGCGCATCGTACTGTAACGTTAGAAGTGCGCGTTCTGACTTTGCTAGTGTTCGACATGCCATGGCCGTGTAATGGTTCATGAGCTCCAGATCGGAAATCCAGTCACGAGCGCCTGCAGGCTGTACCTCGTGGAGGAATCGCGAGAAGTAAGGGAATGGACTCGCGCCCGGAAGCATGTCCATGTCGCTTTCCTCCGAGGACTGCAACGGCGTCGCGCTGGAAGCCGGACTACTGGAGTACTGCTCGCTGTCCCGCGCCAATGGTTGTTCCTACGACAAAGCCAAATCAGTTACCCATGTAAGTGAAGGAGTATTTATCATAGCTGCATTTGATGTATTTTACCTTCGATAGACATAGACCATAATCTAGCGTCTGTTTTTTCATGTGCTGATGGTTGTTTAAGCTGCAGGGAAGCGCATGTCTCACGCATGCCCGACACGGAGCCTTCTCGTCACACTGCAAATATAAATGTCAGACCAGAATGCTTCGAGAGATGACGCATAGTTCTCATGCCTTAATTCTTCTTTGCTTGCACTGCGCGCAGCCATTTCGAGATTTCCTATAGCCCAGCCGCTTCATTATGGCAAGGAAGCGAGTGCAGTTCATGTATGTGCCGCTGGAGAGTAAAATCTTGCGCTTAGATTTCTGCGACCAACGTTGCCGTGGGAATTTCAAATGATGCTATCACAAGCATGTGATGAATAAGACGACACGAATTTGCATTACTTAACTAGAGTAGAGGAGCATGCCAGGAAGCATTGTCCGTTTTGACCTTCACCCAAAGTGGAGATAAAGTTGAGTGACGAGTCAAGTCTAACTATGCCAAGGCCCCTGAATGCACTGCCCCGTTCAAGCTCTATTCCTACGCAGGAACGGTCTCTTGGCTTCCCTTTACGCTTCATATGATTGGTTTCCAGCCGTCCATCGAGGCGCATTACGAATCGGTGCATGAAACTACCGACCCCAACAGATCTGTCAAAGCTTCCGGTCTTCCACGGCAGCGAGGATTCGTGATAGATAGTTCCTATATCAAGTAGGATCTTGGCAAAATCTTATAGACTCGTGGCATGAGGGCATCATTCCACTAGTTTGTCATTCCGTTAAGGAAGGTTTTTGGACTTGCTGCGTATTGTAGACAATAAAAGGTGAAATTTGATTTGTTACTATCTTTACACCTCTTGTTGCTCCTGAAGCTTATCGTCGGAGTTACCAGGGAGGCATATTGTCGTAAACACCAAAATACCGCGATATCACCTTCGAGGTGAAGAAATCATGGATATGGAGTGAAGCCGTCGAATGCGATTGCTACCAGGGTTGCACAATGTTTATTAAATGCGATGCAAGAACAGTTGTCTACATGGAACTATACTTATAAGAAGAACTTGGCCACAGGAATATATGAAAGGAAACATTACTCCTTAATACGGATTGGAATATAACTAATTGATAGGCCATGATTCGCCAGGATTGTGGGGATTGTGCCACTACCGGTAGGGCCGTGGGCCCTCAGTGCAGGGCAGAAGGAGGGGCTTAATTTCGGGCATTATCCCAGTTGCCAAGTTTAAGATTTCTGAGGCTGATGGGCACGTACACGAGTGCTGATCAGTGACGATTCAGGATCGGAGTTACTCGTTATCGTTCTCGTTTTCTAAAAAATGCTTGGCGATATAGTCGGTAATGGGGCTGAGATGATAGGACGACTCAAAGTGCAGCAGCCAGCACTTTTAGCATTTAATGTGTATAATCAATGAGTTCGATTGTTTGGCTATATAACCATGTATCTTACAGTCGAACTTTAAGGTAAGTTCTCTTCGTCTTTCATCAAGAAAGAAAATAAACAAGAAAAACATCTTCAGCCTTATATTGATTATTCAACCTTTATTATTTATTATTTATTTTTTTGCCTCCTAGAATTGTATCTTACAACATGCTCTTCCATCCATTCATATTCCTCACTTGGGGCATTGTGGTTTCTGCCTTCCCACAGATGATGCCTCTTGTCCCTCGTGGTTCTGGAGAGATCTTAGGACTAGACAAAAGGGACAGCCTGGAACGTAGTTCAGGCGGCCTGACAGCAAAGCATTTCAAATGGATGCCAGCTGGGAAAGGAGATCGTACGTATCACATCTAGGGGCCTCGAGGCTTCGTTCCAATCACGTTAACAAGGTCAAAGTGCGGTCTCCCTGCCCAGTCATGAACACGCTCGCCAACCACGATTTCGTGCCACACAATGGTCGTAATATCACGGAGCCGATCCTTGTTAAGGCCTGCATGGATGCCTTCAACATTGCCCGCGACTTTGCTGTCGGTATTTTCCAAAATGGAATTATAGTGAATCCAGTGCCAAACTCTACGGTAAGCCTACTGTTACACACAAGTGCCCCATCTACCCATCAGTGACTTTCGAGCAAATTTCCCCTATCTGTAGACGTCGATAGTCACTAATGTTCGAATCACTATAGTTCTTCAACCTTGATATGCTGCATGCCACACACGGCGTCATCGAGCACGACGGAAGCTTATCTAGACGCGATGCTGTCTTCGACCCTACCAATCCATTCGATGAGGGCACCTTCAGCAACCTACTCAAGTATTTCGGATGTGCCAAAACATTCAACATCACTACTCTAGCCAATGCGAGATCCCGTCACGCATTCGATATGAGCCTGATCAACCCCGACTTTACAATCCTTGAGGGTGCTGTCCCAGTGATTATAGGTGAGAACGCCAATATGTTAGCCATTTGGGGACACCCTGAACTACAAATCGGCAACCTGGAGTACATGAAATATTTCTTCAGTGAGTCATAACCATACAGGAAGGGGCTGATCCCGAGGAATAATTAACGTTGCTAACAATACCTAGGAAACGAGCGCCTTCCGGTTGAGCTGGGTTGGAGCCCCAGCCCAGTCGAAATTGGCCCAACCATAGGCCAGATTGTAGAAGACATGATAGCGCAAAGTCCCCCGGATGTGCCTTTGACTTATGATCCACAGGGCGTTGGGGCTTGAGGATAACATACTGGCAGTTGGCTTCTCAAGTAGACCTGTTTTCGAGGATGCATGATGCTCCATAGGCTCGGTGTTGAACAAGGGGACGCGCTAGCACATATGTCAATATATACCATTGCTCGAGCTCTAGAATGGCCTTTTCTGTAGATTATATAGATTTAATATTGTCAATTTAGTCTACAATTCATTATTAGACATGGATTGAATGTATGTAGCTAGACCGCCCTTCGTACCATTCGTCCAGTAGGGGTTTTCTTTCCGCCTCTGTAAAGAAGTTGTTGATTGGAATCAATATCAACTCCCATTCCTTGATCTCCTTGCGAGACATGATGTAATCATGACAAACGGTTGAAGAGCGCGGCTTACTTGGTGTTTCACGCAAGCTCGACGAGAATTCCAGGCAGAACGATTACTACCACAGTCTTCTTAACGTCTAGCTTAGCTTGGTCAAGCGACAGACGAAGACTCCTCTGGTCATAACAAGTAGCAATAGCAATATCCCTAGACTCATGCTCTTAGGAAGGTAGATTTAAACATGGTACTCTCTATTTGCCAACGTGCAAGACATTGAGGAGCCTTGGTGTGAAAAATGGGGCGACAATTGTCTAACGCGTTGTAGGAGCGGCTCGTTGTAAGGGGGTTCACCTTAGAAGTGGACAAGTTTTGGCAGCTAAATCTTCCAACTAGGTTCAAGACAGAGTATATTCGGAACCCTTGGACTTGTACAGCCTCGTAGCACGTATATCTAATGTCTGGATGCTTTGGGCCATTCATGTGAACTGTTTACAAGAAGACAGGCGCCCAAGATGGAAATTGCGTGAGTCAAGGATATTTAACTCAAGCTCGTTATCGTTCCCGTTCTCGAGTGTTATTTATATCCATGCTAAGCATTGCATTTGGGCAACATATCGGCGTGGTTGAACTGACTAACGCGCAGCTTCTGTGCACGAAGCTGTCCACGTCATCTTAGAGGCGCAGGTAGGTTTTTGGTTCAGGGTCAATAAGAAGTCCAAACATAATGGGGATTTGCCGGGCTCAATCAAATCCATTGGGTACGACTTTGTCGCTTTTGGCATAAAATTGACACTCTAAAGCGTTGATGAAGTATTAACATCTCAAAAACACCTGCAGCTAAGGAAACTCCTCCGTATTTCACCATCGGCCATATTAGTTTACATAAGGAGCGTGTGACAGTACTTACACATAGGTAGATCACAACGTCGAATCACATTAGGGGATCGACCCCCCGCATTTTTAACTGTACTGACTAAATATAGCAATAAAATAGTTAGCGTCTAAGCTAAGATAATATGTCATACTGTTAACTATTACTATGTTACATCATCTCCTCAACTTCATCGTAACACACATACAGAGATGGCTCCGTCTAACGTTAGAGCCAACAACAGGAAGCAAACCAACTTACTCTCTGGGAGCCGCGACGGGGGTGTGAACAAGTCAAATGGACAGAAGGCCGCTTGCGACCGCTGTCGAGGTCAGAAGCTAAGATGTACCTGGAATTCTAAGGAGTCGGAATGTCAACGCTGCCAGAGGGCGAACGCGATATGTACCATACCATTACCCAGACCCATGGGCTGCCCACGGCGACAGCATCGAAGCGCCAGCAGTCATAACCAGGGTCACGATGTCATATTTATCTGGGCCGATGAAAGGACTACTGCTACCGTCTCCTGCAGTGAAGATACGGCCGTGGCAATGAGTTCTACGGAATCCCCGGCCGATCCCCTAGACTTTTTTAACCGGTGAGATTCCTTCTCACATAGTGCTGGCCGATTCCTATATATTTACTATCAGACAGCCTTACAAGTCCTTTCCTCGATCCGCTTTTCGCAGCCGGCGACTTTTCAACGTCAATCCCGACGATACCAGATCAAGACACAAATGCCAGTGATGAGAGACCCTATAACCTCCCGACCGACGTAATAGCATCCAACCCAATTAACCCCCGGGGCGAATTGCTCCAAACGAATAATGGGGGCTCAGAAGACGAGCATGCTTCTCCCTCAAGAAAATAAGACGCTGACTATGGACAACTCCTTACACAACTATGCGAGCTGAACGTGGCATTATTCCAACACCCCCTCTATGCCAAGAAAGACAAGTTAACATCTCGGACGACTTTTACATCTGACACCACAGGACATGCACCGACGAGCAATGCCTCGGGCAGCGAACCACCGCCGCCAGACCTGAGCGTATCCGATCTACGAATCGGAAGGGTGCTTGAAATACCCCAGCAGCTGAAGGACGTCATATTACGCATCCGATCCCTCGAAGACGGGACCGCCCACGAAGAAGCGGAGGGCTACGACCGCTCGACGGCCCTTCTGGTCATGAGTTGCTATACGAGGCTCGAGACCCTGTACTCGCGCACCACCGCCGTTCTGCGCCGCGTCCGCAGCGGTGACCAGCGGCTCAAGGACATTCATCTGCTGATGCCTGGGCTGGTCATCGACGGATTCTCCATCAGCAAGTCCTATGATCTGCAGCTCAGTTGCGTCATTTATCTGTACGACCAGGCGCACGAACGGATTCGTACTTGTATAAAGGGGGCTAGCAAGATTCCGCTTCCTGATTGAATAGATACGGACAATGTGATTCCACTACTGTCGTCGCTATTCGCACTGATCTCCGAGGTTGGCTTTACAGCGAGCTAGATGTCGTCCGCTCACGTAATTGTTTTGGGCGAAGGTGCTCTAATAGAGAGCGCCTTGGTCAAGGGGGCTGTAAGTTGCGGGCGAAACACATGCCATTGAATTTACGAGCTTGCTATCGTCGGACAGTCTTGACCATGCGCCCGAGGGTGCCTAGGGGCGTCGCTACGGCATCCAATTGTCTTCACTACCATTACCGTTGTCGTACTTGCTACTGCTATTCTTACTTATAGGTCCATACCCTTGGTATACACGTAGTGTAAGCAGCTCCAGGGGCGTGACAATGTTACATGATGTAGTTTAAGAGATGGCGTCGTATATATCTGCAGGATCCTGCTAGACATAGGGTGGCGAAGTAGATGGACGTTAGAAGGTGTATAGGTATGAATAGGACGTGACTTCTCCTGGAATGCTGAAATAATATCGAGGTCTATCGAATGTAGACGGATTTATGTTCTTATTTTAGACCAACATGGTATTAGGTTAACAGAGCGAGGTTCGAGTACCTGGAAACCGTGTATCTAGGACATCTCAGCAATATGGCAATGAAGAACTGTATATTAGAAATATTTGAGGATCTTGATATTAGTTTTATAGAATTCTTCGGTCGTATTGAATGTGTTGCTCAGTGTATTTCGGGCACTTTCGGGCACTTTGACACGAATTAGTTAGGAGAGCTTCATTTTGTCAGCCATGTTCATTCCACAGCACTTTCATTAACAACCCGAATATTACGGCCTTTTCGGAATTCTTTCGTGTCTTCTGAGTGTAATATTGGTAAAGTTGTCACAATATCTAATCTAAAGATAGGGAGGATGCATTAACGTACATGCGGCCAGCTTCATCTCAACAAAGGATGTCGTTAAAGTTGCGTCTCGACAAACTGTACGAGCAAACTAATAACATAATTATATACCGTGAGAATTATTAAAATATTTACTATTAGCTTCTCTTAAGAGTATATATACTTGAAGTGACCCTGTAGGTTCTACCCTGAGCGAACCGGCACTTTCACGAGCGAGAACCACAACGTGTGACGGAATTACAGAATGTAAGAAGTATAACGCTACAATCATAAAGGCAGCGGTGGAATGTTACTAACTCGGGAGCTGACTATCTTATATTACGAACAGACACACATGACACTCAGGACTGTGACACAACATTCCTCTTGATACATTCCTTGATGACGTGATATCTGACATAGTCTAGTAAGTACCAACGTGAGCTTAACGACCCGGGGATGTATCTTCCACACCCACCTTTGCATTCAGCTTCGAAATTGTGCTGCGCAATCCTTGCGGCGTTCAAAGGAAACCCCTCGCGCCCGATATTACGGCCGCGACGATAAGAGCTACGATAAGGATATGAAGCATTCGCCGGCTTGTGTGCAGATGCGTTAACACTAGTGTCACCTGTCTAGATACTTAGAAGTGGTAGATAATCCTAACATCATACCTACATAGATACCTAAGAGCCATAAAATTACGTAAGTTGATGCCGTTATGGGTACCAATTCCTTTGTTATTTGTTTACTAATCATTGGAATCAAGTTCTGGTTTGAGGTACCGATTAGGTCATCAAATCCAAGTGATACGTCAAGTTGCCGCACTTTGTAGGCAATATTAGACTTTTGAGGGCCAAGTCAACGAGTGCGTTTGAGAAGACGTATACATTACAATAAATTTAGAAGATGGAATGACTCCAGTGTGATGGCCCGATGAACCAATATGTTAGTTCTGGGTTGTCATCAGACACCCTAGCCTTACATCAGACAGACAAAGATCACTGGAGTTGGTTAATATATCTAACCAACCATGGGTAACACATCCATGCCAGTGAATCATGGTTTCTAAACAAAGTGACAGTGATGTCTTCATTGAATAGCACCTATATATGGTAGCTACTCAGTTTATGTCAATTTCTTTTCTCTTTTTCCTCCTTACCATCGTTAGCAGAGACCTACCCTACTATTGTGACAACCATACTACCCGCGCTCTCTTTTTACTTCCCGGCAATCCATACCAACTTCACTAGTAGTTCATCTTTTCATATATTAGAGAATTCAACGCGATCCCTGTTTACCCTGTATTACCATGGCGTCGTCTGGTCAATCAGGTACTCCTCAGTCTTCGGACATCACTGAATTCTATGGGCTCAACTGGGAGTATCGCCAGCCCGAGGAGATGAAACGTATACAAGAGAGGGACCAGAAGGAGTGGGAGAAACTGGTCATTGGTAAATGTAACTTGATTCTGTGGACTACCTGGGTGATCAGAGGAACAGGAGAAGAACACTGCACTGATCGTGGGTGGAAAGAACTGGGCTATACATTCGAGCGAAGCGATATCCAAGACAAGCATCTACGCTACAATCCGGATATTGATGCCAATCTTGACAAGTTGACGGAGTGAGTACTTGATCACAAGATAACAAGACCTACAATAAATAACATGCCCCATACTAATTCACTGGACACAGGTCGCTGTTCGAGTGGCAAAGAAAAGGATGGGAGAAGGTCAGGGCAGAGGGTCATCCCCCGGGTGGTCCCAAGCAATACGGCGTCATAGTGAACACGGAAGATACTAGCACTGGCTCTGAGGATCTCGTTGGGGATATCCAGAGGAAGCTCGAAATGACATTCAGCAACTGGAGCAAAAGCTATAACGCCGAAGGCCTGAAACAAGCGATCCAGAATATACCAAAGCCCGAAAGAATTAAGAAAGTCGTCTGCATTGGGCTTGGGATGATCCTGGGTGGATTTTACGAGCTTGATAATTACCACCACTGGCGTGGAAGCCACCGCGTTCAAGGTACCTGCCAGCATACAGCGGCCCTAGCTATAGTCAAGCAGTTGCAGGATATGACTGGGCAAAAGGTTGAGCTTTATGCTGCCGATCCCGAGTACGGTCCTGAACACATAGATGCCCTGGAGACGCTGGATCAAGTCGAATCTATTGGAATCAAGTTCAAAGTTTGCGACACGGCTTTCGGAAAACACGAGCACTTTACCAAGATCGACGAATCTACACTCGTATTCACGTCTGGAGCATTCGCTATCATTCATAGAGCCGTGAGTGAATACACGAGGCCGGCTGTTATGATCTGGGAGTGCCTCTCTGAACACGAAGATCCCAAGCCAGAAACCCCGTTGGAGCCATGTCCGGATATCCTTTGGCACGAAGTCAAGCCACAGCAGATTGAGAATGGAGACGATCAGGCACCCAGTGTCCCGATACCTGGTATTCCATGGTAGGTTATTTCACATCTACTGCTAACTAGATCTAAACTGACAATTGCAATTCTAGGTTCGCCAACTGGTCGGAACGCGTTTGCAACATGCTAAGAGACGAATATCGCATTGAGGAAGCCTTCCCACGCTACGATCCAAATGTGAAGCCTCCGCCGTGCGAGCTCTTTACCCCCGCCCTCGAAGGCTCACACAATTATTGGAACAGAGAAGTTCGCATGTACGTCCGCAAACGTATTGATTGAATCGATTTCATGATCACCTCCCCCAATATTCAGTGGACAGTTTCATGGCCTCTTAGTTAGGGGTGACATGGAGGACTGAAATAGTTGAAGAGCTACGAATATAGGTGTATGTTCTGTTATTGTATGCTTATGTGTAATCAAAGGAGCCTCTTGTTTAGCTCTGCTTGAGCTTTAATGAAGAAACGAGGGGAAAAGGCGCCCCGGGACTATGGTTGGTGACCCCCCTTATATACACCCAGATGGAGTGATGCAGTCCATCACTCGGGCTGCCATTGGCCCTGTTCTACTGCGCTGTCTTATTTTCCATGTATTAGTGTTAATTCGCGTTTTGTCCAATTTGAGGAACCATCGATGTCTTAGCTACGTGCTCCAAGCAAATAAGACGGAGAGTTGAATTCGTGATGGTTAAGTTCTATATATTGCTCCTTTGATGGTGTCTTATACCATCATAGATGATACTTGGTAATCATTTATATAAGAATAAACAGTGAGTGAATGAATGAGTATATTGATCTAGGACTGACTACAAATAGTCATGGACGGCTGATGAATGATATGCAGTGCGGACGACATCCTCCGTTTCTGGCTTCAAAATTCCATCTTCAGTCACAGGTCCCGGGACACAAACTCAAGCCACTTGGTCTCGGTGGTTGGGAAAGGCCGAATCCTTTCCTCATAGCCTGAGGCCCAAATGGTGCCTCCAGCTCAAACATCGCCGCCCTGCTCAAACCCCCCACGAGTCCACTAGGTTAATGAATGAGTCGGTGAGATCGGAGCACACGGAATTATCAATTTTCTGGCCGCCGGCACCATCGATGAAAAACGAATAGCCATCTGCAAAGGTGCTTTAGTCAGCATTCAATTCAGGATGAGATAACCAGTATTAGTAGACTAACGCTGTGCTATATCGCTAGCTAGCATTTTCACATCCTCTAGACAGGTGGGATGGGTGTAGTTTGCGCAACTGGAAGATCTCTCTCAACGGGCGGATCCGGGACAGGACTTGGGATAGGCGTGTTTTGCACGGCTGGGACTGCAGTAGCCGTAGCGGCCAGAAATGGGATAATAAACGCGGCCTTCATGGTGGATAGGGTGTAAATTCTTTCAAGTTATGAAATTTAACTCCAGTATTGAGTATTGCAATAGGGATTACTATTGTTGAGCAATTTGTGTGGGATGCGACGGTGGTCCCTTTTCCTCAAAATTTACCAGACTGGCTGTTGGCTCACGCTTATATTTATATTGAACCTCCAGGGGCAATCTACCGTATTCTAATTATCTTCTATCATATCAGGCGGTGTAATGTTCCAAGGCTACTTGTTCTGAAAATAGTAACCAAGATCATCGAACTGGATACGCAAGTTCGTTGATCTTTCTCTCTGCCGATATCCCTTATGATTTCAGTCGATGTGAAGTGTTACATATTCTTTGCCGTAAATAGTAGCATGACATTATCGTCCCTTGTTAGCGGGTGGTTTATCAACTTACACTGCTGTCCTGTGGATAGTTATATTGTGGGCTTCAGCTAACTTCGCCGCATTTGTTGATGATCGAATAATGGGTCACGGTAGCCAAAAAAGCTTAATCACATTTCACACAATCCACATTCACTAACTAGCTGGGGTATGTACTGATGAATTCCAGATGGATTCCCGATTCTTCGGGTTCAGGGGCTAAGATTTCTATATTCTATTGCGATCCGACGGAGAGGATCAGCCGTCAGTCGTGTCGTTACATGGTTCATTAGTACTTGGATACGGTTAACGACAGGGCTAACTACGTCAAAACCTCAAAATCATACTATAGGCTTACATTAAAATATATTTAGCAAAATTTTAATAAATTAACTAGAAATTAAATATTTATTTAAAAAGTTTATACATTTAAAATTATTTTTAATAGATTTATAAGCATATATACTTTTAAATTAATTAAGTTTTTATTATTTAATTATAATTAATTATTTAATTAATAATTATTTAATTATTAATTATTTAGTTTTTAAATTTAAAAGTATATAGTTTTAAATAATTAAAGCTTTTTAGTTATTTTATTAATTTATTTATTACTTTATTAATTTATTTATTATTATTAATAAATTACTTTATAACTTTAAAAGTTATATATATAAATAAAAATAAATAATTAATATATTATTTAAGTTAAAAGTTAAATAAATAATTAAAGCTTAAAGTTATTATTTATATATATATATTATTTAACCATTTAAATTATTTAAATTTAAAGGTTAAATAAATTAACGAAAGCTTTTAAAGTTAAATATAAGTTAAAAATAAATGATTAATATTAAATGATTTATAAAAAGTATTAAATTTATTTAATTAAATCGATTAAATTTAACTTAAATAGCTTAATTGCATAAAGCTTTTAAGCTAAATAAAAATAAGGTATACTTATAAAAAAAAACTTCAAAAAGAGGTTTTAACGCAGTCAGCCCTGTCGCTACCCGTACTTGGATATACATATGAAAATAATAAATTACCCACACCTTTATATTTCTCATTCTCCATCATTACTTTTAATTCTTTTACATCTTTAATATTATCAATTCTTTATATCCGACCCCACGTGGATGTAGCTTAGTACTTGGAGGATGCTTCATCTCACTCTACCGGCCCTTAACTCTAGTCTTCCGCATTTTTTATTGGAAACCGTTAAGGCCTCTAGAGATCTAGAAGTGATGTTCATATCTTGTGGTCTACATAAAACCAGCACGCATTATAGCTCTAGTACTAAATCCGCGGAGCTGCCGAGCTAAGATGTTAATTATAGATTTAACGGTGGTGCAAGGTACTTTTTTTAGGGGTTCCACGTGGTCCACACGGTTTCCTGGCATGGACTCCACCATACAAACTGCATACGCGGCGGAACCAACTACCTACACTTTGTATAACCAGAAATTTCCTACATAATATCCCATTGGCTAAACTTATTTCCGTGGAAAATAAGACGTCATTGGTATGTGCTAAAGGGCATGAAGCATCACTAAAGCTTAAAGTGAAGTTAGATTTGGCTGGTTAAATGCTGCCGATTTATGTCATCAATATTATGTAGTTAGCCCTAGCGCAGATAGTTGTGATGTGAGGCTATCATGAAAATAGTAGCAGGTCGAACAAAGGTGTAATTATTCCAAAACTACCACGCGGTTCTTGACTCTGGGTTGATGGAGATGCCTGGACGTTGGTTGTTTCCAGGACGATTCCAAGTCGGTCACAGAATTATTCCGCTAAATGAAAGACGGGAGACAAAAGGTTATCACAGCCGAAGGCACCCTGTGTCAAAATAAGTGGTCAATGCTATGAGTGATGGATGTATCAGTACAAGCCAACATGGCTGATTGTGTATATAAGCAGACGTTCCTCCCACCTCTATAGTAGCTGTCACCTTAGTTAATCAAGCTCATTATCCTGTGTTTCAACACTCTGTAGGTGCATATATGATAGCAAAGGTTATATTGTCGATGAAAGGACTGCTGGGCCTGCCTCTTATTGGATTATACGATGAATTACCAGTCGTGGGAAGGAGCCCCAATGAGTCTCGCTGCAGAGGAGACGTACTGTTCGACATTGAGAAAGGAGCGTAATGCACGTAGCATCTCTGTGACGAACCCGACGACTGGAAGCAGTGGAATTGCCGGCAGACTCCCCTTATCCTGTACTTGCGTTGCTATCCTTCAACGGTTGTTATAAACCTGAGTCAAGGATTTCATGTACAGGGGCTGGGGGGTAGATGAGCTCGACAGGACCAGAATAGGGTGTTAAGTTTAGTTCATAAATTGCTATGTCAGATTAAAATGTGTTCACTTGTTGACAGTTAGTTTCGATGTAATCCTGAGCGCTCACTTCTTTGATAGTTAAGAATCGCTAACGACCACTTCAGCACTGAACTTTTATTAATCTTCAAGTGAGTCGCAGCTCTCGCTCCTACCTTCATTACCTAGAATGCCAAAAAGCCTGTAGTCTTTAGTTTAATCCTACTGACATTTACTAGGATTTCCTCATGCAAGATACGAGCCCGAATCTCATCCCTTGATATTCGCTGACATAAACCAATTTCAGATATGAAGGGCGCCTTTCCTACCCCAAATCACATATGTATGGGCATTTGTCCTCATCATTCAAAAGAGTCAATAAAGCCCTCTGGGGTTCTCCCCCGGCAGAAGCTTCAAAGAAGAGTAGCAATTCTCCCAGATTGCTCCGATGTGTTTATTTGGTAAATATTGTACGTTATTACAATGTTGTTGTCTAATCCGGTGCCAATTACATAGTTTAGCTTGCTCGCAAATTTGGCAGAGTTAGAGGCCTCTGGGTTTTGGTTGGCTCGGGCAGCGTACCTTTAAAGGAAAAGTATCCTTAAAATACAAAGACAAATAGTGAGCCATAGAACCATGAGGTGTAGCTGCAGGACGTATATAGGCGGCGGCGAGGCTTATACCCCTTCCGGCTTGTCTGTGAGTAAATTTCGCAAATATTTCAAGCTGTTTTCTTATCGCAACACATGGATAAAGCGTTGTCGTTTCCTGTGCTGCGATCGCGACAAGCGAGAATAAGTGCTAGTCCAAAATACCATTTTATTCGTATAGTATGCACACCTGCTCGAACGCCAGGCCGGGTGAAAGCGCTTGGAAAAGGGCTTGCTAGAATAACACCCTTATGGCCTATTACTTGCTTAGCTAGATTTTTAGAGTGATATAATTATTAAGAATAGCGAACATACTGTTATTCTACGTATGCGAGTTCTTGAATCGCTGCATCCCACCATGCCTGTGTCTTTGAGTCTATTGTGCTCCCCCCCTTTAGGAGGCTCTTGTTTGAATACGACATTAGTATGTACATATCTATTTTAATATCGCTGCAGTTCATTCTGGTGTGATCGCAAGTCCATCATAAACGTATAATAGGTAAAAAAGGGAATTACTTCTATTGAGAATGCCAACAATGCGACTTAGGATTTAGGGTTGTCGAACCTGATGAGAGGGGGCGACTTTTGGGTCATACTGGCAAGCCACGTAAACACCAGATAGGTCACAGCGATTATAAAGTCCAATATCCGCTATCACTCGCCTAGGGTAGCATCAGCGCCCTAGAGAGCAGGCTTTGCACCATGCAGACCAGGTCGAAGGAATATGCCCTACCTAATCTGCGCCACGGTGACTGCTAATAGATCGGACGATTACAGGAACAGAGGGAGGTCGGGTTTCTTGGATTCGGTAAAAGTACGGCGTCCACAAACGTTATTAGTTTGGATGCGTATTAGAGCTTATATATCCAATAGGAGTTCGGTTTGAACTTGTCAGATTACACTGAATTAACTTATTGGGGCTTTGCATAATGGTGTATTAATATCTTAAATGTACAGGTCTCTTATTCTCGGGGATATCTGTCCCAGAACATATAAAAACATAACAATTTGACAAAAGAAGCTCCTAGGGCTACCCTACCAGCGATGTCTAAGTGTAGATAGCCCAAAACAGCGCGAACCGCAATGCATTATGCAGCAAAAGCCAGAGGATCACCTGAAACAGACGCGGGTGCTGCCGACGGAAAAATAAGTGAGCATAAGCACCCATTTAAGTAACAAACCGTGTCGCACTCGGCCGCTCTTAAGGCACAGGCTCAATTTCTTATACGAAAAGCCTCGTTAAAATTAAATGGGGGTTACATGAAGCGACATGGACTGGAGGCTCTAGGATATTACTGACATAACCCGTGACATTACGTAATCAAGATACACCTATTTTGGTCTTTGCATCGTGACAAAGTGCCTGCCTTAGTTCATAACTGGACTCGATATTACGTAGGCATCCATGTATAGTATTTTGTAAAGCCTTGTCTTGTTCCAAATTTGAGTATTTCATTGACCGCTAGTTCATTATTTCTTTTCTGTGCCCCTCATTGAGGCCTAAAGTAGATTTGTAAGCGTCGCATTATACTTTCCGTGTGGTCATCGGTGGCCTCGAGCTATTCCTTCTGGGCGAGAAAAGAATGCAGCTGACGGATTTTCCAACAGCTTACATGAATGTCCTGTCTCCGGGTCATCACATCAATTTCAGGCCAGCGTGCGGGTAAATAAATGTAGATTAGGCATTTATTCTCGTGGTAAGCTGCAGCAAATATATGATGAATACGAAATATTGGTCTATGACGTGCGTGACATCACTAGGCGTATAATAATCTCTCTTGTCTCTGCTACCAAGGAGTATCCGTAGTTGAGATAGGTAATCAACCGTGGGCAATTCTATTCTATTTGATCAGCGTAAGAAGCATACTTCTCTATTGTCACATGATTCTCACCATACAGCTAGATGTAGCCTCCTTTCGAAACCAAGCTGAAATAATAGGACCTTCGAGGTCCAACAGCCCATCAAGACTAAGATCAAATGTGTAAGTTATGGTAGCTGACCTAACCTGATCGAAAAGTTTATTCAATTCTGACTCCTATTAGCGGATAGGCAATGTCCCCATGCTATTTCTAGCCAGGCAGACATTGACCTTGCGCCTTTTTCTTCATGCCAAACCCAACTAGTAATTCAGAATGCAACGGGCACGCTCAATTTCACAGACCTCGTAGAGGCATACGATATTATCGTTCTGGACAGCCCCCACTTAGAAGTACTGTCGTTTCCCGTACTTGAAAGTGGAGAGGTGATGCTGTCCGTGGTTCAAGCTGATTCTCTCAAAAAACTTATCGCTACCACGCCTAAAATTCGAGAACGACAATGATTCTAACTTATATGGTGCCATCGGAGTTAACGATGCTCCAGTGTTAATGGAGCTAAACATCGGTCAACAAACGTCTATCGGGTCCATCTTCCTCTCTGGCATCACCCCCTCAGTCGATCTATTATCAGATGGATGGAAAAGCCTTCGGGAAATTAGTGAGGCTGTTAAAATAAAGACTGACTACTGTGTGCCTTTTGAAAACCTCGGTAGTGCGAGTTATATATCGATGTCAGCGGTTTCTTGTTGGGCTGGTTTCCCTGCGCTTAGAGCGGTCGAAGATATTCTGATTAAGAATGCAGAACATATTTCTTTTGGGTCACCATTGAGAATAAACCACTCGCTTACATTAGAAAACTGCAGGGGTTTGTTACAAGAGGACGGTTATGGTTCTGGTTCTGCTTTGGTATCAGAAGAAACAACGGTAGAATCAGACGTGCACATATACTCCAACTCCGATTCCGTCCTAACCTTTAACGGCCTTACCACTGTTAGGGGGGAGATATTGGTAATTAGCAACACCAACTGCAGTCTTCAATTCAGCCATCTCACTGAAGTCGGGAATCTAACTGTTCTGGACAACGTTGACACAGTCTTCCCCACGTTCCCGTTGTTACAAACAGTAAAAAACCTCCATATACGGGGGAATATAGACACGTAAGTACTGACTATATAGGCATTCTCCTCATCTCTTGCAAATGTGGATTTAATCTTACATACATGTAGGTCGCCAGGATCGTACATATTTCCAAGCCTGACTTACGCTTCTGGCCCCATAAAGGTCGAGCCCTGGAATGACTTTGACTGCACGAAGCTGATACCAAAAGAGCGCGACCTTATAAATACCGCTTTGAAGTGCAATGGAACCAACATCACGGCTGTCAATGGAGAGGCAAGCCCAAATGCTACTGCCTCATCAGTGCTATCTAAGGGCGCCTGGGCTGGTATTGGGGTAGGCATCGCCGTGGTCGTCATCGGAGGCATCGCTGCTGTGATCTGGATAGTCTTGTATCTCCGGCACCTACTGAATAACTTACAAGCATCAGCGGCAATGCAGCAGACCAAAGAGAGTGGAAAATCCCATGCTACTTCAAAACAGGATTTAAAGCTAGATCAGACGCAACAGCTCGACGGGCAGGGGATCGTGCGGGAGAAGCCGGACGACCACCTGCGGGAGATGCACGCACTTCCGGCCGAAAAACCGGATGACCAGATCCATGAACTTCCCGCGAGCGGAGCGGGGTCATTAAATGCTACCACCCACGCGGCGGATAGTGGTGGTACTGCGAATTGATGCAAGCAGAATTGTTGAGGGTGGGGGGTCTGGTCATTATATGCTTTTTGCCCCGATAGCGAGATTTTCCATACGGGATTGCGGTCTTCTTCCATTCAGAGTGTCTAGGCAAAAACATGAAAGAATACATTAAG
This sequence comes from Eutypa lata, assembly GCA_022661535.1. Classification (NCBI taxonomy): domain Eukaryota; kingdom Fungi; phylum Ascomycota; class Sordariomycetes; order Xylariales; family Diatrypaceae; genus Eutypa; species Eutypa lata. The sequence continues at coordinate 1,000,140 of JAKULF010000009.1, read as the reverse complement.
GAGAGCTGGATATCTAGGTTACCCCAATGCCGTCTCGGTTTATTTACCTGTATTCTTACGGATAATCACACAAGAAAAAAGGATGCAAAAACCCCTAATGAAGTAAACAACCTGTCCCTTAACCCTAACCCTGAACCCCTTACGTATTTCTTAGTAGCTGCTAACGATGTACAGACCTCACCGCCGAGCGCAAGCAAAACATATTCGCAGTCGTGATTGCTACGGCAGGTGACTGACAACCTGTATTTACAAACTTTGTGACTTACTGAGGTGGTTTTAAATTTACAGTGAATATTGTATTGTATACTTCAATTATCTGTTATGAGTGTGTTGGATGTACGTAATGTTGGAGATACATAGGTTGGAAGCCCAAGTGATTGCCATGAGTCATGTCAGGGCATTCACCTTTTTCACTATAAGTACCTAAGGCTTTCTATCATGGAAGTTCCACATTTAAATTCCTTCCTTTCTTGAATCCGACATACACACCTTTTCGAGTAGAATCGTAGATAACCCTTCGTGCTCATTAACCGTTACATTCTCGTTAACACTTCATCAGTAAACAATTGCCAAAAGCTCAAGCTGTTGTGTAGTTCTCCATCTACCATCGTGCTCTGATTGGTCAGAACTTAGTGTCTTAAGCCTAGTGCAAAAACTACATACATCGGGCAGCATGGCGGCCTGAGCTTCTGAGGCCTGTGCAGCGACGGACGTGGAGACCTAGATCTCATACGAGAATCATCTCCTCATTCTAACTTAACATCGTCTTGACACTCGTAGACTAAATAACGGTCTGACTTCACAACCCTAAATCTATTTTTTTTCCTTATTCGCTTCCTGACTATTTTTGCATAAAGAGGCTATGGAGCCGTTCCTTAACGTCACCGTGCTTAGCCGCGACACAGACCCGGACACCTACTCCGCAATGGTGGCGGCTAACACGGTAGCCGTGGAGAAGAACAACAGAGCCAACGCAGCGAAGCAGGCAGGTCTGCTGGACGAAGCCATCACGCTCCACCGCGAAGCTCTCGCCCTGAAGGTCCGCGCCTTTTCCGAGGCATCCGTCCAGGCCGGCATCAGCTTCAACGGGCTCGGCGAGGCCTATCTCAAGGCCGGCAAGCTCCCCGAGGCCGAGGAGGCGCTGCTGAAGGCCCTGAAGGTCCGCGAGGAGACGGCATATGGCGGTCTGGGCATGGGGCCCGACCTCGACGCCGCGGCTACCCGGGACAATCTAGCTGGGCTGCGAGAGGCGCAGGGGAACTTTGAGGATGCCAGAGCGATTCGCCTGAAGGGGGCCGCGAAGCATCAGATCCTGTGTGGCAACTATTACGTCAGTCTGTTTTTTTTGTTTGTACCTTTTTGATCAGTGCGAATGGCTGGCTGCTAATAGCTAGGGGATGTAATAGTGTCCGACGAATGCCATGTTCGCCCAAGACAAACTATCAGCTTGCGCTTCGTGCCGCGCTGTGTTCTATTGCTCCAAGGGATGCCAAGCTCGGGACTGGCGTGATCGACACAAGCCGCTTTGCAAAGCCCGTGCTGCTGCTGCCGCCGGTCAATCGAGCTCTGCAGTCTAGAGATTGTGAGGGCTGAGTTGTGAGTGGATTGTGGTTTCTGTGCCGAATTGTAGAGGGGAGTTAGGGATATTGAATCGTTGAAAAACCTCGTCCTTGTGGGAAGTTTGGTGATGTCGCGAGTGTGGCAGAGCAGTGACTTTGGAGCCACTAGATCAAATAGAGGAATACGGTGTTAAGACGTCACAATCTAGGCGTTTGCAGCTGGATATCAACATCAATTAGCTAGACGTTTTCGACTTAGATTCCTGACAATACACCAACCTTCCTGAAGCCTGAAAGCGAACCCTAGTCTGGAGCCCTTCGCGGCCTCAACAAAAGGATTCTAAGATGTTTCCACGGTAAGAGTAGGGGCCCAGGGGTTCATGCATTCCTTGAGCTAGGGTGGGATATTCCGCATTTGACTGCTAACCTGGAAGGGACTAATCTAGTTAGATTCGTTTAGCATGCAGTAAGTATGTAGGCCAAAAATGGGATGTGGATAAAAAGGCATGGGGCAAATATTCAGCCCATGCAAATTAAAGACCTTGATTTCTCATACTTTAACCAAATTGTGTTCTCATCATTTATTTCCATGCAACCACTATAAGCGCTGTTCAAGCCTCCCTACCAGTAGCTTCACAAGCAATGAACCTTCCATAAGCCTTCCACATATATCTTCGGAGAAGCGTTAAGGAGGGGCTATACAATACAGTGAACACAGGAGCTTTCAGTATTCTATTGGTTATCCTTCCGTGTGACATCGTCATCCGAAGTCAGTTCGATCAACCTACATATCAGATGGATACCCAGATTTCCCTCACAGGAGGCAGTAGCCTTCCGTCTCCGTGGCGGGTTACTGCAGAGAACCCCGTACGGATGACTCCTGGGCTAGACTACGAGCGGTGTGCTGCTTTACACAACGAACTACTAGAAATAGGATGGGTGGGCTCGGGACGGAGGCTAGAGTACGACGCCAACGACGACCAGGCTGAGGTCCTGCACCGTCGCACCTGGTTTGAGTACTACGGAGAGGACGCCGAGCGAGTGCGCAGTCGGCTGTCGCCGTCTCTGGCTGCATTTCTAGAGCGTGCCCTGGTGATCGATGCGAACCATTCCCTGTTTTACTACGTCAGCTGTCTAGCTCACCCCGATTACCTCTGGTTGAATCATCAGTGGGAGGCAGAGGATACGGAACCGGACCGCTACATGACCCTTTACGTGGCTAATGATATCGCCTCGAAGCTTGATGGCCTGGTGTAAGTCGACCCGGTGTACACGCGTTGCGTAAGTATGGTATGGTTTCATATTTTCTAAGCTAACTTGCCGGAAGTTTCGACCAGAGTGAGCACACCGCAATTATGCAGATGTCCATCTTCGACTCATTCATAACCCAGAACGGTCGCCAGCAGTGGCATCCACTCGAGGTTGTTCTAAGCGCTTGGCTCGACATGGCTACAGTCGGCAAGGCTCAGGCTGTCGACCCCAGTACAGACTCGACCAACTCGAAATTTGATCCTTGGGTTATCCGGCCTTACAGTCAGCAGCAGCTAGATGATACCCTTCAAGCATATCATGATCTCTTAGATGCCATTGAGTATCGGATTCCATCGAGCGATAGACTCTCGAATACCAGCGCGCCACCACTGCTCCCTGATCCTATCTTGGATGCAGCACACATAACATCCAACTTTACCCGGGAATTCATGAGTAAAGCGCGACGGCCATCTTTCCGCTACATAGCTCCAGGCCTAGAGATACCCGATGCCAACTGGTTCAGCGAGCAACCCTTCAGCGCGATCGAATCAGACCCGCCTCTTAGAGATCCATCCGCACCCCCGACCGTACAATTTCCCATTCTACTCTTCCGTGCCTCTTCGTCCACGTTCCACGCTACGCCTAGTCCGTATGGAGCGGGCGATCTCACAGGCTCACATCTTCCCTTTCACTGGCCTTGGTCCCAGGTAAATGCCTACCCAGCGGGACTGTACCTGACCGACTCCCACCTCGACGGTCTCTGCTTCGAAGATGGCGTCCAGTTAGTATTGCCCTTTGGGATCGGATTAGCTGGGTACGCCCGCACGGCTGACGGGGCGAAGTTCGGGGAGAACAAGGAAGAGAAGGGCGCTTTCGGCCGTGGGAAGAACACGCACGGTGATTTGTACCAGCTCGGTTACGTGCCGTTCATCGAGTCTCATGAGGTTCGTCTGGAGCAGGTGCTGACGGCCTGGCTTAAGCAGGTCGTCAGTGGCCAATGGGAGGTAGGTGTAGATGGTGTACAGGGAGGCATTGAAAAGTGGAGGGAGGCCGATACGGAGAATGGATGGGCTGGTTATGTGGTTCCTATGAGCTGGTGACAGGGTGTTATGATAGGCAAACATAATATCAGCTATATATATATATGACAGGATTGGTGCCTGTCGAATCCTCGTAGGGCATGATAAACCTATTTTTCTCTCTGTTGCATCAGTGCTAAGCAGGTAAGTATTGTACCAGAGTCCGTGTCCAACTGTTAGGCTTCACAAAACTCTTGTTACGTTGCGACCTACTGCATCTAAGGATTGTGAAACTCCATTGCTGCCTCTACAACAATCAACTGGAAACCCCAAAACATCTATCAGGGAGGTATCTGAGCAATGACTCTGTAACGATGTTATGCTAACGTATGACCCCTTTTTACATAAGTTGTAGCTACATTTAGTAGACATTAGTTACAAGTTCTGTCACATATATAACTTTAGTCTTTCAAAACAGCCTCTACAAGCCCCTCGGTCTCAGCTCCAACCGACCAGAACTTGACAACCTTCAGTCCAGCGGCATCCAGCAGCTTGGTGAACTGGGCCTCGGTCCTCTCCATTCCGTTGAGCACAGCTATGGCAGAAACACTGTTAGCGCATCGTACCACAACATGTATATTAAGCACGTAGTTAAGCAAAGCAATCCCGGAATTCCGAAACCCCGACAAAATCAAAAAGGAGTAATACTCACCCATCATGTTGACATCCAGCAGCGCGGGGTAAAGGGGGCAGTTGGTCACCGGCAGAACGAACTCGGACATGAGGAGCTTCGAGTATCCCGGCTTCATGGCCACGGCCGTGTTCTTCAAGATCTCAATGCAGTCCGCGTCGGGCCAGTCATGGAATATGGAGCGGAAGTAGTAGCATCTTGCGCCTTGTTATTCCTCATGTTAGCTACGTAGTCCATTCAAGGTATGAGCAACCCAACTTATATATATAAGTATGTATGTACCTTTAATCGGCTGCGGAGTGAAGAAGTTGTACTTCTGACGCTCGACCTTGGGAACGAGCTCCTGAATGCTGTCGATGACGGGGGGCAGGTCCTGAAGTACGAGTCTACCCGGCGCGTCCGGATAACGGGCATGGAAGGCTGCGACATCGTGGCCTTCGCCGCCAGCGACGTCGATCAGCAGCGTGGCCTCGGGATCGGTGCTGGCGCCCTTGAGCAGGATATCACCGATGTCGAAGAAGTCGAACCACTGCTTGCGGTCGGCGCGCTGGCCGCTCATGAAGGCGTTGAAGTTGCCCATCATCGGCGGGTCCTTGACCAGCCACGGAAACATGTTGTCGGTCGTGTTGTGCGCGTCTTGGAAGGGCCCCGGCGCCCCGTCGACGTGGGCGAACCCCGTCTTTTCGAGGTAGAACGGCATGTTGGCCAGGGACCGCGTCGCGGCGGAATACCTGACGACAAAAACATCAGTGTTTTCATTTCTACAGCTGGGTGGGGAGAGCTGCACATGAACTGATATCCACCTAGTAGAGCACGGTCGACTAGAGTCTTCGTGATAGGTGTAGGACCGTATTCCTCTTGGTTGGTTTCTTTGACGAAGCCCAAGGCACTTAGTGGTCTCAAAAGGCGCACTTTCGGGAGGTTAGCCAATTGAACTTTGTCCCAAACACGACTTCCTTCATACCAATGAGAAGTCTATCTGCACCGGAAACCTTAGCGAGGTCGTCGGCCGACAAGGGAGAGTCGGATTGGGCAATCTTCTGGATAACTCCAGCTTTGATCAAAGTCATCAGCGCGGAAGGAGCATGCGCCTAGAAGACTTTGTTAGACGCTCAAGGAACCTAGCTAGGGGTTGTACTTGGTTTTCTAATCTTACAGACATAATCGTCCTCCAGACGGTGTCCATCGGAGCTTCGAGCATAGCCATCGCCTGCATGGCGGTGCCAAACATCTGCTTTCGAGCAGTCTCATCGTTGCTGGCGAGGATGCTCTGGGCAGCTGCGAGAAAGTCGGCCGAGGACTTCTGTGCATCGGTCATGTTGTAGGAATTTCTTTCTCTGTTATTTAAGTGTAGTTCTTATTTTATCCAGGCTGTTCGAATATAACAAGGGGTGAATAGTAGCAACAAAATCAATAGAGTAGGAAGTATGATTTCCACATACACCTTATAACGTAGTCGTTTCTCTACGAGTTCACCGATCAGAACATATGGGAGCTATCGCTGCAGGGTTCTACCCTAGTTATTTTGTTATAACCGGTGCATTACTACATGCAGATGGTGACACTGCTGCGCCACAAAGTACATATACATTCGCTCCACTATCAATACAACTTCCATTTTCTACTTCAAGTTGTTGGTCTTGTCTACAGCTGTCAAGCATAATGATTGGCTCCTCAACAATATATACCTCGCTGTACTTTCTATATATACTCGGAAAATCAAGTTGTCCCCTCTATTAACTAAGCACTACCAATGGCCCCAAACCACTAGAAGTGCATAGTGCGGGAATCTGACCAATTGCGTACGAACTTTGTATTGTCTGAAAGCTACAGCATATAGCTTACAATTGCTTTATGGTCTAAGTTATAATACAGGGCCCGAATTCAAGTACTTCTAGCTTTATATACCTGCTCCAAAGGTTGTTGTGCGCTTAGCGGCCACTCGTAAGTAAGCGAGCCGGTCTATCCTACAGGCTAATGGGCTGAGCCACCCTATCGGTATACTAGTGGTTGCTGACACAGAGCTTGTTGTGCGGCTGGAATGTAGAACTTTGTTATACTACAGTAATTGGACAGGTGGTTACACCAATGCAAGTTCGGGGCGAATTATTGGGGCAATTATATTGCCGAGAACTTGGGCAGGGGGTAACGGAAGGGAGCATGCTGAGCACCAGATTCTTTTCATTTATAATAACCAGTAAAAATATGCTGGTGATATCATTATGAAGTCTGAGTTGGAGGCTGAGGGGGGTTATTGGAATTATATCTCAGTACCATATTCAGTACCATATGACCAGATTCGGCTGAGAGGCACAATCCTTCCACCAGTTGGTCACTCAAGGGCGTTCAACCACCTGCCCAAATAGCCCACACCTGAGGATTTATTGATCCTACTGCATGAGATCGACTTGGCTCATTCTTCACACAGACCAACAAGGCTCGCACATTATTCCCTTGGAATGTATGAATGGTTATGCTGATATGGTGAGGGGAATAGACAGAATGGAAACTTCACGTCCACCGCGAAACGGAATATATAACCAGATGGAGATATATCTCAACCTATAATTCTAGGTTGTGTATTTAGTCAGTTGCAATGTCAAGTGCTTAAGTCAGTTCGGGATCATTTTCCTTTCACTGCATTCGGTTCTCGTGGCACCTCCCTATTTCAAACCATCTGCCAAAGTTTTTACCCCTTAATCCTTGATCACAATGGACCCATCCACAGCATCTCCCCCTCTAGACGTAAACCGAGGGCCTGGCCTCGTCGTAGCTGCATGGATAATGGGATTAGCGGGGTGTTCTCTCCTAGCCATGCGTATGTATACACGCACTATGATCATTAAGAAGGTCGCCTGGGATGATTGGACGATGGTTGTCGCAGTAGTAAGTTTCATCACTACACATTATTTAAACCATACCGTTAATAGCTTTGTATCTAGATCTTAGCTCTCGTTACCAACATCGTTGTCTCACTTATGGTGCACTACGGCGTCGGCAGGCACGCAATCTACCTCAGCGAGGACCAGAGAGTCAACGCCGTCTACATGATTTGGCTCTCTGTTCCGTTCTCCCCCGGCAGCGCTGCTTTCGGCAAAGTCTCCATCGCACTGCTTCTCATGCGCCTCATGAACCGGAGCCGCTGGCGGGAGATCTTCCTCTGGGTCCTGATATTCTTCTTATTCGCCATGACACTAGTCCTCATCATCGTCACGTTCTCTCAGTGCACCCCCGTCAGCTTCCTATGGAATCGCGTCAGGGTAGTTCCGCCTCCAGGAGCGTGTTGGGAGCACACTATCCAGCAGGACATCGGCTACCTTCAGGGCACCTTCTCTGCGTGGAGCGACCTGGTTCTTGCGCTTTTCCCCATCCTGATTATCTGGCACTTGCAGATGCCACTGAAGACAAAGCTTGCCATCTGCTTCCTGATGTCTTGGGGTATTGTGTGAGTCCCCCCCTGTTAATAGAAAGCTTCAGAGCCCCTTGAAAGTAACAAGTTATTAGCGCCACCGTGGCCGCCGCCGTGAAGACAGTTGAGCTCCGAAACTTGGCGACTCCGGACTTCACGTATGATGCCGTCCCGCTTGTCTATTGGTTCCTGGCAGAGAATTGGATCATCATCATCTGCGCTTGCGTACCGACTATCAAGCCGCTCTTCGCGGACAGAGAATGGCACCCCAAGAATCTGTTCTCGTGGAGGAAAGAAAAGAGCATCGACTCGTCACTGGAACTCGGCTCTTGCTCTTCAGCCATTGTCGATAGCCATTTTAGGAAGCAATATCAACAAGAGGAGGTTAGAGGAACGGCCTTCGTGCTGCCTCGAGCTACTGGACCAACCCTCGTATGATAGGTCACAGAATTATTCTATGGGCTCGGTGAATACGCGCACACAGCCCAATCACAATATTCGTGGTCGACGGAGTTCTCAACTTAACAATAACCATGTAATAGCATGAGGGTAGAAATTATCTCAGTTGCTTACACTTTAATTAAATGGTGGACTTTACAATTAGTAGTCAGCGTTAGCGAATGCTTTAGCGACCTGTATTCATTTCGTCGGAACACACTTTTGGAGTTTACTATTGGTTATAACCATCCTCTCATTCACTCCCTGGGCCCTACAAGGCTGGGGTTAATCTTCTTCAACGTTGGTACATACAATATCCAGCAATGTATCGCTCATAATAGGGTTGATTTGCCTTAGGAACCGTCCCCAATCAACATGCAGCCAAGCGATTAGTCATAAAGGTAACGTGAACGGTCAAGTTGATTGTCTAACAATGCTTACTTGGTTATCTGGGAATACCAATGGATATACATACCCATTCGTATCCCCCCTTCCACTCCGTTGGGACTGACGGGAGAGTAGAAAGAGGAAGGTGGCGTAGGCCGGTTCAGTGTCACAACCCGATATTTTGGCGTCAATGGCACGTAGGATCCGAGAGGGAGGATTTGGTTACATGTCCTATTCGCACAATATCACTTGCATGCTGGATGCATTCACTACATGTAGTTCAAATCATAGTTAGCTAATGCCGGCGGCTACCAACATGCCTCTGGGCGGATAGATGCCAAGACTTGAATATTCCACAGTCAGCAACTTCCGATCGATACGGTTGGTTTCCTCCAGGTTCATAGATTGTAGAACTGCATATTCATTTATATTACTGCAAGTAACTGAGGAACACCTTTCAAATCGGGTAGATTACAACGTTCCAGCGGCATCATAAGAATCTGACCTATGCCTACAGCTGGTATGGGAAAGCATGTTGGTGATATGCCAGTAATCCCCCATGCATGAACCCCGCATGGATGCGCTGCAGGTCTCTGAATTACCCCTCATGCCGCTATAATTTTCTCCTTATTACACTGAGTTTCACTCCTTCTGTTTTAGATGTGGCGTTCATACACCCTAACATGATTGGCCCCTTTTCACATAACTAACGTTACTAAGTAAGTACTTATCATTTGCCTTTTCGTAACACCTTACTGTTTTTATATTTCAATTGTATGGTTTATAGATTAGCTAGTATTGGATAATTACATAGCTACGAGTGAGACTAAAGCAGTAAGGTTTCCTGTAAAATCATCCAGTTTAATATTGGCTAGAAAGAATATATGAGATACACTTTTATGAATTTCACCTGGAAGGTAAAACGGTGGCTTTATGGAGAGTGAGGTATGTTAATAATCTCTGGGAGGCGTAAACTATGTGTATAATACATTTCAATTAGGCTCCTTCACCTCGACCTATACCAAGACTAGGGGTATGTGGGGTATGTCTACGGGAGTGATGACAGGCTACGGCATGATGCAATCATCTTAACGAGTCAATCCATGGATATGCTACAATTTTTCAACAACTTCCTCTTAGAAAATGCCCATAACATGAATATATATAACTACATATCACGACCGCATGGAATCTACGTCCCGTCCCGTCCCCAGGCTCCCAAGATAATATCGACAGGGGCGTCAAAACAACCAATGATCAGTCTTCCCTACGTTTTTAACAAGTATATAGAGTAATAGACTTGCACCACCGCCAAAGATATACATATCAAGGTCGGTACGGCGCGTTAATAAAGAATCTTGGATATTGCTAAGTGCATTTTGGAACGTGGTGGCGGGTGTGATGGACTGTCACTACAGCAACAAGTCTCCAACTGTCATCATAAACCTAGCAAACGCAACATCACTTAAACCACCGAGTAAAATGCGATCACAAACTTCTTCGTATATATCTTAATGTTATAGAATGCCATCAAATGGGTGTCGAGCTCACATCCGCAAAGCTCATCCAGGCCATCACTATGCACGTGAGGACCGCTCCGTTTTGTAAGCATATAACCTAAATGTGTCCATCCCATAACATATCAATCGGGGTATCCTAGCATGATAGGTGTAAACATCCTGACTCGGGGTACAAGTAATCTTGACTTAGAGGAGTACCATTTCCACCCTACTCGCGAGAGGTGGAATTGGAGTTCAGTAGCTGTAGGTTTAATTCAGGAAACTTCCAGATATAAATGTAAGCTATATGTAATTAAGGTTCGACCAATTTATCCGACGTAATTTTACCTGCTTTCCACTATATATTATAGAAAGTGGTGGAAGTTGCACTGGACCTAGCGCAATAAGTGCGGCCCTGGGTGGTCCCAGATTAGATCGTAGAACTTAGAAAATTGAACATCATTTACGCCCTCAGGCCGTTAATCAAAAGCACCAGTGTAGCTGAATGCACATGTTTAGGGGGCCAGGAACGTAGGTGGACCACAATCAATCCAGCTCACAACCCAGTAGTTCCGAAATATCCACGACACCCAATAATCTACACGATACCTAATCTTTGAAAATGCTTGTGTGTGAATTGTTTTTTGCTCGTTGTGTGTCCCCGGGTGCATCCCTGGGCGTGGTTCGGGCTTGGCATTTGGAAGGTTCAGCGAAAGATTCGGAGGTCCGGTGCAGCCATCGCGCTGCGCGAGCTATGATTTGCTCCACTGGGACGGGAAAGGGACGCAGACTAGCGAAAAAGGGATTTGATCCCTCCATAGTGGTGTCTATACATGGCTTTGGGGGAAGCCCGCTGAAGCCATGAGCCCGAATGCGAACGCCAGACTTGATAAGATGTCTTTGAGGTTAGCCGTGCGCATAGGGAGGGAGTGTGAGTATATATAGTTCACCACCCTTGTCACTGCGCGGGGCCCATAACCATCATGGTCTCCTTCTCAACCTAGGAACTTTCTATTCCGCCTCCTGGATTTGACTATCTGCACAGTAAAACATCAACGGCTGCCACGCCCGGGGGAATGATCCGTGAACCAGACTCCTATCGTGACTAGAATACTCCGTTCAGCTTTACCAACCATGGCTCCAACAGTACACCAAGTAGAGGTGGTACCGGGGACAGAGCGCATCTTCGACACCCGAAGCGCCGACGTCGAAGGCGAGAACGTAGGCGGCGGCGGCGGCACCGGCACCGGCCAGCTGGTGCTGATCCCGCACCCGACGAAGAACTCGGACGACCCGCTGAACTGGAGCTCGGCGTGGAAGGGCGTCGTCATCTTCAACCAGTTCGTCTTCGTCTTCGTCAGCATCATGACGCCGCTGGCGATCGCGCCCATGACGCTGATCTTCGAGCAGGAGTTCCGCAAGACCCTGCCCGAGGTCAACATGCTGTTCGGCGCCGCGGCCATCACCCTGGGCTACGCCAACTTCCTCATCGTCCCGGCCGCGAACCTGTGGGGCCGCCGTCCCGTCATCCTCGTCTGCAGCCTCGTCTGCATCCTCGCCAATGTCTGGCAGGGCCTCGTCACGAGCTACGAGAGCTTTATCGCCGCCCGCGTCATCTCGGGACTGGGCGCTGCTGCGAACGAGAGTATTATGCCTATGGTTGTCGCGGATTTGCTGTTTGTCCACCAGAGAGGACGTAGTATGGCCCTGTACTTGTAAGCTATCTTCCGTATTCGGTGGAGATGTGTTTAATACTAATATCAAGGAACAGTTGGGCGTATTTCATGGGATTGTTTATTGGTCCAATTATCTCCGGTGCTATTGCATCTCAGATCACTTGGAGATGGTTTGTAAGTCCAATCCCAACATCTGCTGTCGGAGTCCTAATCTCGGAAATTAACTTCATTGCAGTTCTGGGTCTGCACGATATTGCAAGGGGTATGTCAAATTTCGGAACTTCTCCCAACTTCCTGCTAATATAGTGCACAGGCGAGTTTCATTTTCATACTAGTTGCCCACCCCGAGACAAAGTACGAGCGACCTCGGCCCCGGATCGACATAAGCCCGGGAATCACGGAAGTGCGCGTGAGCGAAGGCGCGGACAAAGCAGATCGGGTGGATTCGAGGGGTTACCAATCGGAGCCAGAGTCAGGACGGGGCTCAGACCAAGCCCACGGCGACGACAACGCCAGCAACGCAAACCTAGAAGCAGCGTCGGTGGAAGCACCAGCTACATCGCACATCACGAACGGCGGGCCGTCCCTCGCCCAATTCTCGGTCGTCCCGCGACGGCGGCAGTTCCACGGGAGCGCAGCTTCGGCGCTGCGGGACGTCATCTCGCCGATCCAGATCCTGTTCTACCCGATCGTGCTGTGGGCGGCGCTAGCAATGGGGTTCGCGGCGAACGCGCTGCTGGCGCTCAACCTAACACAAGCGCAGGTGTTCGGTCCGCCACCATACCTGTTCTCGCCGGACCAGATCGGGTTCGTGAACTTCGCGTTCGTGGTCGGAGCCGCCGTCGCGCTCTTCACGGCCGGGCCCTTCTCCGACTGGATCGCCCTGCGGCGGGCGCGCGCCAACGGCGGCGTCCTCGAGCCCGAGATGCGCCTCCCGGCCCTAATCCCCTACGTCGCCATCAACCTAGTCGGGATGGTTATCACGGCCGTCGGGTACCAGCGCTCGTGGCCGTGGGAGGCCATCGTCATCGCGGGCTACATGCTGGTGGGCATCCAGGTCGTGGGGATCCCGGCTATCGCCATCAGCTACGCCGTCGATTGCTACAAGTCGCTGCCGGGCGAGATCATGATCGCGGCAACTATTGTCAAGAATACCTTTGGGGTGAGTTGCGCTAAGGCAGGATGTAATGCTTTTTATCCCACGTTGCTGACGAACGTCTAGTTTGGCATGATTTTCTTCTTCAACGAATGGGCCGCAAAGTCGGGGTACATCGCCCCAGTCCTCCTACTAATGGCTCTCACTGTGGGATTCTCGGCTCTCGGACTGGCTCTCTTTATTCCATGGGGGAAGAAATTCCGCCGTATGACCAGACACTCTAAGCTTCATACCTTATAAACTGGCTGTGTGGTTTGGGTTTACCTCCCATCTTCTGTAAATTTACGTCATGTGCAGCTGAGGGTGTCCGGGTCATTGCGAGCCATTTGTAAATGGCTAGGTTCGCCGTGATGATTTTTCTTTTCTTTTTTTTCCTTCTTGCTTTTTTTATGATCAAGTTTCCTACAGCCCCCTTTTTCCTTATTTGTTACTTGTGATAACCTAATCTCTGGATAAGAATGGCATGGGTGAACATACAACACCGGTAAGACTTCCATATAACAATATTTCCAAAATGACGAATTAAAGAAACCTATAATCCTTCATAATGATTATTTTCTTCTTTTAAAAAACAAAAGAGCTTGTTCATTTTTCTATGGCGGAAGCCTTTATATATAACCACTCGTAACTATGCATAATTAAATATGATAACTAGAGATACGGCATATTGCCGTTATATGCATGATATCGTCATAAAAGGAGCTAATGTGGGTATATATCGCCATATACAGTATAACCCCATGGAAATCTTGCTTTTTTGCATGCATTGACCACCCATAATTTATTGGCTCTCATTCCTTGTGGTTTTGGTTACGAAGCTTCAACTCAACCCTTGAGCCTGTATTTTTTATATTTCATCTTACCTCCAACAACACTCATTCGCATCCATCACATGAGTATTTTACACAAACCAGAGACTATATAATTTTATGGTCAACAATTTTGATCATCTGCACCTTTCTCCACAATCATTATCACGATGCCTCCAGGACCACGCTACACCGCCAATGGTCATTCATCTCCGGCCCAGTCTCCTAGTGTTCTGAGAGACTCGGGTAGCCAAGCTCAGAATACGGCTACAGGCACTACATCACAGGGAATCCCCATGACGTTAGGAGTCCCAAGTGGCCAAGATACATCCGTGTCCTCAAGTCAGGATGATGACGTAGACGGCAACTCCGTCATTGATGTTATCATGGCCAAGGCCGATTCTCTGGCCAGTAAGCTCCGGCTAGAGGAACAGGCACGCATAAAAGCCGAGAACGAGGTCCGCAAGCTGAGCGGCAAGTTGAAGACTCTCCAGAGCAGATACGAAAGGACTGCCGACCGTTTAGACAAGATGATGTCACAGTCACGGGGATTCGTCTCGGTTACCGACGAAGAACTAAAGACGAAGGCAGAGAGGTTACGGCACAGCATCCGCAATTTTGCCATTGAGTACTTCACCGGGCCCCGCCAGCATCATTCCAGTGAGCCCCATGCCCATCGCCGGCGGAGCAGAAGGATCGAGCTCATCAAGGAATCGTATGACACGTTCATGCCCCACCATTACGAGCTGTACTTCTATAAGCCGGACGGAGGGCCGATGGTTGTTCAGAATTTTCTGTGGACCGTCCTTAAGTTCAAAGTGTTTGATCGCTTTCGATGGGCGGAAAGCGTGTCGAATTGCTTAAATGAGTTCTGGTATCGCTTGGCTATCAGTGAGTTCATCGCGCGGACGACAATTAGACTCGATCAAATACTAATATCTTTGCGCTATCTAGAGAAGGCCCCGGGGTCTCACAAATCCCCCGAGACTATCCGGAAGTCTCAAATGTGGCGCGCCTCGACGACGGATCTAGTTCTGGATCACCTAGGTGGGGCAGAGATGTCGGGCCACACCGAGAAAAAGAGAGAGGAGCTTATCGATGATATCCGGAAAGTGTTGGACCCGTTTTCGAGCTCCCATGACGATGCGTATAATGGGGCACTCAGCAACATACTAGACGCCGCGGTGAACCTGGACAAGACGATCAGCACCCAGGTCGCTCGGATCTACTGGGCGTTCCGGGAAAAGACGGACAGGGAGCATCATGCCGAAGAGCATCACCGGGCGCACAACGAGAAAGGCATCGTGGTAGTTTGCCCTGCCATGCTCAAGCGAGGCAAGTCAAATGGGGAGGAGTTCGATGTCGAGACTGTGTTGTTGCCGAGGATAGAGGCAATGTGCAAGCTAGATTAGAAGCAACCGAGCTGCTTACATAGCAAACAATTAAACACCCCTTTCTAGCATCATAAGGCTGGTGAGTATTCTTTTATTATAGGGGATTTCGACACAGAAGTCTTCCTATGGGCACGAAAGACTTAGATTATCTAAAGGCTAATCTATCATGGACTGGCCCCTAAACTGGTACCCATTCAAAAATATTGTGTTTTTGTTAACCTTACTAATAGCATCATAACATAGGATTTAATTGGGCATGGTCCGAACTTCCACTAAATTTAACATCATAGCTAATCGAATAGAGCTGTAGGCCTTAAATACATATCATCTATGGATGTCACTTTGCCACGGTCCTGGGCGGCAGGGTGTCCGCTACATAAGATAATTCAAGATGGCCTGCTTCCGAGCTAACAACATTACACTTGGGCTCAGTGGCATAGTGGTATAGTCCTTGCGTTCTGTACCCGTCACAAAGGGCTTACAGAAATGCCCATCCACGTTGCTATTCACGCTGAATCAGCCAAGTCTGCTAAAATTAACCATAGTTCAGCACCAGTGGGAGCAGTATTTTGACTAATGGATGGCTAGATACCAGAATATGATGTGAAAGAACACTAACCCTTGCTAATAACCTGCAATAGCTACTTAGGCAGACTTTATACAATGTGACAAGAAAACTGTGGATACTGTCTTCACATGTGATTATGAATAATGGTTTAGCACTATGTACGTACATGTGCTGTACCTAATTATGGAGGTTAGTTCAAACTTCAAGTTTTATACATTTGAATGGATAGTTGGTGAGAGTTCTTAAAAGGGGAGCCTCCACCCCTGTTCAAAAGTGTGGACCAAATCATCTATATATGTATGTAGGTACCTATATGGAGTCACCACCTGCATGTCAGCCCCCATCTAACGCTATGTGTTGGTTGAGCACAACAGGCATAGTACTGGCGGCAAGGGTAGCCAGTATATTGGGTCGCCACGTTTCAATGTAACACAGGTAGATTGACGAGCCCATACCCCCACTGCCCCAATCATGTTAGATCGCCAACTCGATGATCTACGTTCACTCATACCTCGCTTTCACTAATTCTTCAATTAACCTCGAATCTCTCCATCGCCTCATCATAGATCGCTAGTACCTCAAATGGCATCTCGCCCCATCTGGCTAGTCAAGTGCCGGCAGAGCAAAGCCCAGAGAGCCCACTTCGCACTATTTATCCCCAATGCCAGCGATGCCCAGAAGAACCCCAATGACAAGGCTGTGGAGTGCAGGGGAACTATAATCCACGTCGTGGGTGCACCCATGGCGGGGTACAAGCACGAGTTCAAGCATTTCTTCGACTGTCGCGCATCGCCAGATGTGCAGGAAGTGATCCGTCTCGGTTCAGTGGATGAGCACTATATCCAAGACTCCGATGTCGAATCTATAGATGATAATGCGCTGGGAATAATCGAAAAGGAGGCCTTGAAGATTCGTCCACCGAGGGTAAGCCAGAACTTCCTGGCGCCCGTCAATGATGTAAGCCCCCGGCGTAACCTCTCCACCTCACGTCTAAACTGAGAAATTATTTCACTGATAGAAGATCTCCCAGACTACAAATAGACGATGCCAAGAATGGACCATGGAGTACCTTCATCACTTGCGAGATCTGAATTACATCACTTCCGAGGCTGTCGAGCTTGCGCAGGCGGAAAGAGATCAGCCTACTCATGGCATCGGTCTTCGGCCGGCTAGACAATTATCTTCGAATGCCACTGACGCGACAAAGTAGCTTAGTGTTTTACCAGGTAGAGCTGACCTATCTATCTCCACCAAAGCGCGAGAGCTAGAGAATCCTATTCGGGCGAGAATTCGTAGTCAACCATTTCCAACTACAATACCGGTCATTGGAAAAGACACTGCCATCGCTTTTGGTCGTGAATGGCGTCATCCAACACCCCCCAACAAACAGTGTCAGAAGCTCTTCGACAGGCTCGTCTGCTTCGGTTCCATTGTTTCTATCAGTGGTGTAGGGGTTTTATTCACCAACCAGGGAATCCAATGCTCTGCTACTTAATAACAATAAGCACGCCGGTTAGACATCGTGAAGCTTCAAAGTGTCTCAAATTCGCTTTAGTTGAAGTTAATTTCGGGGTTTATTTTTCTTTTCATTATCAATGTATATTACCTCCCGACTAATAGATCCAAACGCCGGGTTGATAGCAATTTCGAGTAGGAAGTTGAAGACGAGTTAGTCACCAACATGATCTCACCACGTACCCGAGAATTATCATAACATATAATTACAACCAAGATATTAACACAGCTAGAAAACTCAATGCTGTGTAAGCGAAATTCGCAATTAAGTTCCTATTTCAACTGCATTGTGTTCGGGGCGGCTACCTAGTTGTTTTATAAGGGCATCGTACCCGAGTAGGTGATGGGGGAGGGAGGGAATAATTAATCATGCTAGGCAGTCAAATATGATATGATACAATGTGGAATTCGGTGGATAATGGTATACGGTTGTATATTTAATGCACTCGAGGAAATTGTTATAATGATTTAGTTAACATGACTAATGTGAGACTTGTATTATGTTCTTATATATATATATATATATCGATGACGTTCATGATGCAGGGCGGTGTGTAGTGCCTAGAGCGACGTGATGATATGTTCAGATAAACATAGACTATCAAGCGTTCTTTAACCAAATATACAAGAAACTACGGGCTTGTATGTGTCCGGTGACTCCGATATACGTCAGGAGGGCTAACGAAGACATATTACAGCGGCGAGATGCCATAGCTCTACAAATAGTCCGTAGCTAGCTCAGATAGATGATTCCCAAACTATAGCGCTTTTACCCACCACTCATTTTCTCAGACCAAGAAATCATGAAACGAAAGCATGGAGGACTGTCGAAAGGCAAATTAATTTGATAAAAAACCTTACCTCATTCTGAGGCTTCGCTTTTGTGGGTGGCGTAGCTGTGGCTGCGGCGGTGCGATCTTGACAAATGTAACGACAGGATTCAAATTTACCTGCCAAACTAATTACCGACAGAAAATTACCTAGGTATTGATTAAACTCCAATGGAACCGGAAAACGCCGTTTTATGTTGTCCTGATTGGTCTAATTATAAGTGCGTGGCTTTGTAGGGACAGATATCGGAGGTTCTGAGGTAATCTGAGGTGCTGTGGCGCCATGGCACGAAATAAATCCGAGGTAAGCTGCAGCTAGGCCGAGGATTACATGATAGGGATCGGTTTGCTGAGGAGTTCTGGCCCATAACATCAAGAGAAATTATCATCACCAGCAAGAAATCCGAATTAATGATAATAAACAATTAAGATCATTTCATTCGTTGCACTTATATATAGCATCTTAACTGAAAGAAGCGTACTCCTGCCACCTGGCTACCATTATCATGTCTCAACATGAACAGAATGAGAGCTCCAGCTGGCCAGCGAGATTGTTGCATGTGGATACTCTGACCTCCTACGCCTGGCAGCCTGGGGATATTTATGGAGGACACAAAAAACCCCGTTATAATGCCATTTCATACACTTGGGGTCGCTTCGCATTGAACGATCAGGAGGAACTGGAAATCAAGGCCGCACCAATCTACGGTACAACGTGGGCGGAATTCCTGCCGCGCATGAACCCGGCCCGTTATTCAGTCGAAGACATGATCCTAGCCATCAGGACAGCGGCGTGTCCTTATAAAGAGTATTGGGCTGTGGACTTCGTCTGGCTTGACATTGCCTGCATAGACCAGACTCCGAATTCACCCGAGATGGCTCAAGAGATTGGACGGCAAGCGAAGATCTTCCGAGGTGCCGCGGATTGCTTCGTGTGGCTCACAACCCATAGAGGTTCAGACATGATCGGACTGGTACAGCGCGTAGATAAGCTCGTTGCGGAGGTTAGCCCTATCCAAAATGGTCTGCGGCCAGACGGGGCCGTAGATGTCTGGCTTGAGGAGGCATCAAGTTTGTTTGGGTGGTTCCATGGCGATGAGTGGTTCTCATCTTTGTGGACACTCCAGGAAGCTTTCTTAAGCCCCAAAGCGGCTTTTATGTTTAGAGACGGATTGTCGGCTGAATTTTTTGAAGCGTCTCGCGATGAGGCTGGTAAGGAGGGGCTCTTCCGGCTTGACATGTGGGTCAGCCTTTGCCATTGGGTATTGGCGGCGATCAAATCTGCGTTCGCCGGTAACTCGAAGACCAGGGAACTTACTGATTTGATCACATCCATAGGATTCTTGGATGGTGTGAAAGACCAGTGGGGTGTTAAGTTCATGCCTGATGATCTAGAATACCCGGATGGCTACATGGGCAATCCTCTAGGTCTGTTGGTCGCGTCTAAACATCGAACAGCGTCTCGTGAGCACGACCGCATATATGGGATCATGCAGATATTTGGGCTGCAGTTAGGCAGTTCAGCCCCCGGCGTAACCACAGAGCGCTTCACCTTACAGGACCTGGAGCTACAACTAGCTGAAGCCGTTCTGCTCCAGTATCCAATCCCCAGCCAATTCGTCGTCCATGATGAGGAATGTGTCTCACCGAGATCCTGGATGATCAGCTCCTCGGTTATCCTTCCAGAAGAGGGATATCGCATTTGGAGTCATCTATCCTACGGTGGCCGGGTTGAAGCCGTGGCGACATTACGAACGCAGATGCAATCGGGTACTCTTTGGGCAAGTTTTGAGGGTCCATTGTGCTCTGTCGAGATATTTTGCCATTTCACGCGTGATGACGCCTCTTCATATAATAGCGGATATAATAGGGTGAGTTTAGATAATCGTGTGGAAAGGCAGATGGAGGAGGAAATAGGATCGGCTCCCTATTTCAGTAGTAGAGACAACCTGTCTTGGTTGGCTGATAGGCCAGATTCTGTGTATATTCTTTTTCTAGGGCGTCTAGTGCCCCCCGAAAGTGTTAGGCCCGACTCGAACGTCAACGAATTCTACCATTGGGGTACTGGGCTCTTGTTACAACCACAACACAGTAATGGAAATCAAGGGTATTACGCCAGGCTCGGGGTAATTTCATGGAACTTGGCAGAGCTCAAACCTAGGCAACCCAAGCTGCCAGAAGAGATAATGGGGTACTTCAATGGGTCAAGCCATGAATGGATTAATGTAAAGGGATGTTTTGGCTAATAATGGTTTATATAAAGCGTTTATAAAAACTAAAAATTGAAACGACGAGTATAACCATTAATATTCCTACGTAATATAAGCCAAGGATTTTATCAGAGCGGTATAACCTCTATCCGATTATCCGGTTTGTAAAGATATAACCCGCTCCACTAGCTCTCATATCTCAGGGAGCTTGTATTCAGCCAAACAATTATTGTCTTCTGTTGTATGCCCCATTCTCTCGGCATTAGATCAGCTCGAACATCATACCACGTATTCTGACCTCCCCGCTCTTCTATCGCTATTTCATAAGACTAACCAATTGACAAGTCTGCTGGGTGGCATATCAACACCAACCAAAATGTACCTTCCAATCTTCATTAGCCGCCTCTGCCTGGAAAGTTTCATCCGGGGGCTCTGAAGTAACACACCATATTGCCTACCACAGTCCTCATATAGGGCAACTGCATAGATGTGATGTTTACGCGCTATCTCCTTCAACTTCTCACTGAAATCTGACACTTCGACAATGTCCCCTCCCAGGTATCGCCTTGTAACTGGTCCTTCCCACCACTCTATCACAGCGGGGGTTGGTTTGTCTGTGGATTCAGACGATGCCGCGATGATTCCAGCGGCAGGGACCTCGACAGCTCCGTCAGCTCGGACCGCCCATCGCGAGACTGCCTCGTGGTCCCTAATGTCGATCTTGGTATTCATGTTGGCTACGGCTATGTTGTGATCCCAGCCAGTCTCTCTCGAGAATGGAAGCATGCTCCCGATTGGCCTTTTCTTGAACAAAAAATCCAGTGCAGAAACCCTGAATGATTCCTTTGACGAACTAGTCTCAAAGAAGACAGCCCCGAACTTGCGAGCTGCTTCTTGGATGAACTCCAGGGGGTAGATTCCCAGAACGAGATGTTTCCGAGTTTGTTCATGTCGGTTCGAGCTCCAAGGTAAATACCAATCCGTTACGCCAATAGCTGACATGATTGCAGGCGCTCTGTCTCCAGAACACTCTCTGACATTTGCGTTTGTGAATACTGTCACTGGCGAGAGGCTCCCAAGAACATCCGCTAATCTGGTGAACATAGACAGATCGATGAGATCGCGAACGCCGTTAGGTGGGTTCCAAGCTTTAAGAAGCTCCCGACGCTCATTAGATGCCATCACGGCTGCTCTGTACTGATGGGGACTCGTGACAGATATTTCAGGCCGAGAATCTAAACATGCCAGAGACCTTGTCTGAGAGATGAAAAGAACCAACGTTCTAAGACCGATTCTGGCACCACAATTGTCGGTCAATGCATCCCAATTTCTGGAAAAGAGCGTAATATCAGGACAGAGAACGCATTCCTGGAGGGTCCACAAAGAGGAGAACCACGATACCGGCTCTCCCTTCGGCGTTGACCTCCCTTCCTCCCTCCTAAAGACCGTTTTCATCAGCTCTACCTGCGGCGATGTCTCTAGCAACTGCGTGATATGCGTAAGCTTCTCATCAATTGTGTCTGTATCGAGGTTGGTGGCGATTTTCAAATATTTTAGCCCCAGCCAGTTGAGGTCATGTTGTACGATTGGCCAAGATTCCACATCGTTCACCCATGCTATGGTCTCTGTTGCCCCTTTAAAGATAGAAGATTGGTTTGCAATCTCGATATCAGCCAAGGGCGATCCATTCTGCGGAATGCAGAACAAATCGAACCAAATAAATTGACTCTCAACATGACTGAGCTCATCTGGAAGAGCGCGGACGTCGTATCTCGTATTTTCAGGTACGGGCCAGTCGACTCCAGGAATACTTGCCGAGGAAGGTTTGCGCCAACGTCCCCACGTATGGCTGATGCACAAATACGGTGGGCGAGGCTGGAGTGCACTAGCATCGATAGTTCGACGTGCGCGGTTGTCCCATAGAAAACGGGGTCCTGGAGCTGAAGGACTGGGACTATTCCAGGAATGTTCATTCATGATAGCAGCCGGATAGGGTGTAGAACTCGAAATCAATACTGCATGTGGATGCAACACGGAATAGGCTAGACGCTGGATGGATGCCTCGATTGCTGCCTCATACCTATCCCTTTGCAGCGTTTGTAATGACAAATCGGCCGTGAAGGGCTCCCATACATTTGGATGGAATTCGCGAAGAAATAGTCTATAGCATTGGGAATGGTATAACGACGAAGAAATTAAGGCTGGAAGAGCATCTGATATTGCCTCATTTGTGAATAGAGAAGTCGTGCAGTTTTCGGTCCGGCTGTTGATGTACGATCGCACAGCAGCAGGAAGTTCTGGATTACAATAAGATGAAGACCACCATTCATCGAGCACTTTCAATGACGATCTTTGTGAATTTGATAAAGACTTCATGAAGTTCGATACAACTTCTTGGTTGCTCGTCGGTTTCTTGAGGAAGCTGCAGAGGTGATCCCAATTTTGCAGTGCGCTTTTCCAACCGTAGTCCCTATCCTGCGACTCGCGAACCAGATACCTGTCGAAGTGTATTGATAAAGGGCAAATCTTCCATTGATGGTCGGGCATCGGCTTGTATGTTCGCGTTTTCCAGACAGAAGTTTCCATCCTTTCTTTCTCCACCTCGTCTTGCCACGCGCGGCGAGGCAACCCAGCTCTAACTTGGTCTCCTACTATTTCGTCATAACTATTCCAATGAGACCGGTTTAATTCTAACCATTCTGGAGAATATTGATACCATATGTTGAGCTTCTGTTTCGCGTCGTGCTCGAAGGCTTCCAACCACCGATCTAAGGCGATGAGATCATCATTTACCGGGGTGCTGGCCGCAACTGTGTGATCCATGTTGAAAGTAGTTTGGGATTTATGAGCGGAGTAAGTATTAAACATTAGGACAGCGTGACTCCAACCGCCATCAAAGAGGGATAAGATCAGGTGATTAATACATTGTAATAGAATGGTCACACGATTGGTATGACACAAGCAACACTATCGGTGGGCCTTCTCTTTGTGAATTTTGACAGGCTGCTCTTGTCTTATGTAATATTCAGCTTTGCAACAGTACTTTACGTGACGTTAGCCTTCATCTTCGGCATACCGTCGTCCAATACGGTTTTGAAGACAATTGAGTGACGTTTCTTCGTAGATATCATGCTCACGGACGTTTACAAAGAACTATGAGCATACGAAACCACCAAAGACGGTCATAGCTTCGTGTTCAGGACCTCCGGAATTGGAGCCAACTTCCGATCGTTTTCGTGACACTCTTCCTGTGTTTCTGTTAAATATACGAAGGTAACGGCCAAAGGTCGGCGGACACTCTGTTGCTGCTTTTTAGTGGCGAAGTGTCGCCGACTTTTGGCCGCTACCTTCGTATGACGCTTGGGTACTGGTACGTCAACCATGAGTAGCAGATGCCGTCTAGTTCTCACATATGAGTAGTATTCCAGGTGTACAGCGAAGGGAGAGAAGGTGGGCACCTATCAAAGGGATATCAATAACAGGGTTATCTACATGGAGTTTATCTATAGGTTTTGATTTTTAGTTCTTACGTATAGTATAGTCTGCCTTAGGCCGGCCGCTCAAGCAGCTGGAAGCTGTTCTCACGAGCGCTACAATGCCCCCACGAAAGGGCTACAGCGAAGGGCTACAGCGCAACGCCCTCGAAAGGCAGCGGCGGTCGGCCCCCAAGGGCGCTTATACCACCAATACATCGTTCTAGTACCGTCTGATCGAATGCCTGAAGTGATTTGTAGAAGGCGACTGCTAAGGTGTGAGCAGTGCGGCTAGCGCGCACTGATTACGCAACAACGTGGTTGAAGTCCAATAATAACTGTACAAATTATTTTTTGTTGTAATTTTATTTGGAAAATATTCTCGCGGGCCCTTGATTATTAGACCAGAGCTGTTGCATGCCACATGATGTGGTAGCCGTTCAGCTAAACAGGTTATAATTAGTACAATCGATAGTGGGGCAATTAAATCTTGTTCCCCCTTTTCTTGATTGTGTATTTTTTGGACCACGACCATGCCTTAAACCTAGTCACCGTTAATGACCTACCCATTCGCGCGAGATTTTAATAACAGGCAAGATATGTCATGAAAACCTAAGGACGATATAAGTATTTATGCGTTCATGCTTTCCGGTATCCGCTAATTTGCACATGTCCACCTTCACTCTTGTTCCGCATTTGACCTGATAATCACCACAAGCCCTCCTCCCCGCTCTTCCGGCCTCTTTAGCCATGACGACGGCAACGGAGATTACTCGGTTTAAAACTTTTCGCTGGCAGACGGTGGATGGAGTTTGGCCGCGTCGCCTCTTATATATACCGACAATGACATCCCTCGAGAGACAGGATGGCAACATGTACGGCGGCGTTCGAGAGCCCGCCTATGGTATCCTAACATATACCTGGGGAAGATGGTCTAGTCATGATGGTCCCCATATAGATATCTCTGGAGTTAGCTGGCGGATCCCCGCAGTGAATGAGGTGGAGGCGTTTACTGTCGCCGAATTCCAGGAAGTGGTAAGGAAGATGGGCGAGGTGAACAAGTTCGCATGGGTAGATGTAGCGTGCATCGACCAGGAGAATAATGCTGTGAAGATGGACGAGATCGGGAATCAGGTCGGAATATTCGCCAAAGCTGATTCCGTTTTTGTCTGGTTATGGAAATTGCCCGCGCATTCCCTCCAGGCTGCGCTAGACGACATCTTCTACTGCAGCATGTATCTACAGCTTGGCTATCGCGAAGAGCTCGATCGCGACCTGTTGACGGTGTTGACGCAGCTGAAGCAGTCAGTGGACGCTCTTCTAGATGACTGGTGGTTTACCTCGCTATGGACACTCCAAGAGGGTGTCTTGAGACGAGATGCTCTGGTTTTGGCGCGCGATGCTCAACCAATCCAATACAGCCAGTCAGAAAACCACGCTCATGTCTACACGCGGTTCATTTCGAATACGCTGTGGAACCTCCGCCTCGCCCTCGAAGATCCCTTTTGCAGCTTCAAGGAGCCCCCGTACAGCCATCTCTCTCTCCATATAGTAGAGAGGATTAAGAAAGCAGGATATGCCACGACACCCTTTGCGCTAAATCCCAACATTCAGTACGCAGCAGCACAGTTCAGGAAAACCAGCGATAGCTTAGACAGAATATACGGTATCACCTCCATCTACAATCTGCGCGTCGGCGCCTCAGTGCCCGGCTCAGACATATCTAGACACTACACGTTTGAAGAACTCGAAACGGAATTCGCTGTAGCTCTAAACGCCAAGTCGCCGCTGCTCGGCCAGATGTTCATCCACACGGATAAATCACGGGAGACAAAAACGTGGCAGATCAGCCAGAAGAGCAAGGTCATAATGGACTTGACCGACTACAGGTCCGAATATCAACCGTCAGAATGCTGCGAGATATCGGGCAGCTCATGCGAATATGCGCAAGTTGAAGGGTCTGTGTGTTCTCTTCATGACCTATATGCATTCTGGCTTGCCAGCGAAAGCGGGTTTTACTACAACATCATGCTAGACGCTTCAGTCTCCGCGAGATACACTTCCATCCCATCATTCCCTGATTCACTTATTGAGGAAATGAGTGAGGTGCTTCAGCAAACACGAGTAATTACTAGCGCTGTCCTTAGGGAGTTTCCTGAGAATCGAGTTTCCGTACTCGCTCTGGGCAAAAGTAGTAGCTCTAAGGCACGACCAAATCCCACTGTAAATTATTTCCTCTCGATGTCTTTCGGCCTGGTCTTGTTACATAATTCAACTGAGAGGCGATTGAGCGAGAGGCTCGGTATTTGTGTTTGGAACAGCATCGCGGAGCCGCATCATGGCGGTACCGACATCCAATGGGTGAAATACTCTGGGAAACTTTATTAACAATGCTGAAGTGGCGCGGGTTGTTTATAGATACGTTTTTTTGTTGGTAGTTGATATCAGCAGAATAGGTGAATAGAGTGTACCTGTTGGATTTTACAATAAGTGACTAGCCTTTGGCTCGGGGCCTTTAGGTCTATACATACACAATAGGGGTGACGGGTAGCCCCTTTATCCTGAAACCCCACAGGGTCGGTATGGGCGACTTCATCTGTAGAACAAACTGCCTTTCAAGATGATCAATCCGCTGGTGAAGTTCTTCCCTGCTAGCTTATATAGTTAATCTTCACGAATCGTACTACAAGGCTAGGGGGGACAGCAGCGGTGTTTACGAAGGTCCGGGCGTCAATTATTCGTCACTCCACATACAAGCCTTACAGTGCGCGCCTAATGCCTCTTGCACCCTTATCTCGCTGTTATCTCGCTATAAGCTTATTAAATTTACAGGGGCTACAGGGCTTGGTTCCCTAATTCTTAAGTAGCACGTAGCAGGTAATAGGCCTAGTGCTGTGGAGCCATACAAGGGCTCGAAATACAGTGCTTAACAAGGCTCGAAATCACCTCTTACGGTACGAGCTGTATGTAGAGTGACGAATAATTGACGCCCGGACCTTCGTAGAAAGCTTGCTAATATAAGATTGTCCTAAGATACTGCTACTCTAGTGTGTAGAAGGAGCCTGTATCGAGACAGTTGTCAATCACTTTCTTGTAATGAATATAAGGTCAACTGAAAACTGGAATATTTTCAGCCAATGTATCGTTGTTCGAAGCTCTGTATCTAGCTTTTTCGTAGGTACGTAGGAGGCGGGGCACGGTAAGGAGGTGGGGCACGGGTAGGAGGCGGGGAGTGCGGGGTAGCTCAACCCCTGACGTATTTATTACCCGACTACGACAGCGTCCGAAACCCTTCAACAACCTAAATTTACACCTGATGCATCTCTCTATTTATAAAAAGCTTATGGTCCCGAAGGTGTTAGCAGACAGTTATAGTGGGATATTCCATGTAAAATCCAACGCATCTTCGTACTAACCAATCAGTTCCAACGATAGCCTAAACTATTTCATACCTAGGTACCTAGAGTCTTGTTAAGCAAACACCGATGTAGTCTCTTGCCAGGGGGTTCTTTCATTATCTCTTCCGATGTTAGCTCAAATGGTTACCCTTATCCGCTTCCAGACAGTATCGTAGGTCCTCTCACTGCGACGCACAAGTATCCCACCGAGGCTTTAAGATATCCTTCTCTTTCTTCATCGCTTTTAGCGACATCCGTAACTTGATAGATCTTGCCCGATAGGAACACTCTGGTTTCTTTGTGGTGGGTTTCTAGCAGTTCTCCCAGCTGTTGACTTTTGTAGCTTAATTCGTCCTTGATATTGAACAGACGAGCACGACTATTTTACAGTCTGAAATTACACGAATCCAGTGCGATAC
This sequence comes from Eutypa lata, assembly GCA_022661535.1. Lineage (NCBI taxonomy): Eukaryota > Fungi > Ascomycota > Sordariomycetes > Xylariales > Diatrypaceae > Eutypa > Eutypa lata. The sequence continues at coordinate 972,439 of JAKULF010000009.1, read as the reverse complement.
TTTCAACTAACACTAAACCCTCTTTATCGGTGCTTCAAAGGGTATCTGGGAATTCTTAACTTCGCGCTGTTTCCCACCTTCTCTTTAGATCTCTGAAATTACATATCTGACCAACGAAAATAGCTTGTTATTCACCATGTAATTCAATCTTGCCTAAGCTGCGGGGCACAATAGCAGCTAATGTGAGGCTCTCAGGGAGGTGGGACGACTGTCTGATGCACTAATGACGGCCGGCCTGCTGCGATCTTGTGTTCGCGAAAGGCTGTGCCCAAACTGCTGACCTTGCCTTGATTTCTGCTGCAAATTGCACTCCCAGTTCAGCGAGAGGGAAATAAGAGCCTGGGTAGAGGCTCATTCCAAGATAGAAGCCGAACACTTGCACGATGCCATGCCATATATACGATCAGTCTCATTGCTGGGATAAAACGGGTTTGGAATGAGAGATTTCAAGCTAAGAGGAGGGGTAAGGACAGTATTGGCAAAGTCTAGACCATAGGTATGGCTCTTGAGCACCTAAGCATTTGGCATACCTCGCGCCGCTCATAGCAGCCACATGAGGTAGATGATTGCCCATGGAATTTGTGTGTACCTAACTTTGGAATAGCCTACTAATATTAGGATATAGTGTGAATATCAACCATGCCAAGTGTAATGAGCTTTTTACAAAAGATCTCAATCTGAGCCGTTCAGTGAAGTGTTGTCTACATCATCCCCAAAAACATGGAATACCGAGGTAATCATTCGCTTCTCTCCACGTGCTTGTATAGCTGGTCATCAGGGCCCTTCTTCTCTAGGGAGAACGAGTGGGTTTCTGGGAGAGATCGAGCATTCTTTACGCCGCTTCTCTTATTTTGCTGCTTGCTTTCTTAATATCACTTTGTGTATTCAGCAAATGCAACATTGATCATATTTTCCTATAGGACATACACAGTATCTATCCCCAGTAACCCTCCGCGGGATCCCATTTGTTCCCCATCCCACACAGCACATCCCTCATATCGTCTGTCAGGTTCTGCTTCCCGACGTATATTTCTTCATCCCCAGCTTCATCTACCCAGCGGTCCCACCTGAACCACTTACACACGCCTATCCGCTCATAGCACTGTACGAACGGCTGGCTAGTGAAGCGCTGATCGAAGCCTTGGTCTGAACGCCAGCTCAGACTCCGGCGCAATATCAGCCCTATACACCACTCATCGTTCTCCCTCCTCCAAGCCTCAGTGAAATTATGATATCCGTCTTGGTTGTAATAACTAATTGCTAGGGGGTTAAGACAAGAGCCCATTAGTAGCACCTTCAAGTCGCCCTTAGGATCTGAATCCGCAAGGACTGCCAGGATTTTGTGGGTGTCCTCTGGGTCGCAGTTGACACCCGCGAAGACGAATCCGGGGACGTTGGGTATCTGCAAACGGGACGACCCTGTTGACCCATTGGGAATCATGTCAAAAGCGACAGACACATTGGAACTCGTCCCTTCGAAGTCATTCACTTTTGAGTAGTCCATCGTCCCTGAGCTAATGTTGAATAACTTGGCCTTATCGATGGCTTCGAACGGTTTGAGAAGGTGGTGTAGCGAACATAGCTGACCTTCGAAATACGCCGACCCATGGGTTACTGATAGTTTACACAGGCGGAGTGGGCTGGCAGGATGAGCTCGGTTTCGAGCTCCGCGGAAAGCCCTCGAATGCGCTGTCAAAGGACCCGCCCAGCTTGGGAGATCAGACGAGGAGCCGAGCCTCCATTTAGTCCCAGGTTCTCGATGCTCAGCATGGACGAAGAGTTGGCTTTCTACTGGAAACTTGCGCAGGATCATTTCCGATAACATCTCCTCAAGCTCGGGAGGCGTGTACAACTTCCCTCTGTGCTGAAGTGGGAGCTGGAAACCGAAAACCTGCATGATGCCGTAGACACGGTCACACGGGTTCGAGGCCTGCCTCCGGTTCGAGGCGGCGTAGATGGAGAATGGGCTTCCCCTGATAATTTCTCTCAATCCAGCCGCGCGTATCGTCTTCAAGATGCGGTGGACAGCTTCTTCCGACTGGAGACCCAGAGCAAGGCTTTCTTCCAATCTTTTCGAAGCCGAGCCGAAACCCCAGGTAAGATCGCGAAGACGATATATACGCCGTTGGCCACGCTCTGTGCCAAGCAAGTGGACACAGTCTCGAGGAAGGATTAGAGCATTGGGGCGCAAGTAAGATTCCTGTAGTGTCCATAGAGAGGAGAACCATGGCGCTGTGGCCGAAGTCTTTGGAGCACCTGACTCGTTAACGCTCGTGCTGCGTGGCAAAATCATCCTCACCATGTTGTCCAGTCTCAAAACCCAGCTGTCTAGCCATCTACCCATCGGTTCCTTGATCTGATCTCTATGCGTCGTCACGGCCTTAGGATACGGATAAGGGTCATCCAGTTGCGATAGTCCTTCCATAACCATAGAGAGCGTGCCGTCAGTTGCATGATTCATCCAGACACAGGATGTGTGCGCGTTCTGGAAAATCAGCGCTTGCCTGTTGATCTCGGCAAGTTTCGTCTTCGCATGCTCCTGATCAATACAAGCAACATCTAGCCAAAGAAACGCAACATTCTTCCTTTCTAACTCATCCACGTCCACGGCGAGCTGGATTGCGGCACGGAATTCGGTAACGGTGAAGTGGACAGGGTCAATACGTGGAATCTTCCATGAACGACGGCCTTGAAACCTTATAGGCAAGGATTTGACATCCGGTTTCTTATCCTCCTTCAAAGCGAACCTGCCCCAAGTGTAAGAGAGAGAGTTGTATGGTGGGCACACTTGTCCCCCATAGCGGTTTCCCGGCTCCCACTCGAAAGATGTCAGACTAGATACATGAAGTAGCCTTCGTGGCCAGCGGCCGTACTTTGTGTCTAAGTTATTCTGCTGCATGCTGACATATTGTAATCATTGTGTTTGAGAAAACCAGGTAGGGAGATGCTATTTTATTGAATAAATCAGTTCAGCGCCGCGCTATGCAAAGCCTTCTGGGAGCCTAAGTCCCACCACTAATACCACCTAGCCAGGGTGATTTACTGGGAAAGCGTAAGAGCGATAAGCTGAAAGATGAGATTCAGCTGATCATTGTGCCAAACCGTTCCATATCAGCGCTTACCCCTTATGCAGCCCTTCAGTTATAAAATATTACTTTCATAATCTTACTTTTTCTAGCCAAGCTTGTACAAGCTTTAATCATTATCCCGCCCCTGAACTTCAGGAATTTTCCACCAAAAATCGTGCGTCACAGCAAACACAAAGTATTATAGCGTGAGTGCAAGTGAGCTTGCAAACCCTGGACGGGGCCAATAAGGCCCGCAAAAACTTTTCCAAAACTTCACCATATAATGAAACTTAATAAATGTACAAAGCTTCTTAATTACAAATATATATACACTTGAAGGCCGAAAGAATAATGTAAAAAAATAAAAGAATTTATAAAGAATAATGATAATTTTTTTAAGTTTTAAAAGATATTTGTATAACTATCACCCCTCTTCCCGCATAACTCACTCCGCATAACATCGGCAGTTCCTCGACTTATTCATGCCGACGTTGAAGTAACCAGTAAAACAAGAGGAATATTGTGTTTGCGTCGTGGTCAATTCATAGAAAGTCTGGTGCGTATTAAGCACCAGGGTCAATTCCGTGATGCATAATTAAGACTTACCTCTCTACAACACTAACTCTTCGAACTCGACCGTATCTGTATTACATCCTCTTCGTTAATGTTTCTATTTTGGGCGGTACATACCCAAGCGGTGGACAAAAAAATTGATACACTTCGTGCACTGTGCTACAGCCAAATTTGCTTATATTTGGACAGTGCGGATTAAGGTAGTGTGTCAATTATTTTGTCCACAGCTTGATACCGTGCGCAGCAGATGGTACAAATAACTCAGTAATCAGGCTGTCAGGCACATTGGCTCGTCAATTCGACTCAGGTCGTTGATCGGCGCGCATCATACCTTTTGAGAGCCTCATTCTTTTATCACATTTATTTCACCCCTTTTCCCTTTGCCCTCATACAATTTTTAAGCATAGGTGTAGCTGTAACCCATAGACGGCGAACAGATGGATGAAACATTCGACGCAGATTGCGACTGGCCTCGCAGGCTACTCCACGTGAATTCACTCACTTCATATGAATGGCAGCCAGGTGGCATTTATGGTGAGCATACAAAACCAAAGTACAACATCATTTCGTATACTTGGGGACGATTCATGCTCCGTGAAGGCGAGTATCCTGATGTTCAGTCCATGCCCATAAAAGGAACGACCTGGGAAAACGATTTACCACGTATTAAACCCGAGGCTTTTACGGTCAAGGAGTTGTTAAACATCATTAATATAGCTGCTCAACCTTACAAGCAGTACCCTGCCGTGGATTTTGTCTGGTTAGATATCGCTTGTATTGATCAGACCCCTGGATCGCCATCGAATGCGAGTGAGGTAGGCCGGCAGGCGAGGATTTTCAGGGGCGCATGCGACTCATTCATTTGGTTGACCAGACATAATGCGCGGGATATCCTAAGGTGGAAGGAACAAATAAATGCTCTAGTCACTGACCTGAGGCCATTTGACCAGGAAGCTACTCCCAGCCAAGATACCATTTCCTGGCTCAACAACGCCTCTCGCCTCTTGACTGAATTTGCCTGTGATCCGTGGTTCGCATCCCTTTGGACTCTTCAAGAATCATTTTTACGTCCTCGTTCCATTCTGCTTCCCCGAGATGGGCTTACAACCCATTTCTTAGATTCACATCGGAATCGCGATGGCAACACCGAATTCTTTACACTGAAAGCCTGGGTCGATATCTGGAACTTGATTAAGTGGGAGGCTGAACGTGTGCCTTCTATATGCAAGACAGCGGCGTTTGAGGTTTTGAATTCCCTCAGAGAGACGGGGTTTCTAGAGGGCAACAAAACCCAACTTCTTACGTTCACCTGGGATGACCTGGGGACACCTCCACGTTACATGGGCAATCCTTTCAATCTTCTCATCGCATCCAAGGCGAGGAAAACAACACGAGAAACGGATCGAATATATGCTATAATGCAGGTATGGGACCTTAAACTAGGGAAGGCAGCTCCGCAACAGCACACCACCGAGTTCTCACTCCCGGAGCTTAAACATCAGCTAGCTGCGACCCTATTACAGAAGCACCCAATATTTAGCCAGTTGATGATCCAACCAGCAGACTGGCCACCACGAGAAGCTTGGATGATGCACGATTCAGTATCACTTCCCCTTGAGTCCTTTCAAATCTGGAATCATGTAGCTTCAGGTGGCAAGATGGATATTAAGACTTCAATGGGAATTAGAAAAATTTGCGGTACATTGGTAGCTTGTTTCACTGGCCTTGCAACACCTTTCACAGATTGGCACGATGCCCTCATGGACGATGGATCGCGGTGGAATGTTCGTTTGGGCCTTGATGGGTGGTTGGAAGAAGAGATGGGACACGCTGGGACTCCACGACACAGTTTGAAGGCAAGCCTGAGATGGTTGCATGAAGAATTTGGAGAACTGAGGATATTACTCTTAGGGCGCGTCTACGAGCCGGAAATCATACCAAGGCAACATCGAATTTGTGACTGGGCCATTGGGCTCTTGATAGACCCAGAAGTTGGCGATGGGGACTGTCTGTACTTCAAGAGACTCGGATTTATCATTTGGGACTTGGACCTTATGTCTGCTCATCACCTTCAGGAGTTGGGATATCTAAGTGGCGAAGGGACCGGTTGGGACGTGGTCCAAGATGGGCTTTTCGGGTAATTCAACGTACGTTTAAAATCACCCAAATGCTGGGAAAGGATGACATGTTTCAAATTGGCGCAGAATGTCTCTGGTTCAGTGCTGACAACGATTAAAGTCGATTTTTTGTTAGACTGTTCAGGGACTCTATAAGATTATGCCATCTGTGGGTGGAGGAAGTTTAGTGGGAGTGCTGTAACACAGAATACCCTAGATCATCCATATTTTGCTTGTTGGAATAGGGGTCTAGCCACCCCTTACATGTTGGGGGTATATAGTTGAACCCATCCAGCCTACGACTAGTGACCTGATAGGGATAGAATATGACGGGTGTTCACGTATTCTCTCCGTGTTGACCCCTGAACGTACAGTATGGGAGAACATAAGCACCTAGTACGAGGGCTATTAAAACCACGGGTGTATTGCAAGGCATCTGCAATAAGGGGGGAAGCATATCTTGTTGCACTAACTATGGAACGGAAACAACTTGTGGAGAGAAAGGTCTACAATATACAAATCGCCATCAAACTAAGGTGACAATTAGCAACCTCAAGTAGTAATAGGGTAGTATAATAAGAATTAAATTTGAAAGATGTCCAATCTTAAAGAACTTTGATATTTACCTGCCTTTCTCCGACGAAATGGAAAGATTCCCCCATAGATGAATCTGTAAAAAAGACAACCCCAAACTTGAAAAATGTCTTTTTGCGCTTCCAATTGTAAACTCGTTCCAGCAAAATACCAAAATGTAAGGAATTTGTCTTACCCGACTCTTTGAATAAGCATACAGCATACTTCTGGCTGTTAGGTCTGAACGAGCCAAGCCAGCTTCTCAGTTCAACGTCCCCTCTGAAGTACTCTCCACCAGGCATGATAGCTTGCACGGTGACATTTCTACCAGACGCATTGGCTTCACGTCCGGGATAGGAAACAATTACTCCTATTCTAGGCATTAGGACTGAGCCATCGACATTAATATGCCAGCCATTCACCGCCGGGTAGCTTTCGATGGCAACATGAGACATGGGAGCGTAACGCTGTCGTCTAATATCCAGCGTAACTGGCAAGATAGTGGCTTCAAGACCAGTCCAGGAAATCTTCTTTGACCAGCATCTGAACTTGAAGAAATCGGCCTCGAGTCTCGTCAGGTCTATGACTGAAAAGAAAACGGCGCCGAATTTGTCCTTGGCCTCATTCAGGAACTGAACGGGGTAGCGCCGATGGACAAAGCTTGAAACGAGCTGTTCAGATGAAGAGCCTGCCGCAAGTTTTCTGAAAGGCTCGTACCAGTCTGTCGTGCCAAGAGCAGACATTATGGCGACCGCTCGGTTCTCGTCCTGGCAGTATCTCTGGTTGCCAAAGTTAATGATGTCGATGGGTGACATCTCGAGAAGCTTATGCATGGCGGTTTTCATAAACACGCCCAGAAGTTCGTGAACACTTAGTGGCAACGTTGAAGATTCCTCGATATTGCTCAAAGTAGCATTAACGAGCGCTACAAGATGATCCAGCGGAGTCGCTGTATCTGGGGACGCGCCGAATAGAGCCCAACTTTTGGAGCAGAGGAACATGTCGGGTCGCAGACAAGATTCCTGGAGTGTCCATAAAGACGTAAACCAACCGTCTGGTATCATGTGCTGTTGCCCAGACTCGGTTGTGCGGTTAAAACACAACGTTTCCCAATTTATTTCGTCCTCAGTTGCGACCCTTGCTAGTTCAGATGTCGAACTGGCGTCAATCCTTTGTTGATTTTCCGTGATTTGGTCTCGACTTACCCCTATTAACCCCGGGTTTCCAATGCGTAAAAGATATTCCTGGCCCAACCAAGAAACCGCAGATTCTAAACCAGACCATCTCTCGATTTCATGGAACCAAATTGTTGCCCACTTTGCCGACGAGAAAATAGCCGCTTGTCTGGCGATTTCATTACCCATTAGATCAGAGCCGTCCTGAGGTATGCAAACCAAATCAAACCAGATATACCTAGTATCAAATGGGATACTTGACAGGAGCCTTGGGATATCCTTTACTTCAAACATAGTGTTTCGAGGAACCTGCCATGGGACGCCTGGAACTTCGACGTAAAACTTTCGCCCTTTCTCGTCCTTCGAAGCCCATCGGCCCCAAGTATGGCTTATTACAAGATAGTCGACGTCTCCGGCAGGAAGCTCAATTGTTGATCTGGACAGTGTGTCCCACAAAAAGTGAGGATATTCTTTTCCATGTTCTGCCTGGCGTTGTCGCAAAGCAAGCCATGGGCAGGCTTCAAGGCAAGCTGATCGTGGCGTACAGCGGACTCTTAAGGTTGAATTTCTGTCACTTTGCCCTTGGGCTAAAGAAGTGACGGCGGCCAGGGCTGTCCTGTGAGCAGCAGCTATGGATGCAGCTCTCTGCCTTATCTCCGCAGGATTTCTCTCTTGATCATCAGTAGCGGGGTCGACGGTACAGAATTCCCAACACCACAACCGAAAGAGTAGACAACGATAGCTTCTTGGCTCCAGAGTGGGGGACCGACCCGATGGTCTAAAGATCCATTGTAGTAAATGTCCATTGGGATCCTCCACTTCCCACCAGTTCTTAAGAAGCATCAAGGACTCAAATTCGGAGGTGGTGAGACGGGTTTCGAGTTCAATGCCGTTGGCATAATTTTGGGAGAATTTCAAACAGAGGTGCCAGTTATCGACAGCGTCAGACCAACCAAATATTTCTTTTACTCCTTCCACCCATCCCAGCTTTTCGATGAGATGGTCGCCGGCCCAAGGCCGTTCAACGCCCGGTTGAAAGGAGTGCGATACAAATTGCATCGCCGATGATAATTATACTGCAATTTGAGTTTACGTGGAGGTATGGATGGAAACCGACTCTTCTAGCACGATACCGTCCGACAAGTTAGTGGTTTTACACGTTATTGGGGACTGAAGCCAGTTGATGTACAACATTGAAATGTTAAATTAAAGAATGCAGGTCAAGGCAGTGAGTGGAATTAATGTAGTATATTGCATTTTCGTAGTGCCATGTATGTTAAATGAATCCTTTAAAAGGTCACTTCGCAGGTTTGGCAGAAACAGACGAATATGAGATCCGAGAATGAGTAATATGGTGGGCCCTTGCAATGATATTGAAGGCGTCTTTGTAAAGGAACCTCTCATACTATTTTCAGCAGTGGACCAATAGCTCCTCTCGCAATCAGGCCTTCATAACGGTCGAGACTTTTCTCATACGAGCTACCCCGCCCCCGTGCAACGCAGCCACGTATGCTTTTGTGTTATTCACATGCAATTGGTACATGTAGTCTCTTGCTAACAGGTACATAGAGTATGAGTAGATTCACCAAAAGTACACTCAAGAGATTGCGCGAGCATCTCTGGTAGCTGTTATTTCTGGAGCCAAAGACTTAGAGTGGCATTTCCGACATGTGTTTTTTAAATTCTATCAGTCACTATCAATCATACCCTTACAATTTATAATCATAAATGTAGATACATACCAAAGTAAAACATCAGTCATCATCATGTTATCACTCACATAATAGTCAGCTCATGATATATCTTGTTGAAAACATTCAACTCTTGGTCTTCATTAAGAGCAACAAAAACACAATCAGATATCTTGCCATGGCCAAGTGGGCTATACTCTGTGCAATAGACTCCTATCAAATTGTTGGATCCCCTCCAAGGGACTTCGAACATCCTCCACTGGCCCCTCTCAAGGGGTGTGTCCAAGATGTCAAGGAAGTTAGAAATATACTCATCAATCGTTGGGACTTCCAACCCAGCAACGTCTTATCACTGACATCCCCAAGTCTCCCACCGCTCACTCAACAAGAGATGACAGCATGGGGTAAAGCTGATACTTCTCCGACGTACGAGAATATTATATGGGCAATTAAGTGGTTGCAGCGACAGGCCAATCCGGGCGACGTTGTGTACATTCATTTTTCTGGATATACGGATATGTGTCCACCGTATCTACCACATATGCGGAAGCTTGATATCGTGGATAGGGTTCTGGTGCCTATGAACACTATACAAGATGGAAAGCCCCTACGGGATATAGAGCTCGCCGTCTTGCTCAAATCCCTCATAAGTTGTGATATGGAGGTCACTCTTATTGTTGATGGGCGTCCACATCGAGGATCAATTGAGTACAAGAATCACGAGTCCACCTTCACTAAAGAGGAGCTGATGAAAGTGTCGCATGGGTCTTGGAGTAGAGCCGGTTGGAATACATGGTTGCAAAACCCAGAACCACATGAACCTCTCTGTGTTTTCTGGCTGCACGACGGCACATTGGCAGATCCGGAAGCCACCTCAGAATATTATGACTCGGAATCCCAACACTGGAATGGGTTGCTCACCCACCAACTCATCCGTGTCCTTCACAACAGCCATCCTGCGACTACCACTTACACATCATTGCGCGATGAACTCGTGGGGCTTCTGAATGAGTGGCTCCGGCTTAATGTACATCCTTTTACCAGGAGTATCTTTACAAACGCAAGTGTCAATCAACTATTCCTTGGGGGTGGACAATCCTCAACGATCAAGAGACCTATCTTTCCGGCACATTTCATCGAGACAATTCCCTTGCCCGAATTGCAGATCATGGGTGGATACTCACATGGCCTCCAGACAGGGCAGCGATTTGTTCTAATTGACGAAAACGACGCCGAATTATTACATTTTAGGCGCCGGATTGTACTTGGGTCTTTCAAATTAGCAACTGTTGAAGAATCTACTAGCGTTGCTTGGCCCCTTCATTTGTTCGACGACGTAGTGGCCAACTATCTCTCAACCAACAGGTTGTTTGCCATGTGTATTAGCAGTCCCACCAGGAAAGCGCGAAGGCCAAGCATTGTACTCGAAGCTAAGAAAGGGGAGATCTCAGCAGACAATTACGCCCATAGTACCCTGGACCCAGGACGGGAAACGATTTCTGAATATTCGCAGTCTCTATCACCTGACATCCAGGCTTCTCTTTACGCTTACTATCTGCAGTTAGGAGATACAACATCACGGTTTGCCCGTGGGCTCCGTGTTTCCGTCGTGGGTGGATACAGCTATGACGAAAATGACCTATCCCGAGTTCCTTCCTTCGACAAAGAAAGAACGATTAACATGATCACTGGCAATTTTGCAGTTATTCAGATATCAAGTTTGCAGACCGGTCCTCTGTACGTCTTAGTCTTCTGCTTCGACAGTGCTTTTGGGGTTAACAAAGTGTACCCCCTGGGCCACAAGGACCGACCTAAAGAAGATTTCAAGTCTAATCTGCTAGGATGGGAACGGATATTGCATTTACGTTTATCTATGCCCTCAGTCCGGTTAAGAGACGATACTATCGACTCCGTCACGGAATGCATTAAGATAGTCGCCTCGGATATGCCGATGTCCTCTTCGATTCTAGACCTCCCCCCTATCAGTGATCAAAGCTTCTTGCAAAGACACAATGACCCTGCTAGATCGAATTATGTTCAGGATCCACCAATTGGACACTCAGAGAAAATAGTAGGGGCCCAAATGGAAGCAGAGCGCAGATTCGGGTCTATCTTTACAGAGGACCTTGATGATAACCAGAATTGGGCCGTCTACACCATTCCATTCATTTTACACAAGCCCCAGAAGACGGAGAGCCTTGGTTCATGATATGTCAATAGTATTGATTTAAGCACATGATTATTGGCTAGTTTATGGGATAATTAGAACGCGTTATCATTACTAAGCTTCTCGGAGATTAATGAAGGAAAAACGGCCCTGATGTATTTACACCTAAAGCGAACTTGTCCCCGGTAAATATCAAACCAAACCTGTCGAAGCACGGTTTGGAGTGTTTATCATGTACAGGGTCTTCAGTTGAAGACGTTGAAGCAACCATAATATATACCAATTTCCATCCTAAGCGATCCATCCCAGCAATACTGCCAAGTGGGATTAATCCTAGCTTCGATATTGAAGCCAGGTATCGTAATATGTGGCACAAGCTTACTCGAGAAAATCTCTGATCCCTTATGGTAGATGTTTGATGATTCCACCTTCCCCTGGTCAAGGTAGATATGGCGTGGTTGTCTACAGTAGGTAGCATGCTTCCCATCAAACATCTCGCGATCAGTTCTTCCAGTCCATCCTGGTAAAGAGTGAGCATGTTGTTTACGACGAGGTATCCGCCTTTAGTAACGCTGTTGAATACTGGAGATGTTGGCGGTGACAGTTGGCGGACGAGACTAAGGGGCGCTGAGTTTGTCGACAAGCCAGTGCCTTCCGTTTGGTATGAGAGGTCCTGTGCGTCGAAAGGCTTGTATCTCAGCGGGGACACACCTGTGGAGCTCGGCGAGGAACATATCCATCACTTCGGAAGCTGGCAAATCATAATCGACGGGAACTACGACGCCTATAGCCCCCATTATACCGTATACACGGTCATGTTTGCGCTCACACACTCGATGATCTGCAGCGCGCATCAACTCCGCGGCGTTCATGTTCACTAGTCGACGTAAAGCAACTTGCTCCATGGTATCCATTGCTTTTAAAGCTAGAGACAAATCTCCCTCTGAGAAGCCAAGGGCCTCGAACTCTGCGAGTCCATTGGCAATCCCATACTTGAAGCGACCATTCTCAAACGGTGGGGTTGCACAATCATAGAGTAGGTCGTCGAGACTGTACTCCATCTCCCTTAGTGTTTTCAAGAAATGGCGGATGGTTATAAGGTCTCCACTTTCTTTATGCTGAAGCGGGTGACCGGTTTTGCTACAGAAAACCGAGTCCAAACGAAGTGCCGCCTCCTGTAATGTCCAGAGAGAAGTAGTCCAAGGGACGGATCGCGTAATGTCGGTAATCATCTCTAGTCTTCGTCGGACCTCTGCAATATCATTCAGGGGGAATAGGTCCGGTCTGATCATATAGGTTATGACGGGGACAGCGGAACAAAGCTCTGTGACGAGTTCCTCGCCACCAGAGCATAACCATACCATACCGTGCGATGCTGAGCGGAATATCTCGCTCTGTTTCCCAATCTCGGCCTTCTTCAGAGGATCATGATCGTCTTGGGGGATGCATAGAACATCTAGCCATATATTGGAATCCCCAGACATGTTTCTCATAGCTTCATCTAGTTGCTGTCTTGAAAACAGAGTGTTTGCCGGCACTTTCCAATATCCACCTTCTACAGGTGTATCCATCTCCCTGGCGGGGTGCTTCCAACGTCCCCATGTATAAGATATTACAGTATAGGCTGGGCAGGGGTCGGATGTTTGGAACGTGACATTTTTGGTGTCGACGAGGTAATATGGTCGATTTTCTGGTGAGTTACTATTAGAGGATTTTGGCTTGAGGTCATTTGCGTAAGTTTGATCGAACGAATTCCCCAGGGGATTCAAATCGTTGTTCACGTTGTAGAAGCTGAATACCTGCTGAGTCTGGAAGTGGGGTATGCGGCTTCGGTCGTGCATGGGGAAGTGGTCGTTGTCATCGTAAATCTGCAGTGCAATACGTTAAACAAATTAAATTATAATTTTACGGACTCGGAGACCTTAGGAAAGAAGAGTTATTACATGGTGAGAGTACTTACTAGTGATGCGGGCATAGTGACAAGCTCGGTGGTTTTATTAGCAAAGAAGATAAGTATTATGTCAAAGGGTTGATAGGAAATATATACCCGGGTAAACAATGGGCAATTATATTGCGATATTTAGCATAATTTAATATTTTAAATATAAAATCCCATGTATTTTTTTATTTACTTATAAACTTAATATAACTAAATAAACATCAATTAATAAACATTTAATTAAAAGTAAAATTAACTTAATTATAATAAATAATAGCTATTATATGCCTTGTTGTGGTTTATTACGAAAAGAAAATTAAAAAAGAAATGGCATCGCTGTATTATCTTTTCGCGGATAAAGGCTTCGTGTACAATGAAGCCATACATTACTAACGTCTTTGCGACCCCCCATTTATCCCTCTTTATTCACTTCTTCCTCATTTTATTAACCCATTAAATTCATGGTAAGGGGGAAGTTGACGATGAAGGACGGGGTTCTCGTCATCATACGTCTCAGTCCATCTTATAAGTCCAATCCTTCTCCATGTGGCTATGCATGGAGCTGGTGTGTTCCCCTGATCCGTAGCATTACAGCATCCGTTATTAGTTGGGGAGGGAGTAAGGACAATCCCGACATAGTCAACCACTGGCAAATTATAGGGCGACACAGATGCGAGGGGTGCAACCTTGATCATAGCAGAAATTTCATGTTGCCGTATACTATCTCGTTCGCTATAGCCATTAACTATTGGATAGTACTGATATAAGCGCTTCACGGAATTTAACATGATTTCCCGGTCAGGAAAATAATCAATAATACTCAACAGAGCAGATTTGGAAACGTGATTGTCGAGCATTAAACCTCGATAGCGATCGGGAACTCCTGGATTGAATGGAACGAATGTCCTCAATGTCACAGAATTTGGACATTGCACGAATGTGTTGAGACACCAAGCGTTTCCCACGAATTGTAGGTAGTACTCTTGCGGTCGTCCGTAGTCGGGCTTTTTAACTACCTCGAGGGAGAGATAGAGAGTATTAACTTGACGATGGTCCTCGGTAAACTGAGCCCAGAAATGGTCATCAACTTTGCACTCCTGTGTGATGAGCCAACTCCTCCGAGGATTCCCCTCTCCACTGTGTATAAAAAGTTGAGAAAGTACTGGCGATTTAGTAACCAACTTTTCGCCGAATTCGTCCTCCAGTGCATGCAGCCGAGAAATTGGGTCCCCTCCGGCGGGTAACGGTCCACAGGTGATGCCATATGTTTGAACAATGCCATGAATGAGGTCTTCTGGCTTCGATGTATGGCGTTGTTGTGCTAAAGAATAGGCAGTGTGTGGAAACTTGATATCTAACGCGTCAAGCCCTTTAAGTTGCTGTAGGATTCTGAATTTTTCTAGGCGTTGTACTATTCTAGCCGAGCGACTCTTATCTTTGCTGAGGCTAATAGAAGTAGAGGTCCCATCCGACAAGATTCTGTCTGCTATTAATTCGGCATCTCCAAGAGCCCTTACCACGTGCCGGCCGGTTAAAGTTGTACGTAAGGCATAAACATCAAGCTTTAGGGTATTAAGGTTCCATGGCCTCAGGGGTCCATCATCAGTATCTCCAACCTCTAGTAGACCATCGTCAAAAAGGATGAAGGCGTCTGGTCGCAAGATCATCTCCTGAAGAGTCCAAAGGGAATTAAACCACTGGTGATTGAGCATAGTAGTTATCGGTTCAGTAACTAAGCGCGAATATTCTTCTAATGAGTCCAAGAACCTAGTCGCGGTTTCCATTGTACGAACTTCGTTTTGATGCTCATTAAAGTATAATATGAAATCGTCGATCGATATTAGCTTGCCCCGGTCTTGGATAAGGTCGAGCTTTCTAAAGGAAGAAAGCCATGCAAAAGCCTCCTTAGCGCGATGGAATATTTCTACCTGTCTAGAGATTTCCTGGTCTCGAATGTGAGCTGCCTCTGGTGTCTCTTTATCATGCTCTTGGGGAATACATGCTATATCGACCCACAGCCACTCACAGGTATTCCGGTAGCCATTAGCAGCACAATGAATTGCATCCCGGAAGGCAGCTGCACTGAAATGTGTCTTCTGGATCGAAGGTACAGGCCAACTAATCCCATGTACTAGCAGCGGAGTTTCTTGCATGGTCCTGTCCATAAACCTGCCCCATGTATAACTTAAAACATTATATAGAGGTGCATTCACACCATTATAAGTGCTTTGGCCTTGTCTGGCGTATGAGGTCATAGTTTTGACGTGGAGGAGGCGGTGCGGCCATACGGACCAATTTATCAATGGTTTGCTAGGAATCCTCGTTCGGCCTGACCATGGATTGGGAGGTGGTGTAGGTGGCGCCGGTGGTGGCAGCCGCGTTGCTAGGTCTGTGGTTAACCTTTGTGTAGGCATAAGATTGAATAAGATGAAAAGCTTTATGTTTTAACGTGAGCTGAAGGAAATTACAAGTAGTATGGAATAATTATACTTCTGGACCAATGACATGATCTATGAAATGACCGGTCAGCTGACCGCTTAAATAACGATACTTATTAATGTTACTAATTACCTAGCATGCTTATGTACTTGTACAATCTTACACACAAATTACTTATTAACTTTAAAGGTAAAGCTTTTTTTTACGTAAGGTATAACGAAATGTTATGTTATATTTTAACATTTTATATTTATTATAATTAACTTTAATAAGTATTTTAATTAATAATTAATAAAGTTATATATATGTATATAATGTTTTTTTCTTCTTTTTTCTTCTTTTTTACATATTATTTTAACCATTAAGATGATGTCATCTTGTTCGGCTACGCCGAATATTGATTACAAACTCCGAGTAATTATGCTATATATAGCTACGTAGTGATGGTACAAGTTGAGTAAGAGGACCTGAAACTCAAGCTTGAAGAACAGTTTCGTACAGGGTTTAATCCTCTCTCTTAATATCTCCTGCCTAAAACCGCCTTACGTACCACCATCAGGAATTTATTATTGCACATCTGTCTAAAAATATCTTTCCCACGACACCTCGTGTCTTATGCTTATGTTTATGCCTATAGACTCACTAGTTTTATATGCTATACTGGGCGTATGATCATTTTCAAGACCTACCGAAAAGAAACCACCTTGCTATATTATTAAGTCATAGTCCACTTTCTCTTTCGTTTAAAAGTAGGAAGTATGTGCAATCTCTCCACTTAACCCACAGAATTCTTCTTTTAACACCATGCCAACATTAGATTCAACAGGAGACACACACATATCTCCACCAATATCATTCTATCAATATGCTATGTTACCGTCAGATTCTTCATTCCGCGTCCTCGAATTATTTCGCGGCAAGAAGAACAATCCTATCTCATATCGCATGCATATCGTGGATTGGAGTTCTCCACCTCACTATGAAGCAATATCCTACGCTTGGGGCGATGTTAAGGACACGACATACTCATTGTGCGACGGACTTATTCTCCCATTAACAGAGAGTTTAAAAGGTGGCTTGGCCGCAATGAGGTACGAAGACAAGTCAAGGTGGTTATGGGCGGATGCTATTTGCATTGATCAATCGAATAAAGAAGAAAGAGAACACCAAGTCAGCCACATGGGAATTATATACAATCAAGCCACGAAGGTCATTGTATGGCTTGGGAAAGATGTCGATAATCAAGCCTTGAAAGCTATGGCTTTGATAGAAGAGATAACCCAACAATGCATTTCTCACAGTGTCTTGAAAGGAAAGGGAGACAAGGCGAAGCTGAGGAATACCGATGAGCTATGGGATCTACTGCCACAGCAGATGATAAGTGGTATTCAGCATAATAACAATCACAACTGGGACGCGCTGGCTTGGCTCTTTTCACGACCTTGGTTCAATCGCCTCTGGGTCATTCAGGAAGTGAACTCAAATCCTGACGTTGAAGTATTATGTGGTAGAGTTGAGATCAGCTGGGATAAAGTCGCCCTCACCGCTGCATATATCGATAAACATCCCAAGATACACGTCTCCAATGGATTTCCCGATTCTTACTACGTGAACGCCTACTACATGCGTCGGCGGTTATGGTTTCGCGACGTTACATTGCCATCGTTCCTTAATTGGGGAAGGTCATTCCGCGTGACAGATCCACTCGACAGAGTCTATGGTTTGATGGGTATGCCTCCATTTACAGAGATGAAAAGACGGCTTCAAGTGGATTACTCGAAATCAACAGTGGATTTATACAAGCGTGTGGCACAACAGTGTATCAAGGATATGGAAAGTCTTCGGGTACTATGCTATGTCCATAATATGGATCAAGAAGAGTCATTTCCATCTTGGGTCCCGCGCTGGGACCGTGAGGAGGGGTATCGGCCTATCAATGACTCTCTGACCAAGGTCCGGTGGAAAGCATCTGGTGACACAAAATCAGACGTTAGATTCAATAAGGACGCCTTGATATTGACAGGGATAGTTTTTGATAATATTGTGTCGGAATTTCCATTCGGAAATCATATGGGTTCAGAAGATGATGTGTCAACCGACTACATCCTTCAAGCTTGGGACATGAACAATAAACATCATATTCACCATGGTGCGGATGAAGCTATGGACTCATTTGCTTTGGCTCTAACTGCAGGATTGGGCTCAGATCTACGGAAGGCATCAGAAGATATGATGGGATTTCGAGCCAACTTTACTGCGTACTTACAACCGCTCTTAAAGAAGTCAGGACGGGAACCACAGGTCTTCCACTACCTTACTTCAGGACCAAACTTGGAAAGTTCCTTCAAATACGAAACACGCATGAAAAGGCAAGGTCAAAATCGGTCCTTGTTTTTTACAAAAGGTGGATATGTTGGGCTGGGGCCAAGCTGCCAGCAAGGTGATGTTGTGTGTCTCTTATTTGGTGGAGAAGTTCCGTTCATTCTCCGTCCGAAGGGTGGATGCTATCAGCTTGTTGGAGATGCTTATATTCACGAGATCATGGAAGGGGAATCAATGCAACAGCTTAATATGAACAGCTTTAATATATCAATCACGATAATTTAATTAAATAAAAATTAAAGTTATAATAAAAATCAATAATATTTTTATTTTATTTTATAATATAATTAATTATTATTTATTAATAATTACATTATTAAATTATTATATTAAAATTAATATTTAATATTTTAATATTTTAAATTATTTAAATTAAAATATTAATATTAAATTATTAAAATTATATTTAATTATATTATATTAAATAAATTAAATAAAAAATTTATAATAATAAATATAATAATAATAATAATAATAATAATAAATAATTATATAATAAAATAATAAAGATTTTATAAAATTACTTTATTAAGTTTTATTTCGTAATTAATAAACCGATTTATAATTTTAACATTTACATTCTTGCCGTTGAAAAGAAGTTTTAAGTATTACGCACATAACACGCCATAGAGAATCTCAACTTCATCAGGACTCGGTAAGTCAACCCATTAATGCAAACCCCTCTCGTATATGCCTGTACATTGCAGCGCATTAGCCTATAGGAGCCCATCAATCTGAACATTAGTTAGGCCTCACTAAGAACTGGAATTCTGTCTCCAATGGCGTGACTGTACTCCATCGGCAGTGTATTTCATCGTACCCTGACCAATCCAAAAACCATCTCACCAATGTGGCGAGGGTACATACGCCACCATTGAGTACATAAAACGTGCATTATATCCTACCGAACTTGTACTGATTTTACTCGTTCATTCAACTTCCAGAAAAGACAGCTACGCCCGCTGCCTACTTTCGAAGGGCTTGCAATCGGACAGTTGGAGAACATTTATGGTAGTATCTGATGCTCTGCCTCGAAGCACAGCCTGCTGAACGTCGCATCCTCCCTCCAACTTCATTTTCAGCGCCCGCTACTGCCCGGGTTGCGATAATATACCCGACGGTCCCGCCAACATGTGGATCTCTCTTTTCGACCTTCTGGGTAGCCCCTGGCCCCACAAAGTCATGTCCGATCCACCTCCCGGGACCATTAACGCTAATGTTTTTGGAGCCTTCGGCGCCGTTTTGGGATACATAGGTGCCGAAGCGGCAACGTCCGTTATGTTTGAACGCTTGTTATGGCCTCAACGTAGCTTCTCCAATTTCACGTGGGGATCCATCGCGACCATGGCATTATTCATGCCAATGGGTGGACCAAAACACAAGGTTGCCTTATCCATCCTAGATAAGATGTTCTTACATGGGCTATTCAAGGGACCTGGTCTCGGACACATGTTAGGCACCTCGTTCTTCCCCGAACAACACTGGATGTATACGATGCATGGGGACAGTGGCGAGCACAAAGCCCACACAGAACCATCGCGGAATTGCATATGGGCCAGGGCTTTGAGCCAGGTTCCGATGCTAGACATTAAGAATCTTGTGATGCCTGCGCCACCAGGGGATATTGAAAAAGCCAGTCCCTCCAACCCGCAAGTCATGCGTGCCCGGGTAGCTGTCAGCCATGTCAAAATTTCTAGTGCCTCGAAGGACGATCAACACTCAAATCTTCCCTTTGTTTGGGAAGATACAAAAAATCCATGTGGTAGGATCTTTCTTGCTATTGTCACTACGGAGATAACGGGCATCATACTGGCGCTTTGCGTGTTTGGCATTTATCGATCAGCTTGGGCTTTGTTATGGCTCTTGCCTGTTGTTGTCCGGCTCATCAGCGCCTGTTTTGCGATCCATCGCGAACAGCTATTGTCAGCTATCTCATCTACAGCCACGGACGACCCACCATGTGACTTCGTGATACACTGTCCGCAGTCGGAAGGCAACTTCATGTTGATTACGGGGCCCCCTGCCTTAGTGTTGCAGTTCTTCCGCCACTATGGCCATCCGGAACGAAACCGTGTACGTGAAGTCGTGCAAATACTTTGCGTCGTGATCTGCGGATGCGAATTTCCAATAGCACTGCTATCCTCTATGATTTGGATGCCAATCGAAATACAATACATCTGGCTGACCCACCAACTCTACGTGGTAATTGCAATGCATATTTCACGGTATCTTTATGTCGGACAGTCGGCCACAACTGAAGCGAAGATTGCAGAGGCATTCACTAAGCAGGCTAAAGGGAAGCAAGAGTCTGCTAGTGTAAGGGAGGCTTCTATCTTATTTGGTCACCAAGGGAAAGGAGAACAGACTTTGAAAGTTGATTTGACGGTCACTTACCATAAACGCAATAAGGAGGGTAAGGAGAGACTGGAAGAACTTTTAAGAGTCAAGAAGTGTCACGACGCCAAAAGACCAGAGGGCTAGGTAAAGCGAAATTTCGGTGCACAAGGAGAAAAATGAGGGATTTAGGTAGGTGGCGCGAAGCGCTAATATATATTACTCGGAGATTCAGAGCCGGTCAGCTCCTTGCATTTAGTACCCAAACCAAAAATAAAACAATAATAGTAACGAACAGGAATGATAACAAATAACCAACTCAAAGTATTATTACCACAAAGATTACAGAATCGTTTAACGGATTTTTAAGTATCTGAATTTACTCTGTTACAAAACATTATAATTAATCCTTGTTGGTTCCAATACTTTCAGGGGGTTCTCCCGATGTACGTAGCAACGTACGGAAAATCCGAGTCGTTCTGAATGAACCGCTTACTTTCCGCTTGCGGGGAAGAGTAATTCCATGCGTTGCGAACTTTAAGCCCAGAGTATGTATTGCATATGTCTCTCCTTGAAAATAGGACAACCAATAAGACAAGTCTATATCTCCTTCACTGACTACAATGTCACGCCAATTATAAACGAGCTCGTTTCCTAGAACGAAGATTGGATATTGATGACGGGGACTGGAAATCTCTGCAACTTCCCAACTAGCTACTCTAACTAGATGTTGAAATACCGGCAGTCGGAAGCAGAACGCTTCCGTCTCTTTGAATTTCCCTTGTGTAAACTGATGAATGATCAGGATTGTCATGTATACTTATGGACGATCCAAAATGCATTTTTATACCGCCAAGATGTGACAATACAGGCAGCATAGTCCCTCGGAGGACCGCTACGTTAATGCCCCCCCCTTTCCTTCGCGATGTAGGCGAATAGTGTTGGAGTATCACGTTCGCCCATAAATAATGATCCGCTTCTCTTTCATTATACCCCGTTCACGAATTTTAAAGAATAAGACAACTAACCCCTTCACGCACATCTTTCTTCACGTTCACTTCAACTTTAAACCTTTATAAATAATTTAAGAAAATAACTTTTTATATTAAGTTTACGAATTTATTTTCTTTAATTATTAGTAAAAAGCGAAATGATTTAATATTTTAAATAATATATTTATTTCATTTTTCTTTAAATAAATACATAATTAATATATTCTTTTATAAATATAATAACTTTAATTTAATATAACTTTACGAATTTTTAATATTTTTTATTATAACGTAATAATATTAAAACTTTATTAAATTTATAATAAAAATAAATATAATTATATAATAATTAATATAATTATTAATTTTTACTTTTTATATATACGAGACTTTTTAATATAAAATATTAAATATTTATAATTAGTTTTTTTTAATTTATTATATTTTTACTTTTATATATTATTTTAATTAATTATTATAAATATTACTTTTTATAATAACGGTTTATATTTTTATTATATTATTAAATTAACGATTTAATATAATTATAATGTTTTTTAAATTATTTTAATTAATTATTAAATTAATAAAATTAATAATAACTTCGTTAAATACGTAAATATTAAACTTAACTTTAAAATAACTTTTAAAAACTTTTTAAATAAAGCGAACGTTATATCGTACGCTTTAAATAATCTTTATAATTATAAATTATAAATAACGTTATAAACGTTATTAAAACTTTCGAAATAATTTAAGTTATTATAAATTTAATTAATATTATAAATTCTTTATTTTTTTATTTTTTATTTTTTATATTATAATAAAGCTTAAAATTAAACTTTATAATTATATATAATTTAATTATTTAAAGATTTAAAATACTTACGGTTTATATAATATTAATTTATTAATTTTTATATATAAAATATTTAAATAAAAAAATATTAAAAAATAATTTTTTTTACTTTTTACTTTTAATTATAATTAAAAAATATAAGTTATATTAACTTATATTATTATTTATGATAATTATTATAAAGTAAATAAAAAAACGTATTACGTAATTTTAAACATTTAAAAAAAATTAATAAAAAAGAAATATAATAATAATTAATATTTTCGAATTATTTATATATAAATAAAATAAATTTTTTAAAAATCTTTTTTATTATAAATGCTTTTTTATTATTTTAATTATTTAATAATTATTATAATTATTTAACTTATACGTATTATTTAAAATAAATCGTAATATTATTTTTTTAACGTATTAAGTTTTATTTTAAAGTTATATAAATTTTAAAAATTACTTTAAATAAAATCTTTAATAATTAAATAATATATATTATTAATTTTTAAATTATTTTTATCATTTATATTATTAAAACTATTATTATTTTTTATATTAAATTTATTAATAACGATTATATTTTAAATTATAAATTTATATAAAATCGTAATTAATTATTTAAAATAATTTCTTACGAAATAATTTAAAATATTATATTTTTAACATTTATTATTACGTTATTATTTATTTTTTAAGCTTAAATTAACGAAAAAACTATAAGTTTTAAATAAATAAATATAATATTTATTAATTTACGTAAATTTAAAAACTTTTTTATATTAATAATAAGTTTTAAATTATTAATATTTTAATATAATTTAATTAAATTTAATATTAATTTAATAATATTTAAAGTAATAATATTAATAATAATATTTATTACGTTAAAACGTTAATAATTAAAATAATAATTTATATAAATATAACTTTTATTATAAAATTAACGATAAATTCTTTTAATAAAAGTTAAATATATAAATAATAAAACTTTAAAGTTATTAACTTTAATTTATAAATAATTTAAAAAGATTTATTATAACTTTTAAATATATTAATTATTCGTTATTTTATCGATATTATTATAAACATTATATAAAGATCGTTTTTAATTAATTAAAAATTAACGAAAAGAATTATCGTTTTTTATTTTTATTTTTTTAAGTTTAATTTTATTATATAATTATTTATTAAAGTTATTATAAAAATAATTTAAAACGTTAAAGATTATAATTAACGTTTTAAATTATTTATTTATATATTTAATATATTATAATTACGAAATAATTAAATTTTTAACTTTTAATTTTAAACGATTATAAATATAATAAATATAAGTATAATTATTATTAATAATAAAATCGTTAATTTATTTTTTATTTTTTATTTTAAAAAGTTATATATTAAATAAAATAAATTCGTTTAATTTTATTATATTAAATAATTTAACTTTAATCGTTAATGTTTTAATTAAAATATTAACTTTATTATTTAAAATATTAATTTTAATTTCGAATTAAATAATTAATTAATTTTATACGAAAATAATAATAACTTTAATAACTTTTTATACTTCGTAAATATTAATAATTATTATTTTAATTTAATTTATTAAAGTTAATAATTTTATTAAATAATATAGTAATTTATTTATCGTTAATTAATTAAATAAAGTAATTTATTTAATATTTAAGTTTTACATTAAAAATTAAAAAGTAATTTTAAAAAAATTAAAAGTTATAAAACATTTTTAAAGTTTAACGTAATCGAAAAATCGAAAACGAAAACGTAAATATAATAATTATTAATAAAAGTAACTTTTTAATTTAAAGTATTTTTAAAGCTTAATAAACTTAATAAAATATATTATATTTTATATATATTAAAATTTAAAAATTTAAAAATATATTTAAAAATTATTATTTTAAAAATTAAAAACGAAAAGATTTATTATTATATTACGAATTAAATTTAAAAAAACCTATTACGTAATTTTAAATATTTAAAAAGTAAATAAAAATAATAAATTAATAAAAAAATAATAATAATAATTAATATTTTTAAATTATTTATATATAAATAAAATAAATCTTTTAAAAAAAACTTTTATTATAAATATTTTTTTATTTTTTTAATTATTTAATTATAATTATAATTATTTAATTTATATATATTATTTAAAATAAATCGTAATAATAATTAATTATTAATATAAAAATTAAATTTATATTTTTTTAATTAATAATAAAAAAATATAACTTTTTATAAACTTTAAAAACTTTTTTTTAACTTTTAAAATCGATAAAACTTTATTTTATAAATAATAATATTTATTAATTTTAAAAATTATATTATATATATATATATAATAATATTTATAATAAAATACGCTTTTAATTTTAAATTTTAAATTAATTATAATAAATTAATTTAAATTAAAAATTAAAAATTAAATTTATATAAAAATATTTAAAAATAAAAAAATAATTATAATAATTACTTTTTTTACTTTATACGAAATTAAAACTTTAAGCTTTACGAATTTAATTATTATATTATAAGCTTTTTATATTATAAGTTATATTAATTAAAGTTTTATTAACCGTTATAATATAAAAAAATACGACGTTTCGTAAACTTCGAAAACTTTTTTTTAACTTTCGAAATCGATAAAACTTTACTTTATAAGTTATAATTTATTATATTAAATTCGAAAAATTTAATTAAAAAATTTATTTAAAATTAAAAGTAATTAATAATAATAAAGTTATTTAAATTATTATAATATTTACTTTTATTTATACACTTTATAATAAATTATATATTATAATAATTTAAATATTTAAAAGATTTAAAAGATTTAAAAGATTTAAATTATAAAATTCGAAATCTTTTATTTTTTTTAAAAAATATAAACCTTAAGTTTTATAAATTTATTATTACGTATTACGAATTTTATACATTTAATTATTATATTATAAGCTTTTTAAATTAATTATTATATATAAATCTTTTATTTAACTTTATATATATATTTAATTTTATATTTATATATAAGTTTAATTAATTTATAATCGAATTAATTAATTAAAGTTATATTATTTTAAAAGTTATTAAATAATTAAAGTTTTAAAGTTATAATTTATAAGTTTATAAGTTTATAAATTTATAAATTTATAAATTATTTTTATATAATTATTATAATTATTTATAATTATTATAATTAATTATATATAATTATAAATTAATTATAAGTTTAAAAGTTATAAAGTTATAAATTATAAAATAAATTTATAAGTTATTTAATTATTATTATTATATAATTATTATAATTATTTATAATTATATATTTATAAATTTATAAATTATAAAATAAATTTATAAGTTTAAAAGTTATAAATTAAAAAATTATAAATTTAAAAGTTATAAGTTTTTAATAATTAAAGTTAAATAATTTATTTTAATTAAAAGTTATTTTATATTAAATTTAAATTATTAAACTACGTTATTAATTACGTTATTAAATAACCGTTAAATATATCGAAAATATATATTTATTAAAAAAAACGTTTCGAATTAATTAATTTTTAATTATAAATTTATTTAGCTTTTTATATTTAATTTTAATTAAATGCATTTATTTCGAAAAAATTATATATAGTTTATAATTATAATTAATTAAGTGTATTCTTTTTTCTTAACTTATACATTTAATTCTTTTCGACTTAACTTTATAAACTTATAAACTTATAAACTTATAAACTTATAAACTTATAAACTTATAATTTTATAACTTATAACTTATAACTTTATAACTTATAAACTTATAACTTTATAAACTTATAACCTTATAATTTATAAACTTATAACTTATAACTTATAAACTTATAACTTATAAACTTATAAAGTAACTTATAAAGTAATTTATAAACCTTTAAATCTTTAGATTTATAACTTATAAACTTAAATAACTTAAGTAATGTTACATTAATTACTTATTTAATTGTTAATTATTTAACTTTTAACTTAAGTAATAATAACTTTAATTATTTATCTTTAAAATTAATTATATATAAATAAATAAAGTATAAATTTTTAATATAATAAGCTTATAATGTAATAGTTAAATTTATAAATATAATAATTATAATTCGAAGCTTTTAAATTTAAATCTCGCTTAATAAAATATAAAATTAAAAACTTATTTTATAAATTATTTAACTTTTAATTAAATGATTTAAATAATAATAAAACTTATAATTTATAAACTTATAAACTTATAACTTATAAATTTATAAATTTATAACTTATAAACTTATAAAACTTATATATATAAAAAAGCGTTATAATTTAAAAATAAATTATAATAATAATATAAGATTTAATTATAAAATAACCTTTAATTAATTTTAATAATTTAATCGCTTTATATATATAATAACCTTTAAATTTAAATTTTAATAAGTAAAAGAGTTTTTAAAAGTTAAGTTAATTATATTAATTATTATTTCGTAGAAAAATTTTTTCGCTTAAAGAAAAAAAAACGATTTTTATAATTTATTTATAAGCGAAAAGCCGTATCGTTTTTTTCGAACGTAATAGTTAAAAAAGATTTTAAAATTTAAAAAAATATATTTAATTAAAGTATTTAATTTTTTTAAAAATTAATTAAAAGATTAACGTTAATTAACTTTAAATTAATTAAGTATTAATTAAATTTTAATTTATTTAAATTCTTTATTAATTAAATTTTAATTAATTTTAATATTAAACTTTTTATTAATTATTAAAATTATATTAATTTTATTTTTTTTTCGAATTTTATAATTAATTTTTAAATAATTTAAAATAAAAGATTTTTTAAATTTAATAAATAATAACATTATAAAATAAAGTTATTCGTTTTATTATTTTTATTTATTTAAATATATAAAATAAAAAAAAAATTAAAAATAAATTATAATTATAAATAATAATTTAATATTATATTATATAAAATACGTTATTTTAAATGTAAAATATTAATTTTTTTAAATAAATTTTTTTATTATAATTATATATAAGTTATTTTTAAAATGAATTTTAATAAGTTTTAATAATAAGGTTTTTATAAATATAACGTATAATATAAAAATATTAATTAATATTAAAATTAATATTTTTATAATTTAAAAAATTTATAACGTTTTCTTTTAAATTATATATTAAATATTATTTACGTTATTTTATATTAATTTTTTAAAATAATATTTGTTTTTTATATAAATTTTAAATTTATATTTTATAAATATAAAAATAATTTAATTTAACTCGTAATAATAATTATTATATATTTTTAAATATATTAAAAATTAAAAAAATATTTTTAATATTAAAAGATTTATTATAATTTTAATAAATATAATTTATTAAAAGCTTTATATTATAAAATTTAAAATAATATTAATAATTACGTATAAATTTATATTAAAAATAATAATATAAAAATATAAATATAATTAAAAAATTTTATTTTTTTATTTAATTAAATTATAAATTAAAAGATTTTAAGTTTTAAAAAGTTTAAAATAAAAAAACATTATTTATAATTTAAAAACGATTTAAATATTTATTATATATTTTTAAATTTATTTAATTTTATTAATATATTTTATTATATTTTTTATATATATATATTTATTAAAAAGTTAATAATTAATATTTTATTTTATTTAATTATTTTTTAATAAAAGTTTATATAATATATAATAACATTTTTAAATTAAATAATTTTTTTTATTTATTAATTTATTTATAATTTTAAATATAAAAAATAATTTTAATTTTATATTTAAAATTAAAATTAAAATAAATATAATAATTTTAATTTTAATATAATATTTAATATATTAATTAATAATAATATTAATATAAATTAATTAAACATTATATTAAATTAAATAAATATTATTATATTACGAATTTAATAATATTTAATATTTATTAGTTTATATAATTAATATAAAAACGTTTTATAAATTTAATTCTTTTTTATTATTTTTATTAACTTTTTATTAATTTAAAAATAATATAAATTTAAATAATAATAAAATTTATAATAATATATATTATTTATAAATTATTTTTAAATAACGTATATTTAATTAAATTTACATTTAAAAATTATTAATAATATTACTTTAATTTTTAAACTTTAATTTTTAATTTATTTTAATCGAAAATTATTTTATATTAAATTTAAATTACGAAATTACGTTAATAATTTCGTAATTAATTATATAATTAATTAAGGATTTAATTACGTAAGAAAGACTTTAAAAATATATATTTATTATTATAATAATTTCTCATTAAATATATTTATTTTAAAAAATATATATATAATTTAAAATTATAATTTATTAAATATATTTCTTTTTAATTTATATATTTAACCTTTTTAAATTTAATTTTATGATTTTATAAACTTATAAATTTATTAATTATTTTTTAAATTTATAAATTATTTATAAACTTATAACTTTATTAAATAATAAATAATAAATTTCTTAAACTTTTAAATTTATAATTTATAAATTTAAATACTTTAAATAATAATATATTAATTATTTAACTTTTAACTTTAATTATAAACTTTTAAATTAATTATATATAAATAAATAAAATATGAATTTTTAATATAATTAATATAATAAATTTATAATATAATAATTAAATTTATAAATATAATAATTATAAGTATAATTTTAAAAGCTTTAAATTTAAATTTCGTTTAATAAAATATAAAATTAAATAATAATAAAGTTTATAACTTATAAATTTATAAAATTTATATATATAAAAAAACGTTATAACTTTAAAATAAATTATAATTATAATATAAAATTTAATTATAAAATAACTTTTAATTAATTTTAATAACTTAATCGTTTTATATATATAATTACTTTTAAATTTTAATTTTAATAAATAAAAAAGTTTTTAAAAATTAAATTAATTATATTAGCTTTTATTACGTAATAAAGACTTTTCGCTTAAAGAAAAAAATAAATTTTCGTAATTTATTTATAAACGAAAAATCGTATTTTTTTTAAAACGTAACAATTAAAAAAAATTTATTTTATTTTATAATATATAAATTTATAATTTTAATAATTTTAAGTTTAAAAGTTTAATTATTTAAATTTTTTTAATATAATATAATTAAATAATAAAACTTTAATTAATTAAAGTTATATATAA
The DNA here is from genome assembly GCA_022661535.1 of Eutypa lata. Classification (NCBI taxonomy): domain Eukaryota; kingdom Fungi; phylum Ascomycota; class Sordariomycetes; order Xylariales; family Diatrypaceae; genus Eutypa; species Eutypa lata. The sequence goes on along the minus strand of JAKULF010000009.1, from coordinate 942,897 downwards.
ACGTAAAATTAAATATATATATAATATAAAATAAAAGATTAATATATAATAATAAATATAAAAACTTTATAATATAATAATTAAATTTATAAAATTAAAAGTTTAAAATTTAAATTTTTAAATTCTTTTAAATATTTAAATTATTATATTATAAAATTTATTATAAAATTTATAAAGTAAAATAAATATTATATTAATTCGAATAATTTTATAATTATTAATAATTTATATTTAAAATCTTTAAATTATCTTTTTAAAATTTAATTTAATAATTTATAATTTATAAAATAAAACTTTATTAATTTAAAAAAAGTCTTTTCGAAATTTATAAAAACTTATATTATTATATATTATAATAACCGATAAAACCTTATTATTTAAATTATTAATTTAATAACTTTAAATATTAATTAAAGCTTTTATATATTATTTTTTATTATTTTTTATAATATTATAATTATATAAAAATTATATATAAAAATTATAATATTTTTATTATTAAATTTTATTTAATAACGTTTTTATTATTAAAATTATTAAATTTAAGTTTTTTAAAATATCGTTATTATTATATTTAATATAAATTTAATAAACTTGTTTTTAATTATTTATAAAAAAAAGAATTTTAAAAGAAAAATTAAATAATAATTTAATTAACTTTAATAATATTAAATTTAAATTTATTATATGTTTTAAATTATATTTATTTAATTATATTTATCATTATATAAAATTTAATTTTTTATAAAAGTTTATTATAAGTTTAATATTATTATTATAATAATATATTATTAAATTATTAATAATAAAAACGAAATAATTATTAAAGATTACGTTTTTAAAAAACGTATTTCTTTAATTTTTTAATATAAATCTTTTAAGAAATTATATTATATTTATAAAAATTAAATTTATTAAGTTTTATTTAATTATTTAATTATTTAATTAATGTTATATTTATTTTAATTTTAAATATAATTTTAATAATTATTTTTTAAATTATTATATAAAAATATAACTTTAAATAATAATATTTAATTTATAAATATAAATGCTTTTAAAATATAATATTATTAAATAATCTTTAATATTCTTTTGTATTAAAAACATTTTAATAAAAAATAAAATATATATAATATTTTAAACGATAAAAGTAAATATTTAAAATATTTAAAAAATGCTTTAAAGAAATATAAAAGTTTAAATTTTATCTTTAAAAGAATTATTACGTAATTATTAATAACTTTAATACTTATATAATTAAATATAATAACGAATATAATTAAAATTATTATAAATTAAATAATAATATATTATAATTATATTTTAATTTTTTATATATAAATAATTTTAAAAACTTATTAAAAAACTTAATAATAATTTAAAAGCGTTACGTTACGTTACGTATTACGATATAAAGAAATAATAATAATAAAAGTTATTCGATTATAAGTTAATATAATTATTAAAGAATTTATTTATTTATATTATTATTTCTTTTAATATTAAATTACTTTATTATTAATATTAAAATATTTTATTTAAAAACTTAAAGTTATTTAAGAATGTTTAAAAGTAAAAAACGCGTTATAATAAACGAGTAAATATTATATTATTAATAATTAAAAATAATTTTAAATATATTTTCTTTTTAAAAAAACTTAAATATAAAGAAAAAGTTCGTTTAATTATTAAACGTTATATTACGAATAATAAAAATCGTTAAAGTTATTATTACTTTAAAAGAAATTTATATATAAATATAAAAGTATTATATTATTTTAATTAATATAATTAAAAATATAAATAACGATAAATCGAAATTAAAAACTTATAATAAATAAATAAAAGTAAATATTAAAAAAAGATTTAAAAATTAATTATAATAATAAAAAGAAATTAATAAAATTAATTAATATAAAACGAATATAATATTTAAAATTCGTTAATAAAATAATTAATAATAATAAAATAAAATAAACTTTATTAAAATTATTAAATTTATAAAAAGAATAATTAATAAATTATTATTATTGTCGTTAATAAATAAATACGATATAAATTATTAATAAAAAGTTATTATTATTATTATTAATAAATAAAAAAAAAATCATTATAAATAAATAAATTATTATTATTAATAGTTATGTTATATATTAATATTAAATCGTTATAATATATTATTTAAATATTATATTTTTAAATATAAAAGAAACGTTCGTTAATAAAAATAATATAATAAAAAACTTTAACATATAAAAATTTTAAAATTATAAATTAACGTAAATTTAAATTATAAATTTTAATAATTATTATTAAAAAAACGTTAAAATTAAATATAAAAACGATTATAAAAACTTTATTAAATGTATTATTAAATAATTAATAATAATTAATTAATATATTATTTTTTAAAATTAAATTATTAAAAATATAAATAAAACGATTTTAACGTTAATATTTAATAAATTTAATTTATTATAATTATAAAATTAACTACGTTTATTTAAATAATTATAAAAAAATTTAAAAAGCATTTAATATTATTACGTTAAAACATTATTAATTTAACGTATAAACGATATATAAAAATATTAAATTAAGTTTAATATAATTTAATTAATTTAAAAATTTAATATTAATAATAATATAATATATACGTATAAATTAAAGTTAAAAGTATTTCGATAAATTAATAAATAAATCGTTATATAAAACTTTATTTTAATTATTAATTAATATTAAAAATGATTTTTTTTATAAATAATAAATCGACGTTAAAGCTTTAAAATTAAGCGTTATTTTTTTTTTTTCGTTAATTATTTTTCGAACGTTTTTTTAAATAATATAATTTTTTATATAATTATAAACTTCGTTTAATATTTAATAACATTTCTTTAATTACTTATAATATTAAATTATAATCATTTATTATATTATTTTTATTATTAAATAATTTTTTTTTTCGAAAAAAAAAAAAGTTTAAACTTTATTTAATATTTAATTTAAAACTTTTTTTTTAATTATAACTTATTTACTTATTCATTTAAAAAACTTTTTATAAATTTATTTATAAAATTTATAATTTTATATTTTTTTTCGTTATTATTATAATTTTTTATATATAATATATATATTTTTATTTTATTTATTAAAACGATTTATTTTATATAATTTTTTCTTTTTTATTATTATAATTCGTTATTTTATTTAAAAGTATTAAAATACTTTATTATTAAAAAGTTTTTTTATTTATATATTTTTTATAATAAATTTCGCTTTTTAATAAACTTATATAATAATATCGAATTTTATTATAAATTATTTAAATTTTATTTAAATAAATACTTTATTTTTTAAAGTTATTTTTAAGATTTACAAATTCGCTTTATTATATAATCGTTTAATTTTATAATTATTTAATTATTAAATACGATAAGTATAAAATGTTCGTTTTATAACTTATTTTTAAAATTAAATAATTAATTATTAAAAATTTAAATAAGTTTATTTTACGATACGTAAATTCGTAAAAATTAAATTTTAAACTAATTAATTTTTTTTTAATAAAGAGAATTTACGAAGTGATTTTATTTTTAATTTAATAGTTTATTTAAAATATTAATTATTTTATATAAAAAAATAATTAATTTATATAAAAAACTTTCTTTTTTATAAAAAACTTTATTTAAGTTTATTTAATATTAATCGTAAAAAAACGTAATAATAAACGTTATTAAACGACTTTATTTTTAAAAAATCGAATTATTAATTTTTTTAAAACGTAAAGCTTTTTTTTTTATTTTTTCTTTTAATAAATTCGTAAGAATTAAATTTATTAAAAAACTTTTCTTTACTTTTTATTTTACGATTCGTTAAAGATTTATAATTTAAAAACGTACTTTTTTTTAATATTTTTAAATCGATTATATTATAACGATTAAGTTTATTTTAATTAAAAAGAAAAACTTTAATTTATAATTTACTTAAAGCTTTTTCGTAATTAATGTATATAATTTTCTTTTTATATAACTTTTTATTAAAATAAGATTTAATTTTTTAAACGAATAATTTTTTTTTATTATAACGTTAATTATTTTTTAAAATAATTAAAAATAATTTAAATTTAATAAAAGATTTTATTATAAATATCTTTAATAATAACGTTATTAAAGAATTTATTATTTTTATTATAATAACTTTTAAGTTTTTTAATAAAAATTAAAATTAAAAGTTTATTATTTATAAATAAAAAATTTAATAAATTAATTATTTAAATTTTAACTTAAATTTATTTTTTAACGATAACGATTATATTTAAATCGAATTAAATATTTATTAAAGAAATGTTTTTTTTTCGTAAATTTTATACGCGAATATATATTAGATTTTATTTAATTTAAAGTTTTCGTTAAAGATTTTTTATAACTTTTTTATAATAACGTTTAAAGTTAATAAATAATAAAGTTAAATATAAATATTAAAATATTTATATTAAATAATTTCAAAAAACTTTTCGAAAAAATTATTAAACGATTTAAAGTTATAAAATTTAAAGCTTTTAAATTTTTAAAAAACGATAAGTTTAAATTAAATTATCTTTATATAAACGTATTTATTAAAAATTAAACCGTTAAATATATTTATTATTATTAAATAATTAATCTTTTTTTATATCGTAATAAATGTTTTATTTATATAATTTTTTTATATTTAATTTTAAGTTTTCGTATTTTAATTTAATAAAAATATACGTTTTAATAATTACTTTATTTATTTTAAAAAAAAAACTTAAGTTTATCGAAATATAATTTTAATTAAATTAAAAATTATTTTTCTTTAATTTAATTTTAAAAAGTTTAAATATACTTTTATTAATTAACGTTTATTAAATAAACGTATTAATATCATTAATCGTTTAATATTATTTATTTCGATTATATATATATAAAAATTAATTAAAAAATACGAATTTTACGATTAAAATTATAACGAAAATAATTCGTTTTAAATTAATCGTTAAGATTAAAAAAACCGTTTCGAATATTAATTTTTTCGAAAAAATTAAAATTTAAACGTTAATTAATAATTTCGTTAATATTTTTTTATATATAAAGGTTAATATTATAATTAATTTAACGATAAAAAAAACTTTTACGAAAACTTTTAAATTAATTATCGCGGAAATTTTCGAAGTAAATATAATAACTTATATTACGAACGTTTTAATAAACGTTATTTTAATTAAAGTTTTTAACGTTTTAATTAATAAATTCGTATTAATTGTAAAAATTAATTCGTTTATTTTTAAAACGAATAATATATATTTATTAATAAATAAAATAAAATTAATATTAAAAAATAACTTACCGTTAATAATTATTTTTTTTTAAAAAAAGTTATATAAAATAAAAAAAATGTTTATTATTATAAAAAGTTTATAAAAAATTAAAATAAGTTTACTTATTTTATTATATTTATTAATATTAATATTTCCCGTTTAATTTTCTTTAAAAAAAAATATATTAAAAATATAAATTAATATTTTCTTTAAGAAATACTTTTATAAACCATATATATTAAAACTTATATTAAAACACGTTTTTCTTTATTTCTTTAATTATTAAAATAAATTTATAAAAACCTTTTAATATAAAAAAAATTAAATTTACTTCTTTTTTAATATTCGTCGAAAACGCTTTAAAAAACATTAAATAATAACCTTTATTTTTAATAAAAGTTATTTATATTTTGCTTTTTTCTTTAATAAAAAACATTTAAAAAAATATATTACTTTTAAATTTTATTAAAAAGAAAAATAATTAAATAAATAATAACGCTTTTTTTATAAATAATATAAAATAAATCTTTATTTATTTTAAACTTATATTAAATTTAAATTTACTTAAAAAGTATATATATATAACTTTTTTCATTATATACGATAATATAATTATTATCGTATATATAAATATAAAAACATTATATATTATCGTAAATAAAAATTAAATAAAATAAAATTTCTTTAATTAATAAAAAATATTTAATAATATCATTACATTTAAAAGTTTTAATAACTTAATTACTTTTAAAAAAAATATATATTTAACATTATTATTTTTACGAAACGAAACGATAAAAAAATTCAATTTATCGTTTTCGTTATAACTTAAATAAAAAACTATTTAAAACTTAACTTTTTTTTCGAAAATAATTAATTAAATAAAAATAAAATAATAATTAACTTTTTTAAAAAATAAATTAAACTTTTATTTTATAAATAAATTATAATATTTATAAAAATCGTTTATAAAAAAAGTTTAATTAAAAGAAAAGTAATTATTAAATGTAATATTATTATTTTTTTTTATTTTATAATTATTATATCGATAAAATATATTAACTTTTAAAAATTTAATAAGTTTAATTAAAAACGAATATTTTTTTTTTAATTTTACGAAATAATGTATTAAATGTTATCGTAAAAGTTAATACTTTAAAGTTAATATTTTATATAAATTTTATCGATTTATTTATTATAATTTTTAAAAATATTAAATTTAAAATAATTTAAAATATAAACGAAAACGGTTTTTTTATTATAAATTAAACGAAAGTTATCGTAATATAAGCTTTTTAAAAATATAAAGAAAAAATGCTTTAAGCTTTTATAATTTATAATATAAATGTTATCGAAAAATTAATATATACTTTAATTATAAAAATTATTATAATAAAAGATATTTAATTAATTATATATTTAAATATTAAAAGTTAAAAATCTTTTTTTTTTAATAAAAAATAATATAAAAATAATATTTTAATTAACTTTATAAAGCTTTTAAATAAGTTTAAAATATATATTAAAAACAAAGTTAATATTATAATTACGAATTTAAATTTCGCGATTAAATTAAAAGAAATCTTTAAAAAACACGACGTATAACGAAATAAAGAAATTATATTTATATTAAAAAAATAAAAGATAAAAGTTAATTTCGTTAAAAATTAATAACGTTAAAGAATTTATATTAAATATTATCGATTTAATATAAAAAATTAAGCTTTTTTTAATAAAACTTTTAATAATATATATGTATTAAAACAATTAAATTAAATAAAAAAATTTTTTTTTTTAAATGTTTAATTTTTATTATTTAATAAATAATAATAAAAAAACGTAAAAATTATATCGTTATCGATTTACGAGCTTTTAATAATTTAATTATATTAAATGTTTATTTTATATTATTATAAAACGATATTATTTTTTATATATATAAGAAGAAATTTATAATAATATTTAACGTAATAATATTTTTTTATTAACTTTTTTTATAAAGTTTATATAAAAATAAAATAATTATTATATTTTTAAAAAGTTTAAAAGTATTTAACGTTTATTTTATAAGTTTTAAAAATAACTTAACGTTTATTTAACGATTTATAAATTAAACTTTATTTTTATATAAGGATTTTTGTTATATATATATTAATAACGTTGTAATTTTTAACGATATTAAAAAAGAATATCTTTTTAACGTTAATATAATTTTTAAATATTTCGTAAATATAAGTTTTTTTTTATTAATAAAGAAATTATTTTATAAATATATATTAATAAAATTATTAAACTTTAAAGTTAACGGTTTCGATATTATTATTATATAAAATAAAATATAAGTTATATAAAAATTTAAATTTCTTTATATTTTAATCGATTTTAAAACGTATTTCGAAATAATAATTTAATTTTAAAAATATATTTTTTAGTTTTAATAAAAGATAAAACCTTTATAAAAAAGGAAAATAAAAATGTTAATAATAAAAGAAATTAATAATAATTTTTTAAAGTAAATATTATATTAAAAAAGAAATAAATATTTATTTAAAAATTAAATTTTATTTTTAAAAAATTAAAGAATTTTTGATTATTATAAAACGCACTTTTCGATAAAGATTATTTTATTTATTAAAATTTACGTTAATAAACCTTTTTTAAAATCGATGCTTTTCGACGACGAGGTTTTATTATTATAGTTTTTTACTTTTTTATTTTTTAAAAAAAAAAAATTAATTTTTTTAAATAATATTAAAATTATTATATATTTTAATAAAGTTTTTACTTTTACGAAAAGAAAGTATAAGGTTATAAAACTTGAAGTAATATATTTAATTTAAGTTTATAAATAATTTTACTTTTAATTTTATTTTTATATTTAAAATATAATAATTTTTATTAATTATAAAGTTATAAAAGAAATTATTAATTAAAAGAATTTATATTTCGTTAATATAATTAAAAGTAATTTTTAATTAATAACGGTTTTAATATATTTTAAATAATATAAACTTAACGTTAAGTATATTTTTAATAATGTTAATTTAATTTTAAATATATTGTTAAGATTTTTTACGTTAAATATAAAGAAAAACATAATAAATAAAGAAAATAATATTAAAAATGAATTTAACGATATAATTAAAAGTTTCGATTACGTTATATCGAAATTTTTTTTTTTTTTAAATATAAGTAAAAAATTATTAATAAATATAAAACCGATCGTTAAATAATACGTATTATAAATAAATTACTTTTTAAATATAATAATTATTAATAAAAAATTCTTTAACGAATCGAAAAAGTTAAAAATAAAAAAATAAAAAATCTTTAAACTTAACTTAAAAAATATAATAAGTATAAAGCTTTTTAAATTAAAAGATTTTATTTTTACGTTAAAAAAGAATTTTTATATAATATTTCTTAATTAAGAAATCGTTTTATTATTTTAAATTTATATTATAAGAAAATTTTTAATGTAATTTATAATATTAAATATTATTTTAATTTTAAAAAAATATTATACGATTTAAATAATATTGTAATATTTAATTTAACGAGAAAAGTTAAAGATTACGTAAAGTATTACTTTAATTATTAATAAAATTAAATTAATAAGTAAAAAAAACTTAACTTTTTATATTTTATATAAGTAAAATCGTTTTTTTATTATATAATAATTTTAAATTTTATAATTAATTTATTATAAATTTTTAATAAAAACATTTTTTAATTTATATTTAATTATAATATTTTTAATACTTTATTAATTATTATATATAAATTTATTAAAAAAATTATTTTAATTTTAAAATATATTATATATATAATTAAAAAATAAATAATAATTACTTAACGTGTTTTAATATTATTTAATTAAAAAATATTAAAACGTATAATTTTAAATAAAGATTTAAAATTTATATTTAAAATTTAAAAAATATTATTTTTTTTATAAAAAATTAAATTAAATATAATTATAATTTATTATTTTTAAAAAAATAATTAAAATAAAAAAATTAATTAAAAAGTTAAAATCGTTATTTAATATTATATAATAACGTTAAATGAATTTTAAATTTATATAATTTCTTTTCTTTAATATAATATAAATAATATAAAATTATTAATTACGAAAAGAATATTAAATAAAATAATTTTAAGTTTTAAATTATTTTTCGTTTTTTTAATTTTAAAAGTTTTTTATAATTTTTTAATTTATAAAACTTTTTATAAATTATATTAAAAAAAAGTAAAATTAATAATAAATTTCGTTATTATAAATTTAAAAATATAATACGATGTAAAATATATATTATTAAAATTTAATATTAAAGATAAAGTTTATTTTCGTTTATATAAAAAATATAACTTATTTAAAAAATTATTATAAAAATAATTTTAATAAAAAATAAGTTTATTAATCGTTATATAAAAAATAAAAGATTTTCTTTATAAATTTAATTTTTTTTAATATTAAAAAGTTTATCGAATAGTTTTAATTATATATTTATATAAAGTATTTAAAAAAAACGTTTTTTATAATAAAAAACGTTTTTAATTAAATAAAATATTCATTAAAAGTAACGATAACGAATAATAATTTTACGAAATTAAAAAACTTTTCGAAAAACGAATTAATAATTAAAAAAAATCAACTTACGATTAAATATTTAATTAAATAAAAAGATTATAATTTATAATATAACGAATAATATTTAAAAATAATTTTAATATAAAACGTAACGAAATTAATTAACGATTATAATAAAAAAAATAAGCTTATTTAAATTAAACTTTTTATAAAAAGTTATTAAAAAATTTAAATTCTTTTTTAAAATAAAATAAAAAATACTTTAAATAATTTTAAATTCATTAAAATAATTTTATATATTAATATTTAAGTTTACATTTTAAATATTAATAATAAATAATAAAACAAAAGTTATTTTTTATATATTAAAGTATCTTTTTATACGTTTTATTTATTTTATAACTTTATTTTTTTTTATAAAATTTTCATTTTTAAATCTTTTCTTTTTTTTATTTAATATATATAATTTAAACATTTTAATATTAAAATTTTCTTTTTATTTAATTCTTTTTTTTTTTATATCGTTAATTATTTTTTAATTTAAAAATTTACGTTTTTATATTTATTTTTTTAATTAAAATATAATAATCGATATTTACTTTTTAATAACTTTTACTTATATAATATATGTTATATATAACCTTTAATTATATCGCTTTAAGAATTTTTCTTTATTTTTTTATTTTTTTCTTTAACATTTAAAACTTTTATTTTATTAATTTATAATCTTTTTTTATATTTTTTTAATTATTTCTTTTTAAATTCTTTTTATTATTATTAAAATAATTAAATTTTTAATTAAAAACTTCGATTATAAAAGTAACGACATCGTTTTTAAATAAATTCGAAAAATTTTCCAATTAACATTTTTAATAAAAAACTTTATTTAATTAACCTTTAAGAATTATTTTATAAAAAATAATTTTTTAAAACTTAAAAAGTTAAATTCGTAAAATTAAAGCATTATAAATAAAGTTACGAATAAATAATAATAAATAATTACGCTTTTTAATTATTACTTTTCGAATATAAAATACGATTTTATAATCGTTTTAAAAAGTATTACGTATATTTTATTTAAAACGTAAATTTTTAACTTTCGCTTATAAATAATTATAATTTTTACATTAAAAAATACAATTAAAAATAAAAACTTAAATAATTAATAAAATAATTTCGATTTATTAATAATTAAAATTTCTTTATTTAAGAATTTAAAAGCTTTTTAAATTTACGAAAACTTAATATACGATTTTAAAAACTAATTTATTAAACTTATAAAGGCTTTAAATAACGTTAACTTAAGTTAAATAAAAGTTTTAATAAACGCTTGTATTATTTTTACGTATTAAAAGAATTATTACGATAATAAAAACATTTTTAATAAATCGATTTTTTTAATTTAAAAAAAAAAATTTAATAATTAAAAAAAATATATTTTTATTAAAGTTATAATTAAAATTAAAAAAGAATTTAAAAATATTAAATTATTAATTTTTATTTTTAATTATATTTTATTTTAATAATATTAAGATTTTATTTTATTTATCGAATATTATTAAATAAAAATAAATACTTTTTTATAAAATTTAAACCATTTTTTTAATTATTAAATAACGAATAAAAAAAATTTAAAAAATATAAAATTTAATTTTAAAATTATAAATTTTTTAAAAAACATTAAAAATAATTAAAATATTTTTATTAAAATTTTTTAATATTAAATCGATTAACGTAAAATGATTTTTAACTTATTTATTAACGTTATAAATTTAATAATATTAATAAATTTTTAATTATAAAAAGTTATTTAAATCGTTATAATAAATTTTATTAAAGATTATATCTTTAAAAATATATTAAAAAGAAATTATATTTATAAAAAAAATATCGAAAATTATTTATAAAAAAATTAATTAAATGCTTTTTTGTAAAATTTTAAAAGTAATACGAAAACCGTTTACGGTTATTTTTATAAATCGATTAAAGATATTATTAAAAAGGTTTTTTTATTAAAGAAAAACGTTAATGATTTTATAATTAAAAAAAAGTATAAAATTAAAAATTAAAAAAAAATTAAAAAGTTTTATTAAATAAACTTAAAAGTAAAAGAATTAAAAAACGATTATATTAATTTTAATCTTTTTATAAAAGATTAAATAAAACTTTTTAAAGCGATGTTTTTATTAAAGAAACTTAAATAAACCGTTAAAAAAATACTTTTTATTAATTATAATTATAATAATAAATTTATTTTAAAATAATAAATAATTTTTTTAACTTTATTAAAAGTTTAAATAAAATTTAAAAAACGAATATACTTTATTAAAGATAAACTTTTATTTATTTTCGTTAAATTAAATTTAAAAAGATTATACTTTTAAAAAAACAAAAAAGAAAAAGATAACTTATAAAATAACGTTTTTTATATTTAAAGACTTAATTTATAACTTTTTTATTTTTAAATAAAACATTAAAACTTTACTTAAAAAAGTATTAAGAAAAATTTATAAAAGAATAACGTAGTTTAATAAAAATAATAAAGATATTAAAAGAATAAAGTTTAAGGTTAATTTTAAAAATAAAATAAATAAAATTTAATTTACGATTATATAAAACTTAATTTAATTTAATAATAAAAGTATTTGCTTTATAACGAACATTAAACTTTATTATAAAAACGAAACGTTTTTATTTTTTTTCGTAAAAAGTATATATTAAAAATGATTTTTTTTATAAATGATAAATCGGCATTAAAGCTTTAAAATTAAACGTTATATTTTTTTCTTTTGCTAGTTATTTTTTAAACGTTTTTTTAAATAATATAACTTTTTATATAATTATAAACTTTATTTAATAAGTTTTACAAATTTATTTATTTATATATAAATTTTATTAATATATTAAATTTTTAAAAATAATAAATTTATTTATTATTAAAATTAATTAATTATATATTTTATAATTAATTAATAATTATTTAATAATATAATTTAATAATTTAAATTTAATATAAAATAATTTTTAATTAAAATTATAAATTATAATAAAAAATATAAAAAATAATAATTATATAAAAATAACTTATAAATTTAAAACTTTAATTATTTAAAGATTTCTTTAAAATTAATATAATTAAATAATAATTAATAAGTTTATAAATAATTAATAAAAGTTAAATTTATATAATTAAATAATTAAATCGATATAAAATCGTTTAATATAAATAATTTTAAATATAATAATTCGTAATTAATGTTTTTATTATAAAAGAATTAAAAATATAATTACTTTTATAAAACCTTAAACATTATATATAATTAAAAGTGCGTATTATAATTAATTACTTAATATTATATTTAATATTTAACTTAATCTTTATAATTATTAAAAAATTACATTTAACTTTACGCGTTAAAATAACTTTTTATATTATTTATTAAAGGCGTTTATATATTTTAATCGCAAAGTAATATAATAAAAAAAAAATAAAGCATTTTACGAGTTTACGTTATACTTTATTTTATATATTAAGCTTTTTTCGGTTAATTATATTTTACGTATTTATTAAATTTAATATAAAAAAATACTTATAAATTTTAAATATTAATCGAAAAAAGCTTAATATAATTTAATAAATTTCAACTCTTTATATATTAAAAACGACGTTTTTTTATATAAATTAATTTTTACTTTTATAACGTTTTTATTAATATTTAATTAATAAAAGTACGTATTAAAAAAGTAATTAAATTATTAAATTTAAAATTAAATAACGATTATAAATATACATATATTTTTATTATATCTTTAATTAAAAATAATCATTATAAAATTAAAGTTTAAAAAGCTTTATATATTAAAATTATTTTATTTAAATTTCTTTATAATTAACATATTATTAATATAATTTTAATTATTTCGAAAAAAATTATTTAAAAGTAATATTATATAATAAAAGCTTAAAGCGTTATAATTTTAATAATGTAATAAGTAATTATAATATATTAAAAAAAACGTTTAAATTAAATTACATAAGTTATTTATTTAAACGATTATTTAATTCGTATATTATTATTATTACTTTATTTATTTTAAAAAAAGTCGTTTAAAAGTAATATTATATAAAAAAAGTTTAAAGCGTTATAATTTTTTTAATTTAAATAATAATAATAATATACGGATTAAATAATCGTTTAAATAAATGGTTTACGTAACTTAATTCGAATTTATAAATTTATAAATTACTTTATAAATTTATAAGTTATTTTATAAGTTTAAAAGTTTATAAGTTTATAAGTTTATAAGTTTATAAATTTATAAATTTATAAGGTTACTTTATAAATTTAAACATTTTCTTTAATCGTATATTATTATTATTATTTTAATTAAAAAAATTATAATATTTAAAACTTTTATTATATTAAATTATACTTATACGATTCTTTTACAAATAATTAAAGCGGTAATAATAATATGCATGTAAAAAGCGTGTCGAAACGCGTTTATAAAGTGATTTTTATAAAGTAATTTATATAAAGTAATTTATCGGTTTTAATTCGTACGGTTATATTTTAACTTTAAAAGAATTTTAAAAATCTTTATTAATATATTAACTTATAATATACTTTTAATTAAATTTTTATATTTATCGAATATATTTTTAATTTATTATAAATTATTTTATAATAAATCGTAATATTTATTAATATATAAAACCGCTTTTTTTATTAAATTAATTTAAGTTTTTATAATTCGCAAAAAGTTTTAAAGATTTAATTAATTAAAACTTAATGCATTAACGTAATATAAAATATATATACGGCGGCTTAAGATTTAAAACAAATTGTATTTAATTATTTAACTTTTTTTCGAATTATTAATATTTATTTAATTTTATTATAATAATTTAATTTTTTAAATTTAAATCTTTAATTAACGATTCGATTATTAATTCGCGATTTTCTTTAATATATATAATTTCTTTAATAATTTATAAAGAATTTTATATAATATCGAATAATTTGCGAATTTTATTATATAAATATTAATAATTTATATTAAAATTTTAAATTAATTTATAATATTAAAATTAAAGCGTAAAATTTAAAATAATTCGAAATTAATTAAATTTTCGAATTTATAAATTATAATTTAACAATTAAACTTTTAAATTATAATTAACTTTATTCGATTTTTAAAATTACTTTTAAAATAAATAAAATAATAAAATATAAAATTTAATAAAACATTATTATTTTTAAAAAAGATTTAATTAAAATTAAAGTTTAATTAACGTTTTAAGCTTTAAAAAATAAATAATTTCGAAATATTAAAGCCGTTATAAAAGCTTATAACGTACTTTATTATAAGCTTTTTAATCGTTTAAAAAGTTATTAATTTATAAATTAAAATAATAATTATTATAAAATATTTAATAAAGTTTAAAATATAATTTTTTACGTTATTATTTAACGTTTAATTTTAAATAATAATTATATTAATTTATATCCTTTATAATATATAATTAATTAAATTTTTAAATAAATTTATTTCTTTAACGTTATATTATATTAAATTAAATATAAATAAACGAAAAAATATTTAATTAAATATCGTTATTTATTTAAACGTATACGAATTTAATTATAAAACTTTTAACGTAAAATAATAAATAATCGTATTAATTTTAAAAAGTAATTCGAAAAGCTTTATTATTATTTAAAAAAATACGATATTAAATAAAAGAATTTATAAAATATAAACGAAATCGAATTTCGAATTAATTATATCGAAAAATATTAAATATAAACGTATTATAAACTTAAAAAATTAAAAATTATTAATTTTGATTCGAACATATTAATAATTATTATCGAATTAATATTAATTATAAATAAAATTATTTTTATTTTAATAATATTATTTAAATTTAATATATTTAAAAAGTTTAATAATAATAACTTTAACGATAATATTATTTTCGTAATAATTAAAAATAAATAACTTAATAATGTTATTATTTTTAAATAACTTAAATACTTTAAATATTATATTTAATTTAAAAACTTTAAATAAAAACGTTTATTATTAATTAATAATTATAATAATTATGAAATTATCGAATTTTAAAAATAAATAAAAAATTATAATATTATCGTTTTTTCTTTATTTAAATATATAACGAATAAATTATAATCGTTAAACGTAAAAATGTTTTAAGTTTATAAAAGTTATTATTAATATTAAGTTTAATACGTTATCGAAAAAAGTATAATAAATTATAAAAAAAATAATTTTTTAATAAAGTTTTAATTTATTAAATAACGTATTTTTAAAGTAATAATAATTTAAAATGCTTAAAAAAAAGTTAATATATATTTTTAAAATTTTAAAAAAGTTTTCGATATAATTATAAATTTAATATTTTTTATTATTAATAAAGATATATTAAAAAATAAACTTAAATATATTTCTTTTATAAATAACGATTTAAATAATAAATCGTAAATATTTAAAAATAAAAGCGTTAAGTTAATAAATAATAACATTTATAACTTTTTAAATAACGCTTTTATTAAAAAGAAAAATCTTATTTTTTAATTTATTATACTTTTTTAACTTGTTTTATAATTAAAATTTAAAATATTTTCGATAAAGATTAATAAAATTAAAAAATATTTATAATATATATTATTACGCTTAAAAAGTTATAAGCTTTTAAAAATATTATTAATTTTTATTATTAAGCGAGTTTAATAAAATAAAAGAAAGTTATTATTATTATAATAATTAATAGCTTAAAATTCGATAATAAACTTCGTTATTTACGAAATAAAATTATTAAACGTAAAAAACGAAAAAAAAAAATTTAAATTTTTAATAAATATAATTTTTTACGTATAAATAATTTACGACTTTAAATAATAAATAATAATAATCGTAAACGTATTTTTTAAAAATAAGAAAATCTTTAACTTTAAAAAAAATTAAAAAATAAATAAAATAAATACGTAAATAATTAAAATATATAAACTTTAATATAAAAAAGTTAACTTTTAAAGTTAAATTTACTTATTAATTAAATAATAACGAAAAAGTAAATAAATATAAAAAGTTATTTAAAAATATTTTATAATTATATATTTTTTATATAATTTAAAAAGAAATGCGCTTTATTTTATAATATTTAATACTTTTTAAATAAAAAAAAACTTTATATAATTATTAATTTAAATTTTAAAGGTAATAATTTTATTATAATTAACTTCGTTTAAAATATAAAGGAAAAGTTAATAATAACGTTTAAAAAAATATTTAATAAATATTTATAAATTTTTTATAATCGAAATATATTCGTTTAAATATTTAAATTATTATTTAATTTTAAATTAATTAAAAAGATTTATAAATAATAAAAAATTACTTTAAAAGATATAATAATTAAATAACGAAAAACTTTAAAAGTAAAAAAGAAAAGTACTTTTTAAATAAAAGTTATCGTAATTAATAATTTTTATAATTTAAATATTATTAATAATATTAAAAATAAAACAAATTAATAATTTTAATAATTTAAAAAGTATTAAAAATAAAGAAATTAATAATTTAAAAAATGTTAATAATATTAATAATAAAGAAATTAATAAATTCGAAAAAAAACTTTAAAAAAACGTTAATTTTAAATTTAAAAAAGAAATAATTAAATATTTATTTAAATAAAAAAAAGTTATAATAATAATTTTATTTAATGAAATTTATAATTAAAAAGTTAATTCGAAATTATAATAATTAATTTAAAATATAATTTATTTTATATAATTAAATAAGTAATATTACTTATACGTTTATATAAATTAAATATAACGCGAAATATAAAAAATCGCGAATTAATAATTAAATCGTTAATTAAAGATTTAAGTTTAAAGAACCGAATTATTATAATAAAATTAAATAAATAATTAAAAATAACGATAAAAATAATATTTCGTTTATTTTTAAGGATTTTAATACGTTAAGTAATAATACTTTTATTAACATTTTTATATTTATAATATGCGTTATTATAACTTGCTTTAAATCTTAAGTTATCGTATATATATTTTATATTACGTTAATGCGTTATTTTTTAATTAATTAAATTTTTAAAATCGATGTAAAGTTATAATAACTTAAGTTCTTTTAATAATTTTTCGCTTTTTATATATTATAAATATTACATTTTAAAATAAAATAATTCGTAATAAATTTAAAATAAACTCGATAAGTTTAACGTTTTATATACGTTAAATTTATAAGTTAATATATAAATTAAAATTTTCGTTATTTTTTTAATTTTAAAATAAAATCGTACGAATTAAAACCGATAAATTACTTTATAAGAATTACTTTATAAAAATTACTTTATAAACGCGTTTTAATACGCTTTTTATATATATATTATTATTATTACTTTAATTATTATAAAAGAGTTATATACGTATAATTTATTATAATAAAAGCTTCGAGCATTATAATTTTTTTAATTAAAATAATAATAATAATATATAATTAAAAAGAACTTTTAAATTTATAAAATAACTTATAAACTTTTAAATTTTTAAATCTTTAAACTTTTAAACTTATAACTTTATAAAATAACTTATAAAATAACTTATAAATTTATTACTTTATAAACTTATAAACTTATAATTTATAAACTTATAACTTTATAAAATAATTTATAAACTTATTATTTTATAAACTTATAAATTTATAACTTTATAAAGTAATTTATAAACTTATAAACTTATAAATTTAAATTAAATTATATAAGTTATTTATTTAAATAATTATTTAATTCGTATATTATTATTATTATTTTAATTAAAAAAATTATAACGCTTTAAGCTTTTTTTATATAATATTATTTTTAAATAATTTTTTTCGAAATAATTAAAATAATAATAATAATATACGAATTAAATAATCGTTTAAATAAATAACTTATATAAGCTTATTTAAACGTTTTTTTTTTCGATATATTATAATTATTTATTACATCGTTAAAATTATAACGCTTCGGGTTTTTATTATATAATATTACTTTTAAATAACTTTTTTTAAAATAATTAAAATTATATTAATAATATATTAATTATAAAAATATTCGAATAAAATAATCTTAATATATAAAGCTTTTTAAACTTTAATTTTATAATTATTATTTTTAATTAAAGTTATAATAAAAATATATATATATTTATAATCGTTATTTAATTTTAAATTTAATAACTTAATTACTTTTTTAATATGTATTTTTATTAATTAATTATTAATAAAAACGTTATAAAGGTAAAAATCGATTTATATAAGAAAAACGTCGTTTTTAACATGTAAAAGGCCGAAATTCACCAAATTAAATCAAGCTCTTCTCGGTTGGGATTTGGGATTTGTGGGTATTTTTCTGTATTAGGCTTAGTAGGTACGTAAGATATAACCAGCCGAGAAAGGCCTGATGTATAAGGTAAATTATAACCTCGCTCGGTGTCGGCTTAGTATTTCACTCCCTACGGGCATTGTTGTGGCTTATGCCGCTTCTGATACGACTAGTCAGCGCTTGCTTCTGTCTGCAGCGCGAAGGCTTAGTTTTGGCGGTCACGTCGTCGGCGTGCAATAATCTGTGCCATGATTTTGAGATCTACTGTCTGTAATCTGACTGGAACTTCATGCTGTTTTCAGGCCCTCCGCCGCTGTCTTGCAATTCTATCAACACTACGGACATTCCTTGAGAAATCATCTGCTTGTTCTCGGTCGAGCTTCTATGCTCCATGGCTTGGATGGCCCTCCGCATCCAATATGTCTAGCTGGTATACCACCTGAACGTTATTATCATGGTACATGAGGCCAGGCTGGCAAGTAACGTAATCCACTTCACCAACCGGCCTTGCCTCAGATCTCAAGCCGCCGTATGTATATTTTGTACCACGCTAATGCACCAAGTTTTAGCCAATCAAATCTTCAGGATTTTTCGCGAGCTACGGCGGCTTAAGCTTACTTAATGATTTTTATTTTTTAAAATGTTATAAAATAATATATTATAATATAAAATAATTTATAATAAATTTAAAATAAATTTAATAAATTTTAAATTTTAAAGATATTAAGTTTATAAATTAATATATAAAGCTTTTATTATATTAAATTATATTTATATAACTTTTTTATAAATAATTAAAATAATAATAATAATAATAATAATAATATATAATTAAAAAAAACTTTAAATTTTTAAATTTTTAAATTTTTAAATTTATAAAATAATTTATAAATTTAAAATAATTATTTAATTTATATATTATTATTATTATTTTAATTAAAAAAATTATAACGTTTTAATTTTTTTTATAATATTATTTTTAAACGATTCTTTTTAAAATAATTAAAATAATAATAATAATATATAAATTAAATAATTATTTAAATAAATAATTTACGTAAATTTATTTAAACGTTTTTTTTTATATATTATAATTATTTATTATATCGTTAAAATTATAACGTTTTAAGTTTTTATAAAATAATTAAAATTAAATTAATAATATATTAATTATAAAAACGTTTTAATAAAATATTTTAATATTTATAAATTTATTAAAAACGATTTTTTTATAAATAATAAATTAACGTTAAAACTTTATAATTAAATATTATATTTTTTTTAATTATTTTTAAACGTTTTTTTAAATAATATAACTTTTTATATAATTATAAATTTCGTATAATATTTAATAATATTTTTTTAATTATTTATTATATTATTTTTATTATTAAATAATTCTTTTAAAAGGAAAAAAACGTTTAAATTTTATTTAATATTTAATTTAAAACTTTTTTTTTAATTATAATTTATTTATTTATTTATTTAAAAGATTTTTTATAAATTTATTTATAAAATTTTAAATTTTAAATTTATTTTATTATTATAATTTTTTATATATAATATATATATTTTTAATTTATTTATGAAAATAATTTAATTTATATAATTTTTTATTATTATTATAATTTATAACTTTATTTAAAAATATTAAAATATTTTATTATTAAAAATTTTTTTTTATTTATATATTTTTTATTACGAATTCTTTTTATAAATTTATATAATAATATTAAATTTTATAATAAATTATTTAATTTTATAATTATTTAATCGTTAAATATAATAAATTTAAAATGCTTTTTTTACGATTTATTTTTAAAATTAAATAAATAATTATTAAAAATTTATATAAATTTATTTTATAATATATAAATTTATAAATATTAAATTTTAAATTAATTAATTTTTAAAAAAAAATAATTTACGAAATAATTTTATTTTTAATTTAAAGATTTATTAAAAACATTAATTATTTTATATATAAAAATAATTAATTTATATAAAAAATCTTTTTTATAAAAGATTTTATTTAAATTTATTTAATATTAATCGTAAAAAAAACGTAATAATAAACGTTATTAAACGATTTTATTTTTAAAAAATTAAATTATTAATTTCTTTTAAAACGTAAAGTCTTTTTTTTATTTTCTTTTTAATAAATTCGCGAAAATTAAATTTATTAAAAACCTTTTTTTTATTTTTCGTTTTACGATTCGTTAAAAATTTATAATTTAAAAACGTATTTTTTTTTATTATTTTTAAACCGGTTATATTAAAATAATTAAGTTTATTTTAAGTAAAAAAAAGTTTTAATTTATAATTTCTTTAACGTTTTTTTATAATTAATATATATAATTTCTTTTTTATATAACTTTTTATTAAAACGAAATTTAATTTTTTAAATAAAAAATATTTTTTTATTATAACTTTAATTATTTTTTAAAATAATTAAAAAAAATTTAAATTTAATAAAAGAATTTATTATAAATATTTTTAATAATAACGTTATTAAAAGATTTATTATTTTTGTTATAATAACTTTTAAATTTTTTAATAAAAGTTAAAATCGAAAATTTATTATTTATAAATAAAGAATTTAATAAATTAATTATTTAAATTTAAATTTAAATTTATTTTTTAACGATAACGATTATATTTAAATTAAATTTAATATTTATTAAAAAAATATTCTTTTTTTATAAATTTTATATATAAATATATATTTAATTTTATTTAATTTAAAATTTTCGTTAAAAATCTTTTATAATCTTTTTATAATAACGTTTAAAATTAATAAATAATAAAATTAATAAATAATAAAATTAAATATAAATATTAAAATATTTTTATTAAATAATTTTAAAAAGTCTTTTAAAAAGATTATTAAACGATTTAAAATTATAAAATTTAATGTTTTTAAACTTTTAAAAAACGATAAATTTAAATTAAATTATATTTATATAAATATATTTATTAAAAATTAAATCGTTAAATATATTCGTTATTATTAAATAATTAATCTTTTTTTATATTATAATAATTCTTTCTTTATTTAATTTTCTTTTATATTTAATTTTAAATTTTTATATTTTAATTTAATAAAAATATATATTTTAATAATTACTTTATTTATTTTAAAAAAAAAGTTTAAATTTATTAAAATATAATTTTAATTAAATTAAAAATTCTTTTTTTTAATTTAATTTTTAAAAGTTTAAATACGTTTTTATTAATTAACGTTTATTAAATAAACGTATTAATATTATTAATTGTTTAATATTATTTACTTTAATTATATATATATATAAATTAATTAAAAAATATAAATTTTACGATTAAAATTATAACGAAAATAATTCGTTTTAAATTAATCGTTAAAGTTAAAAAATTCGTTTTAAATATTAGCTTTTTTAAAAGAAATTAAAATTTAAACGTTAATAAATAATTTGGTTTATATTTCTTTTTATATAAAAGTTAATATTATAATTAATTTAATAATATAAAAAGATTTCGTAAAATCTTTTAAATTAATTATCGTAAAGATTTTCGAAATAAATAAAATAATTTATATTATAAACGTTTTATAAAACGTTATTTTAATCGAAATTTTTAACGTTTTAATTAATAAATTCGTATTAATTATAAAAATTAATTTTTTTTTTAAAATAAATAATATATATTTATTAATAAATAAAATAAAATTAATATTAAAAAATAATTTATTATTAATAATTATTTTTTTAAAAAGAAATTATATAAAACGAAAAAAATATTTATTATTATAAAAAATTCGTAAAAGATTAAAATAAATTTATTTATTTTATCGTATTTATTAATATTAATATTTTTCGTTTAATTTCTTTATAAAAAAAAATTTAAAAAAAAATATAAATTAATATTTTTTTTAAAAAATATTTATATAAATTATATATATTAAAGTTTATATTAAAATATATTTTTTTGTTTTAATTATTAAAATAAATTTATAAAAACCTTTTAACGTAAAAATAATAATTTTTTTTTCGATATTTATTAAAAACGTTTCGAAAAATATTAAATAATAATTTTTATTTTTAATAAAAGTTATTTATATTTCGCTTTTCTTTTAATAAAAAATATTTAAAAAAATAAAGTATTTTTAAATTTTATCGAAAAGAAAAATAATTAAATAAATAATAATGTTTTATTTATTTTAAACTTATATTAAATTTAAATTTATTTAAAAGGTATGTAAATATAATTTTTTTTATTATATATAATAATATAATTATTATTATATATATAAATATAAATGCATTATATATTATTATAAATATAAATTTTAATAATTTAATTCTTTTTTAAAAAGAAAACATATTTAATATTATTATTTTTATAAAATAAAATAATAAAAAAGTTTAACTTATCGTTTTTATTATAATTTAAATAAAAGATTATTTAAAATGTAACTTTTTTTTTAATAATAATTAATTAAATAAAAATAAAATAATAATTATATTTTTTAAAAAATAAATTAAGTTTTTATTTTATAAATAAATTACGATATTAATAAAAATCGTTAATAAAAAGTTTTTAATTAAATTCTTTTTTCTTAAATATAATATAATTATTTTTTTTATAATTATTATATCGATAAAATATATTAATTTTTAAAAGTTTAACGAATTTAATTAAAATTTAATATATTTTTTTTCTTTTTTATAAAACGACGTATTAAATATTATTATAAAAATTAATATTTTAAAATTAATATTTTGTAATAATTATATTAATTTATATATTATAATTTTTAAAAATTTTAAATTTAAAATAATTTAAAATATAAACGAAAATGGTTTTTTAATTATAAATTAAATAAAAATTATTATTATATAAACCTTTTAAAAAAATAAAAAAACGTATTTTAATTTTTTTTAATTTATAATATAAATATTATTAAAAAATTAATATATATTTTAATTATAAAGATTATAACGATAAGAAATATTTATTTAATAATATATTTAATTATTAAAAATTAAAAATCTTTTTTTAATAAAAAAGAATATAAAATAATATTTTAATTAATTTTATAAAATTTTTAAAAAGATTTAAAATATATATTAAAAATAAAATTAATTTTATAATTATGAATTTAAACTTTATAATTAAATTAAAAAAGTTTTTTAAAAAATATAACGTATAACGAATTAAAAAGATTATATTTATATTAAAAAAATAAAAAATAAAATTAATTTTATTAAAAATTAATAACGTTAAAAGATTTATATTAAATATTATTAATTTAATATATAAAATTAAATTTCTTTTAATATAGTTTTTAATAATATATATATATTAAAATAATTAAATTAAATAAAAAAACCTTTTTTAAATATTTAACTTTTATTATTTAACGAATAATAAAAAAAAAGTAAAATTATATTATTATTAATTTTTAAATTTTTAATAATTTAATTATATTAAATATTTATTTTATATTATTATAAAACGATACTTTTTTTATATATATAAAAGAAAGTTTATAATCGTATTTAACGTTATAATATTTCTTTATTAATTTTATTTATAAAGTTTATATAAAAATAAAATAATTATTATATTTTTAAAAGGTTTAAAAATATTTAACGTTTATTTTATAAATTTTAAAAATAATTTAATATTTATTTAACGATTTATAAATTAAACTTTTATTATATATATATTAATAATATTATAATTTTTAATAATATTAAAAAAGAATATTTTTAACTTTAATATAATCTTTAAATATTTTATAAATATACGTTAATAAAATTATTAAACTTTAAAATTAACGATTTCGATATTATTATTATATAAAATAAAATATAAATTATATATAAATTTATATTTCTTTATATTTTAATTAATTTTAAAACGTATTTTAAAATAATAATTTAATGTCGAAAATATATCTTTTAATTTTAATAAAAAATAAAACCTTTATAAAAAAACGAAAATATTAATAATAATAAAAATTAATAATAACTTTTTTAAAATAAATATTATATTAAAAAAAAAATTTATTTAAAAATTAAATTTTATTTTTAAAAAATTAAAAAGTTTTTAATTATTATAAAACGTATTTTTTTAACGAAAATTACTTTATTTATTAAAATTTACGTTAATAAACCTTTTTTAAAATTAATACTTTTTAATAATAAAGTTTCGTTATTATAGTTTTTTATTTTATTATTTTTTAAAAGAATAATTAATTTTTTTAAATAACGTTAAAATTATTATATTTTTTAATAAAGTTTTTATTTTTATAAATAAAAATATAAAAATATAAAATTTATAATAATATATTTAATTTTGTTTTTATATTTAAAATATAATAATTTTTATTAATTATAAAATTATAAAAAGAATTATTAATTAAAATAATTTATATTTCGATAATATAATTAAATATAAACTTTAATTAATAATCATTTTAAAATATTTTAAATAATATAAATTTAACGTTAAATATATTATTAAAACTTTTTACGTTAATTATAAAAAAAACTTAATAAATAAAAAAAATAATATTAAAAATAAACTTAATAATATTATCGAAAATTTTAAATACGTTATATTAAAATCTTTTTTAATTTTAAATATAAAATTAATCGCCGAATAATACGTATTATAAACAAATTACTTTTTAAACATAATAATTATTAATAAAAAATTCTTTAAATTTAACTTAAAAATATAATAAATATAAAGCTTTTCGAATTAAAAAATCGTTTTATTATTTTAAATTTATATTATAAAAAAATCTTTAATATAATTTACGACGTTAAATATTATTTCGGCTTTAAAAAATGTTATACGATTTAAATAACATCGTAATATTTAATTTAATAAAAAAAGTTAAAAATTAAATAAAATATTTTTTTAATTATTAATAAAATTAAATTAATAAATAAAAAAACTTAACTTTTTATATTTTATATAAATAAAACCGTTTTTTTATTATATAATAACGTTAAATTTTATAATAAGTTTTTATAAATCTTTAAGAAAAGAAATTTTTAATTTATATTTAATTACGAAACTTTTTTAAAATTTTATTAATTATTATATATAAATTTATTAAAAAAATTATTTTAATTTTAAAAAATATTATATATATAATTAAAAAATAAATAATAATTTTTAACGTATTTTAATATTATTTAATTAAAAAATATTAAAACGTATAATTTTAAATAAAAATTTAAATTTTATATTTAAATTTTAAAAAAGATTAATTCTTTTATAAAAGATTAAATTAAATATAATTATAATTTATTATGTATAAAAAACGATTAAAATAAAAGAATTAATTAAAAAAGTTAAAATTATTATTTAATATTATATAACAACGTTAAACGAATTTTAAATTTATATAATTCTTTTTAATATATTATAAATAATACGAAATTATTAATTATAAATGAAATATTAAATAAAATAATTTTAAATTTTAAATTATCTTTCGTTTTTTTAATTTTAAAAGTTTTTTATAACTTTTTAACTTATAAAACTTTTCGTAAATTATATTAAAAAAGATTTCGATATTATAAATTTAAAAATAATATATAATATAAAATATATATTATTAAAATTTAATATTAAAAATAAAGTTTATTTTCGTTAATATAAAAAATATAACTTATTTAAAAAATTATTATAAAAATAATTTTAATAAAAAATAAAATTATTAATCGTTATAAGAAAAATAAAAAACTTTTTTTATAAATTTAACTTTTTATAATATTAAATAATTAATTAAATAATTTTCATTATATATTTATATAATATATTTAAAAAAACCATTTTTATAATAAAAAACGTTTTTAATTAAATAAAAGAATTATAATTTATAATATAACGAATAATATTTAAAAATAATTTTAATATAAAACGTAACGAAATTAATTAATAATTATAATAATAAAAAAACTTATTTAAATTAAACTTTTTATAAAAGATTTTTAAAAGATTTAAACTTTTCTTTAAAATATAATAAAAAATACTTTAAACAACTTTAATTTAATTAAAATAATTTTATATATTAATATTTAAGTTTATATTTCAAATATTAATAATAAATAATAAAATAAAAATTACTTTTTATATATTAAAATATTTTTATACGTTTTATTTTTTTTATAATTTTATTTTTTTAATAAAATCTTTACTTTTAAATTTTTTTTTTCTTTTTATTAATTTACGTAATTTAAATATTTTAATATTAAAATTTTCTTTAATTTAATTTCTTTTTTTTTTATATTATTAATTTTTTTTAATTTAAAGATTTACGTTTTTATATTTATTTTTTAATAACTTTTACTTATATAATACATATTATATATAACTTTTAATTTTATTATTATTAAAATAATCGAACTTTTAATTACGAATTTTAATTATAAAAATAACGATATCGTTTTCGAATAATTTCGATTTTTTTTTAATTAATATTTTTAATAAAAAACCTTATTTAATTAACTTTTAAAAAATTAAATTTTTAAAATTAAAACATTATAAACGAAATTATAAACAAAAAATAATAAATAATCGCTTTTTTAATTATTATTTTTCGAATATAAATTACGATTTTATTATTATTTTAAAAAATATTATATATATTTTATTTAAAACGTAAATTTTTAACTTTTGTTTATAAATAATTATAATCTTTATATTAAAAAATATAATTAAAAATAAAAACTTAAATAATTAATAAAACAATTTCGATTTATTAATAATTAAAATCTTTTTATTTAAAAACTTAAAAGCTTTTTAAATTTATAAAAACTTAACGTATAATTTCGAAAGTTAATTTATTAAATTTATAAAAACTTTAAATAACGTTAATGTAAATTAAATAAAAGGTTTAATATATGTTTATATTATCCTTACGTATTAAAAAACCTATTATAATAATAAAAATACTTTTTATAAATCCTTTTTTTTTATTTAAAAAAAAACTTAATAATTAAAAAAAACGCTTTTTTATTAAAGCCGTAAATAAAATTAAAAAAAAAAGTTAAAAATATTAAATAATTAACTTTTATTTTTAATTACGTTTTATATTAATAATATTAACATTTTATCTTATTTATTAAAAATTATTAAATAAAAATAAATACTTTTTTATAAAACTTAAATTATTTTTTAAATTATTAAATAATAAATAATAAACTTTTAAGAAATATAAAATTTAATTTTAAAATCGTAAATCTTTTAAAAAATATTAAAAATAATTAAAATATTTTTATTAAAACTTTTTAATATTAAAAAGATTAACGTAAAATAATTTTTTATTTATTTATTAACATTATAAATTAAATATTATTAATAAAGCTTTAATTATAAAAAGTTATTTAAATTCTTATAATAAATTTCATTAAAAGTTATCTTTTTAAAAATATATTTAAAAAAGATTATATTTATAAAAAAAATATTAAAAATTATTTACGAAAAAATTAATTAAATGCTTTTTTATAAACTTTTAAAAACGATACGAAAATCGTTTATAATTATTTTTATAATTTAATTAAAAATATTATAAAAAAAAGCTTTTTATTAAAAAAACGTTAATCGTTTTATAATTAAAAGAAAACTTAAAATTAAAAATTAAAAAAAAATTAAAGAATTTTATTAAATAAATTTAAAAATTTAAAAATTTAAAAATTAAAAAACGATTATATTATATTTTATTCTTTTATAAAAAGTTAAATAAAACTTTTTAAAACGATATTTTTATTAAAAAACTTAAATAAATTATTAAAAAATACTTTTTATTAATAACGAATTTATTTTATAATAATAAATAATTTTTTTAACTTTATTAAAAATTTAAATAAAATTTAAAAAATAAATATATTTCGTTAAAATTAAACTTTTATTTATTTTCGTTAAATCGAATTTAAAAAAATTATATTTTTAAAAAAACGAAAAAAAAAATTAATTTATAAAATAACGCTTTTTATATTTAAAAATTTAATTTATAACTTTTTTATTTTTAAATAAAAAATCGAAACTTTATTTAAAAAAGTATTAAAAAAGATTTATAAAAAAACCGACGTAATTTAATAAAAATATTAAAAATATTAAAAAAATAAAATTTAAAATTAATTTTAAAAATAAAATAAATAAAAATTAATTTATAATTATATAAAATTTAATTTAATTTAATAACGAAAAAACTTATTTTATAATAAATAATAAACTTTATTATAAAAACGAAACGTTTTTATTTTTTTCGTAAAGAATATATATTAAAAACGCTTTTTTTTATAAATAATAAATTAACGTTAAAGCTTTAAAATTAAACGTTATATTTTTCTTTTTCGTTAATTATTTTTTAAACGTTTTTTTAAATAATATAATTTTTTATATAATTATAAACTTTATTTAATAAAACTTTTAAACTTTAAATTAAAACGAATTATTTCTTTTTAAATTTATAATAATAATATATATTTTTTTAACTTTTTTTAATTTTATATTTAATTATATATTTAATCTTTTAATATATATTTTAATTAATTAATTATTAAAAGTCGTTTAATTTAATAATTAAAAGTTTAATTATTTTTTTTAAAAAAAAAGTTCGAATTTTTTAACGATTATTACTTTTTAATTTATTACTTTTAAAAATTATACTTAAGGTTTTTTTTATAATAAATACTTAACGTTAATAATATAATTTCGATTATTTTTAAAAAAAAAAAGATATAACGTAATTAATAAAATTTTATTAATTATTAAATTTAATGCGTTATATCGTTATTAAATTTAATTTATTTATTTATAAACTTAACTTTTTTAATGTATTATTACGTCGATTTAATTATAATTTAATCGTATAAAAGGTTTTTAAACGATTCGTTATTATTTACTTTAAAGTTTAAGCTTTACGACGATTAATTAAGTAAAATAACTTTTAACGAAATTAATATCGTCGATTTAATAATTTCGCTGCGTTTAAATCGCGAAATAATTAATACTTTAATTTAACGATTTAAACTTTTATTAATTAATAAATAATTATCGTTAATTAATTATAAAAATTAAATTCGTTATCGTAAAAATTAATAAAGTTTAATTAAATTTACGAATTAATAAAAATAAAAATATAATTTTTATTAAAAGATAAAAATAATTATTAATTTAATTTAACGATTTTTATTTTTAAAATTTATTATAATATATATTTTACGATTTAATAACTTAATCGAAACGATTTAATTATAATTTATTTAAAGTTAAAAAAACGTTAAAATTTTAATTATTTAATTTTATTTTATTAAATTATTAAATTATAATTTATTTTATAATTTTTATAATATTTTAATTATAATATTAAATATTAAATTCTTAATACGTAAAATATAATTAAAAATATATCGTATATTTATATTTAAGTTAATATAATTAATATAATAAATTATCGATTTAAAATTAATAATAATAATAATTAATTATTAAATAAAACGTAAAAAAAGATATTTTTAATATTTATAAAATTAAAAATTATTAAATTAAATTAACTTTTTTTTCGTTAATATTAAAAGTTTATAATTATATTTTTATATTAAATTTAATAAATATATAAAATATAATTAAAAATAAAAACTTAATATATAAAATAATAATCGATTATATAAATTATAATAAACGTTAATAATTACTTTATATAATATATTATATTTATTATATAAATATTTAAAATTTAATAAAAATTAAATTAAAATTAAATATAAATTATTTATTATAAAATTATTTATTATAAAAATATTCGTTATAAAATATTCGTTATTAATTTTATAAATTATTTAAATATTTAAATATTTTAAAACTTAACGATTATTTTTTCGTATAATTATAAATTATAATAATATTTATAAATTATATATTAATATTTTATATATAAATATATATTAATTATTAAAAACGAATTTTTAAATTATATTTAATAATTAATAATTATAACTTCGATACATTATGTTATAAATTACGTAATATATAAAAATCCCATATTAATTACATTATAAGCTTGATAACTACCATTTGGTTACCACGGCGTTGCAATGGTAGCGTTACTTGCCAGCCTGCATGAGGCTCGATATTCCTCCTTCAGCAAGGCGGCGACAACTGAGGCCAAGATTGCAGAGGCTTTCAGTAAAGGGGCTTGCGCAGGGGAGGCTGCCGGCGCGGGAAGCCAGACTCTGATCTTCTTTCGCCACATAACACATTGTAAGGAATCACTTCGGGTAGACTTATGTGTCACATACCACAATCATATTAAAGAGGGCAGGGAATATCTTCAGAAGATGAAGCGCCGAAATGCAGTCGGGTCACTGGAGAATACGTAGCTGTAGGTGAAAATGCCAGTGGAACATATGAGAGGCTATAAGGGAGTTCAGTTATTGAGTGAATTGAATTCAAGTTATTCAAGATAACTACTCAAGTAATCCTGTATAAACGATTTCCCTAACTGGTTCTGTAAATTTTACCGCATGGTATCGATCCCACTTGCATATGCCAACTCGTTTAGCTTGGCTTCTATCACTGGGTGGGTGTAGGAGAAGCAAGCCGTAGATATGTAATGACACGCCCCCAAGCTCGAGCACAGAAATAGCGTCTTCTCCGAACTCTTCCAAGGTGGTATCAATGAGGGTAAAAGTAGCCTCGAAAGGGTCGGCAGTGCGACTGTTATGATTGGTCGGAGCGACAATAATGGCGGGGTGCTCTTTCAGAATGTACTCGTCCAGGACGACATCGATATGATAATCCGTGGGTGATAACCCTGTCTCATATAAACATGTCACCCAGTGCCGCTTTAGATCTTTGAGAAAGCATAGAGTGCCCTCAACTTTCGCAGGCCCCGTTGACATGCCGATAATCGAACAAGAGTCGACGAATTCCTGTTTGTCCCACATGGCGAGGTTATGGGGCACCCTGATATCTCGCGAGATTTCCCAGGATTTTCCACGAGGACGCTCCGGGCCTGTGTGGACGAAAAGTTGCCCCAAGAGAGGTGACTTGGCATTGAGAGCGATGACGAATTCCCTTTCGAGTTCCGAAAGGGAGGGATTATTGCGCTTGAGCACGTTCGGTGAGGCATCGCCAACCTGAATGTCGTATAACGCCATGATGCCGTATATCCTGTCCTCAGCATTTGTGGCGTTTCTGAATTTTGCCGCGGCCCATTGTATATTTGGATTGTTGGCAAGGGTACTTGCCGGGTACCCACTCCGCTTAACGGCTTCGACGATGGAGCCGACAAGGTCCATGTACGAGGGCTCTGTGGATCGCCGGTCGTAGGATTCTAGAGCCGTCCGGATGGTGGAGAAGGTTCTGGCGAGGGTGAACATCTCTGCCTCGGGATTTGCGAGGCCAACGCGATGGTGTACACACTCGGCATCTTGCGACAGAAAGATGGCGTCTTTCCTCAGCATGCCTTCCTGTAGAGTCCAGAGTGAAGAGAACCACGGATCACCCAAAAGGGTATTGATTGACACCTCTAGAGATGATAAAATGGCATGGGGAATCCGGTCGAGGGCATCCCCGTCCTCCTGATGAGCATTGTAAGGCGCTGTATCATCGTATGTGGCAGATGATGAAGCCATCTGAGGTGACTGGCGGAAGGTGCCCCTGCCCTTTTCCAGGGAGGCACCGCAATGCATGATATTATCATAGACGTCCTGCAACCGGGCAGAGGGGAGACTCCAAAGCCACACGTAGACTTCGGATGCATTGGCGAAGATGCCGACCTGTTTGCCGATTTCATCCATCTTCACGTCGTAATTCTCTTGGTCGATACAGACGGCATCGATCCATGCAAAGTCGTAGTCTTGCCCCATCTTGTTGATTACCTTCTTAAAACTCGCGACGGTGAACTTGCCCTCGTCCACCGCCGGTATGGCCCACGTTGTGCCCGATACCGGGATATGAGGACCGCCAGGTGCTGGCCACCGTCCCCACGTGTAGGTGAGGATGCTGTAGTTTGGTTCCCTCTCGTCGTTGGGGCCGTACGTGTTGCCATCCCGCCACTCCACCGAGGTCATCGACGGGATGTGCAGTAATCTCCTCGGCCACTGCGGCTCCACGTCATTCCAGAGGAAGATACTTCGGCCGCGTCTCGCATGCCTAGTTTGAGCCAAGGTCCTCCTTTTGTCACGGGGCATGGTGAGGACGAGGAGTGAATGTAATGACAGATGAAGTCCCCATGAACCGAGCATAACCGTAGTTATTATAATCTGACCAAGCCAATGGTGCTCGGGAACAGGTACCCGAGGGAATTCTCTTTGTATTGGGGGGTCGGAGCTTTTCTATACACAAAGGATTCCTACGGAACTGCACTAATCCTATCAAGGGGAATCCCAGTAACTGGAAGTTCATAGGCGAATTGATACATCAAGCTCCCTTAAACATCGTAATCAAGCTAATAGATCTGCATCGAATTATTTCGACCGGGCTCGACCTCTACGGAACATGCCTATACCCAATAACCAGATCGATTGTCAACACTGATGTGTTTTTCGCGGGCTATGCCCCCGACTAAGAGGGGTAAGAATTGAGCTACCTGCAGGCATTACACATGGAATGCAGTAGGTCGCACCATACTGCATCGACGACTAGCATATTGGACAGTGGGGCGAGTTCTATATGGCCACTGAACCTATTTGAATATGCGTGCAAGCACCGCCTGGATGCCTTATCACCCCATCCTATTACTCGGCATACCGTCGGCATCTCCCCATATCCGCAACAGCTTCGTGCAATAAAGCTAATGGGTATTGTCCAGAACTAATTCAAATTCGGGTGGCTTCGTACCTACACGCCCTTGGTGCAAGAACCGAAATCAAGGTGAATCCACCTTATATGTTCTAGAGGTAGGATTCGCAGCGACCATTTTACAATTCAAAAGCTAAATGTGTAGAACATCTGTCGCAGCAGCATATATAGCGTTATTGCCACTGGAGCAATAACGGTTCCGTTTTTGCGATAACATCACTTGCTATCGAAAGAGTCGAAATGAACCGCGAGCCAGACCACTTAGCTCTTGGGATATCAGATCCGGCCGTTCAGATTTTGGCTAACCTAGAACGGTGGCATGAACATTTCGAGGCCTCGCAACAACCAAGTCTTCAGGCCTCATATAAATATAGCCCGGAATATGATGACGTATGGGCTATTTCCTGGTCCGCGTACGATGCCTTGATAGACCAACAGCGGGGTTCTAACCGCCTTCCTTGGCAGCAGAGCATTGAAGACTTCAGAAATGATGAAATTTCGCGGCGTGCCGAGCTATATCAGCCGATGAAAGACAATCTCTGGAATATCTGTCCCCTTTCTGTGCATTTAGATAGATATACGGGTGTGCATTCGCAAGACAGGCTTTACACTTGGAAAGCTACTTGGACGAATTGGCACCGATTCCGGGACACATACAACCAAACCATCCAAAGCGGGGCAGGGGAATATGCCAATAAACCCTTTAGGCATTGTCTCTCGGATACGCAGTTGTCTTCTTACAAAATTCTGGAAGATTGGTGGTGTTCACACTATGCCCCCCCAAAATTCGCTAGCTCTGCTAGGATGTTCATTCAAGATCGTCTGGAACTAGTTGACTTACTTCCTATCGCCTCGCTTAGTTCTTCATCGTCTAATATGGTGGCTCACTCTCTTTACCATTCTTATTGCTTCTTACTGTTCATTCGAGAATTCAATCCACAGGGGTGGGAGCCATATATAAGCTACGATTACCTGTTTCATCTCCAACAATTACGCCATGATGCTATACTACACGCGATATCTCAAAGACTCGCCTATACTACTCTCTATCCTGACAGGCTTCAGTGTGCAGCCTTATATCCCAGAATCTGCTGGAATAATACCACGTGGAACGTTCTCAGAAATAAACAGACGCCTACATACCTTTGGGACACTATAGCCCGAGCGACATTAACAGTACCCGCTTGTTTTTCTCACGAATACACTTGCATAAGTCATACTTGGGGCCGATGGAGACTTGCTTCCTCTGCAACATTACCTGGCGTCCCATGGAATGTTCCAGAGAATAGCCTTTATGATGTGCGAGATCTACCGCGCTTATTAGGGCAGTTGGGAATACGGTACATCTGGTTTGATTTGTTTTGTATACCTCAAGATAATCCTGCATTGAGAGACTTTGAAATATCCAGGCAAACTATTATTTTTCAAGGATCCGCTGCTTGTATCGCCTGGCTTCACGATGTGGACTCATGGACTGGTGTTCAAGCCGCTATGGATTGGATGGGGGTCAAGTACTTTTCAAATACTACAAAGTTTACGGCCGAGCTTTCTGTCGGGAAAGAATCGTTAAGTCGTGCTTCGGAAGCAGCGGACAGGCACGTGGAGTTAATGCCTTTGCCAGCAATAATCTCAGCCGAGGTTGCGGATGCCAACAACGCTCGGACTCTCCCGTTGCCTATTAGTTGGTTCTCTTCATTGTGGACGCTTCAAGAGGCCGTGCTGTGCCCAAATCTGGAATTGTATTCTAAAAACTGGGCTCGCCTGGAGGATAGGGCAGGGTATGCCGTAACTCTTTCGGCATTAATGGCGATGTTGCATAAGGCATTGTCATATATCACGTCAAATGGGCCCGCAGAAGCGTCGATTTCCGACCCGGAGGATTACTCGCACGCACTAATGGTTAAAGGTAGGGGCATAGGGTATGGCGATATGTCTATACCCCTGGGGGCCTCGAACCTTGTTCACTTAATGACACTGACTGGATTGCCCACGATATTACTCGGTCGTTCTCCTTCGAGGATCTTCATCAATGCTAACATCAGGCAATGTACTGGTAGTCGTGCCCCAGCCATTATGTCAGCCATTGGGGTGACGGATTGGTATTCAAGGCGACTAGATAGGAAAGAGCCGGGCCGATTGCGGAGAGATAATCTCGTCTATGGAATGTACCCTCTAGAATTTTTGGAAGAAACATTTCAAAAATACGGTGCTTTGTTCTTAGACGGGCAGTGGTATGAAAAGAAACGCGTGTCGACTTGGGGGCTGATTCGGCGGAAGGTCGCCGGAAGTATGATGCCTTTTACCCGAGAGGTAGGATGGTTCACTGATAGAACAATTCAACCAGAAGGTGTGAGAATCGAATCTGTTGACGACCCGTCGATCGCTTCCTGGAAAATCAGAGCTGACGGCACCCTCAAAGTACGTTTTGCGGGAATATTAGCTTGTAGTAAAGACACCAATATCACCAGAGAAGCAGTCTTGGCATGGATGGATCACGATGGGAGACATACGGCTCACACACTACGCCTAGGAGAAAAGCTAGGCGAGATTGCTGGGGAAAATGGCATTTTGTATGCTGTTATGCTCTACAAAGATCACTACAGGCAATATGGTGTTCTTCTCCATGGGCCGCGCACTACGGTACTTGGGCGGCGGTACCTTTTGAAAATCGGTCGTATCATCACATATGAGCCAGCAAAGATCCCTTTATGCTCCAAAGTAAGGTGGGTGATTTTATAATACAACATCCACTCGGTTCTATAATATAAAGGGGTTGTAATTTTGTAACATGTAAAATTTAATGTTTTTTTTTTATATTCTGAGATTATAAACTAAATTAAGTAAATTAAATTTAAAAGTAAATTTAAAATAAATCAAAATAAAAAAGACCGTCGCAATTTGTTAAAGTTATTTATTAAAAAACGCATATATATTAAAAGCAGGTTTCCAATGGTTGCATCGTGTCTTTTAAGCATCACGTTTTTAAATACTTTATACTACGAAGTTTACTCTACACACAGATCACCAAGCATCATCGCCGTCCAAGGCAACCTCCCTTTATATCCTTCTTCACATCCAAGCTTTAAAGACGAGTTATTTCCTACCAAAAAGGAATACAACTTAAAATCCAATCCAATCCAATCCAATCTAACCTCACCTAATCCATTTAGGAAGAAGCCTTGTCCAGGTTGCCGTCGAAGGTATCGTCCTTGAAGGGCACGGTGGCGCAGCCGAAGTCGGCGGCGGCCAGGCCGTCGCGCGCGGCCTGGGGGATGGCGTCCCAGTCGACGAGGGCGAGGTTACGGCCGAAGGTGTCGGTGAACTGGAGCTCGTGGTTAGTGGGGAAGTTAATGAAGTACTCGACCTTCGGGCCATCGCCTATGCGTTAAGGCGCGTCGGTCTTGTACTCGCCGTGGCCCGAGGCGGCGGCGTTCACGAGGCTGGCGCCGCTGTCCGCCGTCGGGCTGTCCGCGAACACCACCACGTTCTCCCAATCGTGCCGGTACAAGCCCGTCGACACCCCGTCGGTCGGCATGTCCTTGGGCATGTACCACGCGTAGATGATCGCCAGCTTCCCGTCGCTGCGCTCGTTCGCCCGCACGTACGTCTGCCCCATGGACTCGTCATTGCACCCGCCCGTCGAGCTGCCCGTGTCTTGAAGGCCACCGCTAAGCAAAGCAAAAAGAAAGAAAATTGTCAATTATTCATATATGATGGATTTTGCCGACCCGCTCACCCAAACGCGTACACGCCGGACGTTTTACCTGGTGTTTTTATCGGCGTCAACGGCCGGATAAGACTAGCAGCCGTAAGCGATGTGAAAAAACGGCTTGAGTTTTGTGATAGCGTTTCCGATGGCGCCGGTATGCACCATCTCCGCGAACGGCGTAACAGCGTCATGGGCGATGACTTCGTAAGGCTGGAAGAAGGGAGCCATTGGAGACTCCATGGGGTACACGGACACCTGGCTGGGAGCGGTAGCGAGAGTGAGGGTTGAGTTCATCTGCATGTTGGCGGTGTTATTGTGATTATTATAACAAAGATAGAGATTGAAGAGTTTAATTGGCGAATGTAAGGTTCATATTAAGCATTTACCGATTCGTTTTCTTTAATTAATGAATAATTAATGGTTTTTTTTCCGATTTATTAATTAATTAATGGTTTATTTTTTATTTATAATTAAACATTTTTTTAATTTTATTAATAATTAATACGTAATTAATTATAAATTTAAAAAATTATATTTAATTATATATTATTTATTAATAAAATTAAAAAAATAATAAATTATTTTATTATTAAATTATTTATTAATAATTTATTAATAATTAATTTTTAATTAATAATTTTTTTAAATTTTATAAAATAATAAAGAAAATTTTTCGTAAAATTTTTTTAATTTACGTTTTTTTAAAAAATAAATTTAAAATTTAAAATTTATAAATTTAAATTTATTTAATTATATTATTATATTAATTTTTAAATAATAACGTAATTTTAAAATAATAAATATATTATAATAATTAATAAAAAAATTATAAAATAAACTTAAAATTAATATTATTTTAATATTAAAGAAAAATATAAAAGTAAATTTAATAACGCTTTTATATAATGTAAAAAATAAAGAAAATAAAAAAAAATAATATTTAAATTAAAAAAATAATTAATTAATTTAATAATTTTAAATATAATAAATTAAACTTTTATTATTATTATAATTATTATTAATACGTATATTACATCGAAAAATCGATAAAAAAGTTATTTTTTTTAATATATTAATAATTATAAAAAACTTAAAAAAAGCCGTTAAAAATATAAAAAAAATTCTTTATAAATAAATTATAAACGTAAAAGTTTAAAAATTAATTAATTATATAAATATAAAAACTTATGCGTAAATAACGATTACGTAATGTAAAAACGACGATATAATATAAAAGTTAAAGTTAATAATTTTTTCGTAATATAAAAAAATAATAATTATAAAAATAATAATTAAAATAATTAAAGATATTAATATTATATTTAATATTAAAAAAACAATTATAATAAAGGGCTTACGTAACGAATACGTAGTTATTATTTTTAAAATAAATAAAAAATAAATTAATATTATTTTTAATATAATAACGAAATAATTAAATTATATTTATATAATCGTTATTAAAAAAATATTAAACGAAAAATTAAAAAATATATACGTAAGTTTAAACGAATTATTAAAAAAACTTAAACATTATAATAAATTAATAATTAATAAAATAATTTTAAAGTTTTTTAAAAATAATAATATAAACGATATTAATATAATAAAATAATTATATAATAATAATTTTATTTAAAAAGTATAAATTTTTAATTATAAACTTTTTTAAAAAGAAATTATAATACGTTTATATTATAAATATTATAAATATAAATATATTATAAAATATTATTTAAAAAAATTACGATATAATAATTATACGAAAATTATATATTAAAAAAATATTTATTAAAAAAAAACGTTAAATATAAAAAGTATATAAATTATAAAAAGAATTACGTTATATAAAATAATAATTATTTTATAATAAAAGCGTAATAAAGTTAAATATATATATATATATATATATAAACTTAAATAATTTAAAATATATAATAATTTTAAAAACGCGTCGTTAATATAACTTAATAAAATTAAAATCGTTTACGAATTATTAATAATTTTAAAAAAATAATAAACTTTATAAAAAAAATAATTAAAAAAATAATTTTAACTTTATTTATAATTTTATATAAAGTTATAAAAAATTCGAAATATAAAAAATTATTTAATAAATATTACTTTTATAATAAAATAATAACTTTAAATTAAATAATTTTATAAAATTAAAAATTAAAAAATTATATTAAAATATAACGAATAATAAAATTAACGTAAAATTAACGTTAAATAATACGTTAATATATTATAATTAAAAAAAAGTTAAGCTTTATATATATAAATATTACGCCTTTAATATATAAAGGTAAGAAATCGAATATAATTTAATATTAATATTATTAAAAAAATAATTAATATTTAAAATATATATATATAATTAAATTTAAACTTATATTATAAAATTTATTATTTAAATTAATAATATAAACGTTAAAAAAACTTAACGTATTAATTTAAAAACTTTATATAAAATAATTATAAAAATAATATATAATTAAAAACTTTTTATTATAAACTTAATTTAAATAAATTTATAATTTATAATAATATTTAATAAAGTATTTAAATAATATAAATTAAATTATAATTTATAATTTATTAACGTAATTAATATTATAAAAGAATTATAATAACGTTTTTCTTTAATAAAATAAATATAATTAATAATAAATAATAAATTAATAAAAATAAAAATAAAAAAAATATATTAATTTAACGAATTTAATAATTAAAAGAATATAAAGATTTATATAAAATATTTAATAAGAAATTATAACGAATTATAAATATAACGAATATAATAACGTTATAATAAAGAAAAAAAATTAATAACATTATTAAAAAAATTAAAAAAGTATTTAAAAATTATAAAACTTTATTAAAATTAATAACGTAAAATATATATAAAAATACTTATACGTTTTAAAAGCGTATTATAATAATAATTTATACGAAATATTAAAGATATATTATAATAAAAGTTATTAATAATAATAAAAAATTATATAAAAAATACGTTTAATAAACTTTACGTCGTAATAAAACGTAACGTTATTATCGTTAAAATAACTTAAAAACGTAACTTATATAATTTATATTTATAAAAAGAAATATTTATAAAGAAATTCTTTTTAATAATAAACGTTAATTTTTCGAATATAATATATAAAGAAAATACGAAAACTTAATAATATATAAAGCGTTTTTAATATATAAAAACGTTAAAATTAATAAATTAAAAAACGTTATAAAAGAAAATAAAATATAAAAAACCTTTAATAAAAATTTATTATTTATAAGCTTTTTAAAAGTATATAAAAAGTTAATATATAAAATATTAATTATAATAATAAAATAATTATTTATAATAAAATATATATTAATACGATTTTATAACGTTATAATATTAATTATTTTAAAAGAAAAAAAATCGAAAGAAAATTAATTAATATATATAAATTAATTATTTTTTAAACGTAATAAATAAAATAATTAAAAAAATAATAATTTATTTTTTTAAAAATAAATAAATAATAAAAAATATCGTTTAACGAAAATAATAATAAAAATAATAATTAAAAGAATTTATATAATTTAAAAAAATAATAATAAAGCGTTATTATTATAATTAAATATAATAAAAGTTTTTAATAACGTTAATTATAAACGATTATTATATATTATATATAAAAAAATATTTTTAAAATAAATTATTAAATAAATTAAAACCTTTTTAATAAATTAAAAAACAAGTTTATAATTTAATAACGAAACGTTAAAATTCTTTAAAATCTTTTTTTTTATTAATCTTTTTTATTATATATATTTATATTATATAAAACTTTATAAAGTTATTAAGTTTTAATAATAAAGTTTATTAACGATATTATTATTTTAAGAAATAATAATAACGAATTTAAAAATTATAAATTATTAAAGTAAACTTATAATATATATAAAAAATAATTTAAAAGATTTAAAATAAAATTTATATCGTAAAAAAATAAATTAATATATTTTTAAAAGATTTATAAAGTATATATAAAGTAATTATAAATTAAAAAAGTTATAATAAAGTTAATAAAATCGATTAAAGTTATAAAAATATAATTTAATCGTAAATTTAAATAATAAAAATATTTTAAAAAAATAAAAAAAAATTAAAAAAATAAAACTTTATATTAATAAAAATTATAATATTAACGTAAATATATAATAACGTTAAAATAAAATAAATTTATATAAAAGTTATTAAAAAAGTAATAATATATAAAACGTTTACGTAATATATATTTAAAAAAGTATTTATTTAATTTTATATAATTTAAATAAAATATTTATATATCGTTATTAATATATATAAAATAATACTTATATATATAATAAAATAAAAATTAATATATTTCTTATTAAATATATATTTTAATATAAAAGTTATATAATTTAAAAAATATTTAATTTTATTAAAAATAAAAGAAAAAATTTAAAAAGTTAATAATATAATAACGAATTATTTACGTTACGAAGTTTAAAATAAAAAACGTAAAAAAAAAATTATATATATAAAAAGTTACGAAAATCGAAAAAAAGCAATACGTTTAAATAATAATAATATAATAAATTAAAAGATTATACGAAAATAATTAAAAAATAATAATTTAAAAAAGGTTTTTTTTAATAAATAAAAAAAATATTAAATAAAAAAACGAAAATACGTAATATTTATATTATTTTATATATAAAAATAATAAACTTTTAAATATTTTTTTTTAAAAAAAACGTATTAAAAATATTAACTTCGCGATATAATTATAATAATAATAACGAAATAACTTATTATATAATTATATAATATATTAAAATTTTAAACGTTACGAACGAAAATAAATTACGAAAAAACGCTTAAAAATTTATTAATTTTATAAATAATTATAAAATAATTTTTAAAGTTTTATAAATTATATAAAAAAAATATATAACGAAAGTAATACGAAAACGAAATATAAATTTTAAAATAATTTAAAATAAACGATAAATTATAAATAATATTAAAGCTTTATAAATAAAAATTAATAAATATATTAAATTTTTTTATTAATATAACGTTAAAAATAAATAATTTAATTTAATTTATTTATAATAATTTTAAAAAACGAAATATAAACGTTATAATATTAAATTAAAAATTAAATAAAATATATAAAAACGTATATAATATAAAAATAACGAAAATTAAATAATAAATATATAATAAAATTATTTAAATAATTTTATTATTTTTATTTTCGTTATTATTATTATTATTTTTATTATTATTTTATTTAATAAAAACGAAATTATTATAATTATAAAGTTCGTTTATTAAACGAATATTTAAATAATTTATAATAAAAATTTAAAATATAAACGTTAATATAATAATAATATTATAAATTAATTACGAAAATAAATTAAAATTTTTTTAATATTTTTAAAAATAATAATAATATAAATAAAATTTTATTAATCGTTACGATATAAAAAAGTACGGCTTTTTATAAGCTTTAAAGACTTTTTTTCGACTTTTAAAATCGGTAAAATTTTACTTCGTAAATAATAATATTCGTCGATTTAAAAGTTATATTTTATATACGTAAATAATAACATTTATAATAAAATACGCCTTTAATTTTTAATTTCGAATTAATTATAATAAATTAACTTAAATTTAAAGCCGAAAATTAAATCCGTATAAAAATATTTAAAAGTAAAAAAGGTATTTTTTTTTACTTTCTTTTTATACGTTATACGAAATTCGAACCTTAAGCTTTACGAAGTTATTATTACGCATTACGGATTTTATAAATTTAATTATTATATTATAAGCTTTTTATATTACGAATTATATTAATTATTATATAAAAATTTTATATTTTATCTTTATATATATAATTAATTTTACGTTTATACGTAAGTTTAACCGATTTATAATTAAACTAATTAATTAAAAATTAAATAAATAATTAAAGTTATTATTATTTAATTATATTATTTAATTACATTACTTTAAAAAAATCTTTAATTAAATAATTAAAGCT
Source organism: Eutypa lata (assembly GCA_022661535.1). Lineage (NCBI taxonomy): Eukaryota > Fungi > Ascomycota > Sordariomycetes > Xylariales > Diatrypaceae > Eutypa > Eutypa lata. Next base: position 898,947 of record JAKULF010000009.1, on the reverse strand, counting down.
TTAAGTTTATAAGTTTATAATTTATAAAGTTATAAGTTTATAAGTTATTTTTATATAATTATTATAATTATTTATAATTATTATAATTACTTATAATTATAATTATTTATATATAATTATAAGTTTATAAATTAAAATAATTTAATTATTATAATTTTTTATATATAATTATAAATTAATTAAAAGTTTATAAAGCTTATAAATAATTAAAAAATTTATAAATTATAAATTTAAAAACTTTAAATTCGTACGTAATTAAAGTTTAAAGTTATAAATTTATAAATCGTAATTATTTAATTATTATTATTTATAATTAAAGTTATTTTAAAGTTATTATAATTATTTTAAAGTTATTATAATTACTTATATATAATTATAAGTTTATAACTTTATAAATTCGAAAAATAATTAATAAATAATTAATAAGTTTATAAGTTATAAATTTATAATCTTTAAGTTTATAAGTAATTAAAGCTTTAAATATAAATTATAAAGTAAGTTTATAAGTTATTATTATTACCGTATAATTATTATTGCCTTCGTTAATTATTATAACCTTCGTTAATTATTATAACCTTCGTTAATTATTATAATTTTCGTTAATTGTTATAACCTTTGTTAATTATTATAACTTTCGTTAATTATTATAACCTTTATAATTGTTATTATTATATAATTATTATAATTATTTATATTTATAAATTTAAAAATTATAAGTTTATACGTTATAAAATAAATTTATAAGTTATTTAATTATTATTATTTATAACTTTTAAATCTTTAATTATTATAATTATTTATAATTATAAAATAATTGTAAAATAAATTTATAAATTATTTAATTATTATTATCGTATAATTATTATAATTATTTATAATTATAAATTTATAAATTTATAAATTTATAAATTATAAAATAAATTTATAAATTATTTAATTATTATTATTTATAACTTTTAAACCTTTAATTATTATAATTATTTATAATTATTATAATTATTTATATATAATTATATATTAATTATAAAGTAAATTTATAAATTATTTAATTATTATTATTATATAATTATTATAATTATTTATAATTATAAATTTAAAAGTTATAAAATAAATTTATAAATTATAAGTTTAAAAATTATAAAATAAGTTTATAAATTATAAATTATAAATAATTAAAATTAAATAATTTATAAAACTTAAAGAATATATTTAATTAAAATATTAAATTTTTTTTAAAATTAATTAAAAAATTAACGTTAATTAACTTTAAATTAATTCGATATTAAGTTTTTATTAATTTAAAATAAATTAATTATAAAAAGGTATTATTATTAATATTCGTTATTCGTATTAATTTTAATTTTATTTCGAATTTTACGGTTAATTTCGAAAAACGTTAAAATAAAAATATTTTTTAAATATAATAATTTTAATAATTATTATTAATTTAATTTAATTATAATATTTATAATTAATATTTACGATTAATTAAACGATATAATTATAATAATATAATTAACGAATATTATTTTTCGAAAAAAATAATTTTTTTTACGATTATTATTACGATTATTATTATAATTATTACATTATTAATATAAATTAATTCTTTTTTTTTAATTATTTTTCGTAATAATAATTTCGTTATTATAAAAATTAAAAATTTATTAAAAATTAAATTAATAACGAAATTTATTCGAATATTAAAATAATACATTAATATAATATAAATATAATAAATTAATAATAATTATTTATTAATATTATTATTATTATTATTATAATTATAATTATTCTTTAAATATAATATTAATAAAAAAAATAATATTATAATTATAAAATAATTTATTTATTAAAAATTATAAAATAAAACGAAAATTTATATTTAATTAATATTTATATTATTTTAATTAAAATAATTATTATTTTAATAATTATAATTATTTTATATTAAAAGCTTTTATTAAAATTTAATAATATATTAATTTAATAAAATTTAAATAATAAAAAGTTATTATATATAACGATATAATTATTAATAAATAATAATAAAATATTTATTATTTATATTATTATAAAAAGAATTTTATAATAATTAATTCTTTTTAAATAAATATTATAATTATTAATATAATTATTTATATATAAAAAACAAAATTATTTAAATATATAAAAAATAATATTATTATTATAAATAAATAATTTTATATTATAAAAGTTATATTAATATTATAAATATTTTAATATATAATTTTTAAATTATTTAATTATATTTTAATATATTAATATATCGTTTTTAATTTCTTTTTAAATTATTAAAAATTATAATAAAATTAAAAATAAATATTATTATTTCGAAAGATTTATATGTTTATTTATTAATTTAAATAATTTTTAATAAAAAAGTTTTTTGTATTTAAATTTTTACGATAATTATTATATATTAATTAAATAAAATAAATATTTAATAAATTAATAATATAAATTTTTATTTATTATTTTTTAAACGTAATAATTAAATAATATATAAACTTTATTTTTTTTAATAATTTATTATATAAAATATATATTATAAATATATTATATATTATATATTTTATATAAATAAATTATTAATATAAAAATAATAATAATAATAATAATAATAATTTTAAATTAATTATTTAAAATTTTTAAATAAATAAATATTTATTTTTATATTTTTATATTTTTATATTTTTAATATAAAAATTAATATAATATTTATAAATAAATTTTATTATTAATATATATTTTTTAAAATAAATGATAAATTATAATAATTTAAAAAGAAATTATTATTAATATATAAAATTAATTTATATATAATTATTATATTAAATTAATTTTAAATATTATAAAAAAATATTTTAATTTAATAATTTAATATTTAAATATTTATAAATAAAAAAATTTAAATATTTTAATAATAATTTTTTTAATTTATTTTATTATTATTAAAATTTATATTTAAAAAATCTTTATTATAAATATATAAAATCGTATTTATATTAATTTAATTATAAATTAATTAAATTAATAAAGAAATATATTTTTAAAAAATAAATTAAATAATTATAAAATATATAATTATAATATTTAATTAATATTAAAAATTTAAAATTATATTATTAAAAATATTTAAATTTAAAATTTAATTATATAAATTATAAATATTAAAATAAAAACGTTTATTATTAAATATTTCGTTTAAATTAATAATTTTAAATTATTAAATTATTATTTTATTATATATTTTATAATTAATATATAATTATTTTTTATTTTTTATAATAATTTCTTTATTTTAATAACTTTTTATTATTTAAAAAAAAATTTAATATAAATATAATATAATATAATAAAATATAAAAAAAAAAGATTTAATATAATATTATAATAAAAATTATATTTATATTTAATATTTATATATTTTAAAATTATATAATAATTTTTATATTATTAATATAACTATAATAATTTAATATATAATATTATATATATTATTTATAATTTAATTATATTATTATATTATTTATAAAAAAATTTATTAAATAAATTATTATTATTTAAAAAATTTAAAAAATTTAATTTAAATATTTATTTATTTATATTTATATTATATTATTTATAATTAATATATAAATATATAAATTATATTTTATATTAAATTATTTATTTAAAAAGTTTTATTTAAAAAATTTAAAATTTAATATAAAATTTAATTTAATTTATAATTAATATATTTATATAATATTAAAAATTATATTAAAAATTATAATATATTTTATTTTTATAAAAAATGTTAAATATTAATAATAATTTTTAATTTTATTATATATTATTTTATATATATAATATTTTATATTTTATATTTATATTTTATATTATAAAATTTTAATTTATTATATTTATATATTTTATTAAATTTAAAAGATTTTTTATTTTAAGTTATTTAAAAATTAATCGTAAAATTTAAAGTAAAATTAAAATTAATACGATTTAAGTAATTAATAAAGAATACTTTTCGATTATTAATCGATTTAAAGTTAATAAAGGATTTAAAAAAGTTAAAATTTAATTAATAACTTTTAATTTTAAATTAATTAACGTTAATTTTTTAATTAATTTTAAAAAAGATTTAATATTTTAATTAAATATATCTTTTAAGTTTTATAAGTTATTTAATTTTAATTATTTATAACTTATAACTTTTAAACTTATAACTTTTAAATTTATAATTTTTAAACTTATAATTTTTAAATTTATAAATTTATAAATTTATTTTATAATTTTTAAATTTATAAATTTATAATTTATAAATTTATAATAATAAATAATTATAATAATTATACGGTAATAATAATTAAATAATTTATAAATTTACTTTATAACTTATAATTTTATAACTTTTAAATTTATAATTAATTTATAATTATATATAAATAATTATAATAATTATAAATAATTATAATAATTATAAATTTAAAAGTTATAAATAATAATAATTAATTAAATAACTTATAAACTTACCTTATAATATATAAACTTATAATTAATTTATAATTATATATAAATAATTTATAAACTTATAAACTTATAACTTATAAACTTATTAATTATTTATTAATTATTTTTTAAACTTATAAACTTATAAATTATAACTTTAAAGCTTTAATTATTTAAATATTTTTAAAATAATATAATTAAATAATATAATTTTAATTAATTAACTTAATTATAAATTAATTAAATTTATATACGAATTTAAAATTAAATATATATATAAAGTTAAATAAAAGATTTATATATAATAATTAATGTAAAAAGCTTATAATATAATAATTAAATTTATAAAATTCGTAATACGTAATAATAAATTTATAAAGCTTAAAATTCGAATTTTAAAAAAAAAGCAAAAAGATTTAAATTTCGTAACTTAAATTTTTTAAATTTTTTAAATATTTAAATTATTATAATATATAATTTATTATAAAGTTTATAAATAAAAATAAGTATTACGATAATTTAAATAACTTTATTATTATTAATTACTTTTAATTTTAAATAAATTTTTCGGTTAAATTTTTCGACTTTAACGTAATAAGTTATAATTTACGAAGTAAAATTTTACCGATTTCGAAAATCGAAAAAAAGTTCTCGAAGTTTATAAAAAGCCGTACTTTTTTATACCGTAACGATTAATAAAATTTTAAATTATTTAATTTTAATATTTATTATATTAAATTAATAATATTTAAATTATTTTAATATTTAATTTTTTTATTTATATATAATTAATTTAAATAATATAATATTAAATTTAAAAAAATACCTTTTAAAGAAATATTTAAAAATTAATTATAATATTCGAAATAAAATAAAAATAATATTAATAAAGTATTAAAGAAAATTTCAAGTTAATTTTAACATTAAAATAATCTTAATAATTTAATTAATTTTAAAAATAAATTAATATTTTAATTAAAAATATTTTATAAATTTTATAAATTAATTAATTTTAATTATTTATAAATTTAAATTTTAAAATTTATTTTAATTAAAAATTATTTTATATTAAATTTAAATAATTAAATTATATTTTTAATTACGTTATTAAATAATCGTTAAATGTATTAAAAATATATATCTTTTAATAATATTAAATTTAAATTAATTAAATTTTAAATATAAATTTATTTATTCGTTTTTAATTAAATATATTTATTTTAAAAGATTTATATATAATATATAATTAAATTTAATTAAATATATCTTTTTTTAATTTTTAATTTTTAATTAAATAAAAAAACATTTATAAAATTTATTTATATATAAAAAATTAATATAAAATATAAAAATATAAAAATATATATTTTTTAAAAATTAAAATTTAATAATAAAAACGTTTTTAATAATAAAATCGGTTTTAATAATTAAAGGCGATATAATATATTACCGAAAAAACGATATTTTATATTATCGAATAATTAATAATAAAAACGAAATAATTATTTAAAAAAAGTATATATTTAAAATACGTATTTTTTATTTTTTTTAATTTATTTTATTTAATATAAATCTTTTAAAAAATCGTATTAAAAACGTTATAATTAAAAGTTAAATTATAATTAATAATACAAAATTTAATTATAAAATAAATTTCGAATAAATTTATTAATATACTTTTTTTTAAATATAATAATTATTAAATATAAACTTTTATAAATAAAAATAAATTTAAAAAATAAATTAATTATATTAATTATTATTTTAAAAAAAAGATTTTTGTTTAAAAAGCATATTTTATAATCTCTTTATAATGAAAAAGTTATATCGTTTTTTTAAACGTAACGATTAAAAATAAATTTAATTTTTAAATTTATTAAATTTAAAATACTTTTTATTTTAAAGCTTTTTAAAATTAATCGTAAAATTTAAAATAAAAATAAAGTTAATATAAATAATAAATATTATTAAAAATATAATTCGTAAATTAATCGATTTTAAATTAATTATAAAAAATATTAATGTTTTTATTAAATATATTTTTTAATGTTTATAAATTAATTATTATTATATTTATTTTATAATTATAAATATTTATAATAATTATTTAATAATAATAATTAAATGATTTATAAATTTATTTTATTATTTTAAATTTTATAATTTTTAAAGTTATAATTAATTTATAATTATATATAAATAATTATAAAATTTATATAAAAATAATTTATAAATTTATAAATTTAAATTTTTAATTATTTAAACTTTTTTTTAAATTATATAATTAAATTATAATAAATTTATAAAATTTAAATTTTAAATTTTATTTTATAAAGTTATAAACTTATAAAATAATAAAATAAAAAAATTTCCTTTTTTTATATTTAAATAATTATAATATATAATTTATTATAATGTTTATAAATAAAAATAAAGATTATAATAATTTAAAAAGAAATTTATATTTATTTATAAGTTTTAATTTTAAATAAACTTTTTAATTAAATTTTTAAAATTTAATATAATAAATTATAATTTATTAAATAAGGTTTTATTAATTTTAAAAATTAAAAATAAATTTAAAATTTATAAAACGTTATTCTTTTTTATAATTATAATAATAAATAAATTTTAATTAATAAATTTAATAATTATGTTTTTAATAAATATATATTATTATTATAAATTATTTTAATTAAATAATTTATAAAACTTTAAAAATATATTTAATTAAATATATACTTTTATTTAAATTTTTTAATAATTACTTTATTTATTTATTATTTTTTAAATTTAAACTTAAACTTTTTTTCGTAATAAATATTTAACGATAATAATATAACTTTAAATATTTTTAAATAAAAAGAAAAATATTATATAATTAAAAAAAATATTTTTAATTTTTAATTTTTAATTTTAATTTTTATAACGATTAATTATTATCGGTTTAATTACGATTTTATTATAATTTAATTAAATAACTTTTTAAATAATTCTTTTTTAAAAGAAATTAATAAATAAAATAATTAATAAATTCGTTTTATTTTATTAATTAATAAAAACTTAAATTGTTTTTATTAATAATTAAAACGTTTTTTAAACTTTATAATAATTTTATAATAATTAATTAAAAATAATTTTATAATAAATATAATAATCGTTAATTAATAATAATTAATAGTTTTTAATTTAAATCGTTAATAATATTTTTATTATAATTTATTATAAAAATTAATAATAAAATTAATATAACGAAATATTATAATTATTATAATATTACGTTATTAATATAATATAATGTAAAAAAGAATTTCATTAAATATATATATTAATAATATTTTATTAAAATTATAAATAATGATTAATTTTTAATGAACGATTTATTTATTATAATTTATATAAAGTTTATACGTAAAATATTCGTAATTAATACGTAATTATAATCGTTTAAATATAAAAAATAATTAAAGATATATTACGTATTTTAATATTTAATATTATTATAATAATAAATATAAAAAATAAAAATAAAAGAAAAAAACTTTATTTTTAAATAATTTAAATATATATATTAATAAACTTTATTTTAAAATTATTAATATTTATTATATTATTATTTAATAAAATAATAAAATATAAATTTATTTAATATTATTTAATATTAAAAACATTAAAAAATAATTTATAAATATATAAAAAAAGATATTTTTTTAATTTCTTTTTTTTATATTTATAATTATTAAAGTATTAAGCTTTAAAGTAAGCGATATATTTTTAATTATTTTTCGTATATAAACGATTATAATTATATATTAATTATAAATTTTTTATATATAAATTACGTATAAATTATTAAACAAAAACGTTTATTATAAGTTAATAATTACTTATAATTTTAAATAAAACTTTAAAATAAACTTTTGTTTTTTTTAAATTAAAAAAAAATATTAATAAATTTAAATTTATTTTAAATATATATATTATAATTATTTATTATATTAAAAATATTATTTTAAAAAAAATATTTATTTAAATAATATAAATAATAATATTAATATATTAATATTATTAAATAAAGTTAAGCTTTTTTTTATTAGTTTTATAATTTATATAAGTCTTTTTTAAATTAAGTTTAATAAGTACATTTAATATAACATCATTAACCGCAGCGCAGCTGCCCCGCCGCATCTGTAGTGGCGTAGTCACCTTACGCCGAGAGGCCTGAGTGATGAGGCAAATCGTCACCCGTATTAAAGTCTAAGCTAAGTTTATTCCTCCTCCGAATAGTAACACCGTATCCTAGACCACCACTAGATAATCCACCATTTGCCAAAAATATCCCCCCATCAATCGGACACCGCCACGAATAGTGGATATACGATCATAGTTCCCCTCTCTTCGCAAAGATAACGATCTTGATGGGAACAATTGTGATCGAGATAGCCACGTTACATCTTCCGTCTCGCTTGGTACGGTTGAGGACGTCCGCCACGACTATTGTTGTTCTTAAAGACACATGCGCTCAGTAATGTGACCTCGTTCCATCGAGAGCTCTCTTCGACTATGTCTTTTAATTGGTCTCATACGGCTGAGCGATATTGGCCACGTAGGTTGCTGCTTGTTGAGGGGAACAAATTGACATCACTTGAGAAAGCAGGCCACTGTACCTATGGCGACTTTCACAGCCCTTCCTACAATATTTTAAGCTATACTTGGGGTCGATGGGAAGTGGCCAAGGGAAGATCGCTACTGATTCACAACGTGCCATGGGAGATCCCGGTCATCGACCCCTTAGCATTCACCGTCGAAGCATTTTCCCGAGCGGTTCAACGTGCAGCTCGCGGGTGTCGTTTCATCTGGCTAGATATAGCATGTATCGACCAAAAGGATTATGCTATCAAAATGGATGAGATCGGACATCAGGCCGCCATTTTCAGGGGAGCCGAGGAAGCATATATCTGGCTCCACAGAACTCCCCTGGAGCTTCTAAGTGAGTACATCATTGGCAACCATGGGGCCGAGTTGTATAGCGATATTTGGCTGGAACGACGACTACTTTGCATGAACCGAATATTCGACGACCCATGGTTTTCTTCAACCTGGACGCTACAAGAAGCGTTTCTGAGAACAAACGCGACACTAATCATGGGGGATGCAAACTTTCTCAGAATTCAAAACGACGGTGGAAACAGTACACCTCTTCGACTCAAGGAAGTCTTATATGCTTGTTATACCAACAATCAAGCACTTCAACTTGAGATGACATACTGCAAGCACATCTTGAGCACAAGTAGAATTTCATTGGTCGAAGCTATGCTGAACATAATGAGGCAAGTTGGAGCGTTGTGCCTTTATGAGAACAACGCTGTTGAGCTATACGCAGCCTCAACAAACCGAACTGCTTGTAACCAGCATGACCGCATTTACGGTATAATGCAGGTCTTTGGTTTTGTCCTGGGAACGGCCCGAGTACCTCATAAGACCTTCACGCTAGAAGCTTTGGAGGATGAACTTGGGTCGTCAATTAATCTCGCCTCCCCTACTATAGCCCAAATGTTCGTCCACATGGCAGATTGCCGACCATTTCGAAGCTGGTGCATGCATCCTGGAATTCGTATTCCGACTAGAGCATATAATATCAGGAATCCTACCGATTTGTGTTCAATTTCTTTCGAGCCAATTGAGAGGATCGCCACGTTTCGGGGCCATCGAGCGCCATTTGAGCAGTGGCTCAAATTTTGCCGAGATGTTGAAGCAAACCAAAGGGCGGATATTGAAGGGACTTATCCCTGGATTCAACTAGACCGTACGTGTAGAAACATATCGAGCTTCCCTATCATCACTCAAGCTTCACTATATACATGGCAAGGCATCCCCGAGAGCCTCTTCGAACCACTTGGGTTGGAGTATGATTCTTGTCTTCAGGTATTACAGATCGGAAAATGGGAAGACTTCGAGTACGGTGGGGTCGTGAATAAGCACGCAGGGATCATTTGCTATCCCATTGGAAATCCTTCATCATTCCGCTGGGTCCGAATAGGGATTTGTATATGGAAACTACCATCCGGAGCTGAAGGTTTATCTCGAAGCCAGAGAATATTCTTTCCGGGCAACTTAATCCTTGGATAATATGACGGCTGAGCTGGGGTCTCAACTAAATTAACATGTAGGAGACCGGACGGGTTGTTGTTGGCAGGGGGGCAACGACAACTTGAGACAATACCTAGTCGCTTAGTTACGTCTAGCAATATCAAAAAGTGCGTTTTATGTATCTGTATATATGTAGCTTTGAGAGCTTTGGTGACACACCTGATGCAGCTCCCACCACCTACAATGCCGTCGTTTACATGCAGCGAGCTTGCGAGTGGAGTGAAACGAAGGGCCTTTGAGATGTCCCAACACCTGTATTGCTTGGGATGCAGGAGAGGGAAGCTATTGATATCGCCTCCGGAACTCCATATGTATGGCATGACTTGGAGTCCTTGTTCGGATGATGATATTTTTCAGTCGCAAAGAACATGCAGGTATCGTGAATAGCTAAATAGAAAGGGGTCCGTGAGCGATAGAAGTTTCATATTAAGTAAGAATATAACACTGTCCTACTATACGAAGCAACCCTCCATGTCCTCCCACGGCTGATGTGTATCCAAAGCAGCCAGAATGGGCTGGACATCTTCCATCCCTGACGGCAATGGGTCACACCTCCAGTAGCAAAAGCCAATCCGCTCGAAGGTGCTGCTAGAATTTACCTCCTCTTCATTACCCTGTACCAGAAGAAGTCCAACGTTGAACGTCTCCACTTCGAAAGTTCTGCTTTCCACGTCATCAATGATCTTGCCTAGCAAGAGGACCCTAAGGCAGTCTCCGTAGTGTCTCGATAGCCACGACGCTAGAGCTTGTTGCTCATCCCCCGGATGGATGTCACGAGCATGACCCTGGGTACGGTATATTAGCGGTTCATCCGAATCCAACACATCCTCGATACCACCGTACTTGACGTCGAGGCCGATGTGGTGAAAGGTATCCGGCGCCGAAGCTCGCGTGCGAGCGTTGCTGCTGTCGTCTGTGTCTCGGGGGCCAACTATCTTACTCCATAGACCCTGCAGCGTCGTATACCGACACATGCGGCCTTTAAAAACACCCACTGCAACCCCCTTATCGGCTGAGAGAGTGTCGGCGCGGATGCCGCGGAGGCTGTCAAGCTTCCACCACCACGAAGAGGCCAGCCGGGCCCCGAGCTGGGCTTCGAGGCTCCGGCGGCAGCCGTGGTCATCGCCCGCGGTGCAGGGGTCAAGACCCTCCTCGGAGCGGCTGAGGCGGTAGTGGAAGATCTGCTGGATCTTGTAGACGTAGTCGGACGGGTCGGTGGCCTCGCGGCGGCCGGCGGCGCAGTAGGCTGCCAGCGGGTTGTTCGAGTAGAGTGCGGGCAGCCCCCGCGAGTGCACGGTCTTGTATAGAGCGTTGAGCGCTGTCATATACAGTACGGGGATGGTTCTCTTGCGTCTGGCGAACCCAGGACGGCGAGGACTTTGGCGCAGTAGGAGCTGAGGTTCTCGCAGAAGCTGATGAGCTCCCGCAGGCCGCCCAGACAGTCTTGGTTGAGGGGTTGCGCCTCGCGTGAAAGTAGCACCGCGTTCTGTCGCAAGTATGACTCCTGGAGCGTCCAGAGGGAAGTAAACCACGGGTCCCAGAAAAGCTTTTTGAGACGCGCATCTAAGTTTTGCACTACCGCTATTCTTTCGATCCTTTCACTATCGGGTGAGATAGTTGTGCTATGGATACTTGACGTGAATAGTTCTAGTACTGTTAACTCTCCTTCATGACATACATGCGATGCCTATACCAGAATGGACTCACTCATCGAACTGGCAGAAATGCTAGTAGCAATCACAGATAGGCTCTCAAAACTACTCCTGCTAAGCCAAACACAGACTTCATCGGCGCCTCGAAATATGGCAGCTTGTCTTCCCACTTCGAGCGCACCATCTTCGCTACCTCGTCTCTGATCGATGCACGCCACGTCGAGCCAAAGAAACTCCCCGTCCCCTCCGTCGGACCTGGGGTAGAATCGGCCTGCGGCCCGGCGAAGGGCAGTCCGAAACTCCTCTACTGTGAAGTGATCTGGGCTGATGGGGGGGATGTCCCACTTCACGTTGTGGATGACGATCCCGTGAATCTCACTCGATGAGGAAGACCCTTCCCCCACTCGCTGCTGCTGCTGCTGCTGCTCGTGGACGCCGGAGGTGTCCAACCACCAGCGTCCCCATGTGTACGAGATGGCGTTGTACTCCGGCTCACGGTGGCGCCCGTAGAGGTTCCCAGGCTGCCATTCGAGGGAAGTCATGGTAGGGACGTGGAGAAGACGCCGGGGCCAGTTCCCGATCCCCGGTGGATCCCGGTGGGTATTGTTGAAAGACTGGGGTAGCGAGGGCCCTATTGCATTAAGCTCGTATAATTGACGATGTTAGTGGCTCTTGTAATTTACCTTATACATTAGGCCTTTTTTCGTCGACTGTACCTTACGTATTTATTAAGTCTAATACGGAAAAATACCTACAAATTTTCAATTTGGTGATTTTTGACTTTGTAGATGTTGAAAACGCCCTTTTTTTTATACAAATCGATTTTGATTTTTTTTACGTTTTACTTAATAATTAATTAACCAAAATATATATTAAAAAATTAAATATACCATTAAATGCGAAATTGAATAAGGATTATAAATATATATATATTATTATTATAAACTTAAAGGAAAGTAGTTCGCCTTAATTTGAAGTTCGGAAACCTGTAGATGTTGGAATATCTTGTCCGGATGCCTTTATGGTTAGCATATTATCAACATAGCTTTGATCATTTCGCAAAGGGCCGTTTAAGGGTAACATTGTATGGTAGAAGCCCGGAGCGTTATGATTTTAACGATGCGATAAGTGGTTGTGGCATACCGAAGAGAAGGGCGTTCGGACAAGCTTACGTAAGTTATTTGTCCGGACGGTTATGTCACAGCACCGAACAACCTTATATGGCAAATGAATATATTGTTGTTGCACAAGGAAAGAAAGAGAGAAAGTCTAAGTTACAGGTGCCGTTCCGCCGGCTTATATACGACGTTGTAGGGCCGTGATCATAGCTTTAAACTAATCTTTGGTACCGTGACAAGTTACTTGGTTCGCATATTATTATTACCACCTTAATCATTTCGGAAAGGGCCGTTCAAGGGTAATATTATATAAAAGAAGCCCGGAGCGTTATGATTTTTTTAATTAAAGTGGTAGTAATAATATGCGAATTAAGTAACCGTTCGAATAAATAGTAATTTAATTCGAATTTATAAGTTTATAAATTTATAAATTTATAAGTTTATAAATTTATAAGTTATAAATTACTTTATAAAATTATAAGTTTATAAATTATTTTATAAATTTATAAGTTATTTTATAAATAAATTTAAAAGTTTAAAAGTTTAAAGGTTTATAAGTTTATAAGTTTATAAATTTATAAGTTTTAAAGTTTTTTTTAATCGTATTTTATTATTATTATTATTATAATTTTAATTATTTATAAAAAAGCTATATAAATGTAATTTAATATAATAAAAGCTTTATATATTATAATTTTTTTAATTAAAATAATAATAATAACATATATATAAAAAGCGTATTTAAACGCGTTTATAAAGTAATTTTTATAAAGTAATTTTTATAAGGTAATTTATCGATTTTAATTCGTATAGCTTTATTTTAAGCTTAAAAAAATAATGAAAATTTTAAATTATATATTAACTTATAAATTTAACGTATATAAAGTTTTAAACTTATCGAGTATATTTTAAATTTATTACGAATTATTTTATATTATAATGCGTTATTTTATAACATTTTAAAAAGTAAAAATTACCAAGTAAGTTTAAGCCGTCGTAACTCGCGAAAAATCCTAAAGATTTAATTAATTAAAACTTAATATATTAACGTAATATAAAATATATATACGGCGGCTTAAAATTTAAAACAACTTATAATAAAATACCTCGCGTTTTATTATCGTTAAATTACTTTAAGCTTAATATTATTAATAATTATTAAAATACTCGTAATAATTAATATTAATGAAATTATTAAGCTTTAGAAAATAATTAAGTATTTATATTAAATTTTAAATAATATGCATTATATATAATTTTATTTTATTTTATATATTATTTTATTTTTATTTTTTATTTTTTTTAAATTATTATTAAATTTAAAAAAAAATTAATTTTATATAATTTACAATTAATAAAAATAATAAAAATTAATAAAAATTTTTTTTTTATAATTAATTAATTTTTATTTAATATATTTTTTAAAATTTATAAATTATTTAAATTTAATCTTTTATAATTTTTAATTAATAAATTTATAAATTAATTTTATAATTAATTTATAATTATATATAAATATTTATAATAATTATATAATAATAATTATTATTATAATATATAATTAAATAATTAAATAATAATAAAATTTAAAAAATAATAAATTATATATATAATATATAAATAAAAAAATTTAATTTAAAAATATAATAAATTATTAAAAATTTAAATAATAATAAAATATTTATTTTTTTTATTTAAAATTATTTTATTTTAAAAAAAGTTTAATTTTAAATTTTTTAATTTAATATTTTCATTTTATAAAATAAGATTTATATATATATTTTTACGATTTATAATATAATATTAAACTTTTTATTTATATAAATAAATTTTTTTTATTATATAAAATAATTAAAAAAAAGTTAAAAAATTTATATATTTATTACGAATTAAATAAAAAAAATATATTACGTAATTTTATATTTTTAAAAAATTAAAATAAAAAATTAATTAATAAAAAAAATATAATAATTAAAACTTTTAAATTATTTATATATAAATAAAATAAATTCTTTAAAGATTTTTTATAATTATTAAATATTTATTTATTATAATAATTATTTAATTTTTAAATATTATTTTAAATAAATTATAATAATATTTATTTATTAATTATATTTATTTTATATAAATTAATATTTATTAAAAATATTTTTAATTAAATTCTTTTTATAATAACTTTTTTATTAATTATATAATAACGATATATTTATTACGATATAATTTTAATAACTTTTTAATATTTATATATAATTATTATTTTTTTATAATATATTATAATTAAATAATAATAATTTTTTTATTATTAATAAATATTAATAATATAATTTTTATTATAATTTAAAAAGTTTAAATAATTATTTTTATTATTATATAATAATTTTATAATAAATTAAATTAATAATTTAATATATAAATATAAATTTTAAAAATTTAAAAAAAATTTTAATAATAATTATTATAAAATTATTTTAACGAAAAATAATATTATTTAATTTTAAAAAGCTTATTAATTTTAAAAAAAAATTTAAAATTTAATTATTTTTATAAAATATTTAACGTAAATAAAATTATTATTAATATTATAAAAAATTAATTTTAAAATATTTATAATTATTTTAATTTTTTTATTAAACTTTTAATAAATTATTTATTTTATTATATATTTAAAACGTAAATATTTAATTATAATAAAATTATTAAAGTTTTAAAACGTTAATAAATTATTAAAAAACTTTATTATTTAAAATAAAATAATAAAATTTTCGTAATATTTTTTTAAATAAAATTATTAATTTATTTAATAACGTTTAAATTATAATTTTTCGTTATTATTTTTTTAAATTTTTATAAATATTTTTAAATTAAAAAAAATTAAAATTTATTATTTAATTATAATTTATTATTAAATTATAATTTATTATTAAATTATTTTATAAATATAATTATAATATTTTTTTTAATAATTAATAATTAATAATTTATTAAATTTAAATAATTAAGTATTAATTTTAATATAATTAATATAAATATTTTAATTTAATTAAATTAAATTATTTAATTTATTATTAAAAATAATATAAATAATAAATAAATAATAAATTATATATTTATTTATAATAAAAATTATTTTTTTAATAATTATTTTTATAATTTATATATTATAATATTTATAAAAAAAATTTTATATTTTTTTAATATTTTAATATTAAATTAAATATATATTTTAATATTTATTATTAAATTATTTATATTTTAATAAAAAAACTTTTATAAAATTAAAATTTATAATTTATTTAATAATTAAATAAAAAAATAAAATCGTATAAAATATATAACTTTTAAAATAATTATTTTTAATAAAAAAATAATATTATAATATATAATTAAATAATTAAATAATAATAAAATTAAAATAATAATAAATAAATAATAAATAAATATAATTATAAAAAATAATAAATTTTTAAAAAAATTAAATAATATTAAAAAATTTATTTTATTTTATAAAAAAACTTTTATATATACGTTTTTATGATTTATAATAATAATTTAAAATTATATATAAATAATTATTTAAAAATATTTAAATTAATATAATTAAAAATTTTATTTTTATTATTTATTTAATTAATTATAAATTAATTAAATTAATAAAATTAAATTTTTAAAATTTAAAATTTATTATAAAATTTATAATTAAATTTTATTAATTTAATTAATTTATATAATTTTATTATTATTAATTATTAAATTTTTAATATTTTAAATAAATATTTTAAATTTATTTAATAAATTAAAATTTATAAAATAAAATTTTATTAATTTAAAAATTTAAAAAATAATTTTTAAAATTTATATAAAATTAAATTCTTTTATATTTTAACGATTAATTAAATTCTTTATTAATTATTTACGTATTATATTATATTATAAATATATATATTTTATATTTTATTTTATTTAAATTATAAAAGGTTATAACGTATATAATTAAATTAAGTAAGTTTTTTAAGAAACGTATTAAAAAATTCATTTTTAAGATATGTTTTTTTAATCGCATTAATATCATTTTAAATAATCTTCTTCTTAGCTTGTACAGCGCACGCGTGCATCATGGCAGAAACTCGGTCCAACTTTCTGAACGCTTGTGTGAACGGCAACGTTGAACTAGTAAAGCAACTCCATCCGTCCCTTCCGGCGAACGACACACCTCTCGTGCACGAAGCCTTTACACGCGCTATCGACAACCGGCGACTCGAGACCGTGGAGTTCCTCCTGCAGAATGCGCCGCCTGCGCTCGCAATACCCCCGCTAAGACAATATTAAGGCGCAACAAGCAGCGACATTTACTCGCCTCTTTAAGACGCCTTTTTCTAAGGAATCCTTTCGAAAAGCGACACAATAATATTTTCTTTCCACTTCTGTTGTACCTCCTTGGGCTAAAAATGAGAGTATGAGTTCCGTGTCATCTCAAGTCGCGAATGATGAACTGCAACTTGATTCCTGGCCTCGACGCCTTCTTCATGTCCCGACATTGACATCATACAACTGGCAGCCTGGGAATAGGTACGGCAATGCCGTGAAGCCAGCATACAACATCCTTACCTACACTTGGGGCCGTTGGGAGCTTGCCGATACTCCCGTCAAGGAAGGGTTAGAAGTGGAAAGTATTCCTGTCAAGCAAGTTCCGTGGAATATTCCAAGAATTGATCCCAACCATTTTACAACGGCGCAATTTTTGCACGTAATTCGTCGTCAATATCCCATCGACTCTATGGTGTTAGAACCCGACGTTGAGTTTGTCCGGGTAGATGTCGCTTGTCTTAACCAAACCCAGGGTCACCCGACTTCTAATTCCGAGAGAGGTCGTCAAGTAGGTATATTCTCAAGAGCCACGTGAACGTTTGCTTGGATAAGTTCCATTCCAACTTCGCAAATGCGCAGGATACATTCTGCCGTAAAAGATCTTCGCCAAGACTTTCATCAACCGGTGCTATTGGAACATTCCACTTTTGAGCTTCATATCCAGCATGCCTGCCAGATGTTGGAGATATTCATGTCTGACCCGTGGTTTACTTCGTTATGGACTCTCCAAGAAGCATTTCTTCCAGGAGACGCTGTGTTTCTTTCTGGGGAAGGAATGAGAGCAAACGGAGTAGAAGGCAGAGATCCTCAAAGTGAGAAGTTTGTCCTTGGAGATCTGATCATGTTGTACATGAGATGAGGCAATTTAACCTATATATCTCAGATCCTGCACTACGCGCTTGGAAAATCATTCTCGCTGCTATGGACAGGTCGGGTATATCTGCAATGGGTTCCCACAACTTCTGTGCGGCCTATCTTAATGCTAAGAATCGCACTACTAAACGCGACGAGGACCGGGTGTACACGATCCAGCAGTTGTTCAACTTTCGTTTGGGGAATACTGCCCCTAACTTTGCAGGGACATACTGGACTAGATCTCAGCTCGAGGATCAATTGGCTGAACAGTTGATTTTTCAACATCCCGTTCTTAGTCAGTTGCACGTTTTCACTGCACCTGCCAAATTCGGCACAGCTTGGCGATTGAATCAGAGCTCAGTCTTTCCTCTACGTCTGGGCCTCGCCTTCAGTTTCTCCCCTGGAAGGTCTAAGCGAAGGCGGAAGTATCATAAGTGGCAAGGAAACGTGAGACCCACATGCAAACTTTCGACTGGACAGATCTCGGGTGCCACTTGGTGCTATTTCAATGGATACGTGATTGGTTTCAAGACGTTTGTACGAAGATGTTACGAAGCTGAAAGATCATCGTCTATTGCCCCAGTCCTGGCCCTCATGCCACCTAATATACGAAAGTCTTTTTCCTTCAAGCTTTTTCTCGATGCTTCGAGAGAATCATCCAGATGTCCAAACCTAATCCTTGATAAAACTAGGCGTGATCTCAATGACACTGAGTACGGAATACCTGGGCTGGGGCAGCTTGGAGTGGAACCACAAAAAGCAAGACAACAAAAGCGGCTCTGTCAATGGCTGGCATCATCATTTGAAGAATCTGATCTTATAGTCCTGGAACTTACATCATTCTATGAAGGAAAGGACGGAGGGATTATTTAGCACGCATATGTTCTCATTTTGTTATATAAGGAGCAAGGTAGTCTTAAATATTTTCATCGTTTAGGTTGGTGTTATTGGGAGGATTATGGGAGAAAAGGTCGAAGATAACAATGTCCGAATGACTAGAGTCAGATTAGAAGTATGATTAAGTAAAAGTTTAAAGTTTATACTTTGCCACGTGTTTATACCAGCTATAGCGTAACAACTAGAAACTTGTCCACCTAGTCTTATTCATTCTATTTTACACTCAAAATTATGCTTACCTAAAAAGGGGTCATACAGCCGTGGCTGCTCATTACCGTAGTACCACTCATCCCACTTCCAAATACCTATACGCTCCCACGAGCCGATATTTAGTCTAGTCGCCGCCTCGGTAGTTAATGACTCCGTCTTGGTCCGTCTATAGGGCGCTAAAACGATGCCGACAAAATACCTTGGTTCAACCTGATGTGTTGAAGGGAGTAGAACAACACTAACTGATGAACGGACGTGACCGCGTTGCGATTCACTGGTACGACTATTGGGTTCATCATTGTCACCATGATATTGGCATATCTTCTCAATTGCCTGCCGCAGGCTTTCTTCGTTACTAAGACATCTCGTCTTGTGTCCGAGAATGGCTCTTGAAACATGATCATCCAGGACTAGGCCTGAATTGCCATATCTACCGACATAGCCGGGAGGCGACACGAATTTCGTGGAAAACTTTCTGCTCCGTATTGATTCTTCAAGGGGGGGAGGCGGCGGTGCCAGGGCCTCGTCTAAAAACCACGCTTTTCCTTTGAAAAACAGGTGGAGACTATCATTACGGTTGGCAATGGCGTTCCTTCGAACCTCGAGAACTTCATAAAGAGAATTAACCCTGGAGCTATTTATAGCATACCAGAAACCGGGGTCAATTTTGCAATGCTGTGTGATCAGCCAACTCCTCCGGGGTCTCTTGCCCTCCTCCAGGTTATGGATGAAGAACTGGGAGAGCAAGGGCCATCGAGCTACGAGTTTCGCTCCGAACTCGTCTTCTAGAGCATGAAGCCTGGACCTCTCATCTCTTCCCGGCGGAGGATTGCAGCTCAACCCGTATACTTGAATGATGCCATATATACGGTCCTCAAACCTTGTTGCTCGACGGAATTGAGCAAGGCAATAAGCCATATTCAGAAATCCTTGCTCGCGGCCGTCAATCAAATCGAACATCGTCTGTAGGCCTCGCATTTCTCTTTGATCGAGTAAATTCCCCATGCGCTGTAATATATTCTCTCCAATTCCCGATACCTGGCTATCATATTGTTGGGCAGCTAAGTCTTCCGCCCCTTGAATCAGATGCTTCCTCGCTCCCAATAGAATTTTGAGATAGTGCGATTCTGCTTGCATTGCCCCTATTGCCCAAAGCCGACCAGATGGATCACCCCCTTCCCTAAGTATCCCATTGTCGAAGAGAAAGCAGCCGTATGGTCGCAGGTACATCTCCTGGAGTGTCCAGAGAGAGGAAAACCAGGGGTGTCTAAGGAACATGTCCATCCACGCCTCGTAAGTTGCCGTGAATTTTTCCATTGTCTTGAAATATTCGATCGCCGCATTAGGATCCCCAGATATTAGTGGCCACCCTTTATCTACGTAGGCCAGAAAGCCATGGGGAGCTAAAAGAATCCCGTCGAATCTAGGTAGATCGCGACTGTGAAAAGAGGATAACCAAGCGAATGCGTCCTGCGCTCGGTGGAATATATCGGCCCGTCTCCCGATGTCCTGGTTGCGCAGTAGCTTATCTTGTTCTGATTCATAACGGTGCTGCTGGGGAATACAAGCTATGTCTACCCAAACCCATTCACAGGGCTCGGAAAGGCCCCTTGCGACAGTTTCGATCGCTCGCTGGAAGGCTGCAGCGCTAAAGTGCTCTTTTTTTTATCGATGGTATGGGCCAGTCAACCCCTCCGACCGCAAGTGGGGGGTTCTGCCGCTGACTGGTCCACGAAGGACCCCCAGGTATAGCTAATAACGTTATACCGAGGCGCTTTCACATCGTTGTAAATATCGTTTCCATCCCGGACGTAAGAAGTCATCGTTTCGACATGCAGAAGCCTGTGCGGCCAACCCGAATTGCTCAATAGGGATCCGGCCTTTGCCGGCGATTGTATCGGCTTGGTCATGACGACACCAACTCTGTAAAGGATGCTTGCTAACTAATACCTTCCCTGAGGGGACCTGGCGAGGTCATGAGATAATTAACAGACTGCTCTAAAACACTACAAGGTTGCGAAGAGTTGACAAGTAGGTAGGTGACATTGGATCAGTTGCTAGCTGTGAAGGAGCGTACAGAATATCACGGACTGAGTGGCTATGTTAGGCTGTGCTGCAAATGCCCTGTAAAAATGAGGGGCGCTGGCAGCTTCCGCAGGCAACCGCAGTGGGGCTTGGGCGGTTCTAGTGGGGTAGGAACGGATCCCACCAGTGACTGCTGCCGGTGTCCTCGCCAGGCCGGACCGGCCGGGCCAGGCCGAATAAGCACTGGATAAGGCATCTGTATGTACATACATACTGGTAAGTCTATAAGTCTATCTAGAAGCTCCGGGCTGTTCCGGCTATCGTACACCTGCTGATCTCAAAAACGAGGGCTTTCTGTGCGGGAACCCGACCGCGGCGGCCCCACGTCTACCTATGGGTGCATATAAACTAGTGTAAACTTACCCCTGGCAGTATTTTAATTTTTCCTGAGAACATATTACATTACATTCTACAATAGAATCCAAGGACGAGCCAATGTTATTGTTGACCGAGTTAATGATTTGTCGTAATTCTTCAGTGAATATGACAACCCTACCTAGAGACCGCTCGACTTAATTGCGGAATCTAGAACAGTGAGCCGCGATAAATCTGTGCTCTAATTATGTAGACTGTCCATCTATACGAAGTTATTAGGTATGGCAAGGTTAAAGCCGCGCCAAAGCGTGAAATTGTCATAGAACATGCCAATCTGTCTCCTCGGATTCTGGAACCAGAATTTGTAACCCTCTTTCCTGAACTGATAAAGACACAAATGTGCCCGCCTTGACAAAAGATCCACTGCCCATCACCGGACGTTGTATGATGATACCCGCTATCTGAAAGCGAGCGCTCATAGTACATAAAGCATATACCTCTCCACGAAACTGTAGTATGTGGTCTAAGAGATCTGTCTTGATTTCAATGGCCAGAGGAACCGCAGAGACAGGGTCGTTGCTATGAATATCCGCGAACAATGATGGTGGTTGCTTGTACTTCCCTGATAAAGGATTGTTCGACGATACTATAGCGACCTGTGGCAGCCTTACGCTGCCATCTCGTTGCAGCTCCCATTTCTCGACAGATGGGTGATCAGAAACCTCATACAACTCGAAATTGGTTGATTCTAGAATGCTATATGCTCCAGTGGTCCCTGGCATGAAGGGAAGCATGGTGCCCCTGAACTGCGGATCAACAATTCGATCGAGACATGTGATAAGAGTCGATACTTCATGTTGGTATGAGAAGAATTCAGCCCCCGTCTTGTCGCGTAACTCTTTGATGAAACTAAAAGGGTAAAGATTGAACATCATATCATCTCCTTCGCTGGTTCCAGTCTGGAATTGTTTGACTGAACGGCCCATGTGCCAGTCAGTGGCATCCATGACTGACATGATAGCCTCCGCTCGGTACTGTGTAGCTACTCGTATTCTGCCGCTAACTAATGGTGTAAGGCGTTGCGCACCGACAATGTCCAGTAATTCGGCATATTGCATAAAACTAGCAAGTTCGTCCACGCCCTTCGGCGCTTGTAGGTCATCCGCATGATTTTCCCAGTCGTTTATGAGCACCTCTCTACTTTCAAGCTCATCTTCCGCTTCGTCGGTCATGCCTGCAAACATGTTCGATCTATCAAGCACTACTTCCCTCCAATCAGTTTCAAAGTAGACTGAAATTAGCAGAGAAGCAATTATGTCAATAGACATGATGAAGTCTTCTCCAACAACGAGAGGGACCAGATCTCGATTGAGTAATGTCATATCCGGTCGCATGAAGACTTCCTGTAGGGTCCAAAGAGACGACATCCAGCCAGGCATATTGTTACGCCCTTCCATAGTGCTGCCACCGATAAAGCCGGACGACTTCGAAGCGTGCTTCTCGATATCATGTAGTGCTGTTTTCAATAGGTCCAGGTCCGACTTATATTTCTCTGGTGATCCATCTTTCATGTAGATCAATGCGAGCCACGTGATGTTGGCCTCGGCATCCTGCCAGTCATGCACGTCTGTAAGCCAAGCAACGGCTGTATTGGCATTGCCAAATATTGCAGCTTGCCTAGCTAACTCAAGCTGGCAGATCTCGGCTAAGTCCGTTTCCTGTCTGTCTTGTGGAATACATAAGAGGTCTACCCAGACATATTTCTCTGCGAATCCAATACTCTTCAATATAATGGGTAGTTCAGTCACGTCGAATAAGGAGTTCTCCGGAATACGCCATAGAGGCACACCCATCAACCTGGCCCCATAGCCCTCTTTCCTCCATCTACCCCAAGTATGGCTAACTATTGCATATGGAACCTCTGTGTCTACGAGGTATGTGGTGTCAATAGTGCGCGCATTCTCGATATCCCAGAGGTAGCGCGGGAGTTTGTTATCGGACCGTGCTTTCCTGAGCCAATTGCAAGGCTCAACGATTGCCGGAATCTCACGATGACAGTCCTTCAACTTAAGGCTTACATCACTTCTTGGTGTCAATTGGATTCCCCTGCTTATTTTTGCTCGACCATAGTCTATGCAGGAATAACCAACCCTCATGCTCGCTGCTACTTGGCTCACAACTTGGATCCATCGAGCTGAATCAGGGTTTCGGTCCGTCAGTCGCAGTTCATTATCGAAAAGTTGGAGCATCCTATGGTGATACATGGAACAGCCCTTAACCACGATATGTATTCCAATAGATTTGTCGGGACTTTTGTCAATTCTCCGAATACCTTTGGATATCTGCCGGTAAAATACCCCCTCGCAATCCGTGAGTTGTATTTTGACTTGGCGGAGAATCTCGTCATCTCCTAAGTGTGCTATGTTCCATGGCTCTTGGACCTCTCCCTCCGAAGATGTACTCAGCATGTCTAAGAAAGCCAATCCGTATAGGGTGGGTTTGATGTATTGTGTCAACTCTATATCGCCGTCCCTAGTCCACCACTCTCGAAGTAGTGTCACCACATGATTTTCGCTTGCAGAGGCCGAACTTAGAAGTGGGTGGTTAAGATCTGACAATTGAGGGTTTCCGAGTCGCAGAATATGGGAGAGATTTTCGAGAGCCCTGGAACATCTATTTGGAGATGCTTGGCCCAAATGGCCAAAGGCTTCGATCTTGGCGCCGAATGTCCTTTCACAAGTTTTTTGGTTGCCTTGCGAGATATATGTAGCCATTGTGGGAGACAATGAGAGATAGACTCTCTGGATTATACGTTGTTTGGATAGTGTGCCCTGACTCAAATAGATACAAGGTGCATGATGTCAGTTGCTGTCTTTTTCACATTGTGAGGGGCACACCCTTCCCTTAAATATTATCGGAGTAAACTATATACTTACATAGCGAGGCGTACTCAGTGTTATATTGTTTACTGATTAATCGCGCTATTTCTTTCGTGCTTACCACAGGAGATTGTGCAGTCCGTCAAAACATGGCATCTTACCACACGTCAGGAATATGGCGTTTTCGCGAATGAACTTACGTTTGGAAGGTTATCGGGCTTTGTCTATCCCTTCAGAAATGACATTGAATTGATCCCAGAGGTTCCGGATTGGATCGGGCGATGCGGGACTTCAAGTCGTGCGGAATTCCCAAAGTAGACGTATTGGTACAGACACTGCTATTCAAAGCATGAGCTACCTACCAAACAGTACTGGACTATTAGGTAACTGTAAAATTCCCTAGTTTGAAAAATATTTTATTCGGATTTATTAATAGTAATATGCACCTATACGGTGGCATTGGTTAAACGATTGGCCGAGGGTTCAACGAAAATGGCTAATAGAATGGCGTAAGAAAACTGAAAAAAGTGAGGGGAAGTCTTAACAGGCATTCCTTATTAAGTATGTTTAGTGAGTGTCGTCATTGTATCTTTATTTCTTTACACATACCTGTCAAATTATCTACTCCGGCAACCTCATAACCCATTTGATCATTTTCGTCAAACTCTGTTTGAAGACGAAATTCGGTCGCCTATTATGTCACCAATGCTTCAAAAGATTAGAAACTAAATTTCCGGAAGCTAGTCTCATCGCGGTCTTCCAGAATTCATATGTTGTCATTTAACTGTATTACCTCGATCTCATGATTCCGCGGATTGGACCTCAGACGTCAAGACTCTCAACCAGCAAGAAGCAACGCGCTAGCTAAGCAAAATGGTTAAACACGAAATTCTCCCTAAACCCCAGATCAACGCAATAGAATCGGTACCGATTTCCTAGGTCAAATAGACTTATATATACATTCAGTCCCCGAAAGAGTCTCACCATCCTATAGTTGATCTACCTCTAGAGAGTGATGCACAGTAGACTTTGATTATAACTCCCAGGCTTCGCAGCAGCTGTATGTGTTTCCGTGTTTACAACACATGCCAATTTACGTCCACTGTCATTGGAAACTTTTGTTCTACTGGTTCATCATCTTCGTGGAGGAGAAAAATTCCTGCTTTAACGAATGGCCCAAGTCCAGCTTTAAGACGGTGGAGAATAACCCCTGCCTCGGAAGATCTTGAAACCATAGTGCATATTGCATGAGCCTCTCCTTTAAAGCTTCGCAACCAACCGAGGAGGTCTTTGTTGGTGCTACTGACCGTAGTGACACTTTTGCTGTCAAGCGGGTCGTTGCCCATGATCATTACCGAATGATAATGTTGTGGTTTCTGTAATACCTGAAGGTCTTGACAGCTCGAAGCGACAATCCCGACCGTGTGGAGTTTAATGCTACCATCCATCTGTATCTGCCATCCTTCTACAGATGGGTGGTCGTAATGCCGTGCAACGCTAATCCCATCGGTGATAATATTTCCCTCATAGCCCGGCATAAAAGGCAGCATTGTACCTCGAAGTAGGGCTTTAACGGCCTCATCACCATCTGTTGTGATGAGCGTGGAAACTGAGTGATTGTACGTGAAGAATGAACCCCCAACCTTTAATCGTAGCTCGTTGATAAATTCGAAGGGGTATAGCCCACATACTAGATCTTCTTTTTCGCCTTTAGCCTCGGCTTGAAACTGCTCCACTTTGCGACCCAGATGCCAGG
This sequence comes from Eutypa lata, assembly GCA_022661535.1. Taxonomy (NCBI): domain Eukaryota; kingdom Fungi; phylum Ascomycota; class Sordariomycetes; order Xylariales; family Diatrypaceae; genus Eutypa; species Eutypa lata. The sequence continues at coordinate 872,135 of JAKULF010000009.1, read as the reverse complement.
CAGTTGCGCCTGTAACAGACATGATGGCAGTCGCTCGAGAATTTGTACATTCCCGGTTCCTGGCTAGGATTAAAGGTGTCAGACGCTCTGCGCGGTGCAGACTCAGATATCCTGTTTCTGCCATAAGACGATAAAGTTCATGAAAACACGGAGGTACGTCTTGGCCTCGCTTGCTTGTGTTTGTCACCCTTGTATGCATTGTTATCAAAGAGATCATGCTAGCCACTGTGACTAAGTTGTCTTCCCCTACACATAAAGGCTCCCATTTATCGTTGACGAAAAGCATATCCGGGCGCATCATACTCTCCTGAAGCGTCCAGAGAGAAGAGAACCACCCAGGTACTCGTGTCTCTATATATCCTGATTCGCTAACAGCATATGTGAGTAAACCGCAAGATGTTGGCATGGACAATTCAAGTGTGTTTAGGGCAGTGGTTATCTCCTCGGGTGTACGATCATGATTATCCGAGCCAATATTGGAGTGGGAAGCTCTTAAGTAATTTAAGCCAATCCATGAAATAGTAAGCTCGGTATCATGCCAGCTGGAGACGTCATTCAGCCAGGCGATCGAGGTCGATGCATGCATGAAGATGGTTGCTTGTCGAGCTAGTTCCTCTTGACATATTCTAGCTAGCCTTTCATCAGAAGTATCCTGGGGGATACAAAGCAGGTCTAGCCATACATAATCCTCGGGGAACCCAGCCCGTTTCAGTATTCGCGGTAGGTCTGTGACGTTGAAGCGAGCATTTTCAGGGACGAGCCAGTCGCGTACTCCCTTCAAATTGACTCCATCGCCCTCTTTTCTCCATCTTCCCCAAGTGTGACTCACTATCCCGTAACAAATATCGGTTTCATGCAAACTTTCAGTCTCGACAGTGCACTCTCGTTCAATGTCCCAAAGATAATGAGGAAGCCGATTGATGGGTTTATTTTGGCCTTGAGCCTCACTAAGCCATTGGCATGGCTCCCATATGGAGGGAAGAATAATTCGGCAGTCTCTCAGTTGAATACCTGCCCCAGAGCTTGAATTGATTTTTTGGTCACTTTGAGTACTTCCAAAACGTGTTTGAATATGATGGAGGCAATTTCTTCCAGTTCGTTCGGCTGCGGCCACCATGACTGCACGATATCGTACTCGCCAAATTGTATCAGGTGACCAGGGTGTCCCGTCAAACTCGGCAAATAATAGGGTAAGTAACGCAGTATCGTATTCTCGCCTACCCGAAATTCGATCCTGCAGTGTCCGTTTATCGCACCCATCGCTAGTAAGCTGTTGAACCTCCTGGTATAATGACCCCACTTGGTCCCTTGTCTCATCCACTTCCATCCTTAAGGCGTGCAGGTTGTTTAGTTCAGACGGGGGAATGAGGCCCTCTAACTTATCCAGCTGGAAATCTTGAGTAATGTCCCAGTAATCACCCAATGCAACAGCAAGAAGGCGTCTCTTGACACTTGACATTTGCCCACCTTGTTGCTTTAGATACCACTCCTTGACAAGTCCTAATATGGCACGTTCACCTGTCGTTAGAGCCGAGAAAAATGAGGAATCCGCAGCTAAATAGGTAAAGAAGGTTTGAAGACACCGTATCCAGTAACAACCAGGGATTTCATCTGTACGTTGTAGTAGAGCTTTCATCTTGAAGCCTAGTGTATCTACCCGCCCTTCAGGCACGTAACCAGCTGCTGAATCCGCATCAGAGGGCATTGTGTGCTCAGGCACTCCACGTGTTGTAAGATGTACGGCCATACTTGGTGCAAGGCGTAGTTGTAATGAGATAAAGACTAAATATCAGTGTAAAAAGTTGGACAAGGACTTGGCAGTTTATAGTATCTTAGAGGCTAGGTATTAGATGCCAATGGGGGAATAACCGGGTTTGTTTTTCTTTGACAAGAGATATGGTTTCTCCTCATATGGGATCATAAAGGTTTAGTATTCCAGGCAGCGATTCAGGTGAGCATTGATATTTGTTGCATTTGATCAATGATATTGTGATAACAAATGAGAGATGTGCAGATGAAGGCAGCTAGCTCTAGGTCTTGCTTGAACTTGCATGTTGAAAGTTCTGCTAAGCATGGGCACCACGTCATATCGAGCTCGCACAGCATCCATTGGTTGCATTAATTAGGTATGAATATGTGCGGCACGCTTCCCCTCATTTACCACAAGAGCCTAGTGGTTCTCTAAGAAATCTCGGTGGCTTTAGTAGGACAATACCACCTAATAGGGAAGAAAAATTACTAACTCATAGTCAAAAACAAAATATCGAGATTCTCCTAACCTTTACTCAGCAAGTCTAAAGCAGTTCAAACTATAGTTTCCTCCTATATTCTATACCCAGCTCTGCTCGTTTAGATTGTGGCATGACAGTAGAGCTAAGCGAGGCCATTTATAAGCCTGGACTCTTCTCCTAAATAAGCCAATGCGATAGGTCGAGAATTATTAATGCGCCGGAAACCGGATATATCTATTTCCACCTGCAATCAAGTTGCCGCAAGTGTGATACCTTGCAACCCCTAAACATTCCCCAAAGCAAGAGAGAGACGAGTGTTTCAAACCATAAATATATCTTCCCGCGAACGAGAAAGAACAAAATTTGATTCATAAATGGCTGACGCCGACAGCGACCACCCCATGTTTAGCAACGAGTCCAATTGGCCGAGGCGTTTACTTCACGTTCCCTCAATGATATCGTACAAATGGGCACCTGGCAACAACTACGGGGGCAGACAGAATCCTCTATATATCGCAGTATCTTATACTTGGGGCAGATTCCAACTTAGGAGCCCCAATGAAAAACCACATGTGGGCGCTTTGCCCATCCGAGGTGTCCCTTGGTCCATACCACGAGTAGACCCGGATATTCATTTTAGCGTCCACGAATTTCAACATGTTATCCACGAAATGATGAAGACTGCGGAGCGATACTATGAGTTTGACCACCTTAAGAGTCCAAGAGCTCTCCAGAAGACACCTGTAAGCTGGTTGGTGAGGCCATTGCTAAGATGGCTAGAAAGACATAAAATGGTATATGAATTTCTTTGGCTAGACATCGCCTGCATAGACCAGCGCGCGGGTCCGATCCAGATGGATGAGATTGGCAGGCAGGCTCGGATTTTCATGAATGCCAAATATTCATACGTCTGGTTGAGTCATCTTTCCTGCGATAAGATAGAATCCCTTCTTGATGATTTAAGTGTTGCCAACAATGGGTTGCAAAGGGAACTGTTCGATCCCAAACACCGCAACGATGGACACCACTGGATATTACTAGCGACCCAAGCTGTTCGTGGTTTTACCGATGACCCGTGGTTCAAATCTCTCTGGACTTTGCAAGAAGGTTATTTGTGCAATCATGCGATCATTCTCTCGCGAGAAGGCCGAGTATCATATGATCTTAGTAAGATCGTAGTTCGAAGCTTTTCACTCAATTACCTCTTCAAGCTGACATATGATATTATCTTGTGGTCCGAACGCACCTTAACTACCCGCGACTATCCTGAATTGGTTGAATTGATGGACCTGGTCCACAGGACTGGACTGGCAGCCCTCTTTTGCAACAACCCCATGGGATTACTTGGGGTATCATACAACCGCAATCCAACTAACGAGCTTGACCGCGTTTATGGGATTATGCAAACACTAGGGACCAACTTCCGTGTTGGTACCAATTCTGATCATGTGTATACGCTTCGCGAACTAGAAGATGAACTTGGGGCCTCCATTCTCCAGACATATCCCGTTCTCAGTCAAATGCATGTGCATGCTCAAGCACCAGCCATAGGCGCTGGCTGGCGAGTGCAAGGAAATTCTAGAATACCATGGATGGTTGAACGGGGAGATATGTATGGATGGAATAGCGGGGACCGAGTTGACGTCAATATCGAGATATCCCATCATACCCTTTGCAACTTATCAACTAAGAGGATCGGAGATACTCTGTGGGCCCAGATTTCTGGGAAAGCCTGTTCTTTTGACGTTCTACAAAGAGGCTGGCTGAATGCTGACAATTCAGAACATGCCGAAAAGCTCAAACAGTCGCAATGGAGGATGCATGGCTGTACCAGTCAGCCGATTCAGATGATATCGTTGGATCGTGGGACGTATTTAGATCCACAGCCGATTGGGCTTGACACTTTGAATGTCGAATCATCACATCAGCTAGCGGCCTGGATGACAGAACAATCATGCATGCATCGTCTTGTTGTATTCTTACTAGGTCAGTGTACCTTCAATGGAGAGGTATTTTGTAGCGGCATGGTCTTATTTGAGCGGGAAGAAGATGGTATCAGACATTGGTGTCGCGTAGGGATTTGCATATGGCTCTATTCGCACATGAGGAGTGGGAATAACGTACATCCTCTCTGGCCATTACTGAAAGGTGAAAGTAATGATTGGTACTCTCTTGAGGGACTTTTTGGTTAGATAATGATTGATAAACCTCATACAGCTCCACACACTAAAGTAGCCATCTAGCCTACTTGATTCTATCCTTATGTCCATCGTGCCATCTGGGGATATTCACAGTCCTTTATTCCGATCACCGTACAAGGGTTATGATGACACACCTTAGTGGCCATTTAAATCGGTCACACTATTATATCCTAAAGTTGATTTTTCTCCCGGTAATACCTTATAGCATGTGATTCGAGCCAGGGGTTCGAACCGGATCGGTTTAGCGGTTCTGTGATCATTGGATACTATAATGAGGCAATATCATATTACAACTCATAGCTGGGACTAGAATCGCCTATAACCTAGCAGAAGCTCAGCAGCATTTTCTCTACTGCCTATAATGGTAAAGCTATCTAAGTGCCACGTTGGCGAGGGGACTCATATTAATACCGGGCCAAGGAAGATCCAGGAAGGTGTTATGTAGATGACGGGAATGCAGAAATCAGGTAAGTAGTAGCAGCTGAGTAGTATCTAAATAGATCCCTAGCTCACCTATAACATTAGTAGCCCAGAACAACAAGCAATTGAACCTGCAGTTATCGCTCCATTTTCTAGAGTGATGCTAGCCGCTGAGTACCTTTTTCAGACATCTGCCACCAGTCGTCGCCATCTGACATCACTTCGCTATAGCACCCACTCCTTAGCTGCCACCACGATATAACTACCATTACCCCCATTACCTTAATAACTAAACATTACTACTATATAACCAAGTTAAGTTATGCATATAAATAAATGATAAAGTAAGCTTTAAAGCTATATTATTTGGCTACATTATGTGCTGTAATAGTTATATAATGGTAACAACTAAGTGGTGGCAGCTAGGTGGTGGCTAGGTAGTAGCAGCTAAGGAATGGGTGCTAGATTTTAGGGGGCACACCTGTAATTACCTATAAGCTTTATAGTTGATATAACTGATGGCAAGTGGCGGCACATGGTAACACATGGCACAAAAAGTAATTAATCAGTGTGTAAGCCAAAAAAGTAATCAGCGGCTAGCATCACTCTTCCATACCAGCTAATTGGCGGTGGCAGTTACTAGCTTGGAGCTTACGGAACCCAAGATCGAGACCGATTTAGTTATGTTAGCTGCCTAACGTCTTGCTATAGTATACGAATATGAAGTGTGGCATGGTCCTCGCTATATGTAAGACGCGTACCGGATCATGTTATGGCTAATATAGTGAAATTTACTTCCTTTATTCTCTTGCTTGTGTTGGAAATACCTTCTGTATAATGGACGGTAGATAGGGGGAGGTAGCCAGGGAAGATAGCTATGCAAATCATTTCTAAACCTTATTTGATAGAGATATGTTGGGTAAGGATATAACCGGACCTGTGCAATTGCCATTATTGAATTGCCACTTCACGTCTACAATTGGTTCTAGTAGTTGCGCAACTATCCGAATAGGCATGTCTTCTTTTTCCAAGGAGACCCTTTTCCTGCTATAAACCTGCCATGTGGGAGATATATACCCCCTATTGTGGCCAGACTAACATTCCACCAACACAGCCCAATCCGATGGGAGTATGTGAACTCGGATGTGCGACACTGAAGCACTAAAATGCCGATCATGGCGAAAGAGTCCGTGGATTCCGAAGTTGCACGTGAGCCAATGAGAAAGACTTGTAAGTCACTTTCCGGGAACTCCTTGAGTAGCCAGCTGGCAAGCTGTTCCTGGCGCTGACCACGGGGGACAGCTACAAAGCCCTGGCTGCGGTACTCCGGACAAGATGCCAGCTCCGGCGTAACATCCAGGTGAATAGTAACAAAGTTGTTTTCTCGAAACCTATGCTCAACCAGTTCGTGTTTCTTAAATTCCATGCATTTCTGCATCAGGGATGCGAAATTGCAGTAGACGCCCTTGAACTTGCCCCAGCTGATGGACTCAACTCTTTCCGTTGATAATTTGCAGTGCGAGGTCTCTTTGTAGATGTAGGATTGATTATGAGCACCAGCAGTATTCGTCGTGCCCATCAGGTACGGCGGTACAGCCGACTTTGGCCTGACAAGCCAAGCCAACCCTAAAGGGGCCTTTTCTGTGAAAAGATGTAGTTGGCTTAAAACGGGGTAATGGCGTAGGAGATGCTCTCCTAGCTGAATTTCAAGTTCGGCCCGTGTATAGGATATTCCAGGCGCACTCGAGAGGGATGATGTACCTACTCGAGCTCCAAAAATCTGTTGAATTCCGTATATTCGATCTTCGTCCTTCATGCAGGTACGATGGCTCGTGGCAGTATAGACCAATAATGAATTTGCCGAACTGAGTGCTGCTAATCCCGAACAGATTAATAGACTTCTTATGTCTTTATAAATCTCAGGAACGGCCATATCCAAGAGTCTGTCTAGTAAGATCCTTTCGCAAAATGATATTAATGTGTATAAGTCAGCGTGCAAGCGTACCCTAGACAAAGGCATGGGTGTTGATGTTGTATGAGGTTCTGTTGCGATGATTCCCTCCTGACTCATCAATACAGCATCACTTCGAAGGCATGCTTCCTGTAGTGTCCACAGTGAAGAGAACCACCGGTCCTGGAATAGCTTTTGGAAATGGTTGTAAGCCCGCTGTAGTATATTTCGGGCTGATGAAGACGTGAAGTTGTCCTCTGCTTGACTGAGATCTGAAATTTGATCGGATAATTTATCTAGCTCCAGTATTACAGAGCCTAGAGTCTCATTTGAAGTACTACCCAGCCAGACGAAAACGTGTTTAGCTCGGTCGAAAATCATGGCCTGTCTACCAATCTCCGCAGTGGATCTCGGTTCATTTGCTCGCTGGTCGATACAGGCAATGTCAATCCAGACGAAATCCACTGTTTCTAAAGTCTCATTATGAAATTGTGCTAAATTTGAAATACCTTGCGCAACACGTTGAATGATCATTTCGAGATGCGCGGCTGTGAAGTGACCTGGGTCCACCCTTGGGACCTTCCATGGAATCCCATGAATGGAGATCGGGGGGACTTCAGGCTGTTCATGATCATCCAGTCTCCACCGACCCCAAGTGTAAGTAATCGCATTGTATTGCGGAGTTGTTACTGGCCCGTATATATTTCCTGGTTGCCATTCATACGATGTCATAGTCGGAACATGGAGAAGACGCCTCGGCCAAGTCTCAAGGACTTTCTCCTCTTGTTGCAGGTATGCTGTTGAAGGCATATGGAAGAGTATTTTGCCAACTCAGTGGTAAACCGTGATACGATGCTTTTTATTGGTGCTACAGGGCTTCAATACACACGTTTTAAGAACGGTAGTATGTTATTTACGTAAAGAGACAGGATATTTTGGATTTAGCAATGTAACATTGATAAGGCTTATCATCAAATTATGAATGTGTACGTTGTATTGACGTTACAGCTGATGTGCCTAGTCTGCGGAGTTTACGGGGAATACCGTCCCGGCTGCTAAGCCGGCGTAGTCCCAAAACAGATTACTTGAGCAGTTTGAGCCTGGATTTTAATGAGAGTTCAATTTTCGCTTTGCGTCGGGAGACAGTGGATGGAAAGCTGGGATAATGTTTTTTTTTGCAGCCGCCAACTATCCTCCGAGTATGTTCATCTTATGCCATTGATAGTGCAACGTGACGTGTAACTGCATCACATCACAATAGGCCTCGTATCTGCATCATATTAATATTACGGAAATATAGAACAAAGATGGTTTATATATAGAATTCTGTAACAACTCCTCGCTCTTTTGTTACTTGTCCTTGCCCCCTCTTCGACCAGTATCCCGCAGAACTACTGTACCACTCTGGAAATCACAGCATGGAAGCGTGTTAGCCTCATCGGATGGACGGAGATATGCCACAACAGGGAGCACCTATTTCATCGAGCTATATCTAAAGCCCCATAGAAGGCTTTGTAGAATGGGAACAATGGAAACAATCTTGGAGATATTATACATGTAAACTGCCATATGTCCACCTGGTATGCTATGTACATTGCAAGGCCATCTAGGCTCTGCTAGCAGATATCAAAATAGGACTGGGCCGTACTGTATATATGCCAAAGGTGTGACTCGGGCTTGGAGATGGAACGCAAAGCGGAGGGAGATGAAATAAGTCCTCCCACTACAGACTCCTTTTATCCGAAGTGAGCACATAACTCGGTCCAACCTCCAGTGTTGCAATTATCAAGATACTCATAACCGTCTGGGACATCATCCGTTGCTTGCAGCTGCCAATGATACATTTTCATGAGATCGGTAACCTCATACAAATCCCATAAGTATCCCAAGTCTTTGATAAATATCTGTCTGGCATACCTACTGACATAAAATGAGACCAATTCCCCAGGTGCAATACACATTGCCCAATTCTCTGCCTTTCAGGGGCGGTTGTACCCGTGCCAGGTATAGAATCCCGGGGTCTCTGCCTTCAAATCAGGAGGGTGTATTCAAGTTGGGAAGAGTTCAATTTTGCGGATAACCTCAGCTTGAGCGTGATGAGCACGCAGATGAACGAATTCTCATTGAAAGAAAATAATGATTCAGGAAATGATCAGGAGCTCATGATCGACTTGCCATTTGCATGCAGACACATGATACGCCTACGCCTATATGTAGCGTTCTAAAGATATCTAGATAGATGGCTGTATGTATTACAGCTAAGTCCTAGGAACGGGAGCATGATAATCCGTAACGGGATGATTGGAGGTCAGCTAGAGATCTTATAGGTGCGTAAATGAGGAGACACGGCCCCTCCCAAACGGTAACAAGGGTTAAACTCCGATATAGTCTGCTACTATAATCTATTCTGTTCTAGGTAGGTAGTTAAATTCTTTCATTCGCGCTTCCAAGAATCGTTTATATTTATATCAACATAAGCAGTGCGAAAATGCAAATGTATCAGGTTTCAGGAGACAACCCAAAAATAGACAGGCTTGAAATTACTCTGAGACACCTTGTTTAGCATTCTTAATACAAATAGCTACCTGCCTATGTATCTAACCCTTGCCACATACCTGCATCAGTACATAGGCTGATAGGAAGAGGTTTTGGTGTAATATTCCGGTGCATGCAACCTCCCGTAAGCTATGTAGGTATGTAATAAAATATGCTGACTTTCTGTCTTTGTCGCTTATTAAGTGCATGAATTAAGTACGCCACCAGAAAATACTTCATGGCAATCTAAGGGGGTTCAAATACTTTTGCCTCTGATTTTTTTCGATTGAGCAATTGTATTCAGTCGTCCACCGCTTTCCTTTGGTTTCATTGCCACATGATTCCACCAATTAGAATCAGAGAGAGTAGACCTAGTGGAACGTTTTATTATTAGGTATGAGCACGCCACGGCAGCACGACACCCGCAAATCAGATATGGGGAGTATATGCATATATGTATACAGTCGATGCCCAAGTTTGCTCGGGTCTCTCCTAAAACTTCTAATAAAAATACCCATCTGATGATGTAGCCTAGCAGACATTATTTCTGGATAGTGTCTTTTTTTTTTTTTTTCGTTCATGGCGAGTATTTTCTCTATTTGTTCTACCTTATGCGTGTGCTAACATCCTGGAAATATCAGGATGTGGTTAGCTCCGCTGCGGCCGTGGCGCAGTTGCTGGCACAGGTGATTGAACTATGGCGACAAGTAGACGCAGCCCGAGAAAGCGTGAAAACAGCCCCTAAAGTGTTTGCCGATACCAAAGAACAAGCTTCCAATTTATTCGAGATCATCCAAGACGTCAAACGCAGACGGGAATTGCACACACCAGCGATTCATGCCCGGGTCAAGCGAGTCGAAACAGTTGCAGTCGGACTTCATAAAATACTGGAGGCTATGGCTCTGCGACAAGGCAGGAGCACCCTACGACAAGGTCTGTTTGCCTTGGGCCGGGGAGCAAAAGAGGATGCCAAGTTAGCCGATGTGATGAAGCGACTAGAGGTAGCAAAGAGCGACTTGACAATACAGATTGGCATAACCCATATCGCGATATCAGGAGAGATGAGGGATGATTTAGGGAGGCTCACGCAGGGAGCTGAAGACCTCGTCGAAGCTGTAAACCAGCGGCCAGAGAAGATCAACCATCGTATGCTGTTGGAGAGCAACGAAGCGTGGGAGAAGGCAAATCAAATCAATGGAATTATCGGGATTGAGGAATCGAAGGCTTCAACAACTGCAAAGATCATGGAGAATAAAGCCCGCGGGAACAGCCAACAGAAGAACCTTATACTATCAGGGCCTGAACTATTAAAACTGCTCAGTATATAGTTAGGGACGGCGTTGGAACATGTAAATAAGTGCAAGGCTATGGACTTAACATTTCATCTATCTTCATAAGGACAATGGTGGATGCGTCTATAACGCGTATAACGCATTATAACATTCGAGTATGCATCGGAGAAGGGGATTAATCTCTCGTATGAAACACATATTACTCGTATGTTAAGTGGAATTGGTAGGAACAGAGCTTATGGGTGGAATAGAAGCACCTGTAACGCCTGCTACCTCTTACTATCTAAGGATCAGACACCCCTAATATACCCTTCCGCGACCCTCAAGTGGATAACCTCCAGTCAGGAAGGCTAAATAGCTAGATATCTACGGAACACCCCAACCTCCACCTTAGACTGCTTCGTGCATCTCCTTTCCCGATCCCGGCGTCTCCCACCCAACCCTTTAGTCCGTTATAGAGAGAATCGGCGGCACAAATAGCCCTCGTAAAAACTCGGGCAATACCGAAACCAACCGGGGCTTGGCACAATACCCCCGCCCCTGACTAGACAGAGACGGTTGCAACGCAATAGTCACAGCAATCGCAACAGACAACCGCCAGCTCAATATCGATGAACTCTAGTTGGTAGAGAGCCCCTGGATTCTAGTATTCGTTACAATTCAACAGTTGACAGTGGATTGGGCGTCTGGTGGTCAGATCTTTATTACGAAATCAGTTTCCCTCGCTTCTGCTTCCGTAATCTAGAATTATAAACATAATCACCTCGGCGCCCAGGTTGAATTGATCCGAAAAAAAGATGGCTTTTATCTTTCATATTACCTGTTGAAGCTAGTTGATAGTACCTTCTGCAGCCTTGGCCGTCAGTATGACCTGTTAACGCATCAGTGTCGCCCCCGTCTTCTTGTTGATCCAGGTCGTTTTCTAGTCTGCGCATATTCAGGTTTAATAAACCAACCGTTTCTAGTTTCTATATACATGTGCTCACAAGACGGGCACGGCTTTTGGTCCTCAGATGTAGTGTTCTCTTCGCTATGGGAAATATGTACAGAATAAAGTTAAAGGATTGAAAATGGGGGGGGGGAGCTCAATTAAGAGGGGAAGGTTGTTTTATTCCTGTTGGCGGAATATGCATATCCCATAAGGCAGCCGCGCAGAAAATCCTTCGTTTGTAGAGCCTTATCGGTATGTACGTACTTATACGCCCTGCTCTTGCCCATGCGAGGACTCCAGCAACTGCAATCTGATAGGGACGTTCCTAGTGAGGCCTCAAACCTGCGGTAAAGTGGCGCAGCTGGGCGGCGGTGCAGCAGCAATAATAACTCAAATCTTTAACCCAATCTTCTTGTGGTTTCCAAAATAAAATAAAATAAAGTCTTATGTCTCCCTGACTAGTTTTATCTGTGTGGCCAAGCCCTTTCGTTTAAATTGAAATATGCTACACATTATATCTTGAGCGTAATACCCGGTCTTAATACACTTTGTCGCATGTGCCATTGTACTTTATACGCAAAAAGGTGCTTACTTAAGGGTAGGAAAAGCCCGTTTACGGCAAAATATCCACGAACTTATAAGTATTTATGGGCTTTTTTTTTTACTTACGGGTTATTTATAAGCTTTTTTAAAAATATTAAAAAATTTATAAATAATTCGTAAATATTTTAAAATATTTACGAATTATTTATAAATTTTTTTAAAATATTTATAAATAATTTATAAATAAAAATTTTATATATTTATAAATTATTTATAAATTTAATAATTTTTTTAATAAAATAATTTAAAATAATTAATAATTTATAATATTTATTTATATTTTTTTTTATATTTTTTTTATAATTAAAATTTAATAAAAATAAAAGTTAAATTTAAATATTTATTTTATTATTTTTTATAATAAATTATTTTTATTTTTTTAAATTTTAAAAACTTTAAAATCTTTTTAATTATTTAATTAATTTCTTTTTATTTCTTTATATATATAATATATTAATTTTAATATTATTTTTTTTATTTTTATTTATTTAAAATTTATTTAAAATTAAATAATTAAATATAAAAGTTCGTATTAATTATATATTTTTTATTATATAATAATACGTTTAATATAAATAATATATAAATTAATAATTATATATATTATTAAATTATTTTAAAATTATTTTAATTTAATTTTTAAATAAAATAAATTATTTTTTATTATTTTAATAATTATAATTTTCGTAACTTTTTATAAAATGTTTATAATATTAATTTAAAATTAATATTTAATATTATACTTTAAAAATTAAAAAAAAACATTTTATATTAATAACGTTGAATTTTTCGAAAAGTTATTATTATATTAAATTAATAAATAATATTATACTTAATAAAATAAATAAAAATATTTACTTTTTAACTTTATATATTTTTTAAAAACTTTATTAAATTATAAAATATTTTTTATAAATTAATTTAATAATATTTTTTTTAATTTTTTTTTAATAATTTATTTTATTATTAATTTTTTTAATATTTTTTCGTAATTTTTAAAAAATAACCTTTTATTTAAATTAATTATAAACGTTAATTAAAAATTAATTTATAATTATTTTATAATATTTAATATTATAATAATTTAATAATATAAAATTATATTATTATATAAAAAAAGATTATTATATATAAAAATTATAAATATAAATTAATAAAAAAAATTATAAATATATATAAATATTTAATTTTCGTAATTATTTATTATGTTAAAAAAAAATATAAATTAAATTTTATTTAAATTAATAATAAAGTATAATTAAGCGTTAAATTTAATATAAATATATATTAAATATTATTTATTTATTTTTTTCGAAAATTATAATTATAATAATTATTTTGCGATTATTTTTTATAAATATTAAATAATATATTTTATAATTTAAAATTAATAAAAATTTATTTTTTATAATTTTATATTTTATTTATTTATTATTAATTTAATTACGTTATATTTTATTTATATATAATTTAAATAATTTTTAATTTTTAAAATATATTTTAAAATTATAATAATTCGGTTAATTATATAAAAGTTATTTATTAACATTAATTCGTTAAAATTATAATATTAACTTTTTTTTTTTTATATATATATATTCTTTTTTTTTACGTTTTTTTACGTTTTTTTTATTCGATATTTTTTTTATATAACGATATTAATTTCGATTATTATAATTTTATTATCTTTATATTTAAATTTAATTATTATAATAATTTATTTATTATAAAATACTTTTTTTTTTAAATTAAACTTTATTATTTTTTTTAAATAAAAAAAGGTTTTTATTTAATATATTAATAAATGTTTTTAATTAAACGTATAATTATTTAAATAAGCTTTTAAACTTTACGATATAAAAGATTATAAACGTTTTTTAAAATTTCTTTTATCGGTTTTTATATTTATTATAAATAATTTTATTATTTATATCGAATATTTTTATTTAAATATAAAATAATATAAATAAAATAAAACGAAAAATATTTATTTTTATTATATTTTAATTTTAATTAAAATATAAATATATAAAATTTTAAATACGTTTTATTAAAAAAAATATATATTAAATATAAAAAATATCGTATATTAATATAATTAAATTAAAGTAAAATTTATTATAATTTCGTTAAAAGTTTAATACGTTAATTTTAATATCGAAATAAATTTTTATTAAAATAATTAAAAAATAATCGAAAAATATTAATTAAAGATTATTTATATTTACGAATTAAATAAAATTTAATATTATTTTTTTTAAAATTATTTATATTAAATAAAATAAATTTTATTTTTTCGAAATTTAAATTTAATAATATTATTTTATTTATATTAACTTAAACCGAAATATATATATATATATATAACGAATTTATAATTTTTTTTTTCGTAATTTTTTTAATATTTTTTATATTTTTTTTTAAAATAAAAAATAACTTTTTAATAAAATTTATTATCGTTTTTATTTAATTCGAAAATTATTAAAAAATTATTAAAATAATTGCGAAATATAATATATATCGTTATAATAAAAAGATTAAATAAAATAAATAAATATATTAATTTACGATTTTTATTTTATAATTTTTTAATATATTTAAAAACTTTAATAATAATTAATATTATTTTCTTTCGTATTAATTATAATTAATAAAGTAATTTTATTATATTATTTTTTTTTAAAAATAACGTTTTAAAGTTCGTTATTTTTTCGAGTCTTTTAATAATCTTTACGAAATATATTTTTTATATTTTTTTTTTTAATATATTTTAAATATTTTTAAAAATGTTTAAATATTATTTTATAATTATTTATTATATTTAAAATATAATTATTTCGAAAAGTTTTAAATATATTTATTAATTAAACGAACTTTTTTTAAAATATTAAAAAAAATAATAAAAATATTTATATTTTTTAATAAAGAATTTATATTTTTATTTTATATAAACTTTATAAATTATTATTTATTTTTAAATCGTAAATTATAATTTTATAAAACGTAATAAATAATAAATAAAAAGACTTTAACGATATTATATATTACGAATTAATTTAAATAATTTTTTAAAAGTTAAAGTTTTATTATTAATTATCTTTTTTTATTTAAAACGAAAAGATTTTTATTTTATAAAGATTTACATTTAAAAAAAAATTAAATAATAAATTATTTTATTATTATTTTAAAATATACGTATTATATAAATTATATATTTCGATATTTAATTTTAAAAATTATTATTTTAATTAAATAATTTATATATTTTCTTAATTTATTTAATTTACGAAGATTTTAACGATAATTTTATATTATATATAATAAAAAAGTTTTTATATGCTTTTTAAAAAGCGTATAATATATAAAGAAAATAACGAATCTTTTTTAATTATTTAAATTTATTAACGTTATATTTTTAATTAAATTATTTTTATATAAAATTTTAAAATATATTAAGCTTATTATTTATAATAAAAAGTCGAAAATAATTAATTAATTTTAACCTTTTTAAATATATTAATAAATAATTTTTATTTATTTCTTTTATTTTTTTTATATAAATTTAAATATTAATTAAAAAATAATATAATTTTTAATTATTATTAATTTAATAAATAATAATTTTTTAAAATATAAAAGTTAAATTAAAAATAATTTAAATATTATATATTACGAATATATAAACGTAATTTAAAATATTTTTTAATATATTATTAATAATAATTTTAATATATATTTATATACGTTTTAAATAAGTTTTTATTAATATGTTTTTAAAATTTAAAAAATATTATTATATAAAAATAATAAAATATTTATTTTTTATAATAAAAAAAATAAATATTAAAATATATAAAAATTAATTAATAAAATTATATTTACGTCGAAATATTTAAATAAAATTAAGTTTTATAATTAAAATAAAAGAAAATTAATATATTTTATAATTCGTATAAAAATTATTTTAAAATTATTTTAATTATATATTTTAATTATCTTTAATAAATTATTACGATTAATACGTTATATTTATTCTTTTATTTTTTATATTTAAAAAAGATTTTATATTTAAAAAATATATTTATTTTAATTTTTTTAATAATTAAATAATTTATCTTTAAATTATAATATTAATATATTAATTTTAATATTTTAATATTTTTATTTATAATTTATATAAAACTTATTTAATTTAATAAAATATATTAAATTAAATCGAAAATAATTTTAAGTTTTTCGTATCTTTTTCGAATAATTATATCGTTAATTTATTACTTTATAAATTTAAAGAAAAAACATTAAAGTTAAATCTTTTAAATTTATTTCGAAATTATTTTTAATTTATAAATTATTAAATTTAATTTTTATATTATTATTAATAATACGAAAAAGAGTAATTATAATATTAATTTAAAAAACGAAAACATTAAATAAATTATTATTAAAATCGTTATTAATTTGTTTTATAAAAAAAGTATAATATTAATTATTTTCGTTAATTTTTATTTTTATTTTTATTTTTTTTTAATTTTTTTTTTACTTTTCTTTTTTTACTTTTTTAATTTTTTTTATTTTCGTTTTTATATTTTATATTTTCTTTTTTATCGTATTTATTATTAAAATAATTTAATATTTTACGTTATATATTAAATTAAATTAATTTAATTTAAATATTTATTAATTTTTTTTAAAACGATTTAATAACGTTATAATTATTTAAATCTTTTAATAATAAAATAAATATAATTATAAATATAATATCTTAATAATAATAAAAAATGAAAAAAAAATGAAAAATAAAATAAAAATTAAATATTTTTTAAATAATTTAATTAATAAAAAAAATTCGAAAAATTAAATAAAAAAAACTTTAATTAATAATTTTAAACTTTATTTTAAACTTTAATTTATTTTTAAAGCTTAATTTTTTTTTTATTTAATAAAAACTTAATTTAATTTTAATAATTATAATAATAAATAAAATTATATTATATATTTCGATTTAAATACGTTATAATTAAACGAAAAAAACTTCGAATTTTTTTAATTTAAATAAATTAAATTAATTAAATATAAATCGTAATAAAATAATCGTTAAATTATTTTTTATATTTAATTTTATTAAATGTATATTTATTTAACGATAATTATTTTTTAATTTTAATAATATTAAATATTTATTAATTTTATTTCTTATTACGAAATATATAAAGAAATTTAAAATAATATAAAAAAAGTTAAGCTTAAAACTTTTATTTAATAAAAACGACGTCGTTAATAAAAATTTAATAATATATATTTTTATTCGATTAAATTATTTTATAATTATTTTAATATTAACTTAAGTTTTTTTAATATAAATTTTAATTTAAATATATAAACTTTAAAAAACTATTAACTTAATTTTTTTTAAATTAATATTTTAACGAATAATTTATAAATTATTAATAAATAAATTTCGTAAATTTATATAAATTTAAATATTAATATTAAATACGTTATAAAAAATTACGAAAGTATTTTTAATTAATATATTTAAAAAAAAAGAATTTTTATATTATTTATAATAAACGAATAATTTTTTAAATAAAATATATATATATAATTTATAAAATTTATTTATTTTAAAATATAAATATATTTAATATATTTATAATATAATAAAAAATAAAAAATAAAAAAAGAATTTAATAATAAAAAATATTACGTAATGAATAAAAATTTATATATAAAGTAATACTTTTTTATATAATAATTTTATATATAAATTACTTTTTACGTTTTAATTTATTAAAAAAAAATTTATTTTTTAATTATATAATTACTTTATTTATTTAATTATAAATATTACGTATATCGTTATTTATAATAAAAAATAATTATAAAATAATTATTTTTTATTAATTATTAGCTTAAATTAATATAAAGTAATATTATAACGAATTAAAAAAAGCGTAAAATAAAAAATTAATTTTCGTAAAATTTTAATATTAAAAAAGTTTATAATTATAAAGCGAATTTTTTAATAAAATAAAATAAAATAAAAAAGATATAATATAATTTTAAATAATAAATTAAACGTAAAATATAAAATTAAATAATTATAAATTTTTAAATAACGTTTATAAAAATAAAAAATTAATAATAATTATTTATTAAATAAATCGAAATATAATAATATATATTATTATTTTATAATTATTTTATAATATTTATTAATAAAAAATAATTAAAACATAAATAAATTATTTAAATAAATATAAACATAATAAACTTTTATTAAAAATAAAACCGTTATAATAAATAATAACGATAATAATTATTTTAATATAAATAAAAAACTTAATAAATAATATTTATTTATAAACGAAAATATTAATAAAATTTATTATTAATTTATAAATTACTTTTTTAAAATTTTTAATATATAATTTATTATAAAATTTTACGAATAATTAAATTAAATTACGTATAATAATTTAAAAAATATATTAATAATATTTAATTATTATTTTTATAAAAAAATAATAATTTCTTTTAAATTTATATTAAAAATAATAATAAATTATTATTAATTTTTTAATATAAAGTTATAAATTATATTATTAAATATATTATAAATTTATTATTATAAATTCGTAATAATATTATTTTATAATTTATTAAAAATAAAATTAAAAATATTAATATATATAATTTAAATATTAATATTAAAATAAAAAATATTATTAAAATAACATTTATATTTATTATTAT
Organism: Eutypa lata; assembly: GCA_022661535.1. NCBI lineage: Eukaryota > Fungi > Ascomycota > Sordariomycetes > Xylariales > Diatrypaceae > Eutypa > Eutypa lata. Next base: position 853,215 of record JAKULF010000009.1, on the reverse strand, counting down.
AAGTTTTATATTATAAATTATTTTTTAATTATTTTATATATTAATATTTTATAATTAAAATATAAATTATTTTACGTATAATGTATTTATTAATATATTATTATAAAAACGTTATATTATAAGTTATTTTAATATAAATATCGTTTTTAAAAACTTTTAATAATTATAAAACGTTATAATTTAAACGAATTTAAAATTTAAAAAAAAATATTACGTTTAATTATATTTAAATTAAAAGTTATAAATAAATATATTTATTTTTATCTTTTTTTATAAAATAATTATAAAATAATTTAATATATTTTAAAATTTATATTAATAATTATTACGTTTATATTAAACTTTACGATAATATTTTATTTAAATTTATTAAATTTAAAATAAAAATTAATAATATTTATAACTTTTTAATCGTTTATTACGATTCGTTTTTTAATTTACGTTTATAATATAAAAAAATATTTTCGTTATTTAATATATTATAAAAAATTATAAAATAAAATTTTTATTATATTAAAAGTTTTAAACGAAAATATATATTATTATACGAAAATAATAATAATTAATTAAATATAAATATTAAAATATTATTTTATTTTAAAAATAAAATATTAAATAATTTAATAAATAAGTTTTTTATTAAAAAATTAATATTTTTAATTACGTTTATATTAAATTTTATATTAAATTTTATAATATAAATATTAAATTTAATTTAAATAAAATTATCGAAAAATAAAATTATAAATAAAATTAAATTAAATATCTTTATTATATTAATTTATTAATTTCGTTATAAATAATTATTATTTTAATTAAAATTATAATAATTATTTTAAATTATTTTAAAAAAAATATTTTATTTATAAATTATTTATATATATTAAAAAAAAAGTTTACGAGTTATTTATACGTATTAAAAAAAAATTTACGAATTATTTACGGGTATTTAAAAAAACTTATAAATTATTCGTAAATTAAAAAAAAAATCGTAAATTACCCGTAAGCTATCCATGAAAAATCGTAGGTATCCGTAAGTTACTCATAAAAACGCGTGGGCTTTCGTGGGTTACCTACGGGTACCCATTCCCGACCCTTATGCTCACTTACAAAACCACAACACGTTTATATCTATGAAAGCCACCACCCGACTCTTGATTCGTTGCTAAGCGCTGTAAGGGCAAACTGCTATGTGTGCCGTGTTGTTTACGACAATGTGAATCACTAAGCATAAAACTAATTAATGGGGGCCCGCACCGGGGCCGCCTCGACGATGTTTCGAATGCGTAGCAAGGGTCGACAGGGCCTCTAGCTCGTGGTGATCTTTCTGGGAAACGCGCCCCGCGTCGAAACAAAATTTCAACTGCTCCCGTCTGGGGGTATGTGTGCTGCTACTAGAGATGCAAACTCGGCATAGAACGAGTTACCATTGGGTAAGCTGCTAACATTTTACGATATTATAGACCCTGAAGGTGATCGCTTCTTTCCCCGTCTTCAGCTTGGCGCGGACATGTCCTCATCCGCCACCCTGGACCTGGCCTTCCACTGGTACCAGTCCTGTTGCAGTGGCCATTCCATCTGTAGCCGCCAGGCGCAACCCTGTCCGAGCTGGCTGCCGAGTCGGCTGCTAGACATTGGCAGCCAAGGGGAGACGTGCTGGAGACTCGTCGTCGTTTCACAAGACCGCATTGCACTTGCGCCCTACGCCACGCTGAGCTATCGATGGGGGCTCGACGCAGGCGTCAAGCTTCTCCGCTCGACTCTTGACGATTTCCGCCAAGGGCAACAGCGGATCTCCGACCTACCTAAGACATTTCAAGACGCCATCGTCGTGGCCCACCGCTTATGTATCAGGTATCTGTGGATCGATGCGCTCTGCATCGTGCAGGACGCGAGCGAAGACAAGGCACGCGAGATCCCCAAGATGGGATCGATCTACAGGAACGCGACATGTAGCTTGGCCGCGTCCGCGTCCGAGGATCCACACGGTGGCCTCTTCCGGGCGAGAGACACGACAACCGTGGCACCGGGCTTGATCCAAGCACCAGCCGGGGCCATCCGGAACGAGACGCACCATGTAGTCGACACGAGCTACCGGGACCGGCAGATCCTGAGCGGGCCGCTGCACAGGCGCGGATGGGTCTTCCAGGAACGCTTCCTGTCGACCCGCGTGATCTACTTCGGACAGTCGCAGATGTTCTGGGAGTGCCTCGCGGCGCTCAAGTGCGAAGGGTTTCCCCAGGGCATGCCGTCGCAGTTCCAGTCGGCGAAGAGCATGGAGCCGCTTTGGGAGATGCGCGATGCGTTTAGACACTCGAAATCGTTGCTACCGCAGAGCAGCTGCGGCCTGCCATGGAAGGATCAGGCCATGTCCACACCCGCGCTACGCCTGTGGAATCACCTCGTCCGCGCGTACTCGAAGTGCGCCTTGACGTTCCCGGGAGATAGACTGCCAGCGTTCGCCGGCATTGCCGAACTCTTCCGAGAAGCGACCGGAGACCAGTATCTGGCCGGCCTGTGGCGGGCGAATCTCTTGCCACTGCTGGACTGGTGGGTGGACCAGCCGCGTGCCAGGGCGTCCGCCGCCGAGTACCGCGCGCCGTCGTGGTCCTGGGCGTCTCTGGATGGGCCCGTCCGTCCCCGCTTTGCGGTGGCGCAATCCGCTTTCTTGGTCTCGATCTCTGCCGTGGCCTTGGAGAAGCCGCAGGGTATTGCAGCAGTAGACCACCCGGGATACGGTACAGACCACGTGTGCTTGCATCTCGTGGGAAGCTTGACCTTGTCAACGAAGCATCCACAGCTGATGCACTGCACCTTGCATCCTGATATTTTGGGCATCACATTGGGCGTGCCAGGATCGTTTGCTTTTATGCCCCTGCAGACATCTTACCATGAGCCTTTCCCCGCTTCTTTAGGGCAGCATGATAGTATAGCGCGCTTGCAACTGAAGTGTCCTGCCTCCTTCTAGAGCCGGTGATCTGTACGGATCCGGTCGTATATCGACGGGTTGGCCACTGCGTTGTAGCGGATCCAGAGGATATCTTAAGGCTTGGCCTACAGGTGGATGAAAGTGGATTAGCGAGTGTTCAAAGTAAAGCTAATAATATAAACATTATTATTATTTAAAATGACAACTTATTATAATAATTATTGTGTCCTCAATGCCATATATAATGTTCTTTTTCTCTTTATATGAAAGAGAGAGAGAGAGAGAGAGAAGTGGGGAGTAAGGAAAATGAGAAGGAGCAAGAAATAGTTCCATTAAGGTTGTTCCTGTCTAACTTGGTTAGTGATGAGGATTTTCTTAGGACCTGTTATATGATATCTTTCTGAGGGGATGGGCCATCAAGCGATGTTAAGTTAATGTTGGGCATAAGTTTTTCCATAGCTGATATCACCTCGGATGCTCGTCCGATGTCGCTTCTAGTGATAATAGGGTGTGAACCGCCTCCATGTTTTTGTGTCTAGATATCTCCATTCCACGTCGGCAAGTCTAGTCCACGGGCATGGTTTATAACGCTTTATAGCGGAACCCCCCTTATTTACCCTAAATTCCCCAGATCGTATCACCTGAAGAACCTTACCTTGCATCTGCCCAGCCCATAACAGCGCTCCCGGAACCAGTGCCAGAACCACCGCTTTAGGATGGAAATCACCTCAACGTCAATGAAAGATCATAGATCCAAAGGTGAAATAATATTTAAACATAAGAATTTTTATCATTGTTTTACGTTTTCAACTATTTGAACTAAAGCTCAACAGTATCGTATCATATGGATGGGACAAGATGAATACCCTACCCTATTGAGGGAGTATGTATTCCAGGCAACCGCCAAAGCAAACCCCATCGAATCCCCTCCTCTCACACATCTTGCAATACCTGCTTCTTCTTCCTCTGCAACAAGCAATGACGTCCCCACTTTCTCCGAAACCTCTCCGGAACGGCCTCCAAGTCCGGAACCCACAGCACCCTCGCCAAGAGGTGAGTGTTTGCCGCATCCAGGAAGTGCTCGCACTTGACGACGTCCCAATTGTCCACATCGGCGACGTAATCGGGCTCGTTCGGGGGCAGCGCCTCCTCCGCACGTCCGGTATACTGGGTATCGACGAGGAAGGCGCACTGGCGGAGGTCGACGTACTTGCCGAGATCCTCCTCGTTCCGGTCGTTCATGCCGCTCGGTAGCAGCCACGTGCCGGGCCAGAGGCCGAAGCCGGAGCCGACGCGGGCCTCGGAGAACTCGCCGGGGAGGAGGCCGCGGAACTCGGAGCGGACGAACTTCGCGCGCATGTCGCGCGGGAGGAAGTACGAGCTCGGAAACCGGTACCACTCCTTGCCGAAGCAGACGTTGTCGCCGCGGGTGCCTAGGCCCTCCTCCTGCCCGAACACGCCGGCGCCGAGGGGCTCGTAGAGCTTCAGGGGGGCGGAGTAGGCCGTGTAGAGGCCGACTATGCGGGCTACGCCTAGGTCGAAGGAGAGGAGCATGAAGGCCATGACGACGGCTAGTTTGAGCTTGGCTGGGATCTTCCCGATGAGGGTCTTCGGGTCTGGGTTGCCGAAGGCGTTCAACACGATATGTAGCGCCAGAGCAGCATTCAATGCGATGAAGGGGTAGGCGGGGTACATGAACCGCTCCTCTTTGTGTGGCTGGAGGGTGAATATACCCAACCACATGTAAAAGGGGGATAGGAACACGATAGTGCGCAACCCGGATTGGAAGCCGTGGTGTTTTGTCGAGAATACCTTCTGGATGAGAAATAGAGGCAGTGATAGTAAGGCCAGGACAAACCAGACATTGAAGTTGATTAGGAGGTTGCGGAAATAGAACGTCCAAGGCTCCGTACCGTATAGATTAGGACCGCCAGTTGACGAAAAGATGTTGTACTTAACAATGTTCCAGGAAACTGCGGCGAATTTCTTGTAAAAGAACGAGTTGACGGCAGCATCGACAACCTATATTGTGTGAGCGACATCTCATAGGGGTAATCGTTTACAACTTACCTGAAACAAGAGTGCGGACAGAACCCCACGTCCAATTCGTAGTACGGCCTCAAAGAAAGTGGCTTGGTCGCTCATCACGGCAAACAATCCTTCTTCGATTAAAAAAGGGGCTGCAAGGGCTGCAGCAAACGGCCATCCCAGGATACCGCCCAGCGCAAACCACCAAATGCCTTGTGCGGTCCTGAGTCCACCCCTCCAGTTCATGAATGCAGCAGCACCAAGAAGTGACGTATACATGGCGAAGCTGGATGGAAGATATGCCGTGCTCGCATGGAAGTTCCCTGGCGACAGAACTGTCGCAAGCAGGAAGAAGATACCAATTCTAGGGTTCAGAGTAAAGCTGATGACTCGAAAGAAGAGGACCTGGCATAGAGCACATACGAATGCCAAGATGTATCGAACGAAGTAGAACTCGCCAAGCTATATACATATATACACATTGGATTAGCTGCTAGAAACCACAGACGGGTAGAAACAGCTCGATGAAAAACAGGGGCCAATCAGGTTTAGATATGTAGGTAGGTAGGCAGGCAGGGAACCTACCTTGGTGGATTGGGGAAGTAATCTTCTGAAGTTCCCAACGATCGCATGTAGGCCGATGTAGAACCAGCTTCGGATCGCATATTCCGGCGAGTATTCCCAGGTCTGCCGACCGTAGCCATGGGAGAGGTAATGTGTGGGCTCCCAGTAGTTGTAGGTCTCATCGCAGTCTTGAATCGGGGCGAGCAGGGCAGCGATCAGATTGGCAATTAAGAAGATGTAGAATGCCTTGATGGGTTCGATCGCAAATGCACTTGGGGCCCTATTATTGAAGTCCTTTCTTGTTAGCGGAGAGGCCTATAAGTCTTTGGGGCTTTCTTTGGAGGTTAAAGGGGGGGAATAGGGGGGGTCTTGCTTCTTTTTCGCATGTCTTGCCGTTGGGTGAACAAAATGTTCCCCAGATTCACCAGGTTGGGACGGCATTGTGAGGGTGATTAGATTTGACTAATTGCGAACCATATGGTATGGTATGGTATGGTATATCATCGGCTGTGTGCCCCTTGGAACAACAGAATACCGGGTGTTGACATAAGGAGGAGGGATGAGAAGGACAGAAAGCTGTTGTGTGACCTTCAGCTTTTTTTTCTTTTTTTCTTTGTTGAATACGATGCTGTACCCAGCAGATTCATCAATTGAGTTACAGCGCTGACGTCGTAAGCATCAACCACATGTGTAGGATAAGAATTTAACGTTAGTTAACTACCTAGCGTACTTACTTAGATAGGTTAGCGCTAGGTTAAGTATCGGCGATAAGGAGCTACCAAACTCGATAAGGGGAATAGCTTCGATAAGGGGTTCGATAAGGTACGTATCCACCCGCTAAGACCTCATTGCGGGAGCTAATGCATCAATCAGAGTTCGAGATTTCATGTTTCCACTTTATTTTCTCGAAGGCGTAGCATAGAAAGATCAGATCCCAAGCTTCTTCTGCCATTCATACCTTCAGATTAGAGTAACACATAATCCTAAACTCATTCATCCATTCATTACAGATCATTACCAAAGTCATACATCTATTAGGAATTGATTAGTATATCATATATCATATATGATAGGTTGATTTCATTTCTCTCTGTGACATCATGTCAGGTTTTCAAATTCCTGGTTTGACGACGCTGTCGCAACCACAAGCTGCCTCTACGCCTACTGTACCCGAGAGCCGGCAGGATGACAAGGTTGATGCAAAATCTACAGATAGTATGGTAGTTGACGAGCCTGAAGTCATTCAAAATCCAGATTCGACTACAGCTGCTCCCGCTCCTACAAGTACTGAGAATGGAGTCGAAGATAGTACGCAAAGTATGGTAATAGATAAACCAGATATCACTCCCAGCGCTACATCTAATGGGCCGAACGATAAGGAAATGGAGGGTGTCTCAAACACAACAGTCACCAGCCAGCCACATGTCTCTGAGCAGTCAGAAGCTAGACCCAGCGATGCCCCACCGAGCCCCCCCTCTCTCATCTCGGGATTAGAGGCTTTGCTAGGAGGACTAGATCCTACCCCAGAGCAATTAGCCAACCAAACAGCGCAGCCAGAGGTTGCAGCCCAAGCCGGAGATGTTGCGGAACCCGCGGCCGAAAATGGCGAGCAAGGGAACCCCGAATGGGAAGAGGATTCCTCACCGCTCGAATCGTCATCAGAAGACTCCAGCAGCTCGGACTCGGACGATGATTCCGACGACGACAAAGACTACCCCGTGCTCGGACCGGAGGAGACGGCGCGACTACTGATGGAAATGGAAGGCGGCTCCGACGACGACGGCGAAGGCAGGGCCAAGAGCGGCGCGGGCGGCGCCCAGGTGCGGACGAAGAACGAGCTGCCGGAGGAAGTCATCCCGGTGCCGGACGTCAAGATCGAAGACGGGACGGAGCTCGTCGAGCTCGGGACCGTGGAGCACATCGTGGAGACGACCATCGTGGTCAAGGCGAACACGACAGGCGAGTACCGTGTCCTCGACAGCGGGTCGGTGCTCTGCACGGAGGGCCGGACTGTGATCGCGGCCATCGCGGACCTGATCGGCAGCGTGCGCCAGCCGCGCTACACGGCGCGGTTCACGAGCCGCGAGCAGATGGCCGAGGACTTCGGGCTCGAGCTCGGCACCAGGATCTTCTACGCCCCCAACCACGCCACCTACGTCTTCACGCAGGCCCTGCAGGCCGTCAAGGGCACCGACGCGAGCAACTGGCACGACGAGGAGGCCGGCGACGACGAAGTCGAGTTCTCCGATGATGAGAAGGAGGCGGAGCATAAGAGGCGGCTGAAGGCGAAGCGGAAGGGAGGACGTGGTGGCAAGGATGGTGGTGCCGGGGGTAGAGGAGGGCGAGGAGGGGGAGATGGAGGGGTCAAGCAGGAACCTAATTCCCAGCAGCAGCAGCAGCAACATCCTGTTGGCCTCAAGTACGACGACGATGACGACGATGATGATGGCCCCTACAAGCCTCTCGCGCGACCGCCGGGCTTCGGCCAGGGCCCACCTGCGTCACAGTCGGTCGAGACGGGGTATAATACGAATGGGTATTCGACCAACCGGGGAAGAGGCCGAGGTGGCAGAGGAGGAAACCGGGGACGTGGAAATCGTGGTGGACCGCGAGGTGGAGGTGGAGGCGGAGGTGGCTACTCACTACCACCTCGACCCCAACACCAACACCAACCACAACATCAGACATTCACACCACCAGCACCACCGCCGCTGCAACAGCAATCAGCATTCACACCGATGCAGCAGCCCGAATTCAACTACCCCATCATGTCCCCCACCGCACAGTTCCCGCTGCCGCCGTGGCCGCCGAACCCGAACATGGTGCCCCCGCCCCCACCGCCGCAGTTCGCGAACCAACAGCAGGGGCAGCAACAGCAGCAACAACAACAGGCCGCGGCTGCGGCGGCCGCCGTCGCTGGCATGTACTTTAATCCAGCTTTCTATAATGCCGGGGGCAAGTGGCCTGGTCAGCCGGGTGGTTAGGTCGGTTTGTTGATTGGTTGGGATGTGAGCTGAGCTGAGGTGGTGTTCACACTGCTATATACATGCACTTAATTTGTGTGTTGGTGGTACTGGCATAGTGACCATGATCACTGAGGCACGGTTTAATCTGGATGTACAAAAGTGCTCTTTTTTTGCTACTAGTATCGGTGTGGTGATAGGATGCTATGCTTTGTTAGGTATATAGTATTAGAGCATTAATTGTGCCTATATACTTTAATATGAAGGAGGTCAACCGGAAAATTCGCAATAATCTGCTTTGGAAGTATCCCTCCTCTCTTATTAGATGGACCTCATACTATCTAAAGCTCTCAATATTTGAAGAGGATCAGGTGCTACTGAGTATGTTGGTGATGGTGTATCAATGTAGGACTTTTAGGTTCCCGTAGCCTAATCACTTCGTTTCTCTCTAGACTGCTACTGCCGCTTTCAAGGGTTACGTAGAGCCAGTCAGTCTAGCTCTGGGTAAGCAAACGTATTCTGAAGCAATATTGATCGGGATCACGGCAAGGTCCATCCATGCACATACAAACTGTGATATATTGGTGCTCTACCACACGATTACATACATCTACCTACGTGCCCAGGTACTTGGTTAAATCAGTGTAACGTCCATTTTTAAGTTCATGCTCGGATGATAACTGCCTATTAGAATGACAAAATATTCATAGATTATCAAGAAGTCCGGCAGTCACGAGAAAGGTTACTGAGCAGGCTACTTCCATGGTGCCTTGTGCCATCAACGGAGGCAGTAACGACTATAATATCCGACTTCTGATCTCCTGATCCTCAAATTCTCCCCTCACTTCATCACACTACCCTACCCATCTTCCTCCCATCTCAACCTCCAGATTTTCTTCCCCTGCGAGGGTTCCCAGTATCAACATTTTCTTCTACTGAGGCTGCTAGCACTGTTAGAACACCGCGAACAATCTCAGACGTTGCAAAACTGGACGGACGTTTCCCGATCTGTCTTGATATCGAAAGCGACGCTTCCTTTTTCCCTTGCTTCTTCAATCAATAATTTAGTGGTCGTGATTACCCGTTCGTTAGTCCATGCGGGAAATGGACCGACTAAGCAGGGCTTAGTTAAGAGTGCCTTTTGGCACTTCTGGTCGGAGGTAGCTTCAACATTTGGAAATTTTGCGACTTTTCGCTGGATACCTGTGGGTTTCGTCGTTTGGCTTTGGTCCCAGGGTTTGAGGTCCTCTTTGGCGAAACTAGAGCTTCTTCTGGAAGCCCATGGTCTTGTCAACTACTAATACGTAACAAGGTGATAACCTACACCATTCTGCCTCAGCCAATCATCCCCATGACCCGAACCGAGTTACCGGGACAATTCCCCAGTTCCAGCTTCGTCCGATGAAGACAAGATCCCATTCGAAGATCTCACTTGCGGACTTCAGCAGCAAGTGCGAGCGACATTCCAGATGAACTTGAAGGTCAGGTCTACTACAGCTCATACTAGGCTTGCCGTTGAAAAGCTGCCATCAGCAATGTAGCTTTGAAAGATGCCACAAAGGGCCGCGGCTAGTCAGAAGCTCTTTTCTTCTCTCACTGGCAACAGCACCAACTTGTGGGACTCCGTAGACAATCCTAGGTTAGCTCAGGTCCAATCTCGAGTATCCCGGATGAGCTACGGCGTCGCTGTAGGCACCCGCTTGGAAGATGGAATCCATGATCCGAGAGATAGGTGCTGGGACAATGAACGGAAGGCTACCGGGGCTCACAACTGTTGCATCGCAAAAACGGAACCCTTGTTGCTCTAGTGGCAATAACGCTATTTATACTGCGACAATTATGAAGTTATTTCATAAAAAAACACGAATCGAATAATCTACACCCAATCCTATTCATAGTGGAATAACCAAACGTCGCTACTTATTGGTATGGCTTATTCAGATTCACCTTTGACATACCAATCCTACCGAATATCGTTTCAACTACTCTAGTTATATCTACTACAGTGAGGGTGTGGTGCAACTAATTAGGGAAGCTAACTATTAGAGTAGAGAACGCGGGAGAGCCTGGCTCTCATGAATGTCGCCCTCAAACGGCGTATCGTCGATAGCTGTGGGGTGTTCAGCCTTGCACGTCTTCAAGAGACTAATTTCTTTTCGATGAAGACGGTTGTGCATGGTGCTGTTGAGAATGGCAAGGCAGAATAGAGGGTGTCGAGCAAATCGACTATCTCATGCTTCTGAAGAGGGACTATCACTGTTGGGGGGTGAGGGGAGAACGTCTCAGCAGAGGAGTAATACCTAGTGGCAAATCCATAGCTCAAGAGAGTTGTCACTATGAAAATGTGACTTTATCATGTAGATTTTCGCTGTCTAATACGAAGGTGGTATGGTAGAACATGCTACGAGAATAGTCGTAAATACGTCTGACTTGTTATAAAGATGATATCGCTTACATCCGAGGAAGAAGTTCATCACTGTCCATAAAGCAACGAGAGGAGTCATAAATCTTCACCCGGTTGATGTTGTCAAAAGTAATCCGCGACTGACCACAGCTTCAGGCGTCTTGGGAGATGGTCGGCGTGGTGACGGGGATAAGGGTTCTGTCTGAGAAGCATCTATCTAGTCTTCCTGAGGCAAGCGTTTTGTCAAAGGTTTCATCAAGAAAGAGCACTCGAGCATGTTCTCACTTTCTCAGCTCTTTGAATATTTACTACATCCTACACATAGCCGACATGTAGTTATGCCGATGACCCAGCTTATGTATAGTTATAAATCATCATGCGAGCGGCCCGACTGCCGGGTCTCGCAGCTGGAGCAGCGAGAGGCCCGCCCTGTTTTCTAAAGCGCGGATCCTTTCCCGATAGAGGGCATCGGGAATTGCGCCATCACTTCAGCCGTTTTGCGATTTGATATGGATCTGGGTATTTGATTTTAAAACGCGCACCTACCTACAGAAGGCCCCCATGTTGGTCTGATATTATCACAGGCCCGCGGAGCATGCGGGAGGCGGGCACCATGACTGCACAGAGGCCAAAACGGTCTGACCGCTGACCGCGTCGTAATAGTAAATAGTTAGGTGACGTCGTAGTACTTCATATGACGCATGGTGGAAGGTAAACCAACCAACAACCTCTTGACTTACTGCACGATAGAATCCTCGAAAACTTCACATCCACACATCTTAACTACTCCAAATCAAGAGTTGAAGTGCTTCGGAGTTGAAATGGTGATCGGCCTTGGCCCTCGGTGGGAAAAGGAAAGGGAAAAGGGAAAAGGAAGCATGAGCCAATAGAATACAGAGCTGTTTTGGGCGTTTCACCTCTCAGCCACTCATATCCGCTTTTCCCGGAAAAGCTTACACTAAGCCTGGAGAGATATGGAGACACCATTCGGAGTATCATGTTAGTATGCATGAATAGCAGCGAACGGCAAATGAAAAATGAAGGGGAAAAGAATAAACGAAACGTGACTGATCAGTGAGTGTTTACTTGAAAAGCGTCAGAGTAGAATGGCAAAGTGAGCGCAAACGGTTCTCCGTACATAGGTACTTACCTAGGTTACGTAGAGTATGATAACTGTAAGTACCTACATACCTACCTCGGATAAAGCCGAGTGCAAGGAACACAGGCAATCGACAAAACAAAACGTTGATCTTCATTCAGCTCGAGCCTGAGGCTACACAATCTCTCAGTCTCTATTTACCTCACTTTTACTACGTCATTGCAACACTTCCTCTACATAGTATCTGGATGAGTAAAAATACGACACCAATGTGATATTACCAGCCCAATTCGATATTGGCAGATGTTAGTTATGTCACCAACCCGGATTCTAGATTTATGCACAGAAAAGGGGATAAGGTGTCTTTCTACATACGAATGTGGGAGCGACGCGAAAGACAAATTTGTCGTCGGTTATGCAGGTTGTCAGTTCAACTTTTATTCATCCAATTAGGGATTACGGGTACCTCAATCCTTTCATGCAGCTAATTTCCTGTACCTGGCTGGCCCCGCTAGGAAATGGCAATTCATCCAATAGAAATTAGCAATTCATACCATCCCTGGAAGTGCACCATGTCGTTCCTGACTAGTGGCGCAAGAGTTATCCAATGAAATAAAGTTATGCATAGGATCGGGTGGGACAACCTTTCTGTAGTAATTGATAGAAGAATTCCTAACAGACAGACAGAGAGAAGAGGACTGGAGGAATAATAATAATGAAAGTTGTCCTTGAGAAGAAGAATGCAATAAACTATTTACATACTTTAACCACTGTAGATTCACAGGGATGCTGTGGATGAATCTTCCTGTACTTCGTACGTAGTGATAATTAAAAATATTATTGATGTTGGATAATTCGTTCGATACTTGAATTGTAGGCCAATGGATTTACTCAGGTTCTCCATGTCAACAAACGCAGCAGGATGTTTCTCATACGATTCCTCCTTGATAAGATTAAGAATTAAGATACCAGATACCAATCACAATATTGAATGTACTAGGTACAAAGCTCGAAAAGTAAGGCTCAGAGGCTAGGGAACCGAAGCAGTGATTCGGTACCTCCAGTCCTTCAATTAATATTCCTCATGGGGGATCGTTGTAGATGGGTAAAATAGCGTGAACAGTAATATTCTCTGTTACCTTAGTGAAGAAATCTTGGATCTACTGCAAGGTACCCCGTACATCGAGGGTTCCAACGTTAGTACCTATTGTAGGCTTACGGGTGATGCACATACCTACATGTAGGTACAAGACATACCCGGTACTTCAGCATAGGCCTAATCAATTGGTCACCCCAGGCTGCCTGGTCTCTTCCTTGGCCCGTTCCCTCTTTCCACCCACCTACCACCCACCACCCTTCACCCTTCACGGCCACACATGCATCTCAAATCCCCGCCGTTTATTCCTCTCTCCTCTTTCCACCTCACCCTTCTCTCATCACGAGCATCGGGCTTCCCTTCCCTACAAGCGGATTGATCCCATCCTCATTCCATTCATTTTTCAACTACACGTCCTTTTTTGACTCGTTTTCACTCTTTCTCGCGACGACCAGCATTTCCCTTTTTTCGAAGTGCCTGTTACTCGACGACGCTCTTGAGCGCATTACATTCCCTTTAAATAAACAATCCACGATATTACGCCCTTCACTTCATTTAACGACAGATACCCCCCTGGTTTTTATCTAATTTCCAGTCGCATCACGCCATTAGATGAATTAGAAGGGATCATTGCGATTGCGAATATAAATACATCTCTCGGTACTAATAGCATCGATTTGACGCGATAATTACTGAGACGACCCGCTTTCACGATGAGGCATCACAAACATTTCCACAAGAGGCAGGATGAGAGTAGTGGTTGGGATAAGTTTGTTGAAGGCTTTGGGGATATTTTCAACGAAAATGATGACACCACAACCCCAGCCGTCGTGGTGAAGGCTCCCGCCACCGTCTTCAAAACCGTATACGAGACACAGTCCAAGACCTTCGATGGTGAGATTGGTGGTTGGTCCACAGTTGGTGCCGCAGAGGCTACCGAGAAGTCGGCAGAACCCACTACAACCGAAGCTGCATTGACTACTGCGGAATCGAAACCGACCACAACTGCGCAATCAGAGGCTGAACCGACGACGGAGAAACCGGCTGCTAAGACTACTGCTGAGACAACAAAAGCGAAGACAACACCTGAGGCGGCGCAACTTAACACTGCTGACAGCACTCTGCCATCATCCGTAGTCCCGACGAAATCGATAGATGTTGGCGATCACACGACCCTAGCACTAGCCACTAGCGAACTTACAACGCCGACGCCGACGACCGCCGACGCGACAGATGTTTCGACTACCTTGGGTAAGGGTGCCGCAGGTGAGACGAGTGCTACGGCATCTGCTACCGCCGAAGCAACCTCAGACTCGAGCTCGAGCTCCGCAGGAGCGAAGGCTGGTATTGCATTCGGTGTGCTTGGAGGCATTCTCGTTGTCGGTTTACTTGTGTGGTTCTTGTTCAACAAGCGTAGATCCCAGATGGAGAAGGAACGCGTGCAGGAGCAGAACAACGAGAAGATCAGCGGCGCATTTGCCGGCCGTCCTGTGTCTTTCCACGAGCGACCAGTGTCCGTCCAGACCAGTCGCACCTCTGCGACGGCACCGCAACTCAGCTTACGACCGGTCACTCAGTTCATGCCTAACTTTGGCGAGCGACGCTCAAGCAAGGGTGCTGCTATGGCCCTCAATCTCGCGTCCAACCAGAACATGTCCAAAAACCGAGGACCTCCGACAGGCAACAGCTTATGGGAACGACCTTCTACAGGCCACAGCAACCACCCAGACAACCCCTTCAGGGACAACGGCCCTGCGACCCCTAACAATCCCTTTGACGCTCCTGAGAACGTTGTCGGCATGGCTACTACGACCAACTCTCCTCCGCGATCAGGAACCGGCGCTGATATCGCCGCTGCCGCCGTTGCTGGTGCCGCTGTAGGTGGTGCCGCTGCTGCCGGTGCCGCTGCTGCCGGTGCCGGCTTGACCCGCAAGACCTCGATTCGCAAGGAAAGCCCCGCGCCTCTGGATCTGACTCGCCATGTACCTATGTCTCCTGTTCCCCCCAGCCCAGCTGGTACAGAATTCAGCCAGAGCGAGGTTTCGCCTGGCCAGAGCCCCGGCCCTTCGCAAAGCGCTGCAGCTATCGCCGCGGCTGGTGGTCCTGCGCAAACTGTTGTCCACCGCGTGCAGCTCGAGTTTGTGCCTACTTTGGATGACGAAATGGGACTAAAGGCCGGTCAGCTCGTACGCCTCCTTCACGAGTATGATGATGGTTGGGTAAGTATTTTACATAAACTAATTGAATCTCATCGCTTCGTACTAACCCACTTTTGTAGGCTCTGTGCATCCGACTTGACCGATCGCAACAAGGTGTCGTGCCGAGAACGTGCTTGTCCACTCGACCCGTTAAGCCGCGACCTGCTGGTGCCCCTCGCCCCGGCCCTCCCATCAACCCTAGTAGCCCTGGCCCCAATGGTCCTCCTCCCCACGGCCCTCCCCGTGGTCCCCCTCGTGGTCCCCCTCGAGGCCCACCAGGCATGCGACCGATGACACCCCAGGGCGGCCCGCGTCCCGAGTCCCCAATGCGCCCTATGCGTCCTCAATCACCCGCCGGTATGCCTCCGCACATGCGATCGCACTCGCCAGCTACTGGGCGGCCGATGAGTCCTTACGGCGCTGGCCCTCGTCCCGCCTCCCCCGCAACAGGTAGACCTATGAGCCCCGGTCCTCGAGCACAGTCTCCTGGCCCTAGACAGCAGAGACCCCAGAGCCCCAGCTATGCGAACCGACGAATGACGCCACCGGGACCCAGCCCTATGAACCCCAATGCTGGCGCTGCTCCACAGCAGCAATATCAAGGCTCACCTCAGGGATCCCCTCAGGGACAAGGACAGGGACAGATTGGCCGGAAACCCGTTCCAGGCCAGGCTTACTAGAGCTCAATGAAAATACATTTCACCGTAACGGAGGTCCGATTTACCCAGTTTTGCTCCCTATGAGTTGCATGAGGAGACTACGACATATCAGCATCCAGCTCCGTTTTCTGGCGCTGAATGTTGGTACCCACAACCCACATTGATGAATTCTCACGAATCTCAATAAGAAGCCTGAAATGGGCTCCTTTTTTCCCCACTGTTTTTTAGATCTTCTCGACGCTCGCTTGCGAACCTTTTATACAGCCTTCATGTCTGTGGTTTTTTTTTTTTTACAAAAACTTTTTGTACATTTCCGATTCCTTTCAAAGCGAACCATTCATTTTTTGCAACGAATTCGAATCTCCAAGAAAAAACAAAACACCATACGAAGTAGTTGTCCGATGCACTACTCACCCACCCATCTACCTTCTGCGTCTAGACACTCATCCAACAAACCGAGTCGAATCATCAAGAAGCGGCTTAATATTTGATCGCAGAAGAGGATGCAATAATCTGGTAATTTCTCATTCTTAATTTCTATTTTCTTTTGTGTGTTGCGTTGGCGGTGGTTCGACCGGCGCGGGGTACTGCCGTGATTCGAAGACATCCCTTGTCTCGCCTGTCGCCGCCGACGGTTGGGGTTCACTTTTACCTGCACACACACTTGAACTGGTTAGGTTCTTTATTTAGGTTCTTCATCTTGGACCTCAGAGCCTTCCTACCAGTTCTTTTTTCGACAATACTTGCACCTCTCGCAAATACTGGAACATTTCTGGTTAGCGAGCTTTGGTTGGTGCTGCTACTGCTGCTGCCCTCAGTTGTTTTTGTTGGTGGTTTGAGCAGAGTCCTGCAGTCTGGCTTGGCTGGCAGAGACAGGCAGGGGGGAGAAAGGGGATGGATGGATTGATGAATGGATGGTATGGAAGCCTTGAAGAGTGCTGGAGTCACAAATTTTAAAGTTTTTTCTCTCTCACACATGGAACAGTTCCTTCTGGCTGGGCCCGTTGTTGTTAGTTGTCATAGGGGCATATCCGGGATGGATATCGAAAGTTGACGGTTGCTGGCTGCTGGCTGGCTGACTGATTGACTGACCGACTAACTGACTGACTGACGGGGATGAATGGAAGGGATGATGAATTCACTTGTGTTGATGCTGTGTGTCTCTGTATGTTGTGTTGTGTGTTGTGTTGTGTGTATGTATGAAGAAGTTTTAGGCCGACCCGGCGTGGCACAGGAGTTCCCTTGCGCAAGTTCCGCTGTGGTTGGTGGTGGTTAACAGATGATCGGTTTGGTTTGCTGGTGATAGCAGGCAGGCAGGCAGGCAGGCAGGCAGGCAGGAGGCTCGTATGTAGATAGTATGATCTGATCGATCGGTCTATTGATTCCATTGATTCCCCTACTTCTATCACTTCCTCTTAAGTACTTACCTAGGTAAAATCTTTTCACGGCGTGTTGAATAGAATGGTTGGGCTTTTTTTTATACAAAGAATTGATGTAGTTAAAAGTAAACCTGGTTAGGTAGGACTTAATTACTTAAGCAAATTCATCCATCCATCCTGCTTGAGTCGCTATTACATATATGCATAAGATCTGGGGAGAAAGTCGTGTCCTTCGCCGCGGTGGTTGTGATGTTGTGATGTGTACAGGCCGGTAGGCAAGGCATATATGGGTGGCATCAAGCCAACCCTTACTTAACCCCCGAGTTAACAAACTACACGCTATCCTGGATCTGCTTTGTCTGTTAGAGAGACGGTACTTCGATAATAACTACGATGACTCCCCAAAGTTCACAGGAGTTATGTTACTGTATTATCTCTTAGGTTCTCGTGGTTTTTACTCCCCCACATCTCTTTGAAGAGTTTCTTTATTTTAACCGTCATAAACCAGATTATTACGTGAAAATGAGGAGATAGTAGAGAGTGGATAAGAAAGGTGGGAAACGATTCAAGTTTCTATACTGAATATAATAAACAGAATACAACTGAAAGTGCATATTCTTTTTAACGTATTAACGCCTGAGATGAAACCTCCGTGTTAACATGGCGCCACGTCAAGCCGCCTCTCTCTCTCCCCCATACTCATCCGTTGCCTTATTATTTCTCATCCAAGCCCATAGTTATATCTATCCATCCATCCATCCATCCATCCCAACTGTCGCTTAACACTCCATGAACTCTATCCTTCCCTGAAACCCAAACCCAACCCACTCACTATCTCTCCACCTAGTAAACTAAGGCTCCATAACTGTGTGCGTCGTCAACGAAGACCGCCGCAAGCACTTCCTGGAGCAGAGGGTATGCTGGATGTGGTGGGAGTGCTTGCGGGGCATGATGGTCCAGATGCGGCGCCAGTCGTAGGACCAGAGCCAGGCGGGCTGCATGGTGACGTTGGCCTGGCCGCCCTTGCCGGGGCCGCACCGGTCGAGCAGGAAGTTCTGGGCCGCGTGGAGCTGCTCCCAGGGGACGGCGTGCTTGCGGAACTGCGCGAGTCGCAGCCGCTGCGGCTTGCAGTAGCACGTGTACCAGAAGGCCGTCCCCACCACCTCGCCGTGCCACCGCCCCCACATGATGTTGTTCTTGCTGCCCCAATCCGCCAGCCGGTTCCGCGCCGCGTAGACGTCGTCCAGCTTCACCGCCGGCTCCGTCGTCTCGCACTTGTACTTGGTCCACGGGATCATCGTCGGCTCCCATGGCACTTTCCTGTGCCGTCCCTTGCGCTTCGTGAGGTGCGACGTCGTG
Organism: Eutypa lata; assembly: GCA_022661535.1. NCBI lineage: Eukaryota > Fungi > Ascomycota > Sordariomycetes > Xylariales > Diatrypaceae > Eutypa > Eutypa lata. Next base: position 834,537 of record JAKULF010000009.1, on the reverse strand, counting down.
ACGTTCGTAAGCGACGTGTCTTCCTTCTCATCGCCATCATCGTCGTCACCGTCATCGTCACCGCGTAGGTAGCCTGTACCGTCATCGTCGTCATCGTCAATGTCATCATAGTCATCATCATCGTCATCGTCATCGTCGTCGTCATTATCGTCGTAGTCGTCTGGGTCTGTAAAATCAGGATGATACGACGTCGCATTTCGGAACATGTCGTGTTTGGTGGTGGATGCCAGTTGCATCATGTCCCAGTGCTGCGCGTCCATCTTACCTAGGTCTTTGCCATGGGGGAGCTCCAGTTCGAACACGCCGGTGTTCATTTTGGGCTCGTCTCCGATTGGACTGCTGCTGGCTCCTCTAAGGAGGAGGTTGAGGGAGATGACGGATAGAACAGAAACGGTCTTCATGATGAAATGCGAATCTGAATGAGGATGGGCTGGTAAGGATGGTGGGCTTGTTGATGATTACCATGTATTTCAGCCTATTTGTTCAATCTTCTCGTAATGTGAAGCGTTTTTGTTGAACATTTTCCGATTGAGAAGAAAAAAAGCAAAGAAATTAAGAGAGGCGGCTGCACAAGATATTTAAGTAATACCTTGCGGAGATATGTTAGGTTTGCGTGGCGTTGCTATGTATTTCCGATATGATTTAGGGTCGTAGGTTAAGCTTTCGAAATAAAAACTATATGATATTTGGCTTAGCATAGTTTAAATTTGGCTAAAAGGATATGAGATGGTTGAATGCTTAGACTAGATTTATGTAGTCGGATGGAAAGTTTAACTATATTCTATATCAAGGGCTTTATCCCAACCTTGAGGTCCCAAGCGTTAAAGTTTATAGCCGCCAAAACCAAAGCACGCCCCTATGTTAAACTATGAATAATTTAGAAGCATCATTCATGTAATACGGAATGAAAAATATGAATCTTCCCCAGAAATATTAGTCATTTCTAGAATGAGGCCGTAGTTCACCCTGCGTAGCTGCATCTCGGACTTGAACGATCCTACCTTTACACCGATGTCAAAATACACACTTTAATATCCCAAACCTGGAGTTCTTAAGAGTGCAGACCTAAAATCTTTTCTAGCTTACGTAAGAGCTGTATTCCTTACCCAGAGCTTCCGCTCAATACGCACAGTGATCATGGAACCAGCTCGCGAATAGGGGCAGGTAAGCGATTGTTACAAACCCTCGAAGAAGAGGAATCAAACTAAAATGGCATCGCTTATTCAAAGGTTGTAAGTACCACAATACTTTATATGCGCATCCTACTTTGAAGAGAGGCCATGTAGCTATACCACTGTACAAGAGTTCTTAAGGAGACGGCGTCGACTCAAGAAATTATCTAGCAATAGGACACAATAATGACATGACGTACATTCGGAATACTTTGACACGTGAAAAAAGATATGATGTACATGTGATTGCCAATTGAAAGTGATTTGACAAATGACAAGTGTTTCCCTCGACCTAATTACAATAGGGGCCCCGTATTATAAAGTCCCCTTCATTTAACATAAATAAGTACTGCCCTGAATAAAAACCGACTTAGTACATGGCTTCTTCGTGCCTTGTAGTAAGAACATGCGGCATAATAAAGAAGCATTTAATAATTGTATTGCTTGGCCTGCCTTCCTATCCAGGTAGCTTGATGATCATATCCACCACGACTACCTTCAATGCGGCCAAAGACTCGCAACCCGGGTTCGGTTGGGTAATGATTATATAAAATATCAATGCAATAATCCTACCACCTCGTTCTGGAAGGGTGGTATTCTACACCGACCGTAATGTGTCAAGATTAAGCCTGATTGGAAATATTCTATCGTCATCTTTTGAAGCTTTGCTTATATGAATCGATATTGGGCCTATCAAGTTCGGGAATCATTACGCACTACTACGGGCTTATATAAAACCCAGTAGACCTAAAAAGAAGTTGGGGAAGACATTTGAAGTAAGGCTTTGCGTAGGGATTATCCTGCTGTCTCACAGCTAATGCGGTGGGCACCCGAATCAAACGCATTAGGGCTCAAATAAGCACTGGGTGCCCTAGGAATTCATCACTAAGTTAACCCGACCACAAACTACGTCTGCTAGTTTTACGGCTGTTTAGATACTTTCATTCTTGTATCAAGCTTTAGGACATACTATCTTACCCAACAGTCAGGTAATCATAGTGCGTTTACCCAGAAAAATAACCCAGCATACAACGTGCTATTCGACACGCTCTTCCAAAAACTTGACTTCTGCACGAACAGAACCTCTCTACACTTCACACAGCTGCTTTCTCACATCTTGCACATTAAATAACACACTAGGCAAACTTTAGCTGTTCCTTTTTATTACAGCGTTTGTTCTGCAATTCAGCACTATGCCTTCGCTACGAGCGGACGCCATGGCTGGGGTGCCCGACAGAGAAACTCTCGAGTATCTCTTCAGCAAGCGAAATGACTATAGCAAAAATAGCCTCAAAACGAAACCATTGCAGGAGATAAATCTATCGGAGAGGCTGGCTACGAACCTCGTAACTCTACGCGAGCGCACTGTCAGGATCAATGGAGATCCCTTTGGCATTCTCACATCATGGGCTGGAAACGTGGGACACCCAGGAGACGCTAGAATGGTAAGCTGATATCTATGAAACTAAGAATATTTTCTTGCTGGTTCTAACTTGGTGTAGTATACGGTTATGCCTCCCTTATTTGAGAGGCTTAGAGAATATTCTATCCATGGCACTGAAGGAGTCTTGCGGCTTCAGACATTCTTGAAGAGTGTGCCAAACATGGGCTTAGAGGAACTCGCTACGGCCTTTGCTTGCGATGGAAAGTTCAACGTCACCCATTCAGAAATGGTCCAGTCCGACTGTACCTTCAAGCTTGGTTCTATGACTGTCCGTATCATGCAAATGCATGACATTGATCTAAAGATCCCTGCAACTTTCAAGACATGTGCTCGGGCTATAGGATCTGAGAAGAAGATCGAGGAAATTTTTCCAGAACTACCAATGCCTATCAAAGCGCAACAATACATGATGGCACAAGACCTTCAAGCGAGCGGAGATATATTACCAGAGAAGGAGGGGCCCAGAGAGAAACGCATGGCAATGCTTCGCGCTTCCTGCCAAGAAAGATTCTGGACACAGCTAAGTCCGTCTGAACGCAACAACCTCAACCAGGTATCTGAAGAGCCAAGCTCCGACTTGAAACCAGCTTTGACCGAGATCAAGAAGTTTTGGCCATCGCGTTGGAACAATGGCAGATTTGATCTCGATCATTATCGCCAGTACCTCAGAGATCATGCTGCAGCCGAGAAGATTTGGAAACTCGTGGAGGAGGATATCTTCATCATTGCCGATCGCCACATGCAAGTTTTGTTTGTCAACGTAGAGAACCTCGGCCAGCTTCTCTTCGGCCAAGAGGCAATGGATTTGATGCAGCGGACTATCGACCTCTGGTCATTCTTCACGCCTCTACCAAGACCCGAAGATCAGCGCCACGTCGTTGACAACTACGTCCGGAAGATCCACCCAGAGCTCGACGTATCGCGGGCCACAGTGGACCAGCTGCCCAGGGCGAAAATGTGCATCGCGCACCTAGGGTGCTGGGCCTCGAGGCCTGGTGACCGACAGGGAAGGTGGATGCTGAGAACATCCGACTCGAACTTCAACCGGAACAACACGATGGGCTTCAGCCAAACGCTGTTTCCAGGCTTCTACACCTCTGTTCTCGGGACCGCGGGGAAGATGATTCGGTTCCTCCTCGAGCCCCTGGATCCGGACCACTTTCGCGAGTGCCAGGAGATATTCCAAGGCCTGGACGACTCTCACAAGATACCGCATGGAGAAGGAGAGGATAACTTTTTGAGTCTCTTCGCACTGGGAATCAATCCCTATACTCAGCGCCACAAGGATAAAAACGATATAACTGATGGTATGGCGGGCTTGGTTACACTCGGAAGCTATGTCGGTAGGCATTATCCTCTATTGTTATTGGGCGGACATATATTTAAGCAGCGTGCTGACTCTTCTCTGCAGGTGGGAACCTCTGTATTCCTCTTTTTGGCTGCAAGGTTCCGTACAAACCTGGTGCCGTTTCTCTCATCCGGGGTCACCATCTTGAACACCTTGTTGTTGACTTCACTGGACCTCGTTACTTCATTGTGGGAACGAACCACGAGAGTGCCAAGCAGTCAGTCTGGCGGAAGCTCGGGCGCTCTCCCCCTCTGTCATCGGACGACCACAATGACATCGACCACGAGAATTTTGATGAAGAAGATCCTGAAGTGACTTGCGTCAACATGTTGACTGATGACGACGATGATAGGGAGCTGTCGAACTTTGACATTCATGGCACTGGTACTTTCATCCATAGTAGTTCTTCGGAGTCTACTACAAAAGGCTAAGCATGGGAAGGATGGCATGTAGACATGCTGGTATGCGGTTATATGCTCTAGTAGAGAGAATGTAGTCTTTGACGATATGCGCTAATAGATTAATGAGACGAACCCATCCGCTGTTAGCCTTGCTAGTTCCTCGAAACTAGTGCCGGTGGATGGTCACTATTACTACATATCTAGCCTTTCATGCTAGTTATCTCGATCTCCACCCAAGACTCTACGAATTAGGACCGATAAATCCCTTCGTTATTCCGGCTTTGGGCGGTGTTAGGCGTGTTAGGGGTAGTATATATAGTCATCGTTGTATAGATAAGTGCCGCTGATCCCTTTTGTTATCGGTCGTGCTGAGGCGAAGAAAACCGTAATAATTAGTGTCACAGAGTTAAAGATATAGTTTCTAGCTTGTTTGATTTGATACAAATATATGGGGTAGTGATCCGAATAGTGTCAATACGAAAGGCTCCAAGTCGACCACGGTCTTGTGGTGGACTATTTGAGGATTGACTAGAAGAGTTGGAACCTTAACCTCTATTGACTAACTACACTGTAATCTTCAGGATGGAAACCACTAGTCGGAATGCTGTGCTGTAAATTATATTAAGGTTACGATGACGTTGATTCTAAACGGGAAAATACCTAGTTCATGATCACCTTAAATCTAAGACTAATCGATTCGGATCACTACCTTAGAGAAATGCTTCTTCTCCTTCAGACGCCCGTATGCATCCTTAACCTCAGCCAGCTCGAACACAACATCGTCCACTGCGGGAGAGATACCCTTCTCGTCAATAAACCTCACCAGCTCTTTAAACTGACCCCTGCTTCCCCCAAGGATGCCACGGACGATGCAAGTGTGCAGAAGGGTCGCGAACAGAGGAACCGGCTCAGCATTACCCCCAACGCCACCGACGACCAAAACAACCCCATCTACCCGAACGGCTCCTAAAGACTGAGAGAGGCTTTCGTTGCCTGCAACGTCAATAACGATATCGAAGCCCCTCCCGCCAGGGGTCAGATCTCGAGCCTCCTGGCCCCAGTTGTCGGGGTTCGAGCGATAGTTGACAACGTGACTTGCCCCAAGCGCCTTCAGGCGAGTCGCTTTGTCGTCGGTTGAAGTAGTAGCGATGACGGTAGCACCGATCGTCGATGCCAACTGGAGGGTGGCAATGCTTACGCCACCGGTGCCCTGAACGAGAATCCAACTGTCTCGCCCGGCTTCCTTCCCCTTGAGGCCGAAGAGCGCATTCCACGCCGTAGTCCAGGTGCACGTCAGCGTTGCTGCTGGAAGCCACCCTAGAGATTTAGGGGCAAGTACAAGGGCCTTTTCCGAAAATACGCCATGGGATCGCAACGTCCCATCAGTTCCCTGACCTAACAAAAAGAAAAACAATATTAGCATGATGTCGTTAAGCGTAGGGGTTCTGGATCAATATGCTTTCCTACGTACCAAGCATAGCAGGTACATCCGCAATCCCCGAGAACGCGTCGTCGCCGCTAGCCTCAACGAGTTTTGGTGCGAGGTGTGTGACAACACGGTCTCCGGCACGGAAATCCTGAACGGACGATCCAACTGCCTCGACGACACCAGCGCCATCGCAACCGGGGACGATAGGAGGGGTGATCGGTCCATTTATACCCTGCAAGGTACTGTTAGTGATAGCTTAATATACTGAAAGGTGAGACTTGTTTACTCCCGGGCCGGCAATGATGAGTTCGCGGTAGTTGAGACTGGCGGAGTGCATCCTCACAAGAACCTCGTGGGAGCCTAACTTGTCAACCGATGGCACTTCGATGTTCTGCTCATACTTGAGCGAGATATCAAAGCCTTCTTGGCCGGTTAAGATCCATCGTCTAGACATGTTCTCGGTTGAGTTGGATGGTATTAATCTCTTAGCTATGTGTGTATGGTTGCGAAGTTTGAATGGCATTCTTTAATGTGACCAAAACGGTGGGCATCCTGGATCTTTAAATATTCGTTCGGCACAGCAAGTCCTCCATTAAAAGAACCCCATAACTGTTGTGGTATACCTGTAGATTACCAATCCAGCTTCAGATCGCAAGGCGGCGTAGTTCCCATGAGTTAGTATGCGGACTAAATCGATTCCTGGTGAACATGGAATCCTCCAGGGGTCCTGAGTCGAGCTGGCAAATCATCTCTCTTGAAGATATATCATTGGTTAACGCTGAACACGCAGTTGAAACTGTACCTAACTAGGAAAATGGGATTTCTGCAACATTGAGAGGTAGTCTTTGGAAAGACCAAGTTTCCGAACATCCCATGTAAGCCGTACGTATCGTATAGTTAGTTAGTGGCCGGGTTGGTATATATCTGAAATAGACGCCTTTCTCGTTTCGCTGGTGGGGCAATCAAGTTAGGGGTTTCATTGGCTCAGTTCCATTGACCTTTCGTCACTAATGCAGTCTACTACGATCTCATTCTCCTATTTGAGTATAGTGTGAATATTGTTTCCACGACTCCGATCGCTTATAACGTTGTCATCAGCCGGTAACTAGCTCTTGCTGCACTTGACTCTCAAAACTCCTTTCCCCGAAGTAGTTGGCATTATGGAACCGACAAGTTTCACGTTCGTTAACACGACCGATACGCCGAGCTTATCGCGACAGTCGGCGAAATTGATGAGGGGGCATGTCACAAAAATTAACTTTACGAACAGGCGCCAGCGAAAAGCTGAGGCTAGAACCGCCGAGACAACCGCGACTAGGACCGAGGCCGGAATGGAAGACCAAGGAAAGGAAAATGGCCAAAGTGCGGCTCTACCGCTCCTAGAGGCTGCGTCATACTATGCCCAACTCTGTATGTACGCCACTCCAACGATAGCTCATGCTATGGCTAATTGAGCACATTGAGCACAGTCCCTAGATTTTGGTCTCTCTCCTTTCTGGACAGTCGAGGGCTTCCAAGGAGCTCACGGGAAAGCTTTTGGTTTGACCTCTTCATCTCCGAGCCAGCCCTTATCGAGGCGTCCGTAGCTATAGGTGAAAAATTCTGGTCGCCAAATGTGGCTTCCAAGCGGAGGGCCTCGACCCACTCTAACATGGCCATCAACACGGTTATCCAACGCATTCAGTCTAGAGAAGCCCAAACAGATGGAATCTTAGGAGCTGTTACCACCATGGCATTCGGGGAGCGGCTTACTCGCAACGACACCGCCTGGAATGTCCATATTGATGGCGTGGCCCAGATAATTAAAGAGAGACACGCACAAGGCATATTCACCTTACCACCATGGTTCCTAGATCTCCAAATCTTGTCCGCCCCCTCCCCTTTGTCCCTCCTAGTGAGCGTAACTAACAACAGTTCAAGCGACTCAATAAACGAGATTTTGGGCTTTCCTCGCATGTACCACAGAAAGATTATACATGCGCTAGGAGATCACGGCGGTCCGGTTTTATCCAAGGTAGCGTCGATCTCGGATAGAGTCATCCAACTGCGGAAGTCCATAGATGCCTACCGAAGACACCAGATATTAATCCCGAGCACCGTCATAGCTGAGAAGGATATCGAAGAGATGGTGGCCACACTGTGTCGAGAAGCGCGAGCTCTTTGCGTCGGAGAAGAGAACCCCAGTGTTCAAGCTACCTCTATATCGATCGAGCTCGTGCTACGTCTCTCCTGGCCTCCTCTTTCTCCTTCTCAATCGGATGTCGACTTTGCGCCCCTTGTGAGCGGATTGAAGGAAGCGTTGTGCCAGTTGGAGATCAGACCCTGCGTGTATATGGAGTTGACGTCGTACCAGTTCATGCTTGGGGCTATCGCTGCTGGCAAGGGTTCTCCTACAAGAGCGTGGTATGTGGCTAGGCTGAAGAGGGTGGTGCAAGCGATGCGGATGCGTGGATGGGCTGAACCTCTACAAATCTTAGAAGGGGGAGGATTTTTTTCTGATCCTATCTTGATGGAGTTATTTAACACACTATGTATTGAAATTTTGTCATGACCTGAATAAAATAAAATTATGAATAGTTTACATCGTGCACTGATCGTCGGTGTATTCAGCTGTCGTGATGTCACTTTAAATTAACATAAACTTCAAAAGTTTCTTCCAATATGGATATCCACAACGTATAAGCTAACACAACTTCAACATGTTATTGGCTGCGTTTAAGACTCAGGACTTGGACACTTACCCGACATTTCTTCACCCTGATGGATAGAAGATTCCGATATCTCCTTTTTCTTTCATGAGTAATAATTCATTTTTCGGGAGGGGTGGGGGCTCACCCCTTTCCAGGAGGATTTGAACTCATGATTCCTTCTTTGGACAGTAATTACTAGTTTCAATATACCGAGGTAGCAGTTAAACATTTTATATCGTACGAAAATGACCACGCAGTTTCTTTCTCACTTAATGACGGGCGGAGTATCTTATCGTTCATATTCCCCTCGAAACATCTGGGTTCGTTATATTAGGGTAACTAATTCCTCATACAGTGCAGAGGTCATTAGACTATTACTATTAGCTTGGGTACCTAGCCAGCCAGCATAATTTCTCCGAGGAGACCTTTATCTAGCAGCTATTTCGTCATCCGAGAGGACTCTAGACCCAGAAGTGATATCATCAATCGTGGCCGTCCGCTGTGCCTCCGTACCATGCAACTCCGCATCCGTGATGACCGTAGCGCCACCTCCCGCCGGTATAGTATCAGTATTGTTCCTATACTCCCTCCCAAGGCCACCGCTATCAGGCAAAACCGGGAAATAGGGAGCCTCGTTCGAATCGTCCTGTATCTGCAAGCAGGTACCGAACTGCACACGCTCGAAGTTGGCGAAGAAGTCATCATACTTCGTGTCGAGCGCCTGCGTCAGCGTCGCGATACTGCTCCCATCAGGCGGGGTGATCAAGCCCCACGGGTCGCGGCACGAGCCCTTCTCGCACGACTTCGTCACCATGAGCAGGGCGTTGAGGCGATTGACGACGCGAGGCCTGTCGTCCACCAGGTTCGTCAGCTCGTAGGCGTCGTTGCCCGTGTTGTAGAGCTCGGCCTCTCCGGAACACCACTTCGTGTACACCCAGCTCGCGTTGTTCCCCAGGGTGCGGATCGTCTTGTACGTGGTGTTGAGGAAGGGGGAGCCGAGCGCGCCCGCGCTGGGCGCCTCGATCCCCGCCCGGCCCCAGTACTCGATGTTGATGCTCTCCTTCGAGTTGCCCTGGTTCGTGCCCGTGCCGTGGTCCCCCGTTGGGTCGTGCCACTGGGGGAGGAGGCTGCGTCCGTCGAAGAACTCGGGCCAGTCTTCCTCCGCGACGCCGGCGATGTCCAGGAAGGTGGGCGCGAGGTCGAGGTGCAGACCGGGGATCGTCGAGCTCACATTTGCGGGGACGCCTGGCCCGCGGACGACGAATGGGAGGTTCGTGTCTTCGTTCCAGAAGAGCGACTTCCCCGCTGGTGCTCGGTGCTGGCCTAGGTGATACCCGTTGTCTGAGGTGTAGATGACTAAAAAAACCATGTCAGTACATCTTAGTTAATTCGCTTCGTAAGGGATGCATCGGGCTTACTGTAGGTGTTATCGATGACCCCTTTATCTTCCAACAGCCCTACGACGTCCTCGATGATTTCGTCAACGCCTACCAGCGCTTGAGCTCGCGACCTGAAGACGAAATCGGCAAACCCGACGGCGGACTCGTTCATCTTGGGGAGGTTCTTCACCCAGCCACCCTTGGTGCTTTGGTACTCGTCGGCAGGGTTGAAATTAGGAGTCCGTGGTGCCTTGGCATTTGGAAACTTCTCGTTGTGGCGCTGCTGTGGCACAGGTCGATGTGACGGCTTCTTCTCCTGGAATCCCACATGAGGAGCAAAGGGAGATATAGCCAGGAAGAACGGTTTCTCCTGAGCCGTGAGCTGTTCCAATCTATCTAGTCTATTGGTTGTGACCACGTTAGCACTTTGTTCTCGTCAATCTTCGATATGGGAACTTACGACTTGATCCGGATGACGTCGGTCTGGTGGAAACCCTTGTAGTAAACCGGCTTTTCTCCGTTCTGTGACAAGACGGGGACGTTGAAATCATCGATGTAGGGCTCGACCTGATGGATGTTAGAATGTTCCGAACCACACGACCACATTGTCCACATACCAGAACGTCAGCCCAGTCCCACCCCTTTGGGGCAGTATCGTAGTTAGAAAGACCATAGCCGTTCATGATTTTGCCGATATCTAATTATCTGTTAGAAGAGATGATCTAGAGTAGGAATGCAAAAACAGTAAGACATACATTCAGTTCTGTAACCGGCGGCGCCGAGCCAGTGAGGCAAGTAGTTCTCATCCTGACCTGACTTCACCCATTTGTTGTATGAACCCCTGAATGCAAAGATCAGTATAATCGTTCATGCAATCAGGATTGTTCGTACTCACCCAGGACTAACCACATTGGTTAAGTTGGTATTGTCTATGGTAAAAATAAGTTAGAAACAGTGTACGTATACCATATGGTAGTAATACTAGGGCAGGTCACAAGTGGCTTCGAGCTCGAGCTCCGCCATGCAGGCAGTAATGTATAGAGGAGGGGGTTGGTATTTAGGGTACTTACGGACTGTCTGCCCTCGCAGAATTGTTGATCTGCTGGGACAACATAGAGCAGTGTTGGTGTAGTGGTTTGTAAACTGGGTGCCTTTAAGCATCAGCTCGCTGTGAAGTGTAGGCTGATAATCCGTCGAGCCCAAGCGCTTGTCTTGATCATCTGTCATAATAAAGACAATGTTGGGCCGACTCTGGGCTTGCCCCAGGCTAACAAGGCCTTGAAGCAGACCGAGAACTAGGGTGAAGAACATATTGCAATTCCTAGTCGACCAAGAGGGAGGCTTGCTGTTCACGAGCGTGGTGTTTCACGAAGCTGAAAACATGAAGGTCTGGATGGAACAGAGCCTTTAAGTATTCGTGGGTTGTCGCCCTTGACACCTAGTGATGTAGGGTCCAAATACAATGGGTTGTTACGTGATCATATTATAATGATACGCAGTCTATATCAACATATTGTTCATGCGCTATTGTCGTAGTGGACAACCAAGGTTGTATACATATGATATGCTACCTAACCCTCATCCGGAAATCCTATTGTCATTCATGGAAGAAATAGATTATTTGCTATCTACTTATTGTGATGACGATGCCAACTCGCAAGGTCTACCGTTCACTAGCCCCATTACATCATGTCTATTCCCACCTCCCATTCACTGTTATATCGTCACGGGTCCATTCAATGCAGCATTCCCCATCCACATTTGGCGGGGGAATGGACTGAGACGGGCTTGGGGGCCCGGTGGTGCTCGGCCCTCGATGGAGACAATACGGCGGTAGTCGGCACCGACTAGGCACTATTGGATTTTCATGTTGAATCGTGTACAATACGTAGGAGAAAACAATGGGATTCACCGCGTTATCAGCAACTGTCGACAATATTTCACCATAGCACGCCATGTTTGTCTTAGTTGGTCTTCGCCAATAAGACTCGACATCGTCGAGCACGACACCCTTTAGTGCCCCACCAATGCGACTAGGGTTATCGGGTAAGAGTGGGGTCCAACTACCGGGACGAAGATAGGGGGGTTTTTAGCCTCTTTTTTCCCGCTGTGGATTTGGTGCTTAAGGGAGTAAGTTTTTAAGTATTCAAGGTTCTTGAGAGTATGGATGTTATGGGATAAGGGTTTGTCAATGTATTGTGATTGTAGTTATTAGTTTTTAAGTGTATTTATGCTTTATTATATTGTGGGATATTTTAATATATATAATGTTTATTTATAAGTAAGGTATTATTTAATAATTTGCCGCTCGAGAAAAAAAATAACGTTTTCGACGTCGAAAATTAATTAATTTTTTTTATAAAAAAGGTTTTTTTTTAATAAAAAGCTTTTTTTTTACGAAATGTTTTTTCGAAATATTTATTCGTTAATTAACGTTTGTTTTCGAAAAGTAATAATTAAATTTTATAATTTATTTTTTAATTATATTATAAATAATTATTCGTAATATTTTAATTTTAAACTTTTATATTTTACGAATTATTTATCGTTAAAATTAATTTTCGTTTTAATTATTTTATAATTAATTATTTATCGTAAATAATTTTATATTTAAATAAAGTTTATATATAATAAATATTTATTAAAAACGTTAAAAAATATCGATTTAAAATAATTAATAAAAATAACGTTATAAATTTTTTAATTATTTAAAAACGTTAAATAATATATTAATTAATTAATTTTTTTAATAATAAAAAAAAATTTAATATATTATTAATTTAATTTTTTTTCGATAATAATTATTTTAAAAATAATGTAATTTTTATAAAAATATAATAAAATTTTATTTTTAACGTTAAAAAATTTAAATAAATGCTTTTTATTATAATATATTTTAATAAATATAATAATAATATAAATCGTATTATAAGTTTTAATTCGTATAAAAAAAAAATAATTAATAATTAAATGAAAATTTTTAATTAATAATTAAATTATTAATAAAATTAAAAGTAAAATTTATAATAAATTTATTAAAAGATTTTTTCGTTATCGTTAATAATATATTATTAAATTTAAATTAAAACTTTAAAAGATTATTTTTTTAATTTGTAATATTTATTAATATATTAAAGTAATAACGTAAAGCGAATTTAATAAATTAATTAATATATTCGTTTTATTCGTTTATAATAAAATAATAAGTTATAAAATAAAAAAGTTTCGTTTCGAATTATTTTTATATCGTTATTTAAAATACAAAAAAAAATTTAAGATTTTTATTAAATATAAAGATTTTAAAAATATTTTAATTTTTATTTATTAATTATTTATATAATGTTATTATTTATTATTTTATTATTTAAATTAAAAAATTTAAAATAAATATAATTTTTTTAATAAATTTATAAATAATAATTATAATAATATTATTTTTATATTTAAATATAAAAATAAAAACGATAAAATTTATTATAATTATATAATATAAATAAGTAAGTTTAATAATAAATTAAAAATTATTATATTTTAAATATCGTTAAATACGAAAAATTTAATATTTAAAATAATTATTAAAATATTTTTTAAAGTTCGTTTATTTATAAAAAATATAATATTATATTAAAAATAATTAAAAACGGTTTATATTAATATAATTTAATTCGTAAAAAATTTAAAAAATATTAAAGTTATAAATTTTAAAAATATAAAAATATACGTATTTATTAACGTTATTTAAGGATTTTTTTTAAAGAAAATTATTACGAATTTTAAATAATAAATTAACTTTATTATTATTAAAGAAAAAATTTTTTTTAATAATGTTTAATATAAACTTTTAAGTTAAGTTTTAAAGATATTTTTTTTAAATTTTTAATTTAAATTTTAAAAAGATTTAAATTAACGAAATTAACGATATAATATTAAGTTTTAAGTAATTTAATTTAAGAATATATTTCGAGTTTAAAAACGAAAAACGAAAATCGTAAATTTTTTTCGTTATTATAATTATGTAAAAATTAAAGTTATTAATTAAAAAGTTTTTTTAAAAAATTAAAGCGGCGAAATTAACGTTAATTAATTATTATGTTTTTTTAAAGTTTTTAAATAAAACGTTAAGTTTTTTAAAAGCGTTTAATAATATTATTAATGTTTTTTTTAAAAATTAAAAAAATACGTCGAAAACGATATATAAACGATTAAGTTTATAATAAATTTTAATATTAAATTAATTAATGTATTTTATAATTTAAATAAAACGTTTATTTTTAAACGATAAAATTATCGTATTAATAATGTTTATAATTTAATTTTTAAAATTAATAATAACTTTATAATTAATAAAAAAATATATCGTAATTTTATAAACGTTAATTTAATATTAAGTTTTATAAAAAGATTATATAAATTTAATAATTTTTATTTCGATAAATTAATATTTTTTTTTAATATTTAATAATGTTTTAAAAATAAAAGTTATAAAATAAATAATAATTTTAAAGAAAAAAGTTAATAAGTTTTTTTTTTTATTTTAAATTTTTAATAAAGTTTTATTTATAATTTAATATATTATAACGTTAATATTATATTTAAATATATTAAAATTAATAAATAAATATTTATCGACATTAAAATAATATAATATAATATATTTAATTAAAGCGTTTTTAATTATTTAAAAGGATTTTTTTTTATTACGTATAAAAGCAAATATTTTAATTTTAATAACTTAATGTTTACGTTAAGTTTTAAATTTACTTTTTAATGCTTTTTTATTTTTAAATTTTCGAGCTTTTAATTACGTTAATAAAAGTGTTTTTCGTTATTTTAAAAGTTTTAAAATAAAGATATATATAAAAACATTATATTATATATATTTTATTATATTAAAAAAAGTTTTTAAGTTTTTAAGTAATTTCGAAAATTTAAAATTAACGATCGTTTTAAGTTTTTTTTTAATTATAAATAAATTAAATTCGTTAATTATACGTTTTAAAACGATTATATTTAAAAATTTAATAAGCGTTTTTTTAATATTAATATTAATGTTTTTTCGTTTAAAGATAAAGAAAACGTTATAAAAATTTTAAATGTATTTATTTAAGGTTTTAAATTTTATAATAATATTATCGTAATAATTATTTATATTTAAATATAATTAAAAAATATAATTTATTTGTTTTTAAATATATACGTTAAAATTTTTATAATTTATAATTAAATAATTAAAAGTATATTAATTTTTATAAATTATAATTATAAATGTTTAAATTAAATTTAAATGAATTTTTTATTAATAATAAAAAGTTAATATATTATATATTATAATAAATTATTTATTAATTAATTTAATAAGTATATTTTTTTAAGATTTTATAAAATAAGCGTTTTTAAAAGTTATAATATTTAAAATTTTAATATTAACGATAAAGCGATTTTTATAAGTTTCGTTTAATATAACTTTTTAAATAACGAAAACGAAAAAGAAAAATGAAATTAATTTAAGCGTTTTATAAATGCGGTTTTTAATTTTAAACTTATCGAGTTATTTTTACGTAATGATTTTTTTAATAAAGTTTAACGAATAAAAACGATATTTTTTTAAAATATGTTTTTTTTAATTATGTATTATTTAAATTTTTATTTATTAATTTTTCGAAATATTAACGAATTTTTCGTTTTTAAAAATGTTTTTAAATTTATTAAAAATTTAATAAATTCGAATCGAGATTTTTAAGTTATTAAAATTATAAAAAATTATAACGTTAATATTATAAATAAATTAATTTTTTTTAAAAGTAACTTTAAAAATAAATTTCGCTTTTTTAAAAATAATATTATAAGAAAAATCTTTTAATATATATTTCGAAAAAGGTTTTTAAATAATTAATTTTTCGATATTTTTATTAATAATTTAAAACGTAAAAAATTTAAAATTAAATAATAATAAAAAACTTAAATTCGTTTAAATAAATACGTATAAAAAACGTTAAAAGTTATTATATATTATAATGTAAAATATAATTATATTCGTTAAATAAACGTAAATCGTAAATTTATTTTAAAATATAAATTTAAAGAAAAGATTTTATTCGTTATAAAGTTATATATTATAATTAACGAAAAATATATAAGATTATTTAAAAATAAAAGTAATAAATATAATAACGAAAACGTAAAAATTATATTTCTTTTTACGTATTTTTTAAATAATAAATATACGAATATTATTATAAAACGTAATAAAAGCGTATTTTAATAATAATATAATATTAATTCGTTTTAAATCGAAAATGTTTATTTTAAAAAATATATTAATTTAAAAGTTATTTATTAAAATAATTTTATAACGAAATAATATTATTATAAAGCGATATTAAGCGTTTTAACTTTTAAAATATATTTTTATAATAACGTATTTTTAAAAGATATAAACGTTTAAATTAATACTTTTAACGATTAAAAAAGTTATTTATTATTTAATTTTTAAAAAAAAATAATGTTATTTTATTTAATTTTTATTTTTTAACGTTTAAAAATAATTAATGTTATTATAAATGTTTTTTTAATATAAAGTATTCGAAAATATAATAATATAAAATTTAAAATATAATTATATTTTAAAATCGAATTTTATATTTATATTTAAACGATTATTAATAAAAAATTTTACGATTTTTAAATAAATAAAGTTTTTAATTTTAACTTTATTAAACGGTAATTTTTTAATTAAAATTAAATAAAGTTTAAAATCGTATTTATAAATATATAATAATTAACGTATTAAAATAACGTTAATTTAATTAAAAAGATTTTAAAGTAATAAATTAAATTTTTAAAAAAATTATTAAACGAAAAAGTAAATATCGTTTTAATTAATTTACGTTTTTTTTTCGAAATTATAAATTCGAAAGTTAAAGATTTTATTAATAACGATTTTTATATAATCGTTAAAAAAATAAACGATAAAAAAAATCGAACTTTATAATTAATTTAAAGATAAAAATAAAATTTATTATTATTAAAAAAAGATAAATCGTAATTATAATAAACGATTTTTATTTTAATTTATTAAACGTTTTTAAAATAAACGACGTTAATAATTATAAATAAATCGTTTGTTTTTTTTATATAAAGTTTTAAATCGAAGTTAGTTTTTCGTTTTTTTTATAAATTCGTTTAATTATTTTCGTTTAAATCGATAAAATCTTTCGGTCGAAAATCGTTATCGTTAACGCTTTATAAAATAATTTCTTTTTAATTATTAAAATAAACGTATTAATTTTATTATTAAAGTTTTTACGATGTTTATTAATAAAGTAAATAGTTATTAAATTAATAAAGTTTAAGTTATTATTATTTTAAAAAAAAAAAACGATTATTTTATTAACGATTATTTTACGAATAATTATATTAAAAACGATTTTATAATTAAATTTAAACGTTTTTTTAAAATATTTAAACGTTACGTTAAAAAACTTAATTAAATAATAAATATTAATTTAAAATATAATATTATAAAAAGAAATAATTAATAAATTAAAAACGTTAATATAAATTTTAATAATATAAATTATAATATTAACGATTAAAAATATTACGTTAATATTAAATATAGTTTTAACGTAAATAAAAGTTTTATTAATTATTATAATATATAAAAACCGATTAAGTTATTAATTAATTAAGCGAAAAATTAAATTTTTTTTTAATTTAATTAATAAAAATAAATTTTTAATTATTTATTTTATTAAAAAAAAATGTTATAATAATTTTTTAATTAAACTTAATAAGTTAATTTTAAATTTCGTTATTAAAGGTTTTAAAAGCTTAAAAAAGTTAATTAAAAATTAAAAGATTATAAAATTAAGCGTTTAATAAGATTTATTAAATAAAAACTTTTATTTTTTTATTATAATAAAAATTTTAAAAAGTAAAACGTAAAAAATTTAAACTTTTTATAATTTTAAATTTTTTTTTTTTAAATTTATATTTTAACGTTAAATTAATTTTATTTATATTTTTTTTTAATAAAGTTATTCGTTTTAAAAAAATTAATTTAATCGTATATTAATATAAAGTTATATTTTAAAGATAAAGATTTTAAATTTTACGAATAATTTAAGCATTTTAAATAATTTTAAAATATTTAAAACGATAAGTAAAAATAAAAATATTAATATATATAATATACTTTTTAATTATTATAATATTATATTTTTTCGAGTTTTTTTATTTAAAATTAAAATAATTAATATTATTTAATTTTAACGAAAAATAAAAAAACGAAATATTATTATTAATATTATTATTGTTATTATCGTTTTTTTATAATTATTAACGAATTATAATTATTATAGTTATTATAATTTAATTAACGATTTAAGTTAAAACGTTTATTAATAAATTATTAACGTTTTTAACGTTATTATTTATTTTTTAAAAAGATATAAGTCGTTAATTAAATAATAATAACGAAATTATTTTTTAAGTTTTATTATATATTTCGTATAATAAAAATGAAATATTAAATTATAAAATTAAAAACGTAACTTTATCGAATTTTATTAAAAAACGATGAAAATTTTAAAATAATAATAAAATATTTTTCGATTAAAAATTAAAAGTTATTAATAAAAAAGATTTTTAAAAAAAAAAGTTATTAAATAGTTTAAATATAAATAAATAACGTTAATAAAGCGAAGATAAATTTTTAAATAAATTTATTAAACGATATATTAAAAATATAATTTTAAAATTAAAATTAAAGAAATTTCGTTTATAAAAATATAAAATTTAAAAGAAATTTTAAAATTTATTAAAAAAAGTAAGAAAAATATTTATTAATAAATCGTTTTTAATAAATTAATTATCGGATTTTAAAAGTAAAAAACGTAAAGATTAAAAAGATTTTAAAACGATTAAAAATAAAAGTAATAATATTTTTAAATTAATAATTTAAGAATAAAAAAATACGTTAAAGAAATAATTTAAAGATTAAAAAGATATTAAAAACGAATAAAAAGTTTTTTAAAATTATAAAAAAACGTTTAAAAAAAATAAAAAAAATACGCGTTTAATATCATTTTAAATATAAATAATATATAACGTATATTTTTCTTTTTAAGTTTTTAAAAAATTACGAAAATTACATTTAAATTTTATTTATTTAATAAAATAAAAAATTAAATTTTTAAAATTAAAAAAATTAAAAAATAAAGAAATAAGTTTTATAAAACGAAGATTTTTTTTTAAAAGTAAAAGATAATAAAAATATTTTTTAATAACGAATCGTTAAAATTAATATAATAAGAGTTTAATATCGCTTAATATTTAAAAAATAAAAACTTTTTAAATAAAAAAATAAAGTAATTTAAAATTAAAAATTTTTAATAATATTATAATATTTATATAAAAACTTTATATTTATTTAAAAATAAAGTTTTATTTAAAAATAAATTAACGTTTAAAAATAAAATAAAGATAAAAATTTAATTATTAAATTTATTAATATTAATATTAAAATTATTAATATTTATTTATCGTAAAAAGTAAAAAATAAAATTAATATAACGTTAATTAATTATAAATTTTATATTTTTAATAATTAAAAGAAAAGAAAAAATCTTTAATTTAATAAAAAAAAGAAAATATAATTAATAAAAAAAAATAATTATTTTTAAATTAATTAAAAAAATGTTATTAAAATATTATAAAATAAAAATTTATTAATATATTATAATTATAATTATTAATTTTTAAATGTATTTATGTTTTATTATATTATAAAATATTTTAATATATATAATGTTTATTTATAAATAAAGTGTTACTTAATAATGAAAGTTTGCGGGAAAAATATATATATAACTTTATTTCCGAGTTAAGGTTCGTTTTAACCATATAGTGCTATAGTTCGCCCTGAGAACCAATCAGTAACGTCTTCATTCAGGGTGGTAATCATGCTTAGTGACACGTGTTGTAGACCGATAACCTTACGTAGCAAGCTTGCGGTGTTGGGGTGTCAAGACCCATCCACCTGTGGACCTCCACGATATCAAAGACATGCATGACCAGGTTTTATAGACGTATTATAACAGATCGGGTTCTTAGATACCCGTCCAGCCATCCTAGCAACTTTAGGTTGCATATAGCAAGCTGCAAGCTATCCAGAAGACTCACAAAATCAAGTCATCATACCTACCTACCTACCCCGACATGCAATGTGATAATGCGAGGGAAAGCAGGTTGGCGTGGCGGGGATCTAAGGGAGCTTGAGTTTAGCTTCAGCCCCATGCCAAGGCTAGTCATATGACGTGCTCGCCGCTTGCGTACTATGTACTCCACACATCCCTATCTCTAATAGAGATATCAGTACATAATCAGGGGCGGTCAAGTTTTCTCATAGAATTTCCATAAGTATGTTGAATTTTTCTGCTGATCTCTATCTCCGTTCCCCTTAACTAAGCATGATCCTACGTTTTATCGTGCGATATCTCGTCGATTTGATGTTCGACGCGAACCCACCCGAAAACCACATACTCAGTAGGCATCATGCATGTCCCTAGCCGTACATAGAGAGTTTCCCTTCGAGAGAAATTACTGGATCCGTATCAAGGCCAGGTAATATATACTTGAAGGGCAGATATTCCCAAGAGTTACCATAGTGTCCGCAAAGAGAAATCACCCAGGTGTGATGTTTTTTATTTTTCTTATTTTAACTTGTTTCTCGTGAAGTATGTTAGATGCCTGGGAAAATAAAGTTCCTCATGTACCTAGGCACAGCTGCTTCGCCATAATGTTAGCCTTTACTGGATATATTCTATTCGCTATTCCGGAATAACACCAACTGTCAAAGTACGCCTCGATTGAGGCCTTTTTATGCTTCCAAGGTAGCATTGCAGTGACTGAATAGATCTGTAAGCCAAGGCGGATTTAGTCTTGAGGTAACGCTCGTACTTAAGTTATAGCAATTGCTACCCTTAATCTGTTCTCGCTGCTTCTGCTTATCGCATTCGTAATACGTTTCCTATCAATCACCAAGACCTCTATGGATCGGGTAGTCGACATCTCCGAGTCAAGATGGATGTATGGTGGGAGTGCGTAGATACCCCACCTGAAGGACCCCAAGGCTTACCACGGTAAGTCTGAACATTCTTGGCAGGCGACAACCGCGTTGCTTAATGATACCACCATCAACCATAATGGGATCAACTCGTTAGATCCCGCAAATTGGACTGCTGATCAAATCGGTAGTACTCTCGAGGACCGCGAAAATCCTGACGAGCTCCGAGGTAGATGCTCGATGAAGATCGAAGATGAAGTCGGCGACAGCACCGTTGATATAACGGTCGGACGCAACACTGCAGAGCCTCCTAATGAACCTTCTTACGATACTTGCTTCGGCATGGTGAGTAGGGTCACCTTTTGCATACAAAATCCCCTAGATTACTAAAAGTTTTTATAGGTGCTGCTGCAAGATTTCCGACTCCACCACGGTTTCTATAAAGGGAAACCTGTTAAGGAAGTTTCATTCAAAATTTGCGGAACGATAGTAATTATCAGAGACTCGAAGTCACAGAAATATGGCGGAATTCTTGGCCCGAAAGCAGCGGAACTCATTTTTAGTCTTAATTACCAAAAACCATAGCATCAAACTCTCAGCGTCAATAAAGGCCCCGGAAAGGTTTGAACTGCTAATATATGGTCTACTAAGCCAGAGTCACGCAATCGGAGCCCTGCTTTCCACAAAGGATTATTTTCTTCAGCATCCAGACTGCTTCGATGATTCGGTAGCCTACCACAACCCTCAATGGCTTATGCGCCCAGGCAAGGAACTAGAGTATGTCTGGGAAACACATGAGCAGGCATTATCTCCACCTACCATCTTACGTGCAACCGAGAAACAGAAGGTTGATGAGCTACTGGATTCCGCTACCGGACCTACTGAGTTTAAGAGAGTTCAGGCCAGCGACTTTCTCGTCACTGAATTGAAGGAGTGGGTCTTTAATTCAACCTCCCTATATGGCTAACGACTAAGAGATATACAGGCATCAACGGAAGGCTCTCGCTATGATGTTGGAGAAAGAATCAGGAGAAACTCAAGATACAGAGTTCCCATCTATATGGATTGATTCCCGGAACGATAATCAATCCCACCACAGGTTCGCCTGGACTGATCTATCAGGTGTTCTTATCTAATTCTAAGTAGCTTTTATAACACCGTTACGCAACAGTTCGTTTATCGGCCCCCGAGACTCTGCTTAGGCCCTCCCCTTTGCCCTCTTTGCTCCACTAACTTCAGCTCTAGGATATGGGGCTTGGCAAATCCTTAACAACATTGGCTTTGGTTGCAACATCCTTAAATAATCAGATAACAAACACTGGCGTGTCTCGTGTGACTTTAATTGTTTCTCCATTGAGTAGTATGCCATTTATGTATTTTGTATATGTTTCAAGCTCCTATGTTAATGTACCACAGCTCTTCATAGTTGGCAGAACCAGATACAAACGTGAGTACCGAGTCGACTATATAATGCGCCGAGACTAACAATAATAGACACTTCAAGGAGGGGTCGTTCACGGTTATACTCTACCATGGATCCGCGAGGGACAACGATGCTACAAGTATACAGTCTACCAACCTAGTTCTCACAACATACGAAACTCTCAGAGCCGAGTTGCCGGACCCAGAAGTCCCTGGGAAAAAGCGGAAGAGGGTCGGATTCCTTCACGATATTGATTGGTATCGAGTTGTCCTAGACGAGGGTAGGTGATAATTACTACCTTACCATTTCTCAGCTTACCATTCCTAGCCCACATTGTGAGGAATCGTACTTCGAAAATATTCCAAGCTGTCAACACTCTCAAAGCTCAACATCGGTGGTGCTTGACTGGAACACCTATCCAGAATCGTCTAGAAGATTTGAGCTCTTTGGTCGAATTCCTCAGAGTTGACCCTTTTGATAATCCTTACGTGTTCAAAAAGACATTTCTGACTCCTATTAATCATGGAGATCCATCTGGATGGGCTGACTAAAGAATTTGATTCAGTCAATATCTCCCCGCCACACGAAGAAGTCTCTGGAATCCGACATAGCCCTACCACCACCACGAGAGGTCATACATTGGGTCCAACTAAATGTTGACGAGAGGACCGTCTATAACCTCGTCAAGAGACTTTTGGCCCTTTCTATTGACTCTGGAATTTCAGTGATGAACACGTTCCAGTTCATTCTCCGACTCCGCCAAATATGCAACCACGGTCGTGAACTTCTTCCACGGAGCCTGCAACAATGGCTCGATGAAGCTTCTTCATTCAAAGAAGCAGGCCGCGAGCACAGACATGTGAGATGTGTGGTACATCTCTAGACGACAATATCGAACCAACGAAATATTTCCTTAAGTGTTTCCATCTAGTTTGCCGACCTTGCCTTAACATGGAATACAATTGTAGGGATAGTGGTTCTCTTACCTGCCCATTGTGCGATCCGAATGCTGCCGAAAGAGCAACGAAGGCCAATGGCATGGTGATCGCATCTAAGCTTGTATCAACAGACTACAAGCCTTCCACAAAAGTCCGAGCTCTGCTACAAGCTCTACAGGTTGATTATGAGCAAGCGGCAGCAAACAGTCTAGTCCCGGCGAAGAGGTGAGGTATATTACATTATATTGATCCCTATCTCTAACTTGTAATAGTGTTGTATTCTCCATATGGACTTCTATGCTAGACCTGGTCGGACAAGCTCTTTCACAGAACGGTTTCTCTTTTCAAAGGCTCGACGGTAGTAAGAGCCTAGCACAGAGACGTCAAGCACTGCGAGATTTTAGAGAAAATCCTCGATGCATTGTGCTACTCGTATCACTTGGAAGTGCCGCAGTTGGGTAGGTTTCACTTTGTACACTGTGATAACCATCGGCACTCGTTCAATTTTGCTAATTTCGAAACGATCAGACTGGACCTGACCATGTCTTCCCGAGTGCATTTGATGGAACCAGGATGGAATCCGATGCTAGAACGACAGGCCTTGGACCGTGTGCATCGTCTAGGCCAAAATAACGAGGTAATATGCACGCGCTACATTGTGTCTGGTTCGGACTCAGTCGAGCAAGTATGTCTTCCGGCAATCACAGGAAGCCTAGGCGATTAATTTTATACACAGTATATTCGGCGAAAACAGGATTGAAAGACAAATCTTGTTGGGTCTTCTCTTGCTGAGATGAAGAATCATCAGCACAAAGTCAAACACATACTCCAAGTTAGTACTTATTTTAATAATTACCCTTTAACACTGCGGAATCCACTCTCCGCAAATAGGCAGTTATGTTCGGGGCATTTATGTAGTCGTTGATGAACCTTCAAATGCTGGTCTCTAGCTGCTTTTGAACCAAACCCGTTCTTGTATGCGTAGCAGAAGTGTTGATCGCAGTGATACGTTCTCGACCCGTATAGACGTAACAGTATTTCACAATGACAGTCAGGTCTGTGCTCAGACCCTTGGCATATCATATCCTCGAGACATCTTCGGAACTCTTTTAAGGCTACAAAGACATTCAGAGGATCGTTCACATGTGCGTCCGTCGAGTCTAAAAAGAAATGGTGATTGTTAGTCAGGTGGTAACTAATTAAATTGAGGTCATTCTCTTACATACCATCGTTATCATGTAGCCCAAGTTGAGCCTTGCCCATGTGACATGCAGCAGACGTTAGGGACCTTTGCAATTCTGGATTACCTTCGAAAGGCTTGTAGGTTTCGACGTATTTTCCTGGTATATTTGAAATGTCGATACAATATTTCTGTCGAATCCGAACTAGTCGACTCAGGACCAGAAAGAAGTCACTATCAGTATCAGGGCCTGATACTTCCAGCAAAGTTAATTGATGTGTTCTAAATATCCGGTGGAAGCATAGTCGAGCAAAACAAATTTTCCCTCCCTGATTGCTTCTGCAAGCGATTCATGCAGTGGTGAGAAGAAACCCACATCCAATGATGAGAACGAAAGGTAGGTTGCGCAGGCCGAGGCGGCGTTTATGTGTGCTTCGGCGAGATTCAAGAAACTGTTGCCTTGCTCATGGAGAAGATACCTCGGACAAAGTCAACAATATAACGAATATAGTGGTTGACACAGTGTTCGGATACTTACTCTTTGGCACTGAAATGGACAAACCCAATTGTGTCATCTTCGATTTCAATAATCGGCCCACATATCGTGAATATGTCGCGAAATTCCTTGAGCCCCTTAGTGAAATCCGATCGCCCAGGTTCGATTGCTAGGATTTGCAACATCTCTTCTTCTCTCAGAGGTCGGTGTGCACATGCCACCCAGTGAAGTATAGTACGTGCAACAATACGAAGGGTGCGGCTCAGTCCCTTGTCGATCCTGAGAAGGAGACGACCATAACTAGTACATTATCAGCAACTTCGTATTTCTTTTTGTTTTTTCCAGTCAAGCATCAGAGCATACGCTTCATCCATTCCATCTGGTAAGTTTTCAAGCTCTTGCTCGATACCGTGAAGACTCCCTTGATCGCTCACCATTCGTAGAACGAGCCGGGCGTAAAGGAACATGCCTGAAGTGTGTTGTTAGCATTAGAACATGATCTGTGAATCCACTTCAACTTTCCTTCCGCTTTATCTACAATAGTTTCCAACACATCCCTGGCCTTGAGGCATGTATGCACATCTGCTCCATAACTCTTTAGTTGGTCAAGTAGGTTTTCGCCCTCGAGACGGACGAATGCATCAATGTCAACATGGTTCTTGCGATCAATTCGAACAGGAATCGATTTCGCTTTCAATATCAGTGCGATTTCGCGCTCTTTTCTGCTGCTGATGAAAAGTTTCGTCTCTGGACAGGTTTCATGAAGCTGCAACACGGTAGAAAGGAGATGCTTCCAAGACACTTCATCCAGCTCGTCTATACCATCCAAGATGAGGTAAGTTGGGCCTATAGTCTTTAGAATATCGCAAAGCATGCTGCTGGTAAAGTCGACATCACTTTTTAGTTTCCGAAAATTGCTCTCAGACGCGTCGTGGAGCATAGACCGAAATATAGCGTTATCTTCTATCAACTGAAAGAGGAAGCTATGGACGACATTGATAGTATGGCCGGTTTCTTGATGATCGTGGGCTAGAAACGCAAACAGGACATTCTACCCTAATCTTTGAAACCTCTTTATGAGGTTTCCAGTGAGGAAAGTCTTGCCTATTTCATCGAGTCAACAGGAAGTTACTACGTTTATGTATTATTATGGCGAGATGTTCGACATACCGGAGCCTGGTATTCCATGCATCCATAATGTTCGGGCAGTTCTGTCTGTAGGATCAAGCCACTTCGAGAAACTGGGTTCATTATCCAGCCATGCACCCGACTTCACCGAACTTCGACGTAGAATTTCAGCTAGTTTTGCATCATAGCTCAGGGGATTAAGTTCATGGCGGATGTTGCTGAAATTTTGCCTGTCACGAAATTCTTGGGCATGCTCATATTCCTCAAGTGCTCGCTTGCGGGCTGTGTGAGCCTGGAGAATATCCTCGAATGTTACATTCATCGTCATCATCAGCTTGTGGTGATCAATGTTCTCTTGAATCTTAGTAATTTTCGTGCGAATATTAGGCCAGAGAGATTCAATGACAATGTTCAGCACTGATGAAAGGTGGGAAATTGTGGTTAGCATCTTGAGGGAAACAAGTATGAATAGGAACTTACCCCTATTGTTAAGAAAGTTCAATAGAACAGCATAAAAGTCAAGAATATCGGCATAGAAAAGGAACAACGCCCGACGTATCCCATCGTTTTGCTAAAACAGTTAGGCATACGCTTGGAAGCTAGGAAGTGTCATCCCAACATCTGCTAGGACCTTCACCACCTTGTCGAAGACCGAAAGGAGGGAACTAGCTGCCTAATAATTGATGAATTAGCTTTAAAATCATTCACAGAAAGAAAGCCAAATGAGTCTCACATGGAGTAGGAATTTGAGTGGTCCCTAATATAGTACAATAACGATCAGCCATCGCACCGCCAAGCAGGATCTTAGTATTTTCATCAAAATCATACCCAAATGAGACTCATAATCTCGGGCTTCGCTTGAACGAAGGCATCTATTATACCAGAATATTCGTTGAGAGCATTGAGGAAAGGTTGGAGCCTATTTAGACCACGGAGTGTCTTGGTTTTCGCTTGCTGTCTTTGGATCTTCTCCGCTTCGTCATAAACATCGTCAATCGAGGTGACTTTTGAAAAGTCGTATTGCGCGGGGTTTTTAAGGCTTCGTTTGAAGTCCTCTTTCGCGGTCGCGAATGCCTCACCTAGCCACAACGAGGGTTGGGCCGCCATTGTAAATCCTTTAGCTGTTTAATCGCAATCATCCAAGCTTAAGAAAATGGTGCCGGCGAAAGAAGCGATAGCTACAAAGGAGAAAACAAAATACACATGCATAGGAGGACGAATGCTCTGCTAGGGAGCCTGCATTAGGTGTGGCGGGGGCAGTGCTACTGCGGCCTAAAAAGGCCAGCGTATAAACCGCAGCAGTAATATTACACTTCTGCAAGTCGATGTGACTGCCTGCATGTGCCAGCCTATTTAACTCAAATGGCAAGGCATAATCACATCCATGCTTTCGGATACGGCATTTCGGATATCGCTTTCTTTCTATGTGATTAAGTTTGAAATTGCACAGGATTATCATACAGTAGGGGATTTGTGTATCGGCCCCTGTTCAACGGCTATCAAAGGAACCATATAACTCATACTATAATATATGCTTTCAGTCTTCAGTTTGTTACTTGTGTGATGCTGGGAAGGTGGTTAGCGCCACCACCTCTACTAATCAACGATGCTCTTAGAAATTTCTAGCACGAGGGAATGTAAATCTCATCCGTCCGCACGTTATGACACATAATTCTCGGTATGTTTTTAGCTATATCAGAGTAGAAGCATCGAGCATTTTACATCAAGTGCGAGATGAACTGTGTTTAATGTCCTCTGGCATAGTCTGAGCAGAAGTGTGTGGCACCTCGTCGACAATGTTAGAATCATCTTCTCCGGGGTCATTCTAGCTGGCTTGAGTAGAAGTATCAGGGTCTTCATTAACGCTCAAGGTCGATTTTATAGCATGCAGCTGTTATAGTCGCATTTATGTTTCGTAAATTAATAAATACCATAATTGGAGATTTTATTACGAAATAAACTTGTAAATATTCGTCAAAAAGTTAATGAAGACATTATTAAGATGGACAATTATATTATATTGAACTAAATATTTTAATAGAGAAAGAAGTAGATCTTGGATTTCCTATAGCAGCAGGCGTTGTCCCGCCCCTCCTCTACCTTTGGGAATGTAGGATCTAGTGGAACGCAGGGAATTTATAACAATTGTAATGCTGTTGTTGATAATATTTTAATTACAGGATAACCTTGATCTAAAGGACCTGAAGGTGCTATATATACTAATTACAAGGCGCACTAACCACTCACTATATTCGTATTCCGATGAAGCTATCGTCAGACGCATACGTCACCTAGGTGTGTGGATCCCTAGGATCAACAAGGTGGTCAGATAAAGCTAGTTGTTATAGGCAACTGATCTACAGAATCCTAGAGGGAAATATTCAACTTTGCGCTAGAGTTCTTCTATTCACACACTGCTTTCTCTGGCCGTTCTATCTCGGCCCAGACTTTTTTTTTTTAAAACGGCAATGTTCTCAACCTCGGGCCAGAAGCAACATCTGACTTCGTTTCTGAATACCAGACTGGTGCGTGTTTAATTCGCAGGCCATGTCATTGTCCATATGATTCATCGTGGTCAACCACCGTAGCAAGACAGGGTGCTGGACTTATCGGCTGCGACGTAAGAAGTGCCCTGAAGATGGCCTCCCCTGTTCAAACTGCAAATATAGAGGAGTCGGCTGCCACGGCTACGGGTCGAGGCCCCCTTGGAAAGATCGTGGGCGACAAGAACGGCAGGAAGCAGAGAGACCACGGCTTTGGCGGTGTCCATCGCAATCGCATCCACAATATAATGCTACAGATGCCACAGATATTACCGGACTGACCCTCTGCTCTTTATCTCCTTCCGTGAGCTTCGCCTCCCCGGGAGACCTCCCCCAATCCTCGTCGTTCCCACAGTCCAGTGGAGACACCTCCACCTTCCCCATCAACACTTCGTCCTTGGAGACACCAGGTCCCCTTTCAGATCTTTGGGGCTCCCAACTTTAAAGAATCGACTCTTATGCCAGGTCCCTGCAACAACTTTGTGAAGGGTAGCAGTGGTGAGCACCCCATTTACAGACCACATTAGCCCCTGCCTAGGACAAGTGAAAACCACGCGATACCCCTGATTTTAAACCTAACGTCGTATTTCAAGTATTACACGGGGAGAAGCATGAAAAGAGTGAGAAGCCGTAGGTTTTTGTTCCGTGTTCCCTAGTTTTGCATGTAAATTATGCCTGTGATAAGTAGTTAAGAGAGTTAGTTGCCCTTCGGTGTGAATTTAAGCCCAGAAAAGGGCCAGTGAAGTATCATCGTATCGATTCATGTTGACGAGGAGAGATATAAGCTCGGGATGTAGTTCTAAGAAGAAAGTTCTAGTCCAAGGCTGAGAAGTAAAGATAAACATTAATCTTTTGCCGACTTTACCAGGCCTTAAATAGTCAAATGTTATTTAGCATATATTACACATAATATGATATGTTTTTTTTTAATGCAATCAACGTATTAGGGATTGAAACTTCCAAAGTAACAGTCCGACATTATTGGGGCCGAGAGGTCGTTATCGAAAAGGGTTTAACTACACAAAGCCAGGAATGGTTGTCCAACGGCGTCAAAAAGAAAATAATAAACGGACTTCGGTAGTAATATTCAATTGAACAAAAAATAATATAAAGTCCCAACAAACATCTAAAAATAAATCAATACTATAAATCTACTTCTACAACACAGCACCCACTTATACAATAGTAAAATGAGAATCAATTAGGCATCAAGTTCGTCAATATAAGCACCAGAAGACAAACAATGGTAACAAGGGATGTTTAGTGCTAACATATTTCTTATGTTGTAAATGTACATCCAATTATATATCGTTTCCCGGATGGTAACGCGACCCCAGTATTCGGATCGCTAGACTGCGCCACCAACAGTGACAACTGCATATGCTACGTATCAATAAAATCAATAACAACATGTAACATCTCATTGCCCAGAGACTTGCCAAGTCGAGTGCAAGGTGTTGGTTCAGCATTGCATATGAATTGAGGCAGGACAACAAATAAGAGGTATTAGGCTCATGTACGGATATAATATGCCCTATTAATCCTAAAAATCCCTCAATTTCCTTCAGAGTCATTCTCTTTCCCGTTGCCAATTTCGGACTAGAAAAAGACGAATTTTCGAGTTCACGCAGAGTGTCTCTTCTTTCCACAGTAGCCATCGACAATATCTCGCATAGTCTTTGTGTCAAGCATCAGTCATGTCGTCGCAAGAAGGGTCAGAGTATGGCCGAAGGCTGCTACCTTCTGTCCTGGACGAACTCGCAAGGACAACACCACACAAGCTCTACGCCTCGAGTCCAAAATCTGCGGATCTGACGCATGGCTTCCGTGACATTTCCATGAGCGATATGGCACGATGTGTTAGTTTCATGGCATCGTGGATCGAACATAGATTCGGTAAAAGTCAGGATTTCGAGACCATAACCTACATCGGCATACAGGACCTCAGAGGTGTCATTATCTTCCATGCCACTGTCAAGTGTGGATACAAGGTTGGTTAATTCTTAACCTATCTAGAGAAACCGATGCTGATAGTTGTATAGCTTCTACTGCTATCTCCTCGAAACGCGCCGGCGACCAATGTATCCTTGATGGATCAGACCTCGAGCACAAAGCTGTTGTATACGAGCGAGGTCCTTCCTTTAATCAACCCGGTCCAGAGCCTACAGGCCAGTATTCGTGGCGAGGTAATCCCGTCTTTCGATGTGATGCTATACAGTACACCGGATCACTATCCTTATATGAAGAGGTTCGATGCAGGAAAAAATGAGCCTATTCTCATCCTCCACTCCTCAGGATCTACTGGTACCACCCTCATTTTGATCAATCGATAGTATGCAATGTAACTAACATGAAAGCAGGGCTTCCAAAACCCATTACCATGACACACGCCTCGTTTGCTGTGCTAGATAACGAGAGAAATCTTCCGGCCACCCCCGGCCGTAAAAAGAGAGACTGGACAATGTGGGAGTTCGAAGGCGAAGCGCGAGTGTATACCGTATTTCCGTTCTTCCATGTAAGACATCTTGTTTCTTTTCTTTTCTTTTCTTAGAGAGTGGCTGTTAGCTGACAATGGCATAGCTTGGAGGGTTTGTTGCGCTCACTTGTTAGTAGCCTACGGAATTCCTGTTTTCCAAACTACTACTGACAAGATCTAGTGAATCCGGTCTTTTACAATGCTTCACCTGTATTTGGACCACCACATATGCTTCCGGATGCCAACCTCTTGAAATGTATCAGACAGCACTATCAGCTGCGATCGATCATTCTCCCACCTGCAGTGATAGAACAGATCCTTCACGAGCCAAGCGGCATAGACTTCTTTAAGGATATCGACTTTCTCATCTTCAGTGGTGCCCCTATGAACCCTACCGGTGAGTAACTTTGGTAGTCATTTTCTCCCCTTTATGGCTAGTTCTAGTGCTTGCATTTACTGGAAGGGTTATTTTCGGGAACATCTGTTCCCGAATAACTCCCAGACCTCGCTAAGATACCCATAAAGAAGTAATTACTTACTCCCAATATTGCAGTGGGAGAGCAGCTCTCGAAGGTTGTCGAACTAGTTTCCCCCTTCGGGTGTACGGAAATGTTCCTGATTCCCGAACTGGTTCCTGATCCAGAGGACTGGGCATGGCACGAGTTCAACCCCAATTTCAAGCACGAAATGCAGCTTTACGACATTAATGAGGGCACTTTCGAGTTAGTTGTTTTCGCCAACGAAAGCAACAAGGACACCACTGCAGTGTACCATAATCTTCCCGGGGTGACCGAGTTCCGAACTAAGGATTTGTTCACACGACACCCGCAAAAGCCTCAGCTATTCAAGTACTACGGACGTAGAGATGACATCATCGTGCTTGCCAACGGCGAGAAATTTAACCCCCTCCCGTTGGAGGCCAATGTGCAGAGTCACCCATCTCTCAAAGGTGCCTTCGTAGTTGGAAACCGCAGAACGCAGACGGCCCTCCTCGTCGAGCCAAGGGACAAGCTCGACGAGGCAACACGGACCGAACTACTGGCCAAGCTCTGGCCCCTCGTCGAGGAGTCCAACGCACTCGTCTCGGGACAGGGCCGCATTCAGAAAGGCATGGTTCTCTGTGCCTTGCCGGATAAACCTTTCGCCAGAACGGGGAAAGGTACCGTAATTCGAAGGCTGTCGGAGGCTGCCTACAAGGATGAGATTGAAAACCTCTACTCTGGTTCATCATCCCAGGAGCAAGCTACCAAGGTCGCGTTAAAGTCCACCGTCAAGTCCGTGTACGAGGTATCGGCAGTCATCGACTTTCTGCGGGAGATCTTTGCCACGTCGTTTCCTGCGGCGGCCTCCATCGGCAGCGACCAGGACTTTTTCGCACACGGTCTCGATTCCGTGCAAACGTTGGTGATCGTGTCAAGCCTCAAGCGTAATCTCCGAGAGCAAACTTCTTCTTCAGTGGAATGTTTCACGCCCCGGACAATTTTCCAGAACCCGACGCTCGCCGGTCTGGCGTCCGTCGTGGCCGCTTTCCTCAACGACGGCAAAGTACCCGGAAACGATTCGGAGCATGCACGGGCTCGCCTCGTGAATGAGTTAGTGGAAAGATACACAAAGAACCTACCCTTGGCCCGGGAGCCAACACCGCAAACTGTCAAGCCATCTAAGACCTCTGTCAATACAGTTGCTCTGATAGGCTCCACAGGTTACCTGGGATCGTATCTTCTCACAGTCTTATTAAAGAATCCAGAGATTACCCGCATCTACTGCCTTAACCGAACAGACGATGCACAGACAAGGCAGGAGGCCACCCTTCGTACCATAGACAAAGGCCTTACGCCACTTCTCCTCAAGCTGTCCTACATGACAGTGGATCTCGGTCAGCCATCCCTCGGACTCTCGAAGGATTCGTACGACACACTCGCCTCCGAGGTCGATGTGCTCGTATACAATGCCTGGCGGCTCGACTTCGGGCTGTCCCTGCAGTCCTTCCAGCCATTCCTCCACGCAACACGGGACGTTACCGAGCTCGCACTCGCCAGCAGCAGCAATATGCGCATCGTGTTCGTCAGCTCCCTCGCCGCCGTCGGCAACTTGGCCAAGCGCACGACAGCGCCCGAAGCCCTGGTTGAGAACCCCGCCGCGGCCCTGGACATCGGCTACGGGCAGTCGAAACACGTAGCGGAACGGATCCTCGCAGCGGCGAGCCGCCAGCGCGGTGTCCCCGTCTCCGTTATACGCGTCGGTCAGGTCGGTGGGCCTTCTGCTGCGCTCGGTGATGATGATAATGATGATGGCAGCTGCGGTAGTCTACTCTACGCGGACCAGCCGTGGATCTCGGCCCTCGTGCGGACGGCGAGGGCGCTCGGGTGCGTCCCGAGCCACGTGACGCCGCTCGATTGGGTGCCGGTCGATATCGTGGCGTCCATGGTGCATGACTTCGTTCTTCTTCCTCTCCTTCCGTCAGGTAGTAGTGGTAGTGATGGTAGAGACCTCCTCGAGTTCTTCCACATCTATCCGCCCCATCCACAGTCCTGGGAGCTGCTGGCGAGCGTGCTCCACGAGAGGTACGGCATCACGGAGACGGCGCCCTTCCAGGAATGGGTGCGGAGGCTGCGAGACGTGAAGGACCCGGGCGCGGAGGACGTCGCCCGGATGCCCGCTCTGAAGATGCTGGACTACTACGAAGCCCTGGGAGATGGGATGGAGGCTGCTACCGTCGCGACTGCGCGCGCGGAGAAGGTATCGGGAGTCCGGATTCCAGAGGTGAGACGTGATGTGCTTAGTAGCTGGCTTACTGGTTGGGGTTTGTGAATCTGGTTGTTATTTTCTTATGTAGTTGCAGTAAGGAAATAAAGTATTCATCTTCATCACTAATTTGTAATACAACTTGGTTACTCAGTATACTTTACTGCTATTACCAAACGTGTCTTTCACCTCCTTTCTCAGGTGTCCCACGATATGCTCTGCCGGCGAGAAACCGACGTACAGGTTATACATAGTTCGAAGCCCCGCCGCGACGGGACCTGGAAATCAGGAATACTCGTCTCCCTATTCACTGACGGCCGAGTAAGATCTCTTAGGTCTTGCCCCATGTATATAAAGTCGACTAGCCACTGTTTTTATTCCCGAACTACCTCAGCCATGTCATGACGCACAGTGACCGTGTGGCTATGTCAAGGACCATCTCGGATTCAGAAGGGGCTTCGACTGTTCTAAGCTCGAAGACCAACTGAATGCTGCAAAAGGAAGACCAGAGACCCCGTCTGACTAATGACAGGGGAATCCTGAAAATAATGGAAAATGAATACATCCCATATAAATAAGAATACGTTAGGAATCAACATGCGACGAGGTGGTATGTGTCCTAGGACTAGTGAGGTGAGTAAGTGTCTGGGATTAGTGGGGGGCTTGTTTAAAGACATGTGTTGTCTTGGGACTCGTAGGGCCTAGTGTCTTGTCTAAACCATCCCACTGTGGCAACCTAAAAAGTACTGTTAGGCTCGGTATTATTAGGTGTCTTTATAATCCGGGCGCATCTTTATATCACCAAACAGACAAGTCACAATTATTTCTGATGAATGTTTTCTAAGACTGGATCTTATTTACTATATCAACTAATAGTTATCTCCCCACAAAGTCCAAACATTTTAAAGATTGTGATCACCTCAGCTCAGGTGGTACCGAAGGCCATGAGAACTGGTCAATTAAGACCTGACCAGCGTGAGGCCGTAGGTCGACAAGATTTCGTTGACGGGCTGGAAATAGGTCGTGCCGCCTGAAGAGCAGTCGCCGGAGCCTCCGGAGGTGACACCCTGGGCCTGGGCACCGGAGTAAAAGGAGCCACCCGAGTCGCCGGGCTCGGCGCACACATTGGTTTGGGTGAGGCCGGTGACACGTCCTTCGGCGTAGTTGACAGTCGCGCCCAGAGAGCGAACTGTGCCGCAGAAGACACCGGTGGTGGAGCCGGAACGGCAGATGCTGGCTCCGACGCTGGACGCGGTGCTGCCAGACACAGGCAGGTTACCCGAGCCATAGCCGTTGATGGTGCCACTGAGGGTGGTTCCACTGACAGTGCGGACGTAGCTCATGTCGGCGCTGCCCGGGAAGACCGAACCCGAGAAGGTGCCCAGCGACGCACCGCCGGTGGTGGTGACAGAAGAACCCGGGGTACCACAGTGGCCAGCAGAAACGAAGCCCGTCGTGACCGAGAAGCCGATAGAGCACCGGAAGCTCTGGTCGATGATGTAGGCACCGCCGCCTTGGACCGTGGCGAAGGTGGTCGGCATCGTCTCAACTGTTTTCACCTCGAACTCGGACGCGGTGAGCCCGACCTGCGCGGCCAGCGCCTCGGCATGGGCGGTGCTGCCGGCGAGAGCCTCAATGACGAGCTTGTTGGCGGCGACATCGACGTAGTACGCTGCAACGCCCGTCTCGGTCGAGCTCGTGGTGAGGGTCTCAGGTTGGGCGATATCCACGTTGTCAAGCGCCAGCTTGGCCTGTTCAAGCTTGGAGAGGCTGTTGGCCATGACTACCGGCGTGGCGCCAGCAGTGGTTACCTCGGCGGCCAAGGCTTCGTCAGTGACACCGACATTGAGCGTGGTGCCGTCCTCGGCGATCCAAGCGCCGGCGAACGCGTCGCCCGCCGTGCTGCGCAACTGCTCGATGACCTCGGTGGCCTGGAGGTCCCGGGCGACACGAGCAGTGGCCTGCTCGGCGTCCAGCCCCAAGTCGCGCTTCATGGCGTTCAGGATCTTAGGGTGGAGGCTGGTCGCGGCCTGCGTGGGTGCACCGTAGGCAAGGGGCAGGACGACTGCCAGGAAGGCGAGGAATCTAGTGAGCTCCATGACTGGCGTTCGGAAGACAAGACGTGAGCGAAAGGGGCGTTGATGTTGTAGAGGCTATAGAGCAAGTGAGATGAGTCTGAGGATGCTGCTGAAAACTGCCAGACTGGATGAGAACATGCGTACTTATTTATAGTTATCCAGGCTCGAGCATCGTGATTATCATCACGCTCATGTTGTCGCTATCTAAAGCAGAGCCGTACATTGCACCCTCCGCTGCCATATTCCAGGAGTCGCCATATTGCCCCTTCCCAGCCCGCCCCAATCGGTGATATTGCCGCAGGCTTCAATAACATCAGGAGGGCAATCCTCAAAAGGCAGTTCAGAAGACATCCGCACCGCGATGTTACAGTGGTGTCAGTCGGCCAGTCCTTAAAAGGCACCTGTCAAGACTGTGTACCCCACGATGCGATAACACATAGCTCGATAATAAGGAGGAAAAGAAGAGATAGGGATCAGATAAGAGCCTTTCATAGATAAGGTGCTATAGCACACGCTTCTTGCACACCTTTACGCTGAGCAATATGCAAAGTCAGGTCCAGAACATCGGCGTCGGAGCGGCTGTATCTTCAAATTAGGCAAGTCAACGTGAACATCCTAGCCCGTGTCGCTTTAGGCCTATAGAGTCTAGACCGGGCCGTCAACGCCTTTTGCCCGCAAGAATCGGGTTGCCGGCAGCCGACACTAGCCGGCAAGCTCAAGTAGACTTCGGCGTCCGGCGATATCAGTTTCTCGCTTAGCAAAGAACCTTGTAATCTTCTAGATGTTGGCAATAATTTGGAATACATACTTTGCAAGCTGCCGATAGTGGCTTGCATGCCCGGTTTGCCGGGCCAGGAACTGGGAAACGGAGAAATATGCACAACGTCGAGCGGCCAGGCGACCATCATTTGCTACGGTATCACTTGGCACTCTTCTCAGGCCAGCATAATCGTTGACAGACCGAGCGTATTAGGAAGGCAGAGCTAGGCCATGGAAACATCGAAGGGCGAGTCATGTATAGAAAACACGTGGTTGAGAAACGGTGAGGGTATGAAGAAAACCATGGCATAAGTCGAAGTATAGGTATCTCCAAATCTACAGAGGGAGAATGGCTCCCTCACGGGTCTGACGGAGATGCATGAGAATTTTCGCGACGATATGAAAATGACCATGATGAATTAGGGAATCATGTTTCAGTGGACAGTGTGCGAGCACAATGAGCCCTCCGCCCGCGAGGCTACGACCTACATAGCCGTCGACGATGACATAAGTGTAAGGTCTGGCTGGAAGCCAAGGCCTTGGGCCGTAGGTGCTTCTTGCACGTACAAGATATATATTGTTGGACAACGCGTATATTAGTGATCACGCTCTTGAGGGGGGTTTCTATTGTGCAGCACTTTCCCAAATTATGCGGTGTTTTTAAGGTAGCCTATGCCCAGCTTCACAAATGCCAAGTACCTGAATATAAATATACTAAAAAATATGTGGTATATATATAAGCAAGATAAGTACTTGATGGATGTACGTACTTGAGTACTATGGGCCCGGAATCTTTTCGGAGCGAAAAGTACTGCACCACTTTAAAAGGTGTTAATTGATTCTTGAATAATACTGAATAGTACGGATTCGTTGCCTCATACATTAGGCCCTTTTTCGTGGAGCCATCCTATTCGGGCTATATGTTTTAGTCGGGCTATACTTCGTATCCCACATATTAACTTTCCAAACCACTTGCGAGCTGCCATTAACCAGTTAATGTGCTTTATCATAAGGCATCTTACCAATAACCATCACTATTATTTACTTACCTGCCTATTTATATGTAGCTGCTATTATGTAGTTGTTAGTTCGGCATTGTCAGTCCTTAGCTGCCTTGATTTACTTACCTTGACTTGCTTTGTAGCGTTGTTTAGTCTGTTTTTTGCTCGACGGACGGTGGTACCTTTTCGGAGGCCTGCCTATAAAGGTCGCAGCGATAGATAAGTGGTGGCGATAACTAGGTAATAACGATAACCAGGTAATAACGATAGCCGAGTAATAAGGTGTTACGTAAATATACAAGTAAAGATCGTTAATAAAAAACGAAGGCTTAATTGTAATAATAAATGAAAGGGTACATTATGTACTTCAGGGCAGCTGGCAAGTGGTTTGGAAAGTTATGTGGAATATAGCCCGCTTAAGGGATATAGCCCGAATAGGGTGGCTGCGCCGTAGCTTCGCTGTGGCTAGGGCGTTTTGATCAATGTAACGACAAGGGCATGATGCACCCGCTAAACATATCAAAGAAAATTTCCCACGAATACCAAATGCCCACGCCGTAGCTCGAGAAAGATCCTGAAGATATGATTGGTTTAGTCCTTAGTGAGCTTCTTTATGGAGACGCATACTTAAGTGACATCGAATTTAGCTCGAAAGTTACGGCGGCTTCAGATCTGGGGCAATACGGAGCCGAGAAAGGCCTAATATATTGAGGTAATGGGTAGGTTGGTTGATATTACGAACCCTAGCCATGTAAAGAGCTACATATCACTGCATGCAAACTCACTCCATCGTCTTGCGGGCCATATGAATATATTGATATCATCACACTACCTAGAGTCTGAGAATGAGGTAATAACACCTGGGCAGTTTAATTTAACATGTACGAAGGCATCAGTTTAACGCGTGATTATATAATCCCGGCATTATAGTCACCCCAGGAATTGAGTCTTGATGGAACTGGTGCTAATGAATACCAGACGATGTCTTCAACCGATGTTTCTTGGCCCACTGCGATATCGCATCGAAGTCGCGACATTGATGCTCAAATCCCCACCCCGTGCTCCCTGTATCGTTTGGAGGAGCTGAGAGCCATTCCAGTGTTGTATCTCCAAAACACATGATGGTTTGCCCAAGGTAATTAAAGCAGTGTGTTAACTGTGCCTCGCTAACTTGGTCGATATTGCCTTCCAAAGCACTATAATATCCCTCTCATGCCATATACTACAGTTCGTTAAGAAGGTTATGGTTTGATCACCGGGATACAAAACCCACGATGCAGTGAACTTGGTGGAACACAGCCACCATGGCTTTTTGTTCGGGAATGGACGGATCCAAACCTGGCTGGTCCGGAAGAGCAGGGTCGTTCTTGATGACAACGAAGCGACACCAACTAATCATAAAGTTATTCATGAGCATGAGACACGTCTCATGGATGGTAGGAGGACATATTGGGCATCAGATCATACCACGCCTCTTCCGATTTGTTGTTAAGGGGCTCGCCAAACATTGTTTGGAACTCGAAGAGTGATCTACGAGAATCTATCAAGTTTAAGTTTGTTAGTATGCTAGAAGTATCTAGGGAATAAATTCAGCCATACTCTCTGGTGCCAACCAAGATTCCTGCTGTTCACTGTTGAGTCTTGGTTTTGATGCAAGAGTGCAACGAAAAGTGCCAGGTTTGTCAGCAAGAAAATGCCGCCAGGGATCCACGGCATTCTCAACTTGGTCCAGAATTTGGCACACGGGCCTGATAGGAGACTCAATCCGAAGTCTCGGCCCAATAGGCTCTGTGTTTCCATCTCGGCTAGCGAGAGAGTCTCCTGCGAAGAGCCGGATGGTCCCTCATAGTCAGCAGGGGCGTACTGCCCTGAATACGGAGACCTGGTAATCAATTCAAGGGCGCGGTAATCCCATAGCACTACGAGCATCTGCTTATCAGTGCTTTTTTAAATACATAAATCTTTACAATGAAGACTAATATAATTGACGGAAGGCTCATTATGAGGCGCTGGAACCTAGAAGACTGACTCACTTTACTTACCGAAAGTCGTGTTGTACGAGAGAGAGAAAGTCGTTCGGCTACGGCTTTCTCCTTAATGTTAACATGCTTGGCTATTCAATATAACGGTAGCTAGACATGGAGGAACAAGATAGAATTCTGCACCTTGTTCTGAGTTACGCAAGTTTTACTTTTCCCTGGCATGTGAGGAAGGTGAGAACAGACGAACAGTGAGTGGATGGGTTCGGGAAGCGTACGAGGTTGCTGTCATCCAAGCAGCTCATTGCAGCTCGTTTGTAGTCACATTTTAGGAAGGGGCAAGATGAGGCGGTAATCAAGTATTATCGCTCTTCCCTCTCAGGAAGACTTTTACCACAGTTAGATACACATGGAAGCACTAGTCTGGATTTTCACAAGGCCTACAGTGAAGGAGATGTTAATAATTATCTATCTTAACGTATCCGTGACATTTTCCAACCCTCATCAAACAGAGTAGAATATTGTTCTACTAAGTCTTATGGGGGTTTAGCGGTAACCAGCCAGTTGCTGTCACCCCAAGATCGAATGACCGCGAAATCTTCACATACGTGTATAGATCCCGTCCCATCAGTGCTGGCCGCGTCAGTATTGGGATATGATCCTTCCAAGGCGGTATCCCCGCAGCAAATCAGGGACTGCCGCAGATACCTGAAACAATGGTCCACATGATTATAAGAGTGGGAATCCTGATGAGAATGGTGGTCATAGTGTGCAGTCCTTTTGATGAGGGGGTGCAGGACTAGACATCTCATTGTACACGTCCATGATGGTGTACTGTATTCGGCCATTAAAAAAAGGGCGTAAAGGGAAATAGTTTGGGAATGGAGCACATACTAGACCATGCAGCTGGTGAAAAGCAGCAATCGAGTACACGCTATTCCCTCGAAAAAGAATGGGATTGGGTAGATTATACTTCTCCGTGTTGTTCACGACAATAAACCCATTTACTCCTAAGCGCACACAACAGTCATCATATGATGTTTCTTTTCTCTTTTTTTCTTTTTTTTAACGAGGAGTAATTACATTGTACAGTTGAACATACTAGAGAAGTATGGGAGCCAATTGTATCAGGTGGAATTCCTAGATTCCCTGCTCAGGTAGTCGACGGTTGCTGATGCATCCTTATGGAAAAGTACTTGACAGGTGGAAACTGCGGTTTAGAAAACTCCAAGCCAATAAGTGGCTCCCATGTGAATCAAGCTTGAGTAGAGTAGCGTGGTTTACAGTTAGGAACCAAAATGTTAATTCTCCCAGCATCGGTGGCGATTGACATTGCGATATCCAGTGAATGAAGAAAGTCCCAAATACAATCATCTCCAAGATTATTCCAATGAGGAGGCCCAGGGATATAAGGGCTATTCGGGGGGGTCCCCTCTTGGTGCGAGGTGTGTTTTCGATTAAGCATTCGGCCGACTCGCCATCAGAACCAGCCTTAGGAAAGGGGCACGACATGTCCGCAATATGAGTATTGCATAAGCCTATTAATTGAAAGAAATCTGTACCGTATAATCCCCATCTCCACGACGTTTAAAAGGGAATATATTAAGTAGTTCGTCGTACTTAATGAGTCTCTTCTGGTTCTTTAATCTTTATGAATACTCAGTCCTGTGCTTAAGCTTGCGAGGTGGGCTGAAAGGGGCTTCGGGACCTGCATGTGCAAGGCCTCTAATGGTTAAGTAAGGATTTGCCCCTAAATCTATTCTTAAAATATTTTCTTTGATGGAAGTATAATGGGCTTACATGAAATTTCTAGGCTTTCGAATAAATAGATTTAAGAGAGATTTATCTGTTTTTGATGTCGGGGTTGCTATGATAAGGGTTTAACGTGTCTTGTATAACACTTCATAAAGGGGCATATGAATTCGTATCTAATGTAAACTTTCATTGCATCATCAGTAATAAAGACTTTTATAGTCCCAAAAGCTCGAAACAATCATGATATCCAGCTGCAATATTAAAGGTGATATACTTAAGAAATACTCAGGCTTTATATGCTACCATAACATGAAGAACTTCTGCATATATAGAAGCAAATGAAGTATATTGATCAAATTGAAATAATATATCATCAGTTATGATAACCCAGTTACTAGGAAGCTACTTGTTTTTGCTTGTAAAGCACAGTGCTAATTATTACAAATTTATGATAAGGGGTAAGTAGTCTGCTATATCTAACTAGAGACCCAAGGCATCACCTGCAATAATTTTGTGTTGCAGGTTAATCAAAGCTTACATTAAAATGCAAATTGACCCAATCATTACTTGCCACCCTCCAGCATTTTAACATCAACCCCTATAGAGAATTGTTGCCTTGTCACCATTTCGCGGATAGGTAGCCTTCCCCTATTATTTGTGGCTGACAGAATACTTACCAGTGGCTGTGTCTGCTTTGTTGGCCCCAAAGAGCAGAGGGCACGTGCATACATGTAGTTACGTATCGCGGGGCCCCGCTTCCGGTTGCTTCCCCATAGGTACATAAAGCCATCAGAAGCTCCAACCAGTCCCAAGACAGCGTCACCAGATCGTACCCGCATGCTTTTTTCACAGCGCCGATATTGACGAAAACAGAAGATCGACAATCGCTGCTCTCTCCTATGTAGATCAAGAGACTCTATCCTCGTCACTCCAGACCGCCTCGGTTCCCAGAATTACGTACATACATAGGTACTTACTTGTACGGTACATACCTGGGCGCTTATGATCAATTTTCCAGGGACCAGTTGAGGAGGCCCTTACCGCTTTGATCGATGTAAACATGGCGCTTCTGAAATCTGGTTTGTTGCCGGATTGGTCCTCGGCTGGTAACTTTCCTTCTTTTAATTGTCCTTCTTTCTCATGGGCATTTATTTTACGCAAAAGCTTTAGTTTTCTTTTAACTCTTTCAGTTTTTGCATTTCATGGCTTTCTCTATTTTCCCCCTGCAAACTTGGTTTAGGGAAATGTTCACTTTTCACCTTTTGAATGTTGATCGTGTATGGTCTGCAGGGATGTGCATGTGAACATGACGCTACCTGACTCCTTAAAAGGGAAATCCTACATACACAAGCACTTTTTGATGCTCCAGGCC
Organism: Eutypa lata; assembly: GCA_022661535.1. Taxonomy (NCBI): domain Eukaryota; kingdom Fungi; phylum Ascomycota; class Sordariomycetes; order Xylariales; family Diatrypaceae; genus Eutypa; species Eutypa lata. The sequence continues at coordinate 791,733 of JAKULF010000009.1, read as the reverse complement.
TTCAAAAGAGACTAGAAAAACTTAAAAACAACTTTTAAGTCTCAATAAATCTTCAAGAGTCAATTCTCGCTTGTTTCAATTCTACTTATTCAGGGCACATGCAATGTTGCTAGTTTGCACTTTTGGGAACAAGAAAGTGCAATCTGATTTCATTTGGCCTTACGTCCCTGGCAGTCGACCACTACCGCCTTTTTCTTGAACTTCTCTAACCTTGAAGCGAGGCCAATTCCCAGCAACTGACCTCACCCCTCGCCTTCTATTTTTAAACAACACTGTCAAAAAGGGGGCAGTAGAAAGAATGTTAACTAGACTCCTACATTTCCGCCTTCTTGTGAGGTCACCGTAGGAATGGCTTTCACGGAGGATCCGTCAGATGCAGCCATCGCTGGGCTCGTCCCTTCCCACGAAGGGTTATTCGAAAGATTTGTCTATCAATATGATCCTGATACCTCGAAGGTGGTATCTTTGATGGCCGTTTCACTATGTCTTGCGTCTATAAGCGTGATAGCCGCTCTTACCGCGTTCTACATGTTCGTGAAGATGAGAAGGGCATTCCATCACGAGTGAGTAGAGAACCCCCTCGCATCTGTCTAGTCATGCACACCAATATCTAATACCTTTTTATGAAGCTTAATCATGCTCCTGATCCAAAGCGACATGATGAAAGCTTCCTGGCTCCTACTCTGTCCGTTGGCCTATTTCATACATGGCCCCATCGACTCGTCGGGAACGTTCTGCCAAGTTTCCGGGTTCTTTTTGGCGGCTACCATTGAAGCTGCCGACATCGCCGTGTTGATGATTGCATTGCACACGGCTTTGACTCTTCTTCGACCTGAACGCTCTGGTGGTGGCGCTGGCCTCTATCCGTATAGGCATGTCGCGTACATATGCTGGGCTGTGATTCCACTTGCACTAGCTGCGATTGTACCACTTACTGGTGGCAGGTTTGTTGAAGACGGACCAAACTGCTACTTACCAATTACCCCTACCTGGTATCGTCTGATGTTGAGCTGGATTCCTCGATACGTCATCTTCCTTATGATCCTCTTCACCTACGTGGGGATTTACGTATACGTCAAGTTCCAACTAGCACGGTTTTGTCGAGATCAGCGACGAGCCAGCGGCCAAAGCATACCACCCTATATTACGTTTCCTTGTTTTAGGTATCACTATAATCGTCGCGAAAAGCGCAACAGTGATATTTCTACTCCTCCCATTACGTATCGTGGCCTCTTCGGTTCTGCTAGAGCTGCCACGGGGCCAGCTGAAGAAGAGCCACGCGACCGTCAGCTGTCTACCGCCTCAACGATTACCATGTTGAAGCTAGGACAACAGCAGCAGCCAGCGGTCCCAAAACCAGCGCGGTTCTCCCGGAGAGAGCCCATATCCTGGAAGCCAGTCAACTTCAGCCGCGAGGATGCACCAAGAACGCCGCCACAGCCGCCACCACAGTCACCACATGAGATGGACGTTGAGATGGGCAACCCCCTACCCCAACCAGCCGCTACGGCTAGTAGCACCACGGCAGAAGAACAGCCTTGCTACGATTCACTAACACTACCACATACCGCATTACCCACACCAACACAACGACCAACGCGGCGAGGTCGTCTAAATCCCTGGCGCTGGCTACTAACTCTCTGCGGGCGTAGAGGCGGCACCAGCAGTGATGTTCCAGATGAAGTCCCAGGATCTTCCCACAACAACATATGCGACATTATATGGCGACGACGGACCGAGACTACGACAACGACAGTGGTGGGGGCAGCGGCAGGGGAGGAGGCCGAAGCGAGAGACTCGATCCACCTACCCACAGACGAAACGGAAGAAGCGATGCGATACTCGCGCGACCGCATGCAGCGCCAACTCCGGCTACTATTCGTGTACCCAACAATCTACGTACTAACGTGGATCGCGCCATGCATATTGCACGCCATGGCGTTCGATGACAATTTCAGGGACGTCGCACAGCAGAAGAGGACGGCAGATGCAGGCGGAAACGGTAGCGGCGGTAACGCAACGGGCGCAGGCCAGCAACAAGCCCCCTACGGCCTCCAGGTCGCCACCATCACGTCCCTCTGCGTCGGCGCCGCCGTCGACTGCTCCTTCTTCAGCGCGTGGGAGAAGCCATGGCGGCACGTGCAGCGGAGCTTCTTCTCGGGCTTGCGTTTTCGTTTTAGCGTTCGCTTTCGCTTGCCGAGGATGGTGCACCGACGTCGAAGAGGAGGCCACGACAATAATGACATTAATGACGATGATAATGATGGTGGAAGCCAACAACAGCAACAACACTCACACCAACACCAATACCAATACCAACACCAACAACGCAATTACCCGTCTTACTACTACTACTACCCCCATTACCAACATCGGCGAGGCGCTGGCCGCTCCCGTGAAGAGCGGGCTCGCGATGCGCGGCTCGCCCACTTGCGCCGCGATCAGGAGGCCCTCGAGCGCATGACGGAGGCGGCGAGGATGCCGCCTAGGAGGGGGCCTGCGAGGGAGTGGTGGGATCGGTTGGACGTTGATGATGACGATGACGATGATAATGCCAGGAGTGGCGATTTTCATTCCGGTCATGATCGGCAGCATTCACCATAAGCCATAATGGCGGTAGGTAGTAGTGGTGGTGGGTGGGGTTAACGGCGATGGCGGGCCGCCGGCATCTCCGACAGATACCTCGGTGGATCCCGGGACGGAAATAGGGACGAGGACGGCAATGACAGGGGGGTCATCATCCATGCATCATGTCTACCTAGGTAGTCTGGTAATGAGGCCGGGCCGACTTGGCTCGGCCCAGACGTATATTTGTTTTTGGTAGGTTGATTGATTGGTTGGTTGGTTGGATTCTATCGCATGCATATTTCACCCGGACCGGTGATGGTACGGTAACGGCGTTATTAAAAAAAAACAGGTAGCCAACAATATGGTCTTGCATAAAAAGCAGCATGGTGGTACAGGGACAGCATTTACATAGGGCATCCAAGGCAAGGCAAGAAATGGCAAACATCGTAACCCCTCCATTAAAGGTAGTAGTGTTTAGCATCAACATGCACTCGTTAGGAGATGAAGCGTTTTCCCCCGGTCCCCTCGTGATGGATGATTTATTCCATGCGGTTGGAGGGATAATGGTATCTATCTAGATAGATAGATAGATAGATAGGTAGGGTTAACCAGCATTTAGCCAAGGCGTTTTATGTACCGTAACTACGTATTTATGTATTTAATAACATGTTTCTACTATCTCATCTTGCCAAGCGAATTAAGTACGAGGCTGTTTTTGGTATTGGTGGTGATGATGTTGGTTAGTTGGTTGTTTTGTGGTTGGACAGGTTGGTGATACGGGCGTCACGATGACTGAGAGAGCTACGTACCAATGATGTAGGTATGCAAGTCAGAGACAACACACAAGACCCAACAGGAATAAAAGAACAAATAAGCATAGTTATACGCGTTCATTAATTCAATCATCTATTACCTGCTGTATCATGTCTCTAATTTTTTGCATCCTATTACCCGCCTGTCATCCGCTGACCTGCCACCTATCTAGAGTAACTAGATAGTCACATAGTTGGTAAGAAGTGGGACCGGTGAGGGAACTACAATGTATGTATGTAGTATATATAAGTACTTACCTAGGAATAAAAAGTTTCAATGAGAAGAAACCAATGATTTTACGATGTAGTATCATCAACAATTTTCTTCTATTAATCTCAATTCGGGAGTACTACGAAATGATATGCTATGCTAACTCTTTTCCCAGTCTGACCCGGGATAGGAATGTGATTGATGTAACTTAACAGATGGATGGGTGATGGGTGATGGATGACGGATGACGAACGCCAATTCCCAATTTGTCCAATCCCGCCGTGCTATGCCCGAGTTGGACGCTGTTGAACCAGGAACGTCGAAAATGTGTGTGTGTGTGTGTGTGTGTGTGTGTGTGTGTGTGTGTGTGTGTTTCGCAGACCAAGCAAAAAAAAAAAAAAATATCGAAGGAAGAAAATAACAAAAAGGAATAAAACCGTCCCACGCCCCTCCGTGTAACCGTAAGCTTTTCCACCACCCATTCCATCCATCCCTCCCGTGATCGCCCTCCCTTTTTTTCCCGCCCGGCCAACCACCGGCTTTTGCGCGCCCGCGCTTCTGGGCCACCCCTGTCCTGCCACCAATGCAACCCGCGCCTTTCTAAACAACCCTCCCTATTGCTACGTGGGTGAGTAAGTAGGTAACTTGGATAGATAGAAATACATATAACTGTATCTCCACTGCTCTTTTCTTAATCTCTTTCTCTCCCTTTTTCTCTTACACGCACACTCTCTCTTTCTGTCTCTCTCTCTCCCTCCCCCTGTGTTTGTCTTCCTCTGTAACAGTGTCCTCTGTCCAGAGTACATTGACTGGGTATATAAAACATTTCCTTCTTTTCTTTTTCTTCTCCCCCCTCTTTATACCCCCGTTCTTTCTCTCCTACTTCAACTCTCTTTTATGGGGGGTATATCTATTTTCGTATGTATGTTGTGAAGCGATTTTAATCTCGCAGGAAGCGCATGAACACCTTGGCAATCGCGACGCCGTCGTGCTTATCGTCGACCCTCCGGATGCCGTCTTGGTAGGTGTCCTCGCTTATGATCTTGCCGTCGTGGCGGATCCCCAAGATCTCGCGCACCATGTCGCCCGTGAACTCCGGGTGCCCCTGCACCGAGATCATGCGCTTCGGGATGTAGAAGGCCTGCGTGGAGCAGACGTTCGTCTGGGCTAGGTTCGTCACGCCGTTGGGCAACTCGAGCACGGCGTCGCGGTGCATCTGGTGGATTCTCTACATTGCGCGACAACAAGGACGCCGGATTGGTTAGCTGGGGGAAGAAAAAAAGGAGGGATTCGACGATGCGGGCTCCGCTTGTGATAGAGGGGTAGGGATGTGGAGGTACGTGTGGGGATCAAGATCATAGCGGAGATAGGAGGGGAGAGCAGCGGAAGAGAAGAGGAGATTGGGAAGAAGAGGGGGCGGGGGGTGGGAGCAGGGGCCAGGCGGGAATGACTAACCATTTTCTCGAGTCCGAAGAACTGCTTTCCCTCCTCAGTCAAGTCGACCTCGACGACGCTCAGCTCCCAACCGCGGACGCTCCGGTCGACCTTGGCGCCGAGGGCGCGGCCGACGATCTGGTGGCCGAAGCAGACGCCGATGACGCGGACGCGGCCGCCCTCGAGGAGGAGCTTGACGTACTGCACGAGGCGGACGATCCAGTCGACGTTCTCAAACGCGGAGGCCTTAGATCCGGTGATGAGGACGGCGTCGATGCTCTCGGGGTCCGGGTGCGAGGTCGGGTCGTGGACGACGTCGTGGAAGGAGAGCTGGAGCTGCGACGGGAGGGGCTGCGGCGGGTCGAGGGCGCTGCACGCCCGCTCGAATAGGTGCGTGAATACCCCGCCGTATGACCCGTACTTGGCCTGGATGCCGGGAACCGGGGTGTCGGTTTCCAATATGGCGAGGCGCACTGGAGCAGGAGTACCCAATGAACCCATTTTGGTTATTGTGGGGGTGGATGGATAGGTAGGTAGTGGATAGATGGGTAGATGCGTGGGTAGGTAGGTCGGTAGGTAGCTGGTCTTGCTTGAGGTTGTTACTAAAAGTAATGGTGATTTCGATTATGGAAGTAGTGACAATGATAGTAGCGATGTTTAGAGATTGGAATTGGTGGTGTAGAGTGAAGGAGAAGAAGAAGAAGTGGAAAGGAAGAGGAGGAGTGTTGAGAAGATATAGACGTTAGTGGGAATGGGAATGTAGACGGACGGGTCGTGCCCGTGTTTGTCGGTCAAGAATGAATGAATCACAGTTTGAATGGGATGAACGGGTAAATTACCTATGCTTCATAGGCCTCTGAATGTGCATGGGAGTCGGTGATTCAGGACAAACGTTTCAGTTTTTTCGCGAGACTGAACAGAGGTATGTAGGTTGCGTTTTTGGGGATTCACAAAGAAAGCCATCCCAGCCAACTACCCCTCCAACCAATCTACTACAAGGATTCAATTGCATAACAGCTTCGAAGTATGTGTGTGTGCGTGTGTGTGCGTGTGTGTGCGCGTTCGGGCATGGAACCCGGAGAGTGAAATCATGGATGTCTGGATGGCGTCTCCGTAGGCGGGGCCGCTAATTGACGTTAGTTAGCATGTAGAGGGGATGATGCATCGAGTCCCGGGTAGCGTTCGAGTTCGGCTTTGCCGCTTTGTCTTCTTTCATTCAACTTGCTTCACCACATTGACTTGTGATTGACGAACTTCGAGTCAAGTGGGGGAGGAGATTTGATGTCTTGGCAAGATACGCCGATAACGAAAGGTAAATGCGATCACTGATAGGCAGAAATAAAATCGGGCGGTGACTGTTTTAGGCCCTTTCTATTATTTAGCAAATAGTTTCACATATACCGTTAGCATGCCTACATAGGTACTCCTATGAATGCGGAACGGGTAGGTTGATATGCTAGGAAAAATGGATGTACGACACTTAGGTAAACCTATAATTTTGTATGATTATGCTCTTTTGGGGAAAGTTCAAGCCCCCAGCCAAAAAGCATGTCGAGCATGCCGAGCATGTCGAGCATGTCGAGCATGTAGACTTAGGTAGGGTTGCGGCTCAGGCGCCAAGGTCCCCTAAAGTATGATTCGTCGGCTCGAAATAAACTCTTGGCCCCATACTTACTAAGGGGAGTGATAATCGCCCCCCAGAGCTTTCTTACTTCGGGGGCGCGCCGGGTAAAATACCAATAATATCGTTAATTATTCTTTAAGGAATTGAACAAAGCTTGATCTTCGAAGACTCCTTCCTTCCTGCAAGGAATTCCAAATCCCCTCACTGATGCTGTTGGCAACGACGTCTAAAAGGCCCCCGATCCGGCTTGGCGGTTCCCCCTTAGAGAGAGAGAGATGTCTGCACGTTGCATGTGTCCCCCTCCCTCAGTAGGGTATCTCGCCCAATGTGGTTAAGCCTCAGACCTCCTCATTTCAAGCCTCAAGAGCCGCGGGACCCCCTGGCTGGACCTCTGGCGCCGCCCGGGATGGCTTTCGAGAGGCAATACTCCGCGAGCCCTGGGGCGTGTTTCTGTCGCAGGGCAACCCATACGACGGCGAAGGCCAACAACACCATCGCTTAAACCCCGCCATGTCACTCTTTTTCCAGGGAAGCATCCTCCGCTGCAACCTCTTGTCCACGTCAACACACGGTTTTCTGTTGTGCCTTAGCGCGATTGCAACGGCCGGACGACTGGCCTGGGTGGAGAATATCCCTCTCAGCGAGATCACTCACATCGATCGTCGGTTTTGACCTTCCACCGCGCGATACCACGGGATATGTATATTCAGACAGAACCCCCATTGGAGGCATAGCCACAGTGATATTCTCTTTCCATCATGTGAGTGCAAAACTTTGGTCGCTTTTTGAAGGGTGCTGGCCGGATGGCCCCACGGCCTGTTCTTAGATAATCTGTGTCATCGATGACCTGATGCGTAATAGTGTCTTGCGGGGTCATCAGCTAGCATTATCAGCCTGCAGGAATGATGACGATAGACACCAATAGACAGCCGGTAGAAGATACGGCCTGCCCTAGCCCGCCCCCAGCAAATGCAAAGGGTGAGACTGGATACCCGGCGTGGCATTGCAGGATGACTGCACTTCCACACCCCAGGCATCTGCGGCTGCGAGAGGTCAGCATTCGAAGATGGCCGCAGGCAAGCCCGGCAATCAAGATGCAGCTTCAGATCTGCCAAATGATTCCGTGCCGGACGGCAGCTTGTCTCGTGTGATTTGGGGACTTTGAGTTCTGACGGAGAATCATCCTGCATCTTTGTGCGACGTGACTTTCGGGTACGGAACAAGGAGGAGGCTGCTGCAAGGGAGGAAAGTGTTGGCGCTACCACTGAGCGGCCGGCTATCCTTGTAAGTAGCTTTCGACGTTATATGTATGCGACCGGGATCATCTATTTCAACAGTTGCCATATGCTGAACAATGGTCCCCCCTTTGCTACCTCGAGATCTTTTTGCCTATCGTTTCAAAACCCCTAAAACAACTTTTAGAGACATTTAGGTATCTGGCTATCTATTCTTTTTACTATATAAATTTTCAAGGTCCAGAAACAACCGTATATCCATCAACCCCGCTGGTTATTACACGGGAGCAAAGGAATGTAAGCCAGAGACACAAAAGGAATACTTTGCGCCGGCTTCAGAACGGATGGTCAGACAGGCTAGATCACCGAAACCATCCGGGCCGAACGATCGCATTGCATAGCTCACACTAACGTTCAGGAGGCTACTCTTCCTATCTCAGAAGAGAACTAACAGGATGTCAATAAAGATGGGCATGGTAGTAGCATCAGAAATAAGAGGGAGGTCGACTCCCATTGGGTGATAAGAGAAATCGAGGCACCTTACGCATACAATGAAGCCTCATATATTCGCTCTCATATGTAAGTCATGGGGAGCTTGTAGCCGGACCCAGCATCGACACTGTCTCAGTCGTATCGATGCCGAGTCAGTGTGGTGGTCTGTCCAGTAGGAACTTGTCGCCTTGATGCCCCGAAGACTAAATTGGAGCTAATTCCGCGTCGAGGGACTCCGAAAAGGCGCGGAAGCATCCGGTGCCCGAAGGATTCATCGCAGATATTTGCCATTTTATAATATAGAGGTCGAGATATCACCACACGTCTTGGCACGAATATACTGAAGAGTCCAGGTGCAGCTGGCGATCCGGGTTGCCCACTGATCAGATCATCAGTCTGCATACACAGATATGCGCCTTTATCAAATCGCCTTTGATACCATGAGGAACGAATAAACGTAAACCGGTATTAGTGGTTAACTTTTTTCCTTCTAGTAAAAGAACTGGCCTATGACGAAGCCCCGAAGGTAGAAATGTCGCCGGAACATCAACATATCCCAATAGAAGTATCGTTACTCGTTCGAGACGCCAAGCTCGAAAGTTGCCATCGACGTGCATTGCATTTGCCTCGATGTGCCACATTTTAGATGAATTCAGACAAACTTCTTACCTAGGTATGCAGTTCATGATGGGCGTAGATCATTGGCTTAGGATATTAAGCACATCAGCTGCAACTGTTAACGATATTAGCTAAGTAGTATGGTATCATCCACTTCGCTACCTATCTACGCCTGACAGAAGGCTCAGAGTGAACTCGGAGAATACACATTTCTCTTTTAGAGAAAAAAAAGTGAGAAAATAATAACGTTGTATCCTAAGCTGACAGACTTTATTTGAATATCACGTGAAGAGATACGGGAGCCAGCCTGATCGATATGCACTCCAGGGACTTGTAGAGATTCCGAGGAGAATATCATATAGTATGAGGACCTTGCCTTGTTATACTCACTCCGCTTTAGAGCAGCCCGTTCGTCACCTTACTCCGGTTGCCAAGTTTTACATTAACTAGGGAATTGTACTAATGCTTATAATACATGATTTTGCTACATAAATGTATGGTATAACAATGTATTATGCTACAAATACAACTATTTAATAAATACATACTTAAATAACTAATATTATAATAATTAACAAGCAATAATTAATATTTTATATTTTAAGGCTTGCTTGATCTATATTTTATATGTTTTAAGGCTTACTTGATCGATAAGATGCAATTAATCCTTAAATCGATAATTGCCGTTATTATCATAAAGGGGTTATCGTCCATAAGATGTATACATCCCAACCTTGCTATTTACATAACGAAAGGATGTATAAACGCTAGTACAATTCCCTAGCTAATGTAAAACTTGGCAGCCGGAATAAGGTGACGAACGGGCTGCTCTAAAGCGAAGTGAGTACTGGGGATGCTGGGTTAGCTTATAGGCGGCCTACTCTGCTACTCTGACAGGCGGTCAAGCCGTGGAATTTTTTGAAGAAAAAATTATTTCGTTGTCGGCAAAGAAATATTTTCAATCTATTCAGCTGCTGACTTCTCGGATATGGGAAAGGATGACTAAGAACATATCGGCATCGTGACCATGAAGAATTGAGACTGGCTCCGTACACTGCTCACATAATGAACAGAACCCGATAGGCAGACGTTGCTGTTAAAATGGGTCCTTATATAACTAAGCAAGCTAAGGTAGGCAGAAGGACAGTGAAATGTGACAGTACTTACTATACTAAACACTGTCTCCGGTATCTTTTGTCGTCATGACGCACTTTTAGAGTACTTGGTTACTAACTATCTACTCTACATCCTGGACAGCAATCAATCGTTCCTGAAGCTAGATCATGAAATCAATCATCACTGCCTATCTGTAGCCTATCTAACAGCTTTATCGAAATAAATAAACCAATTCCGACAGTTGATCAAATTGCTGAATACATTATTATCCAACAGCTCAAAGCTCAAGCCGTCAGCCGTCAGCATTATTCCCTCTAGCGATAGTTACCCCGTCTTTTAGCGGCATCGTGAACAAACAGCCTTAGCCTAGTACTACCTTAAGAGGTAGTCCACGAAAGGGTTTATAAACGTTCGAAGGACATCGCCACCTCATTTGGAGTCTCCTGATTGATTACCTTACTGGTATACCTATTACATGATACGAATGAGCGATTACTGTGGTTAAATTCCAGTAGCATAGCTTTATTGGTGCATTGGCGGTGTATCAGCTCCCCCTACATCCATACCACTAGCTCTAGTCCTTCGCTGGTGCTGAGCTCATACCGAGTCAAGCCAAAAAACATATCCAGATACATCCGGACTTGTACCGCATCGCTCAGCTACATACTTTCGTATTATGGCGTCGTCTCCAGCACCCATCTACTCACTTCCGAACGAGGTAAGAAAGAGACCCCGCGTACAGGAGACGCGTGTATCCATCTGACACCCACCACTGACCCCTCATTACAGGTCCTCATTCAGATCCTGTCTTCATTCCCTACTCGCAAGTTGCTGCCTCTCGCTCTCGTCAGTCGGCATTTCGCGGGAGTGGTCGGCCGCCTCCACTACTTTCGCCTTCACGAGGCCTCGCTCCTGCAGGACCATGAGATGATCCTGGAATGCTACCACCCCAGCGTCAAGATCTCGACGCCCACCCTGTTCTGCGAGTACCTCGGCACGGATGGCCTAGAAGGGGCAGGCCAAGGTGTGAAATTTGGAGAGATGAACCAGCTCTACACCCGCTTCCGCCCGTACCTAGGCGATGAGCATCTGCGACCCCGCGCGAGGTATCCCACCCGGAGGATGGCGGAAGGCGCGGATGATAGGCCAGCCGAGTTGCCGACGCACGACCTTCATCTCGACACTGGCGAGCTCTTCTCGCAACTCTGCACCGTGGCCAGCCTGATCAAGATCGGGCCAAAACGAGGCTTATTTCTGAGTATTGCTAATGTCACGGACGGTTGGGTGAGGGTGTTCCGAAGCTGGCTCGACGCCCAGGTCGCAAAGTCGGCAGACAGCCAACAGCGCACAGAACGCACCGAGACCGATAATGATTCCATACTTTGGACTAGTTCTGCGAAAGACGTCGGTTTAAAGCTCCGTGTTGTCGCGAAGGACAACCCACACGTACCAGTATTCGTGGAGGCCGACGAAGAGCCACGGGCATCATACGAACTACAGTATGAAGGTAGGAAAAGACCGTCTGCTCAACTCCCTAGTGGCAACAACTTCCTAGTGACATTCACTGACCTTTTCGTAGAGTTATTAATCCGGACTAATCAGCTGGTGTTGAGCCTTGAAGCTTCACTAGCTCAGCAGGTGCATCCGTCAAGTAAAGCGGTCATGATGGTCCCCTTGTAGAGCAAGATCTCGAACGAGGATCCAACCAGAGTACAAATGGATAGCTCATAGAAAAGCTCTCATGGGACATTGTGTTTTGGGATAGGGTGGACTCGCTTCGCTGAAGTACTCCCATTCCACATCGTCTCACGTGACAGGCTATAATGCGTGAAACCTACATATGAACTCATACGTCCACCGTCTTGCGACATTCATACATACGATGAAAGATTGATCGATGTAGACCGATCGCTACATCGTAAGGCAGGCAGGCACGGGACAATTGTAGACCTTGGCGTAGAAGACATACTTGGTACCCAATTACGGTTGAGACCTATTGAGTCTGTAAGTCTAACCGAGATTCATGACTCGAGAAGTAGGATTTGCGTTAGATTTGCGGATCGATCGCCCAAGAGACCCAGGAATATGCCAGTGGTCCGTGATGTATATGAGTGTTTAATGATTGAAGAAGGCCAATAGCAGTAATTCGTGTTTAATCATAATTGGGTTTCTACTATGTTCTCCCAGGTTCCGATCAAACTATCAAACGATATGCATGTTCACATAAGAAAAACGGGTTTGTATAATTCGCTCTCTACCATGGTCTAGAACGCAATATTTCCTCCGCGTATGGTCCGTTTACCCATTTGCACCAATGCGCCAACGGTATCCTACTACCTAGACCGACTACAATTGGACCGCTAAAGACCATGAGTCTCGAGAGCGCTCAAAAGGAGACTCTCGGTACCTTGCAGGTAGTAGAGGTGGGATAGTGCAGCTCAGCGACATGAATGAATACTCTTTCGGACGAATTATGTATGATGACTCCATCGGAACGCGTTAGTTAACTACCTATACGTACTGGGAAAGCAAAAGAAAGAAGAAAAAGATCGATACGAGGTCTTGGCCCATCTGCAGTCAGCCTCGCTGACAGGACTACCTTCGTAGGCTAACGTCAAAAATTACGCAAAGTTACGCAAGGAGGAGGAATCCGATCAGAGGCAGAGAGAGGCACAGAGGTAGAAGAATGGGTGGGAAATCTGGATACCGAGAGGAGGGGGGCACTCGGACACATATGTACGGTCCAGGAGTCTGCATCCCACTATCGCTTTTCGCTCTTTTTTTTTTTCGCCTGCAGGGACCGTCTGGTTCCTGCATGAAGGCCTGCCAGGCACCAAGACCACAAAGCTCCACGAGACGGGGGGGGGGGGGGGAATAGCTCTACGGGGGAAAAAAGGTCTTGGGACAGAGCAAAACCGACGAATTGGAAAATTCCCGAAAGCACTTCTCGGTCCAACGCGCATTTCATTGATCCAATTGTCCCGCTAACGTAGGTAGGTTACATATCTTTCACAACGGCGGAGTGTCTGAGTGTCAGTCAGTCAGTCAGTCAGTCAATCGTTAGGTATGGACCTCGAACTTTCGAGGCTAAGCCACAGAACTCCTCAGCTGCCAACTTGTTTATGTACGAATGCAAATCATTGATACACATCATAAGTCGGTGAGTATAGAATATAGTTAGTTAGGTCATTATGGTGAGAAAGCAAAGAGAAAAGGAAGCGAAGAAAACAAAGAAAGAACTACTTGTTATACGAAAGACGCTACTGAGTGCGACGGTTGAACCGGGTAGGGCGGCGGGCTGGGCTGGAACAGGCTCGTCCCAGTTGGAACCCCGCCAACAGGGGTGCTCAAGCACGGACCGTAATGGTGATGCGGGATCCGGTAGGGCAGAGAGGAGTCAACCCCCCCGCCTGACCCACATCAGTCGAGTTTCAGCCTCCTAGTTCACCGCTCCCCAAACGTTAGATAGGTAGGAGGTAGTTAGGTCATCGTCGCGTTCAGCAATAAGCAATGAGCAATGGGCAACGATCAATGGCATCACATCTTGACTAGCCATTAGGAGATCTGAAGGGAGGGGAGGGAAGAGGAGGAGGGGAAGAGCTGCTTAAGACATAGCTATGGAGGTAGCCAACATCACCCATCTCATCGCATTGACTCGGGAGGCCATCACCACCAACCAGAAGCTAGGAGTTACCCTCAGACCTCGCATGTGATCTCTCTCTCAGACTGCAAGCTCAGTGCAGCGTTAGATCGCATATGCCGTCACTCGCTGTGATGGGACGACCCTTGCTTGCCTTGGCTTACCTATGTACAATGTATGTCCTAGCATACATAACTACCACATACGCGATACCTTGCTTGCTGCACATACGAAGTAGTACATCTAGTATGTATCGTATGCCGGCATGTGCCTTGTGAGCATGTGGAACGACTAGCGATAGAGTCCATCACATCGATCAATCGTGATTCGTGACGATCGAACAAACCCACGCAACCCACGCTCAAGGTAGTTGCCGGTTGGGTCCGCCGTATGCATAAGTGCTGACTTTTATTGCTCTCCGCCACTTTTTCTCTTTCTTTTGCTCCCGCAAGCCCCGATTCATCCTTCCCAGCTTCCTCTAGTTAGCCCACTTCCTTCAACGATACCTAATACGTAAATATATATTTTGCTTCTTTAGAAGTTGACCTTCTTGCTGGCCTGGTTTGCTGGCTTTTTTTCCCTTCCTCTCTCTCTCTTCCTCTGTCTGTAACTTGGTTTTTGCGACATTCATTTTTTTATTATCATATCAGCCGCCTTGTTCGTGGCTTTCGCTCCTTTTCAAAAACCGGGCTATTACATCACTGAAAACAGAGACTCATGTAATGTAGAAGACGCGTCGTCGACCTGTACTGCTGGACAAGCAATCGACCGACGGAAGAAGAAGAAAATAAGCATAGAACAAACAGAGAGAACAGGCGTTCATTTTATTTTCGGCAAAAAAAAAAAGAAATCCCAGTAATTAGAAGAAAAGGAAGAAGGGTGAAAAACGAGCAGTAACGACTGTCATGTCGCGCCCGGAATCCACAGGATCGACTATCGACATATCCGAGATCGAGAAGAGCTTCCCGTCGCCTCCCAGGCTGAGCGTGAGCGTGCGGAAGACGCTACCGCCCCTGCCGCCTGTGCTAGAATCTCCCGGGGGGAGCCCAAGAGGGAGTCCAAGGGGGAGTCCGAGCCCGGATCCGAGCGGGCTGTCCTCGCCACGGAGCGTGTTATCACCGACAGGAAGCACCGCGAAGCTTCTGTTCCCTCCGCAAGGTGGCGAACCCATCCGAGAGCTATCGCGCCCCCTCGACATCAAGCTCGATTTCATACCTCCACCTCTCCCACCACCGCCAGTAGCGAAGGACCGGACCAGGCCAGTCACGGCTTCCACCAAAACGCTCTCCTTTGCCAGTGCAGAGACGAAGAGAACGATTAAGTATGGAACGGGGAAATTCTCGGGCGTGGAGCTCTCTCCGCAGCCCAGCGACGACCCTCTAGATCCTTTAGTAAGCGCCTCTCGCTCCCAGAAGTACCACTATTCCGTATTCCTTCATGTGTATTAACCGGCACGTGTAGAACTGGCCGATATGGAGAAAACATCTCAACTTCGGCGCGCTACTGTATATGGTTGCGCTAGTAGGCGTTATGAAGACGGCTTTCATCACCGCCCATGGCGACGTCGCGATGAGGTATAATGTGTCGTACACGGCAGCAGTCGCACTTACGGCTGTGCCACTAATGGTTTCCGCTTTCACGGGAACTCTCAGCTTAATAATTGCTAGGATATTCGGGAAACGACCCGTCTATCTAGTTTCGCTCCTTCTTATTTTCACCGGTGTCATGTTGAACATCAATATCCTGGGCAGCTTCTCCGAACACATGACGGCCCGAGTATTCCAGGGGTTGGGCTGGGGTGCCTTCGAGACGCTGGTCCTCTCCTCAATCCAGGACACTTACTTTGTACGATGACACTCACATGTCCTAAATCTTAAAGAGGGAAATGAATCCGCTAATGCGACGTAGGAACATGAGCGTCCGACCAAAATCGCGTTTTACCACGTAGTCGCTACCGCCACGACATGGGGCCCACCCCTGCTGGGCGGCGTTGCGTCTTCCGGTCCCAACGGCTTCACGACGCAATTCAAGATCATCGGCAGCTTCCTGTCGGTCGCCATTCTTTTGCTGGTCTTCGGCGCGCCCGAGACCACTTTCGATCGCTCGAACTTTTACCCACCAATGCCAGCAACGGCTCGGGCCGAATCGGAGGCGCGGTGGCCCCGCATAGCGTTCACCAAGGATGCCGCGCAGACCTACCTCGCCAAGATGAAGCCGTGGTCGTACAGGGCAGAATCGATCCACTTGCGCCTCGTTATGCAAGCACCGCGGGCCTTGATCGCCCCCACGACGATTCTCCTCTTCGTCGCTACGCTGCTGCCCTACGTCGGCCTCTGGAGCCTGGCGAGCTCCCTCTCACTATTATTCTCGCCCATGCCTTTCATGCTGACGGAGTCAGCCCTGGGCGTCCTGATGACAGGCCCCTTCCTACTCACCACCGCGGTCGCTGCCGCTACTATACTAGCACTTACCTTCGTTTTCAAACGTTACACGTCGGCTATACACGTGGCGATCATCGCGACAGGCACAGCCATCGCGTCAATCGGCGTTTTCGGCTTCGGATTATACATCAAGGGCATCATGCAGATACCCGCCGGCAGCGACAACAGCGGCACGCCGTGGACCCTGGGCTACCTCGGCGACCGGCTGAGCTTCCCGGTCGTTTCGCTCCTGCTGGGCCTCCTCGGCGCGGGGTCGCTGATGCTCGACGCGACGATCCGCCCCACGATCCAGCGATCGACGGCCTTCACGTCCTCGAGCCTGCAGGTCGGCCTGCGCAACACCGCCGACATGAACGGGGGGCTGGCGTGCCTGCGGAGCCTCGCCGCCGGCGTCTTTGTCCTCGGCGTCCCGAACGCCGTGTGGTCGTGGGACGGGCTCAAGGCCGCCACGGTCGGCATGGGCGCCGCGCAGGTTGCCATCGCCGCCGCGGTCTGCGCCGTCTGGTGGTTCTGCGACGAGCACGTGAAGCGCTGGGATGGTCGCGCCATGGGCCTCGTGGACCTCTCGCTGCTGAAGCGTCAAGTGAGCTTCTTTGATACGACGTGACCTAGCGTAACTTACCCTAATGATACGACGCTCGTCCGTACGATCGCTTCGAGAGAGAGCGAGATAGAGAGATTGGGGGGAGGGAGCTGGAACATGGAACGTTCGGTATGATGGTCCCTTTGTAATGATGGATGAACCCCTCAGACAAACCCGGAGGAAGGGTCGGTCTCCTCTCTTGTATACACACACGCAAAAGAAAGGTGTGTAAGTAACGCTTAGATGTCGGACATTTGGCCCCCACGCGCTATGATAGATGAAAGATAGGCATGAAATGAAATAATGACTAATGCGAGATGTAAAAACTACTTGAGTTTCACGAACGATGTGCGACAACTGGCGTGCATTCTAATCGTTGAGTGAAGTGAAGGATTGGTTGAAAATACAGTCTTTGGCATAAATCTGTAGGTGTGACAAGCGGCGGAGGCGTTCACCTTTTAATATGGCTTTTTTCTGTGGTGTAAGGCGAACCGATTTCGCGGCTAGGTGGTAGTTCTTCACTGGCGGTTGGTTGGCGGTCGCAGATTCAGCCTGTCTCAGCTTCAAACAAAAGCCGGCGGCTGTCCATTTCGCCCGGAATTACATTGGGCGAGGAAGGATGCGGGCAGCAATGCGACCATAGATAACATGATGCTTCCCTGCAGTTCCTTAATTACCCAAAAACGCGGGAAATCATGATGGATTGATTGATTGATTGATTGAGCCTCAATCCTGCCCTACGCTGCACAACTTACATGCAGGACTTGGCATTGCCTTCAGATCATGTTCGGAGGATGATCTGACCTCCTATAACTACCTACTACACTACGGTCTTCTTTCTGGGCTGAAACTTCAAGTAGGACAATAAGAGATTCAAGGCTCTTGTTACATTCTGCAATCAGCCTTCATTGGTATTTCGACGCTGCAAGCTGAAGTTGACCTGAACCTTCCGGCTCATTGAGCTGATTACCATCCACCCCTGTAATTACAGTAAATGAACGGAACTACCAAAGAAATAGTTAGGACTTCCTCGCAGCGAGATTATAGTAAGCGTGGTAGGTTCCAGAAGTCTTTTCTTATTTTATCTTTTCTTTCCCGCAGCAATATATTTGGGCGCTAGTTATTCCCACTATTTCGAAACATAAAGATCGTGACATCGTCAGATCTAGCAGGTCGTTCACGTGAATTTTCGGTATGCGCCACGCAAAGTTCCCGCTGTCGCGCATCTGATTACCTACTTACACACGCATGAAGGAATGCGGCGGCGGCTGCAAGCTTCACGAGCTTCGTTTCGGAACCGATAGGTATTACACGCGCAGCACAATTATGGTCCTGAAGGCCTGACTGACCTTCCGGCCTCGTACGCTCGAGGTTACCCTACGGCGCAGCCATGAGAAGACGACACGACAGCCCAGCCCAGCCAGGTCGGAGGAAGCACCAAACGAAAGATGGAGGTAGACTGGACTTACTTATATAAGTAGAGATCGCCAGCCCGCGCATTCCACCTCGCACCATTTTTAGCTAGAGCTTATCCCGTGCTGCCCGTTGAAACATGTAAGATGCATTCTGCTTACTAGATACATGGATCGGTTTAAGGTAACCAACCCATCGTCGCTTGTCAACCCTAATATCTCACATATGATAATTAAACAGATCTCGCCTAGAGTTTAATTTCTTAATAGGTATAATAGAGCAAATACTTCTCAGCCTCATAATAAGAGCTAGGCTCGGTAATAAGGGAGGATACCTTCTTTTCGGGTTCTACCTTCGTTCCCATAAGAGAGAATCTCATTCGTGGACCATTTCATTGCTTCCGTAGAATCCGGGGTCTCGTTAATTGATTAATCTGAATGGCATCGGCAGAGGATAGATCGATTAACAGATCTCATTCGTTGGAGACAACATCGGATGAAACAAATGCTAAAACATTGAAATCGGTTAGTTTTTTCGAATCTTTAGAAGCTATGTAGGATAACCCAATCGTACCGACTCCGTGGTCTTGTCCTGACTCCACCCAAGGAACATTTCTCCCCGTTCAGCTACTATTTTCAGGGGTCACGCCTACATAGTACATATATCTTAAGATCCAATAGGAAGGTCGCGTCTATTAATATTTAGCTCACCACTTCCCTGCACACTAACAATCCGGAGACCACGCCCCAAACTAGTGAGCGATCGGCACGACATGTATCCTTGCCTTCCATTTTGAGTTGACAGTTACATGTCAAAAGACTGAACACCTCTACATGGTTATTAGAGGCCGGCCCGTCACCGAGCACACAGGACTGTCGAATGGCCGAATGAGTAGGGCCGCCAGGCCGCATCATCAAGATCCCGGCGTCCATCATCGTACTCTTGTGCCTGGCTAGTCTCATTCAGGAATCTCTGGGCCATGCGCATGCTCCAATCAGCCCACACCTCTCGCCAACATGTTGTACAGGACGCCTAGCGGGCTTGCTGGTCACTTTTTTTTGTTTACTAGGAAAATTGCCCTGAAACATCCCTAAATGGGAAGCTAGAGTCGTCTAGAATCAAAGCCGGGTAGGTGACTTCGCAGTAGCCATGGATGGCTTGATCCCATGGGCGTTGCAGTCGACGCGGTCATCGGCCAATGGGATCACGAGGAGTTCGAGCTGGACCCCGGCAGCCGAGTACCTAAAAAAAGTCCTTATGGTCAGAGAATCCAGCTATATATGTATAGGCCGGTGCGTCCGTCCAGACTCCTGAGAGGCGTTTTCGTTTGATATCAACATTTGACGGTTTACCTCCAGAGTCGGAGCAGGAAGAAACACACTCCTTTTTTTGCCAACAGGCCTGTGTCTAGAAGACACTGTACATTCCTTAAACATACACAATTACTCACATTCATTCTATCTAAGCCCTTAGTACGGCTTCGTTCACTGCTTTCCAAACTTCCTGCTAGAAAACCAGAAAAAAGTAAACCCATAGTTACGTACAGAATACACAATGGTTCAGTCAACTCTTCTTACCACCCTCGCGGTCTTCTCAGGCCTTGCCTGTGCCAACCCGATCGACCGGCGGACACTCCGGGCCGGCCATGTGATCCAGGTTCGTCAGAACAACACGGCGCCGCCGCCCGGCTACGCCAACCAGCTATTCCTCGACGATTTCTCCGCCGGTGTCTTGGACACCAACACCTGGCAGTACGACGTGGGGACGTCGTACCCGGGCGGACCGGAGAACTGGGGCACGGGCGAGATCCAGACCTACACCCAGGATGCGTCCAACATCAACATCAACGCCGAGGGCAACCTGGCCATCACGCCCCAGAACAACAACGGCCAATGGACCTCGGCCCGGATAGAGACCACGGCCAATGTGGAGTTCGGCGCCCCCGAGGGTGGCAAGCTCTGGGTTGAGGCGAACCTCAAGGTCGGTTCTTCGAACATGGCCCAGGGATCCGAGATGGGCAGTAAGTAACTTCTTCTATTTTTTTTCAGTCTCTTTACCCCTATTTCTCCCAAAACACCTGGTACGCTTGGAGCTATGGTGTTCTTGGAAAGGGTTTCGAACCCTCCCTCCCACCGTCGCCCTAGACTTCTCACCGCATAAATATGTGCAAACGACCCCGTACTAACTGAGGACAACCAGTCTGGCCCGCTTTCTGGATGATGGGTAGCGACTTCCGCAACGACCACGGCCTCTGGCCGTCGATCGGGGAGATCGACATCCTGGAGACGGCGAACGGGGCGAGCACGGTGTACCACACGGTGCACTGCGACCAGGCGCCGGGGGGCGTGTGCGACGAGTACAACGGGATCGGGTCGAGCGGGGCGTTCACGCGGGGCGAGTGGCACACGATCGCGGCGGAGATCGACCGGACCAGCGCGGACTGGACGCAGCAGAGCCTGAACTTCTACGTCGACCGCCAGCTGAGCTGGTCCATCACCCCGGCCCAGCTCCAGAGCAACGAGGCCGTCTGGCAGGCCCTCAGCGCCAGCAACAAGATGATCCTGCTCAACGTCGCCGTCGGCGGCGGCTTCCCCAACGGCATCTCCGGCGAGACCACCCCCAACGCGAACACCCTCAGCGGCGAGGACGTCGATATGGAGATCGCGTACGTCGCGGCTTGGAGCACGTAAAACCACGTCTTTCTGTTATGCCTTTTTGCGAGATAGGGGGTTTCTATTTGTGACCCTTGTTTTCTCTTCTACCAATTTTTTTTTCATTCGCTTGTATATATTCATGGTCCATTGGACCATTCACTATTGCATATATGGGGGAGGGTTGGGGAACTGGGGACTGGGGGTCTGCGGTGTTGGGGACGGTGCCGCTACGGGTGGCTTCGAATGGAGATGTCACGACATCTTCGATATCTGATTTATCTATATATTACTTGCACCGTATGGAAATATCATACATAAAGCTGCTTGCCTTCTTCAGAACGTGATGAATCGTGATTGATGACAGTTTCGTTGTTGCTATACCTAAGCGCGTATTTATGTAATTCGAAGTCGAAATCTCCGACATGAAATTCCGACCCAAAATCTCGACTTCTAGCTCAGCCAGTTACTTAGTTACTTTGGTAGGTTGTACCATGTTAGTCACTGGATACGAAAGACCTCCTCAGCATATCCCGTTCCAAACGAAGCCCGGTTATTCGCAAATGAATGTTCGTATGCTTCTCCAATGAAAGAATATCGATGGTTGTGAATTTTCCGGAGAACATATGGTGTCTCCCCCCCAAATAGAGCACACAAAATATCTCCCTGTTCAGCTATTGACGGTACCATGGCGAAATATCCTTCCTCTGTTACAGCAAACTTCCTATGAGCCGCGTGATTCTCTGCAACCTGCATCCACACAGATGGTTTGGCTTTGGGGTTGTCGCTTGATGACCCCTTCTTTTTCCTCGGATCGTGTTTCGAGGGGGGGTTGGGGTTGGAGATGGACATCCTATCTAAAGCTGCGATGCCGCTCCCTAAAAGGGATGCTTCTGGATCTATAGCTGCGACAACAGCGGAAGGGGCTAGAGTGTCCAAGAATGCTTCGAGTGCTGAAATGTTAGCTGCATTGCGATATCTCGGTTTTGAGCGGAAGGGCTCTTTCGATTGTAGGCCCGTTAGAGACCGGGCAGAACGCAAGATGCTTCTTTTCTTCGAGTGAGGGGAAAAGCATTCTGGCACAAATTTGGCTGTTGTCCGAGCAATGGTATCAATCGCGTAGCCTTTTAGCACCAGAGTCTTGAAGTCGTCCTCAAAAGAGATTTCTAAGTTCTGAGCGACAAAGGCCTTGTATCTGCCGGGGTAGCCGATTAGATTGCAGAGCCTTTGTTCAGTGTCCCATCGTGGTACCCAGCTAGGTAGCTGTGTCTTCGCGTCGTTTATAACGGCATTCAAGATGGTCAGGTTCGAGTAGGCTTTGAGTGATCGAATCGCTATTTCATGATAAATAGCTTCTATCGAGTTGTCATAATCTGGCTGTATGATCATCTTCCTCTCAGATGCTATCCATGCAGAATAGTGACCAAGACGGGAAAACACGTAGTCTCGGGGGTCACTTGCCACAGTCAGGGCACTCAAGTAAAGCTGATAGACGAAGTTCTGCTGAGCTGGAACCCCGGCCACGTCCGGCTGTTCTACAAATCCCCTATAGAGCGACGTGACCAATCTCGTGTGAATATTATGCTTCTTTCTCAGCTCCCAGTTTTGCGCCAACTTTCGCATTGCCTGAACTAGAGGTTCCCATTTGATATGAGCATGGCCCCATTGGACGATTGCTGGTGTGTCAGTGCCAATTTCTTGCGGAATCCAAGCTCGACGAAACCACGGGAGTTCAGTAAGTTCTCGTAGAGCGTCCCAGTGTTTGTTCGGTATCCAGTCGAATTCAGCACCCGCCTTCATACAAAGCGCAGCCAGCAATTCATCGTCGAAGATTGAGCAAAGGGACTTGCAAAGTTGGAATGCTCTGGATGCTAGGCCATCCGGGTCTAATCCGAGCCATACCAGTACTTGTGTCGCGTGTTTGAAAATCGCATGCATTAGCTGCACTTGCTGGCTGCGTTCAATGTTGTCCTTCTGGTTGATACAGAGCTGGTCCACCCAAATTCTGAGGGGCTTGTCAGAAAAACGGCCGTGCCTTAGAGCAGCATCGAGACTTTTCGTTATGGACAAGCGTTTCCCGTCGATGAATATCACATCAGTCTCATGTGGCTCACCCCAAACGTACGACAGCGCCCTATACTCTTGTCCACTTCCAATCTCTAGGGTCTCAAGGTGACCTTCCAACCTATCAGTCTCATTCCCTGGACTCAGCACAAGCACTCGGGTCGTCCATGGTTCCTCGATGCGCTGATACTTATAGAATTCGGCGAGAACGGCTGGCTCGAAGCTCTCTATTGTCTCACTCGCCGGGCTGTATTCTTCCCTTGCCTTCTCCACGGGTTGCTGGGTAATATGGGACCAGTCCGAGCTATACTGCGAGTAATATCGATTCATATTGAAGTTGAGGACTTAGGCCTTCTTTTCCCGCTGTTCTAGTGATTTTCGAGGTAATTCCGAATGACGGGCTGTGATCTTAGCATGAATTGGACGGTGAGGCGACGTTAGATGTGATTCCAGATACCCCTCATTAGGTCAGAATTTTTTTGCAACCCGAGGAGACGAACTAAAATGAAGAGCTGAATCTCGCATAAGCAAGGCTTGTGGCACGCCAGTATCTACATGATTATATATACTTAATACATGCATACCTGAGTTTCACACGCAAATGGGAATTCGTAGATGCGATTTACATATCTCCCTCTATAATCCTCCCCTAGAAGTCTAAGAGGTAAATGATAGGATTTTAATAGTTAGGGGGTAAGTTAGGGAACGCCTAAACCGGCATACCCCCATCCTCCCTTCGGACTAGTCGTCACCGAAAGTTGTAGGATCAACATCGCTCGAAATAGAGACTTGAACCTGCTTCAGTAAGAAAAGAAAGGAACGGCTCACTGGTGAATTGGATGTGATGCTTCACTTGATGCGGCAAGTGTGGTTGTCGGCACCCATGGAGACAGGTCTATCCCGAGATTTTCAGCCGCAGCTGAGTAGGTATTGATCAGTGATAACGCCCCCACCTCATCCCCTTGAAGAAGATAATGTTCTTTACTTAATTTATAGTATCGTATAAACAAGCACAATCTCACAGTCTACCTAGTTACCTAGGTAGTCATAAGTAAATCATCGCATTTGATTTCCTGATATCTAATGCCCCTATCATACACCATTAACTACCTACCTACAGTAGGTAGTAGGTAACTTGGCAACTGCTTGGTAACTGCTCTAGACCGTACTAAGTTTAGTGTACGAAGCAAAAGAAGGATTCCACTATTCAACTGTACCTATAACCTTCTAACACACAACGCTTTAGAAATGATGTCTATGCGGTAAGCGTGTAGGCTCTCTATGAGTTCCTCCTGAAGGTTGCATACTAGCACACATTTATTAATCATAGCAAATTGAAAATGGTGGTTTCAAAGATGACATGTCAGTCAGCATGTGTAGGAAACGAGGAAATGAGGTTGACCCTGATTGGCGTGGGCCGTGCGATGCGATAACGAGTTAAGGGCAGAGCAGCCAGGGGTAATACCTAAGTATGTAGCACGCAGTTTTATGACGCGCGTCATACCTTTCTGGGCTTGCTTGGGTACTTAACGGTCAAGTTCGGAAAGTCGTTCCGGCTCATTATCTCCGGGGGCTGAATAAGTAATAAGTACCTATGTTTCATTTAACAACTCTTGTCAGTTAGTCAGATTCAATTCAACTTCAATCCGCCCAACTTATCTTTCTTCGCCATCTTCCAGTCTATTCTCTGATGTTCCTAGCACATCTCGAGGGTAGAGTAGAAAGCAAAACACAACAATGTCGGAAAGTCGTAAGAGATCCGGCGAAGATGAGCGCAGGCTGGAGGGCGGGACGGCCCAGTCGGCCCCTCAATCAGCGACATCCGGCATCAACATCCATCCGGCATTCTACATTATGTAAGATCCCCAGATTACTATGTCGCTGGTGTTTGTTGATGCATCGCGTCAACCGTAAGTTGAGTTCTCGAAATCCTATACTGATAAGTCATCATCGCAGCTTTTGGATCACTATAAGTTCTAGCGTTATCTTGTTCAACAAATGGGTGCTTTCAGCGAAGCATTTCGGTAAGCCTTCTCTCACGCCGCTAGGTAACCGATATAACCTCGTATTTTGCTAACAGCGCCCTCGCGATGGAGATTTCCGTGAGTTTCCTTCCTAGTCAGGCTCAAGCATACCTACTTTAGTTAGGTGGCAAGGAAACCACAGCATGAACGCTCACAATTGCCCCCTTAGCCCTGTTCTTGACAACATGGCACATGGTATTCGCTACCGCTATGACGCAGTTGATGGCGCGGACGACCACTACTCTGGACTCGCGGCTTAAGGTTCCTATGGATGCGCGCACGTACATGTAAGATACTAACCCCCCCCAGAAACGGGACAGAGCTGGAATGTCGTGTTAACGTCGAATGCTTCTCAGGAGGGCAATTGTCCCCATCGGCATCATGTTCAGCTTAAGTCTGATCGGCGGAAACATGGCCTATCTTTACCTGAGCGTGTCGTTCATCCAAATGCTGAAAGTTCGTCTTGCCTCCCGCTGAGGGACCGTTCCCGTTCCCATTCACTAAACCTTTTTTCCTTCAGGCTACGAACGCCGTGGCGACCCTCCTCGCAACTTGGGCCTTCGGAATGGCAGTTCCAAATTTGAAGGTCCTGTTTAACGTATCCGCAATCGTCATCGGCGTTGCTATCGCTTCGTTTGGAGAATTGAAATTCAATCTTGTTGGCTTCATCTGTATGTTTCTTTTTTTGCGAATTCCCAATGTCTCTAGCAGATGCCTAACGAAGATGCAGATCAGGTTGCTGGTATCATAGCTGAAGCGCTACGACTTGTCATGGTTCAGCGTCTCCTGAGCTCGGCCGAGTTCAAGATGGACCCTCTCGTCTCCGTTTACTACTATGCGCCGGCTTGCGCCCTTGTCAATGGCGTCGTCACGCTCTTTGTGGAGGCCCCGCGCATGACCATGGACGACTTTTACTCACTGGGTGTATTCACGTTGGTCGCCAACGCCCTGGTAGCCTTTCTCCTGAATGTATCTGTCGTACTACTGGTATGTCTTCCCGTCTTTCCCTTCAGAGACGTACCCCTCCCCCGCTCACCCGCATCTAGATCGGTAAAACTTCCGCTGTCGTTTTGACTATGTCTGGCGTCTTGAAGGACATCCTGCTTGTGGTCGCTTCGATGGCTATTTTCGGCGACCCGGTGACAGGTCAGCAATACGCCGGATACTCCATTGCTTTAGCTGGTCTCGTGTACTACCGATTAGGCCGCGAGGGTGTTCAGACCGCCGTGACGAACGCGCGGTTATCAGTCTCGGAGTTCCGTCACACCCAGTCGGGCCGGTTCAGAATTCTAGTCGTTGGTCTGGCATTTACCGCGGCTGTAGTCTTCCTCTTGCACAGGAACTGGCAAACCACTCCAATCACCGGTGTAGACACGCCAGCAGTTTGAACGAGATCCGAACCCCCTAGTCAGCCTCCCTTCCCCCCCCTTCGACCACTCTGGCACCAAGGAGCTCAATGACTCTCTTGTGCCTATTGTATTCAACGTCGTAAATGTTTAGATGATTTTGGAAATTCCTTTGGATTGTATAGAATATGCAAAAAAGGCCCTAGACAGCAATCAGGAGAGATGCATATCGTAGACAGGCGGTTATTATAGTGAAGTTAGGCATTAATGGCATGTCTTTTATTTCACCATCGCAGATTTTATTATGAGGTGTAAGTGAGTGTGAGCTGCAAACTTAATAGCTTATAAGTAGAGGCAATTACATCCCTCCACAAGATGAAGTACATCCGGGCTCTTCCTTTACTCCCAGCCCTCAAAAGCCCAACAGCGTAACATTTGAGATCTACCCATCTATCCCCAAACATACTACTCTAAGAGCGGAAAAAGCCTCCATGTCGAAATTATAACAGGCCAATAAACAATTAATCCATCCCACAAAGGTAGAGAAAACGTAAGGGTATCTTCCTTCACCTCACAGCATAAAACCCCAAGCGCCAGCGGCGACGATCGCCACCGCGGCGGCTATTACACCCTTTTCGCGAGGAGCAGCTCCAGGCACAGGCGTAGGAGACCCCGCATCACTAGTTGGGGTGGTCGCGCTGCTGCTGCTCTCGCCCGCTTCCTCCGTAGCAGTAGCCATGGAAGAAGACTCGCCGTCATCGTCCGCAGTAGTTGTTGGCTGATCCGCATCATCGCTCGTCATAGTCGCAGTCTCATCATCCCCGCCCTGCTCCCCCTCTCCATCCGAAGTAGGGCTCGCCGCGCCCGTAGGTGTAGGCGTAGGCGTAGATGTGCACATAGGAATAGAAGCCTCCCCGTAACCCTGGAGGTCGGAGCAAGACGCGAGCGCGTCATCGATCGCGCCGCTGTTCGAACTGTACCACTCCACCGCCGCCGACGTGTACGACTCCCACTGCTCGAGCTCGGCGCCCGTGAACGGCGGCGCCGTCACGCAGGGGTCGAGCGGGAGCGCCTCCGTCGCCGTTAGGAGTGCCGGCGGCGGCGTCGGCAGCTCGCTGTAGAGCGGGACGAGGCCTGCGATTGCGCTCTGGCATTCGTCTGATAGCGCGCCCTCTCCGCTGCTGTAGTCGCTATCGCTGTCGCCGTAGCCGGTGGCCGAGGTGGTGGGGGGCGCTCCCTCGGCACTGGCTGGCGTTTGCCGCGCGTGTATGTCCGGGATGTAGGCTGATGCTACCGCGGCTAGGGCGGCGGCGGTGCCGAGTAGGGTCTGCGGACTATGCATTTTATTTCCCCGATGACGTAGTTGCGACTGTATATGATGGGTTTGGTCTACGGTATCTCAATTTTTCTTGCGAATAGATAAGAAAATTTGCAAGTATTGGACGTAGTAGGAAGGGCAGCTGGAGTCGACGTTTAGATATAATCATAATAGATCCCCGCGCTATCCTAGCCGCCGCCGCCGCTGCACTCGTGTTCATGAAACAAAGCTGTTATCAGTTCCGACTGGCAATCGCTGCATTCTTTGGGCCTAAGTTACGGAAACAGGTAGCATTTCCTAGGTTTTTACATGCCAGAGCAGACAGCATGCGTCATTTGTGATTCGGCAAAGATGTCTTAGAGAGAGCGGTAGGCCCACAACGGAAGCAACCGTAAGTATCTGTCTAGGAATTAGATCGACATGGCTTGATACGGGGATTGCCATACTTATCGGAATGTTGTATACGGCACCCCGGCAATGGCAAACGAGTGCAAGCGTGGTCTATTTGCGGCGGGCTTATCTAACTGGATAACTACTCCGAGCTTTTAGTAAAAGAGTGGTTTGTTATTTACGCAGTGATCTCCAAGTATTTTCCATCACAACATCCACCATCTACGACAAATGCCCGAATATTTAATAAATGCTATCAATTGGACCATTTGAATTCTGTACGTGTAGTTTAAATCTAATAAATCAACTTCAAGCCAGCTATCCAAGTAAATTGTAGGCATACCTAGTTAGTTCATCCACGAAGGCTACAACGGCATGCTGGTAAGATAAGTAACATACCCTATGGGAATATAAACAATACAGCAACTATGCAAGAAATCCATTATAAATAACGTGGTATTGATTGCAGACCATGCCATAACGAGGCACATACAGTATAACATTCAGATTGGCTAAGTGGTGGGTGTTATAGTGGAAAATACTTGGAGATCACTACCCAAATAACAACTCTCTTTAGTGAATGTGCATTAGGAGTCACACAATCATTATAGCTAACACTTTCTGGAGAGTTGCATACTCATACTATATATCGAATGTTAGTTTGGCGTCTTAAAATGGTATTTTGTATAGGAAACATCGTCATTGCTTGTGCTATACCTTACTTTTCGCTTGCTGAATAAGTGTTAAGATAGCTAGAGCCTGCTTTTGAATAAATTAGGTTTTTTTTTTCTTCATTTTCTATTTAGAATCCGTTGCCTGCACCGCGTATATGTTATTTCTTATGTGGAAGTCATGGAAGTTGTGGAATCTTGATGTGATTAGAGATGTTGTCGTAGTAATTATAGAACTGTTCACTTTTGCGTACATTTGAATTGCTTTCCACTTCTAATAGCGTCCTAGCCAATATAAGTATTAGCAGGGTATGTGTAGCTGATAGTTGCCTAGGAATCAATGGACTGTCGTCAACTAATAATGGATGCAAGGTGCTAAGCTCCTAATTAAGTGGTCTATGCCAGTATGCGGCCTTGTTTACTTAGAGTGCCCGTATAAACAGAATTTTACTTTCTTCCTATTGTTTATTTTCATGTGCTGAGTAGCCGCAAATCAGCCGCCTTCTGTAGTGCTTCGGTACTTCTGCATTATACTATCCTGCTATTTCTACATAGGTATTGCGTTTTCGGGCCACAAGGAATCGAAAGGCACCCGACTGCATAGCCTACTAACCATCAAGTCACAAGTGATTCCAAACACTCTATTATCTATGCGAATGCCGTAACACCATCCATCATTTCTTCGTCCATTCCTTCTTCATCTATCACTTCTTCATCCATTCGCAACATTCGCGAAAACGACACAGCTTACTGCCTTCGACAGTTGCTATATATACTGCAACAGTAACTAACAACACGCCATTCTAACATTCGATTACCCACACCTCAAGGAACAATGGCGTCAAATACAGCGTCAAGAGATGAAGTTGCCAGGCAATCTTGTAGAGAGCTTGGTAAAGCCATTGTTGATACATACACTGACCTGGCAAAACTATTTTATAAATATAACGACCTTATTTGTAAACGATGGACGAACATGTCTACAGCTAAGAGAAAGAAAAATCTCCTTCAAGCATGGCCAGATATGCCTTCGCCACATCGACCGGATATTCAGGCATTGCATAGCGGCAGAAAGATTGAACAAGCAGCTGCTCTCTGGCCGCACATAAACCAGCACGATCTCAGCCGGGAAGCGGAGTTCCTTCTCATGCTACAATCACGGTCTATAAAACCACCCAATGTGTTCTGTATGTCCGACTATGATAGTTTACGGATCGGGCTGCTCGCTGAAGTTATCACGTTTCCGAAATCAGAATCGTATATTCTCCTAACTCCACAAACCCCCATTGCGGAATATGGCGAAATGTCTCCCGGTCCCCATTTGGAGAAGCAGAGCTTTATCTACAACGGCGTCTTGACGGTCGAAAAAGGGAAGGTTTTACTTGAAGTGCAGAAGCGAATATATGTCTTTCTGGTCGACATGTGCCATCTAATCCTTCACGACCAAGCCATTGATCTCGCCAGCTTGCCCTCCAGTCCTCAAGAAATTTCGCATCAAGTTTCAGATTCGAATGCCAACACGATAGATCTCGCATCATCGTCCTCCCTCAGGCTCCAAGCGGCATATCGTTTACCCGAGACTTTGGACCTACAGCGCCTGGAAGGGCTCATCCAAGCACGGTACTCATCTGCTAAACGACAAGTCCTAGATCTCAAGGAGGATCCAGGCTGCTTTTTGTCCGCTGTGTTGGAGGCGAGTGAACATCTACCGGAGATGATACTCGATGAGAAGAACCAGATGCATTCGTGTACAAAGAAAGGCAACGACAAGAAATTATACGAGAAAGCTCTGATAAAAGCGCTCGGCTCGGCACTATCGACGCTAGAGAGCTGGCATCACATTCGGAACCTCTTCGCGACGCTACGGGTAATGGCTGAGAAATACAGTGGGATCCTTGCCAATGCCACAACACTACCGGCAGATTTCGAGCAGCAGCTCTGTCTTCTAGGATATCACTTGACGGTCTTAAAGAGGACTATTATAAAGGAGATGCGGATAGCTCTCCCGTCATCACCTGGTCTTCGACCTTACTACCGAAGAGCTTCAAAAGGCGAGCCTATTTATGGTGATACAATAGTACCACGTAACGACCTGCATGCCGAGCCTGCCAGGTCGCATTTAATAAAACGTTTTCATCCTCTCCTCAACGAGTATACCTGCCAATTGATCGGTGAATCGATACTCGTTGACGAGATCGATTCATACCTGGCTTCTAACAAAGCTTCCGCCAAAATTCTAACCGCCTCACTTATCGAAAGTGTGGCTCAATTATCGATATCAGGAGAGATCTCGAGCCAACTCGCTCTACCCCAGCCCTGGACAATTTCCGTGATGAAGGCTATTCTCAGATCAGCTGGGAGCCTTGAGAGGTCTTACAATTATACACAATGCCACACTAAGAGGCTACTGCGTCACTCTTCCTGGGTAGGCCTTGTTGATATCATATTACCCACGAAAGGTAAATTCGACTACCCCGTGGCGAAACCCCTCAATAAGGATAGAGTCGGTATACTTAGAAGAACAGAGGAAAACCTAGCGGCGTTTTGGACCAAATTCGAAGAAACGATGATAAAACAAAATGCGCTTTCGCCTGCGGTCAAAGAGACTCTCGAATCAGCATGTCCTAACCGGACCAGCGAGTGGGACGATATTGCGGCCAAGGCGACCTTAACTAGTGGAAAGTCTACAAGTGATACCGGGGATCTAACCTCGCCATTTACATCTCTGATAATTGGAGAAACAAGCGAAAAAGAGAAGTCACATAGAATAACGACAGGTACGCGCTCGAAAGCCAAGACCAGGGGAATCCCCTTCCCGGAAGCGCCACTGAACGAGGAAAAGCCGAAAGCCCCCACCACGACACCAAAGATTGCCGTCAGCTCTCGGTCATACGCGGTGCTCGAGACCATCTTCTCCCACCCTACGAGGGAGAGCCCGGCTGGTGAAGTGCACTGGTCTGAATTCCAATATATGATGAGAGAGCTCGGCTTCGGGGGCCAGAGTATGGGAGGATCAATATGGCATTTTACTCCCGGACCGAAGCTACAGCCCACTCTCTCCCATGGGATCCAGTTTCATTCTCCGCACCCCCGGCCGAAAATCTCTCTGGGCGTGGCGAGAAGCTTTGGAAGGCATTTTAGATCTGTGTATTCTTGGACGTTCCAGAATTTCGAGCAAGCGTGAAATAATTCCTGCACTCTTTCCTGTACTAGACCATTTTTATGACTGTTGGCATGCTTTATAAGACTGGCTGGTACGACGGTACCTACCACGTCAATTGTAGGTATCGGGGACTATGATGGGTTGGTGCTGGCAGGGTCGAATACAACACAATCTAGTTCGGGGGTAAACCATATAGTACGCCATCTTAGGGGTCCATCTATCTATATGAGAGCAAGCTTTAGGTAGTGTATCTATAAATTGGAAGGCGTTAATTGAGATATAATGGACACGAAAGCTAGAGAATGGGACTGCCATATAAAGTGATGTCAGAATGAAGAGTGCCACTAAGAAATGTAGGAGAGGTGTCAAGGAAGCTCGCAAGAAGACCGCCGAGAAGATGAGAAGTGGTAAGACATCTTAGGAAGTACGCCAGGCGAGACCCGTCCATGCATTTATCCCAGATCTTTCTCTCCTACCTACATCATATCAGGCCTAATCGATCCTATATTTGTTAACCATTCAATCTACCTAAGGATTACTCGTGTCTCCCGTGGGGTTAGCTGCTTTACTTAGCCCGCTTTTAGACCAGCTTCTCCCTTCCCACATTCGTGTTACGTGAGCATTTTCTACGGATCGCTCCCTCACAATAGATCCTACCTATCTACGGGAGGGGGGCATCCAGGGCTGCAAACAATTGTGGATTTGGCTTGACTGCCTTCTAGTGTGCAATAGCTTAATGCTTCTCTGGGATATTGAGAGGTAGCTAAGAGCACGATGCGTGGCGCCGTGCACGGAAATGCCACGAAAGCTGAGAGAGCATCTATTGAGAGGCGTCACTAGTTTCACATTCCCCTTGGTTAGATATTTTACAGCCTACACATGAATGTACCTAATTGAATCCGGTTCATTCCTAGGTGCAAATTAGCAATTGCGCATAATGGCAGCTGCCCAGAAGAATGTGAATGATGTCATCTCCTAGACGACGGTCCCGGCCTCGACGCTGATGCTGCTGCCGCCGCCGCCATCAGTCACGGACAGCGACAGCGCCAACAGCGCCGTACCAAATCGACAAGCTAATTCGAGCTTGCGAGCTCACTGCGGCGTATTACTTCGACAATAGCAGCAAAAGCAACCGACCGGCTGTAAGGTACTCCCTACTGCCACCACCACCGCCACCACCATCGCCAGCCTTATCTCCAACGCTACCGCAACTAAAACCAACAAAACCTCGAACCCAAGAAATCGGCATTGCTAGCCCCGGACGCACAATACCGATGGTGCTGTTCGTGGAGGAGCAGTGCCTGTTCACGAATAGTATTGGGGTTCGTGTAAACCTGCGCCCGGCTGTTCGGGGATGATTTTCCGGGATTGGCGCCGCTGTTGAGGGGGTTGTGTGAGTGAGTACCACGTTTTCAGAAGGAGTTGGTTTAGATGGAGGGGTAGAAGGTGGAACGAGATTGGTGGGAGCGAGGGGGCTGGCCAGTTGGGGTAAACGTCATGGAAGGTGTGGTTAGGTTCCTAGTAATACGGGATGGGATGGACGTGTCCTAAGGCATGAGAGAAAATGACAAGGCAACGTATGTATGACAGATAATACATGCGCTGCGTTCTAACTATGACTTTAATGAGAGCCTCTCTTTGACTACCATAACCCCCTCGCGGGGCCTAGATAGTGCTCACAGTGTGGTACTAAGAATTCCAGAGTAGTCTCGAAAGGTTCAGTAGTTCATGATCTCCTGTAACCCTTTTTGATTTCTGATTAACGCCAAGTCTCGAGTTCTAATGCTTTATGCTAATCACTACTAGTACTACCACCATCGGCATAACCATTTAGGATCACGCATCGGGAAGAGGGGTGACTTTCTTGACCACCCGAGCAGGAGAGCCCATCGCGACCGAGAAATCCGGGATGTCCTTCGTCACCACACTGCTAGCGCCGATCGTGCAGCCCTTGCCTATCGTCACGCCGGGCATGATGGTGGTGTTCCCACCGATCCAGCAGTCATCGCCGATAGTGACGGGCTTCGCGTACTCGATGCCTTCGCGTCGCGACTGCACCTCCGTCTCGTGCGTGGCGGCGAAGATGGACACGAAGGGCCCGAACAGGACCCTGTTGCCTATTGTAACTATTGCACAATCCAGTATGACCAAGCTAAGGGAAGTTTCAAGGTGTCAGTATGCGTGGTAGGCATGTGTCATTCAGCCCCGGGTAGGTATGCCAGTAGGGCATGCGAGAGTAAAATGGCAGGTCCTGACATACTTGAAGTTCGAGTAAAAGTTATCCCCGATGATGACATTGCTCCCGTAATCGATGTTTAATGGCGGCTCGATGAAGACGCCGGGCCCGACACGCCCGAAGACCCCTTTCAGCATCTCCTCCCGGCCCTTGGTGAGGGATTCCGGCGTGGCGTCGTCCGGGAAGTGGTTGTTGTACTTGTGCATGAAGCGGCGTGCCTTGAAGCGAGCGTCCACTAGTTCTGGCACAAATGCGTCGTATCTAGGAAAGACATGGGGGGTTTAGTGCCGTGTCCGTGAAAGCGTGCGGGGCGTGGAGACATGATTGGTTGTCTGTCAGGGGAGAGAGAACCTTACAGCATCCCCGAAATCATCTTCTCGTATTGGTCGCACCACGGGATGTTGGACAGTCCTCTCGCCGTCTCGATGGCTTTCTCATCTTTCACTGTGCTCGCCATGATCCTTCCTAGAAATGAACGAAAGTCGGAATAGGTGAGAGTGGTAACAGTCGACTAGACTATGTGAGTGTTTTAGTTAAGTAGGAGGCAAGTAACCGTAGACTGAAGGGGAAAATGAATCAACCGGTGGGCATATACGGTTCTCTTATAAAGAGAGCCAACTAGCGATTGCACGATACGTGCGTGTCTACGTGATATCTACTTAGCTAACGTCTTAAATGCGTCCTCGGGTCAGAAACGCGGCCCTAAGGCCTTTAGTTGGCTCCGGATTATGGTCTTGAGGTCAAGGCCCCAGTTAGCATGGATGCGCCGCGACGGCTTGGCACAGAAGATTTTCTCGGGATGATCACTTAAAAGTATCTGTTGTGGAGTCTTCACGGGTATTCATCGGATCGTATATTGGTAACACCAAGTGGCAATGTCATAATGTGATGGGTAATACCTGCCTGCGGCGAGTGTCATAGAGTTATGAAGTCACGAAGACAGGGGGGAAAAGATTCAACACATCGACGAACATATCGCTAGATTAGTTTCGAAGTGCTACAAATTACCATGTAACTAACTAAAATCGAGATTTGAAAAATATTGGGATAAGCTGGGGTGGTGAGTAGGTAGGTAGGTGTGTAGGAACCAAAAAAAAGGCAAAAACAAAAAAACACAGCTCGGTTAAACTGATACTGAACAAGTTCATGGAGGAATTGAACCTCTTGCAACTGCCAATGTGAGGATCGAACTCACGATCTTCCGATGCCCTCGAAGAGGAATAACAGTCGGACGCCTTAACCGCTGGGCCAATCGGCAACTTGTGAGAATTTGGGCTTTTATTCTAGTAGATATGTGGACTCCGGGCTTAGCCTGCATAGAACTAGTCGGGTTGTTCAAGTCTTACACCTAATTTCTTAGCTAAGCTACCTACTGGAATGTGAATAAGACATACATAACATGAAGAAAAGACTGTAGAATTTACTATTGACACATGCAAGTTGGAAAGATGATTCATTAAGCTATGACATCTAACTACCTTGGTAGGATTAAGATACAGAGACGGGTGTTTAATAGGTACATATGATTGATCGCAAGCGTATCGTATGGGTGCAGGGTAATTACAGTGCAATGCGATCTAGTTATTCTCCAGACTCAGCCAACGCATCAAAGCGGCTACCTCTACCCGTAACATAATTGAACTTGTCCTCCCTAGAAACATCCCCATTGCGATCCTCTTTCGTGCCTAGAATATCCTGAATCGACCAAGCAATCCTGTCCGCACCTTGCCTAGCGCCGATCAAATTGGGAGCCCCGGGCCCGAGCCGCAGAGCAGCAAACCGGCCGTTCACGAACAGCGGCACGTCGTCGCGCCACGCCATGTTCTCCGTGATGCACGGAAAGCCGTTGCAGTTGGCCACTGGATACTGCGCTTGCATTGACTGTAGGCAGGGCAGCTGCTCGAAATTGCTTCCCACGCCCGTCGCGAAGTAGATGTGGTCGATCGGCGGGAGAGTCGTCTGCGAACTGGTATCGATATCGTCATCGTCATCATCATCGTCATCGTCATCCTTGCTGTTGTCGCTGTCGCCGTGGTGTCTGTTAGTCGAAAGACGGATTGACCACGTCTTGCGCACCGGATCCCATTCCTTGTGCGCAATCGTAGTATGTAGAAGCATGTTCAACCGACCAGAAGCGACGTGGTGTTCGAGGATCTTCTTGTAAGGCGGCGTGATGCTACCCCCGTTGCGCGCCTTCATGATCTTCTCCCAGCGCTCCTCGTCCGTGTCCGACAGATAGAACGCCGCCTGCTCGAAGTTTCGAAACTTGCCGACCCATTCAAGACCGATATCGAACGCCTTGACCTTGAGAGGACCTCGCATGATGAGCCATACCGACCGGGCTCCTCTGCGGATGGCCACATCGGCGAGCTGTGCCGAGGTCAATCCGCCTCCGACTATCAGGATATTCGTAGGCGACTTTGCGGCAATTCTGTCTCGCACGTACGGGGGAGGGAAGTCTTTGATCATCATGGCGTGCGTGGCGCCTTCTGTCTGTTCAAGCGGCATCAAACCTGGTATCTGCGGCGTGTTTCCTCCGATTGCTAATACAACGATTTTCGCATGATGTGTTCCTTTATTGCTCTTAATGGTAAACACCTTCTCGGTTTGTGAATGTTCATCGAGGTAGTCGTATTTAATGTCCTGTACTTGCTCTTGGCGGACAATGTTTCCTTGCAAGTCGTATCGATCGACGAGACAGCCACAATGGGATGCGAATAGAGGCGTTGAAGGGACGAAGTAGTCATTGCGCTCCCGTTCATCAACGGTTGGTTCACCCTTGGGTCTACGTCTAATCAGTGCCAGTACTATTGCTAGGAAGGGGAATAAATATTAAACGTACTGTTTTCTTGCTCTCTCTTTCTTCTTCCTGTGCTTGCTGACTTCCTTCCCAACACAGCCACGAATCTCCCTGAGTTCCCCTAACCGATCGTTGAAGTGGGTATAAGCCAGGAGTCCATCCCGGTCCAGAGGGTCAATATGGAAGAACATCGGACTGCGGAGATGAGGGATGTCGAATGTCTTGAACAGCCGATCCCATCTTGCCATAAACCGATCGCCTTCAGCATCAAGGACTAGCATATCAGGGCTGCCATTACCAAGCGACGCGGCAGTCGCTGATTTGCGTCGTGTCTCTGAGCCAGTCTTGTAATACTTGACGCTTGCCCGATCTCGGTGGCTTCGGATCCAATGATACCTTTGATGTTCTTCGTCCGTGAAGTTGGCGGCTGGGAAGGCCTCGCAGAGACGTGCAGCAACACCTAAGCCGCAAGGTCCACCGCCCACGATGATAACATCATGAACATGAACTCCAGTTTCCTCAGGGATCGACATTTTGTTTGATGCTGAAGTGCCGGGTATGAGAGAGGAATGGATGTGAGGCTCGAAGTAGGTGTCTTGGACTTGCTTCTTTGGGTTGCTGTGCAGTCGAGTGACTCGGTTCTTTGGTGGCGATGAAGGACCTTGATGGCCGCTTAGAATCATACCTTGATGGCACCCATCACACTTTTACGTCATACCTTGATGGATAGCCATCGGCTGCAATTGCTTCTTGCATGATAGAGCTCTACAATTCCCCCTTCTCGTATAGTTCTTTATTAAGAATGTTGCCGTGACCGTCGCAAGCACAAGGGCGGAAGAAGACAGTAACTTAATTTCACTCAAAGTGCTCAGCGACATGATGGGCCACGGCAGCCTCGTCACCTTCAAAGGCATTGCAGACCGGGCAAGTCGCGGTAGCTGAGGCAACATCAGCTACCGCATCGGAACTGTGACTAGCAGGGCCGTCACTGCTGCCGGCTACATTCTCCGGCTGGCTAGTAGCGTGCGACCCCTTCTTCCCTTTGCCCTTGCGCTTACTAGGTACAATGTAAGCAGCCAGATCCATCTGCTCCGGCGCGACAGGGAGGTGCTCATCTAGGCGAACATCTCGATAGCGTGGATGTTGCCCGCGCCTCCCAGGCGGCTGTGCGTCGGCCGGCGGAGCTGTCAATTCACTTGAAGGTATCCCGGAGCCTCCCAAGGCTACACCATCGGAAGAAGTAGAGGTTGTAGTAGCGTTGCCAGAGCCCATGCTCTGCACCCGTCCGATGCGACCGTCTGTTAAACGGACTTTGATGCCTCGGTGGTGATCACCGCGTGTTAGAACATCGCGGACAGTACCCTGCACTTCCCGACCGGTGCGCTGGTCGGCCTTCAGAACGATGCTAACATATGCACCAGGAATGACCTGAGTCATCCTCGGAACTATATTATGTGCGGCCATTGTCTTTCGTTTGTTCGGAGAAATTGCTTTATGGGACCTTAGAGGTAGTTGGCGGCCACGGAGCTGGTTGGTGGCAATCGAGATTTGTTCATCTACATTTGGCAATGAAATGCTGG
The DNA here is from genome assembly GCA_022661535.1 of Eutypa lata. Classification (NCBI taxonomy): domain Eukaryota; kingdom Fungi; phylum Ascomycota; class Sordariomycetes; order Xylariales; family Diatrypaceae; genus Eutypa; species Eutypa lata. The sequence goes on along the minus strand of JAKULF010000009.1, from coordinate 753,303 downwards.
TGGTTTATGTAATTTTGCCGCTTCGCTAAAAGAATCTATTCATGGAATTATGACTGGACTATTTTATATACGGGGCTATAGGTTTAACAAGACGAACAACTACCTAACTATTAGTAGTTATTTAACCGAAGGCCGAAATCTATCCGAACTTTATATTCGGAGCGTTCCGAGCCACCGGAAACCACCCCAAGAATCAACGAGGCAACACTACAACACTACAACACAGCCTAGACTTCGGTGACGGAACGTTACTATCAGTACGCGCCCGAATCATAGCTATCGGTTCAGATTGTGAAACTGTGCTGTATCAAGAAAATGGTCTAGATCTGCTAGAACAGCTGAGCACCATGCAGTGATCGTCATATTTACGCACTGCAAGGGAAAGGGGGACAGTCAGTCGGGAACGATGAATGGCTAGGCTAACTGGCCGGCTCGCCTGCACGCTTTGCATCGGCGAGCTAGAGAATGCCTCACAAAGTATGTATCTACAGTCCAGTCCATACCGATACACGACAGACGATGGGGTAAGGCAAAGCGGGGTTTCAGACGAGTCGCCTGCGTTTTTTAAAAAGGTAAAAACCAAACCAGGTTAACGGGCGCACCCTCTTTTCCCGACAGGCCGGCTTGATTGGCCGTGACCGTTGGCCTTCGACTGGCTGGATTCGGATCTACCCAGATCGCCCAAGTGGCGGATGGCACCCTTTGATAGGTCCCGCCTCCACAAAGCTTACCTTGGCACGTCTCGCAGTAGTCCCGCAGGTCAGTCTGTCAGCCTGTCACATAGCTAGGGGCATGTATACACATATATATAATATGTCATAATATCTGCTCATCACTCCGGCCCGGGGCTTGTTTGCCTGCCTGCCTGCCCGCCTCCCTACTTCCCTGTCTCCCTTATCACGCAAGCAAGCTGCGCTGGCCCACTATAGTAGTCTGATGCATCTCCGAGTTCACTAAGTAGCTTAGTCGAAGCTTCTCTTGTCACCGCCTCCTATACTGTTTGTTTACCTATAACTTGTAACCTTCCAGCCGTAATACAAAGAACTTGTGTGCTACACTATAACCATATATATGATTCCCTAGACCTTTTTAACATGGCACCCGCCGTTGATCGTCATCCCCGCCCACCATACGACCCGGAGATAGAACCTCTCGTCAGGGCAGCCGCAGAAGAGCAGCAGCAGCAGCAGCAGCAGCAGCAGCAGCAAGAGTACTCGTCGTCCGAGGAAACCCTCGACCTCAAGCGACTCCGGGATGAAGCCCTGAAGAGGGAAAGCCCCCGAACGGAGGCTCTGCTCAAAGACAAGCGCGTGACCTGCGAGGACCTGATCATCCCCGGGCCCGGCGGCGGCAAGAACCTCACGCTCACGGTGGTGCGGCCGGCCGCCGCCGTTGCTGAGGACAAGCATCGTGGTCGCCCCTGCATCTTCTACATCCACGGCGGCGCCATGGTCCGCTCGAACCGCTACGCCGGCCTCGACACCAGCGTCGTCTGGGCCGCCGAGCTCGGCGCTACAACGATCAGCGTCGAGTACGGGCTCGCGCCCGAGAACCCCGGCACCGGACCCGCCGAGGACTGCTACGCCGCGCTGCGCTGGGTGAGCCGGAACCCCCTGTCGCTCGGCATCGACGCCCGCCGCATCCTCTTGTACGGCGTGTCGGCTGGGGGCGGGCTCGCGGCCGCTGTTGCGCTCATGGTGCGGGATAGAGATATAGATAGAAATAGAGTGGGTAGAGAGAAGGAGAAGGAGAATAATGGGCTTTTAGATGATGATAACAATAATAGGCTGTGTGGCCTGTTCTTGAAGGCCCCTATGCTCGATGATAGGAATTCGTCCGTTTCTGCGCAGCAGTACGCCACGGGTCCTATGTACAACTCGACCATCAACCGCATGGCGTGGCGGTGTCTGCTAGGCGAGCGAGCGGGGAAGGATGGGGAGGATGTCACAGGTGGGAATGGGAAGGGGGGTGCCGTCAGCCCGTACGAGGCCCCCGGCAGGGCGACGGACCTAGCGGGCCTCCCGCCTACTTACATCGACTGCGGCACCGCGGACCCGTTCCGCGACGATGCCGTCGCCTTCGCCAGCAAGCTCTGGGCGGGCGGCGTCGCTGCCGAGTTCCACGCCTGGCCCGGCGGCCCGCACGCCTTCGATCGCATAGCGCCTGAGGCTGCGGTTTCGGTGCTGGCTAAGAGCACGAGGTTGGCGTGGATTCGGCGGATTCTTAGGTCAGCTGGTGGTAACAAGGAGCGCGAGAACCGGAAGCAGCAGCAGCAGCAGCAGCATGCCACGAATGGGGGGCACTCGCAGGTTGGCGAGCAGAGTATTGAATAACGCGCTTTCTTTCTGCTGTTCGGATTTTGTTAATAACACTATGTGGTTTTAAGATATAAGCATGTTTGAATATATTGGGTATCATGAAATAACGGTCAGTTTTAAATGTGCAGCCTAAGTTAGATCAGAATAATACAACCTACGGTGATTCCTTATATCTAACATAACGGGTACGAATGGGACAAAGTAATAACTAGTGGAAACATAGCTGTGGTACAAATATTTACTCAGCCGTGAAATCAAAGCGAGAAACATGAGATAACATATAACTCCTAATGCTCATTCTGCTCGAAGGTCTTCCCCGACATCGTATCTCTTCTCTCTTCATGCCATTATAGCTCGCGATACAAGCTACCTTGACCAGTACCACAGGAAAACGTTAAAGTCTCTTTCAAGGAGTGAGCCATAGTCATCTGTGGTCAACCCCGTGATGCCATCTCTTATTCGAGAAGCCTCCCGAATCAGAGCTCTTGCAGCGTCATCTCCGACCCCGGCAATTTCCTCAAGAACTCTACCTTTGACAAACGTACTTCTGGCAATTTCCATTTGGTATATCTCAGAGTATCGGCGCCAAATGGATAAAGCTTTGTCGAGGAGGGTCCTACCATTGCACCATGGTAAGCACGACTGTGTGACCTCGAAACACATGATAGGAATGGGCTCTCACTTTGCTTCTTCAAAATCTCCCTTGAGAATCTCGTATCGTGCAACCACATGAAATAAATCCGCAGTACGGTGGTGTTTGACTCCAAGTGTCTGCTCATACTGCCACAAGGCATATCTGTGCAGCCGTTCACTTCCTGCTAGATTACCCTGGGCAAGTTCTACGTTCCCAAGCGCAGCATGGTACGACCCACTCCTTTTCATGCTCGTGTTAGCAACGCTTCAACGTGAAACTAGACGGAACCTACTTGTACGAATAAGTGTCATCGACACCCCATTTAGCTATGCGATGGCGGAGTCCGTCTTCAAGGATTACCTTCGCATCGCCTAGCCGTGAGCCTCCTTGAAGCCACAGACAATATCCGAGGTTGAGCTTTTGGCTAGAGGCTAGTTCTCTATCTTCTAGAGTCGACAGTATTGCAATAGCCTCTCTCAACTCTTTCTCTGCCTCAAGTAAGTCACCTGCCATGATAAGCCCAATGGCATGTTGGTTGTAAGCTTGTGCGGTCTTGTGTTCATAACCTTTGGTTGTCTGGGCCAATGACTTTGTCAAGGCAAGCACTTTTGCGGTATACGATAGACACATCTCAACGTCATTAATTTCCATCCCAGTGGAACCAAGACTATGCCACACATTCCTGCGAATTTTGAAGCTCTCGTCAGTCTCCACGTGACCACAAATAGAATCAGCGACTTTGAGAAATCGGATCGCATCCAAAGAATCCCCTTGCTCGATTTTGATCCTGATATAAAAGTTGTTAGCAATCGGCCCGTTGCGTTGAAGTTGGGGAACTTTGAACTAATACCAGGAACATTGATTCAAGAGATCTGCAAACTGTAAATTAGATTCCCCAATCTGGTCTAATTCGTAGGTATCCCAGACCTCGATCACGCGTTTCAGATGGTCGTATAAGAGGTTGAACTTGGCCCAACGCTTGATGTTATGGCTTCGCCCCGCTTCCCAGTCGCTTTCGTAGTAGTTCCATAACAGTGCAACGGCACAGTCGAATGCCTTAACTCTACGCTCAGCGCTAATGTAGAAGTTAAATATGTGTTGGACAGAACGATGGATTTTGAGCTGCTGTTGTTTCTCCGATGGGTTCAACTTGAGGTAGGCTCGTGATGTGAGCTCAGAACGAGCCTTGAGATAAGCTGAGGGACGTCGAGGGAAATCTTCAAGAAGAAGACCAGCATTGAGTCTTTTGGCTTTCAATAGGATCTCCTCGTCGATCTCATCTGGGTCGAAGAATATCAGAGTGTCGACTATTGACCTGGCTTGGGGACTCAGCTGGTTCATAGCCCAAGTTATACCGATGGTTCCTCTGGCTGGTATGGACAATTCGCAATTCTCGACACTGGCACTTTCCATTTTCCGAATCAGTAATTCCCGATCTTCCACCTTGTTGTGCCATGCCAAGAAGTCTGAAAATGTCAGATCTTCTGCAGAAATCAAATGTGCACATTGTAGCAGCGCCAGGGGTATGCCTCCGAGAAGATGTGAGATTTTGAGGGAACGCCCCAGTTGATGTTCTCCACGGCATCGCGTCCAACTCTGCACGAGTTCAGCACCCTCCTCTACAAGCAAAGGTTCGAGTTCCTTTACTTCCATCTTCCGGGCCCCTGTATCGCGTATAAATGCGTCCTTCGAGCGTCTACTTGTTATCAACACAGACCCAGCCTCGAGACAAGGCCAATAGTCTTCCAGTATCTTCGGGTCGTCTGCGTTGTCCAGTATCAGCAGCCAACGTGCCTCTAAAAGCGTGACAACATCTTGGGCTTGGTCTAAAACTTGAACCGGCTTTGCGAGCCAGCCTTTCGCGGCTTCGGAAGCGGAGATCGGATCAAAACTTTCCTCGGACCTCCCTCCTATACCTAGTTCGCGGGCGATATCCGAGAATCCTAATCTAAGCTTTTCCTTGCTGTCCGCATTCACCCAGAAGACTGCCATCGAACTTATCCCGGCACGAAGAAGCAAAAGCCGCCGCCACTGCTGTCTTGCCCACACCTGGCAGACCGACAAGGGCGGCCAGGCGGCCTCTGTCGGATTCTTGAAATTGTTCGTCTGCGCAATCAGTAGCCTTGAAGCCATCATCTACTAAAGACTTCCTGAGGTACTTCAAGGTTTCTTCTCGTCCTATGATCCTGTCACCCTGAAGAGCGTTGTCCATCATGAAACACGGCAGCTGTGGTTGGGGGATTTGTGATCCAAACTCTGAGGTGCTGATTACTTGTACGACACCCGCACCCGTAGATGGTCCCTGTTGGCCGGTGTGAGAAAGGTTCGTATTAAGTTCGACGGTGTCTAAGGGCTTGATTAGCCCGACAATCTCATACGTGAGTGTAGTGAAGATTGACCTGCACGGCCCGGAAGTTCGTTGGCAACATTACTTCGTGTTTCGGAGGGTTTGTGGGACATTACGTCTTATTTTCCATTCAAATGTTAATAGATAGGGTCTCGTTGTAGAGCTTGCCTGTCAATACAAAGATCAATTACTTACGACCTGCCAGTAGGCCCCTTTTCATTCTGTCAACCACCCAAGTCCCGACAGAGTAAAGTATTTCATTCGGATTCGAAGACAATTGGCAAAGCTCGGCGATGTCAAGGTCGAGTTGGATAGATGTTTCTCTTACACCTGTCTGGAACTGGTTGACGTCTAGTAACTGTATATTGTCAATTCATATCTACGGACCCATCAGTTTGAGTGTACTTACATATCCCGAATTTCCTTCTAATATCGGATATTCTTTCTTTCTTAGAGCATTGTGCGATGGAGAAATGGACAGGATATCGACTTCCAATTTTGTGATTGAACTCTCGAAGAGTTCTGTTAGAAGACGTAATTGTTGCTCGGCTTCCTCTAGTGGCAATGCTGTGTTCTTTGGAAGTTTATGGTTCGTCAATTTGAAGCACTCGGATAAGAGGTTTAGCTCACCACCCTCGGTAGTAGATCTATGGAGGACTCCAAGAAGGACAACCCCAGATATCGATCTCGCGACGGCAGTCAACTCAGGTCGTGACTCTGATGCCCAACCCAATTTACCAACCAACTTTTTTGAACCTTAGCGATATCTTCGGGCAAATAATTTTATACATAATTACCTGTTTCACCACTAAGCCTCCGAGACAATGTGCAACGAGTAGACAAGGACGTCTGGATTTCTACCTGAAGTTAGTGAGGGTCCATGACAATATCGTTCGGCCAGTGCCAGTACCTTTTGATCTTGCCAGTCTCTCGCGGACACTATCTTCTGAAGGAGCAACTCGGCGTCATTTCGGTACCAGACACCAGCAGGTGGCTGAGAAGACTGAAACTCGATGAAATTGGGGTTGATTCCGTGAGTAGCAAGCAGCCCAGTCCATTCTGTCGAACGGATGGCCCAAGTGTTGGGCGAGGAAGAGCCATATCCGGCGACTAATACGATACTATTTGCCTATCAGTCGTACGAGCCATGCTAAGTTAGTAAATAAGATTGATACCTCGAAACTTACTCAGTGTTCTCCATCTTAGCAGATACCAACTGCACGGACAGGGAAATACTTCAAATCCTTAGCGAGTTTTAGAGCAAGGGTGAATGTCCAAGTTTGTGGTTCCCTTCAGTATATGGTAGGGTAGCAGCATACCAGCATATCAGGATTGATGACATATACAATCCTGGATACTTCAGGTAACATTACATTCCGCAGCACGGTTCTGTGAAACGTGACTCCAACCGACTTGCAAATTTCCTGGTAAGATTATAATACTTTAAGCACTCGCTGGAGGACCGTTGAGCCGCAGTTTCGAGGCTAGCAGCAGCCGAGTCTACAGGGAGGCTTTACTCTGGCCAAGCAACTGATCTGGTATTAATGGCAGCAAAAGGGTCTGGATAACGTCACTGCAAAAGGTGCAGTTGAAATGTCACAAGAGAGGTGTTCACATTTGATACATATTTTACAACTGGGCTCTAATCCCACAACAAGTTGCAGCAGATTTCAGGCATATGTACTGCTCTACCCGATCCTGGCTTTGTACATTCAGGTAAGTGAGTACACTACCAGCCCTGTTTAGTCAACTCCTTCACCCTCTTGACCGTCTCCTTGAAGCCCTTCCTGAATCTCCGCTGCCAACGCTCGCTCTTGAGCCTCTTCCTCTTCAAACCAGGTCTCTCATGGAACCGCTGGGCCTGGAAGTCCTGACGGATCCTATTTTGCACCACCTGCATGCCTAGGAGCTTGAAAGACCTGGCTAAGTCTACGTTCTTGGACACGCTGACGGTACGTCCCAGCCGGGGCACCAGTCGCATGGTCGCCTTGGGGACCGCCGGTATCGACGTCGTGTCGAGCTCCCTCTTCCGCTGTAGATCGCTAATCTCGATGTCGATCTCCTGCGACAGGTCTTCGACGTCGGATAATGGCCCGAAGTCATAATATAGTGATGTCTGCGGCTTTTTGACTTCGGTCTCGGTTTCTGCCGGCCGCTGTTCTCTGTTGGGATTCGTCCAGAAGTCGGAAGATGAATAGGAGTGTTGCTGTTGGGTAGGCAACGATGCCCCGCGGTAAGGAAATATTGGCGGCGTCGTTGGTCCATGTCGTCTCTGATATGCTGCGATAACTGAGTTGGAAGCGAATTGGACTCTCGGAGCTGAGGGTCGGAGTAATGAGGCGGACCGGAGAGCGGCATGGGCAACTCGGCCCAGGTCGGATGCCCTACAAAGTTCCGGATTAGCTTAGAAAATTCTGAAACAATACAATTGGTTAGGAAAAGCGTACATTATTGAGGATGCAAGGTGGGCTAGCCACCTGACTATAACATTAACCCTCAAGAAACGGAATAGATAACGAAGCGTAAAAGGAAACGATTTGGCTTGTCTGGAAAGTGGACTTGACTGAAGCTCTCATGGATTGTTGCATCGCATTGAATGCGCTTTCCAAGGTTCCGCTTAGGTATCCAAGAGTGGGCCCCCAATAATTTTAGCGGTAGGGAAGAATGATGATCCCTTTGCACCGCAACCTCGGAAGTTGTATAATTGTCTTTGTTGCATTCATGGTTATTCATTAATTAGCTTGTTATTTCACTATCGAGGCTGTTACATAGTTCCGATAGTTTAAGAGCATTGACCAATTTTCAATTTAAGTGGACCCTCCGAACTCAGAAACGAAAAACGACCGACATTCTCAACCTTCAGAGTTCCAGCCTTGCATTTGCGATCTCGTTTCGTCGCGCCTCGTAACTAACCGTAACCGTGACGAATTTCGCTTGCTTGGCCCAACTCCAAACTCCCTACGTCGAAATTCAATTACCCTTCTATGTCTAACGTCTTTAGGAACGAAACAGTCGATTAATTTTACAATGGCATATAATCCTTACGCCGGAGGTAGGTGATAGATGACATTGCTGTATCTGGTTAAGAAGTAAAAAATACTGATGATGATTTTGTTTATTTAGTACCTGGCTTCGGCCCGCCTCCTGTCTATGGTGCTTACCCTGGCGCCAATGGCGCTCCAGGCATCACGCCTCCTGGTCTTGGTAAGTCATCACTCTCACATACCACACATTTCAATGTCTATAATGACGTATCAAATATTAACAAATACTTCTTTCTAGGACCTCCACCAGGCATGTCAGCCCCGGGAACGGCGCCACCACCTGGCGTTCATCACCCGAATATCAATCAAGCTAATCGACCTAGCGGGCTGCCTTCCAACTTCCAAGCACCTCCGAACATGCCCAATATCAACTTCAACGCCCCGGTCATTCGTCTCGGCACAACTTCCGGAAAACCTGCCACCCCTGGTATTCCGGGTCGAAAAGATAGCGAGACTCCCAATTCCTCTGGCCCACGAGCAGGTATAGGCATGGATCGAAGTGTGGATCAAGCCCGACAAGCTGTCCGAGATAACATGCAGGCCTTGATTCCTCCAACCAAAGAGGAGATCGTTCGCACTATATTTGTACGCGGCATCACCGATGGCATTGGTGGTAATGAGGGTATGGAGAAGATTCTTGGGACAGCAGGCAAGTTAAGACGCTGGGACCGTGCTACAGAGTCTACTGGAAAAGAACTAGCCTTTGGCTTTGCGCAGTTTGAGGATGTTGAGTCGCTTTGGGTCGCCTCAGAACTCCTGAACGATATCCAAGTACCTTTGAAGAAACAGACGCCTTCAGAAGCCGCCGCGAAAGAGGATGATACCTTCGAAGATTTCGAGAAGGGTACCCTACAGTTTCGACTTGACGAAAACTCGGCAAAGTACATAGATGCATACAAGGAAGACAGGAGCGACGAATCGGCTGCAGAAGCTAGGCTGGAAGCTGCAAGAGGTGCGTTGAAGCAAATCATCAAGAACTTCTTCTACCCCCCTCTACAGTCAAAAACGGATGCCGAGGGCGACGTGACCATGGGAGACGGGTCAGGACAGAACGGAGAGAATGTCGAGGTGGTTAATATCCCCTTGGCACAGGAGGACGAGCTTGCCGATATCCCGGCTGAGATGCGCGAAACCGTCGCTGCCGAGATTGCCGCCTTTAGAGATCGAAGTATCAAGCGTGATATGGAACGACTGAAGAGAGAAGAGGAACTCGAAGCGATGGAGCGCCAAAGAAACGGTATATCTAGACCTTCGCGTCTGGCATCCCCGCCACCGTCTAGCGCGAACAATATCCCCTTGGGGCCTCGAGGCGTTCCCAATGCGCCGTCCGGTCCCAAAGGTCAAAAGTCCGAACTCGGCAAGGATTACAATAGGTCTATTAGTTTTATCAACGGCGGCACCACTAATGGTAAATTGGCTTACAATCGAGACGATGATGATGACCCTGCTAGCGATGAGGAGCTAGAGCGCCGTCGCGTTGCTAAGCAAAATGCCGAGACCGAGAAGCTATACCTAGACGCCGAACGTCGGTGGTTGAACCGAGAAAGATCTCGTACCGCAGCACTAGAACGAGAGAGGGAACGTGACGACACAGACGCCAACCAACTTGCGAAAGCCCGGGAGAAGACGATACAGGAACTCAAGAATTTCGATGACGATGTTGAAGTGTCTCGTAAGAGTCGGGATTACTACGCGGATCGAAGTCTCTGGATGCGCAACCGTGCTGCATTCCGAGCTAGAGAAATCGCGGCAGACGATATTGATCGCCAGGCAGAAGAACAGGAGCGGGTCAAGGAAGAGGCCGAGCGCGAGCAGGCCAGAGGCATGGCCGACTCGTTCCTCGAAAGACAGGCCCGGGAGATGGAGCAACGGCAAACCAGCAGAGTTGGCATGGCCGCGCCACAACCCTTCAAGCTGTCCCTGGGCGCCGCTGCCCAGAAGGCCCAAGCCCAGCGTTCTGCCCCACAGCGAAAGACGATTGCCGAGGTGGAAGGTCTCCTCGAAGACGAAGAGGAGGACTCGACCACGAGACGGCAGCTCATCCCCATCAAGTTCGAGCCGGCCACGGCGGCCGCGATGTCCGACGAGGAGCGCGAGCAGGCGGTGCGTGCCTTGGCGCAGGAGATCCCGAGCGAGAAGGAAGGCCTCTGGGCCTGGGACGTCAAGTGGGATTATCTGGACGAAGGCGTCATCCGGGAGAAGCTGCGGCCGTTCGTGGAAAAGAAGTTGGTCGAGTATCTGGGCGTGCAAGAGCAGCTGCTTATTGAGGTGGTGGAGGAGCATCTCCGGAAACATAATAAGCCTAATGAGCTTGTAGAAGAACTAGCAGAGGTATGTTTCCCCTTTCTTTTCTCTCTTTCTTTTCTTCTTTCCTTTGTTCAGAGTCTACTAGCTTTGATTCACTAGGTTATACTGACTATACATCCACAGGCACTGGACGAGGAGGCTGAACCCCTGGTCAAGAAGCTCTGGCGTATGGTGATTTTCTTCACCGAGAGCGAAAAGCGTGGCTTGTCGGCTTAAAAACCAAGTTGCCGCCCCTTACCTACCTTTATGTATGTTCTGCTATTATACAAAGCGCCACGACTGCTAAACAGGTACATCTTGGTACGATGATTATCAGAAGACGGTGCGGAAGCAGAGTATAAATTCCGCGGCCCAACAAACACAAACATATTTTGTCTTGGGCCACGCCATAAGCCGGAAATCAGCAACACCAGTTTGTCGCTCCTAGCTCGACTACTACTACTATTACTACTACATAATTTACGTGAAATCCGTCTCACCGAGGACATGACATGAGCGGTTTCGACAAAAAACCAAGATCGTATGTGTTCTTTTCAGCCAAACAAAAAGAGGTGTATTGTCAATAGTAACCAAATTCCTAATAGTGAATGAAGCAAATTTTTTTTCTCCAAGTCGCGTTTTCACCAGACCACCTACTTAATGTCTGTAATATCGTGACTTACAGAATGCATACCCAAAGTAGGTATGACTTGGATGTGTTTCTCTCGAATCACAGGGTATAACATATAATATAATACTATAATAATATGTTATAGCCCCCCTCCTTTATTAGAGCTTCGCTAGCACCGAGTGCGCTCTGTTCTTGCTAAGTTATGATCGCACACGTTATTCGCAACTGCGATAATGGAGGCCTGGCTAGGTGGGACTTTGGGTTGGCTAACTACATATGATGTCCTGCGGTGGTGTGTGGTACGTAGACATGACTTAGACGCGCTCTTATCTTATGGGGGGGTTGATGCTCATAGATGCTAATATCTAAGGGTCTCGTGCTTTCTGATGTCCCATTCCCTTTTGCTCAAAATGGACAATGGACAATGGGTATGGACTAGTTTGAGATATGCTGGGTTGTTCCATATGGCGCTCGTTGAGATGAGATCAGCAGGGGGAACTAGGTAGTGAGTGAGTGTAAGTGAAAATGGGTGGTCTTTTATCTATCTATGCCAGATGCATTGCCGGGTGACGCGGTGGAGGGCACGTTATGTAAAGCTCACTCGTTCACTAGTAGCCGACATATCTATATACTTATATAAAACAGCGAGATAGAGAGAGAGATAGCTTCTCTATGTTTGGGCCTAAGGTTTAACGAGGAACTGTGGTAATTACCTGAGTACCTAGTTCCAGAGATATACTGGTCACTACGTCTAGCTCGGTTTGTATATAGAACGATCTAATGTAATCAATTACTGGGAAGACTTCTGGATAGCGGAAGGAAGGTCTGTGATGGGTAGATGAACTCTAGAGATCTTCCTTACATACTTAATCAAGTCTTCGGGATGTTGTAAAGGTGCCGAGTAATCCAGTTATGTGTTCGTTCCTAGACCACCAGTCCTCTATATTAAGTAAGTAATCAGCCCCTTAACTATCAAAGCAATTTCAGATTCTTTCATTTCAAGTATGTACAGTGAAAAAGAGTTGATAGTGACACTAATATATGTAAGTCAACGACAGGGGTATCGATTAGGTAAGTAAGTAACGTGGAGTTACCGAGGTTCAATACCCCCACATTAGATGATCCCAACAGCTACTCAGCTACTTTACCCCGGATCTTGTCTCACGCCATCTTCTTTAAAAGGGCTGTCTATGTCTATGTGTGACACTGAATGTAATCTGTTATTTCCACGTCGCTTCAATGGGATTAAACATTTAGAAGATATGATACGTAAGCATCCGTTATCTATTTCGAGGTCTATATTATAAAAGTGCTTACTCGTTCGAATTGTGTCATCACTTGAGCTAGCTAGCATTGCCGAATATCTCGCTTTGTCTCTCTCATCTACTTACGTGCCTATATAGTTACCTACTTGCATACCCACGTAGACGCATTGCTTAGCATGTTATAAAACACTATCTGATTTCACCTCACCTCACCACAAGCTCTATTTCCAAATTTAAAATCACCATTTATTCATCCTACTTTACCTCACCTATAGAAAAAACACACTTGGTTTACTCCTTCATAACAATTATCCACCCACCATGTCACCCGCCTCACCACCATCACTATCACCACCGCCCGTCCCCGACGCAGAAATCACCTTCCCCCGGCCCCAAGTCCTCCTCGTGACACTCAACCGTCCCGCCCAGCTGAACGCCATCCCGCGGGCGCAGCACTTCGCCCTCGCGCGCCTCTGGGACTGGTACGACGAGCAGGCCGCGCTGCGGTGCGCGATCCTCACGGGGCGGGGGCGCGCTTTCTGCGCCGGTGCCGATTTGAAGGAGTGGGATGGTGTGCTGAGCAATGGTGGTAACAGCAGTGATGGTGATGGTGCTACTGCTCCATCGGGGAAAACCATCAACACGGAGATGGCACAAGACGGTACTGGCGAGCGGGGCGTTGCGCTACGGTCTACCACCACCACTACTACTGTCACCACCACCACCACCACCACAGAAAGCGGCCTCGACGCCACGCGCCGCACGCCGCCATCGGGCTTCGGCGGCCTCAGCAACCGGCCCGGCAAGAAACCCGTCATAGCGGCCGTGAACGGGATCTGCTTCGGCGGCGGCATGGAGATGGCGCTGAACTGCGACCTGGTGGTGGCGTCGGGGGCGCGCGCCCAGTTCGCGCTGCCCGAGGTGGCCGTCGGCGTCGTGGCGCTCGCCGGCGCGCTGCCCCGTCTCGGGCACACCGTGGGCAGGCAGCGCGCCATGGAGATGGCGCTCACGGGGAGAAGGTACAATGCGGAGGAGATGCGGGCTTGGGGGGTTGTTAATGAGGTTGTTGTTGATGACGATGATGCTGGTGAGGATGGGAAGGGGCGTGGCGCAGTGGTGGAAGCTGCGCTCGGGTGGGCGGATCGCATCGTGGCGAATAGCCCCGATTCTGTCATTGTGAGCCGCGAGGGGGTCAAGATGGGGTGGGAGGGCGTCAATCCCGAAGTTGCGACTGGTCTTTTGATCAAGGGCTGGTATGGTCGCATAGAGAAGGGGGAGAATATGGTGGAGGGGGTTAGGAGCTTCGTGGAGAAGAGGAAGCCGGTTTGGAAGGATAGTAAATTGTGATGAACATGACGTGGTGTCAGGGGAGTAATGCTTTTTGGGGTTATGAGATATGATGTGATTGGAAATGGACTCATTAGCATTCATCGATAAAACTACATATAGGTCTACAGTTTGGTATACATTGGTGGAAGGTGTTATGGACCATTAGTATATAGCTGGCCTTAACTCGTCTTGTTTTGGAACGGCACATATCGGTAACGTGGTGAAAGTGTAAGGTTATTTCCCATTTCTATCTCGTTAGTCTACGAACAGCCGAGTTGCTCCAGATTGTCGCCGAATGCTCACGGCCTAAAGTATCGATCTGCCCCTCCAGTGCTTCCCGATGAGCACTCAGCGCCTCCCCAAAGCGACCTGCTTTCTCATACATCAACCCTATATCGTTCAAACTCCACAGGGTGTCGTTGTGCTTCGGACCCAAAGTCTGTTTTCGTCGCTGAGTACAATCTTCCTGTAGCTGGCACGCCTCGTCTAGCCTCCTGAGGTCCCGGAGGCACTTGGCCAAGTCGCTGAGGGTCCATAGGGTGTGCGGGTGGTTGGCGCCGATGGTCTCGATTCGCCCGTTCCACGCTTGGCGATGGAGCTTCTCCGCTTCGGACAGCCGGCCGCTCATTCGGTAGCATTTGGCTAGGTGGTTGAGGGTCCAGATGATCTGGGGCTCCGTGTTTTGGAACATTGAGCGGAGGTATTTGAGAGCTTGTAGGTGCATCTTTTCGGACTCCCCGTACTGGCCTAGGTGGCGATGTAGACGGCCAAGCTCGCTAGTAGTCAGCGACATGTCGAATTCGTTCGGAAACGGTGCCGCGAGCTGGATGGCAAGTGCCTCTTTTTGCACCTCCAAAGCAAGCTCGGTCTTCTGCTGCTGATCGTAGAGCAACCCGAGGCCGTTGAGTAGCCACGTGTAGTCTCTAGGGTTTACCTCCGGTCGCTGCTCAAGTCGGCATTTCGCTCTTTGAAATTGGGCAACGCCATCATCTAGCCGACTGGAAGCCGTGTATTCACGCACAAGCTCCCTAACAAAGACCAACCTCTCAAAGATACCAAGCTTTTGTGTTTCCGCGGGCTGCTCCGCGGGGTCGTAGGATTTCTGTTGCAGGCGATATTCGTCCCACCCATTTAGGATCTCCAGTATATCCTGTAAGTAATCAAATACATCCGGCTGCTGATCACCGGTAAAGACTTGGAGACGATCCCGGACTTGCTTGATGAGCTGCATGAGCTGCTGGAGCGGAAAGACGTCACGCTCCATCAACAACCATCGCTCTAGCCAACATCTTCGCTCAGGCGCGGAGCGTAAAAATCGAACTGCATCGCTGCAGATGTCACTGTCCAGCTGCGCCATCAAAAGGTGGTGACACCAGTACTTCGTCGCATACTGTACCAAAGGGTACAGATTCGTGTCGATCTTGACAGTGGTTCGCAATCCAAAGGTACTTAAGTAAGTTAAGCAGATGCTAGCTGCTTCTCTATGCGCAGTACGTAGACAAATACCTAGGTCCGACGCTCCCTGAAAGTCATCCTCCTTGTCAAAGAACTCGTACACGGATGTATGGGCAGGACGGAAAGTATCGTTCTCCGGGTTGTATTCAATGAACGGAGTGCATAAGCAAAGAACTGCAGATTTATACGGTCGTTTCTCTTGATCAAACTCTGCTAAACCCGACACAGGGCTGATTGTGAAAGAGAGGCTGCACTGCAACTCGTTCCATCTCAGTGGTCGAGGGCTGCACAACACGCGGCTGAACAGCTATCGTGCTAAGGACCGCTGTCTGGTCGTATGGTTCTGGAGGTCACCTACAAACGACCTGTAGAGATTGTTTAGTCCTGGTGGTATTCGAAGCATTCCTTCCATAAGGTCTGTAGGGGAAGTTGCCATTGCCAATTCCTGCATAGAGAGAGAGGCATAAAGAAACATGCCATCAGATCTGTCTAGAATCTGACGGAGAAGCTGGGCCTTAGTCTCTGCACCCAACATTGGCATATTATTCATGGATTCTGTCAAATATGTTTCAATGTCTGGTTTCATCTGTAATCTTGTGATGCTGAAATAGGGGTATTCTCTAAGATGTACCCGCAGGTGTGCGGCGCCCCGGCTGACGAAGAGTGCCCTACAACCTGCCATTGATCGTACCACGACAAGCAGACCTGCTAGACTGTTTTCAATATCTTTGCACTCATCGACTCCGTCAAGTACAATATACACGCTTTCGAAAAGTCTCAAAAGCTGCTTCAGGAGATGGGGTGGCCGATCCGCGCTGCTAAAGACAGTTCTGCCATAATGTTTTGCCATACGGAAACTGGCATCTAGACACGGAGGTGGGGTACCGGCGGTATGCTGTGCGAGTAATTGGGCCAAGAGAGTACGGTACATGGACAGTTCTCCCCATCTGTCCTCGCGGGCTTTATCAAAAAAGAAGTAAAGAACGGCGGCCTTTTGATTCTGCTCCCGGACCTTCGACTCTAGGTATTCTATAATCGACGTACTGAGTATCGTCTTGCCGAACCCAGCGCTTCCGCAGAGCCAGGAGACACAACAAGGGGAGCTTAATGTCGTGGCATTGAACCAATTCTGGAAAACTCAAGCTCGAAGAACCACTGACCTGTGCTTTTGGTCCTTTTTTTCTGGTTACCTTGATAGTCCTCGACATAATCAATCGGATTAAGCCACCGGACTATAGCTTGATATCCCGCGAATGTATCGGTGCGGGCGTCATTAGGATTGTGTTGGTGGGATAGAAGCCTGTCAGATGGCGGGCTATCAAGTTGACGCAGGAGTTGAACTGTTTGTGCATTCCCGGGCGCTTATGTTAGCTGAGCGAGGAGTATAGCTGAGAAGGCTGCACGGAAAATGGGCGACTAGGGCGAGGCATTGGCTACGGTAGTTTTGATAACTGGGCTTAAATAAGTCTTAAATTTTGAATTAGTCAGGCTGAGAGTCTACATTTCGCCCCGTTCATAAGGAAGATGTCAACTTTTGCGCTTGTACTTCCGGTCTCGACAGCTCATCCCCATTGAAATCTTTGTCCCCTAAAATCATAGACCTCTGCGTTCGTCCTGTTTAGCAGCCCAACCTAGCTGCAGCTCACGGTTGTATTAACGAAGTATCTTGTTCTCCTTTAGAACAGTTCGTTAGCAGTTATTACGATATATTACTGCTCTTAGCTCTTAATACACATTATCTATTTCATGTAAACAAAGGGTTTTGCAAAAGAAAGAAAAAGAAACAAAAAGGGGGGGAATAATGTAAATAGTTCTTAATTTTAATTCTTTACAACATTTGTTTTCTTTTTTCTTTTTATTCCTTTATCATAGATTAATTGATGTAAATTAATTGTAAATTGAAATAAATATTTAACAATTCAACATTTTACATATTGTACTTAAATAAACACCCCCCTTAACTAATGTCATTCCGTTATTTAAACCAAGTCAATAATTTTAGCGTAATGCACATCAATGAACGCTTCCCCATCCATTAAGCCATCGACGTAGGCTTCCCCAATGACCCTAAATACCCCCCACGTATGCCGATTTTGGTCTGCCTTTCCAGCAGGCAGACCATTCTCTATCATTCCCCGTGGATATAGGTCTTCTCTAAGCACATAACATGCATCAAATCCGTCTAGGATAACAATTGTGTCTCCCTCTCGTGTATCAGCGGGTCCCAGCCCGGCAAACCCAGAAGCAGTAGCAAACGGACGCTTGTTAACCCAACGGAGAAGCGATTCAATGTACGGCCTGGTCTCAGGTAAGAGCTCCATAATTTCTCCCACAATATACCTACGTAGTCCATCAAGAGTCTTCTGGTACCGTGACTGTGTTGATGGGTGAGAGGGCACCAGTTTGCTGTTTAATAAGATTTGATCGGCGCAAGGTACACGGTAGCTGCTACTAGTGGCTGATACTCTTGCAGCAGTAATTCTATTTCCGGTAGGGATCTCTTCTGCATATTTGCACAGTCCTTGAACCTCAGTAAGGAGAGATAGAAGCTGTTAATACGTCGCCGACTTAGCCTGTACTGTTGTTCTAACTCCGGATGGCAGTGCCGAGACATCCGGTCGTGAATGGGGGAAACCAGATATGGCCGACCCTTGAGACAGTATCAATGCATTGACTTTTTCGAGAAAGCACGTTATTGAGACTGCTGTCTCCATTCGTTGTATAAGTTCACCCAGATGCACCAAAGCAAGGAAACCACGGCTTCGCTTGACCGTGGCTGCACAGACTCGGAAGGATGGTGGCTGAGAAATCTGGGACCCAGCTGGGTAGGCCCTCGATGCACTTTGTCTCCGCTTGTGCCCATGCTAGGACATCCGTGAAGCCGTGGGAGATCAGCGCTTGCGTAACCGCAATGTATGACTCTCTTACAGGGATGCTATAGTCCGCCATGATGTAGAGTTTCTCGTAGAGTGTAGAGAAACCAAGGAGTCCACAAACCATATCACGTGGGTCGGTAGCCTGTGGACCGAATAGACGCTCTTTAACATAGAAATTGGTCATAGCCACGCCGAGCGATATGACCTCCTGGGGGTAGATGGAAGTGTAGACCATCAAGCGATTCATCGGCGGTAAAGGAGGTATTGCTAAGGCAAACTTGTGTAGGAGCTGGCCTTGAGCCGTCTGGGTGCTGGGTACAGAGGCTTGATCGCTAATTATGTGTTTTTTAAACATCTCGATAAGGGTAATGGCACCCGCTAATAAGTTAGAAGGGAGGCTTGCATCGCCACATACGAAGTCAAGATTTCGTGCCTGGTACACTTCCTGGATTATCCATATGCGCTTCCAGTAATCCCTATTGGAGAATGCCACGTACGCATTGGTCGGGAAGCCGCCTTGACTGAGGGGTTTGCCGAAGCGTAGAAGTAAATTCGGCAGAGATTCTTGAAGGGTGGATTCCCGGTTGGAAATGAGCTCAGCGGCACGACCAACCTCATTATCCGTACCGGAATTCTTCCAGAACAAGTTACCTATATCGGCAAGTTGCCCAATGAGCTGGTTATAGACGAGCCGTCCCGTAATTTCGGGTGGGCCGAGCCATGCATATTCCCTTGATGCATTGTGGAAAATCTCCCCCATATGTTGCACCAACTTTGACTTCTCCTCGTCATCCTGCTGGCTTATGCATATAGCGTCAACCCATAGGAATAGATTTGGGTGTAACGCGCTGAATCTTTTCAATGCTAACATCAAGTTACGTCGGATATTAAAGGGTTTCCCGTCTACTGAAATCGGGCTATTTACGTATATAGGTAAAATGTTGGAAATAAGATATCCCGCTTCGGCCGACAACCTAATCACTTATATTCTTATTGGGAGCTTACTCTGGAAAATTGCATTGCTTGCGACGTTGCAGTATTTAATAAAATAATCATTCAACGACGAGTTATTGACACTACGAATATACATATATGAAGTAACAGCCTTGAACATGCCTTAGGCATTGAATAGGAGTTAACCAACGCCTCGAAGGGGAAAAGGTGTTGCAGTAAATCAAACCTTATTTACAAAGCATAGGTATTAATGACATTGCATATTCCTGATAATTCTGTTGCACATATAAAGCGGATTTTAGCCAAATAATGATTACTTCTTATTGCATGTTTTACCTTTATATATCATTTGTGATAACGTGATAAAGAAGAGGATGGTTAAATAGTTATGACAGTTGCGGGGCTATTGGCTTATATAAAATCACAAAGAGGTGAATTAGGAAGTAGAAGAGCAGGTAGGAAAGGGGGGATGTAGTTACACTTCTTTTTGCATTTGAATTTGAAGCTATCGTGCCAAACCAAACTAAAACTACTTAACTATATATATCATGCGCAGCTGTAGGTCGTAGCATGTCGGGTGTTGTGACACTACGGGTTACATATTATATGTCCGCTTTTTACATCCGTTACGTTTAATTTTACTATTCTTTACGTCAGATCATGAACGGCCAACTTCAGCCAGGCCTCATAGCTAATAGAAATTTTATTTAAATGAACCAGTGCGGGGGAGCATCAATTCGCGGGGATCGATTGGAGTAAAATGCGGAGGCTTCGTAGTATTCGGGTGGACCCCCCGTAATACGGAGATATATCGTGAAATTTCCATCAATGATAGCTAATAGCTAGCACCAGGATGTTGGAAGAAATATGCAAGTATACCATCCCCATGCACCTAAGCTTTATACAAGCATTGAATGTATCCCCCCTTACTCGATAGTTCTTTCTCTATTATATCCCTATACCTGGACTTGATATGATAGGTGGATGTATATGTAAAACTTCAAGGTTCTATTCTGTGCGTCGTAGCCGGGGTGCCGGGTTGTGCTGCCGATTTCCGACATTGGGGAAATCTGGAGGATCAACATGAGACTACGACGCTGGTCTCAGGGGAGAGTGATGCATTTAAAAGCCATTCGACTCCCCAGCATGTTGTTGTCCTGTTATCAGTTCACGCGCTCACGTTCCCCCAATAGTTTCTCACCAGGAGTCGTAAGCCTGTAAAGAGAGAATGCGGTCCTCAAATCTTTTCACAGCCCTGGCAGCTATTTCTGGTGTCATCGCAACCTACATCGAGTTGCCATCCAATGTCCCGCGCAACATTGACGAGTTCCGGGAGAAGCATCCCTACAAGGACAATGGATGCCACGAACACAGACCGATCGTCAAGATTCGGTCATCAGCTAACGACACCGACGATGTCGCTGACGACTTTCTTGAGGGCTTGCATAAGGCGAACCACGGCGGCACTCTATACCTTCCCAAGAACGAGATCTTCATACTTGGCAAGCCTCTCGACCTGACATTCCTCGACGATGTTCACGTGCACTGGGATGGCGAGGTGAAATTCACCAATGACACGCCGTACTGGCAGGCCAACGCGTTCGCGCATCCCTTCCAGAACTCGCTCATGTTCTGGAAGTGGGGAGGCAATGACATTTCCATCTACGGCGAGGGCATTCTCAATGGGAACGGCCAGAGATGGTGGAACGAGTTCGCCGGTCTGGAGATTTTGGACCCGGATAACGAGTACCTCCGACCTGTCCTGTTCTATGCGGAGAACGCCACAAACTTCAGCATGGAGGGCATCCACGAAAAGGACTCCCCATGCTGGACGAACTTCATCGTCACGTCGAAAGGTATCGCCTTCAAGGACGTGATCGTGACGGCGGAATCCAACAATGCGTCCTCTTTGCCGAAGAATACCGACTTCTTCGATTCCCTTAACGTCGAGGATGTTACGGTAGAGAGGGCCTGGGTTAACATTGGTGATGATTGCTTCAGTCCTAAGTCTAACGCCACGAATATCCATGTCGACACTATGTACTGCAATGGCACGCACGGTCAGTCGATGGGGTCTCTTGGGCAGTACAGTGGGGAGATGAGCTTCGTTAAGGATGTTCTCATCGAGAACGTATGGTTGTTGAACGGTGATAATGGTGCTCGGATCAAGTCCTGGGCCGGTCCTGATGTCGGATATGGCTTCGTCGACAATGTCACGTTCCGGTGAGTTATGGCCAATTTAATACATGCCAGTTTGGGTGAATGCTAACGTCTGTCTAGGAACTTCTGGCAGGCACACAATGACTTCTCCGTGCAAATTGACTCCTGTTATTTCAATGTAAGTTTCTTGCCGCCCACGACCAGCATGCCATGTATCTCTGCAACTAACCCTCATCTCCAATATCAGATCCCGGCCGAAACCTGCGAAGAGTACCCCTCCCAGATGAACGTGACCAACATCCTCTTCGAGAACTTTTCGGGCTACACCAGCGGGAAGAACGGGGCCGTCGTTGCCAAGCTCAGCTGCTCGACGAACCCCAATGCCGTGTGCGAGAACATCACATTCAGGAACTTCACCATTACCAGCCCTTGTGGGGACGAACCCGTTATTATCTGCGACGGCGTTAAGGGGGACCCTGGGATGGACTGTGTCAGCGCGAACTCCACCGTGGCCCAGGCTGCGCTGTCCAAGACCTGCACTATACCGCAGGCTACTATAGCGCCTCCTTTTTAAATGTATATAAGTAGTGTCGTGGATAATTAATGCAACTTTGGTATATGGTTTTAATAGACATGTTACTGTTGACTAAATTTGATTGATATACAACACGACATAATGTTTAGATTCTTCCGGATTCATTTAGGAGATCTAGTTCTAGTGTCTAGTGTCTATTTTTGCTTAATCGATGGCGTGAAATCCTTCAGAACGTCCATTTGCCCGTACGTATCTGCCGCCTGGTAGAAACAGCACAAGGTCAAGAAGATGGAGGGATCTATCAAAGGATGTAGCTCCGCCATGGAGGACTCTAAGCTTCGGCGCTCATATTCTGCAATGGCCATTATCTAGTCCTTCAATCCCGATCATTGATGACATTATTGAACTCGAGGAAGTTGGATGTGTTGAGGTTGTTCTCCGCATGATCGCGTGCAATAGACCCGAAATCGTTGTACAGCCGACATAGACATTAAACATACATACTGTCTCTTCCCAACGTTCCGACGATAGCACCATCTAGAGGCGCCACCAGGGCGATGCACCCGTCGGCCGCCGCGGGCTCAACGTCGCCAAGCTTAATCTCAACATCCTTTAACAACCTAGCTCTTTCCATGCTGTCTAACGTTGAACCGCCTGATGCCACATTATTGCACTTGTTGTCCATCGTCACGACGGAAATGGATCCCAGCACGTCTGGAATCGGAACGAGAATCTTCATAACGACACTCACCAAGCCCGCTGCAAGGGCCGCGACCAAAGCGAGTAGTAGGACGACCAGCCAAGCCGTTGAGTATTGAATAACTGATTGCTCATTTATTACTTCAGATGTAGTCGTGGAAATGTCTATACGAATATTCTGAGAGCTCGGGTTGTACATACCGGCATCTGCTCGAAGGTAGCCGGATACGGTATGTGGCGATATCCCCATAATATACATGGTGTTGAATAATTGACCCAGTCGAACCTCAAAATCGGTTACTGGAATATCTATTACGCTTTTTGAATAGTTGAAAACCGTTGTTGTGAGTGCTTGTTCTGGTGAGAATAGGTATCCTACGATCGGTGGGATAAATCGGCTTCCAGGCAGTTCGTAAAGGTCGGTCAAGTGCTTTAGAATTTCAAACGTGAAAGACTTTTGGTCATCTCCACGCATATCTAAAGCAGTTAAATTGGAACCACTTCGAGGATCCGGTGACAGACGAATACTGTTACTTTGGCAGCTTCCACCACTCGTACATGTATAATTAACATCGACATATCTTGTGCGGTGGTGACAATCAATATGTGCTACCCCGGCAAATGAGCAAGATTCCCAAATCAGCCTTCGGCCAACTCCTTCACTGCATCCATCATCACAGACGCAGTCACGAGTACAGCTGGACATCGCTAGTTGAAAGCCGTTGCTTGCAACAATATCGTGGTCAAACCCACCCATCACACCGGAATGATACCATGTATTGTTCGGATGGGTCAGTATTGGGCTCGTTTGCGGATCCGAGAAGTTAGTGTAAGGGCAGGGAGCATCGTCATACGGACTGAAGATTTGGGACTCTGGGCATTCTAATACTATGTAAGATGTATTAAACATGAAATTAGAACGCCCAAGTTGCAGCGAGGTGCTAAAAGGTACACCAACCATGGATGAGAATATATAGTTCATGTCTGGTGATAGTGAAATCCAATCATGATTTCCATAGCCATCGAAGGCTTCGATCATAGGAATTCGGAGGTTCCCCCAGGTGTCTTGAGTTTGTCGACTCTTTTCTGTGGGGGTTGAAAGGACGGTTCCAAAAAAAGATTTGACCATCGTCTAGTAGGTAGTGTCAGATCCAAAACCACCTAACCAATATGGGGATTGTGTGTCAACGAATGTTAACTGCCGTGTGGTCTCTAGTGGTATAGTAACTGGGTATACAACGCGCAAGGCAGCCTGACTATCAACGGGTGAAAGTGCCCAGATGCTAACAAGGCATATTGCCATCCAGTTGAAAGCTCGAAGTTGGATCTGAGTTAGGATGGTGCCGAAGATTGTGCTGCTCCCTAGTAGTTGTTCGACTACACCAAAAATTATGCCTTTCCCCAATCTCCACGTTGCGATCAATTTCATAGTCCGGCTAGTAATCGCAGCAAAAACGACTGGAAATATCGTTGGTCCCTGAGAAGATCTGTCAGCCACCTCGCGTTGCGTAAGAATCTAAGGGGGTTTGTTACATAGGTGGCTGCCAAGAGCAAAGAGCGAGCTAACGAGCTTGATTCAATGGGTTTTCCGTTATTTGCAAAGACTAGGAACGCGAATACAATAAACGCAGTTGCCAGAATGCCATGAAAGCCGTCAACAAGTGTCGTTAGGAGAGCAAACTTAACGCGCCGAGGTGAGTTTGGGTCAGATAACTGCAATGGTGTATGAGGCCGTTGCATTTCGTGATCTGATCCCTCATCAGAGTCTTCGTCATTAGTAGGTAGCTGCAAAGAATTGTTGTCCAGAAGTCTCGTTGTAGTCTGACTAGCTTGGTCATTTTGTTTACTAGGCTTAGGAGAATCTAAGCAGTCTCTTGGTCGATGCAGAGTGCCACAGGCTGGAGAAATCTCGAGATCAGGAGAAGACTGTGCATCATAGTCACTTGTCTCGATATGGTCCGAAATAGGACTCCCATCAGTAGGGGTGCATTGCATGGGCAGGCTCGATTCTTTCATGGTCGCAAATGGTCTATCTGATCAAATGATAAGAGGGGTTGTTGTGTATTCTACAAACATCTGATACAATGTATGTAGTCTTTGGCCATTTCCCCCGCAAGAACTATGCGAACTCTCTTGGAGACAAGGTTATTCTTGAGTCTTATATAGAATAAAGGTACCTTAACGAACATTTACTCGGCTAATGGTTATTTTTAGCTGCCTACTTACACTTATTCCTAGCCCAAAAGTCGGCTATGTTTTTGACGACGACCGATAGTCGTACAAACGCTTGAATATGTAAGTGGTCAACTATACATAAAGTGGGCGAGCTGCAAGCCATGGCTCAACTATACAACGGCGATGCTTCTTGCCGACTTGGGCGTCTGCCAGCTTATGCGGTATTTCATCATATTGCTATATTGAAGTTAAAGCGATTATATTATTGTGGTCATACGGACCCGGCATGCATCAGCTATCTACAACTAAAAGCAATTAATGACTTGCAATAGCGTGAGACCAACCGCAGATTTAACCTCTATACTACAACCTTGACACGATTGGATCCCAAGTCGATTAAATGGAATACAACACATACGTACACTTGTGTAAATAAACATGTACGCATTAAACATCGGTAAAAACAAGGGTGCGTAATGTAAGCCAAGTTTTAGTTATTCTTGGGTTCTTAGCGTGGCGATTTAATATATATTTGGGGTCCACGCAGCCTTTGCATCTTTAAGCTAATTCTTTTAAAGAGCTAATGATATGCCGAATAATGACTTCTACATGTACCCGACCCTGAGGTGGCCGGCCTTAAATATATAATGTCTACAAGGATGGCGGGTAGTTACCGCTGAGGATGCAGGAAATCGAGGGTGATCCCCCGGTGTACAACCATCCATGTTAAAAGAACTGAGAATGGTTCGATATAGAATTGAGATAGGCACAACTGTAGTGCTTAACCCCCTTTTAATTGCACGTGCATTCTAGTTATTCACATAGCTGTCAGAATGTAGTGGTATGTTAGGTATTACCAGGAAGCTTAGTTTTATATTAGTATATATATAAGGAGCCGGCTAGGTCTAGCCTGCTACACCTTGCTGCTGCTTTGCAATTGATACTTTAAGTCCTTCGAGTTCCTTTAACCCCTCTAATGTCTTCTAAAAAACAATGCATCTATTTTGACGATACATCCTAAAGTCCTAGCTGCTGACACACCCTTATAGCAAAGTGGTTGTTGCTTTGAAGTTATCACCACCTTCGCCGGCGCTCCCTAGCCATTAAACTCCTTCCGTTTACATCACTTCATTTCGTCGATTGAATCCACCAAAAGTTGTTCGCACCACCTGCTTGCTCGTACGCCTGCACCACTGCATCTGGAGCACGACCTCGGTACAGCAACGCCAAGCAACCCCGTTATATACCTCAAAGGAATACAAAACAGCCGGCAGTTGGTCCATCACCTCAGGGTCTTGTAATTTTCTTCTCATCGTGTGCGGACAAGGGTGTTTCGACATACGAGGACTAATAACTAGGACAGTAAGGTTAAGCGCTACACAAGACTACAACGTTATTAGATACGTTGTAGTATGCGGGTAGCGCCATAAAAGCCGAACGAGATAATAACTAGTCGAGATATGATGGAAGCGGACAGCTTATTAACAGTTGAGAAAAGGTATGGTAGCTTCGAACTAACCAAAGCGCTTACACCATTCTTGTAGGTGTCACGCAGGTGAGTAGGTCAGTTACTATCGTAACTCTTTACCCAAGAAAGATTTACCTAAACCTATGACCGTCTCCTTCTAGTTTCCATCCTTCGGCAGATATTATCCATATGTATCCTTGAATTTTGATCGTAGATCCTACCATAGTTTCACAATCCTCCTACTTTATACCGAAGGCCTTAAGAACTATCGTGGCTGGGGTCCCGCTCTACGATCGCTAATTTCTCGTAGTCTCGTCCGGCAGCCCAACCTAACTCGACAAGCTGATTCAAGCTCTCAGCCGCGTATCGTTTTGGCCGTTGCTCAGGCCTGCCTTGGAACCCCGACCCACCCGGCGCGTAACCATGCAGGACGCTCAGAACCGAGTAGTAAGACAGAACCAGCAAGCTGACGACAGGCGGTACGAGCAACCAAAGCGTCCAGCCGCTGTCCGCGCCGAGCCTGGTAAATTCGACGACTGCGCTAGACTTGCCCGGCTGCCCGTCCTGCGCTGTCGCTAACGTCCCGTTGCCTAACTCCATCCTGGATACCGCGAGCGCGGAGACGACGCCCAGGACGTCTTCAAGGTAATTCCTGCTGTCCGGGAGCGCGAAGCTCGTGTTTCGACCGTACCCGGCAAGTCTTGCGATGGTGTTAAAGTAACCGTCCACCCCCTCGTTTTCTTTGATGAGGAAATGGCTCGCGATCGCCGCCGTAGCGAACATCTTATCGCTAATTGTGGGAGTTACGGGCGTGCACGGTTCGGAACCTGATAGATACTGAGCCATATTCGACCCCTTGTTCTCTCCTAGGGCTCGTTGGTTCAAGGTAACTGACCGGTATTCAAACGCGTTTCGAGGATTTACTATGCACGTAACCGTATATGAGGAATTTGCCGCAAAGCTGGCTTCCTCATCCGGATCGCCCACGATACCGGCTAAGTAGGCAGCAAATGGGGTTTCGGCAGCTGGGTCAGTCACGGCGCCGATCACAATTACGGTTGTGAAGATATTTGATAGCTTCGGCGTGCTGACGGTGGTCATCCATTTCCCCATAGCGCTATCTCGTGATAGATACCTATTCGAAAAGTACCGATATATTTGATCATCGGGCTGGAAGGTGACCGAGGAATTTAGTGCTGACATGTTAGTGGCAAGGATGCTTAGAGTAGTCGGATTTACTTACTATTCGTGTCTCGCCCCCCGTCTGACAGCGGACGGGATTTGAGGTCATGACAGGAACGCATTGGGTCGTGCGGACTAGAGCGTGGCCATAATGTTCAGACGAGTCCTGTAGAGCTGCTCCCTCGTATAAGGTTACCGGAGCCCCCATCGCAGTTCGCTCTACTGCGACTCCCGAATCGACATATACATGGTCGTCCGAATTGATGACATTTATGCTAGCAGCGAGCGCCATCATCATGGTAGCGGGACATTTGCCGTCGTAAGCGGAGTAAAGAAGATTCTGGTTATTTATATCGGTAGTAGCGTTGCCGTAGAACCAGGAAAAGGCTGAATGTACTCCTACAGTCGCGTTTCAATTCTCGCATATCCCTACGCAAGATCGGTTCTTGTTATTGGGATATCTGCCGAGGGTTGTGTCGGGGATGACAGGATCATAGGGTACAGTTCTAGTGGTTAGGGTAGGAGTCAGCAACACGACAATTGATGTTGTGATCAAGGCACACATCAGGAACATCAGAGAGATTAGGTAACTGATGTTTCTCTGAAAAGGTGTCAATTCGTAGCGTTGCTCGCCATTCCCGGTTAAGGCGTTCTAACGTGTCTCTTTCTCGGCAGTCCACTTGCTCATTTGAAGTGAAGTTACCCCCTGAGCCAGAACTAAGTTTCTGGAGTCGGTCTTCTAAAGTGCGTAATAATGAGTGCTGTAACCTCTTACTGACAACTATCATGAAGATAGTGGCAGCGACGGTAACACCTACTCGAAGGAGCGTAGATGTTTGAGAAGACAAAGGCCCTATGGCAAGGGTAGGGGATGTAAAGTGAATCGTGATGAGGATAATGTTTATAAGAAGAAGACCCAATATCACAAGTGCATCCACCACTGATTGCTTCCGTGCTGAATACATCGATGGTAGCAAGGTTTTCATGATTGTAATGGGTGAAGGTGCCATTTTTGATGGGGTTACGATTCAAAGTATTAGCTAGAAGCAAGCCGACTGATGACCAGTACTTATAATCTTCAATATACTTGGAGAACTTCATGTCTGCCTTGCGGTTTGCCCCGACCTTGGACTCGAATTTAAAATGTAGGACAGCTGAAATGGCGATTCTCCGTCAGGTGGGTTGAGTAACCGGTAAACATCGGCAGCTACTGTATGGGAGTCCGATAAGTATCAACAGGATACAGAGGGGCACTCAACGAAAGGATTTGTTAGTCTATCCTACAAAGCGGTGAGGCTATCGGTGCTTGCAAAACTGAGATGTTGTACACCCATCCCACTTAAGGGGCTATGGAAATGATAACAATTACTATCGTAGTATAAGAGGAATAACGGTTGTGTTTTGGGGGTGTAATAATTATGAATAAAGACCAATGGGTGCTCACGTAGCCTTGGGGACCCTGACGCGGCGTAACTCTTCCAATAGTATCTTAGTGGCTTGTGGACGGAATTTATCGCTCAGCCCACGAGGCTCCAACAATGGCGGTTACATGGGCGCAAAATACTGGCCGCTTCGGTGCTACGAGAACGGTTGTACCGCCACATAAGACAATATGCTAGGGTCTAGATAATGATGACTTGAACCCAAATGGTTACTTCCGTAGGTGTTCAAGGCACCAGGTGACACGATCGAAGAAATGGAATTAAGTACGATTTATATCTGCAGGATAGTGTCCCTTCGAGGCGTGGTTGTAATATAATCCAACACAGCCCCATACGGTAACTCAAGTTAATATAGACTGGATGTAACCCACGATGAAGAATGAACGAATGAAAGTGGGTTGACCTCAGGCGATGAGGGGCTGGGGAGGACAGATAAACCCAACGAATTGCTCCAGCCCCTGTGTATCTTGCTACTGATGCAGGTGGCTTGAGGTGCAACACCTTTCGTGAGATTTTCAAGTTGACCTATCTGAGGGTGTGGTACCACATTTTCTCAGGTTTTCAACCTTTACTACCCCAAATCTACGTTTATTGACCTCTTATCCATCGTGATACCAGGTAATACACATGTACCACTGTATACCTAGTCGCCAAGCTGTCTGACAACATCGGTCCTGGCTGTCGTGTTCAATGTAAGAGCACCTTCCTTGGTTAGAGATACCCGCAGCCTGCTTCGAGGCTGCTTCCGTCAGAGTCAGAGTCAACAACTTCATGAGTTGAGCTGATCGACTTGGGGTTTAACGTTGGTCAATCGTGCTAGGACTGCTGAATTCAGGGTATCCTCGGTGTAGTACACCGTGTTCATGTACACACGGTTCGGCCGAACTAGGTAGTATACCCGATGTTGATCATCAAGTGAATGTTAGTTAGGGTCAACATCGTGCTTTTTCGCCTCTGCAACTAGCACCTTGATGTCACACGGGGAATGGAGATAAGTGTTGTTGGCTCCAGAATATCTGCAGAACACAGCTAACACGTTAATATTTGGAGGTCATGCGACGATCTCAGAAATGCATATATGCATAATAAAAGCCAATAGCTGTTATCAACGGTTATGACGGCAAAGGGTTGATACAGATAAGTACCTTTATTTTTTATATAAATAATGGAAGACCTTATAGGTCGTATAAAGTAGATGAAAGGTCCTTATCAACCTCAAGATCAAGAAGATTATCAATTTAATAAAATCTTACTTTCAAGACTTCACCTCCTTATTGCACTTGATCTGCCTGGGCTAGCTTAGAGCGAAGTAGTACTTACACACTGACGCCCCAGAGCCGCCCTTGCTCGAGCGTAGAGAGATCGAAGCGAGTGTTAACACCGAAATTATTTAAACCCCCTCTAGGACGACCTGTAGGTCAAGGTTCTCCGTGACATTCGCATTCACAATTTCACCTGAGGTCAAAACAACCTAGAAATCCAAGAGGTTGCCGCAAATGAAGCCATCACACGATGAGAAGAATGAAAGCCCGCCTAATTAGATATGTTAGTCACAAATCGCGCTCGATATCACGTTTCTAGACCCAGCACATAACTTAGACTTGCCTTTAATTTTAGGTGCATGTAGCATAACTCTTTAGAAATGGGGTGGAAATGGGCAAAATGTGAAGACAACAAAATCCGGTTCCCAAATGGACTAGAAAGTTATACTACATGGGGCACAATCCTGCTGGCAACGACCCCACGTCTCGTCCTATTCCGCAATTGAACGTTAGCACTAGGCTTATATGGATCCTGCGGTTGTCCCCCCTTACACTCAATCCTTGACCTATATTTATAAACACAGGCCTATATTTGCACCCCACTAGGTACCTGTGGAAGAACCCCTTACTTTCCAACCATCTGTTCATTTTACCCTTCTTCTTTGTCTTCTTCACCCACATACAAGTACTTTGTTGGCAACATCGTGATTTCTTCAGGATTGAACTCAATTTTTAATTCACCATTGCGCCTCGCGTTTATTTTCTACCATCCAGTATGCTTGAGAAACAGCCCGGTTTGTTTCTCCTGGCTTCTATAGCCTTAGTATGGGTAATACTATCAACGCTATTCAAATTTTCAAAACATACACTCGTTCCGCGTGCGCCCGTCGTCGGACGAAAATGGTGGTTCGAGCCACTCTTCGTCACAAGATATCGATTTGTTCTGAATGGCTGGTCGATTACTAAAGAGGGTTGGCAAGCAGTAAGTAGTAAAAGTTTTGATGCTGCTCTTCGTAATCTCCTAAATTCCGATTCCCCCCCCCCCTCTAAAATAGCATAACAGTATCAAAATTCAGCGTTCACGATTGTGAGACCCGACTCCAACTTGACAGTACTGCCAAATAGATACGTAGATGAACTGCAGAATATGCATGATCATAAGCTCAATGCGATTGAAGCGCTCTCGGAGGTGCGTATACTCCAACGCTGAGATTAGCCATGGCGACCCCTGATGATGGTGACGATCACAGGACATGCATGGGAGTTATACAGGTATGACTATACTTGTAGGCTCCCATCTTAGTTTCAACGCAGTCCGAAATAAACTCACGCCAAGACTGGGACGAATGTTACCTGCGTTGGTCGATGAGATTGATTACGGGTTGGGAATAGAGATACCCTCTTGCAAGGGTATGTTCAGAAAGCTACGATGGGCTCCAACTGGCGCTAACCCAAAGACTGTCAGACACTTGGGTGGCAGTGAACCTTACCAAGATTATGACATGCATCATCTCTCGCTTGACTTCACGATCGTGGGTCGGCTTGTCCCTTTGTCGAAATGAGGAATGGCATGCTGCAAACATCTTCACAACGGAACAGATCTTCTTTACGGCACTGATCCTTAAATGTTTACCAGCTGCAATCCAGCCCTTGATTGCACCGATGTTACCGATGAGACGGAAGATTCAGCAAGGACTTAATCGAATACGCTCGTTTTTGGTACCGTTGATCGAAGAACGTCGTCAGCGCGAGATAGAAGGGGAGGGATATGAAAAAGTGGAGGATGTTCTACAGTGGATGATGGATGGAGCCGAAGGGGAAGAATGGGAAGCTGAAAATTTAGCAACCCGTTACGCCTTTGCAGTCATCGGATCACTCTTTACTGTTTCGGCTGGGTTGGTTGATTGTATCTACGACTTGACTGCTCGACCCGAGTACTTGGAGCCTCTGCGGCAAGAAGTACGCCAGACACTTGAAGAGGATGGTGGCTGGTCTAAGAACACACCTAGTAAGCTGGTCAAATTAGACAGCTTCATGAAAGAATCTCAGCGGATTAACGCGCCAAGCCCGAGTGAGTTTGTCTCTCCTCGGTATCCGGTCATTAAAACTGATGAGTGAAATTTATAGTTAGCTTCAAGCGAATCGTTAAAGAACAACTAACCTTATCAGATGGGTCGGTATTGCCCAAGGGAGCATACATCTGTGTAGTCAATACGTCGAGCATTGGTAGAGAAGCAGACAGATTCGATGGATTCCGATACAGCAAGATGCGCGAAGACTCAGCATCCATGACGCGACATCAATATTCCTCCACTGATCGAGATCATATCACCTTCGGCCACGGTAGATTCGCATGCCCGGGTCGCTTCGCAGCCGCGTTGGAGATCAAGTTGGTGCTCGCTACCATGCTCGCGCGGTACTACTTCAAGTTCGAAGACGGGCGCGGCCGGCCCCCAAACCTCCAATTCCTTGAACTCGGCTTCCAAAACCCGGCAGAGAAAATATATATTCGGGAAGCGTTATAAGCATTCTGGTTCGTACCCACACCCTGTAGGTGTAGGTACTAGTAAAAGGGATGTAAGGGGGGGTGAGAGACCTCCGCGGAATATGTAACTGGTTTGTTGGGGTAAGGTTACTTTCCTGTATTTGTACTTGTCGCACGAATTTACTTAGCAAACTGTGCCGTTAATGGACATAATATGCACCGCTTGTATCTGCCTCCCTGTGGGATAATTAGAAAGAGTTCCAATGCCGACAGTCTTGTGCAATCACTTAGCATTAGCTCTAATAGGAGTATCGTTTGAGCGGGATCTTGGCACGCAAAGAATCAGGGCATGGCCTGTGCATATGCACGCAAGAAATTTTATCATGTGTAAGTGTTTACATCTTAGATGACGGTTGCAACGATAGTGTCTTACCCCTCTCGTACAAGACAATTTTCGAGGGGTTAGGCTTCCAGTAGAAAGTTTCATTTCCTCTAAGGTTTTCTGAAGAACGGAAAGGAGAAAATAGTCCTCCCAGGCCTAAGAGGCTCCCCATTACTTTGGTTTCTAACCCCACACCACGACAATAAGATAGCTTCCACCCTGTTCTGAAAGTTCTCGGGTCAAACGTGATGGCAATGTGGCTAATTCATCGTTGGTCATGCACTTCAGCCTAGTGGGCCCCTGTAGAAAAGAAACATTAGGTGACGGTTATGACTGCGTTCATGGAACTGAAGCTCTGAGCACGTAATGTCTCATCTGCATTTTTGGTCCTACTATCGTATGGGAATGCCTTGGACTCCATGTTTACAAAGCCTGCGTCCCATTGCGACATGTCTGTTCAAAGCGTGGTTCTAGTGCCCATAAACGTAAACATCTCCTGCAACAGTGCGAGGAATTGGTGCATGGCCGACCTGTCATCGGCATCCACGTTTGGAGCTGACTCGATTAGTTGCACCCATCCTCGGGGCGTGACGTTTTCCAGCAGCCCTTTCACGGCATCAGAGGCCTTTGAGCCGCCACCTGCGAGCATCAAACGTTGCTGCACAAAGTCGGAGCTGTTGCGCCATGCTTCGGGCCAAGGATTAAGTATGTCCTGAATAGGGAACGTGACACCCGCGGGGGGGTTGCTAGGGAAGCGCGGGGCACTGATATCTGTGCCGACCAACGTGGCGCTCTCAGTAGAACGCAGGGAACTACAGAGGTCAAACAGCCAAGTTCGTGTATAGGTGGTTAGATTTTAATGAGTGTATGAATAGAATGCAAGCCATGATAAGCATCTAAAGTAATGACGTTTAGACGCCGTACTTTTACCGAATCTAAGAATGAGCAACTAAAGACACCACTACGTATATTCACTACATTTCGGTGGCTAGTGTAGTCGATGCAGTTGGTTTAACCCCACTGAGAACAATTCTCATATCAACGTAAGGCCAGGTTAGGTCCTTTACTTCGCCTGCCGCTTATAAATTGCTTTATTTTTAGATACACGATTATTCATACCGTGACTGAAATAAACGCTTATTCCCGCTCGCGTCCGATCTGCAATATTCCCGAGTGTGGAGTTCAAGAAGTGCATATTTTCCTAAAGCGGTTCTATTGTCCGTGGGCTGTTCAGCCACCCGCTCCCTGTTCATGGTGTGACGGGCGTTTGTGGCGGCCAATAGCTCCTATATACTCAGGAGGGATGTAGATGCGTCAGGCTAACAATCACACACAAGGGCAAAAACGCATATGTAGGGCATATGGAATACATATGTAGTCAGAACAGAGTGAGGTAAAATACGGGAACTGAACTACTCTTCTGCGGAAACATTCCACCCCTGGTCCTGCTTATGGTAAACCCCCATGGACCTTAATTTGTTCGATTGATTGTGACCTTAGAATATAAGGTAGAATACAAAGCACCTCATTTTCACATATAGATAAAGCACATGATGAATCCTTCTGAGAATTGCCGCTTCTCTTTTTCTCAAGATTTCTAGATCCCTATATAATATAGGGAGACGGTACGTATAATCAGACACGATGACTGAGCATACGCAGCCTGGTCTTGAACACGTACAGGGCGGCCTTGAGCTCGTACAGCCTGGTCTTGAGCTTAGTTCGACAATGCCTGAAGCACCGCAACTAGCAGAACTGAAAACACAGCCGTATTCACCATACACACAATACTATGCCAATGACGGACATAGTCAACATCTTTCACCCACAAATCCTCCATATAGCCACCCCGGGCAGTCGTATTGGACTCACTCACCCAATGGCACAACACCAACTGCAGACCAACTTCCTACTGCAAGTCATCAGGAACCAAAGCCAGGCCGCAGAAAGCGAAAACCTTGGATAATCGTGGGAGTCCTCATCGGAGTGTCAGTGATTGCTCTTGCCGTTGGTCTTGGAGTTGGGTTAGGGACAAGGAACACTGAGTAAGTCTTCACGTAACGATCGACATCCCGCTGACTCGTAGCGCTAATGTTGAGTTCAGAAGTTCTTCACCAGCCCTGACATGCCCGACAGATAACGGGACGACATACTGGGCAGACTACCACAAGGAATTCAAGGTGGCCTGCAATGTCGACTACAGCAGCAACAACAACAAGTCCAGCACAACTGATTACCGGAACTTCCAGACCGATACTATTGAAGACTGTATCAATACTTGTTCCTCGGATGACAAATGTGTAGGCGCTGGCTGG
Organism: Eutypa lata; assembly: GCA_022661535.1. Taxonomy (NCBI): domain Eukaryota; kingdom Fungi; phylum Ascomycota; class Sordariomycetes; order Xylariales; family Diatrypaceae; genus Eutypa; species Eutypa lata. The sequence continues at coordinate 718,059 of JAKULF010000009.1, read as the reverse complement.
GGACCGAATGAAAAAACGTGCTGGATGAAGTCCCATCTCGGGGCTCCATGGCCTGCAGAGAATTGGTACTTCGCAAGTAGATTCTAAAGATACCATGAAAGGGGAGGGAGCCATGGAGCATTAAGAGAAAGGACTATTACCGTAATACTACCTGGTATTTCTTTTTACCTAGAACTAAATAACAATCGCAATAATTAATATCAGTAGACGGTATTAGACTAGGAGCTGCTTTGCGGAGGTCGTCGGATGATCATAGACTAGGATTATCAGCGCATTGTAAATCTTATACAACTACGATATACACCCTAGTAAGCTGAAGTTAGCCGCACCAGTTAAGTTTAAGCGCTAGGTTCAACTACAACATTCCGCTGCTGCAATGTACATAATTTAAGCTTGCTAAAGACTGCTAACGCTGCATTGTACTCACTAAAATACAAAGCCACTTTGCACACATTCACGCTTGTGCAATTTGCCCATCCAATCAGCGTTTGAGGTCCGACAATAACAGCTAATGTAATGGGCCGTAAAAGGGTTGGTTGTATACGCCCGGACGTGCCGAGCTCGCAGCTGCTAGGGGGTTAAAAAAGTTGACAGGGGGTCAGAAACAATGGGGCCCCCACTTAATGCCAAGGGGTCAGAATTTCTAACCCCCGGCTAGTTAAGCTAATGTAATAACGACATTTAACGTTACCTTAGATCTTAGGCCGCCGTATGTATATTTTGTATTACGTTAATAAATTAAATTTTAATTAATTAAATCTTTAAGATTTTTCGTAAATTATAACGACTTAAACTTATTTAATAATTTTTACTTTTTAAAATATTATAAAATAATATATTATAATATAAAATAATTTATAATAAATTTAAAATATATTTAATAAATTTAAAATTTTATTTATATTAAATTTATAAGTTAATATATAATTAAAAATTTTTATTATTTTTTTAAATTTAAAATAAAATTATTATTAAAATACGAAAATAAATATTAATTTTAAATAACTTTCGAAAAGTAAAATATATATTATTATTTAAAAAAGTTTATATTAACTTAATTATAAGTTCGAATTATATATTAATTTTTATACTTTAAATATTACACGTAATATTTTAAAACACTTTTAATATTTAATCTTTTATTATTATTATAAATCGTTATTAAAGCACTTTATTTATTAACACGTCTTTTTATATTAATAAGCGATTAATTTCTTTAAAACTTTAAAAAACTTAAAAAATTAAATTATAAATTTATTAAAATCGAATTTTTAACTTTTATATTTACTTTTATAATTTAATCATTTAATTATTAATTTTATTTATATCGTAATGCCGGTAATTTCGTTTATATATATACGTTTAAAGTTTAATTAAATTATTATTTATTAATAAATTTTTTAATTTTATATATAAAACTTACGATATTATTAATTAATACGTTATTAATTATATAAAATTAAATAAAGTTCGAAATTTTTAACTTTAAAAATAACGAAAAACTTTAATTAAAAGTTATTAATTATTAATTTTTTCTTTTATATTATACATTATAAATATTAAAAAAGATAATCGATAAAAACGAATTTATTTAATAAAAGCCGAATTAATTTAAAAGTTATTTTAAATTCTTTAAGTTAAATGTTAAAAAAAAAAGCCTTTAAGTTAAATAAATATAATAATCGTAAGAAAAATGCCGTAATAATATAAAGTTTTAAAAAATAACGATTTTCTTTTTTTATAATAAAAGTTTAATAAATATTATTCTTTTATTATTTTAATTAATTTAATTTATTTATCGATTAATATATTTTTTAATTTTTTAAACGATTTTTAAATTAATTTTAAGCTTAATTTTATTATAAATTCGTCGAAAACTTTTCGATTAAAAGGTTTAATAAAGTTATTTGTTAAATTTTCATTCGTTTTAATATATTAAACTTTAATATAATTATTATTAACCTTTTAATATATATAATAATAATCGATTTAAATATAACGCTTTTTTTTAAATATTATAATTTTTTTTGTTTATTTTAATATATTTATATTATCTTTTAATAAAGTAATAAGTTTTTTAAGTATTAAATTAAGTTTTTATAAAAAGTTTTTAATATTAATTATTTTTATTATTATTATATTTAAAGCTACGTATTTAACTTTCGTTATATAACGAGTAATAATCGTTTAAAGCTTTAAGATTTATATAATAAAAGCTTTTATTATATAAAATATATAACTTATAATCGATTTACTTAAATTAAAGTTATTATCGTAATTAAAATTTATTATTTCGAATAATTTAAAGTTATTATATTTATAATGTAAATGTTTTTTATTTAAAGCTTAATATTAAATCGATAAGTTTATAATGTTATTTATATATTTCGATAAACGCTTAATATAATTTATATATTTCGATAATAAGTTATTTATAAATTAAGCTTAAATAAACGTTATATAAGTTATATTAAATTTAATTATATAACTTAAAAAATTAAATCTTTTAATTAAGTTTATATATTTAAATATTTCGTTTTTAATAATAATTCTTTAATTTTAAATTATATATTACTTATAATTTAAAACGAATAAAATAAATAACGGCTTTATATTATTTATATTTATTATTTAAAACGACTTTTTAATATATTATTATTAATTTAAACGAACATTATTAATAAAATTTAATTTAATAATATAAATACTTAAAAATTAATTAACTTTATTTAAATCTTTAATAATAACTATTTTAATAATAACTTTCGTAAGCTTTATAAAACGTTTTTTATTTACGTTAAATAATAAGAAATTATTAACGTATAAAATTATAATATTATTTATTTTAAAATTTAAATAAATAACGTCGTTTAATATTAAAGTTATAAAGTTTAACTGCTTTAAAATAACTTTAATTCTTACTTATTAAGTTATATTAATTTATTTAAATTTATATAAAGAATTTATTAATTAAATAATATAACTTAAATTATATTTATATTTTTTTTTTTTTTAAAATATATATCGAAATACTTTTTTAATAACGAAAACATTTTTATAAATAATTTCTTTTTTAACTTGTTATTAAAATACGTTATAATAAAATCTATTTATATAATATATTAACCGTATAAAGTTACGAAAGTTATAAAAATTCGTTAATATATAACTCGAATTATAATTATAATAATTTCGTTATAATTAATACTTTTTCGTTATATAAATTCTTTTGTATATATATAAGCTTTTAACTTTTTAAAGTTATTTATTAATGTAAATTTCTTTTGTAATACTTATATAACGTTTATTAAATACTCGTATATTACTTCGATTAATAAAGTAAATTTAAATAATTCTTGATCGATGTTTTTTTATATTTTTATAAATATTATCTTTATTTATAAATCTTTTTTAAGGCTTATTAAAGCTTTTTTTAATAACGAATTATTTTTAAATATTATCGTTATTAATTTATATATTTTTAAATATTTAAAGAAATTTAATATTTTATAAAAGTTTTTAAAAATACCGTGTTATTTTTTTTTAAATAAAAACATTATTTATATATAAAAATAAACTTATATTATTATTTTAAAAGCGTTATTAAAGCTTATAAATTCGCGTTTTTAATCGTTTACGATATTATCGTTAATAAAATTAAATTTAAAATTATATTTATTAATATTTTCGCTTTTTTAAATAAATCGTATTTAATATAATTTAATTATAATTTTAAAATATTCTTTAAAAGCGTTATATATATAAAGTTTAAAAATTATCTTTTTTAAATAATTGCGTTTACGTTTAATAAATTATTTTTTATTTTTTTATTTATTTTATTATTAAATATAACGTTATTATTATCGTTTTAAATATCGACTTTTTATTTATTTTTTTTATCGATTCGATAACGAAATCGCTTTTAAACTTATTTTAAAAATAACCGAATAATATCTTTTAAGTTAAAAAAAACATTTAATTTCGTAAAGTCTTTATATATTATAATATAAGAAATTATAAAAAAACGTTTTTTTTTTATTAATTATATAATATAATTACTTTTCTTTTTATATTTTAAAAAAATGCTTTTTATGCTTCGGCCGGTTAATTTTTTAAATTAAACTTTTTTCTTTTAATCGATAAGTATAACGTAACGTGATTTTAAAATATATAAATACTCGTAACGAAATAAATAATTATTATTAAAATTTAAACTTTTTTAATAAATCTTTATAAAGGTTATACTTTTAATTAATAATTAATTTGTTTTATTAATTATTTTAATAATTACTTTTATAACGTAATTTTAAAAGTATATAAAGATTTTTATTTAAATTACGTAAGCTTTAACTTCGTTTTATATAAATTTAATAATATATTTTATAATTTTATTTTAATATTAATTATAAAGTAACGATAATCGAAGTTTAATATCGCGTTTTTTATAAAATTCGTTTATTTTAAATATATCGAATTCTCGTTTATTATTTAATTTTAAAACTTAAATTATCTTCTTTTTATTATTTTTATCGAAAAGTTAATTAATAAAATATTAAATTATTTTTTTAATATAACTTCGTAAATATTATTAAGTATTGCTTTTAGTTTTCATTAACTTTATATTACGATATTAATTATAATCCTTAATTATTAAATTATAATATAAGTTATTACGTAATAATACAAGTTATATTATACTTATATCGTATTATATAATTTCGTTTATATAAGTTAATTTTTTTTAAGCGTTTTTTAACGAAAACTTTTTTATTTTTATTATATTATAAGTTATATAAAACAAAGCTTTAATATTTTTAAGCTTAAAGTTTATATTATAAAATCGTTTAATAATTTAAATTAAACGTTCGATATTAAAGTAATAAAGTTAACGATGTTATAAAATAATTTTTTTTATAATGTTTTTGTTTATTATAACTTTTTCGTTATTATTAAGCTTAAATATTATATATTAAAAAACAATTAATTTATTGTTATTATTTTTTAATACGTATTTTTATTTATTATTATTAATTTTAAGTTTAAATATATTAAAAGTTTATAATAAAAACTTTTGTTTTTTTATATTAATTATTATAAAAACCTTTTTATTTAATAACTTTAAAATATTATAATTTAAATAATCGCTTTTTTTATATTATATTTTATTAAAAAGTATTTTAAGTAAAAATTTCTTAATAATTAAAGTATATAATATTATTAAATTTAAATGAAATTTATTAAATTTAATTAATTATTATACGACGATATTAATAATTAAAGCGTAAATAAAACTTATTTTAATATTAATAATAAAGCGGCTTTATTCGATATTTTTAATTGTTTTTTTAATTAAATCGTTAAAGTTATTAATAATGTTAATATTTAAGCCGTTATTTTATAATAATTAATTTTTCGTATTATTTATAAAGTATATTTAAAGGATTATTATTTAATAAGCGATAATTATAACGTTTAAAACGCTTTTTTATATAACTTTTTCGATATTTTTTTCGTTTTCGACGCTTTTTTATTTAATAAAAGTTAAGGTTATAACGTCTTTTAACTTAACTTATTAATATATAACATTAAAAATAAATTTATTATATTATTTAAATAACTTTTTTAATGCGTTTTACTTTATAAAAGCGATAATTAAAAAAATAAAACCTTTATATATATCTTTAAGTTTAATGAAAATTATTAAATCGTTAAATTTAATTAAATAATCGTAATTATTATAATCGTTATTATTATTAATAATTTTACTTTTACTTTTATTTTTACTTTTATTATTATCGTTTTTTTATTTTTCGTTTTCGTAATATCGAAATATATATTCGTATTTATTATAATTAAAGCAAAAAAGCTTTTTTTTATTATTTATAAAAAGCTTATTAAATCGGTTTTTTTTTTATAAATTCGATTTCTTTATTTCTTTATTATTATTGTTTTTTTAAACATATAACTTTACATTTTTATATAATTTATTAATGCTTTTTATTTAATTTTAAAATTTAATATTAAAGTTTTTAATAAGTTTATAAATAAAATAATCGGTTATTTGTAATATAAAGCTTATAATTTTATATTAATAAATAACTTTATCTTTTACGGCGTTTATAAATATCGTAATATAAGCGGCTTTATTTAATTTTATATTAATTAATTTTATTTTTTTTATATATTTTTAAAATTATATAATAAAAGTAAAAGGATTTTCTTTATTATATTTAAAGTTATAAAAATTATTTTAAATGCTTCGTTAACGTATTATATTAATTATTAAAAAAGTAAATTATAAAGTTTTTAATATTTTAATTTTCGAAGTTATACTTGTAATTAATTATTAAAGGTATTATTTATAAGTTTTTATAATAACTTTTATAAATTTAACTTCGACGAATTTAAATAACTTTATATTCTTTTTATAATTAACTTTTTTTAAAGCAAAACTTAAAGCATTACGTTAAAGTTTTTAATTATTAAAACCTTTAAAGTAATTTTTCTTTTTAACTTTAAAAAAAAACTTCTTTTATTTCTTTTTAAAATCTTTTTTGGCGAATTTACGTAAACTTTTATTCGTTTTTAAAGATTTAAAAAAATAAACTTTTTAAATATCGTAATCGAAATTATTTAAATTTAAATCACTTAAATTCGAATTATTAAAACTTATACTTTATATATTTTTATATTATTTATTAAGTTTATTTATTTATTAACTTTTTTTATAATAATATAAAGAAAAAAAAGTACGATTTTTTTATTTATTTAATCTCGTCATTTTAATATTAATTAAACTACGATAACTTTTTAATAAAATAATTATTAATAAAGTTTTAACTTATTATTTATAAATATTATAATAAAGGTTTATAAAATGTAATTATTTAAGTTATAAAAAATACGAAAATTTAAGGAAAACTTAATATATAACTTAATTTATTATAAAACTAATATTATAAAAGAAAAAAAAGTAAATATTTATATATTTAAACGAAAAAAAAAATAAATAACTTATTTATTTATTTTATATTAAATGTTTAAATAAACCTTATAATTAAAGCTTTAATAAAATAAACATTAAACTTAATTTTATTTTAAATAATACGTTTTTTGCATTTAATATTACGGCGTTAAAATATTATAAAACAAATAAATTTATATTTATTAATAATTACGCATTTATTAATATTTACGCTTATTTTATATAAGTTTTATTAAATGTTAATTATACATTTATTTATTATTAAAGTATAACGTTTATACGTTTATTTTACATTAACTTATTAATTACGTAATTAAAATTAATTTTAACGTTATGGTTATTTATACGTAAGCTTGAATTTTATACTTATATACTTTTAAGTTATTTTACGATAACGTTTATATCGTTTCGATATTAATTTATTATCTTTTATTATTAAACTTTTATTATTAATACGGTTCGTTTTTCAGCTTAAGCTTTTTTTACGAAGTTATATATAATACTTTTAATATCGTTTATTATTATAAAAGATTTATTAAACTTATAATAATTTATAAGTATCGATAAAAAAAAAAAAAAAATTATATATTTAATTTCGATAAAGGAAAAAAATCCAATATAATAACGCTAAAAAACTAACCCAAGTAATCGATTTATTTATAAAGTTTTACAACTTTTTTATTATTAAAATAAAATTATTTAAATAAATAAAAAAGTCGTTTAATTATCAAAGTTTCGATTAAATTAAAAAAATAAAATATTAAGTTATAACTTAACTTAATAAGGAAAAAAAAATAAATATTACCGATAATATAATCGCCATAATCTTCGGTAATATTAAAGGTTCGTTTACTTTTCGTTATTATTAATGTTAATTCTTTTCGCGAATCTTTTAAGTTAAAGTTAATAAAACGTTATTATAAATAATGTATTTATCTTTATATAAATCTTTTAATTATTAATTTATAAAACCGAAATTATTATTATATTAAAATACGAAGATAAATATTAATCTCGAATAATTTTCGAAAAGTAAAGTATATATTATTATTTAAAAAAATTTATATTAACTTAATTATAAGCTTAAATTATATATTAATTTTTATGCCTTAAGTATTACACGTAATACTTTAAAACACTTTTAATATTTAATTTTTTATTATTATTATAAATTATTATTAAAGCATTTTATCTGTTAATAATTATATAAATTAAAATTAATAAATTATTTTATAAAAATTATTTTATAAAAATTATTTTATAAATATATTTAAATGCATTTTTTATATATATATTATTATTATTATTTTAATTAAAAAAATTATAATATATAAAGCTTTTATTATATTAAATTATATTTATATAACTTTTTTATAAATAATTAAAATTATAATAATAATAATAATAAAATATAATTAAAAAAAATTTTAAAATTTATAAATTTATAAATTTTTAAATTTTTAAATTTTTAAATTTTTAAATTTTTAAATTTATAAAATAATTTATAATTTTATAATTTTATAAAATAATTTATAATTTATAAATTTATAAATTTAAATTAAATTATATAAATTATTTATTTAAACGATTATTTAATTTATATATTATTATTATTATTTTAATTAAAAAAATTATAATATTTTAAGCTTTTTTTATATAATATTATTTTTAAATAATTTTTTTTAAAATAATTAAAATAATAATAATAATATATAAATTAAATAACTTTTTAAATAAATAACTTATATAAATTTATTTAAACGTTTTTTTTTAATATATTATAATTATTTATTATATCGTTAAAATTATAACGTTTTAAGCTTTTATTATATAATATTATTTTTAAATAACTTTTTATAAAATAATTAAAGTTATATTAATAATATATTAATTATAAAAGCGTTTAAATAAAATATTTTAATATTTATAAACTTTTAAATTTTAAATTAAAATAAATTATTTTTTTTTAAATTTATAATAATAATATATATATATTTATAATTTTTATTTAATTTTATATTTAATAATATATTTAATTTTTTAATATATATTTTAATTAATTAATTATTAAATAAAACGTAAAAGAAATTAAAATTAATTTATATAAAAAAAAATCGTTTTTAATATTTATAAAATTAAAAATTATTAAATTAAATTAAATTTATTTTCGTTAATATTAAAAATTTATAAGTATTTTTTTATATTAAATTTAATAAATATATAAAATATAATTAATAAAAAAAAACTTAATATATAAAATAAATTTAATATATATTATTATAAATTTAAATTATTTAAATTATAAATTTATAAATTTATACGTTATAAATTTATAAATTAAACGTTAATTTAACGTTAATTTAATATAAATTTATAAACTTATTATTTAAAATTAAATAATTAATAATTTTAAAAATTAAATAAATTATTTATAATTTTATATTTATTTTAATAATAATTTAATAATAATTTAATAATAATTTAATATTAATTTAATAATAATTTAAATAATAATTATATAAAATATATATATATATTTTTATATTTTTAAATATTTTTAAATATTTTTAATATACATTAAACGTCGTTATTATATTAACTTAATTAGCCGAAAATTAAAAATTCTAACCCTTTGGCATTAAGTGGGGGCCCCATTGTTTCTGACCCCCTGTTAACTTTTTTGACCCCCTGGCACCTGTTACCTGGGACGTGCCTCAGATCTTAGGCCGGCCCCGGCCCCGGCCCCACTATGTACCCGGCATTTCAATAGGTAAATCCCATACGAAGGCAACAGTCACCGCAGCAGGAGCCTCATTCCAACGTAGAATCCGCAGAATCCTGTTATCTATGCCCATTATCGTTTACCTGGTCATCTACGTACAGACCACCATGTGAGGTAGCTGCGTGCTGTGATTGTGGGCCCCCCTTATTCGTCGCCTATATCCGATAACCCCGGCTTCTACCTGGCTAAGTCCGATAACCTCCTATTGGCTGATTTCTGTATTTGGTCTCACCCCTATTTAGTTTCCTACACGGCCGTTGCTGCTTTTCCTGATTGGCCTTGCACAGCTACGGGAGAACAATGGCTGAGCCAAAAACTTAAAAAGTGACATCCGTGACACCCACCAGCGCGAGAAGGAAACTAGCAGTAGCAGCTCCAGGTGAGAAGAGATGAGTGGGATATTGTCACACGGAGAATAGAGCCAAGTGTTGTTGGCTGCAGGATACCTGCAAAGGACAGCCAACACACCAACAGTTGCAGGTCATGCGACTATCACAGTAATGCATAGATGCCTAATAAGAGCCAATAGCTATTATTATAGGCTAGGACGGCAGAAGGATATTATAGATATGTACCTTTATTTTGTATAAATAGTGGACGACCCTACAGGTCGTACAGAACCGACAGAAGGACCTTATGGATCTTAGGACCAAAGAAAATTATTAGTTGAATAAGAACCTCAGTTCCAAGCCTTTACATGTTTGTCACAGCTATGTGTGCCGATCAAAATCTAGACGAACGCTACAAGGAAGTGCCCGAGTGTGTTTCTTCCATGGTTATATACTTAAGGGATACACCCTCGCCCTCATAGAATTGTATCAGGAGAGGAACTACCCGCTGCAGAACTTGATGCGATCCACGATGCATCAATCAATCAGCTCGGAGACGGCAAGTTGTCGGGCGACGGGGGTATGACGAAAGGTAATAGTACCGCATGTTACACAAACGAGGTCTCTGCGGGGTAGCGATTGTGCAGGTAAACAGGCTCCCCTCTCTCTTGGGAACAGCTACGTTTCAAACTACCTAGGTAGTCTAACAGACCTAGCTCACTATGTTCCTCCCACTATAGTCCCATCAAAACCTAGAATAAAGCGCGAGACTACATAAATCCCAGAGAACAGTTGCCTCACATATCAATCCGAGGCTGTGATGGAGTAAGAAATGGCAGAGGAGATGCTAAAACAAGAGGCATTAGAATATAAACTTCAAGTCTTCCAAGTATCCAAATACCTAAATTCATAGTATCCCATAACGGCGACGAGGAGTTCCCCGACTACGCAAATGTCCTAGACCGGGTCATGCAGAAGATCTCTCTAGACGCCGACAAGGATGCCTTCCAAAGGTCCACTGTCATGAACACGAAAATCCGAGAAGGCGCGCAGACCGCCGTTGAGGCCGTGTACCACATCCGCGACCAATACCCTACATGTTCCATCTTCTGGGTCCCAGCTGACGACGCCAGCCACTTCAAAGAGGCCTGCCGCCAAATCGGCAAAGCCCTCGTCAGCCCAGGTATTTATTGATGCCGAAAAAGTGGATATCAAGTCGCTTGTTAAAGATCCCTTATAGAAAAGACGGTAATAACCGGTTATTAATTATTAAAAACTTTACATATTTAATTTTAATAAATTTTAATAATATAAGTTTAAACATTTTTAAATTAATTTAATTTATATTATATTATATTTTATTATAATAATAATATAATTTTAATAAAATAATTTTAAAATATAAAATAAATAAAATTATATTATATAATATATAAAAATATTATTATTTATATTTAAATTTTAATTAATTTAAACTTTATTTAAAAAATAAATAAAACTTATATGTATATATATAAAATAACAAACACTTCGTTACTTTTAATTCGAATTGTAATAGTTTCACACAACTTATTACTTTAAGGTGGTCGCCGATTACATGCAGGTTTTGCCGCCCAACTAAGTTATGCAAACAAGTGTAAAAGCACGATCAAATGGATTTCTTCTAAATATACATGTAGTACTAATTATTTCCTTGCCTGGGTTCATGTACCTACCTACACACGCATTGGATTCGTCAATCGTCAATCGTCCCTTATATAAATATACTCCAACAATGGCTTTCAACTACTAGTCAATTACCCTTCCCTCCACCTTCTTTCACAGTCATCTACCTACGAACAAGTGCAATTTTACCTGTCCCAAGAGCCCAGCAGTTCTGTCTCCATTACACTATTCATGTAACGACTATGGATGCTTCTAAGATTCAAAACGTGTGGAACATGGGCGAGGTTCCCTCTACCGCAAGCAAAAATCATCTTGACAAATCCAACGGCATGCAGGAACAAAACCAGTCTGAATCCTCAGAATTATACACTGCCAATGACTCGATGGAGTATAAGGACGACCATAGAAAGGTTTCAACCCAGACTCCTGAACTACAAGAGATCGAGCGAATCCTTCACAGCCATGGCTCTGTCAAAGATGCTGTAGCGGTTTGGAGGCATGCGGAAGACGGTGAGGACTCCGAGATTGTTGCTTTCGTCACACTCCATACACTTGGTATTGACGATGAAACTGAGACGCCGGTACAAACGAGTCACGACCATGAAACTCACGACCATGAAACACAACGGGTCCAGTTCTGGGATGCCTATTGGGAAGGGTGTACATACACCTCTATCAACACCCTGGAGCCGAAAACTATCGGGAGAGACTTTCTCGGATGGACTTCCATGTATGACGGGAAAGAGATCGACAAGCGGGAGATGAATGAGTGGCTGGACGAGACAATCGCAACGATACTCAATGGTGCTCATCAGCTGGACCTTCTCGAGGTTGGATCTGGATCCGGAATGATTCTATTCAACTTAGCTAATTCTCTACGCTCCTATGTTGGTTTCGAGATGTCCCAAGCGGCTGTCAAGTTTGTGACCAAGGCGGTGAAGTCGATGCCGGACTTAGCAAATAAGGTACACATATACCAAGCCACAGCAGCAGAACTGGATTTCGTGCACATTCCTACTTCGCCAAACCTTGTCGTGATAAACTCAGTTATTCAATACTTTCCCAGCCGGGACTATTTGATCCAGGTGGTAGAGAACCTCCTGAGACTTTCGACGGCTCGAACCATCTTCTTTGGGGATGTGCGGTCGTACGCCCTTTACAACGAGTTTCTGGTTAGCCAGGCGCTACACTTGACAGGAGAAGGTCCGAGCAAGGCGGAGCTTCGATCGGCGATGTCGAAAGTAGCGCAGAGAGAGCTGGAGCTGCTCGTCGATCCGGCTTTCTTTACTGCCTTACCCAGCCGGTTCCCTGGCCTTATCGAGCATGTGGAGGTTCTCCCCAAGCGGATGAGGGCAACCAACGAGCTAAGTTGTTATCGATATGCTGCCGTCGTATACATTAAGGATCGCCGCCAAACATGCCAGGGAGAAAGCATTCACAAGGTCGCAGATAATGACTGGGTCGACTTCGTTCATCATGGATTGAATCGCGAACAGCTCCTGCACCGTCTGCGCGATTCACCAAGCGTCGTAGCCGTGAAAAATATTCCCTGTCGTAAGACCATTTTCGAGAGGCACGTGGTCGACTGGCTTCAGGGTGGGGTGGTATGTGATACCTCTCAAACCGGCGATTGGCTTTCCTCCATCCGGCAACATGCCTGGAATCGCCCTTCCCTATCTGCGCTCGACTTAGAGGAGCTCGCCCAACAAGCTAGCTACCGAGTCGAACTTAGCTGGGCCAGGCAATACTCTCAGCGAGGGGGTCTCGACGCAATCTTTCACAAATACCAGACTCCTGCGGGACAAGGTAGGGTCATGTTCCAGTTCCCCACCGATCATGAGGGCCGCGAGCCCAACACGCTCTCCAGTCAGCCACTACAACTACAGGCTAAGCAAATGGTCCGAGAGCAACTGGACGAAATCTTACAGTCAAAGATGCCTGTACATTCATTGCCTGAGCAGATCACTATCCTCGATGACATGCCGGTAGACCAAAATGGGGTGGTGGATCGCCGTGCGCTTGCGAGGTGGATGTAGCAAATAGCTGAACAATGAGAATTGCTACCCTTTGTGATAATATACAATTAAGGGTTTAACGATAGCAAAATTGTGGGATAAATTAGTCGTCTAAATGACATTTGTTAGGGGTGTTGCCTGTTGCTCTAGGGCCCTTATTGTTTGAATTTAAAGCTATCTTAAATAAGGCTGCAAAGCTCAAAAGCGTATGAGCGCATGTGATAGCAGGTGCGATAGACCGTGCTTATATGTACAGTTTCGACGGGTCTCTAACAGTCATTATAAAGTTAGAAAAAACAACATCTTTTCCCCCGCCACTCCGCCCCAAATCAATGGTGCACGTGGGCGGTTAAGTGTTCTGGTCTCGTGGAGCTCGCTGTACGGACTGACGACCATGTATTTGTCTTGCTCCAAGATCATAGTGGCCTCAAGTATTGTTCCAGTTATCATCCAACCGGCGCGATGGTCAGACGGGATCGGATAGCATCGTGAAATTCGCAAGCTACGTAAGTCGACACTATTAACTAGCAGAGATTATCTGTACATGCTAACAATATTAAAGTAAATGATGCTATTGTTCTCATTCGTGATATGGCTGGGCACGTGTTTTGAGGAGGAAAATTATGTTGTACTTTCTAGGGTAAGGAAACCGTCATTAACTCATGGCGACCGTATATATAACGAGGGTCTAATGCACCCATTATCTCATGCCCTCGTTTTCATGAAGGGAGGTACGAGATAGTTTTCGAGTAATTTCGTTAGTGCTCCGATGAAGAATCTTTTGGTTCTTGACAGGAAATACCTTGCTATTTGTAAATGGAGTGGGACGGGGTTCATTAACGATAACTACAGCTTGTCGATGAGCTGGGGTACACGATTTAAAGAATATAACTAAGCTTTTATGCAGGCTGGCAAGTAATGTAATGCATTCTATAAGCCGGCCATGTGGATTGCATTATTTATAATCCACCGGCAATCTAAATTTAATGGATTGCTGTAAGCTTTAATAAATACCGTAAATTAAGTTTTTCGTACGTTATATAAAGTTATCGTAATTTAAAAATATCTTTATATAAATTATTTAAATTATTTAAATTGTTTAATATATGTTTATTAAATTATAATAATATAATTAATAAGTTATATAATAATAATATTATATAAATATATAATATTTATTAATAATAAGTTATTATGTTATATTTTATATTTATAATAAATACTATAAATGATTTTAAATAAAGTGTATTATATATAAATTACATTACAAAAAGGTTAATTTTCATGCATTGCTTAACCCGTGGATACGAATTCGTAAATATGCCGTGGATTTCGTTGCATAATTTGCCAGCTTGCTTTCACGTGTTATTTCATATGCTAGTTCAAGGATTACAACACTTAACAGCTGCTGGTTTAGATGTTATAGTTCACGATTCAAATATAACGTGAATTACGAGTTAATTACATTGAAAAAATCGTTCAATATGCATAGTAGCGATAGTATTATCTATATCCCCTCCCTGTGTCTCTACCCTCCATATAGCAGAGAATCTGCTATAGTAAAATCGAATGCAACTGGTGTTGTATTCTCTATGGAAAGTGTAACGTCTACATAGTAGTGGCGCGGAAGCTGTTAACCAACTAACTAGTGGCCTAGTTTCTGGCACTACAAGACTTCGCAGTGCCTTGTGGCAAAGAGCCCTTACCCGTCACGAACAAACACCTCTCACCCTTTACACACTATTCGTATGGGATAATATATAGTCCACGATACTCTTCAAGTCTTTTGCGGCGTTGATCTCATTGACATGCATATCAATGTCGAAGCTCCGTCGGACCCAGTTACGTAGTTCAAGAGAGATTAAACTGTCAAGCCCGTAGTCAACCAAATTCCTCGTGGGGGTAATCTCGTCTTTGTCCATGGCTGTCATGGCCGAGACTTTGTCACTTAGGGCCTCTATAAGGAGCTCGGGAGACCCTGACTTCAGTAGGTCTTGAGGGTTTTTGGTGCTGCCATGAGATCGGTTTGTACCTCGAGAACCTATCCGCCGACGTCGCATTACGGATAATGGGTTAAAATGCTCCCAGGGCAAGATCTCAACGTCCGACGGCGAAACCAGCGACCACGTCAAGCTTCTACCATTGACGTTCAAACCGGACGATGGCCCAATGATAGCTCCTTCAATCAGAGCAAAGACTTCAGCCCCTGTTAGGACGCCGCCTATGGAGCTCTTCAGTCGCTCGCCAATGTTGAGATCGGCTACAAGGCCGATACCCTCAACGGGTGGCAGGTGGATTACCGCACCGGGCAATCCTAGTTTCACTCGATAATCTGTGAATGCTTCTAGAAACGTCTAAAAGATTTGTTAGATATGACTACTAAGTCATCCGTTACCGATTAGAGCATAACTACATACCGAGGTCCCAGTATAAACGGATTGTCCACGATTCCCAACGATCCCAGTCATGCCCGATAGGGACACAAAAAAATCCAGATTTGGGAATAGCTCGTGAAGGTTCCATGCAACTCTGACTTTGGACGACGTCGTCTGTCGCCAGTCTTCAAATTCGGTGTTGCTAAAGATAGCATCCTGTTGAGCGGTCAGCATTGCATTGCGGCAAAGGTTTAGGCCCGGGCAGCTTACACGCAGGCAAATAGCGGAGTGAACGACACCACGCACTCTAGGAAGGTCTCCAAGACTTTCACAGGCCCAAATCATGTCGCTGTGAGAGCCAGCATCACAGGGAATAGCCCTAACGCGAACGTTAGATCCCTCATATTGCTGCAATATCTTCTTGACTTTCGGGTTCGAAGACGCGCTGCGCCCCAACATGACCACGTTTCTTGCGCCCTTGCTGATCATCCACGGCACCAAAGCCCGTCCAATTCCGCCAGTGCCTCCTGCAATCAAGTATGTGGCATCTGGTTGCAATAGCTCTGATGCTGGGAGGCCACTTCTCAAGGGTGAGGGGCGCTCTATCAAAACATTCTCATTGCCTTCTATCTTAATCACGATCTTGCCGATATTGTGACCGGCCTGCAGCTTTCGCAAGCCCATACTGATCTGAGAAGCATGCATAGTAGTGATAGGACGAATAGGCGTGATCTTCCCGTACTCAAGCAAACGAACAATGGTCGATAGCCACTCCTTGACTACGGAAGGTCTCGTATTAATGATCCTCCGTAGATCGACGCCACTGAAAGTAACATTCTTAATGAAAGGCCTCATTGGAAGGTAGTTGTTCTCGAGAAAATCTTTCTTTCCGATCTCGATGAACCTGCCATTTTCTGCGATCAATTCCCAAGTTTGTTGCAGCAAATGACCGCTAAGGCAATTCAGAATTACGTCAACTCCGCGGTTATTCGTCGCCTGCAAAACGCCTTGCTTGAAATCAGGCGTGCGGCTGGAAAATATATGGCTTGTCGGAATGCCAAATGTTTGAGCAAGGAACTCTCTCTTTTCCACTGTCCCTGCGGTAGCGAACACTTGGGCACCAACATGCTGGGCAATCATGATGCATGCCTGACCGGTAGCCCCTGACGCACTATGAATAAGGACGCTTTCTCCTCTTTGAAGGTGACCAGCTTCAATAAGACTCAGCATTGCCGTGCAAAACGCAATTGGCATGGATGCTGCATCAGCCAAGTCCAAGTGCACTGGAATCCTTTGGGCACACAAGCTAGGCATCCGTGCTAAATTTGCCATGCCGGCTTTGTCGACCGCGTAAAAAACACGGTCGCCGACCTGTAAGTCGTCTACCCGGGATCCAACATGGGCAACTATTCCAGCCCCTTCAAGACCGGGAGGGCTCCATGGTAGTGATCCAAGGACCAAAAGCAGGTCGATGAAATTTATCCCAGCCGCCACAACCCGGACAATGATCTCATCATCACCCAAGTCTGTATCCAAAATACTGCTTTGCCGAAAACAGATAGAGTCAGGACTTCCAACAGTATCCACGGTCATTTCAAGCGCCTTGTCTACTTGATAGATCTTCTGCTCACTCTTCCTCGACAGCCCTGCCTCTAAAGCAAATATATCCCTTGGAGCTTCGACGAGTTGGAGTCGCGGGACGTGGATGATATTCCCGACAAGAGAATATTCCTGTTCCATACGTATTGCTGAGTTGTGATCCCACAATATATGCTGGGCAAGTCGTGTGATAGCTCCTACGCCGAGTGCGCTGAGCGGAGTCTCGAGCAGAACCAACTTACTAGTGGGCAGCTCAAGACGTACAGTGCGCAACATGCCCTTTATCAGTGCGGCATCAGGATGGACATTTTCTGGCAAAATCCAGAGCAATCTTGCACAGTTTATGATAAGATCCTTGAGTTTGTAGAACAACTCGGACGTCAGGTCGCTGAAGATACTGTGCTTCTGGCTATCGAGCACGATGCATAACGAATCATCGTCTCGCTCATGGCGACTCAGAAGATATTTAACTGTTGTAATGCAGCCTAGTTGATTCTCTATGTTATCAGAGACAACCTTGGAAAAGCTGGCAGAGTCCTCGTCAGGAGAACATTGGAAGATTGTGACCGAGTCGGGCTTTTTGACTATGGCGTTTTGGTCGCATCGTGACGACCAGAGTGCTGAAAATAGCTGCTCTGGCTGTCCTGGATAGTCATCCGAGGAACCCTCGAGTCCAGAAAAGCCGTTCTCTTCAAGCGCAGTATTCCACAGTTCTTTGGTGAGCAGGGGTCCATCAGTACGGTAGCTATCCCCAAAGAGCCACCATCCCGGGAGCAAGGCGTAAGGCAGAAACGAAGGTGGAGGTTTGTTTACAGCCTCCATGAGAACAAGTTTCCCACCGGGTCTAAGCAAGGTCCGGACATTCGTCATCGCCACACCAATATCTAGCGTAGCGTGGAGTACATTGCTAGCTATGATCACATCAAATGATTCAGCATTGAATCCTTGTGACAGGGGGTCTTGGCTGATATCCAGTTTGCTGTAATTCAACCGTTCTTCCCATTGCGAAAGTTTATCTTGAGCCTTGTCAAAGAAGCCTGCACTGATATCGGTGAAGGTATACGTGAATTGGGGCGCTACACCTTTAGTTGCATCATCAATGGCCTCGAGAATAGGGAGCGTGGCGCTTGCGGTACCCGCGCCGAGCTCCAATATGTTGAGTTCAGCATTGCACTCCGCCAGTCGCCCAACATATCCTGCCACTGCAAGATTTCCCCTAATCCCGGCAACATTCTCGACATAAGTACGCCAGAGCAAGCCGTCCTCCAACATGATCTCAAGGGGTTGTTTCTCGCCACGTAGAATTGCGGGAAGTTGCGCGCCCACTACACAGACCAGTTCTCCTGTGGCGTTGGAGGCAGATATACGATCTATCAAGCCCGTAGCATCGGAAATGGGACTTGAAGGATAACTTGCTGAGGTCTGTTTGGCCCAACCGAGGAAATCCGCCATGTGGGGAGGTGAGCACGACAAGTCATATTCCTCCTTTAGTGCACAGGAGAGGAAGTGAATGGCGACTTTGTCCAGGTCATGCCGATGACTTAGTTCACTTTTGTCCGGCGCATCTCCTTCTACCATCTTTGAGAGGACTGATGGATCAATAAGGTCGACGTACGGCACATCTTTCACCGAGAAACTGTGCGGGAGGCGCAGACTATCCTCTGTTGGCCGAGAAATACATCTCATCTTCAGAGGGCCAATTTCAGCCACAGGCTCTGGGGAACTGCCAGATACATCAAATACAACGAAATCCATTTCCATATCGTCTGACTTCTCGTCATGGCTGAGACACCTGCTGACGATGGAGAACCTTTGGCCAGGATCAGCAGCAATATTGTTGGACATTCGCCATTGGAGAGCAAATGAAGGCACGATGGTTGGTACCAGGCTACCTTTAATATCCTGGATTACACCGAGTGAGTGAAAGAAGGTATCTAGCGTCGCTGGGTCAACCGTCACTGGAGACCCTCTAGAGGGCGTACATGTGTCAGGTTCCAATTGGCGTAGAATTATAGTGTGAACAGAGACTCTCGGTCCTTGCCAAAAGTCAACCGCATTGCGGAAGGCTGGGCCATACGTGATGCCATTTCTATCTCGTAGATTCACGTACTCCTCTTGTGCGTCATGGTGTCGGAGTGTTTGGTCCTTGAGTGTCTTCAAGGCAGTGTGGACGGCCAGGCTCTTTGAAAAAGGCTCATTTATGTAGTCTGCTTCGATTAAGCCGTAGCTGTGCTGTGTCCAACCGAGGGATCCTGACCAAGACAAAATTTCGAAGGTCCAAAGGCTTGAAGAATGAGTCGATGTCCCCATTTTTGCAGGTCTAAATTTGGTCGTAATGTCAACAGGTTGATCCTCCTCGATTCTCAGGCTCGTAGTCACATGGAGCTCTTGTATGATTACACCCTGGAGCATCGTGGTATTCAACGACCGAAAGCCTTCGATGGCTAAAGCTACAAAGCCGGTGAATGGGAAGAGAACCTCCCCAGTTACAACGTGGTCCCGGATCCAGGGCAGATCGTCTAGAGTAAACACATTTCTGAATGATTGTTCGTTCCCTTCGCTGTAAGGACTCTTCCATCCAAGAAGTCTATTGTACGTTGCACCCCCATAAAGCTTTTGCGTTGCAATCCGAGGATGGTGGAGGTACCTGACAGTCTTGTTCCATTCGTATGGTGGGAGGTCACTGACTACTTGCCCTCGAGGGTGCTTAGTCCTGTTGATTGCGTTAAGACTGACACTCAATCCCATTGTGAACAGCTTCCCAGCAAGATTCAACAAGGATATCGTAGCTTCCTGGCCGCGCACCAACGAGGGTAGGTAGACCACTCCTTCAGTATCATTCGAGGCAATATGATTTAGTATATGCTTTGAGGGGCTCTGCAGCGCTGAGTGAGGCCCGATCTCGACGAGAATGTTGGGCATCTTAGCCTTGCCTTGGACAACGCCGCAGCCAGAGAACAGGGTTTCCACGGCTTTCATATAGTTGACAGGTTGGAGAAGGTTCTTGATCCAGTAATGTGTGTCAACTGACTTTGCGGTTTCAACTTTCCCAGTGACCGAAGAGACGAAGAGGGGTTTTTTGGTAATATCATCAGATGTTGCCAAGCCAGAGGAACAGAACGGATGGATGGACGTTAAGTATGAGTCTGCAATTCGTTCCATGTGGGGCGAATGATAAGCTAAGTCAACTTTCAGCCTCCGCACAAATAGGCCTTGTTCACGAGCCTGCTCCTCAATGAATTCGATAGCGGACACGTCACCAGAGACGGTCACGCTGTTATAGCTGTTAACTGCGGCGATCACGGCATCACCCTTGTCATCCTTCGGGAATAACTTTTCAGCTTCCTCAGGACTTGTACCAATGGACAACATAGCTCCTTGGAGCGTGGCATCCATCAGTAACTTGCCAGCAGCAACGCCTCTGAAGTAGGAAATTGCGAGTGCATGCTCAAAGGTTACAATATCTGCCGCAAACGCAGCTGCTATTTCGCCGCTCGAATGCCCGACGACTGCTGCTGGAAACACGCCCCACGACTGAAGGAGGATCACAAGCGCAAGTTGTATGGCTGTACAGGCTGGCTGGCTGATCTCAGCTTCATTAATACGAGTTTCGCGTTCGTCCTTTTCAAGTTCATCTATGAGGGACCATGTGCATCCGAGCTGCAGGAGAAGCCTATCGGCGGCGTATAATGCTTGCTCGAATTCATTGTATTTTCGAAGCCCTACTGCCATCTGATAGTACTGCGCTCCTTGGCCCGTGAAGGTATATGCAATAATAGGATCACTTATGGCTTCGACTTTCGAACTTGTTGGTACTGTTTGCAACTTATCCTGTAAGGAACTCGTAGACGCTGCGGATACCGCGATGCGGCAAGGGAAATGTGTGCGTCGTTCTCCAAGTGTGAAGGCAAGATCTTTGGCAAAATGAGTAGAACATTGCGTCGTCTTCAAGTAGTCCACAAAAGAGGACATATAGGCCGCAAGACTGATCTGGGATCTTGCAGAGAAGACGAACAAGTGCCCCACAGCATCATCATCTGTTCTGCGGTTGCTGCTACTTGTGTGGCTCAGGCTGTAGCCGGCCTTGGGCGCTGCTTCGAGTATCAACCCAGCATTGCTTCCACCGAAGCCTTGTTCGTGTCAGTAAATAACGGAGATCTCAAACCGATATATCCATGCAGACTAACCAAAGTTACTAATGCAGACCCTCTTCGGTGCTGCCTGAGGCCAGGGACTCGGTTTGGTCAATACCTACTTCGATTAGACGTTGTAACAAAAAGAAGGTGCTCAGCTTTTTGGTCTGGAGGTGAGGAGCCGGAAGGGGGGGGGGGGATGAATACCTTCAGTCGCTCTCGACCTTCGATCTTGGGATTGAACTCGGTAAAGTTGGCATTGGGCAGTATGACCTCGTGCTCAAGCATCATGATGCATTTGATGACAGAGATGAGACCACTGGCATTTTCAAGGTGGCTGCATTCTTGTTGTCAGCTTACTATCACACAATACTGAACTTTCGAGGAAACTGACCCGATGTTTGACTTAACAGACCCGATGTGTAGTTGATTGGATGGTGATCTGCGACTAGCCAACACAGAAGCAATAGCGCTCGCTTCGATGGGATCCCTGAGTCATTTAGTGTACAACGGACGACCAGGACACTCCAGCCCATTACAATACCTAAAACTTACCCTACCGGTGTTCCAGTCCCATGGCCCTGTTAAATTTTATTTAGCTGGCCATTTTGTGCACATATTGTAGAACAGGATTTCTTACCTCTACAAAAGTGGTCTCATTGGGGTCCAGGCCAATCTCTTGGTGCAAGGTGGAGAGAAGCTTCTCTTGGGCAGCACGACCTGGCATGGAGATTCCTTGTGTGCGTCCTGAATGATTACTCGCCGAGTTAAGAATGATTGATCGTACCGGATCACCGTGGGCTATTGCATCCGATAGAGGTTTGATTATCATGCAGGTAGCTCCCTCGCCTCTCCCAAATCCTGAGGCCCTGATGTCATACGAAAAGCACTGGCCCTCCGAAGACAAGGTCCTATTTTTTATGTTAGTCTAGTACTATAATCTCGATTGCAACATTAAAAGACCTTCACCCACCCCATATTATCGAGTTCAATCCATTGGTTGGGGCCGTTAAGAGTCTTTGCCCCTCCCACAAACGCTGCGGAACACTCCCCAGCCAAAATGTTTTGACAGGCTAGGTGAATCGCGTACGAGCTGGACGCGCATGCAGCATCCACGGCAACACTTGGTCCGGTGAGACCGAAGAAGTAAGATAGACGATTAGCGAAAAAGCAAGGGTTCGCTCCAGTAGCTGTGTAGATTGAGGCGGTTGGCAGATCTTGCGCCTCCGAATTATAATATTCGGACTTGTCACCCGCCGCAAAAACACCGATGTTGGCCCCCATCAGATCATGAAGCGTAATGCCAGCACTCTCTGCGGCCTCGAAAGCACATTCAAGTAAAAGACGATGCTGCGGGTCCATGGAGCGAGCCTCTTCAGTTTTAATACTGAAGAAAGCCGGGTCAAACGCGTAAATATCATCGGGCAGGAAGTGAGCCCCCTGCGATGAGATAAAACCAGGCTTTTCTGGATTTGGGTGGTAATATGCATCTTGGTTAAAACGGTCTGGGGGTATTTTGGACCACGCAGATTTTCCCTCTTCTAGGAACTCAAACAGGCCTTTACGGCCAACACCGGGAGCCCTATAGGCGTATCCTATGATAGCTAGAGGTGGACGCTGGGACATGGTGGAGTGACTTTCGTTGGTTTTGTATGAGCTTTCTAACTGAAGGTGATTTAACAAGTGATTCAAGTTTGATGCAAAGGTTCAGGACAGGAAAACTACACGAGGGAAAAGAAGTATAAATATTATATGGCCGACTATGTAGCACGGAGTCGTGTGATCTTGACTGGGCATCCTGATTACCGATGTACTACGCTCGTTCTGGTAGGAATAATAGATGATTGCAAAGACTGTGAATGAACTGTTGTAGCCCGAATGCAGTCATAGTAACCTAGGCTTAAGGTATCACGAGAAATGGAGCTAGGTAGTGTTGGCTGCATTATAACGGCCGATACGAGCTGCGTGCCAACACCTACAGGTCATGCGATGACCGCAAGAACGCCTAATAAAAGCCAACAACAATTATGGTTGCCCGGAACGGCAAGAAGACATCAAATATACGTACCATTATTTTGTATATAGATCATGAACGACCTTCTTGGTCGTACACATCAAAACGGAACACATGATGGACCTCGTGACTAAAAAGAATTATTGAGTAAATAAATCCGTAATTCCAAGCGTTCACATCCTTATCGGAAAAGAGAATCTCAGCCTAACACTTTCGGCACCGTATTATGGAGTAAGAAGCAACACGGCAATTCAGGAGGACCAACAGTCACAACAAACGCGTAGGCTGGTAGATTTATCTCCGCGGGGATTTTCCAAAAGTGGTACCTAACGTCGACATCGATGAGATAATGTAGGGACAGAATATATTATTTGATCTCCACATCGCCGACCAAGTGAGTTGTGCGCCGTCGCACTACATAGCTTACGCAAGTTAAAGGTAAGACAAACCTCTCTCCCACAGACCACCCTTTCTTTCGGCGTATTTATACTTGTATCTTTAAATTAAATAATAAATCATGGTTATAATTTTCATTAATAATTACTTTAAAATAAAAACAAAACCTTATACGTTTGAACCTTTTTAAATATAATTTATATTATAATTATTAATATTATTTAAATAAAATTAAATATATATATATAATTTTATATAATAAATAAAATATATTAAAATAATGTTTAAGAAATTATTTTTTAATTTTAATTTAATTTTAATTTATATATATTATTTTGTAACTTATTTATTATTATTTAATTATATTTTAAATAATATTAAAATTAATTATAAATACAATTTTATAACTTTAAAATTTTAAAACCGATATAAATTTCTTTTATTAGTATTATTTATAACACAATTTGCTAAACTGTTATATATTCGTAAAATTAAGTAAGGTGTGCCGGTTCCACCTATGAATCAGCCGAAGAGCTGGCTCAAGATCTGCCCGCGGAAAAGCTGAACATACTACCTACCCATATACATTATCGATTGTCCCGGATTCTGGAAGTCCGGGCTGAATGCTCACCGCCATGATCGCCGCGATCGCCAAGCGATGGGAATGCCGAAGAGGACCTACTTGGGGACGGACCGGCCCGTCTGTGTGAGCCCAGTCGGCCCATTTCGGCCCCTGTCTGCTGCAAGTAGTTCGTTCCGGTCTAGTCTTCACGTTCATGGCTGGCTGCTAGGTCGCTGCCCAGCCGTGTAACATTGGACTGAGCCCTGCTCAAAGCACCTAGACACCTTAGCTAAGGTTGTGACGACGTCTATCCTCGTGAAGGCGCACATCGCAACTCAATTGCAGATCTTCTCGACCATTTCCGTGTAAGTGTAACCCGCAGAACAGAGTGCCGCTGCCGTTACTAGCCTATACTCCATATGACCTTATATCTGATTCCCAGTGAAACATCTTCTTGCTCGTGAAGACTTATAGCACAGGGTATTATTTAATGCTCTGTCTGGCCGTGTGTATGGACAACATTTCTTACGATTACTATTAAGCAGATTTTAGCTCACCCCGTTGAAATCAATCCCGTCTTATATCCCCTTTCATTACTTTATTCAGAGGTCAACGTGAAAGTATGCCTGCGCCTAAGGATACGCCATCATCCAATGAATACATTCTCGAGGACATTGCCAATGTGTGCGGTGTTCAGTTACGCGATATCGAGGATATCTACCCTTGCACGCCGCTTCAGGTAGGCATCATGGCCCAACCAATTGAGCGAATATACATCAATTGCATCTACGCAACCCTAGCTCCTTCAGTCGATACAGAACGTTTTTGTCATGCTCTGCGTCAAGTTGTTTTGGCGAATCCAATTCTGCGTACCAGGATTGTCCACTGCGAGTTTGGCCTTTCGCAAGTCGTCCTCAACGAGATTCCTGGCATTGCGCGCCCTTTGCAAAGCCTTGAGCAGGTCCTGGACCATGAGAAATCAGCTCCCATGCACCTCGGCTCCCCCCTATTCAGGGCTGCACTCGTTGAACGGAGTCTCGTCCTCACCACGCACCATGCAATTGCGGACGGCGGCACGTACCATAGAATGTTTGACAACATGTCACGTGCATACCATGGTCAACCGTTACCACTACATGCAGACTTCAAGCTATTTGTGAAGTATTGCTCTTCTATCGACGAGACTATAGCCAAGTCATTCTGGGCGTCCAGGTTCAGTGGCCACCCAACTGTATTCCCAAACGTCGACCCAGAACACACGTCTGATGCCTCCCAGAGACTCAAGGCCCGTATCTTCTTTGGACCCGGGGGATCCAACATTCCTCTTGGGCTCATGTCTTCTTACATAGAGACAGCATGGGTGATGACTGTTGCATCGTACACAAATGCCGAAAGTGTTGCCTTTGGAAGAGTTCTCTCTGGCCGTCTTCCTGCGCTTCGTGGTCTCGAGTCTACCTGGGGTCCCACCATAGTTACTATACCAGTGCAGGTCAATCTGAAGAGCAATTCAACCATTGGACTGGTCATTAAAGAGCTAGCAAAGGAGCGTCGAGAAGCTCTGAAGTCTCCTGCCCTGCAGTATGGATTGACAAGAATCCGCTCCGTTAGTGAAGCTGCCAGGGCTGCCTCAAGGTTCACGACGCTTTTAAACTTTAGAACACCCACCGACGATGGCCGTGACTATTCTAATTCTGACATGGAGATCCATGGCGAGTACGAGCCTCATCTCCCGTACGGCTTGTGTTTGTCGATAGTCCTGGATGACACGGGTCTCTCTGTCGAGGTGTTATATGACGAACATGTGCTCTGCAAGCTACAGACGCACCGAATAATCAGGCAATTCGAACATATTCTGCATTTGCTACTCCAATCTCCCGCAGGCACTCGTCTTGACCAACTACAGCTTCTCAATCCTCATGACCGTCGCGAAATCCTGGAGTGGAACGAAACAATTCCAGAGCCGTACCCACAAAGCCTACATGACATGTTTAGGGACATTGTTCGAGACCGACCGAACGATGACGCCCTCGAGGGTCCTGACGGCCACGCCACCTATATTCAGCTCGACAGAATGTCAGATTCTATCGCTGACGAGCTCCAGCGCAAGGGAATTAGCATGGAGGATGCTATCGGACTTGTTTTCGAAAAGTCCATCTGGGCAGTGGTTGCTCAACTTGCCGTTTTAAAAGCAGGGGCTGTCTGTGTACCAATCGACCCGGAATTCCCCTTTGCTCGTAAAGAGACGATTGTTTCTGCTTCAAAGGCCGCAATGATATTGACTTCCGCAATGCAAGTCGACTCTTTAGCAGGCTTTCCACCGAGTAACATAAAGGTCATCAGTGCCCAGTCGGTAACTCAGTCGTCCATCGCCATAGACCAACAACCCAGCAGACAGGACAATTCATCCCAGGCAGCTTTCATATTATTCACCAGCGGCAGTACAGGAATCCCGAAAGGACATGTCCTTGAACATCGCAATCTTGTCTCTTCGCTGAAAGCGATCGGCCGGCAAATGGGCTGGAGACCAGAAATGCGAATGCTTCAGTTCGCTGCCTTTGTGTGGGACATGAGCATAGCCGAGATTCTCGGGACGCTGTTATTCGGTGGCTGCATCTGTATACCCTCTGAAGAGGCACGCGAGTCTTATATTGCAGACTTCATTCAATCTCAAAAAGTAGACTGTGCCATTTTCACTCCGACGGTACTTCGAATGATCGCCCCTCAAGAAGCGCCAAGCTTGAAGACTTTGATGTCAATAGGCGAGCCCGTCGACTTGGAATCGGCCAGGATGTGGTCAGGCCATGCTCGCTTCTTTAATGCCTGGGGACCAAGCGAAACAGCTTGTGTCAGCGCTATGGCAGAATCGAGACCTAATTCACTTTATCCAGAAAGCATCGGCAGGCCTCTTGCAAGCGCGATCTGGATTGTGGATGAAAGAAATGCCGATAAGCTGATGCCAATCGGCGGTGTGGGGGAAATGGTAGTGGAGAGTTCGGGCGTGGCCCGTGGTTATCTGAACGATCAAGATCAAACGGCGGCTTCTTTCATCTCCCCGCCGCGTTGGGCGCCTCCCCGCAAAAGACAACCATCAGCGATGCCTCAGAGAATGTACCGTACCGGAGACTTGGCCAGGTATAATCCAGATGGTAGTCTCGAGTACATCGGACGTCGTGACAACCAGGTCAAGATTAGCGGTCAACGAGTTGAACTTGGGGAGGTTGAGAAGGTTCTGAGCTCCTGTACGGCTGTTCGCCATGCAATTGCAGCCATTCAAACCGCCACCAGCACAGAGAGCGGCCACAAAGCTTTGGTGGCTATTCTCAGTCTGAAAGATCCTCGCCTGCCAACGAAGACGGCTTTAAAGGAATTTTCTGCAGAGTTTCGACCAAAGATTGAGGAACATCTCGAAAGAATTAGAGAGACGGCGGCTTCTCTGTTACCATCGTACATGGTACCAACGATTTGGCGAGTGGTCGAAGATCTGCCTCGGACAGCATCATTGAAGATAGATCGACGTTCAATCAAACTGTGGCTTGCACAATGGGAGCCGAAACGACTTGGGGACCTCGATAAAGACGCACTAACGCCGCCCATGTCAGAAGTAGAGCGGACACTTCAGATCACATGGTCTATAACGTTGTCTGTGCCTGAGGGTGAGATAGGACGCGAGAGCTCTTTCATAAGGCTGGGTGGTGACTCAATCTTAGCAATAAGCGTTGCCACTAAATGCAGGAAGCGCGGTTTGAGGGTATCAGTTGCCACACTCCTGCGGAGCGAGAGCCTTGCCAATGTGGCTAGTACCAGCGAGCTGCTTCCCGGTCATTCCTCTCTCTTGACGGACGACCTGTTCAATATCGCGGAGGGTGTTTCTTATGTCCCCTTATCGCCTTTCCAGCGATTACTTTCTCCTAACATATCCGAGATGATGTCACAAACAAGCAGCTTCCAGTGCGGCTTCGCTGACCAGGACGTGAATATGACAGTGATTTCAGTTGAAAACGCACTCATTAAACTTGTCAATCACCATGAAATGCTTCGCGCTCGTTTGGTAAAGCACAACGGAACATGGGCTCAAAAGGTATTGTCGGTGCCCGAAGCCCAGGTACGCTTGCGGACGCACTCCGTCAAAACTCAAGACTTCGACGAAGTCCACAAAACCAGCATGCTGGAGCCGTTTGTTTCCGCACAAGAGTCTCTTCTTGTAGCAGATCTGATCTTCAGTCAGAAGAACGAAAGTCTACCTCTCTTACTCCTCACTTCACACTGTCTCATCGATAGGTCTTCCTGGAGGATTATATGCAAAGATGTAGAGGCCCTACTTATGAACCCGGTGTCGGCTCTACCTTCGAGTGCATCTTTTGCTCAATGGGTTCATGCACAGGTCGAACAGGCGTCCAGGACAACGAATCGCTTGGAATTTCCAAGAGCGGATACTGAGTTTTGGGGTTTACAAAAACACACAGCTTGTATTCACCCAATGGTTGAGCATCAACTTACCGTTGATGCCGATGTAGCCGAGTCTATCTTGAAAGATTGCAACCGCCCATTCAATACCAAACCAGCCGAGTTGCTGTTGGCGACTATATTACTTTCATTCACAAAGACCTTCCCCGACCGAGGCGCACCTGCTTTATACAGCCAAGTTGATGGACGGGAAGCCGTTAATAACGTATCCCTGAACACATCCTTCACAGTTGGCTGTTTCACCACTCTTGTGCCTGTCATCGCAGATATCGGGCCTGAACGTTCAGTGCGTGAAGCTGTTGTTATGGTTAAAGACGGCTACAGGCCAGTGCTACGAGATGCATCAAGTGCTTTTGCATCTCATATGATTGGACCTAATCCTATCAACCAGTCCGATGTTGAAATACTAGTTGTCTTTCAGGAGCTTGAAGAGAAACCAGTGGGGCTGAACCAGTTTATAGCGCCTGTCTACCCAGGCCTCTTGAAAGTCTTCGCTGAGCGCTGTGACAGGCGATTGAAATTACGAATCTTCTATGACAGGTGCATGGCACATCAAGAACGCCTTGCCTCCTGGGCCACAAATTTGGAGGCAACCCTTAAGGACTTTGCGTCTCAACTTCCCTGCTGTGAGCCAAGACTGACGCTGAGCGAGACACCCTTACTTCATATGGATTATGTGGTCCTCAGAGGGCTTCAAACTCACCTTAATACAATAGGCATAGACATGTCCACCGTGGATAAGGTGCTCCCTTGCTCGCCAATACAGGAGGGCATTCTCTTTTCCCAGTTGAAGAACTCTAACCATCAATACTGGATGCAAATTACCATGAAATTGACACCAACGAACTCTAGTGAAGGAGTGGACGTTGAAAGAGTGACAGCGGCATGGAAGGCTGTATGCTTGGCTCAACCCATCCTTAGGACCATCTTGGTGAGCTACGAAGCCAAGAGTGCCTTCCAGCAAGTCATTCTGAAGACTGTTAGCCCCTCTATGTCAGATTCCACTGCGGATCCGAAGCAGGCCACAGTGGGATCAATACTAGATACTCTTAAGCCACCCGTTTTTAATGCGGCGCAACCATCACACCACCTCCATCTTACTCGAGTTTCTAGTTCTACGGTGTACGCGACCCTTCATATCAACCACGCTCTGTTCGATGAGAGATCCGTGCGCCTTATCGGTACGCAACTTGTTCAGGCATATACCAGTGCGACGAGTCTACAGAGGGGCCACGATCTTGCTGAGTATCTCGCCTGGAACGCTCAGCACAAAGAAGTAGCTCTGGAGTACTGGGCAGCTCATCTATCCCGACTCAAGCCTTGTCTCATCCCCAAGCTTGATTTCTATGAATCAAAGATCGTAGAGAAGGGTTCAGACCTTTGCGATGTTCCAATCAAGGATTCCCGCCGTTTGAACTCATTTTGCCGACACTACGGCGTGACCATGGCCAACTTACTTCAAGTTGCGTGGGGCATCGTGTTACGTCAATGTACTGGAGCTCAATCGTTATCTTTCGGGTGCTTGCATTCCCACCTAGGATTTCTTGAGGGAGCCGATAATACACTGGGACCGCTCCTCGCTATGGCCATCTATAAGTTCGAGACGGCATCCAACACAAAACTCACCGAGCTACTGAGGGAGACAAACGATGACGCGTTGCGTGCCTTGGAACACGCCGCTTGTTCCTTAGGTGAGATTCATGAGGCTATCAACGTTGGCCAATCACCCCTATTCGATACTATCATGACCATTTACCGTCTTTGGCCAGAGGACCCTGTCGGCACAAGTGAGATACGAGTAGAGCATCTGCAGCTACGTGGACATAACGAGGTAAGTTATCATCTTTTTACAATGCTTAATACACGAACACTAATGTAATACCCCTACTAGTATGCTGTTACACTTGGGATAGGCTACGACGATGACAGCATTGTTGCTAAGATGCTGTATGATCCTTCTAAAATTTCGCGGTCCTTTGTAACAGAGGTTGCAGAATTGTTTACCACGGTAGTTCTAAAGATTGTCTCCAATCCAGAGCAATCTATTGAAGCTCTTGAGACGTCAATCAATAAACCTACCTCTCTCTTCGCAGCGCAAGATATTGCCAGAACTGTTTATCGCAAGGCAGCTGCCCAATGCGAGATCGCCAGCAGCCAGATCGAAGACATCCATCCTTGTACACCTTTTCAGAGTCAAAATATTGAATGGTCTATTCAGGGGAGCAATGGCACCATGGACCAATACATCTTCAATGTAGGCAGGCATATGTCGAGTACCAGGCTCCAGGAGATTTTCAACCTTATTGCAGCAACTTGTGCTGCTCTACGTACTAGGATTGTATCTTTAGGAGAGTACGGTGTCTGCCAAGTCACGCTGAAAACAGGTCCAGACTGGAACTATGATGATTCTCTCTCAGAATATCTGCGCTGGGATGAAGATTCACCAGTAAGATATGGCAGACCATTGGGCCGATTTAGCGAGGTGGATGAGCCAGGTGGTAAAAGATACTTTGTCCTCTCACTGCACCGCACTATATACGATTCTTGGACACTCGGTCTTGTGCTGCAAGCTTTGAAAAAGGCGTGCGATGGTGAGCCTCTACCCCTTCTGGATTCCTTTACCTCATTTGCGCGTCGTTTGTCGAATCGAGGTGCAGACGTCTCAGACAATATGTTGGAAGCTCAAACTACGCAGTGCCACGAAGCGCCGCAGTTTCCACGCATACCTCCAGAGGCCCCGAGCATAAAGCTATCAAGTTCAAAGTCACTGAGTCTCAGAACAACCACTGAAGTTGATGTACTTCATGCTGCCTGGGCACTATGCCTCTCCAGGCTAACCGGGGAGGATAAAGTCTATTTCGGAGTCAATGTTGATGGCCGCAAAGCACCACTGGAGAATATTGCTCGAGTTGCTGGGCTAGTGGGTGCTATTGTTCCTTGTGCGATGGATTTATCCAACTCGCCTACAGGGGAGTCGCTTTTACGGATCACACGAGAACTCACAAATAAATGGACGCAGTCTCTTCATACGCAAATCACGCACGGAACACATGGGACTGACTACGGCAAGGAGCCGGCTTGCTCTTTCAGAAACGTCCTTATTATTGACAGCGGTCCCGCAGCGCTTTGGCTACCGGTATTGAGCGATATTGAGCTCGTGCAGGCTAATAGAGCCAAGAATTCATTAGGTGATGCTAGGCTCGTGGTCCGTTGCAGGATTATGCCCAATGAGACAAGAATCGAAATGCAATTCGACGAGCAAGTCATCTCCCACGAGGATGTTGGCGTTCTGCTGGAACAATATAAGCATGCTATAGCGCAACTCGTTTCACATGCACCGGTTACATTGGCCGATCTTGAACCTCTCAGCAACTATGAATTTTCTCTACTGCAGGTGTGGCACAATGATACACCCATCAGTGTAGATGCTTGTATCCACGATTTAGTTCACATGGCAGCCAAGGAACAGCCTAAAGCACCCGCCGTATTTTCCTGGGACTACAACATAAATCACGGACAACTTGATGACTTCTCCGATCGGATGGCTACACTCCTACAAAGAGAAGGCGTGGGGGCAGGAACAGTCGTACCCTACTTTCTTGAAAAGTCTATGACCGCTGTAGTGGTCATGCTTGGAATCCTCAAATCTGGTGGAACTCTTCTCCCATTGGATATCGATCATCCTGCACAAAGGATTGCAACAGTTTTGTCCGACAGCTGTGCTTCGCAGATCGTTGCTTCGTCTTCGTTGTTGGCCAGAGTCAGGGATAAAGTGAACGTCCCAAAAATTGTTGCTGTCGATATGGAGCTTATTATAAGCTTGCCGCTTGGTACTCCCGAGTCTAGCGGCGTCAAATCGTCCAACATCTGCTACATTATCTACACTTCAGGGAGTACTGGGAAACCAAAGGGCGTCATGATCACGCACTCGAATCTATCTACGAGCGTCAAGTATCGACGGGAACTCGTCAACATGACTAGAGAAACAAGGACCTTGCAGTATCTCAATTTCATATTTGATGTCTCGATGTTCGATATTTTCTTGACGTTGGTGTCAGGTGGCTGCGTGTGTATGCCCTCCGTGCAGGAATGGTCCGATGACATCGCCGGAGCAATTCGGCGAACGCGCTCGAACTTCGCTTTCCTAACGCCCTCTTTGGCAACGCTCCTTGACCCCTTGGAGGTGCCCACTCTCCGTACATTAGGTCTCACAGGCGAACCACTCGAGCAATACATGGTCGAGCAATGGAGACATATTCGTGTACTGAATATGTATGGACCAGCCGAGGCGACAGTCCATTCTTCCGGCCATGATGTATCTTTCGGTTCAGGAAAGCATCATCTCAACATTGGACGTCCTAGTGGTTGTCTATATTGGATTGTCGATGCTTCGGACCATAATAAACTAGTACCCATCGGTTGTCCTGGAGAACTAATGATCCAGGGGCCGATTGTGTCGCGTGGATACCTGCGTGCTCCAAACATGACAGAGGCTGTCTTCATAGATCCACCGCCTTGGATGCGCAGGTTCGAGTTATTGGGTGTCTCACAACGCTGTTACAAGACGGGAGATCTAGTGGTTCAGACAGCGGACGGTACGGTGGTATATCAGGGCCGCAAAGATACCCAAGTTAAGCTGCGTGGCCTGCGAATCGAGCTTGGGGAGATCGAGAATCATCTGAGACGATCGTCCACGTCAGGATGGAATCTTGCTGTGGAGCTCATCAAACCATCTAGTCAGAACAGAGATTCGTGTCTAGCTGTATTCTTTGCCGCCGGAGCTCTTGAGCAACCGAAAACGGCGGAGGCACCGTCCAAGCTACTACCGCCACTTGCAAGGGAAGCCGTCATGTTGAGATCAACCCTAACTGCCGCCCTTCCTACGTATATGGTACCGCAATTTTTCGTTCGCCTGGATAGGCTCCCTCTCACGAGCTCGGGCAAGACGGACAGGGCATCGCTTCGAAGAATTGGTGCTACGTTGTCACCAAGAGAGTTGGGCTTGTACGATCCCAGTAATGCAACATCGCATAACCTTACCAAGCCCCTTCTACTAGCAAAACAAACTATGGCTGATGAGGAAGATCAAAATATAACAGGACTAGAGGCTGAACTAAGGCAACTTTGGTCTCAGGCGCTTGACTTGCCGTTAGATACTATCAAGGCATCTGATAGCTTCTTCAATATCGGGGGAAGTTCTATTCGAGCAATGCGATTGTCTCATGCAGCACGCAGACTTGGAATCGTGCTGGGAGTCGCTGATGTGTTCAAATACCCCGTTCTCTCCGAAATGACTGCAGTAGCTCGTCATCAATGGCCGGCTGTAACAAATACTAATTTCGATAGACAAATGCGGTCTACCAGAGAATTGGCCAGCACTAACTCCTTCATATCGGCTTGTCTCG
The DNA here is from genome assembly GCA_022661535.1 of Eutypa lata. Taxonomy (NCBI): domain Eukaryota; kingdom Fungi; phylum Ascomycota; class Sordariomycetes; order Xylariales; family Diatrypaceae; genus Eutypa; species Eutypa lata. Next base: position 683,335 of record JAKULF010000009.1, on the reverse strand, counting down.
CCCAAATAGCGAAGCGTGAACAGCCTTACCTTGTGACGGATAATATTGAGAGCATTGCCGAGGCGACAGATGTCCAGGCTGATATGATTGCCGTAGGGGAACTTGATGGTGAGGCATGGCATAATAAGTTCACAATTGAGTCTCCGAATGGTCTCAGCGTCTCACATCTCACCAGCGCGTGCGAGACGGTAATCAGACACCAACGGATGTTTAGGACTTTCTTCATCCAACACGGCAACACTCTCTACCAGGTAGCACTCAAAGATGTACCATTGAAAGACATGGTTATTCTAGAAGGAGCCACCAAAGACTCGGTGAGCTCCCACACAGACATGAATACGCACTTGCCTCGCTTCCATCTAAATCAACTCTCCGACAATAGAAGATTGTGTTATAAACTCACCCTTGAAATACACCACGCCCACTACGACGCCATTTCCATGGACATGGTATTGCAAAATCTACGGAGAGCCTACATGGGAGAGATGCTTTGGGAAGGGCCAAGTTTCCACGACTGGGTATCCCATGTCAACTCGGTCCCCAAGTCGACATCATTGGCATTCTGGAAAGAAGCTTTAGAAGGATCGTCAATGACTTACCTTGTAACCCCGTCCGTTCCAGTGACAGAAAGCTTTTGTTGCGACAGCATCAAGTTTCGCGTACCTCTAAAAAATGTTATTACATCCCATGGAACGCCATCAAGCGTCGTTCAGGCAGCCTGGGCACTCGTGCTCTCCCGCGCGACAGGGCGAAAAGACGTTGTGTTCTGTTGCCCAAATGCCAACCGCAGCCTGCCGTCATTTTCTAACATAGACGAAGTGTGTGGGCCCTGTCTGAACTTCTTGCCTGCTCGGGCTCTCCTGCAAACCCAAATGACGTTTGGGGCGTTGATTCAGCAGATGCAGGCGAAGGCGATCGCAGCCATCCCACATCAGCATCAAGGCTTCCGCTCCATTATCAAAAAGACTACAGATTGGCCCTCGTGGACGCGATATAGCTCGATGCTCATTTATCAAAATCACGAATCTCTGCGGCAGTCCATCAATTTTGGGGACCAAGACTGCGTACTGACCCCTCATGGGAAGTTTGGCAGATGCGCTGACATCCTGGTCGAAGCAACTCCTTCATCTACTCGAACGGGATCATACAGATCTGAGGAAGAGGGCGATCTGGTGATAGATATTCTCTATTCCCGGCGCACGTTTTCTGAGGAGCAAGCAAATTGGATCTCCAGCACTTTCGCCAGGGTACTGGAAAATATTCCACAATGCTTGGAACAGCCTGTCGACCAGGCCGCCAATCGAGCCACAGAAACACCGTACATGGGAGCAGTGTTTCTAACACAGCAAAGCCCCCCTGCCGAGGTCGCAGCAGGCTTTAGCAACAATATACGGGCTTTTGTTAAGCAAGGCTGGGACGAGGTTGGTCTGGACGTGGCGAGACATGAAGATGAAGAGGACAACTATTCTATGTTTGCCTGCGGTGCTGACTTGGTCACTACTATGCTACTCTCCCGCTATTATCAGCGCAATGGATATCATGTGAGCATGCAAGATCTGGTCAACAATCCCACTTGGAATGGCCAGTTGAAGCTCCTTGATGATTTTAGGACGCATACCAATAGTTAATGCACGTATTAGTGTGTATTCCCATGTATACAAGCTTGAATTGTATTTCCTACGCAATAGACCTACCTGTTTGCAATACATACATATGTCTGGGAACGTCTGGACTACTGCTTCTGACGTTAGTATCATACTTCTCACTAAATACGTGCTAGCTCAGATTTATATAGTTTGCTGAGGCTTTGTTCACAGGTCTGAGCTTATTGCGCAGACCCCATGGTTGTGCGCGCAAGCAGGGTCTCCCTGAAGGCTGCTGTGCGGAGGCGAAGGCGGAGGCTCCTTGTAGGTAGACTAGCTTTCACTTCACAACGATGAATTGTACCCGTCCCTGTGCATAGGTGATCGCTTAATGATAAGGGATGCAGGTGGTTTAAGGGTTGTGGTGCTTTCATTATATAAAGTATAGTAAATATTAAAATATAAATTAAAATTATATTATATATTTTATTTATAATATAAAAATAAATAAATAAAATAATTATTTTTATTTTCAATATAATATATATATATATTTATATAAAATTTATTTATTTATTATAATAATATTAAACTTTTATAAATAAAAGTGTAATTATAAATAAAGTTATTATTATATTATTTTAATTATTAATATATAAAATTAAAATTTATTTAAAAAAATATAATCGTTTATAATTTAAAACTTTATTTTTAAAATTTTAAAAGGATTTTAATTAAATAAATGGTTTTAATTAAAGAAATTTATTTAAATTATAATATAATAAAGTAGCTTATTTGCAATATATACCATAAGATCAATCCTTGCTGTGATAATATCGTATAATCTTTGACTTTAGATTGGATAGATAGAATTGTCGTGCGTGATGAACCGATCGGAAAGGGGAAGCAAATGAAGGCAAGGGTACTGTAATGATACAGAAGGTGAAAGTGAGCTGAATATTGTTAAAGCTCGTGAATGGTGACACCTGTGGGGGTGCGACTATCGTGTCTAGGAATGATGGAAATATAGTCATCGGCGGTAGTCCCTATTAATCTCGCCATACAACGGGAAAGCCATGCTTGATCGTATCTTTGACCTTGTCTACTCCGATGTTACCCAAATCCGACTGGTCCTCAAGGAGTAGTTCGAGAAGAGACAAAGGGATCTCCTTCCCTGTGTACAAGTGGCCTATGAGATGTCGAGAGGAACTGAGGTCCTGGCTGTATAATTCCACGCAAGCTTTCCATAAGGCATGAGTAGCCTCCCTGATGAGGTATCTTGTGGGTTCCAATGGTCCTCCATTATGTGCCTTGATGCGGACTGAAAGTTTATACACCAAAAGACCGGCAACGAAGCTGTAACTGGAACGGTGGTGTAGCATGTCTCCGAGGAGCTCATATATTGCTTTGCACCCATCCCTTCCTCTAATGCAGGTCTGTCGAAAATATGCCCATTCGTCGTTGTCCTCATCATCCATAACACCATACACCTGGACGTACATATTCTCTATCGTGTTCATCTCATCTTCAGTTATTCCTGGAAGAGGCTGGGTCGAGACAACTCTCACGATAATCCCAGCAATCTCCTTGGCGTTATGCAGAAGGGGTAATACGTGGTTCTCCAGCGACTCGCAAAGCTCTTCTACGTTGAATGGTGTCTTGTCCCGGGACATCACCTGATAGCTAGGCTGGTTCGCGTTCGTGTTCTTCAAGACCATTCATAGCGTTGAGGGGATGACCTTAAAACCTTCACATAGAAATGTGACCACTTCACAAGCTAAGTCGTTGAGGGCGTCGGACTCGCTTACTCGCAACTTCTTCGTTGGGGGTGTTGCATCGTCTCCTAAGTTTTCCAGTCCTCTCTTAGACACCGACTATCTCCGTTGGGTTATCTCGTCTTGTATACCGATTAGATTAGTCTCAAATGACTTCATCATGTCAAGCTGACTGGCAGCTGTGTTAGACAGATCGTTGTGAAGTTTAGCCTGGGTAGCCTCTATTTTGGCCTGTTGATTGGAAAATGTGGCCATTTTGGACATTGCAGTCTCCATTTTCGCCTGTCGTTCCATGATTATGGCCTGTCGTTCGATACTTTTGGTCAGTTCTTGATCAAGTATGGCCAGTTGGTCATCGGGGTCCAGGTGGTCAGTCAGGGTTCCATCATTGGACACAGCCTCGTGGGGCTTCCGATTGGCTAGGTTTTGTGCCATTGCCCTTGTTCCACTGGGTTAAGTTAGCTTCTTATACGATTTCCAGATAGTAAATTGCCAATGTAATCCGTCGGGCGTGTAGGAAGATAATGCAGGCTCCGTTGAATGCGTAATAAGAAATATCATGTTTTGTCACAGTAAATTCTTTGCGGAGGGCGTACGGGGATAACAAGGTCTTATCTTGGCTCTTGAGACCTGATACTATACGTTGATGGTGTCTCTGATCTGTGAATAGATGGTTCTGTTGATCAGATGCGGTGGTGTTGTAGATATGATGGGGTTACGGATGGGATTTGGGTTGATGTATGGGAATGAGTAGGGAGCAAAAGTACTTTTCCAGTTGCGAATTGACGTAGGCAAGGTACATGTAGGTATGTGTTTCAAGTAAAAGGGGGGTTTGTTGTTGTCCGGGAAGGTGCGGAGAGTTCACGTCCACACTATCCGTTAACTTGCTTGCGTATTACCAGGTTGTGATTTTTGAAGGGGTTAGTTATGATGTTGTATGGAAGACTCAATGACATACTGGCAGCCTGATAGGTAAAAGTGTAGGTAGGTACATACCTGTAAGTTAAGTTAGGTTAGGTAGGCGGCACTTACCTGGGCTGTATACACGCAGACATGTGAGTATACATGTATGAATCATTTGCTTAGCTTCCTCATCTACAAGTAGGTAGGTAAGTAGCTCTTCATCATCACAATGGTAATTATAAGAAATGTTGATTTCACGTAGATAGCGTGTCTAACATTAGTAGAAAGTGTGTTTTAAATTACACCAGTCGACGATTATGGACGTGAGATGTCACACAGGGCTAGAGCGGCATTGCAACATGAAGTTGCCTACATCCCTCAATCTATTTTGTTCTGTATACCGTATCCTTCCTCCTCATGTTGCATTTGTGCATTACCTGTGGCTATAGCACGAAGCTCGATCTTCCTTAGTAGTGATAATCGATGCTGTTATTCCTTGAGATGGAATCAATTGGTAGACACGTAGATGGAGAAGAGACGGAGGGGTTTAAGATAGCAAATTTTTATTTAGGTATGCATACAGTCCAAATGGACAGATTAGGTATTACTGGTACGAGGCATAGTTTTTCTGATTTCACCAGGTAAGAACGGGGTTACCAAAACGTGGAAAGCTGCTCGAATCTGATAAACACACAATAAATTCGGATTTGGATGCGGATTGATGTGATAATTCTTAAATGGCCGGCCCGTATGACCAAACTGTACACGTCTGAAAAAGAATAGAAAAAGTGTTTGAAAAATTGAAAAGAAAAAAAAAGTTATTTGCCTGGTCCAGGAATCGAACCTGGGTCTTCTTTTGCCGTTCTGTGGAGGTGGATTATTCGCACAAGGTGTGAAGATTCACCCGGATGTTCTGTGGTGTACTTTTTGTACAGCCGCAGGGCATCGAACCCGAAGTCTTCAGTTGTTCTTTGTGACGTGTTAACCACTACACTAACCTGGCTTTTAATTGTTAAAAAATTGTTGTCTTATTATGACTTATATGATTGACTGACTTGGTCTGTATGTAGGTATGTAACATACTGACCGCCGAGTACCTATGTAAGAAGGCTTCTCCCAATAACAGTGGTCTTTACAAGCTTAAGCAGTTTTGACGGTTAAATTAAGCTCCAAAAAGGGGAGGGGGAAAAAAAGGCAAGGTGCGTTGAAGCTTTTGTATCATTGAAAGTGACGACAGAAACAACATCCTGGGGGTTCCAGTGATGGACTAGGCCTAAAACCTTCGCCGTGATAGCTGCTATAATGACAACTAAACTACGACGTATTTTACCACTGTCGTAAAGTCGCAAAAATCGTCCTTTCTCAAATAGCGGTATTATGTAATGGATCTCAAAGAACTCTGTTAAACTTGGTGTCGCTATAGTTAATGTTTAATTATAATGGTAATTATAAAGATTACAACTAACATGACGCATTCTTGTTCCCAACCGATCGTATATCCTATTTTCTTTTCCATCATATTAGTGATTCAAGTAATTAATTTATGATTAATTACGGCGACAACGTTGGTTAATAGGCTCTAGGGAGTTAGGCTACATGGAATCGAAAGCATTTAATATATCAGTGAAATAAATTAAAGAAACACTATAATGTACAGGTAAAGCGATTAGTAACTCGTTTCAAGAACACCTGCAACGGCAATGACAGGTTTTTATCGTCTCTTCGCAACTTGCAATACAATGATGATGCGGAAGCCCTAGTCTGGCATCCTAGTCCTACCTGGCACCCTATCTTGCGAGGTATTGTTGATAATCTCAACAATATTTGTATATATCACGAGGATCCCGTAGTGGCCGTGGTGGTCCCTGTTTTGACCGGTCTTTGCCGGCCGAAAGTCGGAGCCGTACCGAAGATAGCGATCGTCAATCCACCGGTTGGATCCACAGCGGTGCCACACCAGGCATGAAAGTGATAGTTAACCCGCGGTATCGACAGGGATGTTTCCCGCGGCAAACTGCCCACCCAATTCGAAGATGCCGCGTAGATCATATTGAGGGGCATGTCGATGATATAGCAAATATATCTAGCAGAATATTAAGGATTTTGGCCGTGTTTGAACCTCGACATCGGTTTGTCGTGATCGATCTACTCATAGTCAACAATCCTCTTTTCGCAACTCTTTATATAAACTATCAGACATGGCACCTGCAATTCTCGAACAACCGACCGGCGATAGACTGCCGGTGGCCAGCAAGTCTGATACAGCGCCGACCCTCTACCAGGATGTTGACGAGGAGGCTCTGAGGGAAAAGACCTCCAAGCATCTGTTATACTACGGCACCAGCTTCAACAAGGATGTGATATGTGGCGCCAAGGGTCTCTACGTCTACACCGCGTCGGGACACAAGATTCTCGATTGGACATCCGGGCAGATGTCCTGTCTGCTTGGTCATGGCCACCCTGAAATTGTCAAGACGATTGCGGACCATGCAGCCAGCCTCGATCATCTCTTTTCCGGCATGGTTTCCCCGCCCGTGATTTCGCTAGGAGACCGCCTGTGCAACCTCCTGCCGTGTGGTCTCGACAAGGCCTTCTTCCTCTCTACTGGAGGCGAAAGCAACGAGGCTGCCATCAAAATGGCAAAGGTGTTCACTGGGAAATTCGAAATTGTTGGTTTGGGAGCCAGCTGGCACGGCGTGACTGCTCAAGCTTTGGGGACGCAGTATCACTTTGGAAGAAAAGGGCAAGGCCCCCTCATGCCGGGCATGCACATGTTACCGCAGCCTAATGCCTACCGATCTGTTTTTCGAAAGCCGGATGGGTCCTACGACTGGGAAGCCGAGCTAGAGTACGGTTGGAGGATGATAGATATGGCGTCTTGCGGATCTTTGGCTGCCTGCATTGTCGAGCCCATACAGTCGTCCGCCGGGATGCACGTCCTCCCCCCTGGATATCTCAAGGCCTTGAAGAAGCACTGCGAGCAAAGAGAGATGCTTCTTATCGTGGATGAGGCGCAGACTGGTGTGGGGCGCTGTGGTGACTTGATGGCTATCATTCATGAAGACGTTACTCCGGATATCTTGACGTTGAGTAAGACGCTAGGGAACGGTCTGCCGTTGAGCGCTGTGGTTACGAGCGCTGCAATTGAGAAGGTGTGCATCGAGCGGGACTACTGCTTCTACACGACGCACATTAACGACCCCCTCCCTGCTGCAGTCGGAGACAAGGTTCTGGAGATAGTGGTGCGAGACAACTTAGTAGCCAGGTCCAAAGAGCTAGGGGAAGTGCTTCATGCTGGTCTCAAGAAGCTGGAGAGCAGATACGGCTGTATTGGAGATATTCGGGGTCGCGGCTTGATGGCAGGCGTTGAGATCGTGGCAGACCGGAAGACCAAGATACCGGATCTTGATATAGCCAAGAAGATTGGCGATCGTGTGTATGAGCTGGGCGTCTGGGCAAATTTAAGCAGCCATCCAAGCTTCGGTGGGACGTTCAGGATCGCACCTCCTATTACGATCACACGAGAACAGCTGGAGTTTGGGCTTGAAGTCCTGGAAGAAGCGTTTGCATCGACACCTGGTTCGCAACCTTTGTATTAGGAAGTTAGATACGTACTGGTGAACTGAGCTCTAAAGATCATTGATTCACATCCGTATTTTGTGATCTCAGACAACACAATGACTACCTAATCCAGCTTAGCAATACTATATTATGATATTTAGGAGCGATCCATGAATAGTCTTAAATCTCTTGACGCTATTGGCACAATGTTCTAGGTTGTTCCTCTTAAGATGCTATGGTCTTTATTGACCCGGGCCTTTGTCACCCCCTGAAATATCAAGTAATGCATCACGTTCGGAGTATAAACGACATGCTTTACCCATAGTGTTGTAGGGAATGAAGAAAAAATGCACGATTTATATATGATTGACTGGCTGGCCTACCCGGTGATCTATCCTCAAGCTTTTGGCGGATCCGATGCATCATCTTCTAAATACAAGCCCTCATCCGGCGGTGGTACACCATACCAATCCAAACCCAATTTATCCTCTGGATCAGGATCTGGCATTTGGTAGTATCCATCATACCTCCACCACGTTCTATCCTCCCAAACGTCTTCAACAGGCAGTACTCCTTCAACCTTCATCTTTTCTCTAGTCTCAACCACTCCCCTCCAGACACGGAGGATATTCCTACCAGTCACTTTCGCCAACTGTTCCTCCGTCGCACCTCTATCGAGGATCGCCTTCATGAATGTGGGATAGCACTTGACATCCTCCAACCCCTTGATCACCGAGGCAATTCCGTCAAAGTCAGAACCCACGCCAACATGATCCCATCCAATACGGTTGGCTACGTAAAAGAGATGGTCCAGGACCATATCCATGGTCGCATCCCGTCGTCGCGTGGCGACATGCTCTGGCACGAAGGTCACCATCACGATGCCTCCGTTCGCGGGCACCATGTCCAACACATCATCGGGGACGTTTCGGGGACAGTCAAATACGCCTTTCGCATTAGAGTGCGAGAACATGACGGGCGCTCTGGTCATGCTCAGCACTTGCCGAGCGCAATCTTCGGAGACGTGCGAGAGATCGACGATCATTCCTGCGGTGAGCGTTAGCTGTGAGGTAGGTATTATTTCAACACCTTCCAGGGCGCATACCGAGTCGATTCATCTCCACCATAGCTGATCGCCCGAGTTTCGATAGTCCGCCATGAACGGGCCCGACTTTGGAGGTAGAACTATCGGCGAAGGCGTTGTTGCAGACGTGTGTGAGAGTGCACTTGGGCTATCAGCTTAACAACATACAGAAAAAGGAGACTAGAGAAATCGTACATATCTGACCCCAAGCCTATAGAAAGCTCGGATGATACCGATGCTGTTGCCAGCCATGTGGAGACTTTATGATAAAGGTTTGTTAAGTCGATCTATCCGTACATCGAATCCAACGGTGATGCTATTGGGGTAGGCCAGCTCACCCTTCGATCCCAATTGAGCATGCTATCTTCCCAGAAGCATAGACTTCTTCTACCTGATCTGGTTCGCTGACTAATTGAAATGTCTCTGGATAAGACTCGACCAACCTTAGTGTTAAATCGATCTGCTCGATCGCATCCCTTGCCATGTCCGAGTACTCGGGGGTTGAAAAGTTCTCGGCCGATCTGAGACACGGGACGCAGACTGACCAAAATTGCCCACCTACGGCTCCTACAAATGAAATTTAGCCACGAACGTGACATCTGAAGCTGGGGTGGTGGCGCTACCCTCTCTCAACCTTGGAATGTCTGTCATCCCTCTTTGAAAGCCTTTATTGAGGTCAAATTTCTCATTGTCGTGGATCTTGCCGTGGAAACAAGCCCGAGGTTGTTGAGGTAAGTCATTATGACCATCTATAAGAGGTGTGTTTGCGAGCACTCTCTTGACACGTTCATCGATGTCGAGCTTTTGGTACGGGTGGGCCTCCATGTTGTTGAAAGGGTGAAGACGAGTGCCAGACTTGAAGTGTGTTGACTCGAAATACGCTAGATGAACGATGAACGAGATACCCTTGTCCACCGGTGATCTCGTACTTATTTCCACGTCTTGAAGCCTAGTTTGATACCGTCCGGCAGTCATAAGTTGAAACCACAATCCATCATCACTATCTCTCTAGGTAAGTACCCAGTGGTATAGATAACGCTCCTTAAGAGCGGCCACGGTCCGTCCAACTTATCAGTGGAGACGCCGCGGGGGACGCCGCGGCGATGCTAGGTAAGTGGAGTACTGATTACCCCAGATATTCGCCCAGGGCCTCACAGTGCGAACTCATGACTCCCTATTTAGCGCTAGATAGCACAGTCACTAACTAACCGACAGCATGAGATGAACCGCATTGCCGAATCGAACACTTTGATTCGAAGTCACAGGTATGTGGAACGACATCTCCTATACCAGTACTGACAGAAGCTTCCGCGGAAAGACTGCAGATTTGTCTTAGTACCGGAAAACCGAACTATCCACCTAGTTTGGAGAGGTCATCATCATCATCACACCCGCAGTATGCAATCTCCAATACCAGGCGTCCAGGAGCGCCCGTATCGCTCGCATCTACGTCCAGCATGCCTACCATGTCGCCGGCGAAAATCGCGGTGCAAGCTCGAAGCCCGGTCGAATGCCTGTCTTATGTGTCGTGCCCACGGTACGGATTGCGTATTTCCCGGAGAGGCTCGGCAAGGTCAAAGACAGCAGCAGCAGCAAAGCCCCCCACAGCGGAGGCCGATGTCATCTAGACCCGCGGTATTGGCAACCCCGGCTCCGGCTCCGAGTCTCCTGGTCCCGGAAGAACGGAATCCAGTTCCTGTAGTCCCAACAGTCAATCAAAGTCCAGCGAGCCGTGCTTTCGGAACATTGGGGAATGATGAGACAGTCTGTCAGCCTACGCCGCTTTCTGTTGACGATGCAGAACAGGAGAATCCGCATATTGTCGGACCTGCCAATACAAGTGATAGCCAAGTTCTAGCCGACTATCTCTCCATCATCAGTCTCAGCAACGGCGGGGTGCGCATGGTGCGTCCGGTTCCCGCGAGCCGTTCGAAGGCGGTCTTGTTTGCGACGGTGCAGAAGCGGCCCGTGGGGATGGACCTGGGTTCCAATCCTTCTCGAGATAAGCTTTACATCATTGAGAAGCTGTTGGACCCATATACGGAACAGCTCATAGATCTGTGAGACTTATATTCTCATTCCAAATTCGATGACTGCTTCGCACGGCTGACAATGTGACCTGTGTAGATACTTCACCAAGAGTAATGCATGTTTACCGCTTTTAGATTTCGACTCCTTTAAATTTCAATATCACAACGCCAAGGACAAGATCTCACCTGCCCTTCTCTCTTGCTTGTATGCGCATAGCCTGGTACACTGGCGGTTCTCACCGCAGCTTCATGCGCAGCGTCCGCCGGACGTTCGGTTCGTCTGGAACCTGGCCAATGAGGCGTTATACTCAGAATTGCATCTATCTCCAGGGATCTCAACCGTGACGGCAATCCTGTTAAATATAGGTGGACGGCCAACCACATCACTCATTGGAAACGGCGTCCAGCTAGGTGCAGCGGTCTCCCTTGCGCATTCCCTTGGCCTGAACCGAGACCCGGTTCCGTGGGATATTCCTGAGGCGGAGAAACTTTTACGGATGAAAATTTGGTGGTCTCTTTTTATTCACGACAAGTGGTAGGGCTAACCTTTTTTATCCTTGTCTAATTCATTTCATTACTGACCATCATGTGGAACAGGTCTAGTCTTGCTTATGGGACGCCCTCTCATATTCAGAGAGCACAGTATGATGTACCGTCACCAAATAGTGGGTATTTCTATCGTCACGATGCGGAAACATCATACTCACAAGCCTCCTCAATATTTGTTGCGCTCTTCGGTCTGACTGAGGTTCTTGACCTTTATCTTCAACATCTATATCGTGTCGACAGCGACCGCCCCAACCACATCGTGAATCTTGATTTCAACCTTAATCGCTGGGTCGAGTCTCTGGAGGTCAACGTCCGTCGGATCATAACCCGCGGAACCCATTTAGATCTGCCAGGGGCCGCGAATCTAAGGCTCTCATATCTGTCTACGCAGCTTCTGCTACGGAGACTCGAGCTAGAGGATGACAGGGACAAAGAGGACATCGAGCCGGAGATGCTTGCCAATCGGTACATGCAGGTGAGAAGAATCGCTGAAGACATCGTTCTCCTCGTGCAGGAGCTTCAGGAAGAGCACCTGGGCGACTTCTGGCTACCAGTGAGCGCCTTCGTGTTCCCGTCGACCACGACCTTCCTGTTGCGCTGTGCCCTGGAGACAGAAAGCAGCCAAGCGGGCTTGGCACAGAGCAGCTCGCTACGGCTTGCCTGGGAACTCATCACAGCCCTGCGTCACCATCGCGACAGGAATGGCTGGGATTTAGGAGACATATGTCTCGCGCAACATGCAGAGATAGTGGAGAGGCTCATGTCACCTGCTACTTCCTCTGAAGTTGGTGTGACAGGTCTGCCCTTGCCTGAGCTTCAGGAGATGGCCGTTTCAGATGCCTCTTTTATCGACCAGCTTTTCCCGAGCCTTTGGGATACGTTGAGAAACATCTGATTACAGCATGGGAATACCCTCCCAGAACACTCGGCTGATGGACTGATAACAACCCTGCAGGCTTTCCAATACGTGGTTATCCCGTATGTTTTTTCTTAAAATCATAATTTTAAAAGGGGTTTAGTCTTCTTCTTCCAGTAACGAAATGTTTACGTTGAAAACGAAGGAATTTATACAAGCAGACTCTTGTATCGCCCACTTCTTCCATTAACTAATTGTGGACCTAATATATGTCGTAACAAAGAATGCCATTTTCAGACCCCATGGCCTCCTCCAGTCCTTGAGACCTGTTTGCCAACTCTTCATTTGTTACATGTAAAGTCGGTCTTAGATTACTATATTATTTCAGACATCCCACGACTTTAACCCACCACAATACCGCTGCTCATTACTGCGAGTGTTAACCTACGATGAGGCACCATTGTAGGCGAGGACGTTGTTGCTTGAAAGAGACCCGGTGACTTCCGCATTGTCTCCCGCCAGCTCCTGGATCCGCTCGCAGAGTTCGATGGGATTGCGTGCCCCTTCGAGCGCCAAGAGATAGGCACCGAGGCCCGCAATATGAGGGGAAGCCATCGAGGTGCCCGAGATGGTATTGGTCTTCCCGTCGTTCCAGGTGGAGGTGATGTTGACACCGGGAGCAAACACGTCGACCAGCGAGCCGAAGTTCGAGAAGGACGCTTTTGAGTCGTCCCTTTCGGTAGCTCCGACTGTGCACACCGTTGGCTCCGAGGCCGGTGTCGACAAGAAGGCGGGCAAGCCGTCGTTCCCGGCGGCTACTGCTAGGAACACTCCCGCCTCGACGGCTGCTGCGGCTGCGTCGTTTGTCGTGCTGCCGAGGTCGAGAAGACGTGAACCACCGAGCGACAGGTTGGCCACTGCCTTGCCGATGCCTATTCATAGACAGTTAGCGCACGAGACGTCCATCACCCAGTAAGAAACTAAGTACTTACGCTGCTTAGACGTCGCATCGTTGACGACCCATTCTAGACCAGCGACAACATTGCTTAGCGAACCCGAGCCCTCCGCGTCGAGGACCTTCACAGCAATCAAACTAGTCTTCTTGGCCACGCCCCAAGTCGTCGAACCGATAGTACCAGCTACGTGCGTGCCGTGGCCGTTGCCGTCGCCTTCTGCGTCACCATCGACGAAACTGGTACCGAGCTCGGCGCGACCGCCGAAGTCCTCATGGGCGGTGTAAATCCCGGTGTCGACGATATACGCGAACGTGCCCTCACCGGCGCTGTCGTCGTAAGTGTACTGGGAAGTTCCTGGCTCGAGACTCGAGATGCGAGCTAGACCCCACGTGGCGTCTTCTTGCGTCTCCAGCGTATTGACCGTGATTGTTTGGTCCGGTTCGATGTACGCAATCTGTGATTATGATGAGCGGGAGAACAATTAGGAGCGGATGGCGTGGTGCGGGTTGGAAAGCCGTACATCTGCTAGAGCAGCGAGGGTGTCGATCAACCCGTCGGATTCAGATGACAGCTTGAGTCCTCGGAAACCTCCTATCTTGTAGGATGCATGGTGAGTGAGACCGACTGTGTCTGCGATGCTGCTCAGTATACTATCTTCTGAGCCTTCCGGCTTGAGGACGGCGAGCCATTCCCCAGCAATAGCCGATCCCCTTGCCTCGCGGATAGGAGCCGAGAGGGCGACGGGAGCCGCAGCTAGCAATGCGTACATGAACTTCATTTTGTCTGCGGTATCAAGATCAAAGAAGTGCGTGCAAACATAGCGATGGAACGAGAGCAGACCTGCGACTAAGAGCCGTACTTATCTTGGGGGCGCTCAGACTCTCATCACCCCCGCCCAAGGTCTGCCCTGCAGCTGCCCTGTCAAGTATGAACAATAACGTGCATATATATCGCCATTACCTAATTCTCACCCAGCTTTTTAATGTTGACATCTCCAAATCGAGGGTCGATTGACAAGCTGTGAGGGGAACACCCCTCAGCCAAGCTACAGTGGGGAAGCTATCGTGGATCTACCCCCGCCCATTCCAGGTAATCGATGGAGATCATCGCGTTGATTGTCCCCCTTTCCGGCATTGGCAAGCAGGGGTCAGGATGAGCTTATTGACTATGATATGCAATGTGACAACACCCGTTTCTCCATACAGGTGATAATCCCCAGTCGGACCCCAGGTTATTTAGAACGGTGAATATCGAAGTCCTATAGAATGGCGATGATTCCTTCCTATCTACTACATAGCAGCTCCCTAGCTGCAAGCCGATCCAAACAACATGCTTCGGCATACCCAAGCCGGCCCATAACCGGCCTGGTCTTCACGTTCAAATGCTCTACTATCTGTTACTAATATCTCCAACTCAACTATACATATATCTCGGCATTACTGGCTAATTGGGATATGCTCTGCTACCTAGAGCCCACTGTGCGGTCTATTATATCTTAGCGCAATGTGTACGTATGGAAATAGCATTACATAGGCATACGCCATGTGATGGGATGAATATCAAACATGCCGTCCAGCGACTATCCTTAGTCGTAGATTTTCGACATAATGACCTTTCGTTTCACTCCAGTAACATGCTACCTATGTATTTTAAATAAACACAAGGACATGTGCTCGACCCAGCACTTACACACTGTTTGAGTGGGGCCTCTTAGACCTATCATGGGAGCAAGGAAGTTCGCCGCGGGCAACTCTCCGCGGCATCGGCACGGCAAGATAAGCGAGATAAGGTAATTGTTGGATATGCCATGAAGATAAGGCACGATGCGACGATCAGACTCAGTATATCGGCCGAACGACCTCTGAGGCCCGTAGCTGGGATTGGGTATGTAGCCCTGATAAGCAGCGAGTTACTATATGGGTCGCCTTCAGCCACTATATGATCAGCAATTTCTCGAGCTGCATGATCATACCTATCATGCAGCTTGTACCGAGACTCTTATACGTAATAAGATGATCAAATCCAGCAAGGCCGGCCAGATGGATACGAAGACCCTTGATGACGAGCCTTCCAAGGCCGTGCTTGACCTGGTCCATGAAGCTGAGGCCGAGCATAACGACCAGGCTGTCTCTAGAGCCATCTTGTGGAAGATTGACCTTCGCCTGTTGCCGCTCTTATGCATCACGTACGCACTGCAGTCCATTGATAAGACTACACTCGGATATGCATCGGTCTTCGACCTCAAGGAGGATCTTAGCCTCACGGGGAATGAGTACAGTTGGTTGGGAGGTATATTCTACCTCGGGTACCTTCTATGGGAGTTCCCTACGAACCTGATGCTCCAGCGACTTCCAATCAACTATTTAATGTCTATAACTGTACGTCTAGGGAGTACTTGTCATTCATTTACGACTAGCTAACCGATATAGGTCATCATCTGGGGCATCGTCTTGATGTGCCATGCTAGCGTGAAGAACTTCAGTGAGATCGCCGCCGCCAGGACCTTCCTTGGCGTCTTTGAGGGTTCGATTAACCCGGGGACGATGCTTCTATTCTCCATGTAGGTGTTCTTACAGGCTGCATCAGTAATGTCTTGTTGTTAATCGCAAACAATAGGTACTACTCCCGTGAGGAACAGCCCCTTCGCATGGGAATTTGGATAGGTTCGGCCGGTCTTGGCTATGTCATCGCAGGCATTTCCAGTTTTGGTATTGGTCACATCCACTCGTACCTGGAGAGCTGGAGGTTGATCTTCCTCATCTGGGGCGCCATCACGACCGGCTGGGGTGTTGTTCTCCTCTTCTTCCTCCCAGGCTCCCCCCTGAAGGCAAAGTTCTTGACCGAACATGAACGTGCTTTGGCCATCAACAGAGTCAAATCGAACAATACTGGCATTGAAAATAAACACTTCAAAATGCCGCAATTCTGGGAGGCGATGTTTGATATGAAAACTTGGCTCTTGTTCTTGTTTGCCGTGACTAGCAACTCGCCAAATGGAGGTTTAACCACGGTACGTCTAGTTACCGAGAGTGTCATTAGGGCTTCGCTAACGAGGAAATAGTTCCAAAGCTTGATCATTAAAGGCATGGGATTCTCTACATTGCAGACTACTTTGATACAGATGCCCTCTGGCGCTGTTCAGCTCATTGCCTGTCCATTAGCATGGTAAGCAATTACAAAACGGAAATGAAGTCAAACGGGCGCTCGTCTAACGAACAGTAGCATCTTTGCCTCATACGTGAGAAATTCCCGGCTTCCCATCATGCTGATCTGCCTTGCACCATTCTTCGCTGGCGTTTGTGGGCTCTGGCTCATCGATGAGTCAAAACCGTATGGCCGCCTTGTCTGTCTTTGGATCTCATTCACATATACGGCAACTTGGACGTTATCAATGGCCGTAGCAACTGCAAATACGGCCGGGCATACGAAAAAGATTACGACCAACGCTATGCTCTTGATCGGCTACTGTCTTGGTAACTTCGTCGGTCCCTTCTTCTTCAAGTCCGACCAGGCACCGGGCTACAGCCTCGGCGTGGGCATGATGTTCTTCTGCATCGCAGTCCAAGTCTTCTGCTTAGTCGGCATTTGGGTGCTTCTCTGGGCGCGCAACAGGAAGCGAAGCAGATTCATTCAGGGAGTTAGTCCAGACAACAATGATCCTGCTGTTCAAGGCTACGAAAGGGGTCTACTTGACGAGACGGATCTGGAGAACCCGTATTTCAAGGTACGAGTTAAGCGCTTTCAAATTATTATGACTATTGTGGCTAACTAGTTCCTAGTATGTTTATTAGATGCTACAGCTAGTTTGAGTCCCGTTGGAAACGAATTTAGAAGCTCTAAATAATACTATACGTATAGCTATCGTCTTGAATTTTGAATGAGCGCAGCCGCAATATCTCTTCCTTGAAGTTCATAGTATGTATTCCATCATTACTTCGTAGGTATATCATACTTAAATTCAACGTTAGGTTTACACTTGTACTCTCTGAAAAATGTCAGCTTTGATTCAAACCTCGAATGTGTATTTTAATAATATCTCGCAATTGCCATCGAATACTGTCTTATGGGTGATTAAACTAAAAACCCTTTCAACCATTTTGGTCATTGTTCAGCTTTGTGTTATTGGCAAACCCCAAGTACCCCGGATTAGAATGATAAAGAGCGATGCCCACCAGCGAACAAAGAGAGAACTTCAAAAAGCCATAATAGTAATACATACTATTTGTTTGTCTATTACATGCCATACACACACAAGGACCAGTTTAACCTTCCTTTCCATTGCCCTTTACGCCAGTTCGTTATCATGGCTTCAGTTGAAGAAATAGCCGCGATACAGCAGGAAGTTTCCCAGTATTTTACATCGGCTTACGATCTCAGGTTTGTCAGAAATATTGGACAGGGTAGTCATGGGGTACGTATTTATTCAATGACGAATATGGCAATCGCAAAAATTCTTTCCTTGTGTCATATTGGCCTTCATTATTATGCCATCATATCTGTTTCATGTATAACTCATTGTTTGTTTTTTAAACACGTAACTTTGCTCTAAAGCACCACTACTAACGAAAGGTATCCAGGGTACAGCGCTGTATGAAGAGCCGGCGAAAGATCGAAAAGTAGTTGTCAAGTTCTCCCTAGCACCGGAAGAGGACAGCCACTTGTTAAATGAACTCGTTTGGGTACCACGTTTCAACAGGCTAGAGCATTTCATACAAATGATGTATCTCGATCGATCTGCCATGGATCCAGATAGCCAGGTGCCTGGAATCCCGAGGCGCCCGGTGATGGTCCTCGAGTATTTAAGCAATGGGAATCTGTTTGAATTTGCCGAGAAGTTCCGAATTGCCGGAAGACAGATACCCAACCGGCTACTCTGGAGGTTTTTCCTGTGCAGTATGTAATTAGATCCCTGCGTCGACGGATCCAAATACTAACGTGAGAGTTACAAGTGACCCGCATGTGCATCGGGATGGCCTATTACGACTCATTGGTAGCAAATGCAACCATAACTCCTAACCCTAGACCGATCAGGGAGACTATACAAGAAGGCGAAATTGCGAGGAGAGCCGTACAACTGTCCATGAAGGGTGAAAATGTCATTGTGGGAGATATGATCCCTGGTGACATCCCTGAGCACGATATATCTCCATTGGCGAAGGTAAGAAGTTCTAGCAGACACTGTGGGTTGGGAATTTAGCTAAATTGCATCAGTTGATTGATTTTGGCCGCGCGGCACATTTTCCCCAACAGGGACCTCGAGCCCTAAATTGGAATCAAGGGATAGAACAAAACCTCTTTGGTGCTGGAATAGTAGGTTGAAGAAGCTTGGGATCTCCCGCCCATCTTGAGATAATTGCTAATAATCAACTGCTAGATTATGCAGGATCTAGCATGCAATATGACTGCTCCGTCCTTCCGTTCCAACAGAGGCGGAACTACCACGCAAATACCGATGATCATCTACAACCAGCCCACTCTCGTAAATACATTGGCGGATCCGAACCTTATAGGGAATCAGTCTCTCGACAGCTCACTAATGGGTGTAATCTGCACACTCATGTCAATCAATGCCGGCCATGTGCCGCTCTTGGAAGAGCTAGAGAAAACGATCGAAACCCACATTGCGGCTAGAACTGCGATGAGTTATTCATATCTCTGCCCGGAATTGGGTGGGCGTGAGAACCCCTTCGAGACTGATGAGGCTATCAGAACTATGATTCAGCGCATTATATTAAGCGCTCACACTGATCCCGAGGATATTATTGCTAGTACTGGGGGTTTACTGGTAGTATAGGCTAGCATAGGATATCTTTGTCGGGAGGACCGTCATATTTATTGCTCTACGGAAAGATTTACGTTATCAAGGGATATCATTTCACGGTCGACAACAAGCCAATTAGTTCGGGGAATCTTTCAATACTAATCCGAGATGTGGAGGACTATGGGAAATGCAGGGTTCAGTAGAGAGGCATGGGTGGGGGACTGTATGTATTTTAAGTTAAGCTTCGCTAGAGATGATGTTTACATGTATCATTGAAACGGAATATGAAATTACCGGAATTATACAAATGGAGAACCAAAGATTACATCAACAGACTTAAAGATAGTATTACGTTTTGGAGGCTTGAGGATATCCCCTTTATTTCTCTTCATGTTAACTTTTCCAATTGAGCCTACCAGTTGACATGAAGCTTTCTATCAATGGAAGTACTTAGGAACAACCCCCTTGACACGTAGCCAGGCAGCGTCGAGAGCCTGGACAACCTCCTCTGGGAGTGGGCCTCTTTCGAGTCCTTTAAGGTTCTGCTCCAACTGCTTCACATTGCTCGAACCAATAATAATCTTATACCCCTTCTCCCTGCTCATCTGGCTGTGATGGCACAGCCACGCGAAAGCAGCCTCTGATTCGGTGATGCCATGCTTCTCAAGCACGGGTCGGATGATGTCCAAGGCATCGAAGTAGTAGTCATTCCAATACCTACCGCGGTGGAGGGTGCCCTGCCAGCGCTTGGGGTCGAATCGCGAACCGGACTCGAAGTCGTCGTTACTCATGTCGCGGCGATACCGAGAGGTAAGAAAGCCACCTGCCAACGGCTGGAACTCGTACAAGGCGATGCCGTAGTGCCGGAGGCAGGGCAGGAGCTCCGGCTCGACCGCGCGGTGCAGGGCGTTGTAGATGCCCTGGTACACAGAGGGCTTGATCCAGCCGTTGCGCTCGCAGATATCGCAGATCCGCGCGACCTCCCACGACATGTAGTTGCTGATGCCCAAGCGCGAGAAGTATCCCTCCTTGTGCAGCGCGTTGACCTCCCGCAGGGTATCCTCGAAAGGGGTATTGCGGTCGGGGCCGTGGAGGTACCACATGTCGATCTTCTTCGTGTTCAGGGCCTCCAGGCTCTCGAGGAGGCCTCGGCGGACATCCTCGGGCCGGTGCGAGTAAGTGCCGGACGCCATGTTGCTCATATTCTTGCCCTCGTTCGGGTACAGCTTCGTGTCCATGACCAGCCCCCGCGACTCCCAGTTGGCTTTGGCGAGGAGCTCCTCGGAGGACCCCGCGCCGTACAAGCGCGCCGTGTCGATCTCGTTGTGGCCGTGCGCCTGGAATAGGTCGAGCATGGAGTTGGCGTCGGAGAGCGATGTCACTCGTACCCCTTCGATGCCCTCCTTGCCGAATGTCATCGCGCCGAATACGACGGGGAGGGCACTCTTTGGTGAAGCCATCTTTCTGATGCGTATGATGGAGGCTAGGTTTGTAGTTGGTAAGAAGCGGAAATAAGAGACAAGTGGTTTGATTAGTCGAGGTAGACAAATATGTGTAGCTATCTGGAAATCCAGAACCTGCCAAGACACATGGAACGTCTTGGTTGATATATATAGAGAGAGATATATATAAGAATCTACAGAGACTACTACGTAGTACGATCAGACGTTTGACCGCGTGGTCGTAACGGGGATAAAGGCGTTATCTCCATTATGATGAACTATTCAGACTATAGCATGATGTCATAAGGGATTGGTTATGGAGTTCTACCAATCGTAGAAGTGTATTGTAACCATACTAATACTGAGTTTTACCCGGAATCGTACTTCAAACTACATACTTGCGTGAAGGCCCCCTTGGCCCCATCGCCGGACCCACCATAAGCCGGTTGCATTAGCTCCGGAAGCTAGTCCCGAATTTGACATCTAGTGGATCTATAACATCCTGATTGGTTGGATTGTGTAGCTGTCTCCCGATATGGCAACGAGAAATATCTATAACGCCGAAGAGACGTGAGGAAGATTTTTTCAACTTTCACATACAAAATGAGAATCACATAGAATTATCCAGGCTAAACTCCGTCGCTATCGTACCACTCGTGCGGTAGGTGATAGCCGATAATATTCCTGCATATAGCGAAAGTGGCTACATGGTCTACGTCTTATATGGTATTTTGTGGGGTACTTCGACGAATGCTCTCAAGGACAAGGTTATCGAGGAGTCAAACCTACCAATAACCTACCAATAGATCTGCCGACATTGCTTGGAGATGATAGCTAAATTTAAAGCACATGGTTGTTTTCCAGTCCGTGATGCGTTAAAATTCCTCTCACCAGTTCCTAGCTTTGTTAGAAGTAGCGTAATACCGGAGATAAACGAGTTGCATGCATATTGCCAGCACGAGATTGCACACGCATATATATATATATATATATATATATGCGTATCTTTGGTTTACCATTGCCACCTACAATGTTATAAAGTCTAAGTATCGCCAGGTCTTATATATTCTCTCAAACTTATATCCATACTTTGTATCGTACCAACTACTATCGAAGTAAGAAACTCTTATACTACAATCATGGTGAATGCTATTCAGTTCCGCGGCTCGCCATCGGGCAAGGTTCTCCAGACCACCTTCGCACTCCCGGCTGTCAAACCCGATGAAGTTCTAGTCAAAGTGACCCATAGCGGTATTTGCGGCAGCGACCTTCACCAACTCCAAAAGCCGTTGGTACTTGGCCACGAAGGCAAGCCCTATTATTCCACCCTCACACTACGCAAAATATCTACCATGTGATCAGTTGCTCATTGGAAACCTCTCACAGGAATCGGAATAATCGAAGAAGTCGGATCTGCGAGCTCCCTCTTCAAAGTCGGCGACAGAGTCGGATGGGCTGTCGTAAACTCGAGCTGCGGTCATTGCGAGTTGTGCATGGTTGGTAAGGACGCGTATTGCCCGAACGCGAGCCAATACAGTGCCCACGATTTCGATGTCCATGGCTCGGTATGCAACTACGTCGTCCGGAAGGAGCAGTGGATCTTCCGTATCCCCGATGCGCTATCATCCGAAGATGCTGCTCCGCTCATGTGTGAGTAATGCCCCTCTGTAACAAAAGCTATGACGACACCCTCTCATACTCGAGATTTCTTATATAGGTGGTGGAGGCACCGTCTGGGTACCCCTAATTGAATATTGCAAGCCCTACGAGCGAGTCGGCATCGTGGGTATCGGTGGACTCGGACATCTTGCAATCCAGTTCGCCGCCAAGATGGGATGCGACGTCGTTGTGTTCTCATCTACCGAAGACAAGCGCGAGGAAGCCAAGGGGCTCGGTGCTAGCGAGTTCTACGCCACCAAGGGCGTGTCCGACTACAGCACCCTCGGCGTGCCGAAGCCGATCGATCGCTTGTTGATCACCTCTTCCGCCAAGTTCGACCTCGGCATATTCTACCCCATCCTCGCAAAGAATGCAACCATTCTGCCCCTCTCGGTCGATGGTGGTAACTTGACTGCGCCTTACATGCCTACTGTCTTCAACGGCCACCAGATCGTGGGGAGCTGCATTTGTAGTCGATTCCCTCAGTATGTACACTCTTCTTTTGAATTATTATCTATCGGTCTATGGTTAACAAGGTCCTAGGAACAAGATGTTGGACTTTGCAGCTCGGCATTCCATTCATTCTATAGTGGAGAAGTTTCCGATGACGCTTGAAGGTGTAAACGAAGCGATGGAGAAACTCCGATCTGGGAAGATGAGGTACCGCGGGGTTCTTAGCTGGGAGTATTGAATATTAGACGAGGTAGGACATTATTCTATTACCATTCAGGATTTCGACGTTATCATTTCCACCAGGTATCATGTTAGATGTTTTTACTTAGAGGAAGGTATTTTCTGAGCGCCAGCTGTTGTCCGTATTACCAGCAATTAAGAGATAGATAGACAATTTGAAACTACAGGTCGTGGGATGTGCAAGTTCTTTACCTGCAACTGGAAATATTGATACAAACATTGAAGCTATGATGATATGAAAATTATATGTCTGTAGATAAATTTATGTAGTAATTGTTGTCTCACATAACTACAGGACATGTAAATATCCCCATCTCCTGTTGCCATATATAAGCTAGCAGATCACATCACATTACACACAGCGCCTTCAAAGCACACATGTAGTTATGAAAGCTATAAGAAAACGACGACATATAAGTAGCTGCGTTGATACTTGTGATGCTATGTAATATGGACTGAAAGATTGAAGACAGCTAAGGGAGTATGTAGATTCGTGGGGCTTTTGCTATGTCCGGCTTCAAAATACCTTCTTAGTTTCAATTCATATCGTATTCGTTATAACTCGTATTCGTTATAACTCGTATTCGTTATAACTCGTATTCGTTATAACTATCTAGTGTGACTCGCGCACCATCGCTTTCGCCGGGAAGGAAGTGTTGGAATAATCTTGGCCTTCTCTGCATGGATATCTGTGGCCCACTAAGTATACTACTTACTTACTACCCCGCTTAATCGTATCTTTATCTGTGGATCTCGTCAGGAATATTCGATATGCAACTATAATAATTACGTCGTAGATACCTATCCAGGACATCCAATGTTCTAATTCCTTTTCTATTAAGTAATGTGCCAGTCTATCAAACCCCAATGGATGATGAATCCATCCAAGCTATCATCCCCTTGGCTCCAGACTCGAGCTTGGTGATTTCCGCTCCCCAACTCACAGAGATGCGGGATTCTTCTGACGATTGGACCGGGGTAACAAGCACGGCCGAGAGAAAAAGGCGCCAGAATCGCCTGCATCAAAGAGCATATAGTAAGTAAGCACAACGAAACACGTGCAATAAATTACCTGTAACCTCATTAGCTAATGATTTCATGCAGGGAAAAGACATCGGCCCCAGCAAGGAGGAGGAGGAGAAGGCGCCCCTGTCAGACCCCAAGTCAACCACCAGGGGGTGGAGCTGTGGAACATCCAAAACATTCAGCACCTACGGCAGCCAGTAGCAGGCACCAATGACACAGCGTCCACACACACGACGCCCCAAACAAAGGAAGGGTTCGTAGACAGCGAAGGAGGATACCTCCTCGGTCCCTGCCCGCGCCGCCGGGCCGAGATCCGCGCCTTCATCCGGCGAGTGTACGAGGACTACAGCCTGCACGCGCCGCGGCCGGGATGTCTGACCCGGCTGATCCAGGTGAACGTCCTCAACGCCCTATCGCGGAACGCGATCGCGCTCGGCTTTGCGCCGGAGGGCCTGTGCACCGACGACTACGTGTCGCCGTTTCACGTCGCCCTGCCATCACCACTACCACCGACACAAACACCTCTGCTACCACCCTCCTGTCCAGAGAACCTGCACCCGACGGTAGTGCAGAGGACGGTGCGCCACCACCCCTGGATCGACCTCTTCCCCATCCCGCGGATGCGCGATAATATGCTGCGCGGGATCGCCGCCGGCTTGTTCGAAGAGGATGAGCTGTGTTTGGATCTGGTGGCTGTGGATGGGAAGCTGGAAGCTGAGAGGCCTGTGCTGATTGTCTGGGGCGAGGCGTGGGACCCGCGGAATTGGGAGGCCAGCGTTCCGTTTTTGCGGAAGTGGGGTGGCTTGGTTAGAGGGTGTCCGGAGATCCTGGAGGCGACGAATTATTGGCGGGAGAAGAGGGGCGAGAGCAAAATTTTGTTTAGGGGTGCGCTACTATGATGTATTGTGATGTGTGGTGGTTGTATATAACGCTTCTTATTTCGGTAGGGAGGAGACGTCACTTGGGGTACGTTGGTGGTCGGTCTCTGCTATAAAATATGGGCATCGCCTTGCCGACTTTTTATTTGTCTGCGTGTTATATCATAGCAGGATATTGGGGCTTAGCTAACGTCAAATGGGTTTTACACGATTATACCATCACGGAATTTTAATATCATTAATTTACAATAAACCATTCCCTGCGTGGCATTGTTATTTTACTTCGATTGTCCAAATTATGTCCTAGCTACGTGGATTTGTTATAGCTACATATCTGCTAGCTACTTGTGCCTCCATTGCCCATTCTCAATAACTAGCATTGGGTCGTAAATGGTAATCCTTTACCTGTTAATGCTCAACCCCCAGGATGTCCCAAGAAATCAAATCCTAGATAGAGTTTCCCCTCAGGCTCTAGCCACGCAACTTTATCATAGTGAGCCCAATCAGATAGCGACCTCATCACCCACCGTCGTCATGTCTCCCATTTATCGATAGTAGACTTGAGTCTTTCGCCGTGTGGTCGACCTCGTCTCGATATTATCACTCATCGTCGTTTTCCCAATCAATTGACACTGGAACCCCATCTACCAATGCATAATCGACTCCCTCGCGATGTCCCTTTGCTTTCAAATAGCTGAGAATACCTTCCTGGCTGATAAATGTCTTCCCATTGATCACGACCTTCGGGTCACTGTGATTCAGCATAGCACCGTCCGCTGGTGGCGTTGGGGGAAGCTCAAGCCGTCCCTCCGATACTAGCTTCATCACTCCTTCTGGCTTCTCCTCTTGCTTCTCATCGTGCTCGGGTATGGTATCGATGGTTCTGGCAGCCTCATGAATGTCTTCGAGGCCTGCAGCATCGGCATCGCGCTTCTGCCCACGAGCAGGTTCTTCTTCGGCCGATGATACCGCAGGTGCTGCCCCCTCTAACTGTTGGGCAGAACTACAGCATAATTGTAGGACCTCATCTAATTGGTTCACTTCTGGTATACTGTTCATGCTAATGTCATCTTCAGGGGAACCCAGCGGCGCTGCTCTCTGGGATATGGTGAGACAGTCGAGTCCAGACCCACGTGTGTAACCGTTTAGGTCACATGCCGGAAACAAGACATCCTTGACGTCGGGTAGACTTTCAATATCCCCGTTGATGTTCTGGAAACTGTGTGTTCTGTCGTACGTTCTTGCGACTTCATGTTCTGGCTTTGTGCTGGAAAATGGGATGAGGCGATGAGTGTAGTTACGGTTCAGATAATTGGAGTTTCCGATGTTACGGACGTTTCCGAGAAATCGGACGGTAGCTATAATAGCAACATTGCGATGCCAAACACCTTTGTCATATTCATCCCAGGGTATATATGGCTCAATGGCTAGTTCTGAAGGTCGAAACTTGTTGACCGTGCTCCCAATTAGATCTCCTGGCGTAAGTGCGCAGATGGGGGTGGCATCCCTAAGCTGTGCAAGTCCAGCTACTATTATACTACTGGGATTTCCCTCTTCGGGAGTCTTCCATAAATATCCTTGGGGTACAGGTCGACCCATACTCTTCTCATGAATCGCAAATGCTGCAGCAAACCGCAAAGGGTTAGGATGGAATGCCACTCCAGTCCACTCTGTGTAAGCCAACAAATGATGGAAGGCGATAATGAACGTGATATGGTCGATCTTACTGGGTGAACCGATACTGGCGAATTTCTCCTTGAGGGATTCTCCCTTTCCCTCATACCAGATGTAGTTGAGGAGTGCGACTTGACATACCCCAAGATTCAAAGATTCTAATGGGTGGCTATCCACGAGTTTGGTAAGGGTTTCCAAGATGCTTGAGGGAAGCGGTAAATGCGACTTGTTGAAAGCATATATATAGCTATATGGGGATTGATTGGAGGATGTCTGTCCCATAGAATGAATATAATATGGCCTCCTGATATCAATGAACGGGTTGAGTTCTTTGGGAATAACCTTCCCTTCCACAACATCTTGGTGGACCTGCTTGTGCTTCTCTCGTAGTGTGAAATGCTCTCTCAGACGGCTGTTATGCTCAAAAGCGTAGGTTCTTTCACGAGTAGCGATTGGTCCGTCAAGCGGGAATGGAGATTCATTGTTGAGTATCTTCTTATACAGGGAGATCATCCCGTTGCTTGTCAGAGAGGGGAATGGAAGGAGGTGCGCTGGCGTTACCGCACCCGTACCGGTGACGAGTTGGTAACCAGTTCCAGTCCCGATTTGGTTATTGTAGCTCCCAAGTTTAGACTTCCTAGTCTGCTTCAAGAACAGTGGCGTAAGTCCGTCTATGTAGACACCTACAGGGAGCCTGTCGGACTTTTCTCCAAACTTTTCAGTATCTTCCTTTAAGCACTGGTTCAAATCGCACAGACGAGGGAGCGTCTTGACAAGTGCCCACTTGCGGGTTCCGTCTGCTGATTCTGCTAGCCCAGCCATTGTTGCAGTATTGGGTGTAAAGGCGACCTCAACTTAGTTCAGAGATCGGACTGGAAGAGTATGTCAGTTCACTGAAGGGCATGTGGGACATGGATTGGCTCTGGAGTGTCTTGGGTACCTTTCTCATCTGAATGGATTTCCTTCTGGCAAATCTAAAGAGCTCGGGTAGTAGTTGAAATAGGTTCGGCGGAAGAAAATGTGTCAAGGTGACACATTAACATAGTTGATAGGACCGTCTATAATGTGGTTGAAATCAAGAACTGCAGGTATGTATTATGTTGAGACTTGCAGGAAATTGATGCAATTGAAGAGGATAGAGATCTGTGGTGTAGGTAGGACTACACAGCAGACGTGGCCAATCTGTGGGAAGGTGCTTGTCTGTGCCAACTTCGGAATTTAGAGTTATTTAGAAGCTCCAGGTGGGATAATAAAGAGGGAAATATGAAATGAGGGCAAGGTTGTGGAGTTATATTTACTGTTTAAATGTACCTCAGTAAAGTCCTGAATGAATGGGCTTGAGGATTGATGAATCAATGCAAAGGACTCCTCCCAGGATCTCAAGTCATTCGTGGGTGACTAGAAGACCACTCGTGTTGATGATAATAGAAAGTAATGGGATGGAATTTGCTAAACGTATACAGGATGGTTTATTGAATGTTCCTAACTTTGAGTTTCAGACGTGCTAGGTGTGTAAAGGTCTTGCTGTAAGTTGGTGTTGGTAATTGCAAGTACCATTGAAGCGAAGTAATGGCTTCAAAAAAGTCACTGGGCAAGAAATCCATCTCAAATGAGGAAAGTAGATGCTCCAGATTGGACCTTCCGTTAAAACTATCATAATCAATAGGCGGTGGTTCTGGTACTTCCATGGTTCTTCTGGTCTCTGTAGTATTTCCCCTTGGACCATGGAGAACTAACATGTTAAGAAGAGATCTGAAGTTATTCAGAAATGATAGCTGGTTATCATTGCGCCTGAGCCTTGTGCACTTGGTCTGCATGAGGGTCCACGTTGATTTTACTTGTGCATCTATTGCTTCTCGTTCATCCTAGAACCCCTTCAGCCCATCATAACTGTGGAGTGACAATGATAATATGGATAAGTCTAATAATTCCGGTGATAGTTGATATTAAGACCATCCCAATACATAAGTATTTACAGTATCACCTAATATTATGTATCGCTACTCGACGAATGCCATCCAAGGCTGCCATGCTGATCTTGGAAGACATATTAACGATTACGAATAAAACAACTACTGCGCTTTTCAAGGCAGTATATTGTCCTGAGTAAGAAGAAAGGAATCAGACATATAAATCACAAAATCAGAACGTGTTATATCCAACCAGCTTGGGGTTTTGGTCTCGTAAAGCTCTGAAGAGGAGAAAGCAAGGAAATGAGCAAGTTTTGTAAGGTTACAGTGGGTGATCGCACTCTCATAGGTAGTATACACATAAGTGATGCAACTACCACACCACCAAGTTTTCATATATCCATTTCCATCCAATAACATGTTCAATGCTGTCAATTGATAATGATTTGGGCTATTTGTCTCGTCCTTACCTAATGTAATTAGTTCGTGAGTAATTAAATATGTACCTAGGTACATGAGCTGCTTAAATGCTGTGGCTGGTGGTGAGGCTAACGGGTGTGGCGCTATGGCCGATTTGTGCGGAGGCTTAAACTGTGGGCCCTGATTGTGAATGTAAACAAAGTCGCGGTCCATTAGCCAATCACGGTTGATATCGCATTGACATTACTAAATCGTAAAGGAAGCTACGAATTTACTACTGTAAACCAAATCGCATCCCACCTTTTCTGTCTTTAGGAAACAACAACTTCACTGATATTCATATCGCAACTTCCGCCTCCAATTCCTCAATCGAGATATTTACTCTTTAGAGACTTACTGTACAATTCTATTATTACATCCTCCTTGCCGCCCACTTGAACTACATTTGAGACGAGACGCAAACTCATTTAAACAGGCGACAGCGAGCTTCTCGCAACACGTTATTCAGCCATGGATTCAGACGAGATACCGGAGCAGTATTTCGCACAAGATGCTCGCTTGGCTTCATTTCAGATAACACAACCTTCCACTAAACGGAAATCGAACACGAAAGGCAAGGCCTCAAAAGCACTTGCATGGCCGCACCGGCATCTAGATCCAGAGAGCGTAAGCCGTCATGCTTCTTACAATGCGCTATAGTGGAAGGAAAGCATTAATTGACGCGTATTATAGTTTGCCCGAGCCGGTTTCTACTTCGATCCCACCCCAGAGTTCCCCGACAACACCGTTTGCTTCCTCTGTTCTAGAAAAATAGGAGGATGGGAAGATGGCGACAACCCCTTCCAGGAGCATTTGAGACTCTCCCCACATTGCGGCTGGGCCATCGTTGCAGCAATTGAGATTGGATTAGGCGACTATTGTTTGGATGACCCAGCACACCCACAGATGGTTGAAGCACGGAAGGCTACATTTGGGGGTAGATGGCCGCATGAGGGGAAGAGGGGATGGAAGTGCAAGACGAAGCAGGTAAGAAGAACATCGCCTTGCCACCATGTCCGTTCTTGGGCCCATCACTAATATCTAGTAGCTAGTTGAGGCTGGCTGGAAGTATACCCCCACAGCCGAGTCGGATGACATGACAGCTTGCACCTATTGTCAACTTGCGCTTGATGGTTGGGAGCCGAAAGACAATCCTATGTATGTTTCTATTGGAAAGCTATTCCTCTAGCGTACTGTAACACAAGAGCTAACGCCATTCTTTAGGCACGAACACTACAGGAGATCACCCGAATGCCAATTCTTTGCGCTACTCAATCAGTATCAACAACAAGCCCCTGCCAAAAAGACCGGACGCGGTAAAGGAGCTAGAACCTCCAAGGCGTCGCGACTTTCTGTTCAATCTGCCACAACAGCTGCATCAGACGGGACATTACTGCTTGATCATCCTGCCGAACACGAAGACAGTGTCATGACAACCACATCCGTGATGACTCAAGGAAGCACAAAGCGCGGCAGAACGAAGAAGGCCACTACGGCACGAGGCAAAAAGACGAGAGCTAAAAAGGATGAGGTGGTTGAAGTGCTCGAGGATCCTCCAGAGATACAGGAAGAGGCGCCCCCACCACCCCCAAAACCTACCCGAGGTCGGAAGCGAGCTAGTGATGCTATTGAAGACTCGGTAATGACCGCAGCTGAAGCGCCAGCTCCTAAGAAGCGGGCGACACGTGGTAGACGGAGCAACACAGTCGACACGTCAATTGTTGACCCCCAACCCGATGTTGATATGACTGAGACGAAGCCTGTGCCCATTTCCAAGGCTAAGGGCAAGAAGGGCCGAGCATCCAACACCCGCGCTACACGCAAAAATTCGGCGGCGTCGAACATGTCTGTTGTTTCCGTCGCTGAAGCAGACGATGAGCATCTGATGGATGACGAGGAATTGAATCGCCAGCTCGAGGCGGATTTGGATCGGCCGCTGTCAGACGACGAAAACATTGCTGCCGATTCGGATTCTGAGCGGAAGAAAGTACCAGCCAAACCTAAGAAGGCGGCGGCGAAGAAGGGTGCCGCGAAGAAATCACAAGACACACAAAGTCATCACGCCATGTTCGATCCTAGCCCTGCCGAGGTTGACGAGGCTGATGTCGATGCGGAACTGAAGGCCCTCGAAGCTGAGATGGAAGTCGACCCTCCCGAGACACTCCAAGTCCCAAAGAAGGGTCGTAAGGCTGGCACTAGGAAGGTCTCGAAGCAAACCAAGAAGACCCAGAAACCTGTACCTGTGGAGCCAGAGCCAGAACCAGAACCGGAGCCGGAATTAGTGCCCGAACCAGATGCCGATGAGTTGGCCGAGGGTCATGAAGAGAGCTTCATGAGTAACGCCACCGTTTTGAACAAGCGCACCTCGTTGTCCATCGAGCCTCCTAAGAAGAAGCGCGGCAGGCCGAGCAAGAAGGCGAGTTTAGTCAAGGCAGCAGCAGCAGCAGCCGAATCCGCCGCCGCCGCGAGCCAGGCCCCTGTCATCGTCAAGAGTTCTCCGAAGACAGCGACGGCGCACATCGACTTCGCGCAGCCCGAAGACCAGAGGGGAGACACACCAACGACCTCGCCTCCGCCTCGACTTCTCCAGCAGCAGAGATCCTCATCCCCCATACGATCTGCTACATCCCCCGCTGCGCAAGAACATGACGAACTGCAGAGACCAACGACACCTAGTGCGCACGTGGCATCGACCCCGTCCGCGAAGCAAGCTACGATCTCGCCCTCCCAATCGCCACAGTCTTCCGATGCGGAGAACCAGCCGCCATCTTCGAGGCCGTCGAACGCAGGAAGCAGCACCCGCGCCGCCCTAGCCCCCGTCGCCGTAGCCACGACTCCCGTGCGGTCCTCGCCGTCCAAGAGCACCAACACAACCCGCAAGAACAACACCACCATCGCGAACCTGCAGAGCAGCCACCCCTGGACCAGCGTGGACCTCGACGTGGTGTTCGACAACCTGGATAAAGAGAACCCCGCCGGCCTCTCGAAGTCGCTAGGTGTTGGTGGTACTGGTACTGGTACTAGTACGGTGGTGGACCTCGCCACCCCGGAGAAGCGCATGACGGTCGAGGAGTGGATCCACCATAATGCGGGCCAGGCCGAGCAGAAGCTACGACGCGAGTGCGAGGCTATGGTCTCGGCTTTTGAGAGAGAAGGCGGGAGAGCTATGGTTGCGTTGGAGGGGTTGGTTGTTGAGGCGTGAGGACGGTGGTGTGTTGTGATGTGTAATGAACACTGTCTGGATAGATGGATCAATGGATGGGTAATCGAGCTTGGCAGGCAGGACAGAGCTTGGCAGGCAGGGCAGGGTAAGGCAAGGCAGGGCAGGCGTTTGCGGTGGTCAATATGCTTTGTTTTATCGGTCAAAACGGAGGTCACAGTCACGTACTCTAGGAGTATAAGGTTGCGTGTGTCTGGCTAAACGACAGGCGCTTTATGTCACCTGGTCAAGGTCGGGTGTGTCGTTTAGGACTAGAACTATGACCAAAAGGAGCTCGGTATGAATGAGACTGCATAATGATCGTGCGTTGAACTATGAATTGCGTACTGGACTGGAGGTTGTTGTCTTGTGCACAGGCTTGAAACGTGTTGAGGAAAGAGGATTTTATGATGTTTTGTCTAGGCGTCTGTCTGCCTACCTATGTAAAGTGCTTAAGGTATGTAAGAAGATGTATGTTCCATCTAATCCATCGTTTGCTAATGACCCTCTCCTAGTGTCGCACATGCTACCATGTCCAACGTTTGTCAGTATTAGGCACTCTCCATGTTGTGCCACTAATAATCTAATGTCCTCTAACACAATAACCCTATCTGAATCTCAGAACCCCTGAGATGTCTTCTGGGTAGCTCATGGTATTATTGAGACCGGCAATCCCAATGATAGTGGGATCGGGGGAAGAGGTCGACGAACAGCCACGATGAGAAACTTGGCATCGTCATATTGGCCGGTCAAAAGATCAGGGGATTGGCATATCTACGATACTGTATTGCGTCCTGTTTTCAATCGACTGAGCAACTGAGGTAGTTATCACGGCACTAAGCGCAGGGCACGGACCTGAGCCGGATTCATTATATGCAGTGGCGCAACGCACCACCTACATGTAGTGTGACTAGACTAAGTAGCTACCTACATGTAGGTAAACTTCCTCCTTTCCTTCTGTGTGCTACCAGTTACTTACCTACCTAACCCAATTGCTTTTTTCTTTTTTCTTTTTGGTGTTAGTAATTATATTATATCGTAGCACTTCAATCGCAGCTGCTCTACCTATCACTTATGTATGGAAGAGGACCAGTAACACTGGACACAGTACAACCCAAGGAGGGCTTTGCCCCCTTTATATACTCGGATGCGGGCCCCTGGCTAGATAAAGGTGGCTTACACTAGTGGCACCATCCAAATCAAGGACTATTGATACGTCGCTAGATCATGCCGTCGAAGGGATATATAGACTGAATTACCTGAAGAGTATGCATGCTTCCAAAATCAAACTCTAGCTTACTTAGACTGATGCCTTACATTTACCACTAACACCGAACACACTCTTCAAAACCTCCGCAGAAGCAAAAGATGCCTCAGTTGTGAATTCCAGCCACCTTATATCATGCGAGTCGAAGTTATCTGTCGATTTTTCTCCCCGGAGACGCTTGAGCCAAGCGTCTCGTCGAGGATGAGGTGCCAAAATATTATCCATCCAGCTTGTGATAGCACTTCCACTGAAAATCTGTATCGCACCGAGCATTGCAGTTCGCCCACTATACTCAAAGCTTCTGACTTTAGCCTCAACACTTTCCCGCTCCAACCAACCGTGGGCGAGGGTCCGTCCACATGGGAACCAACGAAGAGCCCAGTGAAAACCTAGAAGAACTACCATGCAGACACCATCCCAACCTTTCTGCGCAGCCACAAAGGTCATGGCTGTAAATTGTAGCAAGTTCGCAAACCAGAACCAGCGAGAGGCGAGGTGAGTTGATTTCCCCTCAGGGATGATAAACATGGCTTTGTTAAGTAGCGTATCAGCAACGGCTCGGTCCCCAATATACAAATGCCACTCGATAGCATTCTCGTGTGATGCAACAAGCATACACGCATCGTGATTCTCGTTGTTCTTCAGGTATAAAAACGGACGGCGTATGGTAATACCCAGGGCCACGAGCTCTGACACTGAGGTGCAGACAACGAGTGCGGCTGATCCATAGCTGCCGAGTAGACATAGGAAGACAGCAATGCTGACGAGGAAGATGAGCCATATCATTTGTCCCGGTACTGATTGGCATAGCTGGTCAATCCGCTGTCTTAACGAGTGTCGTCTCGGCTTCTGGTATAACTGATAGACATGGAGTATCTGAGGTCGGCGAATGACTTCCTGTTTTGCGTGCCCTTTCTTCGCGTCATTTAGGTGAACTTCCCCCTCGAATTGATTATGCGTTCTTATTGTAGACTTATTCTGCGATGGCGCTTTCTCGTGCTCATTCCCTTGAGGCTGATGTGGTATTGTTTCTGGCATCCTTTGAGGGGGATCTGTATTTTGGCTTATGAGACACTTGGAAATGGCTGTACAGGCAGCACCGTTCGCACAAGGAAAAACGCTTCCCCATTTAACATCCCAAACCGTACGACTGGATCCTCCTCTGGTGCTTGCATGATCTAAATACTTCGTTCCTCTATCTAACAACCTAGATAAGCCAGAAAGAGTCCCAAGCCTAGGAAATAAGCCAACTGATAGTCTCCCCAGTAGTGCTACATCCCCCGTTGTAATGTAATCGTCCCTTTGCGTAGCCAGATGGCAGGCGAGTGGAAGGATCGCTGTCCATTCGGCAACGATATTGGGGAGAGGTGGACTAGGAAGAAAAGGAGCAAAACCCAAAGATCCTAACCTGGCTTCTTCTGGAGAGGAGAATATAGACATTACTGTATTTATTTCTTCGTCGACACGTTTTGTGGATGATCTCAACAAGGCATGCAATCATGAAGTATTTTAGCACTGTGTTCGTTCAATGAAGTTGATGCAGGTTGTGAACAATCCGTAAGGACAAGGGCGTTAACTATTCAGACCTGAAACACAACATAAGTCAGCATCTGCAACTGGCCTTCGTGTAGGTTCCTTTTTTTCGTTTTCGGTCGGCCTAATGGAGCCCTGCGTTCCACTAACACCGCAGCAAGGCAGACAGACATAAGGCGAGTTGGGGCAGTGTGGTATTGTCACAGCACTGCATGGTTCGATGCGTATTTACAGCCAACCAAACCGCAAATGGCTTGCGGCTTCGCAGGTATTGTATTCCTTACCTGAAATGGAGGGTAACATTACCCACTTAATCAGTCCAAGAACAACGATTCCGAAGAAGGGTCGTTGTTCTTAGTTCAGGTGGGTATATGCTAAGCCATAATTATGGAGGGAATGTTGGTCTAACATACAACTAACATACAGGCCTGTCAAGTCTGATTGGTTATGCCAAGCAGGATTTGTGGTGTTCACCCTTGTTCAAACGTCCAACATCGGTTTCCACTGCACTCCAAGTTGCTAGGGTAAAATAGTCGACTAGTGCTACTTGCAGAATAGGAAACGATTGTACCGAGGTATCAGCCTAGGTGTTCCAAGCGCTTGACTTTTTCCAGCTTTCACAACTGCACTTTGATGTAAATAACCTGCGCAGGTAACAGTAATTAGTGCTAACTAGTTTCGTCGAGGAGGACATCGAGGACATTGTTTTTGGCTTAAAACTTCACGCTCCACTAATAAGCAAACAGAAAAACTAACAGCATGAACAAGGCCCGGTTCTGCTCTTAATGGATAAGCACATTGTGAACGTGTGTTTGATTCTGCTGTCACGGAGGCACAACTAGCAAAGAAATCCATTTGAGAAGTATCGATATTAGCTAAGCGCTGCAACAATCAGCTAAGCCAATTTGGATTCGAGAATTGGCGGCTAGGAATGAGGTTTAGTTTATTAATAACCTGTAGTCTAGTTCCAACTCACCTATGAAGGTTACCAGCCTCGTTGATCAAGGGCCCATGTAAGGCTAGTAAGGGTAATGCTATTTGTATAGGAGATTGACGTCGGGGGTTGACTGAATAATCCAATCAACTTAGGTAGAGTCATTACCTTCGTTTGTTGGTAGTCTTTTTGTTTTTTTCTCTTCACATTATTTCCAATAAACTTACTAGGTTGGATGGCGGCGTGTCGCCGGCCATGAAGCTCACCCAATTGCTACCCTACCAACATGTTACAGTATACGCGCTGTGTTTTGATTAGCTGGCCATCTTGGCTCCTGATCGTAGTCCGTTTATTATGGCAGGGTAGACTGTCAACATGGAGGTTCATTGAACCAGCAAGCCATAAACATCTAAGATACCTCTACGTCTATATATTCTATACAAGTCAGACGGATTCCCCAAATCGACACATTCAAAGCCCCCCGATAATTCATGACATCGATTTACGTTCTTTGATATTTCATGTGACTTCAGAAGTAACCGCAATACAATCAAGATTAACAATTCAACAATGGCCAGCTCTTCTCGCCAATCCGCTTTTCAGAGATCGCTTGAGCAATATTTGGCAAGACAAGACATAGAAGACTTTGAAACGACAACGCTTAAGGACCTGAAGCGTGATATTTCCAAATTGCAGCCCACACAGCCTCAGGACCTCAAGCGATTGAAATACTTTCTAGAGGGGATCGAGCAATACGGAAAGGTGGTTAAAAGATACGACAGCAACACGGACCTTGTTGCATTCATCTGGGTGAGTATTCCTCAATCGAAACCTTTCAACGCAAGAGCTCATTTTTCTACAGGGACCCCTCAAGTTCTTGCTACAGGTATGGTGTGCTTCTAACTTCGGAATATCTTAACGACTAAGATCTATGAACAGGCAACGAGAGGAGTCGATGGTGCTTTCCGTGGACTTCTGGGCGTATATGAGGAGATTGGAGATAACTTCCCCTTTCTTGTGCAGTTTCAAGGTCTCTTCCGCGCCCAGCCACACCTTGTCCAAGTTTTGTCGCTCCTGTATGAGGACATTCTAAAGTTTCAGGCTGTCTTGTTGCGTTTCTTTCGGAACCCAGGTCAGTTCTAGGTTCTCTTGCTCCGCGTACACTTCGTCATCTCTAACGATTATGCTGTAGAATGGAAGCGGAACTTTGACGTGGTATGGGATACAATCAAGTATCGTTTATCCGGAATCATCCTTAATGTAGCTCAACGTCGAACTTTGATTGAGAGTGAGACTGAGAAACTCAGTAGAGACCGGGCGTTCAGGCGTTGAAGTTTGAAAGGTTATTTAGCGCTATATTGGATATCTCCCCCAACTATATATAGGGCATTACTATGTAGGAGTTTATATATGGATTGTATTTCTTGAATGCTTCGTTTAATACCAAACGTGACGTCTTTTCTGAGTTTCATACATATGTAGCGGCTGGCATCAGCCGTATTCGGTTCTATCCGGTGAAGATCCCAGCCATGGCGGTAAGAAACTCGTTAGACTTTACGTCGGATCATTGCATCGGAGGACTCATATTTTATAGGGATAAAGCAAAAGGTCTCTCATTTGAACATTACAGTTTGGACGATTACTTCAGGCTATAGTCTTACACAGGCTATTCTCGGGGTGGGGCCTGCGAAGCGGTTATTAACTTTGCCCCAAACCGACTTTCGCATACTGAAATGCTATTGACACTACTGGTGATTGATTGTGATGAAGTAATATGTTTCGCGGTTTACATTTAACAGATACCGTGTCGCTAAGATCGAGATAGCTATGACATCGACTAAGTACAACTGCAAATCATCACCACCACCTTATCATACAGTACTGTAGTATCTCAACGATGGCGCCATGAAGTTTGCTACAGCTTTTTCAAGGAACACTACCATGAACCAAGAGTTCGTTCGGCTAGAAATCGACTGTTGGCTTGGCCTGACAATTAAGGTCGCTACGCAATGCATGTTGATTGGCTATTTGAGCAATCAGAATTACATTCCGAGAGTTCTAGGTAATTCAGCTAATGGAATTATACGTGACAAAGTAAATGTTAAAGGATTATAGCGAATAAATTATATTAATAAGCTTTATGTATTGTTTAATGTAAATATATATTATACATTTTATATTTATTAAAAAATAATTAAAATTTAAAATAATTTAATTTAATTAATAACTTATTTTATATTAATTAAATTAACGTTAATTTATTTTAATTTTATATTAATTAAATAATAAAATCGATATTAATAATTAATTATTAATATTATTAAAATAATTAATATAATTTATATTTATATATATATATATTAATAAAGTTTTTTAATTAAATTTTTTAATCGTATAATAATAAAATTTATCTTTTAATATTAAAATTAAAATTTACGATATCGTTTTATTTTAATAACGCTTTTATAATAATCGTATAATAAATATACGATAAAGAAATTATCGATAACGATAAATAAAAATACTTTTAATATTACATAAAATAAATATTATTTAAATGTAAGTTTAAACGCGTAATGTTTAAATAACGATAATAAAGCGTTAAAAAAAATTAAAATAAAATACGTAATTTAATTAATTTAATAAAACTAATTTAAATAAAGGCCGTTATAAACGAAATGATCGAATTATACGTTATTAATGCATTAATAACGTAATTACGATATTCTTATAAAAATAATATAACGTTAATAATAATAAATTATTTTTAAATTATTTTAAAAATATATAAAAAAATCGAAAAAAAGATTTAAATAAATATTATTTTATTAAAAATATTAAAATATTAATTTAAAATCGTAATAAAAACGTAAATTATTATATTAATTAAATATATACGAAAAATTATTATTAAAATAATAAATTAATTTTTTAAATTATTAAAAAAAATATTTAAAAAAAATATTTAAATAATAAATATAATAATAAAATCGTTAAATAATAACGTAATAATTATAATATATATTCTTTTTAATAATAACGTTATTTTAATTTATAAAAAATATAATATAAATTTTAAAAGTTTTTAATAATAAAAAAAAAGAAATAATAATATATATTAACGAATTATTTATAAAGTTATTACGTAATATTAACGATAAAGATTTTATAAAATAATTATAAAAATAAAATAATAATAATATATAATACGCGAAAAAATAAATTTTAAAAGATTTTAAAGTAAAATATATAATAATAATATTATACGTTTAAAGTATAAAAATAATAATAAAGTTATGCGTTTAAAATTTAATTTAAAAAGTTTAAATTTTTTAATATAATTTATATAAAGTAAAATTATAATTAATTTAATATTTTAAATATTATAAATTTAATTATATTATAATATATTATAAAGCGAAAAAGTATTATAAAAGTTATAATATAAAAGTATATATAATAAAAAGTAAAGAAAAAGAAAATTAATGTTTATAAAAGAAAAATAACGATATTTTTATATTAATAAAATACGTTAATTATAACGAAAAATACGTAACGTAAAATTATTATTATAAAATAACGATAAAAAAAAAGCGTATTTAAATAATATATATAATTAAATTAAAATAATTTAAAATAAAGCATTATATAACGTTTTTAAAAAGCATATAAATCGATATTAATATAAAAATAATTTAAAAATAAAATTATATAATAAAATAACGAAAAGTTAAATTTAAAAAATTATAAAAAAATAATAAAGCGAAAAATTAAAACGTTATTATTATACGTATAATGCATTTAAATAATAACGTTATATTTAAAAAATAAATATAAAACGTAATAAACGATATTAATTTATAATAAAAGTTATATATTAAAATATATAAAAAAAAACGAATTAAATATTAACGTTAAGCGATAATAACGAATATAATATAATAATAATATAAAAATTATTATAAAATATAACGATAAAAAATATATATTATTTTAAAAAAAGTAAATATTAATTAATATACGAATATAATAATAAAATTACTTTTTATATTTATAAACGTTATATATTTATAACGTTAAAATCGAAATAAAATAAAAATTAATATTATATTATTTTTAAAAAAAAACGTTATTATAATTTAATTAATATATATTTTTTTAATAAAAAATATAAAAAATAAAATAATTTTATTAATTATAATATAATAACGTTATAATTATAAAATTATAACGTTTTTATAAAAATGTTTAATTTTTATTATTTATTGTAAAAAAAGTTAAATAAAGTTATATTTAAATATAACGATAAGGTTTTATATTTATAAAGCTTAAAAGCGAAATAATATATTTAAAAAAAACAATTAAGTATAATTAATTTAATTTAAATTATAAAAGATTTAAAAGTAATTTTCGAAGAAAAAACGAATTAATATAATTTAAATTATATATCGTAATTTATACGTATAAAGTTAATAATAAATACGTAATAAAAAATAAAAATAAAAAGATAAACTTAAATATAAATAAATAAATAAATCGTAATAATTAAAGTAAAAATCGTTTTTAAAATAAAAATGTATTAATAATATTAAAAGAAATAAAAGAAATTACGAATAAAATTATATTAATATTAATAATAATAATAAATAAATTAATATTTAAAAAAAAACGTTAAATATTTAAAAAAGTTATAATTAATAATATAAAGAACTTATAAAAATTAAAAAAATAAATAAAGTTATATAATAATTTATTATAAATAAATACGAAAATATTAAATTTAATTTAAAATAAAACCGTAACGTTTATAATATAAATATATAACGAAAAAATAAAGATATTAATAAATAAGCTTTTTATTTAAATTTATTAACGAATTTTATAAATATATTAAAATAATAATATTTAATAACGATAAAATAACGATTATAATATATAATTAATATAAAAGTAATATAAAAAAATATTAAAGATATAATATAAATAAAAGCTTTATAAAACTTATTAAGTTTAAATTTAATTTTAAGCGATTCTTTTTAAAATATACGAATCGTTTTTATATAAAACATTAACGAAGTTAACATTTATTAACTTTATATTAAGTTATTTTTTAATGCGTTTTCGTATTATTAATATAATAATAATTTTTAAAATAAATAAAATTAAAAAAAAAATATATATTAAAACATAACGCTTTATATCGTTATTAAACGTAATGAATAAAGTTATAAAAATAATTATTATTAATTACTTTATAATTATAACGAAAAAGTATAAATTCTTTTTAAAAAAACAAATAAATAAATAAATAAAACGTTTTATAAAATTAACGATATAATTATTTATAAATATAATATAAATAATATAAATACGTAACGTTATTATTATATTATTATAATTAAACTTTATCGAAGTATTTAATAAAGTAAATTATAAAACATTATTATATATATTTTAAAAAAAATATTTTAATATAATTATTAATATAATTACGAAACTATTTCGAAAGAAAAACGACGCGATTACGTTTTAATAATAAAACGACGAAATCGATTTTTATTTAAGTTAAAGTTTTTTAAAAGTTATTTTTATTTTTTATATTATTTATTTTATATATTATTATTTTATACGTTAATTTTATAACGTTTTAATGTTGTTTATTATTAATTTTATAAATAATATAAATATTATATTATTTTATAAAGATTTAAACACGAATTATAAAGAATTTATAAAAAATAAATAAATAAATATAATATATAATTTAATTTAAAAAAAAATATATTAATATATTTAATTTGTTATAAAATAACGTTAATATAATAAGTTTAATTCGATAATATAATACTAACGTTATAAAAAAGCGTTCGGTTTTTAAAAATATAAATAAATAATTAATTAATTTAAAAAAAATATATTAATAAATTTAAAATTAAGTTATAAATATAATAATTAATTTTAATTAAATTAATAACGTTAATATAAAAATATAACGTCGTTTATATATAATAAATATATATTATAATTATAAAATTAATAATAACTTTTAAAGTTATAATATAATATAAGTAAAAAAAAATATTTAAAAATATAAAAAAAAATATAAAAAATGTAAAAGTTATATTTATATTACGTATATAAAACTTATAAAAAGATATTCTTAAAAACGTTCGAAATAAAAGCTAACGTTTTATTAATAAATTTATATTTTTTAAAAAAAGTAATAAAATTTAAAATTTATATCGTTTTAATAAAAAAAACGCAATTATTATATAACGCGTATAAAGAGATAACTTAATAATTAAAACTTTTTTTATAAAAGTTAAATAATAAATAAAAAAGTCTATTAAATTTAAAAGTAACGAACGTATAACGAAAGCGCGTTAACGTTAAATAATATAAAAAGTTATAAAAGAAAAACATTTAATAAAAAAATAAATAAAAGAAAATATATCGAATTAAAATTTATAAAATATAAAACATTTTTATTTTTTTAATTAAATACGAATAAAATAAAGTTAAATATATATTTATTTATACGATATATATTTAATATATTAATGTCGTTATATAATTATAAATTAATAATAAAAATATTTATATATATAATTTTATATTACTTTTTATATAACGAAAAAAAGAGTTTATTACGTAAGGTTTTCGTTTTAATTTTATTATTTAATTAAAACGATTTTTTTAATACGTTAAAAAAAAGAAAATAATCGAAATAATAATAACGTAATATATAAAAATAAAGCGTTTTCGAAAATTTAATAACGTAAAAAAAATAAAGAAAAAATACGAAAAGTTAAAAAGAAAAGCGTTATAATTTAAAAGCGAAATTTTAATAAAAAATATACATTTACGATATAAATAATATTTTTATTTACATTTATAATTTAATGTTTATAATATAAATCGATTAAATTATTTAATAAAAAGCAAAATAAATATAAAGGTTAATATAACGATAACGTTATTATATAAATACGAAAAAATAATATATAAATTTTAATAATTTTAAGTTTTTTATATAAATTATATCGATAAATAAACTTATAAAGTTAAAGCTTTTAGTTTAATTTAAGCGTATTTATTAATAATAAATATATATTAATATAATAATAATATAATTAATAAAAAATATATTATAAATTTTATAATAATAAATTTATTAATACGAAATTATAAATATATAAATATATACTTTATATATTAATGTTTATTTAATAATATTAATTATATATTAATATTATTAAATTATATTAATATTTTTCTTTATTTTTTTAAATATAATTATTAATTTAATAATTCGTTATATTATTATAAAAACGTTAAATATTAAAGAAAAATTAAATTTTTATTAATTATATAAAGTTTTAAAAAATAATAATAAATAAAAACGTATAATATATATAATTATAAAAATAATTATTTATTATAAATTTTAATAATAATTTTAAATTATTTTATTTTATAATAAAACTTATATATAATATAACGTATTATAATAACATTATTAAAATTAACGAATTTAACATTTTTATTTTTAAATGTATTATATTAAAAAGCTTTTATAATTAAAATTATCGTTAATTTTAAGTTATTTAATTATATATTTAATTAACGAATTTATTTATTTATTTACTTATTTATTTATTTATTTATTTATTTATTTATTTATTTATTTATTTATTTATTTATTTATTTATTTATTTATTTATTTATTTATTTATTTATTTATTTATTTATTTATTTATTTATTTATTTATTTATATTATTATTTTTAAAATTATTTATATTTTATAATAAAAATAATAATTAAATAATAATAATAATTAAATAATAATTAATAATAATAAAAATTAATAAATTTTTATATAATTATTATTATTATTAATAAATACGTTTAAGTTAAATTAAAGGCTTTAATTTTACGAGTTTATTTATCGATATAATTTATATAAAAGATTTAAAATTAATAAAATTTATACGTTATTTTTTTGCATTTATATAATAACGTTATTATTACGTTAACTTTTATATTTATTTTGCTTTTTATTAAATAAGTTAATCGATTTATATTATAAGTATTAAGTTATAAATATAAATAAAAGTATCGTTTATATTATAAATGTATATTTTTCGTTAAAATTTTATTTTTAAATCCGCGGCGTTTTTTTTAAACTTTTTGTATTCTTTTTTTATTTTTTTCGTATTATTAAATTTTTAAAAACGCTTTATTTTTATATATTACGTTATTATTATTTTAATTAAATAATAAAATTAAAGTAAAAACTTTACGTAACGAATACTTTTTATATTATATAAAAAATTATATAAAATTATATATATAAATGCTTTTATTATTAATTCGTAATTATATAATAACGTTAATATATTAACTATATATCGTATAAATAAATAAATATTTAATTTTATTTTATTTATATATAATTAAAAAAAATATTTTATATTTTCGAAATTTTTAATATTTTTTTAAATTCTTTATTTATTTATTATATATTAATCGTTATTTTAACGCATTAATATCGTTTTAATTTAATTACGTATTATTCTTTTTATTTCTTTTTTTATTTCTTTTATAAACTTTAATTTAATATATATCTTTTTATTTAT
Organism: Eutypa lata; assembly: GCA_022661535.1. Lineage (NCBI taxonomy): Eukaryota > Fungi > Ascomycota > Sordariomycetes > Xylariales > Diatrypaceae > Eutypa > Eutypa lata. Next base: position 638,963 of record JAKULF010000009.1, on the reverse strand, counting down.
TTTTTTAATTAAACTTTTTTTTATAACCTTTTATATTATTTAACGTTAATACGTTTTCGTTATATATTTATTACTTTTAAATTTAATTAACTTTTTTATTTATCGTTTAATTTTTATAAAAAAAGTTTTAATTATTAAATTACTTTTTTATACGCATTACGTAATAATTACGTTTTTTTAATTAAAATAATATAAATTTTAAATTTTATTATTTTTTTTAAAAAATATAAATTTATTAACGAAACGTTAATTTTTATTTTAAACGTTTTTAAAAACGTTTTTTTATAAACTTTATATATACGATATAAATATAACTTTTACGTTTTTTATAATTTCTTTTTTATATTTTTAATTATTTTTTTTAACTTATATTATATTATAACTTAAAAAATCATTATTAATTTTATAATTATAATATATATTTATTATATATAAACGATATTATATTTTTATATTAACGTTTTTAATTTAATTAAAATTAATTAATTATTTATTTATATTTTTAAAAAGTAAAAGTTTTTTTACGGTTTTATTATTACGTTATTAAATCGAATTCGTTATGTTAACGTTTTTTATATCGAATTAAATATATTAATACGTTTTCTTTTAAATTAAATTATATATCGTATATATTTATTTATATATTTATAATTCGTTTATAATTCGTTTTTAAGTTTTTATAAAATAATATAAAAAAAGATAATTTTTAAGAAATTTTAACTTAAATAAAATTTAACTTTATCGTTTCGTTATCGAAATATAATTATATCGTTTTCTTTTTAAAGTAATTTCGTAATTATATTAATAATTATATTAAAATATATTTTTTAAAAATATATATATTAATTTTTTATAATTTATTTTATCGAATATTTCGATGAAATTTAATTATAATAACGTAATAATAACGTTACGTATTTATATCGTTTACGTTATATTTATAAATAATTATATCGTTAATTTTATAAAACGTTTTTTTTTATTATTTTTTTAAAAAAGAATTATATTTTTTCGTTATAATTATAAAACGATTAATAATAATTATTTTTATAACTTTATTTATTACGTTTAATAATAATATAAAACGTTATTTTTTAATATATATATATATATATATTTAATTTTATTCGTTTTAAAAATTATCGTTATAATAACGACGCGAAAACGTTTTAAAAAATAATTAAATATAAAATTAATAAATATTAATTTTATTAATGTTTTATATAAAAAGAATTTATATATTTTAAAAAAACCGTTTAAAATTAAATTTAAACTTAATAATTTTTATAAAGCTTTTATTCGTATTATATTTTTAATATTTTTTTATATTATCTTTATATTAATTATATATTATAATCGTTATTTTATCGTTATTAAATATTATTATTTTAATATATTTATAAAATTTATTTATAAATTTAAAAAAAACTTATTCGTTAATATTTTTATTTCTTTATTATATATTTATATTATAAATATTATATTATTATTTTAAATTAAATTTCGTATTTTTATATTCGTTTATAATAAATTATTATATAATTTCGTTTATTCTTTTAATTTTTATAAATTCTTTATATTATTAAATACTTTAATTAATATATATCGTTAATTTCGTTTTTACGTTTTACGAATTCTTTTATTTTATCGCTTTATTATTTAATTATAATAATTTTACGTTAAATTTAATAATATTATTATATAATGTCGTTATAATTACGTATATTCGGCGATTATTCTTTTTATTTTTTTATATTATTAATTATAACGTTTTTTAATATTTAACGTTTTTTTAATATTAATTAATTTATTATTATTATTAATATTAATATAATTTTATTCGTAATTTATTTTATTTTTTTTAACGTTATTAATATATTTTCGTTTCGAAAATAATTCCTTACTTTAATTATTACGATTCGTTTATTTATTTATATTTTATTTTATTTTATTTTTTTATTTTTTTATTATACATTCGTTATTAATTTTACGTATATAAATTACGATACGTAATTTAAGTCGTATTATTTCGTTTCTTCTTCGAAAATTATTTTTAAATCTTTTATAATTTAAATTAAATTAATTATATTTAATTATTCTTTTTTATTTAATATATTATTTCGCCTTTAAACATTATAAACGTAAAGTTTTATCGTTATATAAACGTTAATAAATCGTTATATTTAAATATAACTTTATTTAATTTTTTTATAATAAATAATAAAAATTAAAACTTTTTATAAAAACGTTTCGGCTTTAAAATTTTAACGTTATTATATCGCGATTAATAAAATTATTTTATTTTTTTATATTTTATATTAAAAAAATTTATATTAATTAAATTATAATAACGATTTGTTTTTTTAAAAACTAATATAATATTAATTTTTATTTTATTTCGATTTTAACGTTATAAATATATAACGTTTATAAATATAAAAAGTAATTTTATTATTATATTTATATATTAATTAACATTTTTTTTTTAAAATAATATATATTTTTTATCGTTATATTTTATAACGGTTTTTACATCGTTATTACGTCGTATTTGTTATAATTATTTAATGTTAACGTTTAATTCGTTTTTTTATACGTTTTAATATATATTTTTTATTATAAATTAATATCGTTTATTATATTTTATATTTATTTTTTAAATATAACGTTATTATTTAAACGTATTATAAATATAACGATAACGTTTTAACCTTTTACTTTATTATTTTTTTATAATCTTTTAAATTTAACTTTTTCTTATTTTATTATATAATTTTATTTTTAAATTATTTTTATATTAATATCGATTTATATATTTTTTAAAAACGTTATATAATATTTTATTTTAAATTAATTAAATACGGTTTTTTTTATATCGTTATTTTATAACGACGATTTTACGTTATATATTTTTCGCCGTAATTAATGCATTTTATTAATGTTATAATGTCGTTATTTTTTCTTTATAAATATTAATTTTCTTTTTTTTTCTTTTTTATTATATACGTTTTTATATTATAATTTTCGTAACGACTTTTCGTTTTATAATATATTATAATATAATTAAATTTATAACATTTAAAATATTAAATTAATTATAATTTTATTTTATATAAATTATATTAATAAAGTTAAGCTTTTTAAATTAAACGTTAAACGTATAACTTTATCGTTACTTTTACGTTTCGAACGTATAATATTATCGTTATATATTTCGCTTCGAAATTTTTCGAAATTTGTTTTTTTACGTATTATATATTATTATTATTTTGTTTTTATAATTATTTTATAAAGCTTTTATCGTTAATATTACGTAACGATTTTATAAATAATTCGTTAATATATATTATTATTTTTTCTTTATTTTTATTTAATTATTAAAAGCTTTCGAAAATTATATTATATTTTTCGTATATTAAATTACGTTGTTTTTAAAAATTAAAATAACATTATTATTAAAAAAAATATATATCGTAATCGTTACGTTATCGTTTAACGATTTTATTATTATATTTATTATTTTAATAATAATTTCTTATATACGTTTAATTAATATAATAACTTGCGTTTTTATTACGACTTTAAATCGATATTTCGGCATTATTAATAAAGTAATATTTATTTAAAATTTCTTTTTAATTTTTTTATATATTTTTAAAATAATTTAAAGGTCGTTTATCGTTATTAACGTTATATCGTTTTCGTAAAAACATCGTAATCGTATTATTAACGTATTAATAATACGTAATTTAATTATTTTATTTATAATAACTTTTATTTAAGTTAATTTTATTAAATCGATTAAATTACGTATTTTTCTTTTTAATTTATTTATTTTTTTCGTTATTATTTTTTTCTTTAATATTTCGTTATCGTTATTTAAACGTTATACGTTTAAGCTTATATTTAAATAATATTTACTTTATATAATATTAAAAATACTTTTATTTATCGTTATCGATAATCTTTTCATTACGTATTCGTTATATAATTATTATAAAGTCGTTATTAAAATAAAACTATATTATAAATTTTAATTTCGATATTAAAAAATAAATTTCGTTATTATACGATTAAATAATTTAATTAAAAAACTTTTTAATTTTATATAATTAAATTTAAAAGCATTATATAAATAATAATTCTTTATATATATATTATATTATTATTACTTTTATTATAAACCTTTCGTTTTAAATTATATAAAAAAGAATTTTAATTAATTAAATTTAATTAAAATTAAAATTTAAAACGTTTTTTAAATAATAAAAATTATTTTTAATTTTATTAAACTTTATTATTAAATTAAAATTATTAAATATTTATAATGTAAAACTTTATTTAATTATAAACTTTTAATTTAATTATTTAATTTCTTTAAAATATATTATATATATAATATAATAATTAATTTTTATTTTTATTTATTTTTATAAATTAAATTATAAATATAAAATTATTTTTATATAAACATTTATATTTATTTATTTTCGTACTTAATTATTAATTATTTAATCATTTAAATAATTTTATATATTTAAATCTTTTATTATATTTAATATTATAACCTTTTATTTTAAATACTTACGTTAATAAAGATTTATTAATTATTTATATCTTTTACTTTTAAAATTATTTAATAATTATTTAAATAAATTATTATTAAAATACTTTTATAATTAATTTATATAAAAGATTTAAAATGTTTTTTTTAAAATTAAAAGTTATAATTAATATCATTAAACTTTAAAATATAATATTTTAATATTAATTTTATATAATAATATTTATTTTTAATAATATAAATTTAAAACTTTTAAAGATTTATTTTTTATAATAATTATTATTTAAATTATAATATTAATATTTAATTTATTAATAAACTTTTATAATTATTAAAAAAAAATATTATAAACGTTTTTAACGTTATTTTATATTTTATATTTTATACTTTTAAAACGCTTTTATATTTTATAAATTATACCTTTATATAAACTTTATAATTTAATTAAAATAATTATTTCCTTTATAAATATATTATTTTCGTTTTTTATAAATAATTTAATATTTTATAATTATATTTATTATTAATATAATAAAATAATTAACGATCTTTTAACTTAATTTATCGTTTTAAATATTATTATATATATTATAATTATAATTATTTTTTTATATTTTTTATTTTAAAATTTAATAATTAAATTATTATATATTTAATTTATCGTTATATTAAATATTTAATAAAACCTTGTTTTAATTTAAAATTATTATATAATCTTTTAAATTTTATCGTTTAAAATTAAATTAATATAATAAATTATTAATTAAAATTAATTAATAATTTAATTTTTTTAATATATTAAAATAAACGTATAAATTTAAAAAGTTTTTATTTACGTAATACTTTTAAATTTATTTACGTAATGTTTTACTTATATAATTATATGTTAATTGTTATTTAATTAACGTTATTAAATTATTATTATTTAATTATTCTCATTATTATTTGCTTTAAATTTTAAATCGTTATATATATCTTTTATATTACGTTAATGCATTAAATTTAAATTAATTAAATTTTTAAAATTAATAATAAATTACGGCAATTTAAATCGATTTAATAAATTTTAATTCGTTATATATTATAAAATATTACGTTTTAAAATAAAATAATTTATAATAAATTTAAAATAAACTCGATAAATTAAAAATTTTATATACGTTAAATTTATAAATTAATATATAAATAAAAATCTTTATTATTTTTTTAAGCTTAAAACGAAACCGTACGAATTAAAACCGATAAATTACCTTATAAAAATTACTTTATAAAAATTAATTTATAAACGCGTTTTAATATACTTTTTATATATATATTATTATTATCGTTTTAATTATTTATAAAAAAGCCGTATAAATATAATTTAATATAATAAAAACTTCGAGCATTATAATTATTTTAATTAAAATAATAATAATAATATACGATTTAAAAAAATCTTTTAATTTATAAACTTATAAATTTATAAATTTATAAATTTAAATTAAGTTAAATAAATTATTTATTTAATAATTATTTAATTCGTATATTATTATTATTATTTTATTATTTCGAAAAAAGTCGTTTAAAAATAATATTATATAAAAAAAGCTTAAAACATTATAACTTTTTTAATTAAAATAATAATAATAATATATAAATTAAATAATTATTTAAATAAATAATTTATGTAAATTTATTTAAATGTTTTTTTTAATATATAATTATTATTATTTTAATTATTTTATAAAGAATTATTTAAAAATAACATTATATATAAAAAATTTAAAATATTATAATTTTTTTAATCGAAATATTAATAATAATATATTAATTATAAAAATATTTAAATAAAGTAATTTTAATATATAAAACTTTTTTAACTTTAATTTTAAAGAAATTAATTTTAATTAAAATTATAATAAAAAAATATATATATTTATAATCGTTATTTATTTAAAATTATTATAATTTAATTAATATTTTAATATATATATTTATTAATTAATTATTATTAATAATTAATATAATAAAAAGTAATAATAAAAGTAAATGCATTATTTGTTAAAAAATAATGAACTTTTAAAGCTTTTATTATATATAAATAAAGTTATAAAGTTATAATTTAATTTATTTTAATTATTTAAATGAAAATCTTTATATTTAAAAAATTAATATAAATTAAACTTTTTAATAATATTTAATTACATTTTAAATGTTAATATAATAATAATTTCTTTCGGCGATATATTTAAAACGATAATTATAAAAAGTTTTCGAAATTTATTAATTTAATTTAATTAAAGTAAACTTAATTTAAGTTTTAAATTAAAGTATTAATAATATAAATTATATATTAAAAAATTAATAAATAATATAAGTTAATATCGAAATAACGGTAAAATTAATTCGAAAAAAAGTTAAAGTAAAATTAATTTAAATTATAATTAAAAACGATAATAAAATTAATTAATAATAAAAGTTATTATTATAACATCGAAAAAGAAATTTAAATAAAAAGTTAAAAAGTTATAAAATTAAATTAAATAATTATTAATTAACGAAAAGATTAACGATAATAAAAAAACGAAATTAAAAAATTAATAAAATTAATTATATATTTAAATTAAATTAATTTTATTTTTAAAATAATCGATAAAAATTAATTATAAAGCGATAATAATTAAAAAATATAAAAAACTTTTTTTTTAATAGTTTTAAAAGATATCGAATTTTAAAACGATAATAATAATAAGTTTATTAAAGTTAATAAAGTTAAAATTATAAATATTATTATTAATAATATTAAAAATAACCTTTTAATTATTATTATAAATATCGAAAAAAAAACGAAGATATATATAATTTTAAAGAAATTATATAAAAATTATAATATTAAGTAAAAGTTAAAATTATAAATGTAATTATAATATATAAAATAAAATGTAAAAAAATAATTAATTTTAAATTACGTTATTAAATTTAAACGATTAATTTAATATATTATTAAAATTAAAATATTAATTAATTTAAAATAATAATTTATAATATTTATTAATTCGATTAAAAATATTAATGTTATAATTTAAAAGTTATATATTAATGAAATATTTTAATAAATATTAAATATAACGATTAATTAAATATATAATAATTTCGTTATAAAGATTTAAAAAAAAAAATAAAAAAAAAACGATAATAATTATAAAGCTTAAAAAAAAAACAATGTAATCGAAACGATTAAAATAAATTACGTTATTATAATTATAATAAATATAATTATTTACGAAAAGATTATTTAAAAAGAAAAGTAATATATGTAACTTTAAAAACGATAATGTTATTTCGATTAAATTATTAAATTTATATAAAGAGTTAATTTACGATATATAAAAAAGTATTTAAAAAAAGAAAGAATATTAACGAAGATAATAATAATTTTAAAATAATAATTACTTTATTATAAAAGAATATTAATAATTAATATAATAAAAAGTAATAATAAAAGTAAATATATTATTTATTAAAGAATAATAAGCTTTTAAGGTTTTTATTATATATAAATAAAATTATAAAGTTATAAGTTAATTTATTTCGATTATTTAAGTGGAAATTTTTACATTTAAAAAATTAATATAAATTAAGTTTTTTAATAATATTTAATTACATTTTAAATGTTAATAATTATTTAAAAAACGTCGTAAAAGTTAAAATCGATTTATATAAAAAGAACGTTATTTTTAAAATATAAAAAGCTTAAATTTATTAAATTAAATTAAGTTTTTTTTCGTTAATTTTTAAAATTTATAAGTATTCTTTTTATATTAAACTTAATAAATATATAAAATATAATCGACGAAAAAAGCTTAATATATAAAATAAGTTAATATTTAATATAAATTATTTTAAAAGTAATAATAATAAATTACGTTAATAAATAAATAAATAAATAAATAAATATAACTTTAATTATAATAAAAGTTATTTAAAATATACTTTATATAACGTAATTAAATAATTATATCGATTTATATAATGTTATTATAATATATTATTATAACGAATTATATTTATTATAATATATATAAATTTAATTATAAAAAGTTATTTATAAATATATACGTTTTTATATAAAAATGTTTTTTACGTATAATAAATATAAAAATTAATAATTAAAGTAAATAACGTATAATTATAAAAATAAAACATTATATAAATAAATTTAAAAACATTATATATATAATAATTCGTTAAATTTAATAACGTAATTTAATATTAATTATTTTATTAAATTTTATTTAATAAATTAAAACTTTATTTATAAATTCGTTTATTAATTAATATTATAATATTTATACGTTTTATTTAAAATATAATATATTTTCGTACTTTTTATTAAAATATATTATAATTATTAACGAGCTTTTTAATATTAAAAATAATAACGTTAATAATTTTAATTTAATTAATATATATAAATTAATTTTTATTATTTTTTAATAATTTAATTTTATAATAAGTATTACAAAAAGGTTTTTTATATTTTTTAATTATTATTATTAATTAATTAATTATTAATAATTATTTTAAAAAGAAATTAATTTAATTTAAATATATATTATTATTATTTTATTTAATAATAATATTATAAAAAAGTTTTATAATTATTTTAAATTTAAATTATTAATTTTTATTTTATTAATAAATATCGTTTTATTTTTTTATTAATTATTATTTTTATATTATTAATATAATTATAATTAAATATAATTTATTAATATTAATTTTATATAATTATAATTATTTTATATATATAAATTTTTAATTTTTAAATATAAATAATAATAAAATAATTTATTTATTTATAATTTATAATTTTAAAACTTTTAAATATTTTTTTTAATATATTATATAAAATAATTATTATTTAAATTATAATATTATTATTTTATTTATTAATAAATATAAATTATTTATAATATTTAAAATTTTAAAATAATTTCGTATTATTAAAAAATTTAATTTATTATAAAAATAATTAATAAATTTTTTTTAATTATATAAATATTATTATTTTAAATAAAAATTAAAATATAATTATTATATTTAAAAGATATTTTTATTTTAAGTTTTTCGAAAATTAATCGTAAAATTCGAAATAAAAATAAAATTAATACTTTTTAATAATTAATAAAAAATACTTTTTTATAATTAATCGAATTTAAATTAATAAAAAACTTAAATAAATTAAAATTTAATTAATAACTTTTAATTTAAAATTAAAATAACGTTAAAAATTTAATTAATTTTAAAAAAGATTTAATTTTTTAATTAAATATCTTATTTAAGTTTTATAAGTTATTTAACTTTAATTATTTATAATTTATAATTTTTAATTATATAACTTTTAAACTTATAAATTTATAAACTTATAAATTTATTTTATAATTTTTTAATTTATAATTTATAAATTTATTTTATAAATTTTAAATTTATAATTTATAAATTTACTTTATAACTTATAAATTTACTTTATAAATTTATTTTATAAATTTATTTTATAACTTTTAAATTTATAATTTATAAATTTATTTTATAAATTTTAAATTTATAATTTATAAATTTACTTTATAACTTATAAATTTACTTTATAAATTTATTTTATAAATTTATTTTATAACTTTTAAATTTATAATTTATAAATTTATAACTTTTAAACTTATAAATTTATAAACTTATTTTATAATTAATTTATAATTATATATAAATAATTTTAAGTTTAAAAGTTATAAATAATAATAATTAAATAACTTATAAACTTATTTTATAACGTATAAATTTATAATTTTTAAACTTATTTTATAATATATAAATTTATAACTTTTAAACTTATAAATATAAATATTTATAATAATTATATAATAATAATAATTAACGAAAGTTATAATAATTAACGAAAGTTATAATAATTAACGAAGGTTATAATATTTAACGAAAATTATAATAATTAATAAAGATTATAATAATTAACGAAAGTTATAATAATTAATAAAAACTATAATAATTAACGCGAATTATAATAATAAACGCGAGTTATAATAAATAACTCGAGTTATAATAATTAACTTAAATTATAATAATTAACTCGAGTTATAATAATTAATTCGAGTTATAATAATTAACGTAAATTATAATAATTATACGATAATAATAATTAAATAATTAATAAACTTATTTTATATTATAACTTTTAACTTTATAATTAATTTATAATTATATATAATTAATTATAATAATTATAAATAATTATAATAATTAACGATAATTATAATAACTTAAAGATTTATTTTATAATTTATATTTAAATTTTTAATTATTTATAAATTTAAAACTTTTAAACTTATAATTTATAAACTTATTAATTATTTATAAGTTACTTTTCGAATTTAATTATTAATTATTTTATAAATTTATAAATTTATAATTATATATAAATAATTATAATTATAAATAATTATAATAATTATATAAAAATAATTTATAAATTTATAAATTTAACATTTTAATTATTTAAAGATTTCTTTAAAGTAATGTAATTAAGTAATATAAATAAATAATAATAACTTTAATTAATTATTTATTTTTTAATTAATTAACTCGGTTATAAGTCGATTAAACTTACGTATAAACGTAAAATTAATTATATATATAAAAATAAAATATAAGATTTTTATATAATAATTAATATAACTCGTAATATAAAAAGCTTATAATATAATAATTAAATTTATAAAATCCGTATTAATACGTAATAATAATTTTATAAAGCTTAATGTTTAAATTTCGTATAATGTAAAAAAAAAAAAAAAGTAATTATTTTTTTTTATATTTTCGAATATTTTTATACGAATTTAGTTTTCGATTTTAAATTTAAATTAACTTGTTATAATTAATTCGAAGTTAAAAATTAAAGGCGTATTTTATTATAAATGTTATTATTTACGTATATAAAATATAACTTTAAAATTAACGAATGTTATTATTTATAAAATAAAACTTTTTCGTTTAAAAGTTAAAAAAAAAGTTCTTAAAGTTTATTTATAAACGTAAAGCCGTATTTTCGTTTTATCGAAACGATAAAAAAAAATTTATTTATTAATTTATTTATAAATTTATTTATTTATTTTTTTTATTTAAAGTTTATATATATTTTTTAAAATATTTATATAATTTTATTATAATTTTTATTTTTTATTAATTTAATTTTTTTTAATTAATATATTTTTAAAAGTTTTAATTTTTTATATTTTATTTCGTAAAATAAAAATTATTTAATTTATAAATTAATTTAATTTATATATAATTAATAATAAATAATATTATAAATAAACGTTATTTTTAATTAATATATTTATTTATAAAAATTATAAAAATTAAAAGCTTTAATGATTAATTAAAATAATATAATAAAATTAAAACGTTATTATAAAATATAAAATTAACGTTTTTAATAATTTTAAATTAATTATAAAACATATTTTAATTTTTTATATTTTATTAATTAATAAATATTAAAATCTTATTATATTAAAATTTATTTTTAAATAAAGAATATAATATTTTAAACGTTTTATTAATTAATATTTTTTTATTTTATAATAATAATTATTTATAAATTTTTATATATTAAATATTTATTTTAAACATTAATATTAAATTATTATTAATTTTATAATTTTGATTTTTTTATAATATTTAATTATTAATTTATAATATATTTTAATTAATATTATCATTTTAAATTTCTTTTTAAATAATATTAATCGTTTATTTATTATAAAGTTATAATTAATTAAAAATATTTTAAAACGTTAAGTTTTAATATAATTTATTTTTTATATTATTTTATATTATTTATAAATCTTTTAATATTAAAGAAAATATTAAAAGGTTTATAATTTATTAATTATATAATTTCTTTTAATATTTTATTTAAAATTATTTAAATAAAAATATAAATTAAAATATAAAATAAATTAAAATAATAAAAAAATTATTTTTATTTTATTAATTTTAAACTTTTATAATCTTTAATAATAATAATAATAAATTATAATATAATTAATTAAAATGTTTAATTTAATATTTTATTTTATATATTAAATTTATCTTTTAATTAATTTATATTTTATATATTTAATAAATTTAATATTATTAAAGATTTAAAGAAATATAAAAACTATTTAAAAAATATTTAATTTAATTTAATAAAATTAAAATCTTTATATTTTTAAAACGTTTAAATAAATTATAATAATATTATATAAATGAAAAATATATATTATTATTATAATTTTAATTTAAAAAAATCTTTTTAAAATTAATATTAAAAACATTTTATATATTAAAATTATTTTATTTAAATATTTTTATAATTAATATTTTATTAATATAATATTAATTATTTTTAAATAAGATTATTTAAAATTAATATTATATAATTAAATTTAAAACGTTATTATTTTAATTATTTATAAATAAATCGTTAAAATAAATTTATATAATAAAAATTTTAAACGTAATATTGTTAATAATATAATAATTAATAATAATATATAAATTAAATAATTATTTAAATAAACTTTATAAAGTATTAAACTTTTATTATTATTATTATTATTAAGATTTTATTAACCGTTATAATATAAAAAGATATAACTTTTTATAAGCTTTAAAAGCTCGTTTTTAATATTAAAATTAAAAAGAGTTAATTAAAAGATTTAATTAAATTTAAAAGTAATTAATAATAATAAAACTATTTAAATTATTATAATATTTACTTTTATTTATAACTTTTATAATAAATTAAATATTATAATAATTTAAAGTTTTTTATTATAAATTAAAATTAAAATTTTACGCTTTATAAATTTTATAAATTTAATTATTATATTATAAATCTTTTATATTAATTATTATATATAAATTTTTTATTTAATTTTATATAAATAATTAATTTTATTATAATATAAAAAAGAAATAAAAGAATATTATTTAAAGGTTTAAATATATAAATTTATTTTAAATATATAATATTATATTTAAAAATTAAAGTTAAAATTTTATTAATTATTATAATGTAAAAAATATAACTTTTCGTAAATTTCGAAAACCTTTTTTTAACTTTTAAAATTAATAAAGTTTTACTTTATAAATAATAATATTTATTAATTTAAAAGTTATATTTTATATGCGTAAATAATAATATTTATAATAAAATACGCCTTTAATTTTTAACTTTAAATTAATTATAATAAATTAATTTAAATTTAAAGTTAAAAATTAAATTCGTATAAATTATTTAAAAGTAAAAACGATAATAATTACTTTTTTTTTTACGTTATATAAAATTTAAACTTTAAGTTTTATAAAATTATTATTATGTATTACGGATTTTATAAATTTAATTATTATATTATACGTTTTTTATATTATAAATAATATTAATTATTATATAAAAACCTTATACTTTATCTTTATATATATAATTACTTTTGCGTTTATACTTAATTTTAATTTACTTATAACCGAGCTAGTTAATTAAAAGTTAAATAAATAATTAAAGTTATTATTATTTAATTATATTACTTTAAAAAAAGTTCTTAAATAATTAAAGCTTTAAGTTTATAAGTTTATAAGTTATTTTTATATAATTATTATAATTATAATTATTTATATATAATTATAAGTTTATAAGTTTATAAAGTAATTAATAATTAAATTTAAAAGATAACTTATAAGTAACTAATACGTTTATAAGTTATAAGTTTAAAACCGTTAAATTTATAAATAATTAAAGCTTTAAATATAAATTATAAAATAAATTTATAAATTTTTTTTATTTTTATATAATTATTATTACTTTTATTAATTATTATAATTATTTATAATTATTATAATTATTTATATATAATTATAAATTAATTATAAAGTTAAAAGTTATAATATAAAATAAGTTTATTAATTATTTAAATATTATTATCGTATAATTATTATAACTTTTATTAATTATTATAATTTTTATTAATTATTATAACTTTTATAATTATTATTATTATATAATTATTATAATTATTTATACGTTATAAAATAAATTTATAAATTATTTAATTATTATTATTTATAATTTTTAAACTTATAATTAAAATTTTTTTTAATCGTTACGTTTAAAAAAAATAATACAGCTTTTCGTTTATAAGTAAATTACGAAAATCGGTTTTTTTTTTAAACGAAAGATTTTTTTTACGAAGTAAAAGTTAATGTAATTAACTTAATCTTTAAAAAACCTTTTATTTTTTAAAATTCGAATTTAAAGTTATATATATATAAAGCGATTAAATTATTAAAATTAATTAAAGGTTATTTTATAATTAAGTTTTATATTACGATTACGATTTATTTTTAAATTATAACGCTTTTTTTATATATTTAATTTTTATAAATTTATAAATTATAAGTTTATAAGTTTATAAGTTATAAGTTTATAAAATAAGTTATTTAATTTTATATTTTATTAAATAAAATTTAAACTTAAAAGCTTTAAATTATAATTATAATATTTATAAATTTAATTATTATATTATAAGCTTATTATATTAAACATTTATATTTTATTTATTTATATATAATTAATTTTAAAAGTAAATAATTAAAGTTATTATTATTTAAATTAAAACTTAAGAAGTTAATAATTAAATAAATAATTAATATAATATTACTTAAGTTATTTAAATTTATAAGTTATAAGTTTAAAAGTTTAAAGATTTATAAATTACTTTATAAGTTTATAAGTTTATAAGTTTATAAAATTAAATTAAAAAAAGTTAAATATATAAATTAAGAAAAAAGAATATATTTAATTAATTACGATTATAAATTATATATAGTTTTTTTAAAATAAATACATTTAATTAAAATTAAATATAAAAGATTAAATAAATTTATAATTAAAAATTAATTAATTCGAAGCGTTTTTTTTAATAAATATATATTTTTATATATTTAATGATTATTTAATTACATAATTACTTACGTATATTAATAATGTAATTTCGTAATTTAAACTTAATATAAAATAATCTTCGATTAAAATTATAATTATTTATAATTATTATTACTTACGTTAATTATTATAATTTTTATAAATTAAAAATTCTTTTAATTAAACTTTTTAATTATATAATAATAAGATTTATCTTTTAATATTAAAATCGAAATTTATAATATCGTTTTACTTTAATAATACTTTTATAATAATTAAAAAATAAATACGTAATAAAAGAATTATTAATAATAATAAATAAATATGCTTTTAATATTATATAAAATAAATATCATTTAAATATATACTTAAATATATAACGTTTAAATAATAATAATAAAGTATTAAAAAGAAATAACGAAAAAATAAATAAATAAAGAATATATAATTTAATTAATTTAATAAAATTAATTTAAATAAAAACCGTTATAAACGAAATAATTAAATTATGTATTATTAATACATTAACGACGTAATTATAATACTTTTGCAAAAACGATATAAAGTTAATAATAATAAACGATTTTTAAATTATTTTAAAAATATATAAAATAATAAAAAAAAACTTAAACGAATATTATTTTATTAATAAAGTTAAAATATTAATTTAAAATTATAACGAAAACGTAAATTATTATATTAATTAAAGATATACGAAAAGCTATTATTAAAATAATAAATTAATTTTTTAAATTATAAAAAGAAATATTTAAAAAATTATATAAATAATAAATATAATAATAAAATCGTTAAATAATAACGTAACGATTATAATATATATTTTTTTTAAAATAATTTATATAATTAAATTAAAATAATTTAAAATAAAATATTATATAACGTTTTTAAAAAGCGTATAAATTAATTTTAATATAAAAATAATTTAAAAATAAAATTATATAATAAAACGATAAAAAATTAAAACGTTATTATTTTATATATAAAATATTTAAAAAATTAATATAAAACGTAATAAATAATATTAATTTATAATAAAAATTATATATTAAAACGTATAAAAAAATAAATTAAATATTAACGTTAAACGATAATAATAAATATAACGTAATAACGATATAAAAATCGTTATAAAATATAACGATAAAAAAAAATATTATTTTAAAAAAAAAAATATTAATTAATATATAAATATAATAATAAAGTTGTTTTTTATATTAATAAATATTATATATTTATAACGTTAAAGTTAAAATAAAATAAAAATTAATATTATTTTTTTTTTAAAAGTTATTATAATTTAATTAATAAATGCTTTTTTAATAAAAAATATAAAAAAATAAAATAATTTTATTAATCGTAATATAATAACGTTATAATTATAAAGTCGTAACGTTTTCGTAAAAAACTTTAATTTTTATTATTTATTATAAAAAAGATTAAATAAAGTTACGTTTAAATATAACGATTTATTAACGTTTATATAATAATAATACTTTATATTTATAATATTTAAAAGCGAAATAATATATTAAATAAAAAATAAAATAATTAAATATAATTAATTCAACGTAAATTATAAAAAGTTAAAAAAGAATTTTCGAAAAAAAAATAAATTAATACGATTTAAATTACGTATCGTAATTTATACGTATAGAATTAATAACGAATATATAATAAAAAAAAATTAAAAAAATAAAATTAAATATAAATAAATAAATAAATCGTAATAATTAAAGTAAGAAATCGTTTTCGAAGCGAAAACGTATTAATAACGTTAAGAAAAAATAAAAAAAATAATAAATAAAATTATATTAATATTAATAATAATAATAAATAAATTAATATTTAAAAAAACGTTAAATATTAAAAAAAGTTATAATTAATAATATAAAGAAATAAAGAAAATAATTATTAAATATACGTAATTATAACGAAATTACGTAATAACGTTATTAAATTTAACGTAAAATTATTATAATTAAACGATAAAAAAATAAAATAAAAAAATTTATAAAGCGTAAAAACGAAGTTAATAATGCGTATTAATTAAAGTATTTAATAATATAAAAAATTTATAAAAGTTAAAAAAATAAATAAAGTTATATAATAATTTATTATAAACGAATATAAAAATATTAAACTTAATTCGAAACGATAACGTAATATTTACGACGTAAATATATAACGAAAAAGTAAAAATATTAACGAATAAAGCTTTTTTAAATTTATTAACGAACTTTATAAATATATTAAAATAATAATATTTAATAACGATAAAATAACGATTATAATATATAATTAACGTAAAAATAATATAAAAAAATATCGAAAATATAATATAAATAAAATTTTATAAAAATTATTAAATTTAAATTTAATTTTAAACGACTTTTTTAAAATATATAAATTATTTTTATATAAAGCATTAACGAAATTAATATTTATTAATTTTATATTAAGTTATTTTTTAAAACGTTTTTACGTTATTATTATAATAATAATTTTTAAAAGAAATAAAAAAAAATATATATATATATTAAAAAATAACGTTTTATATTATTATTAAACGTAATAAATAAAGTTATAAAAATAATTATTATTAATCGTTTTATAATTATAACGAAAAAGTATAAATTTTTAATAAAAAAAACGTTTTATAAAATTAATAATACGGTTATTTATAAATATAACGTAAGCGATATAAATACGTAACGTTATCGTTATATTATTATAATTAAACTTTATTAAAATATTTAATAAAATAAATTATAAAAGATTATTATATACGTTTTAAAAAAAAACATTTTAATATAATTATTAATATAATTACGAAATTATTAAAAAAAACGACGCGATTATACTTTAATAATAAAACGATAAAGTTAATTTTTATTTAAATTAATATTTTTTAAAAATTATTTTTATTTTTTATATTATTTATTTTATATATTAATACTTTATACGTTAATTTCGTAATATATTTAATACTTTTTAATATCGATTTTATAAACGATTTAAAAAAATATAAATAATTTATAAAATATAAATAAATATATATAATATATAATTTAATTTAAAAAAAAGCGTTTTAATATATTTAATTCGTTATAAAGTAATATTAATATAACGAATTTAATTTAATAACGTAATAATAAAGTTATAATAAAACTTTTACTTTTTAAAAATATAAATAAATAATTAATTAATTTAAAACAAATACTTTAATAAATTTAAAATTAAATTATAAATATAATAATTAATTTTAATTAAATTAATAACGTTAATATTAAAATATAAAGTCGTTTATATATAATAAATATATATTATAATTATAAAATCGATAATAATTTTCGAAGTTATAATATAATACGAATTAAAAAAAATATTTAAAAATATAAAAAGAAAATTATAAAAAACGTAAAAGTTATATTTATATCGCGTATATAAAGCTTATAAAAAAGCGCTTTTAAAATCGCTTAAAACGAAAGTTAACGTTTCGTTAATAAATTTATATTTTTTAAAAAAAATAATAAAATTTAAAATTCGTATCGTTTTAATAAAAAAACGCGATTATTACGTAATGCGTATAAAAAAATAACTTAATAATTAAAACCTTTTTCGTAAAAATTAAACGATAAACGAAAAAATTAAACGAATTTAAAAATAATAAACGTATAACGAAAACGCATTAATATTAAATAATATAAAAAGTTATAAAAAAAACTTAATTAAAAAAATAAATAAATAAAAATATATTAAATTAAAACTTATAAAATAAATAAAAAGAATAATAATAAAAAATACGTAATTAAATTAAAATAACATTAACGTATTAAAATAATAATTAATATATAATAAATAAATAAAATAATTTAAAAAATTATTAAAAATTACGAAAATATAAAATATTTTTACTTTTTTAATTATATACGAATAAAATAAAATTAAATATATATTTAATATATTAACGTTATTATATAATTATAAATTAATAATAAAAACATTTATATATATAATTTTATATAATTTTTTATATAACGAAAAAAAAACTTATTATATAAAACTTTTATTTTAATTTTATAATTTAATTAAAATAATCTTTTTAACGCGTTAAAAAAAAGAAAAATAATTAAAACGATAATAACGTAATATATAAAAATAAAACATTTTTAAAAATTTAATAACGTAAAAAAAATAAAAAAAAACATAAAAAATTAAAAAAAAAACTTTAACGAAAAATATATATTTATAATATAAACGATATTTTTATTTATATTTATAACTTAATATTTATAATATAAATTAATTAAATTATTTAATAAAACGTAAAATAAATATAAAAGTTAATATAATAATAACGTTATTATATAAATATAAAAAAATAACGTATATATTTAATTAATTTTAAGTTTTTTATATAAATTATATTAATAAATTAATTTATAAAGTTAAAACTTTTAATTTAATTTAAACGTATTTATTAATAATAATAATAATTATAACTTTTATTAATTATTATAATTATTTATAATTATTATTATTATATAATTATAATAATTATTTATAATTATAAATTTAAAATTTTACCGATTATTACGATATAAAAAAGTACAGCTTTTCGTAAACTTTAAAAACTTTTTTTCGATTTTTAAAATCGATAAAATTTTACTTTATAAATTATAACTTATTATGTTAAATTCGAAGAATTTAATTAAAGAATTAAAATATAAGTTATTAATAATAATAAAGTTATTCGAATTGCCGTAATATTTACTTTTATTTATAAACTTTATAATAAATTATATATTACGATAATTTAAATGTTTAAAAAATTTAAAAAATTTAAGTTATAAAATTTAAATCTTTTTATTTTTTTTTTAAAATTCGAATTTTAAGCTTTATAAATTTACTATTACGTATTACGGATTTTATAAATTTAACCATTATATTATAAGTTTTTTACATTAATTATTACATATAAATCTTTCACTTAACTTTATATATATACCTAATTCTGCGCCCGTAAGCAGGTTTAGCCGACCTATAGCCGAGCTAGCTGGTCAAAGCTGCACCACCTAGCTGCACCACCTAGCTGCACCACCTAGCTGCACCACCTTAGAAATCCCTAAGTGGTCAAAGCTTTAGGGCTGTAATTTGTAAGTCTGTAGGTCTATAGGTCTGTAAGCCACCTTCGTACAGCTGTTACAGCCACTTATATACAGCTGAAGGTCAGCTGTAGGTAGGTCTGTAGGCCACCTAACTAGCTGCTGCCACCTACAGCTTTTAGACCTACAGCTGCTACAGTCACTTACAGCTGCTACAGCTACTTATATACAGCTGTAGGTCAGCTGTAGGTCTAAAAGCTGTAGGGCTGTAGGTTGTAGGGTAGGTCTGCAAGCTACCTAGCTGCTGCCACCGTACAGCTGCTACAGCCACCTACAGCTGTAGGTCTGTAGGTCTAAAAGCTATAGGGTAGGTTTGTAGGTCTGTAGGTTTAAAAGCTACAGGGTAGGTCTGTAGGTTTGTAGGTCTAAAAGCTGTAGGTCTAAAAGCTGTAGGTCTAAAAGCTGTAGGTTGTAGGTGGTCAAAGCTAGGTGGCCCATAAAACCTGAAAGATGTACCCAATCAAAGTGCTAAATATTTTTTAGGACCAATTAAAAGATTAGCGCCAATTAGCTTCGAACTAGCCCGGCATTAGGTCCTTATCAGCCCAAAATCGACCAATCGGCGAAGGATATCTTTATTAATATTCGTTATTCGTGCTAACCTTGTTTTTACGATTAATTTTACGATTAATTTCGAGTTATGTTAAAATAAAAGATCTTTTAAATTTAATAAGTTTATAAATTATAAAATAAATTTATAAATTATTTAATTATTATTATTTATAACTTTTAAATTTATAATTATTATAATTATTTATATATAATTAAAAATTAATTATAAATTTAATTTATAAATTATTTAATTATTATTATTATATAATTATTATAATTATTTATAATTATAAATTTAAAAATTATAAAATAAGTTTATAAATAATAAGTTTATAAATTATAAAATAAATTTATAAATTATACGTTTAAAATTTATAAAGTTAAAAATTATAAATTATAAATAATTAAAGTTAAATAACTTATAAAACTTAAAAAATATATTTAATTAAAATATTAAATTTTTTTTAAAATTAATTAAAAAATTAATATAAATTAATTTAAAATTAACTTAATATTAAGTTTTTATCGATTTAAATTTAAATAATTTATTAAAAATATTTTATTAATATTTGTTATTTATATTAATTTTAATTTTATTTTAAATTTTACGATTAATTTTTAAAAAACGTAAAATAAAAATATCTTTTAAATATAATAATTACATTATTAATGATAAATTAATAATATATTATTTAATAATATTATTTATAATAACGTTTTTAAAAATTTATTTTATTAAATTAATAAAATTATATATTTTAAATTTAAATGTTTTATTTTTTCGTTATTTTTTTTAAATATTTTATTATTATTAATAATCTTTTTATTATATATATATTATATAATTAATATAAAATTATTATAAACTTCGATTTTAATATTAAAAAATAAATTTAATATTTTTTAAAAATATTAAATATTTTATTTTATTAAATTAAATTAAATTAAAAAATTATAATATTAAAATGTTTTATTAATATTTTTTAAAGATTTATAATTTTAATTACTTTTATTAATAATTATTTTTAAAATATATTAATATATATTTTATTATATATTAATATAAAATATCTTTTAATATTAAAATAAAATTATTATTAAATATAATTATAATATATTTTTAATGTTTTTTTTTATTTAATTTTTATTTTAATTAAATATTTTTTTAAATTAAATTTAAATTCTTTAATTACGTTATTTATTTACGTTATTCATTATATAAAGAATATATTCGAAAATATTTATTTATTATAATTATAAATTTAAATTTAAATTTTATAACTTTTAATTTATTTATTAATTTTTAAAAATATATATATAATTTATAATTATAATTAATTAAATATTTATCTTTTTAATTAATATATTTAATTCTTTTAAATATAATTTTATAATTTTATAATATATTAATTTTTTATTTATTATAAATAATTAATATATAAAGCCGATTAAAACTTATATAAGAATTTATAAGTTTTATATTATTATAATAATATTTTTAATTTTATATTAAATATAACGTTTAATTTATATTAAACGCTTTTAATAATTATAATAATAATATTTTAAAATTATAAAACGATTTTCTTTATTCTTTTTTTTAAATATTTAATTTTATTATTTCTTATAAGCGTAACGATTAAATAACGCATGGATTTTGTTCGTTTTAACGATTTATTATATAAAATATATATTATAAATGTATCGTATATTATATATTTTATATAAATAAGTTATCGGTATAAAAGTAATAATAATAATAATAATAATAATTTTATTATTTAATATAATTTAAAAATATTTTAAATTTTATATAAAATAACTTTTAATTATAATAAAAAGCATAAAGTTTAAATATTAAAAAAGTAATTTTTAAGATTTATTTAAAAAAGTTTATTAAAAAGATTAATTATATTTAAAAATAAATCTTTTTAATTTTAAATAAATTAATAATATTTTTTAAAATACACTTAAAATTCTTTTATGAAATAATATTAAATAAATTTATTTAATAATTAAATTATATATTTAAATATAAATAACGATAAATTATTTTATAAAGTAATTTTTAATTTATAATGTTTAATTTTAAATTAAATTTAAAAATAATTATTATATATATTTTTAAAAACTTAAAAATTAATAAATCGTTATAAAATCGTAAATATATTATAAAGAATTTAAAATTTAAAAACTCTTTTAATAATTTTATTAAAAGTTTATAAGTTTATATTAATACGATTATTTTAAACGATAATTTAAACGTTTAAAAAAATTTAATATTTAACTTTATAAATTTATCGTTTAAATATTTATTATAAAATATTAACGAAACGTAATTAATATAAAAAAGCTTTTTAAAAATCGAATTTTATATATTAAAATACATTTATTTTTTTAATTATTAATACGAGTTTTAATATATTAAATGTATTTTTCGTTATTGTATTTAATATTATTAAAGTAAATATAATTTAAGTTTTATAATTCGTTAATATATTATTTTTATATCGTAAAAATAAAAAAATATTTAATTTTAATAAAATATAATAAATAATATTAATATAAATATTTATATTTTTTATATTTAATCGAATTTTATATTTTAAATTAATAACGACTTTTTTATAATTTATTATTATTTTAAAAAAAATCGAAACTTTTTATTAATAATATAAAATTAAATAAAACTTATAATAATAACTTTATTATTATTACTTTTTATAAATATTATAATAAAGTTTAATTTTAATTTTAATTAATTTTTATAACTTATAAATATAACGCAAAAAGCTTATTATTTTCGTATAAAAAATATTAATTATTATTAAAAAAAATTTAAAATGTAAAAATATAAATTAGTTAAAATAAAGTATTTCGAAAAACGATAAAGTTTAAAGAATAATAAAATTAAACGATATAAACTTATTATATTTTTTATATTATTATATATGCGATTTTATTATATTTTAAATAAAATTTTCGTTTTTTTTTTATAATTTAAAGAAATTTTATTAATATAAATTAAACGTAAATTAAATAGTTTTTTTTAAATAAATTTATTTATATAATAAATTAAGTTTATACGTAATTTATAAAAGCCGTTATTATATTAAGATTTTATTATAAAAGCGATATATAAAATTAATTTATAAAAAAAACATTATATTCTTTTTAAATAAAACGAATAATATATTTTTTATATATATTATACCTTTAAAACGTTTATAAAAAGAAATTTTAAATATATATTTAATTATTATTTTTTAAAATATTTAAGTTTTTTATAATCTTTATTATAATAATTTTATAAATTAAAATCACTTTTATAAATCTTTTTTAATATTTTTATTAAATCGTTAACTTTAATTTTAATTTTTAATTTAATTTTTAATTAAAATATTTTTATTATTTAAATTAAAATTTAATATATTATATATTATAAAAAAAGTTTAATTATTATAAATTTTATTATAAACGAAGTTTTATATTATCTTTAAAATCTTTATAAAGTTAATTTATATTATTTCGATATTATTAATTTATTTTAATAAACGAAATATAATATAATTAATAAACTTTTATTAATTATTAAATTAAATTAATTTATTTATAAAAGTTTTTTAATATATTATTATATTAATTTAATCGTAATATAATTATATAAAAAGCTTTAAATTTAATTTTTATTATTTATTTTAAAGTTTAAACTTTATAACGATAAATTAAATAAAATAACTTTTAAATAAATAAATATTATTAATTTAATAATTTTCGTTATATTTTAATTTAATAATTTAAATTCTTTTATTAATTAATTAATATAAAAAATTAAATTTATTAATATAAAAATTAATTAAATTTAATTAAACTTTTAAATTATTAAAAGTAAAATAAAACATTTTATTTAAAAGTTAAAATAATTATTAATGTAATTTTATAACGTTTATTTTTAAAGTTCTTTATAATATATATTTAATGATTTAATAAATAAAAAAAAAGTTTAAATATAATATATTTTAAATTAAAAAAGTTTAAACTGTTTATTTTTTAATTTAATTTATAACTTTTTATAATAATTTAATTAAAATAAAAAACATTAAATCTTTAATATATAAAATATAAATTAAAAATATATTATTTATATAAAATATAATATAAAGAAATTTATAATGTAAAGATAAATATTAATAATAATATTTAATTAATATTTTTTAAAAGTTTTAAATTTAAATTATAAATAAATTTTAAAATTAAATTAAATTTTATATTTTAATAAGTTTTTTAAAATAACGTTTAATTATTTTCTTTAAATTATATTAAACTTTAAATAATATATTTATTAAACGAATCGTTTAATAATTTTAATATAAATAAAAAACATAAATTAATTCTTTATAATTATTTATATAATTATTTTAATTATAAATTATATAAAAATAATTTAAACGAAATTATAATTATTAACTTAATTATTTATATAATTTATAATTATATATAAATTTAAAATTATTTTATTATTATTTTAATTTAATTAAAATGTTTTAATTAAAAAAACTTTAATATTTTATATTAAATAATTAAATATAATATATATATATATTAATAAATAAAATATTAATATTATAATTTAAATTATAATTATTATAAAATAAATTTTAAAAACGATAAATATGTAAAATATATTAAGTTATATATTATATATAAATAAATTATTTTATAATTATTTATATTATTAAAAGATAATTATAAATATATTAAATTAATTTTAAAACATTATACTTTAAACGTTAATATAATAATAATTTAAAAGCGTTTCGTTATAAATGCTTTTAAACGTAATATTTAAAACGCATTTAACGCGAAAAAAACGAAAATAAAGTAATTAACGAAATAATAATAAAAACGACGTAATTATATTAACGATATTAATACGATAAAAAATAATTCTTATTAATAAATAATATAATAAATGAAAATAATTATTATTAATAAACGAAATAATAAATTAAATAATTATAATTAACGAAAACGTAATAAAATAAAACGAGTTATATATAATTATAAAACATTAAGTAATTACGTTATTAAGCGATTAAATTAATATTAAAATAATAAAATTATTAAACGAACGAAAAATTTAATAATATATTAAATTATTATTTTATTTAATAATAATTAAAAAACTTATTATAATATAAATTAATATTAAAATTACGATAAATTTAATTTAATAATTAAAGAAACTTTTATATTAATTAATAAAATAATTATTATTAAAATAATAAAATAATTTATTTAAATTAAAATTAAAGATTTAAGTAATATTAATAAAGAATCGAAAATATAAAGCCGTTATTATATAAAATAAAAAAACGAATTTAAAAGTATAAAAACGTTATTAATGTAAAAGCGTTTTCGAAAAAACGAATACGAAAATAAACGAATAAATAAATAAAATACGAAAACGTTAAAAGGTTTTTATAATAACTTTATTTTTTAAGTTATAAAAACGTATTAATAAATATAATATTAATATTATAACTTAAATAATAATTATTAAAAAAAAATTCTTAAAAGAAAATATTTAAAATATTTAAAGTTATAAATTATATATAAATAAAATATTTCGTAATTATTTATATTTAAATATTTAAAATTAATATTAAAAGATTATATTTTAAAAATTAATAATATATTTATATATATAATTTTATTAAAATAAATAAATATTATTTTAATTTATATTATTTTAATTTATAATTTATATAAAAGATTTTAATAATAATATATATATTATATAAAACCTTAATTAAATTAAATTATAAAAATAAAATAATAATATATATTTATAATAATTTAATTATAAAGTTTAAAATAATAAAAAATATATTATAATATATATAATTAAATCTTTTTATTTAATTATAATATAAATTATATAAATAATAAATAAATATTATAATAAGTATAAATAAACTTAAAAGCAAAGCCGTATTTATTTTATAATAACATTACTTAAGCATTTAATAAGTTCTTTCTTTTTTATATATTTGTGCTAGCTTTATAATAACGATGTAACTCGTAGTTTATAATTAAATAGATATTTAACCGTCGGCTTTTAATCCCTAACCCCGCCCCAAACCAACTTTCGTCCACTGATATGCCGTTGGCACTTATTGTGATTAATTGTGATGAGGCAGAATGTCCGTTAAGATCGAGAGAGCTATACATTTAGTACAACTGCAAAACTATCACTAACACCTCATCATGTAATACTACATTATCTCAACAATGCTATCACCGCTTTTTGAAGCAACACTAGCCTGAACCTCGATTTCGTTTGACTAGCAACCGACTGTTGGCCTGGACTGACCTTGAATGGCGCTACGCAATGCAAGTTGGTCAATCAAGCAATGCTAATTCGGTCACATTCTAGTGACTAACAGATAAATGAGGTTGCATTATGAGAGTTCTACGTAACTCAGCCAATCGGATAATACGTGACAGTAAGGGTTGTAGGACTATAACAGGGTTCATCAAGTGGATTCTTTGAAAGGCTCTCTGTGTTCTATGGTCAAACTACATACTCTATTGTCTATGGATGAATGGTTCCGGGGTAGGTAAAATGGTACCACACGAGCATGCTTACTGTATGTAACCTAAGGCACTCTTAATGTAACCAATTATACTGACTGGTACCACGCCAGTTTCTCCGGAGCCCCCTTTTTCCAGAATTGGATACAGATATCCTGGAGCTGTCCATGCCATCCACAGACCAACCCAAACGGAGCCTAAGCAATGCTTTGCTACTGTTAAACTATATGTCGTAGGAATTGGGCTGAGGGAGTGGTGTACTGAGGAGGCTACGTCTTCAACGACAATTCCCAGTGGTTGAATGCAGAAAAAGCGCAATGCCCCTGACAGCCGGATCGGGATTCCTGCGATATACATAAATTTACAATGAAATAACCTTAGACGCAGGATGGCACATACCAGAGGATAAATCGATGCCAACATGCATAACTCCAGATATGAAGAATATGAGCCATGGGCGCATGTATCGTGCTGTTTTAGTGCCCCTTTTGAAGTGTAACACGTCATATATTAGGTAGTTCGATATGGCGAAAAGCCTATGTGTGTTGATTTGATGCCAGAAAACACTATGCAGGAGGTTAGTGTGGTTATATGAAACAGATGGAAAAGAAAAGCGTGCCTCCAGAAGTTTCTCAAGCTATGGATCTCCGAAATAGAGCCGTTGAACGGAGGCCAGTCCTCGGGATTATGCAGACCCATCGCTACACATATGAATGACACAACACAGTATACACCACGCTGCACAGATACAAGGCTCATACCAAGTGCAAGAGCTGCGAAGAACCTCATCACAAGCTCCTCCAGAGACACGTCCTGGATCCTCGAGAGTAAACCAATCTTGTCGGAACTATAGAACTTATCTGCTATGTCCGAATCTGACGAAGAGTCCATGGCATCCAAAATCATGTAGCAGATGAATATTGTAACTGCCGTATGAGCAAGGAAGCGCGTTCGAGATTGGCGCAATTTCTTGTTTAATCGGGGAATGTTCTTGACTTCGTACGGAGTGTTCACAAACCGCCATGAACAGAAGACCCAGAGCCCAAACTTGAGGCGAGAAAATATTTCGGATTGAGAGTATATGGTCGTGATCGGTGTCTTCTGGGGTACCACCTGCGTAGTCCCCTTGATTATGTCATTTCGAGGGCCTTGGAGTTCAAAGTCCCATTGACTGAGCACCGCAACATCCATATACTGTAAGAGCGAAGAAAGTGTGTATCCCCCAACAGATGCCGCCCAAGAGCTCCTCCCTATGTCATCTGGGCACCGTAGAAGGCAATGCTAGACAAAGGCACTTAGCACGGGGAGACAGGCTAAGCGTAGCGGAGAGGAAGCTGGTGTAAAGCCAACGACAAGAGTGGTAAGCGAAACCACAGCGAAAGAATCCCATAAACAGTGATAATCCATCTTGGAGAGGGGGCATATGTGCCTTGACGGGAGAAATCCGTAGAGGTGGAAAAGGTAGGATATCCAGATGACGGATTTTAGTGAAGAGGTTGACTTGAGGGCCGCGACGAAACGCCGTACAAGTGGGGAATGTGCGTGCCGATCGGGACACCTAGGAAAGGGCTATTATTAGTTGGTGCTAGGGTATCATTTATGGCCAGCATACACAGCTCCAACCTGCAGGTAATCTAAGACGAAAGGGGCAGTTCCTTACTCCATATATATGTAGATAATATTCATGGAAAATTAAAGGTTACAAGTACAAGTACGCAAGTATTCTACCTGTGTTATGCATAATGTAGCCATACTTCGCCTCCTTTGCAGAACATATAACGGTCGCGAAGCAGGTTGGCTCGGGCCAGGTAGCCAAAATCACAGAGATTCATGTTACATTCCGGTTACCCAGTACAGGATGTTATAACGACATCTGAGAAGTCCCAACATAGGTAAATACCATCTTGTGGTGCAGTCCGAGAACTCCCCAGAGCATCATATGGGGAGGACACAAGGAAGCCTGGACCTCTTATGGGACATAACTCATATATATTGTTGCAATATACTGAGAATTTAGGCTAGTAAAAGTAGAGAAAATAATGTTTTGTACAACACATCCAAATCATGTCTTCATCTACTCCAGATCCAGGGCCCCAGACCACCGTTTTAGCACCTAGCGTGTCGCAAACCGCTTTGATGGTGAGATCCAGAGCCCATGAAGACTGTTTGTGTCTTCTTGTATGAGAAATATAGCTAACACGTCAGAAAAAGGGAGTTATCTGGTCCGGAGCAGCATTTTCACTTGTCGTCGTCACCATACGATTAACAATTCGAAAGAAACTTTTCGGGAACTTCAAAGTCGATGACTACTTCGTTCTCGGAGCTTTAACTTTCTGCTTAGCATCAGCTATCATCTGGAGTGTCCTATCCGACAACCTCTACGTGACCTTGGAGAATGCCCATCAGTCCGACGTGATTACCCTCCTTGATAGATTCGCTGCCGCTCTACACGGGAACTTAGCTAGCTATATCTGTTCATGGTCTTGCCTATGGTCCATCAAGCTATCGTTCATGGTATTCTTCCATGGTCTTGGTAGACAGATCAGGTCTCAGCAAATCCTATGGTGGGGCGTCCTCTGTTTCATCGCAGCTACTTATATAATCTGCATCAGTTTATTTGACTATGGATGTCTTACAAGCCAGGGACTAGACATTCTTGGTAGATACCCCGCGCATCCCCTATCATACAGACCGCATGCTAAATAGCCTTTAGAGAATTGTTCCGGTCAAGACGTTATTGACTATGAGTATGCCAATACTCGGATTTCAACAACATTCGATATTGTTACGGACGTGTTGAGTAAGTTGACGTAACCGATACCTATAGCTTCAGCATATTATTAACTGTTCGTACTAGTCATCGTAGTCTCAGGAAATATCGTCTGGCGTGCGCACATACCGTGGCAGAAGAAGATGGTGCTAGGTTTTGTTTGTTCGCTAACAGTTTTCATGGTGGTCGTGGCGATTGTCCGCATCACAGTGGGCTCTCCAGGAAAGGTGCCCGATCTGACATGGTTACTTCTCTGGAACTCCGTGGAAATGACACTTGGTATGATCATTGACTCGTTATGAAAAAAAGGCAAAGTCGGCTAACAGAGGCATTTATGAATACAGCAATTTTCGTTGCTTGCATCGCCTCTTTCCGTAGTCTATACTGCCAATCAAAGAGCTCTCGACAAGAGGAAACCCCACAATCTTACCCCCTCAAAGAACCGTCAGCACGACGTATCCTTGCGTCCACCTTCGGTACAGATACTGTTCTCGGTGCTGAGAATTCATACTGGGCTCGACAACCTTCTCATGACAGCCGAGAAGGTCTCTGGAACGCGCCGGATGCCGCTGCCCCAGAAGTTGGATCATCACCTAGCAAATATCAGTGTAATATCGTCAGCACTTAAAAGGTTACGACAATATGAATGCTTGGTTACGCATGTCTGCGTTCTCGCTCGCTACTAAAATGAGAATCGGGACTGATGTAAAGGATATTAATATGTAATTACATTGATAAGGGCGGGGGTTAATAAGAACATAGATAGAAGGACATCAAGTTTGAATGATGTGCCATTTCTCGACTCACTTTACCATCATAATCGAGAGTATTAATATTTAAGGAAAAGACGATAACCATACATACATACAACAGCGAATTATATTTTCATGTTCTTTTTTATCTAAGTGTAATGATACTAACGGTAAACAATCTTAAACGGTGGATTTCCAGACGCATGAAGTTAATACTCAATTTATATTCTTTTATTCTTTACATTGCTTCGCACCTATATTCCACATATACAAGTTAAAAGCAACATTGCAATATATGCTTACCGGTGCTTATCTCTCCGCACAAAGATACTTGCCTACTTCTTACCTTCGCCACAAGCAGCCTAACTCTATCATGAATTGCGGCAAGTAGTAGAAAATTGCGGAGTAGTTGTAAAGGTCACGAGCCGAAAGACGCTGATAATCTACCACTGGGTCGATGCCGGGGCGGATGAATCTGAGCCGGCGACAGTTAAGGATGTCGCCCAGTTCGGCCAAAGTAATGGTCTGATCAATTTCTCGGGCCCATATTGGCATACCATTTGGGGAGCCGTGAGGCGCTATCGTCACGGCAATATGGTACGGGTGGATTCTGTTCCATGGGTTATAGCGCCGATTCCACAGCCGTGGATGAACGGCAAGGAAGGCACCCTGATTTCGCACGATCGCCGACCAGCGGGTTCGTCCACCCCCGGCCCCCAAATTGTACCTAGAACACCATTCCCGTGCGCTACGCGCGATTTCTCGCTCCCTTATGTTCCGTCCCGGACCTGCCCTCGGCCGGTATCGGTTCACGTACCGCATGGCGATCTCCATCGCCGCAATATACCTTACTGCCCTTGCTGTTGGAGGCATATTTCTTGTTACTTTCACGAATTGCTAGTTTTAGTGTTGCTATTCTTTGCTCTTCCTTTGTTGTGTAAGTACTTGCAGATAGTAGTGCTCGTGGTAGTCAAGTCGCTTTGTTGCCTTAAATACCTTTTATATCTCAATGTCTTGTGAAAGGTGGGAGAAGAATGGATGATTAGGCAAAGACAGCCACCCTTCTTATGTAGGGATTGAACAATATTACAGTGTATTGGCGGTTGTTCCGGTTTCCGTTCCAGAACATTACTACACCTACGGAAAGTAACTGTGTTTCTGAACGGAGACCTTGTATCTGTTTAAAAAGATGGTTACGATGACGACATTAATTTGCAATCTTGTTACATATCATGCATATCGACTGCTCATATAAACTTTGAATCGCTGTATTGACTCAAAGGGTATATCCTTTGTTTACTCGAAACTCCAACATCCGGACTAGGCGTGCAGAACATAATCTATTCTATGTTTTAAAAGTAACGCAGCTCGCCTTCGTCAAATGGCCGGAATGTCCCGATCATCAACTGCAGTCTATAATATCCTGGCGATAGATACCCAATAGATCACTAGGGAAAAGGGCTCCCGCCACGATTCATGGAGCTTATGTTTCGGCAGAGATGAATATCGACCGATCTTCCGAACCACAAGAATAACGCGTTGTAGACATCTTATGTACCATTTCTCTGAGAAGAAGATCGAGGGTTATTGTATAGTCGGAAGTAAGGGGTACATAATTCGAGAGAGGAGTAGAGCTTGGCCCTCTCCTCGTCAAGGACATTGTGAACAGAAGAAAACAAGCACCCCGGAATAACGCGATCCCCAATCATATATTGCACCATGAACCCTAATACACTAAAGGACATGTCCGGTGCAAAGCTAGAGCTGCTTTGTACCAAATCTCAATCACAAAGTTCTGCAGGTTGCTGAACACCTTTGACATATTGACCAGAAAGGAAACAATTTGTTTGTTACACTGACGAGACATCTTGTTCCACCAATCTGCTGTTTATGACAGCCTCTCATATCCATGTTTGAATTCAGGGTTGAATTCTATCATGGATCGGCACAAGTTGGAAGCTCGTACCAAGCTTATGCATATTGATTCAACTGCCGTGGAACGTAGAGTAATCAGAAAATGCCGGTAGAGGTGGGGCTGCCGAGGTCCGGACTTCCCGACCTCGGAGCCGATGCGCCCGGAGTCTTTGCCTTTTTGCTGCGCTCCTTTTTTGAACATGTGCAATCCTAACCGTAATTGATATAAGGTGCCTTTGACGGCGCTGTAGAGCTGGATATCATCCATAAACAATATCACACTCCATTGCTCTTAGTATTATACTCTTCCGCGCTCCAATCATGACGTCTTCAGGTCAGTATCTAGAGTCTTTGGCTCCCCCTTCAGAGCATTTCGGGAAGGATATACTCTCAAGAGGAACAGAATGTTATAACCTTGTCTACTCTTGACGAGACACCGGCCACCTCCATAACGACATAGTTACTAACTACTTAATGTGTTGAAGGCCCCCAAACCAATACTTACCAAGTGCTCATTACCAACGAAAATGACAAGATTAACGCCGAAAAGCGCCGAACGCTGTACTTGAGGCCATTCTTCCTGTTCTGGCTCGGTTCTTTCATCTTCGAAGTATCGGTTTTCATCATCAGCATATTTGCCTTTTCCGGCTTCCGAGACATGTTTCCTCGGTTCATGTGGACCATCTTTTTCTGTCCGCTGGGGATGGGCGGAGCGATGGGCGGGCTCATCAATGCTTTCCTTGTCGACAGGATCTACGGGACAAGAGCTGTTCACTTCTGCGCGATCCTCAGTGTCCTAGTTTTAGGTGCATGCAATATCCTTTGTTACAATTTGGACCTGGTGTTTGGGTGGTTTGGCGCTGCGGACCATTTCTGGTGGTGGCACTGGCGCTACGTCCTGGTTTATTTCGTTGGCTGGGGTAATGGAAGACTCCTATTCACAGATAAGGGACAAGAGACGCTTGCGGGATGGGGAGTTTAGGGCCATCTGATGTTGCTCACATCTCTTTCATATGAACTCCATGCTTGGTTTAGAACCAGATGGCCATTCTTATGAGTGTACTTTCTTATTATACACGACATCAACGCCACGCACACAACACGTGGCATTGAGTTCAGGACCCGGACGTGGCGGAGCCAATTCAGATTGTAAGAGGATATATGGATGCTAGTTAACAGGGGCCGGTAATCTGTTCTGTTGTCTTGGCGAATAGGTGTATGTAATAGAGGCTTATTTTCCTAACATCGTTCGGTATATATTGTCCTCAACCGAGTCTGTTATAGGATGCAATATATATGAAATCAAGATCGAGGACAACATTCAAGTCGTACGCTCCATTGTGTTAGCCACATTATTTGGGAGAAACACAGCTGTAGAGGGTAGATACCACAATGCAGCCACTCTTCATCAATGCTTAGTTGCTAGCTGCCGATAGGGGGTACTGGAGCGGGTCTACGTTGTCTCCTATTATCGTCAAGTCCGATATTTACCCAGGGTCGGCGCGCGTAGTGGGACTAGTAATATCAAGACCTTAACTAGCTCCGGAACTGCTTCAGGCCTTCTATGGATAGCGTTGCCGGTCTTCATGTCATGAGTTGCTAAAACCTTTCCCGTTCTGCCTCCCGAAACACCCGGCGAGATCCCCATGTAGGTAAATACACCATTGCTTCATCCCCTCATTACCTTCAATCGACTGGGAAAGAAGATTAGTAACTTGATTTATAGACATATTTGCGGAGAAGACCACTAAGTTCGATTTGTAGTGGGGACTCATCTCCCCCTAGCCGCACGAATCACTTGCTACAGAAGAGGCTAATGTAGAAGAATACCTACTGCGTCTTTTCGATTCTCTTAAGGAAATGCAGCTGTACATAAAGGATTTCAAGAACATCACTTCTCAGGTCATCAATCACAGGTGGAAAGGTTTTCAAATGAAGGAGTTCCGCATTCGGGGCGCTTAAACACTTTCCTTCAACTTGGCAGCTATATAGGCACCTAAAGGCTTCAACTCCCTCGTACCCCCATCGCACTATACCATAGCGTGGTCTGTACTGTACTATTAACCCCCACACCCCAGATCTTCGGTACTAATTCCACGTGGAGTGAAGCCCATCTCCGCTGAAAACTTTCTAACCCTTGAACTTCCCCACACTGCCCACACTGCCCACAGTCGGCAGACTCTTCCCCGCAAATATGACGAGCAATGGCGCTACAAACTTGTCATGCTGTTCATACCGAGAAGCATTGTTTATAAAAGGGCCGACGACGACCAGGGCGGGATGGGTTAGGTGAGACTAGCGCTAGCCGTATTCACACGCACTTGCCGGTGCTAGAAGCTATACGGACACCTTCGGACGCCGGCATGAGTCGGTAATCTCTCGGTGTCGATTCTTCCACCTTTGAACTAGCAAGAATCGGATGATGGTGACAGAAGTATAAAACTATACGTAACTCCTCGCCGAATGTAATTGAGGCATTTACCTTGTTCTCACCTTGTAAGTACGACATCACTAAAGTAAGACTGTTGTTCGTGGTTGGATCCATCCATCATGGCGTATCAAGTCAGCCTCCGTCAAGTTTTCTTCTTGCTACTAGTTTGCATCGTCAAGACATGTCTAGCGACAGACGGGTACGGGAAGCAGTGCGAGAACTCTCGGTACGAGCATAAACCCAAAGTGTTCATCGCCACCGACATCAGCAACGAACCCGACGACCAGATGAGCCTTGTCCGCTTGCTAACGTACGCCAATGAACTCGACATACAAGCTATCGGTGTCGTGACCTCGTACTGGAAGAACAGTTCCATTGATGTTGCGACTGTCTTACAAGTCGTTAACGCGTACGGAAACGTGTCAGAAAATCTCAACGCCAACGTGCCCGGAGCTGCACCTTATCCTCCAGCTAATGATCTGCTCGCCAGAGTGAAATCAGGCCACCCGGTCTATGGACTGGAGGCACTCGACCTTCCGCCCAGTGATGCGGCTCTTGCCCTCGTGGCGGCTGCAGATGCGGCAACATCCGACGATCCGCTCTATACGTGTGTCTGGGGCGGGGCAAACGTGGTTGCAGAGGCACTGCAACTCGTGTCACGAACTCGCACGCCCGAAGAAGTATCTAGTTTTGTCGGTAAGCTGCGCGTCTATGCCATCTCCGACCAGGACAATGCGGGTGCTTGGCTCCGGGCGACCTATCCCTCCCTGTTCTATGTAGTGTCGCTGCATGGCTTCAACGACTACAGCCAGGCGTCCTGGAACGGCATCTCAGGGGAGGCCTACCGGCACTTCGACAAGGGAGGACCAGACACGTCGCTCGTGACCAACGAGTGGCTCGAGACGCACATCCGCGTCGGCGAGCTGGGCACCCACTACCCCGACTTCGACTTTATCATGGAGGGCGACACGCCGTCCTTCTTCCCGCTGATCCAGAACGGGCTCGGCGATCCGGCACATCCCGAATGGGGTAGCTGGGGCGGAAGGTACATGCTCGTGGATCAAACGGGACGCTATCCTGTGTACAGCGATACGTCTGACGTCGCGATCGGTGTGAATGGCGATATTTACGTCAGCGCCTTCGCTGCGATCTGGCGGTGGCGCAAGGCGTACCAATATGACTTTGCGACGCGCATGCAGTGGGCGCTCGAGGGTGACTATGCGAAAAACAACCATCAGCCTGTTGCGATCTTGAATAAAACGTGTGGACCGCAAGCGATGTACATCTCGTATAAGTTTGGAGAATCTGTCGTGTTCGATGCGACGGAGAGCTGGGACCCGGATGGCGATTCGCTGAAGTATGACTGGTTCCACTATAGGGAGGTCATTCAGAGGATCCAAGAAGGTACTATAGACCGCGTTAGTACTGATGTCAACATAACGAGCCTCGATGCGTCGGGTGGACTGGTTCGAATAGAACCGCTAACGAATATTGTAAGCATCTTCTCGAAATCCTGTGAATTGATCCCGATTTGCTAACGAGATAATAGACCATGCATATATTGCTGTCCGTTGAAGATGAAAGGGATATGAGTCTGACGACCTACCGACGCATCATTCTTGAGTTGGAGTCGGAAGAATAAGAAAGTAGTACCTAATTAAACGTTAATATTTATCAAGACACAATGAAGAATGCCTTAATCCTGTGAAATGGGACTGGAAGAAAAGAAAGTTAGTGGAAGAGGGAAAGCAGCATGGCCATTAGCGGAGACGCTATTGCAGAACCCGAGGTTGTAGGTATGTATCAACCATCTAAACTTATCACGAACACGACCGCTATGCTCCTATCTTTTGTTCTTCGGAGAAGATGGACGGAGAGGTGACGAGAAGCCAGGCCTATAGTCAAGTTCCCAAAACCTCTAACTCTTACCTCATAGGGGGCCTACGTAATTGTCGAACTCTAGTAGGAGTTGCGTCTCGTTTTGCGGCTTCTTTTGAGTCATAGGAACCCTTGGGGTCTTCGAGCACTGCGTATAGCTTCAGCTGGCACACCTTCAAGGTCTTTCGCAGCGTTGCTTTGACTTATCTCCTTTCAAACGTAAAAGACACCTGTCCCACGACATTTTCCACCTCTGGCTAGACCCCAGCCGCCTCAGGTCGCAGTGTCGCGAACGTCCAGTGTCCTGCCCGTTCAGGGGTTATCTGATTAAACAAGAAATGAAGACGCTCGACGTCTCGATTGGGGGGGGGGGGTTATACGAGGTACATTGGAAGTGACCGCGGATTTCGGACAAAAGTCATGGCGGTATTAACGTGCGCTGCGATCAGCCACGCCCAGGTGAACGTGAAGATCGCATGTGGCGCTGCTGGTGGGTTGTATAAAAGCGCGCCTAGGCTTCGCGTCAGCCAGACTCTCTTCTCTAGTGGATGCGTACGCCAGGTCTCCTTCACGCGGCTGTCTGCGTCTCTAAGTAGTAAGTGTTATTGCCTCAAGAGCACCGTGTTCCTCGTCGTGGGTTGGTACAAAGCTAATCGTTTCATGCTGAAGGAGAGAACACTACCATACCTGCATCTGAGTGAAGCTCAGTCCGTGGGCTGGGGCTGTGTAGAAAAATAGTGACATGGTTATTCTCGATGATGTGGAAGTTGCTGACACAACCTGGATACCTGCGGGCTCTGTCGGCTCCTGGAGCCTGTATGTCACGGATTTCCTGACCACGGCAGTTTTTGCCGTCTCGAAAACCGTTGATGAAAGATTTCGTTCCTGTAATGTTTTCTCCTCTATTGACGATGTCCACATCCCAACACAGAGGTTGAAGTATGGGTTTTGTGAATCGCCTGCATACCCTCGGTGGCTTGTCGTAGATCTACTTCGTGAGAACGTCCTCGGGGGACTCTGATCAATATTCAGGCTGCATGAAGTGCGGTGCAAACGGTGCGGTGGCGAAACGTGAAAAGAGCTCGTCCTGTGATGGCTCAAAGGTCAGGGCTCATTCCCACGGTATCTGTAAGTGGCTTCATTCGCAGTCAGGATATTTCCTACTTAACCCAGTCGTTTAAGTTAGCCGGCTCGGTCGTGTGATTTGGTTTAGGAAGATGGCTGGTAAGTAACATACCTTTCGTTGCTCTTCTGTGCGTTGTGACCATGATATTAAATTCTGTTCGTATGGGGGATCTGGAATGCGTATAGTAAAATCTAGTTTTTAAAAAAAACAAAAAAAAAAACAAAAGAAAATAAGGGACGACAGGAGGACATTGCTATGCCAAGGAGGAAACCTTTCTATTGATTGGAGTGATCGAGACAACAAAATGAAATTGTCATGGAATTCTTTCTGTGCGTATAAATAACAGGAAGACAGTAACATTGTTTTCTGACCAGGCGAACAAAGACTGTTTCTGTTTCGTACTAGCTGCTAGAGGGGCGGTACTCAAGATGTGGTGGAAGGGTCTCCTATCCGGTCAGAAGTACCATTTTCCCTAAATATACAACTTAATTCTATTAGATCAGAGTATTTATTCTACGGCGAATTGGTCATATTCTTCAATCTGCGTATCCTGGGTGATGTTAATACGCCGGATACTTCAATTACGGTCTCCACTGCCTCTCCTTGTTGTCCCCTTAGCCCCCCAATCCTGGGCTACACGCATAACCTTCGCACCTGAATCACTCCGCTGCCTACTTCCCACCTCACTTCATACCACTTTGATTTTGCGGCATCTGTGAACTGGCGGGAGCGCCCTACAACAATCACTTCTACCATATTTAAGACCTGCCAAGTACCTAAGCAGGGAGGGTATCACCCACCGTTACACTCACATCTTTATTTTCCCAACGCTTCCCAATCAAGTCTTCACTACAGGTAAATTCCCACAGCTGCGTACCAGTTATTGTTCTTTTTAACACCCATTAGCCATCATGAGCGACTGCGCTATGCCGGATCACGAGCCCGACAACCCGTCCCTAACGCTCGAAGATGCCGCCGCCGGCCGAGCCCCTACTACCACCACCACCACTAGGCGAGCTAAACGACCGCGACTAGCGAAGAAAGACCCCGCCATCGCCCACGAAGCCTCGCGAAAGCAATTCGAAGTCGCCGAAGTAGAGGCGACCATCCGCGGGGTTGAAGAAGAGGCCACGAAGCTGCGCACCCAGATCGCGGAAGCCAACACGAGAGTGGAGGCTCTGAAGGAATCGCACAAGCAGCTGGGCCAAGAGCTCGTCGATTACCGCCTGGGCGAGCGGGCCGTCCTCCTGGAACACACGATAAAAACGATCAAGAAAGAGGATTGCTTGACAGAGTTATCGCACGACTCGGTGAGTTCTCGGAGTCCTTTTATTCCTTTCTTAGCTTGTCTCCAGGGGGTTTTCATCTTTGGTAATACCTTTTCTTTTTTTGGTGTGCCCAGACTCTCTAGACAGTGCTGGATTCTCCCAAAACGTCCTGAGAATGGTATTTTACTAACTGCGAGACTTGGTATAAGCTCTCGAGATTTGTGAAGTTCGCCAACTATCACCTGGAGAAATCCGTCGAGAATAGTGAACAGTCCGACAAGATCAAGGAGCTGGAGTCTGACACCCGTGGTTACGAGGATGCTTTGCGACTGTGGGTGCGCTCGGTGAGACATCTCACCGCCTACCTGTATCGTCTTAGGGCGGAGAGACACGAATGTGAGAAAAGACTTCTTGAGGAGGAAGGATACTAGCTGTGCTGCTGAGGACCCCTGGCTCCTGGCTAGGCAAGATGTATTCGGTTTGTTGACGCTGCTGAGGAAATTGGTATTGTCTGATGAGTTGCAGAGCAAACATGATGGCATTTGCAATCTTGTGTGCTACGTTGAAGGGTTTCACATAGTTTTCAGTTCACTCCAGAAGAGCAGCTACTATGTCCCTTATGGTCGCTGGTTAGTATTTGGGTACTTGAACGACATGCAGTAACATTCAGTTCCATGCTCTATTGATTGCTAGTTCTACTATACTCATACAGGTTGACCTAATAATGTAGGAGCAGCATTGAGCCAAAGTCAATTAATCATCTAACGTGACCTCATCTTTCTGCTTAGGAAGATCAATATAGACAAAGTTTCAACCTGATTAAGATTCATAGTGACAGTGTGGCTACCTATGATTGCTAAGGAGTTGGTTGACATTCACTCCCCTCTCCCGAAAACCGTCTTACACTTTCAGCACTAATTTACACATAGCCATTTGTAGCCAGCACATTTCCTCGATTATCCACCGTACG
Organism: Eutypa lata; assembly: GCA_022661535.1. NCBI lineage: Eukaryota > Fungi > Ascomycota > Sordariomycetes > Xylariales > Diatrypaceae > Eutypa > Eutypa lata. Next base: position 597,935 of record JAKULF010000009.1, on the reverse strand, counting down.
CGAGGGAGCCTCGCATTCTCACTTCATAAAACCACTCTCCCTTTAACCACTCATAACTCTGTATCCGTACAGACTGTAGGCATGTCATACGTGGATGCTTCAAGTGACTAATGTTGTGAAAGCCTTCCTGGTATAACCTATTAATCCATTCCACTTCCTTCGATCCATAGACAGGTCCAATAGTGCTCTCGTCTGTAGTGTTGGTTGCAAAAGCTCGTAAATACAAGCATACTAGATACCCCAATGAGTCACTCAAAGGTAAGCAATGAGAATAAGATAGCCGAAGAGCATTTGTCACTCACTCTACTTCGACGTGTCTCATCCACCGCGTAGCAATGCAACCTTATCGTTGTCGAGTTGCATTACGCTCTGGCCAAGCCCCGCTGCGATGGTGTGTATGACTTCCTCTCTCGGGAGATCGCCCAGGTATGACGGATCATCTAGGAGGTGGTAGAGCAAGTAGTTCGAAAGGCTCTTGGCGTTGTATCTCAAGGCAATGTCAAGCTCGGCTTGGTCCCATTGAGCATCTGAGATCAGTGCGCTTTTCGCGGCCGTCTCGAGCAGTCGTGTGAATCGGTACCAGAGTCTGAGGGTCTTCTTTCTAGCGAACCAGACCGGGGGTTGCGATAGTTGGTCCGGATCGGTCTCCGCCTCGGTGAGCCGGTGCTTTGCGACGAAGAGTCTGTCCAGGGAAAGACATCCGACGAATAGGTAGCTCATGCGTCTCTCGAGCGATGTTAGGACACGGGCGCAGATGGTTCCTCCGAGTTTGATGAGACCGTCCTGAGAAAAAGTCGGTTTCAACATTGCTGTTGTCACCGGGGTGTCGCATAGGACGGAGAGGCGGGCTTTTAGAACTTCGAAGTCATCAGCTCTTATGGTTATCGTTATTCCGCCAAAGACGCCTTGAAGGCATTTAGCGGTGTCAATAGCAGCATCCAGGAGAGGCTCCATAGCGTCATCTACCCTGCCGAAGAATGCTTTTAGGGAGGAAAGCATCTGATCCTTAGCCGTGGTGTTGTGACTGGGCTTCTCCTGTATAGTCGACGTCAATATTTCAGACAATTCCACAGGAATGCCCGAGGCCCCTTCGCGTAGGAATTTGACGACGTCGAAGAACAATCGGTCAAGGGTAGCTGCGTGCTCGACGGAGGGGCTGGGTTTCAAAGTAACGTTATCGGTTAGGATAAGCTTGCCGTTCTGCATTTTGAAATGTTGGCCATCTTCCATTCCCAGCTCAGTCAGGACCTCTCTCGCGAAATCATTGCGGAATCGCTCGCCGTGGACTTCGATGGCACCGTCCTTTAGTTTGTAGTGCTCGTTACGCAGACCTGTCTCATGTAGAGCTGCGGCAACATTTCCTTCTCTAACGCAGCCGTGGTTGGTAGCATCATGCTTGGGGATAAACCCTTCCTGTTGTAGGACCTCATGATGTCGATAAGAGTCGGTAACTTCAGGCTCCCAAGTTTGCTCGTTGATGCGGTAGGAAGTTCCCACCTTGATGAGCTTTCCCTCCATCTGCTCCAGGAAATTGATGTTTTGCTGTTTGAGTTGAGCAATGGGGACAAGCGCTTGCATCTCGGGTAAGAGGCCTTTGGTCGTCGAGGCGACATGGTTGAGGATATCAGGGACCTTCGCAAGCTGCTGCAATGCGTCTTGAGCAGATCCAAGCTTTGATAAGTGAGAGGCAGCGTGGGACTCCTGGACGTTGAGATCGATGTCGATTCCGTTTGTAGTACGTGATCTCTTCTGGCGATGTGGATCTTGTTCATCTTCATGCTCGGCTCTTCGTTTCAGACCTTGATTGACTACGGGGGCTTCCGGTTCCTCCATTCGAGCTGGAATGTTGTCCTGGGTCGTGTTCGGTGTGCCATGTTCTATGGGATGGTCCGCGTTGCCCATTGATTGGTCATCTTCGGCTTTGTACTTGCCGTCCGGGCCACTAGAGGTTCTGTCTGTCCCCTCCATCGTTGATTCGGTGCCGTAAACTGGCAGTAGTTAGGAAGGTTATGATCAGATAGAATGAAGGTGATAAAAGAAGGTGCAATGCGTGTTGTTGATGGATGCGCGTGAGTTTTGGCTTGTTGACTGTCCTCACTACCTTCTCGGTCACGTACTTGATGTTTTGTCAGGTATGTGGTAACTAGAAAGAAGAGAGGGGACTGAGGTTGCAATCAAGTGCACCAGAAAGTAAGGTGTAGGTGGCGAGTGTAAACTTGGCCAGCAGGTGTGAGGTAGCCGTAAATGGGACACGGACGGGTGGACTTTAGTGCAAAAACAAGGATTTGTGATGGAGTAAAGGGACGACAATATTGAATTTGGGCTACCATGGTTCTTGGTACCTCTTGGGATATACATGCGTGTACGTACAAACATACGTACACCTCCCCCGTAATCCCTAGAGAGACGCATCGTACAAACCCGTCATTTATATCTAGGCACTTGCTAAATGCTGTTGCTAACCATTACTAAGAAATTGCCTCGGAATATTGAAGTATCTCCTAGCATGAGCAATAGCTGCCTTGGAAGCCACATCTTCTATTCTTCGAGTTATTCGACTCTTTCAGCAAATATTCCTTTTTGGATTCCACGAGGCGTACTGTTGCTACATGTACAATAGCTGAATATTTTAGAATATTTATAAATACTTGCTATGTCTAAGGAATCGGGTCCCAATATCTAGGCTTCCTTACCCAACATATTCAAAAGGGCGTTTCCAATGTTGTGAAGTGGAGTGATAGCCCTGTAAATAGCATTCCACCTTATCATCCATAATACCAAGTTTGTCAATCAGCCATGGAAGCTGATGGTGCCCTGTTAGCCGTAATCCTCTTTACTCAGTCTTCTTTCTACCTACTGCGTTGCCCTTTCCCAGCCAGGCCCGCCGTGTGTTTACATCGATGTCCGGGCCTTGATTCATACCGTCATAAACAGACTAGACGTGTGCGGCAGTATCATTAACATTCCTATCATCTATGCTAGTGTCTTGATCTACACTGTTGTACCCCCGTAGACCTTCTTTTTTTTTACGTTGCACTCCTCACATCCTCTCCACGGTATAGATAGTCAATGAGATTCAACTCAAAGACTTCACAGGTTGTTGACAATTTGGATGATATATTTAAATGCGTAAATTCGAAAATCGCTTCTTATTTTGTAACAATTAAGCATTATTCCATCATGAATAATACGAAAGCGTTATTATTTCGATTTCGAAATATAATAAAATGAACTTCTCCTTCGTTTGGAAGCTTCATTATTTGTATGCAGACTATTGTATTAGTGTAGGAATATGGGTCATATGCCTCGGCGACACCATTAATACGGGCAAATAAATCCCTGTCATGTGTATATGTCAGTCAGGGCGCTACCAGTCTAAATGCTAAATGACTAGTAAACATGCTGTGGGATATACGTATGCCTACCTAGATATCAGAGACATCGCTTGACGCTCGGAAAAAGAGCAGTTTAAAACTGAGAAGGAAAGCAAATGGAGTGGATATGATTAATGGGTGCAGAACAGAGTGAATTAAGTATGTGAATTAAGAATGTTAAAATTCAACAGTTAGTTCCACGATCCCTGGCTACAGAGTTACTTTGACTACACTGTTCCTAACAGGTCACTACTGGGTTCCTAGACTCGGGGACGTCTCCGAAGTCTAATGGTGACATGACAATAAAATCCTTTGGTATATTGAGCAAATTTGCAACGTTTCTACTTTACATGGGTAGCACTGGCACAGAAAACCTGAGTGTGCCTTTTCCTGAATTCCGAAGCAAGCAGTTGAACTTCCTGTTTTTCCCGGCGTTGAGCCTTTTCCTCCCTAGAACTGGGTGTTCTCGTGAACGGTGCAATTATGACCACCGGAGGTAGCCTGTCCACAAGCATAGCAGAAGTTTTGACCACAGTTGCAACTAGAGAGAGAATGAAATATTAGCTTCGGGGTTCTTGAAATAAACGTGGACAAAATAATTCTAGGGGGGAGGGATGAAACTTACACTACGTGGTTACAACCACCGCTCTTTGCGATGATGTTGAGGCAGCCGGGACATCTCTTCCAACCCTTCGATTCGGCCATCTGGTTGATGTATTCATCGCTCTGCCTGGCCTCCTTGAGCTTCTCTGCGTCGCAGGGACCGAAGTGCGACTTGCTCTTGCACTGCTGGCAAGTCTTCCGGGCGCAATTCTGACACTCTGCAGCCCTCATCTTGCGATCCACAGCCGAGATCACCGTGCCACATTCGAAGCAATAGATCTTCGACTTTGGGTTTGTAAGCTCTTCTAGCTTGTGAATATAGGTGTTGCCCTCATCCTCGGTAAGGATATTTTTTCGGACAATCAAGTCAGTGGAGATTACCCCGCAGCATCGTGCCGGTGCGAAGGGGGCGCTTCCTAGGGCAAGTCTAACATTGGTGGTTAGACAATCGTCACAGTGGATATGATGGCATTCCAGCGTCGTGGTCCTGTCGAATGGAGCGTTTTGGAGGCAGGCGACGCACTCCCTGTCAGGGGGTGACTCGCGAGGAAGTGGGATGTCGAGAATGTGGCGATGATCCATGGGTTGGTCGACCAAGGCCACTGCATCTTCGGGAACTACTTCGGTGTCCGCTGCACTAGCCTCAATCAGCTGCCGAAGACGTGGAATCTGCACGTCAACCATTTCCATAGCTCGATGTGACTCATCTAGGATCCGTCTGCTGCGACGCGCTGCAGCATCAGCTTCGGCAAGCAGCTGTGCGGCTAAGGGGGTGTTTTGTCGTATGGCCCTACGTCGAATTTGCCCTACAATCTGTTCCAGATTATCTTCAATATCGAGGAGTCGTTGATGGAGGGCAGCATGTCGCTGGCGAAGCTCAAGATGTCGCAATTCAGCCATTAATCCATCCCGTGTAGGACTTCCAGGGACAACGTTGACCTCAGCGTTTACCATCAGTTGGTCGCTGTCGGGATCGGTTGCCAGCAACGTCAGCTCGCTCTCAGGACTCTCGGGCCTCTCAGGACTCTCCATGGTAGGTAGGTGACCAGAATCCATTGCGGTTGATCCGTAGTTCTTTGTGATGTAGATGAGCTTGACGAATCAGGTGCGATCAGGTGAGTTTGTGTGACGAATGGAAGTGACGAGTCGATAGGCAAGTAACGAATCAAAACCGACAAGCAGATGATAGATTGCAGGTTTGAAGATGATCGTCTCTGGCTTGCGATGAAGAAATTATTTAGCATACAAGGGAGGATCGAAGTAGAGAGAAAGAAGTGTGTGAGGAAAGTCTGGTACTGTCGACTGGAAGGTCGAAGCTGGCTTGAGCGCCTGTTGTGCTTCGTTGACTAGTTACCAATCGGTCAGATGAAGATGAAATAAAAGACGATTGAATCGGCCCTTCTGTACAGATCATATATAATATGGTTGTAATGGTACAGACTTAAATTGAGGTTTGTTTGGAATACAAAGGTTGTAAAAGAGAGGGAACCTGTTGCTCAGGCGTGGAGTGAAAAAGAAGGAAGTCGCGTTTTTGTGTGTATTTTCTCTAGCGTGAATGCTTCCAACAGAAAACAAAACTTGAGCAGCTTGAAATTAACAGGCAGAAATTTCAGGTTGAATAATAAACTGACAGAGTACTTGCATCAGGTATGTGGTCACTAAAGGTATGTAAGTAGGTGTGCAGTGTAATAATGTCAATGTCGTAATCGCGCTAATAGGGGAGCCTAGCAACGTTGATTTTACTCTGCTTGCTACAAAGGCAGATTAGATGAAACAATAATAGATAATTAAGTAGATACTCTTGATATTAAATTTAGGTAGGTAAATATTGTCTCGTATACGTAATGTTACAACGAGTAGTTAAACTAGCCATACCGGATATTAATAAGGTATTCTCGCTGAATATAAATTGGTCCTAAACTTCTAGATCGGTATCTACGTCTAGATTTAATACAAAATATGCCAGCAATTTTCTCCAGCTGTGTCAATATCACTGAAATATTTTGGAGTCCCCTGACAGGTCTGTACAATAAGTACATACACAATAGGTAGATGATATCATTTTGGAGCTGGGATGAAAGCCTAAGGAGAACGTGCCATGTTAGATGGCTTACGGCATTTATATATTCTGCATTGAAAGTCAAGTATGATATTCGGACATACAACCTATTTGCCTCACTAAATCCCTTTTCTTCTTCAGTTTAATATATTATTCACCTTATCGTGGGCATTCGTATATGTGCTACGATCCTACTTTGCCATCACAAAGACCAATAATTAACGTGGACTTGGCTAACATCAGCGAATCTACCAATTCAATCAAACAACAAAAAATCGATTAATTGTCAAATACAAATACAATCAAACAACAACCTTTGATTGATTGATTTGAAGCTATTCGCTGATTGGCCTGTTTAAACAAACCAAGTATCGGTCCGAAGGAAAATCCGGTACCTATACGGCAATGATCGACAGCATAAGCCACCTAAGGTACTTATACTACTTGTGAATAGCTTTAATATCGTCCCTTTCGGACCATTATTATATATATATTATATATAGTAAATGATTTGTAAATAACGTTAATTAAATAATCAACCTTGTTTTGATTAACTAAAGAAGAAAAATAGCTTAATTGGGCAATTAAAGTCAATCAATTAATTAATTAGGTCAATTATTGTTTTGATTGTCAGAGGCGCTGGCTAACATAGAGCTAGTTAGCCAGAAGTCCACGTTAAACAACAAGTAAAATATTCCACACACTGATTAGAATTGCTGAACCAGTTACCTGAAGTTCTAGGACTCGTATTCTATTGGTACAGGGGAAGTCATTTCTCAGGTTGACGTTACTTACCTGGAGGGTTGGTAACTACGTCGGCTAAGCATGCTGATGTAATGCGGGGTATCGCCGTTAAAGGGGGTGGACGGCATAGTTAGACGCGCAGAGTTCGCGTTATAACGCGTTTAACAATCTACAAACCAATTCTTGTGCCATAATTTGAATCCACAACACATGGCTGACCTACGGATCTTCTTTCATCAAATATCAGAAATGTGATTACAAAAATGTAATTACATAAGATGCATAGCTCAGATAGTTAACATTAGTCCCTAACAGGAAAGTGAAAACTATACGATAAGAGAACCGCTAACTGTTTTGGGGAACTGTCCGATAAGATCCGTTATCGGTATCAGTACGCAGTAACTGCCCCATGTAAATACATACACAGTAATGTTGATTGGTATGTACAATAATACCCTGTAGGTTGTAAGTAGCGGCCGTGTTGGTGGATGTTGATATCTGTAGAAATACCTTAATATTTACCTTGAATACGATAGATGGGGAGATAGGGCTAGAGGGTAGCTGGAATTAATATATGGCGTTGTCTAAACTATTAGATATTTATCTGGCTCTGATTTTATTCCGACTTACAGCCGGGTTCTAGCCCATGCCAAGGCTCAACGTGTTATCGAAGGGCGTAAGCATACAATTATCCTGCAGGTCAACTCGCATATCCATGTGCAATACCCCGGCTGCCCCCCTCATCCATTGGTGCGGGTAGTCAGCGTGAAGCCTGACCGATAGTCCTCGCAGGAGCCCGAAGACTCAAGGTCGACTGCCTTGGCTCCTAATCCAGTGATTTTTTGGATACTCCGACTTTCCACTCACAACAGCGTTCAAACGGACAGACAGACATACAGACCGACAGACAGACAGACAGACAGATATTCCTTAGCCGCAATGGAGATCGAGCCCGCGCCGGAACGGGTCCATGATGCCGCTGGCACTGCCACTGCTGCTGCTGCTGCTGACGCGCCTCCGGCGCCAGAGATGAACGATGCGGGAGCGGCCTGGAAACCCACGAAGCGTTTCCTGCTCGCCTTCATGTCACTGCAGGTCATCGTCGCCGCCGTCGCGATCGAGTCGACGAGTCTCCCCGCCGCCCTGCCAGTCTTGAGCTCGGAGCTGGGCGGGACGGCCTTGGAGGCATTCTGGGCCGGGACTAGCTACCTGCTGGCTTCGACGGTGATACAGCCGACGGTCGCGTCTATGTCGCACATCCTAGGTCGGAGAATTGTAGGTGCATTTTCCCCCTAACCCGGGGACAATGCTGGTAGAAAGGCCGTTGGTGGGTTTGGAGCAGAGGCTAACTTCGTTGGTACGTAACCTAGATGCTGTACGTTTGCGCCGCGGGGTTTGCGGGAGGTTCGCTGATTACGGCGCTTGCGCGGAATTTCACTGTTGTTTTGGTGGGAAGGACTATTCAGGTGAGTTTTGAACATGTCCTTTGGTTGATTTCCAGGTTTATTGACTGTTTGTAGGGAGCCGGAGGTACGTGATGACCATGTCGAGTTTTGTCCGTCTCCTTACTCATAGATTGCTCTAGGCGGCGGTATCGTGGTGCTACTTGAGGTAAGTTCTGGATAAAGTCATTTTCTATTGTCTCCCGAGGTTAACGATCCTACTAGATCCTCATCTCCGACCTGATTCCCCTCGCCCATCGAGGAACATGGTTTTCGATCAATGCCGCCATGTGGTCGTTCGGAACAGCAGGGGGCCCTCTGATGGGTGCTGCATTTGCTCAATATGTTGTGAGTCGCCCTGCCGTACATCCAAGTTGATCACCGCTAACTTCGCCATCAGTCCTGGCGTTGGATATTTTGGATAAACCTGCCTATAGTTGGGATCGGAATGCTCCTTGTGACGTTGTTCCTCAAACAAGCGAAGCTTCCCGGAAACATTGTCCCCAAGCTGATAAAGTTCGATTGGCTCGGTGCAATTCTCTTCTCCGTTTGCTCTGCAGGCTTTCTGTTCGGAATAACGACGGGCGGCGTTATGTTTGAATGGTGAGATATATTCCCTTCTACCGGATCACCTAGGTCAATGAAAGCTAATGGACCATGCAGGTCATCCTACGCCGTACTTGTCCCTATAATCACTGGGTTAGCCGGTCTGCTAGTATTTCTATTCTGGGAATTCCGCTACGCTTCAGAGCCCATTATTGAGAGGCGGATCTTCAGCACGTGGACGGCCATCTCTACGTACATACAAACCTTGCTTCACGGCCTAGTTACATGGGCTGCTCTTTACTTCCTAGGCAAGTTCAGATTCACTGTTATGCTACTCGCGAAAAACAAACGGCATCTGACTGACCAAACCTGCCTCTAGTCCTCTACTACCAAGCTGTTAAGTCGTATTCACCAATATTCTCCGCTGTGGCTATGCTTCCAGTTACGATACACCTATCATGGGCCAGTATGGCTGTCGGCGCCATCGCCGGTAAGATCTTAAGATACAGATGGGCTCTATGGGGTGGGTGGACTCTAGTCACGCTAGGCTCCGGGATACTGTACCTGCTTAAGCCCGAGACCAGCATTGTGCAATATGTTTTTCTCACCACACCTTTTGGTCTTGGTGCCGGAATGCTCTTCACTGCTGAAATCCTCGCTATTCAAGCCGGAACAGAGTACGTGCTTCTTCCATGAATTAGACCTTGCGGCACTTCGTCAGTTACCCAAGTCAGCTAACACCTCCATCTCATCTAGGCCTATGCTCAACGGCCATGCGGCAGCATTCTTCTCGTTCATCCGCATCTTCGGGCAAGCCATCGGCGTCGCAGTATCGGGCGTGGTCTTCCAGAACGTCTTCAAGAAGAAGCTCGACGGCCTCCCGGAGTTTGCGGGTGTCGCCTACGAGTACTCCCGGGACGCCACGCTCGTTGTTGAAATCATCCAGGGGATGCCGAGCGGGGAGTCGAAGGCCCGGATCATACAGGCCTACTCGGACGCCCTCGGCGCTATCTGGCTATCGCTGCTTGCCTTCTCGGCGCTGGCGGCCGTCCTGAGCATGACTGTTAAGGGTTATTCTATGGCGCAGGAGCATGTCACGGAGCAGAAGTTAGTACAGGGCGAGAAGTCAAAGCCTGTCAATATGGAATCTGGTGTGCTTGTCGGTGAACAGTCAGAAAAACGAAATGAGACAGAAGATGCATAGGACTTGTCTAATATCACAGTACAGAAACTTTTAGAAAGATTCCCAAAATATCTAAAACCCTAATATTAGTACAGTCCTGTGTTCTGTAGAGGTGCACCAATATCAAAAGGACCGCTGATTAGAACGTGGTGCGACGGTAGCTGACATCCCGCCTCCATGGATAGGTGAAGAACATGTATGTAAACCCTCGATCTGATCCTATGAACACATCGGAGGGGTGCATACATAAGAAGATTTGATATGACACCATAGGCCGGGGTAAGCGATGTTCATTGTCTTCAGGGTATAACAAGACGACAGTCACCATAACCGCGTAGATCTTTTGCAATTCGGCCAAAGAGAAGGGATCGTGGTTAGCGGCCATAGTAAGAACTTCAAGTACAGTAAAGGGTCCACTAGTCCACCTAGGCTACTTACCTCTGCCCCTCCAGCACCTAGTTAGATGCAACTTTATAAAGAGTCAACATCATTGCATTTCATGCACTTTTCTGAAACTCTACAACATAACACTACGTGAATCAACGCAATATCAACTCGATTGAACGAAGACGCATCATTGAAAAAGTTCAGTTGATTGAACCCCTGCATATTATAATCCAATATTTTCCAAGGTCCTCGTTTTTTTGGTCACTCAGATTTAGTTTGACTTTCGACAAGGGTTTTCTCCACAGCCCCAGCGAGTGTTCCCAATGTTTCCGATGGGCTTAGCAGATCGAGAAACGGTATATCGACTTGGAATGCGGACCACAACCAAGAGCGGAATTCGGATGCAATCATACTGTCCAAACCAAACTTAGCCAGTGGCTCATTTATACCGATCTGGTCGTGTGGCACCAGGATTAAATTCGAAAACTTTCTGCGCAGAAGTTGGGACACGGCAACCTGAAGTGAAGGGGCATTGGCCTCAGATGATAGAGATTTGGCGGCCGACTCCGGAACGCTGTTTAGCCAGGTGCTGGTAGCAACCATGAAATGTGATTGCCCGAATCCGCTTCCTGTGTCATCTGCCATGTTCATTGCAATATTTTCCACCAATGCCGATGAAAGTATCGCTGTTCTTGGGTCGTCTGCCACTCCAAGGCTTACATCAAAGCCTTGATCCATCAGACGGCGGATCCCCAAAGGCTCTAGTCCTGTGAGCACATGACATGACCAAGGCCTACGTTGCCCCTGACCACAACTCGCACCCTTAGATAACGCAAGGTCTATTACCTGAAGGAACTCGGCCTCGTCCAAGGGTTGGATACCTTTACGTAGAAGTAAGGCCTCTATATCGGGATTCTCATGCAAGTAACCGACTTCAGAGATCATACCGAGACCAACCGATATAGCTGGCTTTCCCTGAAGCTGTCGCCAGTGCGCAAAGGCGTCAAGAAAGCCATTGGCGGCACAGTAATTGCTTTCTGTCGCGGTTCCGACACTCCCGGAAACCGATGACATTAATAGGAAGAAGTCAAGACCGCTGTCGTGACCGTTGATTGCCGAATGCAAATTGAGGGTGCCCTTCCATTTCGGTTGAATAGCAGTCTGCCAAGCTTCAATGGTCATGTAAGAGAAAAGACTTTCACTTAACCCCATAGCACCCTGGACAACTCCTCCAAGGGGATAACCAGTGGTTATACAAGCGCGTACAGCTTCGCCGACGTCAGCCATATTACATACGTTACCTCGAACGACCGTAATACTCGCTCCCTTTCCCCTTAGTTGGGAAATAAGGTCTTTTGCGTGTGGATTTTCGCTGCCAGACCTGCCAAGAAAAACGAAATGGCGGGCACCGCGGGCTACCATCCAATGGCTCAGGCTTCGGCCCAGACCGCCCAAGCAGCCTACTAGAAGATAGACTTTATTGAGATGAAAGAGAGTCGAATATTTCGAAGGTGCCAGAGGAATCCGAGCTGCATCATTCTCAAAAGAGATAACGATCTTGCCAACTCTATCCTTGGAAGAAAAGTAACGGTATGCCTGGACGACTTCGGCTACAGAGAAGGTGGTGATGGGCACAGGTTGGATCTCCCCTGAGCGGTACAGTACCAAGATTTCTTCTATGAGACTATACTCCCCCCCCAAAAGGTTACATTAGACTTCAAGTATCAGGGACGTGCTGTAGTGTTTAGGGCTTAGAAAATGAGGTAGGGTTAAGGTTCTTACCTTTGAAGGCAATCCCGGTGAATCTTGTCATGAAAGAAAAGATCACTTAAATCGAAGGCAGTAAAGGTAGCATTTCGCAAAAAAACATCCATATCGAGTTTTCCGGCATCTATAAGCTCTCTTTTACCGACCTCGACAAATCGCCCATACGGGGCAAGGCAACGCCAGCTGGCGTGCATCAGGTCGCCAACGAGCGAATTGATCACAACATCCACTCCTCGTCCACAGGTCATCTTGTTCACGCCTTGGACAAAGGACGTGTCACGTGAATTGAATACATGGGCCTCGGAAAGTCCTAGCTGGGCAATCACGGCGGCGCGCCGTGCGGCAGATCCGGCCGTCGTGTATATTGTCGCGCCCATGCGTTGCGCGATTGCAATCGCAGCCATGCCCAAGGCACCACCACCACTGTGAATGAGGACGGATTCGCCCGGGCGGAGATGAGCACGGTCTCGCAGTGCATATAAGGCCGTACCGTAGACCAGTGGTAGAGTTGGCATGATAGTATAACTTTCACCTGGTAACATTCTATGAGCCGCCCAAGCTGCCACGCGCTCTATCGTTGAGAAATGCCCAGGTCCCAGCACAATAACGCTATCACCTATTCGCAGATGTGAGACATCATGCCCTACGGCTATGACGACGCCACTCCATTCCAGTGATATAGTAGCCTCGCGGGTCTCAACTCGGCCGTTCAGCGCATAAACATCTTTGGCATTGAGGCTGATGGCCCGGACGAGTATGTCTACGAAGCCAGGCGGGGGAGGCGTCCTGGGGTCGCACGTTTCTTGAAAATAGATCGTTTCGGTCATCCCAATGCGCCCAATGCACAGCTTTGAAGGTTGAGATTTTGCGATTGGAGTCTTCTGCACTGCCTCTAAAGGATTGCCTATGCCGTCTAACGCGCTTCGACGGTTGAACAGCGAGTTGATATCCAAGTCAGGACTGAAGCGGCTGATGTACAACAGGCCATCCTTCTGGACGAACTCTTTGTCATCTTTGGCCCTATTAGTAGAGGAACTCAGAATTTCTACTACATTCTCGCATGTCGATGATAAATCCAAATGAGGAACTGGCCCAATGTGCAAGACACAAAATTGTAATGAGGGCTGCTCCAGCATGAGGGCACGGGATAATCCGCTAGACAGGGTCAGATTCGGATCGGGGTGATCGCCTAACGTATCTGCTCCCGTAATCCAAAGCAACGTCTTCGTTTCGTTCGTAATGGTACGAAGTAGGTCCATCTTTTGCTGGTTCATAGTGGCGAGGAACTCATCCTCTAGTTCAAGCAAGGAAAGGCACACCGTATCTTTCCAGGGCTTTATCTGTGTCAAATTGCTCCCGAAGGGTATGATCTCAAGTGTGGCGGCAGTAGTGGTTCGCCGTAGATGTTCTGCTAGGGCTTCTGCCAGGGCGGCCACGTCGGGTGATCCTGAACCCTCGGGGACCTAGTTGTACTTCTTTAGTATCCTAATTTCCCGGGAGAAAGGATTTCCAAAGCTCATACTTACAATTATGATGACCCTCTTGCCTACCACAAAGGATACTTTCTTGTCTTGATGCTGACGAAGCGCAAAGAGATGATCTGCAATTTCAAAGACGGTGAAGCCGTCTTGCTTGAGGGCGGTCGAAGCCATGTCACTTCTTCGGGCGATTATCCAACCTTGGTTTGCAACCATCATTGTGAGGTAATCTCCAGTGTGCTCCCAGAACTCCTCGCCAGTGGCTCTTCCAGCGATTACAACATCGAAAGGACCTTCATTACTATCTTCGGGCATCAAGAGGCCTTTTTCATCCAGCTTCACACTTTGCCAGGATATGTAGCGTGGAAAATCCGTGTCACTACCTAGAAGGTCCAACAAGAGCTTTGACTTGCATTCGCAAGTCTGACCGAGCTCGAGGATACGTATGCGAGGGTTCTTGTGTGCAAGAAGGTCGAGCAAAGCTCCAGTAGTAGCTACATATTGGTCATCGGCCAACAGCGATCCTTTGTGCTGAAGTTCTTTGCAGAAATTAAGTACGTAATTACCGAGCTGGCTCGACGCGCCAGCAGATAGCCGCTGGATATCAGGCTTCCATACCATTTGCAGGCAAGGATGCCGAGAGGGCTGTCGCTCAGGGTGAACCTTAGCGCTATACTGAATCACACGCATTTGCCAATAATCAACGAGAACCGCACCTTGTGCGTCCCGTAACACACAGTCGATCCTGTGTGTCGAGATACTGGTCTTTGTGGATTGCGCTCGGATGACACCAAGTTCCCGGCCGCTTATTTTTGATGGTATACGAATTCTGCATCGTTCGATGAAGACAGGGAGAAATGCCCCAGCCCCATTTACATCACCCTTTGCTACGCTTATGAGAGCAGCTTGTAGACACGCATCCACAGTAATTGGGTGCAATGCTATGTAACGCGCAGTTGGGCTATCGGCGGACCCCGCTGTGGGAGGGGAAATGCATGTATCACACATCATTTCGCACGCGTTGTCAGTATTGGTTCGAAGTCTTGCCATCGACCTAAAAGAGGGCCCGAAGGCGAGGCCGGCCTTTTGAAATCGATCATACCAATCGTCCAAATTAGGCCGCTCCTGAAACCGGTTGATGCCATCGAGGGCTATGTATCCTGTGTCAATGTGGTTTCCGTTGGCATCGCAGATTTCCAAGCGGATGCTTCCCACGCAGTGCAGTGTTGTGGTTCCATCCACCCATGAAGAGATAGTGAATTCGAACCAGTCAGCTGACGTGGTCGTAGTTGACAACACTTTTGGCGATAAGGTAGTGTGAAGCTCAATTAGGCCCCTTTGCCCAGTTCCGCCATCGGGCAGCACAAGCGCTGCATTGATGCTTACGTTGCGCATTTCGAAGACAGGGGCATTCATGCCTAGATCTGTGTCTCGCGATACGTTGCTTTCTTGCGCAAGCGCTTGGACTGCCATAGTTAAATATCCGGACGCTGGGAAAACTGTTTGAGCTTCAATCTTATGATCTCTGAGCCAGGGCACCTCGTCGAGGCGCAGCAAATTGCGCCATCTACCGATGATGCCGTTCCCGGCGACCTGCTTAGAACCAAGTAGTTCGTGACGTGGATAAGTGCGGTTACGAGTTTCGGTACTGCTCCTGGGTTCTTGCCAAAGAGGGGGGGCCGAATAGTTCCATGGGTAAGGTGCCAGATTGGAGAAGTGATGCGGTGGACGAGCTCCATTCACGATCAAACCTAAGTTCACATTGTTCCATTTTAAATCTTGGCCGCAGAGGAAAAGGGAAGCTGCGAGTTTCTTCATGCAGACATCAGCCTCTTGCTTTCTGACAAGAGTATGGGAATAGGGCAGATGATGTCTTTGAAGCTTCATGTGCACCCGAATCTGCTCAACTGGGACTTTGAGCGCAGGGTGTGGCCCAACCTCAATCAAATGAAGCTTCTGAGTACGAGAAGTGAGTTCACTAAGAGCTGAAAAGAACTGTACAGGCTTTTCAAGATTATCCCGCCAGTACCCGGGCCAGTTAGTATGGTGACTGAGATGTACTGATCGGTCAAAATCCAATCCAACTGACGAGTACATCTCACATGTATTAGTCGCCGAATTCAGTTCGGTTGTGCCATGAGGCTCCTCGGTACAGCCCGTAAAGTAGGGCACTAGCAAGTTCTCATACAGAGCGCCGACCTCACACATCATATATGAGTGATAGGCACGCCCACCCGTCTGAAGCTGCCGAGCGAACCTTCTCTGCGTCCCTTGGAGTTCTGCCGCAATGGTATTAATGCCATGGATAGAGCCACTAAATGTGACGTTTTCGGGGCTATTGACGCAAGCAATGCAAACTGTATCTGTAAGCCCTTGATCCAGTAGAAGCTTCTCGGCATCCTCGACATCGAGACTTGCTGCAAGCATTGCCCCTTCCGTTTGTAACCGGCTGACAGCATAGCCTCTGAAGTAAGCCACTAGGATGGCCTGTTTAGCGGAGAGGAGACCCGCTGCATACGCTGCAGCAATCTCGCCAGATGAGTGACCGACCACGCCTTGTGTAGAGGAGAGAACTCCCCAGTCATTGAGCATATCAACAATAGCAACTTGAACTGCAGTGCATACTGGCTGACTTCGTGAAACGTCATGGATCCGACTGGTTTCAGGTGGTTCCAGTATTACTCGTTCCAGAGACCAGTCTGGAGAATGCTCTGGCGGTAGAGATCGAAGAATTGCATCAAGACTCCGAATCGTAGCTTGAAATCCAGAATTCTTTGTAAGTAGCTCCCTACCCATCATTGGATATTGCGCTCCTTGGCCTGTGAAAATCAAACCCAGGGGTAGCGGAGTAGATGTGGTTGCAAGATCTGCGGGCAGTTGAACGTCGATATCCCTAACAAGTTCGAGACGCCCATCAGAGTTTGTTGCGGCAAACTTCACCAATCTAGCCCTAAAGTGGCTTCTGCGCTCAGCCAGTGTGTATACAAGATCCCTCTGGGTGTCTGCACTCCCTTCGGACAGTCGTTGTTGGAAATCCGCTGCACGAGTTTGCAACGACTTCTCTGATGTGGTTGAAATAGGCACAACCACCAGTTCCCTGTCGCGGCATCCATCCACGTCCCTTTGGATGTCACCACTCTTGTGGTTGAATTCACTGTTCACTTGAGTCTGAGTGCGATTTTTCTCGTGGTAAATAACACCGTTCGTACCCTGGTTTCCAGTTGGCCCAGAGGTTCCATTCGGTCCTTGGGAGTCATGGATCCTGTTTCCTTGCCTGTTGGAGACTGACTCAAAGTAGCTGCCGGCGGATTCAAGAATCGCATGAGCGTTCGCGCCGCCGTAACCGAATGCATTGATACTGGACCTTTGGACAACAAGAGGAAATGTTCGAGCCTCTGTGACAACCTGCATGTTACGACTCTCAAGTTGCACTGATCTCTAGTAAGTACCGTATATTTACCATTCAACGCAGTTTCAGGAATATTCCACTCACAGCTGGGATTCAATACTTCCACACCACGAGTTGGCGGAATAAGGCCGGCATCAAGGGCTAGGGCAACTTTGATAAGAGAGGTTAGACCACTTGAAGCCTCGCTGTGGCCAAAGTTCGGTTTGCACTTGAGCCGTCAGCTTACGGTTAATCGAATGGCATGGAAAGATATTAGGAGACGAACCCCTCCTATCAGTACTGGAGCTCCCTCTTGGCGAGAAAAGCAACGGCTGATAGCTTCAATTTCAATAGGATCCCCTACAGCAGTGCCTGTGCCATGACACTCGACATAATCAGTACCTGTCAAGTCTAGTTTAGCACCGTGATAGGCCTTTCGTATTACCGCCTCTTGGAGGTCTGCACTGGGCTGCGTAATGCCTGGCGTCTTTCCATTCCTAGAAGTGATGAGACTGTCAGTACTGATATCTTGCCACTTTCTTGCAACGAACTGGACAGCGACAACGTGAATTAAGAGGAGAGACTTGCGCATTGACAGCTGTCCCTCTCACGACTGCCCAAATCTTATCACCGTTTTCCAGAGCATCAGAGAGACGCTTCAGATACAAAGCATTGACCCCTTCAGCACGTCCATAGCCGTCTGCTGAGGCGTCAAACGTGTGGCATGTCGAAGTCGGTGAAAGAACACCGCCTTTCGAAGTTCCCAGGCACTGGTCGGGTGCCAGTATCAGATTGACGCCTGCAACGATTGCCGAATCGCAGTCTCCCAATTTCAAAGCATTAACTGCATGGTGAAAGCAGTAGAGTGACGCAGAACATCCTGTGTCGAGAGAGAGACTTAAGGGAGATACATACTACATTAGTAGAGCTGGCTCCAACCTTGACTGGAGCGTAAGAAGCAGACATACCTGGGTCCCTGAAGATTAAACACATGGCTAATTCGATTTGCTAAAATCGCGGTACCAGTCCCTGTTGCAGAATATCGGTTGATCGAGTCCAGATCATGACTTTGTATGCTTAAATAATCAAGCGTGAAGTTGCCGATATAAACTCCCGTATTAGAGCCGGAAATATGGTCTAAAGGTACGCCTGAATTTTCGAGACACTCGAAGACGACTTCTAGTAGTTTTCGTTGTTGAGGGTCCATGGATGTTGCCTCAAGGTTGTTTATACCAAAGAAACTATTCTCGAAGTTTCGGACATCCTCTTGCAAGAAATACCCACCGTCTGAGTTCATAACGCCGGCCCGATTCCCATCAGGGTCATAAAAGCCAGCTTTGTTGAAACGCATCTCTGGTATTGGGCCTTGTGCAGAGCGCTTCTTCATCAAGAAGTCCCATAGCGCGGAGGGCGAAGTGACACCGCCTGGTAAGCGACATGCTGCATGATGGGCTGTCAGGACCTCGAAAGTAGACTTTGGTTTGGATATTGAACACTCACCCATGCCCACAATACAGACTAGATCATCGCTGTCCATCTTCGACATGTTGAGGGTGACTCAAGTCATAGGCCAGAACTAAGCTACAAACAATGGATGGTTCTGATTACGAAGTGGTGGTCGGCACTGACGGTTGTATTATAGTAGAGGCGGTGGCATTTGATATTTTCGCCGTCTTGCACTTAGACAGAAATATTTCTATAAGCGAGCTCAGCAGCAGCTCAAAACACCTGGGAAAATCCAATAGGATCGGTATAATTGCAAAGTACATCAAAGTAGTTACCAGGCTTTCCCAAAATTGATTTCTCATGGCCGCCATGTACTCTCGTGTACCATGCATGTATACTGTAAGCAATAGATCCGTAAAATTAATGGGTCCAGCCGCCTGAGACACGGATCGTTCTTGAACCTTTGATTTGCCCATGACCGTCGACGCCAAGCCCCCTGTTGGCCCTCTGCGTAGCGTTGGCACTGCGGGATATTGAACCCCCCGCCCTGAAAGAGTGAATGGGTTGCACCGAATGCTGCGGTGGGCATATTAGTGTACGGTCGTACTTGGATCGGGTAGGACAGTCACAAGGGTGCCTCATATGCCGTCTGAATGCCCATCTGTCTTGAGCACATTGAGTCCGTCTTCTCTTTTAGGACATCTACGGGCCTTCGTAATCCGATATTTTCCAGCTCTACACCAGAGAAACGAGAATACTACGCATCTTCATCAAGGACCTGAACTACCATAGACTAATTCCCCCGATTCAGCCAATCCACATTGTTGACCGCACTTTTGCTCCTTATTAATACTCCACAACTCTCCATACTTGATCAGAAGAGAAGAAGGAGTGGAAAATGAAATTCGTTCTAGTGACTGGCTGCGGCGAGGGTGGTATTGGTGAGGCTCTTGTCAAAGAATATACCCATCATGGTTTACGTCCTATTGCTACCATCCTTCCGAATGAATCGAGTAACCATCTTACCTCAGCCGGCATCGACTGCTTCACACTTGACGTGACTAAGGACAAATCAATCCTTGACTTGAAAAGGAAAATTATCCAGTTGACGGGCGGAGTCCTTCACTTGCTGGTGAACAACGCGTAAGTCTGCTGCCTATATTTCCTTATAGCGCTCATGTAAGCCGCAACTTGTATTGATATTTTCTCGTTCTATGATAGTGGTATATGTGAGACATTCCTTTCAGGATTGCCTGGCGCTGTCCCAGGACTGATATCTCAGGCTACACAATGACGGCCATCGACACAGATGTTGCTTCTGCACAAGCAATGTTCGACGTAAATGTATTTGGCCCTATGCGTATGGTACATTGGTTCCATGACCTCCTAGTAGAGTCGAGTGGAACAATTGTCAATATTGGGTCAGTCGGCGGTATTGTCCCTTACGTTTTCGGATGTAGGTCCTGCTTCGTATCTGTACCTCGTCAGAAGCTGCTGACGAATTTGTTCCATCACAGCATCGTACAACGCTTCCAAGGCCGCCCTGCAACACTGGTCGAATACCCTAAGGGTCGAACTGGCTCCGCTTGGGTGAGTTCTTATAAACGCTGGAGTCATTGATCATTCTAATCCTCTTAAACTGTAGTGTCAAGGTGATGACGGTATGTTCCTATATAGTTGCTATACTTATGCTACACTGCCTCTGATAGTGATTAACGTGCTGAACCAAGATCATCACTGGTGAAATTGGCACGAATATTCTCAAGAGAGATATGGATCGAGAATTACCGCCAGGTCTGCGCCGTATAAGCCACCCATAATAATGTCGTTAGCTCATTTCTTACCCAGACTCATACTATTCACCTCTCGCTGTCGAGTTTCAAAATCACGTGCGGAGAATTCCGAGTTCGCCATCTTCTTCATCCCAGGGTCGGCGAATGAACACTTACCACTTCTTAGATACAACTGATCGCTTCTCTTATGCAGCGAATGTTGTGCCCCAGACTTTGAAGCTATCTCCACCAGCGTGGTTCTGGTTTGGAAGGACAACGTGCCTTGTCCGTTTCCTTGATATCTTTGCTTGGCGGACTATTTGGGTAAGCCTTAATCTAGCTAGCGCTTTCGTTTCTGACTTTGCGTTTGGTACGGAGTTGACTCGTGATTAGGATCTAATATTCACATCAACTTTCAATCTCAACAAGTTAAGGACAGCCTGAATTTTATTTTGGAATATATGGCATATAGCTTGGAGCAATGCCTCTTTTAATTTGTATTATATTCCTGGTTCTATATGTACATGTATGGCTGAGAAAGACCGTCATTTTGGTCGAGATGAATGGCGTAGCAGATGAAGTCAACATAGTCTAGTCTGTGCCCAGTTGCATTATATTAGAAGTAAATCCATCTTAACCTCGAGCATGAACTTTTTTTAGCTTTAGTCAATTGAAGACTACTCTCCAAATAGCTACATCACGTGTGAACGGTTAAAGTCGTACCCCCATCCACAATGAACCCGCAACCTGTCACATAACTCGATCTCGGACTACATAGGAAAACCACGCAGTCTGCAATTTCCTCCGCTTGGGCCATTCGCCCTAGAGGCACAGCCGACTCGATGAATTGCTTCAATCCGCCCACAGTACTCACAGCCTTCTGCACCATTGGTGTGTCTACCCATGACGGGCAAAGACAGTTTACTCGGATCCCATAGGTCGCATTGTCAAGGGCTACGGTCGTCCGAACCACTTATCAGCTTATATAGTTTATACCCACGGCAGGCGGGAAAAAGGTACTGGATCTATTACTCACCGGCATTTTTGCTCAATCCAAGCACCGCAAACTTAGATGTAGTATATTGTACCATTCCTGGGGTAGATGCGAAAGATTGCGCCGAACCCATCGTGACGATAGCTCCGCGCGTTGACCCTCGTGCCTCCCGGCCTTTGCTGATTGGCCGGGGATCTTGAAGCTTCATGACAGCCGAGATATGCCGCATTACTAACAGCGTCCCCTTCACGTTGACGTCGATGAAGCGATCGAATTCAGAAACATTTGCTTTTGCCACCTCGTTTGCGTGTTCTACACCAATCTGTACGATTAGGGGTAAGTGATTAGCACAGAATCCGGCAGCTCGTAATGGAAGTATCTCCGGAAGCAAAAGATCTATAACTGGAGGAAGAAGGGACAGAAGCAGTCGAGACCTAAATTGAGGAAGTCGATTCATAGGTCGAAACATCCACTTACACCAGCGCAATTGACGCAATAATCAATGCGGCCGAACAGTTCCACCGTTTGTGCGATAGTCTGCTCCACCAAAGCTTCCTGTATGATGTTCACATAGACTGCTTTAGCTTTGAAGTCAGCGCTCGTCGCTAGCGCCTCACATGCCATGACAACTTGCTCGGCATCGTTCAGGTTGATGTCAGCTAAGACAATCCCTGCCGCGCCTTCTTTGGCAAATGCTAGAGCGCAAGCTTCACCGATTCCTGATCCTGTAATTCAAAGCATTAGCATGGGAACCATGCATATAAAGGGTGTGTAATGGCGAACCTCCACCAAAGATGAGGACATGGCCGTCGATGTTCATGTTGATTTTAGTGTTGCAATGTGCAGTTATGTAAAGGTGAGGGGTAGCAATAATTCTTGTCAAAACAGAAATTGAAAAAATCGAAGAAGTCGCAACATTCGTTATAAATTAAAGGGGGCGGTGTGGAAGTAGAGTTTTAGGTTCGGAAAATAGCGAGTTCTTGCTTTTGTGTATTGTACAGAGTAACCCTAATGAAGTAGAGCTTCTAGGCAGTTGCGTGGAAACGGAATGTTGGAACCTAAGGCATTCAGAGCACTCCTAATATAGGGCGATGTTGAAGATGAGGGAAGAAGTGAGGAAATAAATGCTTGTAGGATGAATTAATGCCCCTGAAAAGGCTGTGGTATGTGTGCTTTATATATGTAGGCAGGCCCGAATACTACCATAGACTGCTTATAAGTTGATGACTAAAGTGCTGAAAGACAGGATAATGAGCTTGATTGACTAAGGTGACAGCTACTATAGAGGTGGGAGGAACGTCTGCTTATATACACAATCAGCCATGTTGGCTTGTACTGATACATCCACCACTCATAGCTTTGACCCCTTAATTCAACATAAAGTACTATGGAAATCCCGGCTGCAACAGAAGCCTTTCATTGGACACGTGTAGAGTACCTCAACTCACATATCGGCTCGGCCCGGGAATATTGACCGACAGAATAGGTCATAAACGAGGTACACAGTACGAACGCCGATATTATGAATCCCTTTGCCTCTAGTGTAAGCCTAATGTATATGCTGCAACCACGTAGAATTTCCAATTATCTGATCATTGACCTCTTGATACACCTTTTTAATATTCATCTTAACAACGCAGGGATGTCCGAAAGTCCCTATTATACTCTACTACGCGTCTAGAAACCCACTTCGCCTACATCTAATCTCTGTCAGGAAACCTGCCTCATGGGTACACTGTAGGTATTGCTAAGTGATACGCAAAGACGTTGCTTGGATCCCAAGTCTTCTTCAGCGCCGCGAGACGGGGCAGTTTGTCAGCCCTGTATATGCTAACCAACGGCTCGTCGCCGTGGGCGTAGTTCACGTACGCTGCCAAACCGGGGTAGCCTGAGGTTTCAGTGAAGTCATCACGCAACTCAGCGCCCAATTTGGCCGCCGCGTTAGATACAACGGTGTCCCCTTCAATCCACCCGAACTGAAATCCCCTGCCAGGTCAAATTAGTGTTAGCTGATCTTCCGTAGGATGTGCACTTGATAAAGGAACAGAACTTACAGAGTACCTAGCGCATCTCTCCACGGGTAAGCTGTCTCGCCATCAGGCACGGCCATGGCGGCTTCATTTGGAAATGTTTCAAGCTCGAGGTAACTAAGGGCGCGTCCGCCAGGATAGGCCTCATAAAATGCAGCCATTTTCTCAAAGGCCGCCTGCCAAGTGGATGCCGTGACCTTTTTAATCTGCGCTGTGTATGTTTCGCGAGCTAAGTTGCCTTGGCACAAGGCACTGTTGATGCCGAAGCCCTGGGAATATAGAAGTTCTGTCCATGGTACTACATTGACGGACGCTACTAACGGTTCCAGGTCAAAGATGGGAGCCATAACTTTTAATCCCTCATCTTCGGGGCCAAAATACATCCAATTGGCCATGATAGCAGTCTAGGGAACATTATCTTAGCGGACTGTTAAATATGTGCTTTCCAGGCTCAACCCCGTTAACTGGCTGTACAAACTGGCCACGTATGATGAAAAGAAAACAGGACAAATGAAAATACTCACCTCACCAGTGGTCTCATTGTACAACACCAAAGTAATCACGGCCAGGTTCGCCGGGAGCGTTCCCATATTCTGGAGTGCCTGGAAATAGGGCAGGCTTTTCTCGGCAGGGAATATGTAGTCAACTGTCAAACCCTGGCCTCCGCCTTTGGTATCATTGGACACTTTGTGAAGGTCGTAAGTTGCCTCGGTAATGATGCCAAAGTTGGCGCCGGCACCACGTATGCCCCAAAACAGCTCTGGATAGGAATTCTTGCTCACTGTCAGGACGCTTCCGTTCGCTGCAACGAAACGCACAGATTCTAGTGCATCGATCATCAAGCCGTATATGCCTGACCAGCGCCCAATTCCACCACCGATTGTTACTCCGATGAAGGAAGGGCAGGTACAAGTACCGATTTCTTAAGTTTAAATCCTCCAGTCAATATTTTGGAGTCATTGACTAGGTATAGGGGACATCCACTCACGAATCTCGTAGCCTGAGTTGTACACGGGATCGAGCAAATCACCAATGCGTATTGCAGGGCCGACTGTCAAGGTACCAGCAGTTGCGTTCACTTTGAGTGCATCGAAATTGCCCAAGTCGATTGCCAAACCATTCTGCAACTCCCCAAGTGTAGGGTTAAAGCCATGCCGTCCACTCGTGACAAGGAAAGAGATGTTATTTTGCGTTGCCAGATTCAACTAACGAAGCCGAATTAGGAACTGTCTCATTCTCATCAATAGAAGTCCACCTACAACTTTGATCAAATCAACCTCCGTTCCTGGGCTGATAGCAGCGAGGTAGGTCGGAGCACTGAACGTAGTCCATCTTTCAGTGACATTGTGGAATGTAGTCTCATTGGGTAGTGAGATGAAAGTAGTGGGAGACCAGTCATTGCTTGGATCTGTAAGCAGGGCTACCAGATCAGAAGCTGCCGATGCGGAAACAAGCCACAGCAAGAGCAAGACAAGAGTTGAAGAAGACGGCATAATCAGATAGTTCGTCAAAGACACGCTAATTACAAGGCTGTTGTAACATTTCATTATCATATTGCCATCTCTAGGATATATACTCATGTCTAACCGATCTTACACTCTTTTAATAGAAGCTCCGAGGAAGGACTAATCATCACTTCAGCCCCCAAACTCAAAATAGAACCAGCATCATAGTAAGCCAGAGACCTAGAGATACGAGAATAGCAATATCAAGCCCGCGTTTCAGCGACATCCTGCCAGTCTCCAGTGGGGTCTTGGAATGAGCAAGACGATTTCTTCAGCCAGGTATAATTGTTATGTACGGTAACTAGTAGAAAGATCTGTCACCTAGGAACGACAACTTATGGTACCAATGTGTACATTGGTTGGTTACTTATGCGGTAGCGTTGCATGTTTATTTCAATGGTCACACAAGGCTTTGTCATTTATTGAATTGGGCTAGTTTGTGTGGCGTAGGCGCCAGACCTCTTCCCATACCTTACTTACTGTTCTTCTCCATGAAAGATTGGGGTGTGAGACTAAGAGCTTGGTTTCTGTAAAAAAAAAGCAAGGCTACAGGAAGGATCCGTAAGCCCCTCACATGCGAGCATGCGCACTCTGTGTGTTGGTGATATGTGAGTAGACAAAAGCACAGGCAGAAGTAGCTGCGGAGATCAGACTGTGTGTATGTTCTCATCTTCAATTGGCTCATACAGTCATTATCCCTATCATATTGGCGCTAAACAGCGGGTCAGCAGATCCGACTACCGTTGCATTCTTAATCTGGGTTGTATCGAGGGGCGGCATGATGATGGTATGAGGACTGCATGAATACCACTTCGCACGGAGGCGGTGCTACCAACAGGGTATCTCTGGGTTGCATATTTCGGTGAACCTCTTGTCCAATTAGAGCACATGCGCCACCCTAATGCACTGATAAGTCGTTTTGTTCTTAATTCCGCTATTGAGGGGTATTGATTGTACGTTACACAGTCAACATGCACCTCTTGTAGGCATTGATGTTTGTTTCTGCTTTTGTTTTTACAAGTATATCGAACCAGGCTTCTACTCAAAATATTAATAATCAATGATAACACTACATACCAATACAAATTTTAGTCGGTTAGTCTGCATCTACAATTTTACCCCAACCATCGTACTACAGAGTCTTATGTGTCACCAGAGCCTGCCAGAACAGTGCGGAAACGCCGTAGACCGGTAAAATATGCTTAGTAGATAGTACATTGTGCAATATGCAGTAAACAGCCCCAGAAATTGTAAACATGTCAGTTTGTAATTAAACACGCGGTAGATTCCACTCTTTGTTCCTCAGAGGGAATTATAGTAATCATTGTAGATTTTATCAAGTCTCAATTCCGAACCCTTTGCTTTTCCCAGCGTAAAGACCCGTCCGTCTTCTCGTCCTTATTGAATGTCCCCTATCTAGCACATCATGACAAGCAACTTTGATATCACAGCTGAGAAGCAGGCTGGACAGCTTCATTTCTTCAAAAGTCAGCTCACCGAGGAAAAGTGTCCTAAAATTACAACTGATGATGTGAATCTCACTGGCAAGATGGCTATTGTTACAGGGGGCAACATCGGTATCGGCTTAGAGTGTGCACACCAACTCCTCGATTTGGGTCTCAGCAAGCTGATCCTCGCCGTGCGCAACGAGGAAAGCGGTCATGCCGCGGCGAAAACTCTGTCTTCAAACACAAAGGTTGATCCCAAGAAGCAAACTATCGAAGTTTGGAATCTGAATTTGTCTTCTTATGAATCCATCACCAAGTTCGCTGAGAACGTCGGTGGCTTGGATGCTAGACCGGATATTGTTGTGCTCAATGCCGGTGTGTTTAAGGTTAACAGGTCATTCATCGCTTCCACTGGCCACGATGAGGACGTGCAGATCAACTACCTATCCAACATCCTACTCCTCGTTCTACTTCTCCGCATTGTGAAGGAGAAAAAGCCAGCAGATACCGCCTCATCCCCTCCCCACATTGTGTTCGTCTCGTCCGTTAATGCTCACTGGGCCAAGTTCGAAGAAAGAACTGCGGACCCATTGTGGACAGCCTTTGATGACAAGGATGGCAAGTGGGACATGGCAGATCGCTATGGTGCCTCCAAGCTCTTGGTTCTTCTTTTCTTATCCGAGCTGGTGAAGAAAGTTCCCCCCTCCGTGGCTATCTTGAGTGCCCCCACACCGGGCATGTGCTACGGTTCGCGTCTAGCACGCGACGGCGACGGCACTGTGGTCGGTTTTGTATATGGGATATACATGCGTCTTATTGGCCACTCGTGCCAAATCGGCGCTCGGACAGTAGTTGATGCTGCTGTGAAAAAGGGTCCAGAATCTCATGGGGAATACATTGAGAACGGAAAGCTACGGCCGTAAGTGACATACCCACACTCTGTCCTTTCCATAGCCGCATCGTTTAATCTACACGATACTAACATGTTCGGATTCTACATAGTTTACCACCCCTGATGTATACTGCGGAAGGAGAACAAATTGCCAAGAAAGTTTGGAAGAACACGATGAACGAACTTTCATTCGCTGGGGTGGAGCAGATTATTGATGGGCTAAGTAGTATCTGATGGAATATCCGCAATAAAGCATTAACTGTTACGATCCACCTTAGGTGGTACGGACAGGTCAGGATTGAAGATAATGGGAAGGCATTTATAATAAGATGAATGCCTGGTTGCTAGGAGAAATCCTTAAGGGATTTATTCTACTTATGTATAAATGATTCAAAAGTATTAATTATTATTATATCTTTTTTTACTTTTATTAACTTATTATTTTTATTTATTTTTTAAATGTTTAAAATTAAATAATATATTTTTTTATTTAATTTTTAATATTAACGTAAAAAATAATTTTATTTTATTTTAAATTTAATTATAAAAATATATTAATTTTAAACTTTTTTAAAAATTAATTATAAAATTTAAAATAAAATTTAAATTTAAATTTTTTATAATTAATTAATATTTTTAATTTAAAATTAAAATAATATTAATAATTTAATTAATTTTTAAAAAAGTTTAATATTTTAATTAAATAATTTTTTTAAATTTTATAAATTATTTAATTTTAATTATTTATAATTTATAAATTTATAATTTATAAATTTATAATTTATAAAATTTTAATTATATAATTTTATAATTTTATAAACTTTTAATTTTTAAATTTTAAATTTTAATTATTTAAAAAAATATAATTAAATAATAAAAATAATAATTATAAATTAATTATATATATAAAAATAAAATATAAAATTTTTATATAATAATTAATATAATTTATAATAAAAAACGTTTATTAAATTTAAAAGATTTTTTATTTTAAATTATTTAAAAATTAATTATAAAATTTAAAATAAAATTAAAATTAATACGATTTAAATAATTAATAAAAAATATCTTTTAATTATTAATCGATTTAAAATTAATAAGAAATTTAAATAAGTTAAAATTTAATTAATAACTTTTAGTTTTAAGTTAATTAACGTTAATCTTTTAATTAATTTTAAAAAAGATTTAACACTTTAATTAAGTGCATTCTTTAGGTTTTATAAGCTATTTAACTTTAATCACTTACAACTTATAGCTTTTAAACTTATAGCTTTTAAACTTATAGCTTTTAAACTTATAGCTTTTAAACTTATAGCTTTTAAACCTACAGCTTTTAAACTTACAGCTTTTAAACCTACAGCTTTTAAACTTATAAACTTATAGACTTACCTTGTAGCTTTTAAACCTACAAACTTACAGCCTATAGATCTACAGCTATAAGTGGCTGTAACAACTGTACGGTGACAGCAGCTAGGTAGCTTATAAACTTATCTTATAACTTACAGCCTTATAGCTTTTAAACTTACAATTAACTTACAGCTATATATAAATAGCTATAACAATTATAAATGATTATAACAGTTATAAGTTTAAAAGTTATAAGTAATAATAATTAATTAAATAACTTATAAACTTACTTTATAATTAATTTATAATTATATATAAATAATTATAATAATTATACGAAAATAACTTATAAATTTATAAATTTATAATTTATAAACTTATTAATTATTTATTAATTATTTTTTTAATTTATAAATTTATAAATTATAATTTTAAAATTTTAATTATTTAAAGATTTTTAAAATAATATAATTAAATAATATAATTTTAATTAATTAATTTAATTATAAATTAATTAAATTTATATATAAATATAAAATTAAAAAAATATATAAAATTAATATAATTTATAATATAAAAAGCTTATAATATAATAATTAAATTTATAAAATTTATAATATATAATAATAAATTTATAAAGCTTAAAGTTTAAATTAAATAAAAATTATAAATATATATATATTATTATTATAACTTTTATTAAAAGTAATTTTTTTTTAATTAAAATTAAAAAAGTTTTATATATTAAAATTATTTTATTTAAATGCTTTTATAATTAATATATTATTAATATAATTTTAATTATTTTAAAAAAAATTATTTAAAAATAATATTATATAATAAAAGCTTAAAGTATTATTATTTTAACGATATAATAAATAATTATAATATATCGAAAAAAAAAACATTTAAATAAAATTATATAAGTTATTTATTCGAACGATTATTTAATTTATATATTATTATTATTATTTTAATTAAAAAAATTATAACGCTTTAAGTTTTTTTTATATAATATTATTTTTAAACGGTTTTTTTTAAAATAATTAAAGTAATAATAATAATATATAAATTAAATAATCGTTTAAATTAATAACTTATTTAATTTAATTTAAATTTATAAGTTTATAAGTTTATAAATTTATAAATTTATAAATTATAAATTATTTTATAAAATTAAAAATTTATAAATTATTTTATAAATTTATAAATTATTTTATAAATTTATAAGTTTATAAGTTTATAAGTTTATAAATTTATAAGTTTATAAGTTTATAAATTTATAAGTTTATAAATTTATAAGTTTATAAGTTTATAAGTTTATAAATTACTTTATAAATTTAAAAGTTTTTTTTAATTATATATTATTATTATTATTTTAATTAAAAAAATTATAATATTTAAAGTTTTTATTATATTAAATTATATATATATAACTTTTTTATAAATAATTAAAGCGATAATAATAATATACATATAAAAAGCGTATCGAAACGCGTTTATAAAGTGATTTTTACAAGGTAATTTCTATAAAGTAATTTATCGATTTTAATTCGTACGGCTTTGTTTTAAATTTAAAAAAATAATAAAAATTCTTGCTTATATATTAACTTATAAATTTAACGTATATAAAATTTTAAACTTATCGAATTTATTTTAAATTTATTACGAATTACTTTATATTAAAACGTAATATTTTATAATATATAAAAAGTAAAAAATCATTAAATAAACTTAAGTCGTTATAATTTCGTATCGATTTTTAAGATTTAATTAACCGAAACTTAATGCATTAATTTAATATAAAAAATACATATAACGAAGTTATAAAAGCTTAAAATTTAAAGTAAATTATTAATAAAATTTTAATATAAATATTTTTTTTTTTTAATTATTAATTTATTATAATTTTAATTATTAAAATTAAATTAAAATTTTAATTTATTTTTAAATTTTTAAATTTAAAATATATTTATAATTTAAAGTTTTTTATAAAATAATTTATAATAAAACGAAATTAAATTTAATAAATTTAAATTTTTTTAAATAATATATTTATAAATTTTTATATTTTATAAAAAAATTAAATTAAAATTAAATAAAATAAAATTAATAAATTTTTTTATAAAAATTATTATTTAAAATTATATTTAAATATTATTAAATAAATATATTATAATTTTTTATAAATAATTAAAAATATAATAATAATAATAATTTTTTAATTTTAATAAAATAATTTATTTTTTATTTAAAAATAAAAACTTTTTTATAATTATATTTAATTTTATATTTAATTATATATTTTTTAAATAATATTTTTTTTATTTTATTTATTATTAAAAAATAAAAAAATAATTTTATTTTTTTATTTTATTTAAAATAAATTATTTTAATATAATAAAATTTAAAAATTATTAAATAAAATTAAAAAAATTTTATTAAATTTTATATTAAATTAAATATATATATTTAATATAAAATTATTAATTATAAAATAATTATATTATTATAATTATAATAATATAATTATTTTATAATTAAAAATTTAAATTTTATAAAATATTAAAAAGAAAATTTTTTTTAAATATTTTTATATAAATTTAATTTTAAAATTTAAATTTAAATTAATTTATTATAATTAATTTAAAATTTAAAATTTAAAATATTTTTATTATAAATATTATTATTTATAAAATAAAAAGTTTTTATTTAAATAAAAAAAAAATTTAAAATTTATTTTTAAATATAAAATTATATTTTTTTATATTAAAATAAAAAAAAATTATATTTTATTATAAATATTTAATTTTTAAAATTATTTCTTTAATAAAAATAATATTAAAATTTTTAAATTAAATTATCTTTTTATTTTAATAAATTTATTTAAATTTTTTTTTATTTATTTTTATTTTTATTTATAATTTTAATTTTAAATTTTTATTTTAAAATTTATTTAAAATTTAATATTTTATTTTATAATTTTAATAAAATATTATTTATATATAATAAAAATAATTAAAATTTTTTAATTATAAAAAAAAAATTAATATTAAATAATAATTATATAAATAATTTATAATTATAATTTTTTTATAATATTAATAAATTTTATAATAAATTTCTTTTATTAAAAATATAATAAAAAGAATTATTTTATTTAAAAGTATATTTAAAAAATAAAAATTAATAAAAATAAATATATATAATTTATTTATAATAAAAAAATTTATAATATAAAAAAAAATTAAAATTAAAATAAAAAATAATTTTAATAATAATAATATAAATAAAATTTAAAATTTAAAAATAATAATTATAAATATTAATAAATTTATTAATTTTAATGTAAAAAATTATATATAATTAATTATTAAAACATTTTTTATTTAATTAATTATTACGTATTATTATATAAAATTATTATATAATATATATTATAATAATTAATAAATTAAATGAAAAATTATATTATTTAAAATTTTAATATAAAAATAAATATTAATTAAAATAAAAATATAAATTTTATATTAAACTTTATAAAAAAATATTTTTTTAATTTTATTATATATATATAATATTTTATATTTTAATATAAATATTAATATAATTATTTATTATTTTAAATATTAAATTTTTTTTTAAAAAATTTTATTTTTAATTAATTTTATTTTAAAAAAATATATATATTAATTATATATATATAAATATTATATTTATAAATAAAATTTATAATAAAAATATTAATATATATAATAAAAATATTATTTTAAATATATTAATAAATTAATTTAA
This sequence comes from Eutypa lata, assembly GCA_022661535.1. Classification (NCBI taxonomy): domain Eukaryota; kingdom Fungi; phylum Ascomycota; class Sordariomycetes; order Xylariales; family Diatrypaceae; genus Eutypa; species Eutypa lata. Next base: position 565,735 of record JAKULF010000009.1, on the reverse strand, counting down.
ATTAAATTAATTTTAAATTTTTTAAATTTTATTTTAAAAAAACTTTTTTTATATTAAAATTTTAAAAAGTTTTTATATTTATATATATTATTTATATATTATATTTATTAAATTTATTTAATTATTTTAAAATTTAAATTTTATATAAATTTATTAAAAATATATTAAATATATTAATTAAATATTATTATAAATAATTTATTAATAAAAAGTTTTTAAAAAATAATAAAAAATAAAAATGTTTTTTTTTATTTAATTAAATTTTATATTATATTAATAATTTTTTAAAATATATAATTATTTTAATATTAAAAAAATATAAATATAAAATTTTAATTTATTTTTAAATTTTTATAATTTTAAATTTAATAAAAATTTATTAATAAAAGTTATAATAATATATAATAAATTTTTATTATTAAAAAATTATATATATTATTTTTTAATAATTATTATAAAATAATATTTATATTATAATATAATATTTTTATTTAAAAATATTATTTTATTATATTAATTTAATTTAAAAATATTTAATTTTAATTTAAATAATAAATTTATAATAATATTTAATAATAAAATAAATAATTATAATTATATATTAATTATATAATTTTTATATATAAATTATATATAAATTATAATAAAAATATTATTTATTATAAAACGATAATTATTTATAATTATAAATAAAACTTTTTTATTAAATTTTTAAAAATTTAAATAAATATTATTAATATTTATAATTAATAATAAATTATTTAAATTATATTATAATAATAAAATAATATATTAATAATTATAATATTATAATATATTAATTTAATTATTAATTATTATAAAAAATAAAAATAAAAATATTATTAAAATATTAAATTAAAAAATATTAATTATTATTATTATAATATTTAATTAAATAAATAAAATAATAATAAATTATATATATAATATAAAAATAATAATTAAATAAATATAATTTAAAAAAAAATATTAAAAAAATAATTAATAATAAAATATTTATTTTATTTATTTAAAATTAATTATTTATTATTATTATTATTTTAAATTAAATTTATAAATATATATATATATAATATATTTTAATATATATATAAAATATTTATTATATTTTAATTTATTTATTTTAATTTATAAAACATTTTAAAATTTAAAATATATTTATTTAAAAAAATATTTATATTATATATATTTATAAAATATTTAATAAAAATATTAAATTAAAAAAAATATAATATTATTTTAACGTTTATAATTTAAATAATATTTATATAATTAAATATTTTTAATTTAATTTTTTAATAATATATTTTATATTATATTAATATATTTAATTTTAATAAATTTATTAATTTATTTTATTTTAATTTAAAATAAATTATTTTAAATTTAAAACTTTTTTTTATTTTTTAATTATAAATTAATATATATATATAAACTTTTATTATATTTTAATTTTTAAAACGAAATTATATAAATATTATAATTTTATAATATATATATTATTAATTATATTATTAAATTTATATATTTTTAAATAATTTTTATTTATTATATAAAATTTAATAAATATTTAAAATATAATTATTAAATATATTTAATATATAAAATAACGTTTTTTAATTATAAATAAATAATTATAATTAATTATAAACGTTTTTAAAAAAAGTTATTAATATAATATTATTATAAAAATAAAATAATATATATTATTAAAAAATTAAAAAATTATAAAATAATAATAATAAATATTTTAATAATAATAAAAATAAAAAAAATATATTTTAAAATTTAATAAATTATATATTTAATAAAAAAAATTAAATTAAAATAATTAATAAAATAATAAAAATAAATATAATTATAAATATAAAAACATAATAAATTAAAATAATTATAATATAATAAAAAATTATAAATAATAATTAAAATAAAATTAAAATAATTAAAACGAAAAAGTTTATTATTTATATTAAAAAATATTAATATTATAATAATTATACGAATAAATCTTTAATACGAAAAAATCGTATAAAAAAATTTATTATAAAAAATAATAAAAAAAATTATTATAAAAAATAACGAAAAATTTATTATTAAATTTTAAAAAATAAATAAATAAATAATAATATAAAGTTTTTAATATTTATATTAAATAATAAAATTATTATTATTAAAAAAATAAAAAAAAAATTAAATTTAAAAATATAAAAACGTTATTAATATAAAAACGTTTTTAAAAAATTAAATATAAAAGAAAACGGAAAAAAATTAAATTAATATATAAAATAAAATAATGTTATTAAAAGATTTTTATAAAGTTTTTTATAATAATTTTATTTTTTAAATTATAAAAATATATTAATAAATAAAATATTAATATTATAATTTAAATAATAATTATTAAAAATATAAACATTTAAAATATTTAAAATTATAAATTATATATAAAAAAATTATTTCGTAATTAAATATTTATATATTTAAATTATTAAAAAATAATTATAAATATATAAAATTTAATATTTATATATTATATTATAAAAATTAATAATTATTATTAATAAAACTTTTTAATTAATATTATTATAAAATTTATTAAAAAAAGAATTTTTAAATTTTAAATAAATTATATAAAAATTAAAATATTAAATATAAATTATTTAAATAATTAATATTAAATTATATTTTTAAATTTAAATATTTAATTTAATATATTAAAAAAACTTAAATATTAATAAATTTAAATTAATAATTTATAATATTTATTTATTTTATTTAAAGTTAAAGTAATAATAAATAATAAAAATAATATTTTAATTTTTAAATTATTATAATTTTAAATATTAATTTTTATTAAAAATTTAAATTATAATAATTTAAATTTATTTAATAATTTTTAATTTTTAAAATATTAAAAATTAATAATTATTTTATAAAATAATTTATAATATATTTAAAATTTTTAATATAATTTTATTATAAATTAATAATTTTTTATAATTTTTTATAATATTATAAAAATTATATTAAAAGTTATATAAATTTAATTTAATAAATTATTTTATAAAAATTATTTTATAATAATAATTATATATATTTTATATATATATATATTATAATTATTTATTATATTTTTAAAAATATATTTTTAAAAGTTTTTATTATATAAAATTATTTATAAATAATTTTATTTAAATAATTTAAATAATAATTATATTTTATTAATATAAAAAAAATTATATAAAAAGTTTATTAAATTATTTTTAAATTAAATTATAATTATTTCTTTTTTAATAATATTTTTATAAAATAAATAAAATTATAAAAATAATATATTATTTTAAAAAACGTTTAAATAAAATAAATATTATATTTTAAAATTTTAATTTTAAATTATATATTTATATATTTATAAATTATATTTTAAATTAAATATAATAATATTTTTAATTTATTATATATAAAAAAATATAATATTTTAAATTTTTAAAATTTTAAAATTTAAAATTATTAAATAAAATTAAGTTTTTTTTTTATTAATTTATTAATTTTTATAAGTTTATTTTTAAATTAAATTTAATTAATATATTTAATATAATATTATTAAAAAAAAAGTTTTAAATTATAAAGCTTTTAAAAATTAAAAATTAAAAATATATATAATTAAATAAAATAAATTAAATATTTTTATATTTATTATAATATAAATAATTAAAATAAAATTAATATTTTATATTAAATTTAATTTTTAATATAATATTTTAATATTTTAAATTATTTTTAAAAACTTTATATATTTTAAATTTATATTAATATTATTAAATATATTAATAATTAAAAATTAATTTAATAAAATATAAATTATTTATATTATAAAACTTTTTAAAAAATTAAATTTTATATAAATTTTTTAAATATAATTAAAAGTTTTTAAAAATTATTTATATATAAAATTTAAATTTATAATTAATTTATAAAAATTTTAATTTTTATTAATTTTATATATATTATTAATAAAAAATTAAATATAATATTTTTTAATATTATTTTTTAATATTATATTAAAGTTTATAATTTTAAAACGAAATATATATTAAAAATATTACGTAATATATATTTTATTTTATTTTATATTTATATAATAATCATTTAATTTAATAATTAAAAATTTAATTAATTTAATTAAAAAAAAAATTCGAATTTTTTAATAATTATTTTATTAATTTATTATTTTTAAAATTTAAAATTAAAATTTTTTTAATAATAAATATTTAACGATAATAATATAATTTTAATTATTTTTTAATAAAAAAAAAATATTATATAATTAATAAAAAATTTATTAATAATTAATTTATAATATATTATTATTAAATTTAATTTATTTATTTATAAATTTAATTTTTATAACGATTAATTATTATTACTTTTATTACGACTTTTTTATAATTTAATTAAATAAACTTTTAAACGATTTTATTTAAAAATAATTAATAAATAAAATAATTAATAAATTTATTTTATTTTATTAATTAATAAAAGTTAATTTTATTTTTATTAATAATTATAATTTTTATTATTTTTTTAAGCTTTATAATAATTTCGTAATAATTAATTAAATATAATCTTTTTAAAAAATATAATAATTATTAATTAATAATAATTAATATTTTTTAATTTAATATATTTATAATATTTTTATTATAATTTATTATAATAATTAATAATAAAATTAATTAATATAATATAACGTTATAATTAAATATAATTTATATTATAACATTATATTATTATTATAATATAATTAAAAAAACTTATTATTAATTATAAATATTAATAATATTTAATTAAATTTATAAATCTTTAAAAATTGAATAAAAGATTTTATTTAAAATTATAAATAATTATTAATTCGTAATAAACGATTTTTTTTATTATAATTTATATATAATTTATATATAAAAAATTTATAATTAATATATAATTATAATTATTTATATATAAAAATTAATTAAAAATATATTACGTATTTTAATATTTAATATTTTAATAATAATAAATATAAAAATTAAAAATTAAAAATTTTAAAAATTTAATAAAAAGTTTTATTTAAAATTATAAATAATTATTAATTTATAATAAATAATTTTTTTTTATAATTTATATATAATTTATATATAAAAAATTTATAATATAATTATAATTATTTATATATTAAAATTAATAATAAATATAAAACGAAAAAAAAATATTTATATAATATAATATATATTTATTTATATTAATATTTATATATATTTTAAAATAATTTATTAAAAATTTATTATTTTATATTTAATATTTTATAAATTTTTATTTAAATATAAATATTTTATTTAATTAAATATAAAATTTTAAAAACTTAATGTTTTAATAAAAATCGATTTAAAAAGTACGTAAATTTAAAAAGTAAGTTTATCTTTTTTAGCCGCAATGCAATTACATCGCCGCAGCTGCGGTGGCGTAGCTATTTTACGGTAAAAGGCCTGAGTAATAAGGCAACAAATACGGCTATAAAGCGACAAACTACTCGCAAAAAAAATAAAGAATAAAAGTAACGGTAACGACGGCAACGGCAGCAGCGGCAACGGTGGCGATTCGAACGCTGTTGACTTTTCAGCACCTGATAGCCTTGCAGAGTTTTACGAGTCGTCGACGGCGACCATTTGAAGAATGAGGGCGTCGACGAGTAAAGAAGTCGATGCGCGGAGGATTTTTTGAAGGACAGCGAAGGTAGTGATGGCTTCAAGTAACCACTTTGCCATAAGGGCGTGTGGGATATTTGGTAGGATAGCAAAGTAGTGGCTTAGGGCCACCAGGTTAAACGAAGGGATACGTTACCATTCCGGCATTTATAGCCGGAATGGCATTTATGTAGTTAAATGTTTCCGATCTAGATTCCTGACAATACATCAAGCTTCCTAAGACCGGTAATATAACCCTTAACTCTCGACAACGTTCTTTAATTTCCTCTCTTTTAAGCATTGCCCCTCTTGCCCCCAAACCCTGTAAACAGTTTTCAGTAGCTAACCTCATACGGCACTTCCGACAGTATGTCTCGTGCTCGATTAATTGGCCCTGTGATTCCATGGGTGTTGCTGCTGGTGTTGGTGTTGTCGGTCATAGTCAGAAGTTGCAGCATTGATATCATAGGCCCCAGATGTCTCGAACTGAGTCTTGCGATAGATTCCCTTGACGCTAGTGTCAGACTGAATAGGCAGCTCATGGGTATGCTCAGCATAGGAAACATTCTGTAGCGGTACAATAGGGAACCCTCCTGAGCTGCCCGGCCTTGATGGTCGGTCGTTGAGACGCTCGGCCGGCCACTTTGACTTGATTGACGACGGCCCTGATTCACCCTGCCTGGCTGATGATATGAGCCTCTGTGAGCTGAAGATCGTGCGCACTGAGATCACCAGATTCGATGATGAAAGGGCCGTGATGCTCCGTGGGGTCATTGGCCCGCACATGACAATGATCGCACAAGTGCCTTCCCCGAGAGCGCATGCCATCACACTTGAAAAGACGTAGGTGTAATCGTGGTTGGTATTGACGATGGCTGTATAGTATATACGGATGCCTGCTGCGATGACCCCCAGCAATCCTATGGCAAAGACAGCGGCAACACCAGCCTTGCGCTTCTGCGCTAGGTTAAGCGTCCATATAGCCCGTTGTGGGATAAGCAAGATCACCACGTCAGTGATAAAATTGACCACAGACGATGCCAGCTCTGTCGAACCTAAGTCGAATCGGCACGTACCGTCCACCAAGGGGTTCCAGATGGCCTCCATTGGGCTGCATTGAATGCACAACATAATAACCATGATGACATAGAACACGATGTTTGCCCACAATACTACGTGGCATGCCCAGAAGGTCGCATTCCTAACCCCCGGTGGAGAGAACATGCGAGCCCATTCGAAGAGTATGGCGGCCTTTAATAGGGCTATAGCAGGTCCAAATATGAGACCAGCGAAGAAGGTTTGCTATTTACATGGTCGGTCCATCAGCTAAGGGCCTGGATACGTCAGAGTGCGTGACAGTTACTTACTCGAAGAAATGGTATCAAATGTTTAAGTTGGAAATCCCACTGATGAATAAACAGCCCTGGAAAGTCCGCTGTTTGTAAGACGAAGGCTACGCTAGCCACGAGGAAGCCCTAGATAAATTACCTGTTAGTAACTGATATGCTTTAGTCGATTTGCAGTAGATAAGGCATAGCATACAAACCCAGCGATTAGCACAACTGTCCACGATATGATTAGCTGACAGGCATAAGGGATGATGCAAGGGTGACATACAGTCTCCTAAGAAAGCTTTGCGTAGAACGAACCACGTGGTAGACAAACGAAGAACGAGGAAAGTGGTGGAGATGACAAGACCAGCTATCATCACGGCCCGGCCCATCTCACTTTTGTTGAGAGGGTTACCATAGCTAGGTAGTACTCCCGGGGGAGGCTTTAATGCAGGCAGGTCCAAGGGATCTGTGATGTTTGCCGACATATTTGCTAGTTAATGTTGATACTTGATTAAGACGGGTATCTAGTCTCTTGGGGGGTGTCATAAAGACTAACTGATGAGGAATGCAGTTATGTTCCAATGGAAGGGTCCAGAGGATTTAAGTCGATTTGGAACCCATCAAGGCATAGTACAAACGTTATTCGAGTTCAACAAATAGTCAAGACCTCAGAAGGTGGGATTAACAGGACCCCCCTTTTCCAAACATAATCAAATGTCTAGAACGAGAAGGCTGGCGAAGACTTGTGCCGTAAGCTCAAATGTCAAACATCCCCCCTTTTGCAAAAGCAGGTGGGCGGCACTGGAATAGGATTCGAAAACTATGCCGAACCCAGTAACGAGGAAGCCTGGTACCTAAGGCTACTGCAGTTGGGTGGCGGGAAATTTACAGCAGCGTTTGTATGAAGTACCACATAGCCTATCCAGTGGGTATGCGACCGATATTTCGCCAAGTACAATGCCAAGCGCCCCGGGCAAAAATTTGGATAGGTAACATCACGGCTGCGCAACAGCCCTTGATGGTTTGGTTGTATCCAGATAATCACTGCATGAAGATCGCATATATATTAGATATGTACACATTCATAGGACATCTTTGTAGTGGGATGGGAGATGTAACATTATTGCGCAACGTTGGCAATACGACCGACATGCAAAATATTATCGTAAGGATGAAATCGTACAGGCAGCACCCAATGCATTGCATAGACGGCTAACTTCCTGCGTCCCTTAAGTTTTGGGATTTGATACTTCAGTGACAAAGTATGAGATCTTCAAAAGGGGGGTAGAGTTCTTGGCACAGGGCTGATAACTCGCTGCTACATCGGATGCAACCATGCTTGCATATGCTACACATGCAGGTAAATATATACTGTACGGATACAGTGCACTGCGTCATTAGTCGACAAACGTTTGGGGGTGTGACCGTATCAATGCCTAGTTTCACCTAATACTCCTGCATTCACGTATTGAGCAACGGTGGCTTCTGAGGGAATGCTTACAGGACTATGAACCTGTAGTGCCCACCAACATCTGCGCGCCAGCAACTCATCCATTACCATTATCTAGCTGTAAACGCAGGACCTCACTATTATCGCGATGTCAACCAAGTCAATTTCAGATTTTCTGGGAGCGGCTGGGACTTATGTTGGGTGTGCCACGATCAGCATTGTAAGTCTATCCCAGCACCTATTTCAGTTGGATACTAGCTTTATACTGACTCTGTGGGCATTCTAAGTGCGTACTCCTCTTCGTTTACCGAATCCTCCTGCACCCTTTACGTGGCTACCCAGGACCTATCGTTGCTAAAATCACTGCTTGGTATGCCGGCTTCTATACCATCAAGAGAAACCTTCATCTGAAGGCTTTGGAAGATCACCAGAAATATGGCGCAGTGATCAGGTTTGGGCCGGATAGGCTAGTGTTTAACACGTTAACAGCCTTTCGAGGTGAGTCAGTCTGTGTACTAAGAGCAATACGACCAAGTTCTAAAGGTAGCATGGGCAGGCATTTACCAGAGTGACCAACTCATCAAATCCCACACGTATCAATCGACAGCCAGGGATTTTAAGGTCAACCTTTTCACTGAGCGTGATCGCATTGCACACCGTTCGAAGCGAAGGCTGATCGGCCAGACCATTACAGATAAATCCATGCGGTCATTCGAGCCTGCTATGGTAGACCAAGTCAACACCTATCTCAAACAAATCCTAGAGGCATCCGAGACATCGACTCCAGTCAATATGACAGAGAAAGCCAGACATCTGGCCCTAGATATTGTCGGTCAACTTGCCTTCGGCTATGATCTTGGTGTACAAACACGTCAAGATAATCGGTTCATAATGTCAGCCATGGCTTTTGGACACTATCGTCTCAACATCTACCACAGCTTGTATTTTCTCTCTTACGTCGAGCCTACAACACTCCTTAACTACCTTGCCGCAGAGGCTCGAGAAAAATACTGGCGCTTGTTACAAACGATGATTAAGACACGTATGGCCCAAGAAAAGAATTCGAAACCTGACTTCTATTCCATGGTGTCCGATGCATTAGATGCAGAGCCGGATACCTTGAAAGGGGGGAGCATGTGGACAGAAGCCCTCTTCTTCATGTCCGCGGGGGGCGACACTGTGGCAACCCTGATTAGCGCTGCTTTCTTCTATTTGTCTTGCAACTCCGAATGCTATAGTAGCCTCGCTCGGGAGATCCGCTCCAAGTTCACAAGCGGTCGCGATATTAAGGGGGGCCCTCAAATGGCAAGTTGCAGTTACCTCCGGGCTGTCATTGACGAAACCTTACGGATGTCTCCACCGTCGCCTTCCTTTCATTGGCGAGTACAGGACCCCAAGGATCACAAACCTTTAGTCATCGACGGCCACCTGATTCCCCATGGGACATTAGTTGGCGTAAGCCCGTATGCTTTGCAACATAACGAGGCATACTTCCCAGATTCGTTTAGATTCAAACCAGAGCGGTGGTTAGAAACCTCGGGGAACGACGAAGCTAGAAAAATCGCATATGATGCATTTGCTGCCTTCTCTACTGGCCCTCGCAACTGTGCGGGTAAAGCTATGGCCTATCTCGAGTCCAGTCTGGTCATTGCCAAGACATTATGGTACTTTGATTTTGAACGCGCACCTGGAAAGTTGGGTCAGATAGGCGGGGGAAAATTAGGTGCTACCAATGGAAGGGACAAGCCGGGAGAGTTTCAATTATTTGATATCTTTACCTCGAGACACGATGGCCCTCATTTGGTTTTTCGCCCTCGGGACATTACCAGAAAGGGGGAATTTGAGGCACCTAGTTCATGAGATCGGCACTAGCTTAGTCAAGGAGTAACCTGAGATTGAAAGGACGTGGCATTGCTTACTGCTTAGTTCGCGATACGATTGTGGTTGAATGTCCAACAATTTTTCATCCTGTATTCTATTTTGTGCGTATCTTACAAGTATTCGGTTACTAATCATCGATGCATCATTCATGTGTCTGAACTTGAGTTATAATACATAGGATATCATTAACGGACCAGCGTATTGGGAAACGGAACGGTTTCGAACAGGCCGTGCGTGTATTCTACATATGATCGTCATTGTAGATATGAATTGTGCATATGCAAGCACCACCCTCTGTACCAGACGTTTCTCTTGTGTTGATTTGTTATCCATAACTAGTGGTCTGTGTGAATTCTATTTACAGGCAAATACCTTCGGTACGAGCGTAAACTGGAGAGGTGTCTTCTACATTATTTAGTATTTTATGCATCGAGCTTATCGAACAAATGTTTAGGCATTCACCTTCTTCTGTTGGACTCATGAATGCTGTCGATAAGTCACAATCCACATTTGGATGTATTCTGCGTAGTGGATATCTGAATAAGGCCACACTGTTGCCAACAGCTGTGGGATCCCTCAATTAATTACATAAACTCCAAAAAGATGAATCCATATTGGCTTGCGACATCATTTGAGACTCTGGAAACTCTCCGCAATATTTTTCACGTATTCATCCAATGTAGTGAGCGGTTCGGCTACCAGCCGATGTGTCTCATCCAAAGACGCGCCACCGAAGTAACCAAACTCCTCGAGAAGTCTGGCATTCTCATACAGCTCAGATATCACATACCCTGGCATACCCTGAGATTGCATGAAACCCCGAAACATGTCTTCAGGGATCTGAAAGTGGCGAGCTGTCTTACCCGCCTCGGGATATACCCTTTTGAAGGTGTTGAGTATCTCTTGTGCCGTCACATAAGCCGTCGCAGCGAAGAGGCGCTTACCGAGCAACTCATCGCGATGGAGTATGATGGCCTTAACATACTTGCCCGTGTCGCGTGTATGGAAGAGCGGGATCGGTGCGCTAGGCATGACAGGGAGGGTCAATGTCCAGGCATTGTCAGGCGGCGTAGGCTTAAGTAGATCCCCAGGGGAACCAGCTCCGATATTGGACATGTAAAAACCTGGAAGGAAGAATGTCGCGGGTATCCCTGACGACCGGACATAATCCTCAACCTTTGCCTTGCTGTCGAAGTGGTACACGTTGGGTAATTTACCGCCAGAGACTGTTTCAATGAATCAAGTATTTAGTCCAGTTTCCCTTTATCCAGCAAATACATCCTCCTGATTCTGATTTGAAAGAACTAACGTTCCGTAATGTTAAGGAGAGAACTCCAGATATAATGCTGAACACCAGCTTCCTGCATCACAGTGAACAGTTAGCACTACCCAGGTGGTTATAGCTCGAGGAGTGTGCACGAACTAACAAAGAGTAAAACTAGTCACAGTTCTGAGCATTTTACATACCTTCGCAGCATCAGCTAAGTTCTTTCCCTGCTGGATCTCGTGATCAGAGTCTGCTTGCTCCCAGTAGTTAGTCACACCAAAAGCCGCGAATGAGCCACGCATCGCCTCGACCAGGGATGCAGTGTCATTGTAGTCGGCCTATGAGTTTGTGAGAAGTGTAGAAGTTAGTATAAGTCCTTCGTGGCAGTATGATCACTGGACATAATTGTTTCTCCAAGATTCCGACTCTGCGTTCGTTACTTACGGGCACAACCTGTGCACCTTGCTCAACAAGCTTCTTGGCGGAAGGCTTAGAGATATCACGAGTGATAGCACGAACAGTCCATTGGGTGCAAAGAGCTGTGTCGTTTAAGAATTCGGCAGCCACACTGCCTCCTTGGAGACCGGTAGCTCCAAAAATGGTAATTATCTTCTTTGGGGACATATTTGCAACAACCAGGACCTGACTTGGAAAAAGGCTGGAAGGATTGGAATGAATCGGCATGAGAGGGTTTGCAAAGAACCCCTTGAATAATGATGTGCACTTGAAATATCCCGGTATTTAGTAATTGCTCTCTAGGCACACACGTCATCAATTGTGTTTCACGAGTGATCACCATTGGGAGTTATCCAAGACTAGACACTTCCATCATGAGAAATATACCAGGCAGCCGCAGCCAATCATCGACTGTGTATGCAAATAGTTCATATAAGGTATCCTACCTTCCTTTGCTTATGATGCTACTTTACCACAGTGCGAGAGGTTTAAGCCTGTCTCTATTTTCGTTTAGACTCACGCCTTTGTTTACAGAGTCAAGTACCTCCTCCTCCTGTATTGATAAAGGAGGGGTTATGTTATTTAGGTGCAAAATGTAACCCAATTCCAGTCCGACCTTGGCACCACAATAAGACTAACAATAGTTGATATGGTCAGATTAAGGTTGTATCGGACGGGACAGCGCGGGGCCGGCCTTGTCGATGCAATGCAGTAAAGGGGCTCAGCCGGCTGGCCGGGTCCAGGCTAGTAGTATTTTCGAATTGGTTATTCTAAGCTATTTACTCAATGTTACACAGTACTCTTTTATTTATAACTGGTTATGTCCGTTCACTTCCGTTTTCACTCTACCCCTTAGAGGTATACTATACAAAAAGTCGTGAATAAGCGGACATGTTACGTATAAATGCAATGCTTGGATCGTACAATATATAGGTTTATACCAAACTATATTACTTATTCCGATTTATTTCAATTCCCAGGCAGAAAACCGTTTGATATCAGTGGAAATCAGCTGTAGGTATACCTGAAATCTGGTACTTAATGCAACCTCCAATAGATAACACAGAATGTTGCATCAGCGAATGCCACAGACGCGTGCATTGGAAAATCCAATACCACTCAACATCCTGCAAATTTGATACGCAAGGTGACCAATCATCTTGCGAAACAGCCGACCTTCGCAGGAACAGTCTTACTATACTATACCCCCAACCCCAAAGCGCTAAGAACACGTACTCCAACTCCAGCTCGTTTCGGTATGTCTCTGACGCAGGTTGGTAGTACGAGGCCTCGTACAGACCCACTCCACTTGTTAATTTTCCATCAGCTCGAATAAGAACAAGAACCAACGCCCTCCTCATCCTCTCCGTTTCATGCCTTGATAGACGCCGACTTACATCAGAGGCACAGCCAATATGCAGCAACATCACTGCATAAGTGATAAATGAGTCCCGTCCCGTGCCGTTGCAATCTGCCTCCACCAAGCGCCCAGGAGCTGGCCAATCTCGGAAACGCGCATGCATCATATGGCTGATTGGGAAGGGGGTCCTAACGTGAACCCTACCCCCGCAGCATCTACATGGTCACCTACGCTGTCATTCTCCGGGTGAATGTAACGCATTTGTGCTCTATCGGTATCGGTGACTCACAGGAGCATCGCTTACCTGGCAGCCTGGCTAAGCATCAATGTTGATGATGCCGTTGATGCGTTAAAACTTATGCCTACTGGTGACTGTCCATAGTGCAGATTTGATGGCATTGTATTTAGCCACTTCACGTATGAAAGGCGGCATCTCGGCAGCGCAATAATTACACATTGAATGAATCATTATATCAAGCCTCCCATTCTAGACATGTTACTGGCGGCCCATGTAATACGGTGCCAGCAACCCCAAATCTTCTTCTACTTTCTTGTCATTACCAATGACATCCTTACAATCCAGGAGGATGTACATCATGCGGCCTGGCTTTGCCCCGTTCCCCGTAATGTTCTTCCACTTGTGAGAACCGGCTCTGTTGATACTAACGTCGCCGCGACGCATAGTACGCCGCTCTCCCGAGTCTAGAACGAGCTCGAACTCACCCTCGATCACGATGCCGTAGTCAAGGGACACAGCACGGTGGAGAGGGGTCTCGACGCCCGGTGCGAAGTCCACCATACGGAAGACTGAGCCATTGTGATAATGCAGCGGTGGCTAGTGCCTCGTCAGCTACGTCCACGCTCAGTGACTATACTGGAGAACGTACCTCCTTTCCCCCGGCTTTTTTTAAATCGATATCGTTATTGAGGTCCACGGGATCCTCTTGCGTGGAGTACAAGATGTTTGCAACGGCTTGACGGTCGCCCATGATGCGGTGATGGTCCCCACAGTCAGTATGAAGAAACACAGACTTGCCCTCACTATTGTGCCCGATGATATGCCTGACCGTCTTGCTAAGGCCTGGGGCAGGGAATTGATTATCGACAATGAACCCTGAGCCAGTAGGGTTAAGGCCTTCAGTCGAGGTCATGTTCACCTTAATGGACAACACAGGTTGATAATTATTGGTTTCAAAATGCGTCTCATACAAGTCCCTGGACAATTTCAGTACTTTCCGTAGGTAAGTGAAGTGTGCAAATTAATGCTTGCAGTGTGTGTTGGAAAGGCTCTCTATTTGATTTTCAAGATAGTTAGGGTCATATCAAAGAGCATAAGGCAATTCTCAAGTCAAGTTTGAGCTATATTTCGGAGTTGACAATCATAGTAAAAATGAGAACTGGTGATTAGGCTGGGTACGCATAATCAGGCTGCGGGGTACGCAGAATCAGACTGCAAGGTTCCCGGCTATTCCCTGATTTGGCAATATACTTTAGATGCTGTTTCAGCTCATTGATACCTGGCATCAGCCATGTATCTAACACCTGGGCCAAGTGTCTTTCTGAGTACTTTTACTTTGAAGTACTTCCTGTTCTTTGTGTGTAGATGTGAGAGGGATCTGGAATGCGATGTCCAACTGAGTGGTCTCAGAGTAACCGAGATGATCTTGGGGTCAACCATGCTGCGTTACCCCAATTGGCCAGGTGAGATGAACCGCTTATCTACCCAGCTTCAAACCATGTTATCATATTGGTCATCTCCTTATATGGTGTCAACTCTCAATATTTCCAATATAGATCTAATCTCAATTTAGTACTCGTAGCTTGTAAGAATGTATGGTGTAGATGTATTGAGACGTCTCATTTTACAAGGGTGAGTCGACGTGTTGTTCAGGAGTCACATGCACGTCAAGCAAGGTTATATAAATCACCATTTTGGTATCCTTACCTTCCCAGTATGACGACCTGCGTTGCAGAATGCCTACGCCCTGATGCATATTGCTTTGGGGTCCAGTTGCTGACGCCTACAGTAATTGTACGATATCACCAATTCCCGTAGAAAATCCCGGAAGGCATCAGCGCCTTGATTGGATGGGTGATGAGATCATGGAACGCACATTCTTTTACGCCATCAAGGCAGGTTGACGAATATTTACGAAACATGCAGTTGGTCCTACGGAGAGCCTTATTTGAGTGTGATCCACGGGCTTGACTCGGAGCCTTCCCATGACAATAGCAGATCGACAGTATTTCGCTTGATCTGCACTTTACCCGCGGTTCCGCAGTGTGAGGGTGTATGCAGGAGTGGCGCATGTCACCAACGAGTTAAGTGCTTAGCTAGGCGCCTCCCAATATGTCGAGAAGACCGATTGCATGGCAGTGTTGCACACTTGAGATTCCCACATTCGCTCATGTGCATCAGCGGGAACAGAAATTTCTGCTGCGAGCTGTCATTGCGACCCAACAGCCTCGCAATCTCCATATCAGTACGACAGCACGGTGGGACTGCGCCACCCAACAACATCTGCATGATACTGGAATAGACCAAATATGCATATGTGAGCCGAAGACCACATTAGGTACTTATGAATACTTCGTAGTAGAATTGCGGTGACCTTAACAATTTAAACTCTCCCCGTTATATTGAATCTGTTCTTTTTAATGATTATTGCTTCTTATTTCATATTTTCATATTGACTCCTTGGGGGGGATGCTGAGGACGCTCCAGCCAAGCCGCGACCAACGGACCCTTAAATTAGTGTGTGTTTCTGAATGACTAGAACGAAGTTGGGACATGCTCGGAGAGTGCTCATCCTCGAAATGTGCGAAGCCACTTGAATTTCTATCCCGGGTATTGAACTACTCCGCTTCGTTGCTCATCGTCATCAATAAATTTAGCTTGGGAAACTTCGCCTGACGCGCGTATTAAAGTAAAGTAAAGGGTTAAAGTCTAAGGAGGTGTGGTAAATGATAGTCATGAAATCTTGCATATATAAGCAGACCCATCTCAACCTCATAGAAGTAGTTAAATCTCGGTTATTTTATACACATTAATAATTAATATTCAATTTGAACAGCGTAGTGGACCGAAGACTGATGAACTACTAAGCCTGAAAATATATCTACGTAAAGAATCTAGACTTGGCCAAGGGGCTCGTCGTTAGCATAATCCTTCCATACTTTAATCAAGTCCTCTGGAATGTTTTTCCACTGCAGACTATCGTCAAGCAGTGCCAAAGACTTGAGCCATTCTTCCTTGACCCTTTCTGCCTTGCCTTCCCTGGGAGTAATAACAGCTGGAAATGGTCTTGGTTGCGTAAACAGGCCTTCGTCCAAGTCATTCATATCAGGCACTATCTCTTCTCCATCCTGGTTCAGGGACCTTTTGACGTCAAACGCCCAAAGAAGCCGGGCGATCACAAGAAACAGATTTCTATCGGCAATGTGCATGCCTTGACAGATGCGCCGGCCAGCGCCGAAGACAAAGTGATCCCTTTTAGAGATATTAGGATTCATCGCAGACTGTGCCGAGTTCTGCTCATCGTGAATCCAACGCATAGGGTCGAATTTCCGAGGATTTGGGTACCGGCCTTCGTCGTTATGCAGGGTCCTATGTCTCCTTCAGAATAAAATGTCTACGTTTTTGGGGGAGCAAGAAAAACCAAACACCTGTTCGTCCATTAAATTAGGATAGACTTACCAAACATTATAAATGACTCCTGCTCCTTTCGGGATACGATAGCCATTATATTGATCGTCACTAACAGTCGCGTGCGGTACACCCAAGAAAGTCGTGGGCATCCATCGGAAACTTTCTTTTATACAGCCTCTAATATAGGGAAGGTCAGGAACGTCGTCGAGGTTCGGTATTCGATCACCACAGATTCGATCGAGCTCCTTATGTGCTGCTTCGACCACCTCGGGGAAGATCACCATAGCCTGCATGAATCCTACAAGAATGGCAGCCGAAGTTTCCGAGCCAGCTTGTAATAATGATCCCGCCATGTAGCTTGCCAAACGATCCGAATAACCTTCTTCATTCTGAAGACGGACGAAATCTGCGCACCAGCACGGCTACACACAATGAGCTCTTTAGATCAATGAATATTGAATGATGGATTATGTTTTACCTTAGCTGTACCGTTTACTACCTTCTTCTTCACATCATCGAAAAGGCCCATGAATAGCTTATATTCCTGTAGATGGATCTGCTTCGCTATCCTCACAACTGGCAAAAGGAAATCTGGCAAGTATTGTAGCAGAGGGAAAATATCGAGCAGTGCCGCGGTCTGTGTTCGATTATACCGTCAGTGATAACGTGTGCTCGAACCAAAATTCACACTTTAATGAGTAGAGTAAGTTAGACTGGGGCATTAGTATCAAACCTGATTGGTGTTAATTTCCGACATTCGATCGAATATCTAAACTCGTAAGACTCGGTACAGCAGCCGAAACAGTCACCAATGTTGACTTACGTCATACATTGCGCCAAGCCGATTATCCTCTAGGGAGGTGATCCGAAAACCATAAGTAATTTGTGAGGTTACTGAGCTTGTGTATCGACGAATATGGTCAATAAACTTGTTACTATCAGGGATATAATTAGCAAGCCGGGTCGTTAGGACACCCATGAAGTACAGGGCGAGATCGAAAATCTCCTTTACCAAGCAGGTTCCTTACGGGTCATCAAGAAGTCCAATCAACAGCGCTTTGCTTTCGAGGTCCTGGTAGGGCACATAGGTGTGCGATATCTTAACATTGAGAACTCTATGGGCAACCTTTCGTATCGTCTTCCAGGGCTCATCATATTTCTACGAATATGGTCAGCAAAGAATATTGAAGCGGGTTAGGGTAGCATACGAGGAGCAATATACGCATACCACCACTAGTCAAATCTTGACTAACATAGTTCTCAGTCCTAGATGAATAGATTGCGCTTCGCCTGTCAAGGAGATCTTTGACCGCCTTAGCCGAGTTCAGCACAATCATAGTCTTAGTACCTAAAATCACGGAGTAGATTGAACCGTATTTGTGAGCCCATTGTTGAAACTGTAAATGAACATTCCCCTTCGGCATTAGATGTAGATTGCCCAGTATAGGGATGGCAGGTGGCCCCGGAGGCAAGTCGTTAGGCCTTCGACCAACTTGGCATAGCCTCATGAGCAGCACGATGAACGTTGGTGCTATAAGGGCGGATATGATTAACATTGGCAGAGCCATGGTGTTGGAGAATTGTAATAATACTGGATTGGGTGAGGACAATTCTTGAACGCGTGCTAATCGTTTTATATTCAAGATTAAGATCGGGTAAAAATATTAGGGGCACGGAGTAGCAAAATACGGGATAATAAACTTTGTTTATAGTGTTCAAATTTGGATAGAAAATGGTGGAAAGTTATAAATGTCCATCTAAGTTGAGGACCTAAAAAGAAGTACAAATTACTCTTTATATACATAAGAAAGGTCTCGGAAACGGGCAAACATAGTTCCCGAGCGGGTTTTATCTCATGGTTGTCACTGGAATTGTTAACTGGAGCAATTAAATAAGGTATTAACAGCTACCATAAAGGACCATTTGCTCACACACACCTTAAAAATCACAATAAGCCCGTTATTTATACAAGCATGTATAAGTATAACCCGGTACGTACCACTTAGCTGACATTACGCACCTAGGTAGGTAGCTCTACGACACCTGCATACATGTAGCTTGATAACACTGAGATCGGGTAAGGGTAGGTTTAAACAGTTTATAGGATGAAGGTAGGTTTTTTATATTGAATGACTTGGTATCCAATCTGACAATAGTTGCTTGGAGTTTTTAACTACAGATATCAGCCTTCTTGTCCCTTTTATCCTTCGACTCGATGGGGATATTGGCCCATACAATTAATTACAAGCACATAAACCTGCGAAATTCCTCACGGAACTTCGAGAAACCATTATAGTACCGACTACATACCACTTAAAACAATTGATCAAGCCAGTCAATCATTCATATTCCTTTTCTTTAGATAAACCGGCCACGCGTCAGGGATCACAGTCATATATGCTTTGATTTTCCAGACATGGTTCTGATCAACCTGCCGAATATCATAATCACGCATAATGGTCGTGAGAACTTTCGATAGCTCCAGCTTAGCTATATGATGGCCGGGACACGACTCGTAGCCTGCGCTGTACTATACAGATCGTGTCGGTTAGGTAGTCTTCACCAATTACATCGATATTTAACTGAGCGCCACTTACAGGAATGAAGTACTTCTTTTCCAACTCTGCGGCATCTTCCCTGAACCAACGATCGGGATTGAACTCTCGGGCGTCAGGCCCCCATATCTCCTCGGAGAGATGTATCACCCAGCCATTGACGGAGAGGATAGTGCCCTGGGGAAACTTCCGGTCCCCGATCTCGATCCCGCCAGCAGGTGCCACACGCGGTAGCGACATAGACACCGGGTGACAGAACCGCAAGGCCTCTTTGATGCAGACCTGGAGGTACGGCAGCTTCTGCGCGTCGGCGTACGTGACGACCTTCGTATTGCAGAGCCCGTTCTCAAGCGCGGTGGCGATCTCCTCTTGCACCCGAGCTAGCACTCTCGGATGCTTTATCGTGAAGTATATGAACGTCTGCATGGCAGTGGCGACAGTATCAGCGCCTGCAGAGATGCTGTTCGTCGCTTGCGACTGGATGTTTCTCAGATTCAACCGCTCCGGATGCTCTTGCAGCATCTTGAACCAGTGCGCGACGACGTCGAAACGGGCATCGACGTTCTTCTGGCGCTCGCTTATGGCCTTCATCGCTGTTTCGTGTATGTGACCCATCGGTAGGATCTGGAGCCAGGTGATGAGGGGGTTCGAGAGAAACAGGCTACGCCAGCGGCTGTAGTAGCCGAACACGACGGCAAAGCTCATCTGCGTCACGGTCGCGATGGCGTTTCCGACGTCTCTCCCTTCCCTTGTGAGTCCAAACTGCTTGGAGAAGATGACGTCGCCGAGAATGTCGAAGGCTGAAAAGCGCAAGAAGAGGTCCAACCGCATCGACTTCCCTGTCTCGGCATGCTTATCCATCCAGCCCAGCAGGTTTTCGATGGTGCTGTTCATTGTATCTTCAGCTTGAAGGACGCTCCCTGAGATGTCTCGTTAATACCCAATAATGACTATGTAGTCAAACTCCGAGAATTCTCACCAAGAGTGTAGCCCGACGCAAGGGCTTTGGAGAGTTCAATCTTCTCTTTCGGGTTCGTCACGACAAAAGGGGCTATGAACCGGTAATCGGGATTTTTGATCCCGGCATACCAGTAGCCCTTGACGGTTTATTAGTGATATGATTATACTCCCCGATTTAATCCATGTTTAACAACTTACTTTATCCAATGGAGCCAAGAGAATCTTCTTGACAGCATCTGGATGTCCTACGCTGACCTCGTCGTGGGCAATACGAACAAAGTGGCCTAGGTTTGAAATGAGATAAATCCAGACACTGGCCTTGTTGACTTATACTTACCATGTTTATCATGCAATTTAACAATTGCCAAATTGTGGTCTCCAATTACGAAATGACACGTGTGCCATAGGCGCGAGAAAGACGCAAGGAAAGGCCCAGGTACGTCACTGATGGGACAAAGGTATCGACGCCATATGAGAACGCACACCAGGCCAAGGCATATCTGGCTTCCTACGAAGCGCCAATCGAGGATGTCAATGATGGCCATAATGCTTGAGTGCATACAGGAAGCCGATGTTGAATCTGCAAGAGATGCTGCGACCAGGATATCCGGGAAATGATGGTATTTATTAACGGATTTAAGTGAATGTCACCAAACTAAGCGGGGGTGTGAGTGGCCTATTCTAGAGCAATATATCGTGCAACATCTGCAACACCCACTAACCCCTATCTCAAAGTATACACCATATGATAAAGCGTGGTTCACTGCGGGGTCGTGTAACCAAGTGCTATGCAGACGCATGTCAGAGTAGCACAGCTGTATAGCTAGCCATTGGTCGGCATTCATCGTGATAGCAGATCGTCGGGTCCAGAAGCTCCATGATTTCTAGGTGCATCAAGTGAAAAGCATATGGAACAAAGTCAGCGTAACATCAAAGGAATTAAAGCCAATAACAATACTCAAGATATATTTTAGCTAAGACTTGCTGCGATTCTGCTATAGGACGATAAACACCTTCACACGGATGCTACCATCCGGCGACATCGGAACAAGACGGAGCAGAACTCTCTTTATAGATAGTCTCGCGCTAGGTATGTATTACATCACCCATCACCCTCCCTCTTATCACGCCAACTCCAATCGGAGAGCGTCGTATTGCAGATACGTAGTGCCAGGTAGCTGCGCGGTCTCCCGATTGGTAGCGTTGAACGGCAAGCTCAGGACGAGCTCATTGGCGCCCTCGAGCAAGAATGCATCGACCGCGAACTCGAACTTGTGCCCGAAGTTCTGGCACACGACGGCACTGCGCACACCGCATGACCCGCTCCGGAGCTTGGGGATAGCCCACGTCTCGACGTCGCGCCCGTTCAGAGCCACCGTGTACGGCAGGTTCGAGTACGGCTCGTCCGGCTTGTCGGCCCACCGATCGTTGCCGTTGGCCGTCTTGACGCCCGCGAGCTGCACCGTCAGCGTCGCGGTCGTGGCGCCTTCAATATCGGCCTGCGCCAGGTCGAACAGCACCGTCCAGTTGTTGACGTTCTCGTACACGGGGTCCGGGCGCACCGAGTTTCCGTTCCCGCCGAACACGCTCCAGTGCACGTAGTTGAAGTCCTCGGCCTCGTCGCTCTCGCCGATTGTGAATGCGACGCCCTCGGGGAAGTCGGTGGGGAAGTCCCACGCTGCCCAGTAGATCCGGTGCTGCTCGGGCTCGAGCGGCTTGGATGTGTCCGGTGCGTAGCCGTGCTTGTACTCCCCCGAAGACTTATCCGGTGTTCCGATTCGCCATACCTCGCGGCCTGCGCTCTCAGGCTCCCATCGGAGCTGCAGTGGCTCGCTAGAACTCGATACTTCGACATCGTCCTCGATGAACCACCCGAAGATACCATCGGCGTAGACTGTTAACCTGTAAGTGCCCACTTTCACGCGAGGGATCTCCACAGCACCAGTTGCAGGGTCGATATCGGCCCAGTACTGAAGGCTATCCTGGTCGAAGACGTTGAGCTGGAAGTCTTGGCTGTTCTCAGCGAGAACGGCGATCGGCTTCTCCGCACCTTCAGGGAGTTCGATAGTAGCGGTGAAAGTAGCACGGTTAGAAGACGGGACATAATTAGGGACGTGCTCTGCGATGCTGTCGTAGAACTCGACGTTCCACTCCGGGTCGGCATATTGGGCCGCGTCGGCTCTGAGCTCCGCTAGCGGCGTGTCTGGGTCGCCTTTGTTGAAGTGGTAGTATTGAGGACCCCATATGCGGTCGAAGCCGTGTGTCAAGTTGGGCGTGGGAGCCCCGTAGTGTCCGCTTACCATATAGTTGTACTATTAAAAATTACTGTCAGTCATCATTCTAATCGTATTTCCGCAGCTTAATAAATAACGCTATACTTACGACAATGCCGTCGACCACGAGGTCCGAGTGCAAGGGCCCTCCATAGTACGTCTCGCGGGTATTGTGCACTAGCCACGCACCATATGTGTTGCCGTCGGAACTGGTACTTCCATCTGAGTACTGGCCATGGACCGCGTGATCCCGCCACATCTCTGCAAATGTATACTTTAAGAAGAATGAGTCAAGGCGCGCGATAGAATTGATGCATCTACCTGGGATGTTGACATACCTTGGTGAAATAATCAGAGTACTCCTGAACATAAGGGTCATCCTTCGAGTCGCCGAGGAACGTTGTCGCATCCTGTACGGTAGTTCCTCTCGAGAACGCCTCTTGGGACGCAATGGGTGCCCAATTGCCATCGCTACCAGACAGGTGGGTATACAGCCCCGTGTTTGGGCGGAAGAGGGTGCGTAGTTCGCCCAATCCCCGAAGATACGGCGTCGCGGCGTTATAATACGCGACTCTCGTGAAGAGATGGATTCCTGTCTCTCCCTCTCTCATGAACCACCATTGGGCCATGGTCTGGTTGGTCGACGCGTACGTGTCTTCCATCCTGACTCCTCCGTACGGGGTGCCTGTCGAGTCCTCGCCAGTATACAGTTCGAACGTGGCAGTGCCGCCGGGTGTCCAAAACCCGCTCGGTACGCACGAGCAGTCAACGTAGGGTCCCTTTCCGGAGTTACCACTGACAGGACCGAGCATGTCCTGATCGTCGAGAACGACTTCAACCATCTGTCCGTTGCTCTTGTCGACGGCAACATATAGCCGGTCATTCTGCAGGACGTACTGGCTAGCCGTCTCCACGGCGCTGAGAAGAGCGGCTGCATGGGAGATTAGCGTAGCGAAGGCCGCCACTTTGAACCCGAACGCGACCATTTTGAATAGGCTTCTTCGGCGAAGTCGACTTATGTGACAGTCGCCTTGAGGAAGTTGCTCTAATAAATTTCAAGAGCAGGATAACCTACCCATGATAAGTTTATTTTATTCTCGTGCCATTACATAAACAGCCTAAAAAAAACAAGCTAATGTTTCCCCTGTCCGTGATGGGTCTCTCGGGTTATTTTGGACCGATGAACATTGCCAATAACAGCCATGCTAAAATCCGGGGAATGCGGGGAGATCTCTTGGCTCCGATCATTTAGGTACGGCTTGGGCCGAGGACTCAGGCCCCTTTTGGCAACACTATCGGCGAAGCAGCACCCATGGACAGAGATATACACCGATTCCCGAGAACCCGAACGGCAAAATTAGTTAGTATTACTTATGGGGGTGAAGGGTCCGCATAGGTAAGGCTAGGATTCGATAATGGGGAGACTTACTCTGCATCGCCGCAGGTCCACGTATTCGAGTTACAGCACTACGTTTCTACTTCGATACGTCATGCATGTGGCTTCGCCGTACTTGATAGGCCCTGTCATAAGCTCGGAGTGGCTCATGGGTTGGTAGTAAAGAAGCTAAGGAGGTCACTAGAGCGCTCTCGATGTACAGCCATTGGGGTTAACTTTGGGGCTTGCAGTTGATCTCGTCGACACGGAGAACGCTGCGCGTCAATGGGTATGGCGAGCACTTCCTGGATAAAACGATGCCGTTGAGTAGTGACAAGACGGCCGCGAGACGTGCAACGATAGTGAAGGCCCCATCCAGTAAACAGGCGAAGAAGATGTTAGTGGGAGTCAATCCCTTCTAGAGCTACTAAGGGACAGGAGCAACTATTCCAGTATTTAACAGCAGAACACATTCAACAGGACTTCTTCTCGGATTCATGTTTATGACACATTTTCTCATGAATTTGGAGGACAAGAACAGATGTATACCAGTTTCCGGGGGCAGCACAGCCCACCCAACCCAAGGTAGTACCGACAACGTCCTTCATAGTAGTCCCACCAAAAACAGGAAGAAAAAAGGTAAGTAAACTGTTACTACAGTACATGCAGTCGCCAGTTTTACAGCACACACTTCTACCTCAACTTCATTCATTCGAGCATTATACCATACTCGGTTTTAAGGGGCCAAGGGGTATAATTCTGTCAGGGATCTATTTTTGCCAAGCCTATGATGTCTAAGTGCATGCGGATCTTAGACTCATTAACTACATATTCGATCAGGGGTTAGTCCAGGCACCAGTGGGTGGGCATCGTCTTCCAAAAAGGATATAACATATCCTAATCTCCCTTGATCAATGATTGCCAACACGGCCTATCTTCCCCTTCCTTTTTAGTTCATACCACAATAACATATCATAGCCTCTGAAACCGACATTCTTTCAGCTCTAGCCACCTCCCGCAAGCACATTGGCCGGGTCAACCACCGCGCCATGTCCACACTCATTCCCCAAATCGAAGCTGCCAGCATGAACGATCCAGATCTGTTCGAATCCCCCGAAGAGGAAGAGGAGATGCGCGTCGAGTATGTCCTGGGCCTCGTTGGTGCGTCCAAGGGCAGTACACGGCCGCCCATTGAGCGCACGTCTGATTTACTCAAGAACTGGGACGTGCTTGCTCCCCAGCTCGCGCTCGACGGCGCCGCTGTGAATGCCGATCCCGAATGGCAGGCAGCTAGCCGCGAAGCCTATACGTCGGTCATCCTCCAGGGCCTTGGGCGTTTTGAGTGTCCCACCGGAACGTGGAAATTGCCGCGCGATTGAGATCTTGATGCAGCACGTCGACTCCCTGGAGGGTCCTGGCTGGTATATGCTTCGGGATGTTGGTGAGAAATTGATCTTCTGGGAGGGTTGGGGACGAAGTGAATATGGCGTGAGGGATGAGTCGGTGAAAGCTAGGTGTAAGTCGGGACAGTACATCATTGAGCACACCGTTGGAGTTGACGAGGATTATGATGTAGCTAGAGGTTGGGCGTGCGGTGAAAAGAGGAACGAATCAACTTCTTATGCAATATACAGCCGCCCTAAGGGGGGTAAGAGTGAAGTTTGGTCTTGGCGTTATTGAAGATATCATAGCTGTCCTGGACTGGTATCACCGGCGCGGCCAGCCCACCGAGGAAGATTCCACAGTCACTGCAGAGGAGGTGTTCTCACCCTGACCAAGACTACACAATTGTAGGGTTCGTATTAGCCACCCACCTATTCGTTTTTTTCAACCTATGGGTAACCAATGGTTTTTTTTCTATCCATAGTTAAATATTTCTTTAATTTTATTAATAAATAATACGTAATTAATTATAAGTTTAAAAAACCATAATTAATTACGCATTATTTATTAATAAAATTAAAGAAATAATTAACCATGGTTTTTTTAAATTGCGATAGGTTGCCCCATTTTCAAACTACCCACCGGTGGTTTATCAATGATTAACCATTGATTAACCACCTCGAACCCTATACAATTGGACTATGGTCATATTTTATATGAATCAATTGCGTACTCCTTTCCTTTTTTTCTAGCGGAAGTTCATATGCAGACTAAGATTAAATGACAATTTTCGCAACCCGTCAACATCAGTACCGACTCAACTTCACCCCCGTGTGGCCTTGCACATCCAAAGATTTTATGGGCCATGACGAAGGCCCAACACAACAAGGCTACAAGTGGAATTGATGAGTTATCGATTCGCCGTTTATGCCTCATCCTCGAAGAGACCGTTGACCGTTCGCATTTCCCCGGCCCGGGTCGGCTCAATACCATTCACAACAGAGGACGAGTTGAGCTCAACCTCTTGTAGCTCTTATCATAACTCCCATCAGCCAACAACGCCGCGCCACTCCCCGAGCTCAACGCGCTAAGTCTCGCCCCGAACCGGTCGGGCGCCTCCTCGAAGTAGTAATGGTTAGCGCTCGGGGCATAGCCGATCCGGTACGGGGCCTTCAACTGCAGCCTCTCCGGGCCGCCGCCGCAGCTGCCCTGCAGGACGGCGCTCGGCGGCGAGTTGATGGCCAACACGAACATGTTGGAGGGGTCCATGTAATCGGTCACCATGCCGCGCGACTTGATCAGCACGTAGGCACACATGACGTTGACGCCGAACACGGCCACCAGCACCGGGTACAGGATCGCCTGCCAGGAGCGGAACCCCGTCGAGGCGAACTGCTGCGTGCGCACCTTGGCGCCGAAGGTCGCGTATTCCGGGTCCGGCTTGTACGTCTCGTTGTAGTTGGCCTTGTCCCAGAAATGCTCGAAGGGCGACTTCAGAGCCCCCATCACGAGCGTCGGCGAGGCGTAGACGGCGAGTGCCTCGGCTATGCTGGGTAGGGAGCGAGGCAACGAAGGCTCCTGGAGCACGAGGTGTGTCAGGATTCGCGCGTTGGACGCGTTGTTATCGTACGTGCCGCCATTTAGATCCACTGTAGCCCCAGGTTAGTATCTGTCAGTCGTTGCGCCTTTCGCCACGCTGTAGACGGGAGCTTCAGAGAAATATACAGGGAACAAATACGCAGCTACAGTATCAAAGCCAACCCGTCTTTAAAAGGAAAGTAGAACTACGATCCAGTTGTTACTTACTGCTAGTGCGCCACTGTACCGCTAGATTCCGCCAGTCCGCCGAGGTATCGACAGTATCGATTTCCTTTCCAAACTTGCCTGCAAAATATCGCAGATAGGAGTCACTGTCCTTCGCGCGGGGGTTATCACAGTGCGCCCCCATATGCCCACCGTCGTTTCCAGAAACGTTAAACTGCGTGGAGCAGAGCGGCGAGACCCAAGATCGGAGCTGGCATAGGGTGTAATCCTCGCTTAGTCCAGATTTTACTAGCATGTAAATACTGTCCGCAGTGGCAATCTGGTCTTCGGACAACGCGTAGGTCGTGTCGTTCACAACCATGTTCCAGTCATTGGGGAACTAAAACGGCATCTTAGTTATGAACAGAGGCGACAACACGATCCTCTCTCATCTCGTAGGGAGACTTACCAGCTGAAAGGCGGGCGCCCACCGTCCGTATTTGCTTCCCCAATGGAAGATGTCATCCACAGCAGTCTCGTTAAACCAATCTTTCTTATCCGCGACAGGAACATCCTCCCGCCAGTTGTCAAGACCGATCTTTCGCCCTGGTACTTTTGTATCAGTAGTCCTAGCATCCGGCCACGAGGTATAGACTAGGGGATCTAGCTCGGACGCGTTCATGTTGGCGCACAATACGTCGATGGTAGGCGATACGACACTAGCACGGATAGCGTACCTGCCGATTCCACCAAGGTCTTGGGGCTGAAGGATATTGTTCTATCCGCAATTTCAATTAGCATCCCATTATCCGTAAAGACCTGCCAAGACGTCTGCGGGGCTTCTAGGCTGCATATCTCCAGAACCTTGGGGCCCTCTAGAGCCGCTACACTATGGCCTCCTCCGCTATCATATACCCCGTTTCTCACTGCATACAAAGATAGATGAAAAGTTCGACTCCAAATGCTACTCACCTCAGGATCAGTTGCAGCCGAGTAGACACCCGGGTGTGGCATCACGAGCCTTGTCTGATGGATAATGCGCTTGTGGTCCTTGAAGTTTTGTTCGATATCTCCGAATTCGGCATCAATCCAAGAAGACCACATTGTCGTGTTGTCGAAAAGACTGTGCCTTCCTCTAGGCCGCTGGCTCATGTCGAGTAAGGTGTCATTGGCCATGTTGGGTGTTTCACGAATCATCTTCCAATCTTTCCTGTCGGATGTCAGCTACTGCCACCCATGATGGCCCCCGAATGACCGCATTGGTTGATCCTACTCACATGAAGGCCATCAGATCACGGTATGCTATACGGTAGAAAGTTAACTTTAGGTCACGATGCGCCTCCTAGAGGAAGTGTTCATGGTGTCACTATACTCACATTGCCCAGAGTATTGTACGTCGAGACACGACCCCGATGAACTGATTGGATCCAGGTGTGTATCGATAGGCGTCGCGCAAGAATCGCGAATTACGTATACATTTGCATAATTCGCCGTTACCTGACCTTTAAGTTCTCGATCTTCCCATTGCCCCTGAATGAGCTTGGGACTGACCAAGGCGTCTGATGCTGTGGTGTAAGCCAGCGCGGCCACTGCTGAGACTAGAGCCATAGCACCTAGCCTAGTCCTCATAGGCTGGGGAACGGCCTCCCAATGGGTGACAATGCTGCCTGGTTGCTTTGAGTCCAGTTAAAATCCGTCCTTAAATGCCAGTCCAGGTTAACTAGACGACTTACCAGAATCCAGTTTCGCAGGTTCATTTCGGCAATGCTGATACCCTTAGATCCCTTGGAGAATGCTCTCCTGGTGAGGATTTGACCGATGCATGTGACAACAACCGCAACGAATGACAACTCGATGGACTTGGCACCTATAGTAGCCAGAAGCTGTGCGAGTGTTGGCGTTATCACGCTTGATGGGCCAAAGGATATACTGCTGCCATATTTAAATGGGACAGTGGCCGCGATCAACCATAGCAAGCTGAGGCAAGTTGACCATGCGCATAGGAGGATAGGCGCCACGAAGGCCCAACTCCGACGCGGCACGTGGACATCCCTCCTTGAGTGGCACTTCGCAGGTATTTGAGCTAAAGACAAATGGTAAGTGTTTTATCACTTTTATATAATGTGCGGGTTTCTCTTACCATATTGGGCGAACAAGTCGTTTTCGTCACGATAGCCACTGTGATACTCACCAACGGGCTGAAGGCTGATTCCCTCGAGGGATTTCAGGGATTGGGCCCTGTTAAGGTCGTCCACGGACTCTATAAATCGAGAACGCCGTGAGGTTTCAGACCTCGGCCGGAGGGAGGCTATATCAGCCCCGTCCTCATCTGGCTGGGTGATGCGAATCCCCGGTCGGTTTCTGTCTGGGTCGATTATGTTGCTGAATGAGTCGACGAGGTCACGCTCTTCCTCATCCTCCAGTTGGCCATACCCGTGTGGCAGGGTGAATGCCAATGGGATGAAGCTTGAAGTTTCTGAGGGTTGCTCTCGGTTTGCTGCCATCTCGCTGGAAGTTGCTATCTACATGAGCTGCAACGGATACGCGGGAGCTTGGATAAAAGAACCATGTGAGAAGCTGTTGGTACTACTGAGTAAGAAAATCCACGTCAGTAAGAAAACCACGGACTCTAGAACAATGGATGGTTATGAACTAGGTATAGCGCCAGTTACAGAATTTTGAAATGTCAGTCTGGTTTGCATCAGGTTAACACTGTCTCAGTTTCATAATAACCTATAGAGTTATTTGTGTTCACTACAAAGCCGCAGCAATGGTTCATCCCTAGACATCGATGCAAACTCATCACGATGACGACAAGAATAGCGGCCAGCAGTACTTCCATTTTAGCATTTTGATCTTGGTCTTGTTCCTCTAACATTATTACCCATTTCCCCGGGAGCCGGATTGTTGGCCTTGATTATCTATTTGTGGAATCCATGAACTACAAGCTGATAGTGCACGAAAGACGCGCGACACCACACATTCCAGTAAACAGCAATAACAACATCACCACCATCATCTTCACTGGATCTTGGCGCCAGGAATGCTGTGATGTTTAACAAATACATTGACCCCTATGCTGAGTCCCACGCCAGTGTGGTCCAGGGTGGTTGATAACGACAAAGAAGCCCCCCTTGCGTTATGAAATACAAGCCATGCTAATTTATTTTCAACCTTTGGCTTCTATCGTCATCAATATGTTTTATAGTTGTGGAAATTCGTGCAAAGAGTTTTCATCAATTATTCTATAAATATAGCAGGATAAAGATATCCAGAAATGCTCATTAGCATGCAAACAGAAGATTAATACCAACGACACATTGTTTCATGACATTGAGACTTATCTATCGTATTGCTGTAGTTGCAAGCCCCACCATGCAGCTATCTCGCACCTGACACCTGCCATAGCTGTCTCCCCTTCATGGAACACGAGGGATACCCCATTCAAATCACTGTATAGCGGCACCTGGTCCAATCGAATTATCAACATCTAATATAGAATCCAATATAGAATAACAATAGCACAGTCTACTTCATACTGATGCTATATAACTACAGGCGTGTGGTAGGTGCCACCACTGCTACGTAGGTACCTACGTATCTACTCCGCTGTCAGCTTATTTGAAGCTATCTACACTCCAAAATCGCAGCAGTGGCTAATTTGGATGGTGATTGTCGCAGTTACTAAATATGTAATAATAACAGAAATGGGAGGGTTACTACACAAATCGTATTTATCATAAGCCAAGAAGTCTTCTCTTCAATTAAAAACCACGACATCAGGCTGACTTGTATCATTTTGCGAATAGGGGATGTATCATCCTATAGTAGGATTACCCCTGACGAGATGAACAGTAATTCACTTCAGCTATAAAACTACAAGAGATTAAACACTCGCATGGATATAATGCTGCTAAGCTTTGCCAATAAGAGATGGACTAGTAAAAAAGATAGTGACTATCGGTCTCGAAGATATTTGTACCTAAGAGGAACTCGAATTAGTGCGATAGTATAGTCCTTCGTCTGTAGGATATACTGCGACCATCCATGCACCAGAGTAAAAAGAAGAAATGAAAGAGAGAAAAAGTAGCGACTAGGTATTCGTGGTGGTTGTCCGACCGGACCCAAAGCTGCGAGAATGATCCTAGTTAGTGCCTTGGTCATTCCCGCTGAGGATCCCCTTTGTGGCGCTGATCTGATAACGAATTGGGCAGTGGTGACATTCTAAACCCGATTAACACGATCCGGAGAAACTTGACATCCCGCTACTTTCATAAATTTTTCCGAGGTTCGTCGTTTTAAATGCCATATTAGATAGGTAAATCAGGTGTGTGTGCTGCACCTTATATATAACTATGGGGAAGGAAAAGGCTGCAAAGAAGAAAAAAAGGGGGGATGAACTCCCCTTTACTGGATTCCGGCAGCAAGTTTTATTCCCTGTCCCTTTTTCATGCAGGTACGAACGAAGTATGTGTGTGATACGATGGGTCCCGTCTATTCACTATAATATACGACCTCCCTAATATGTAGGTACCCCAGGGACCTTCCTTCCAGAAGGCGCAAAGTGGGGCCGCGCCTTTGCGCCGGCGCTGCTGCAGTCCTGCGACGACGGGCCCTGACGATCACCGAGCTTCCCTTCTTCTTTTTCGGTCCTTTCGGAAAGGAGGGAGGGCCGCAACGCATCCAAGTTGGCACTCTGTAGCTTTTAGTCCCCGCTAGTAAACCGGTTATGATCATTCCGAGTTGTGGGTTGATAAGCTGTGATTGATCGATTGAAGAACCATCTGCATATATTACCACATGACATCCCATCTAGATAGAAGCGACGCGTGTTTTCTACTTTGGTAAGATGTACATAGAGCGTTAGATCCTGTTAACATTGAGTCGCAATTGACGGAAAATACACCCAGGTAGCTAGCTGGGCGGTTTTTTTTGAAGCAAATAAACATGCAAGTAATGAAACCTGGTCCTTTCTCTTGAAAGTTCACCATAATGGCCTACGGCGTAGCCCTCGCCTATTGAAGGATTGGACTGTACCTTGCAGTTGAGGCTGATCTAGATAGGTATGTAATTAAAGAAATATCTGATGTCAGCTAACTACTTAGGTATTGTACCTCAAGAAGAGTTAGTGCGCGTCTCCGTCTCGTTAGCCCTATACTTACTCAGCTTTAATCACCGGCCAATCCGATATATATTCAACAAGTAATGCCCGAGCGCTCGTCTGCTGTCAGCAAAGAAATGACAGCTTGGCTGCACTACTTAGTTACACGTGCATATATTCCTAGCGACACCGCATACCTTCAGCGAACGTGAAACAAAACGTCATCTTTTTTGGGTTAGTGGTGTAGGTAAAGGGTTGCTACATACCAAGGCTGGACAGAAACAAGTTAAGCATGCTCTGGGCAGATCGACATCGGGCCTAGGTTGATCGTTTATTATAGCTAGGCATATTTGATTTTCTTAATAGTTCGCGTTATTAATCAATTATAACCATTGTTATTTGTGCAATATAACCATCGGTGGTGTCTCAAGCTACCAACATAATTACCTGGAGACCCCGAGGCACAGGGCGGCTGCTTTCAACGTGGTAGGGCCGTTACTATGTATACCTACTAACGTTGCGCCGCATTAGCGCATGATTAGGGATTACCTAAATTTTAAGAATCTACTTGGCAGAATAACAACATCTCGGGTAGGAATATTAAACGCGAGAGAATGCTAAGACTACAGGTACTTAAGCAGCATTCCTCAATTAGCATACGAAAATGTCAGAAGGACAGTAAATCATCAAACGACTCTACGGTCATATCGTGCGACGATAGAGCTTAGTGAGAGAGAAAGAATTAATGACTGAGAATCTCACCTCGGGCTCTATAAATGGAGTTTACCGGCATATCTTCCAACCTGCTATAGTGGGAAGGGATCTGCACAAGGGAACTTAGTGGGCCGAACACGGTGACTCCCTCCCCATGTTCTCTCGTTATGGCTCTAGTCTAACTACCTTGCGGTTAGTTTTGACGATTATAGGAAGCTTAATAGCAAAGAGATTTCCCGGACCCCGGATCGCAGGTGGTCCGAATAAGTATCTAGTCGAGGAACAGGACTAGATGCAATAAAACCTGACGCTAAGACAGATGTTTAACTTCGCGATCTCCTGCCGAGCTAAACGTCGCGTAAGATGAGGAAAGGCGTAACGACGGCCTTGGGACAGAAAGGTGAACAGAATATATGACTACGAGGTATATCAAAAGGTCCCACGGAGGTCATGAAGGTACGAAGATGTAGTTTAAGATGGATAGATATGTATGTACAGGTATGAATATATATATTCACGGTGGACAGGAAGCTCCTATTATAAACAGAGGTTTTTCTGCAGCCTTTGGCCAAAGTCTATGGTTGAAAAAAAGGTTTCCTTTGTGTGTAATTTGTCCAAGAATAGAAAAATCGTCTATGAAGGTAAAAGACGTGAACGACCGTATCCAGTTGAAAACAAAATAAAAAAGAAAATGGTTTTTCGTCAGAATGGTATCTTCCCTTGCAGCCCAAACCGTTATCCCATGACCAGTTCCTCCTACCGGAGCTCTACTTTTGAGGCCCAGTCAGTCGTCTCGTCTCGTCTGTGTATCCCACCCAAAAGAGGAGCTGAGGCTCATTGACCCTGACCCAACCAAGGTCCCGGACGCCTCAACCCCTCGAAATAATGCCTCGTGAGAAGTCGTTTCGAACCTCGTGTCAAATCGGAAGGAGAGGTGAGTTAATTAAGCTCCTTGTACTCGGATGCTGTGTTCCTCTTCCCGTTGGTTAAGGTTAGGTTCATGTGATGATGGTTGGTTCCAGTTTTGTCCCATGTTGTGTTCGTTGTCCCCCCTCCCTTCCCCCCTTTCCCTTCCATAGCCACTAGTCAGGGCTTTTGGATATACTGAATTTATGGTCGAGGAAGGCCAATGGGGAATTCCCGCAAGGCCCGTGGCTCGGGGACAGCGGTTGGGCCGGGAAGGCCAGTACCGGTACCGGTAGGGCCTGGCTCCGGGCTGGTCCCGTTGGTGAACGGGTAAGGGACAGCAGCGGCGCCCGAGAGCATGATGGCAGCAACGGCCAGGATGGCAGCGAAGAAGCGGGCCATGGTGAGTGAGATACGGTTTGGGTTTTGGACTTGACTAGTAGCGAGTGTGAAGTGCGAAGGACGGAACAGTCGAATGGACTGACTGGCTGACTTGCTGGCGGATGAGACGATGGGATCCGGTAGACAAAAGGGCGTATCTTGCTGGAAAAGAACTAGGAGCCTAAGTGTGCAGGCGGACTCGGTTCTTATAGATATCCCATCCGTAAGACACGACTAGGTAGAGGGGGGCCCGGCATTTACCCTGGGGGTCCTGTCCGTCCTCTACGCGGAAATCTGCAGATGTACATATTAGGTAGACTGGCTGCCTCGCTCCGGTCTATGATTACAAAGTGCCGCAACACGACATTGGGCCAGTTTCCATGTATAGGTCAACCTTGCTCGATCAATCGGTCTTCTGTCAAGGTATGTACTCAGCTGACAGGGGTTGCGCTCTCTACCCTCTAACTCGACAATCTTGACTAGGGTGCGAGGGTTATGGCTCAGGGGTATTGATGGTACCTGAACAGGGGGGGCTTACAAGCGTACACATAATTAGTAAACTGACAGACTAAAAGCTAGTTAGCATTAGCCGCATGTCAATCATTTTTTGAACGGCGGATGCGACCTTAATAACTTGGCACGTTGCTAGCGATTGGACGATTGTTAGCGCCTCTTTTCGGTCGTCGACTTTTTGGTTTTCCAGGCCGAGACCCTCCCCACCAACAACGGCCCCTCCCCTCCATACTACCTACCTACTTACACCCACCAAAGAGACGGGCTAGCTATGGGAATAACGAGGCGATATGGGGTTTGAATTCTCGGTCCCAAGGGATCGGTAGAGTTCTCGAAAGCCGGTTGTTCTGCAGTAAGAAAGCCGTATGAGTAAGAAGATGACGATCCATTGCGCAAGTTTATTAGTTAGAGGGGTCGAGTATTACATAGTAGTACAGGTAAGTTAGCTTACGCAACGGGGGATAAAAAGGCGTCGTCAACACACAACGGAGATACATAGAAACATTCCATTGTGGCGTCTGGGTTCTGACGTCGCAGTCGGTTGAATTCACATGTTGCGTGCTCGCGCCCAGAGTTCAACAGTGGTAAAATCTGCATGCGCTGCTCGAATAGAACGCGGCAGTTTCTGACCTGCGATGAGCTACCTACCTACTTACCTATCTACTTGGTGGGGTGACATAACTATAATATTAGGCTATGAGCCCAACAGGTAGTGAATCGGGTGCCTATGTCGATGTCGATAGATAAATAACTACATGCTGCCAAGGACCAAATGGCTAGTTCTTGACATAGAACCTGCAAGGTGCTAGCTAGCAAGGGTGTGCAATAATAAAGTAAGCCTCTCTCACTCTTACCCAACGTAGCAGGAAAGTGACACCTCGAGATTCTAACCTAATGCCGGCATTCATAGTCATATTCTTGACAGGAGAAAGAGCCGCCAGTTAGCGCTTATGCAGACCTTTTTCAGGTACCTACATAGCATGATCAGATTGCCATCGCATGTCCGATTCCATACAATGATACGTAAGTAGTTAGCACTTTGCATATGTATATGTATATGTATATGCGAATCACAAAAGAATTCGGTATGATTATCTATCTATCTATCTATCTGCCTCCGACCTACCGTAGTGAGGCGATTGCGCGATCGCAGATCTAGGTTGCGTTAACTAGTGCTGCTTCTATCTTTATTCGTGCAAGTTTTTTGTTCCAGCTTAAAGTGGACTGCCAATTCTGTAGGGCTCGTTGACTCAATCTAGCGAATTTCGACAAGGTTTGAGTTGCAGATCGCCTATATGTATGTATGTAGTTATGTAGATTGGATGGAAGCAAGCAAGAAAGCAGAACGTCGATCACCTCGCTCTTACGTGCTCATGGATTCGATGATGACTTGAATCCCATCAGCGAACTTATTAGATTGTTCATTAATTTTGGATTGATGATGGTTGCTGACGCTTTCCCACCAACCTGGGCAGGATTCGAACATGCGCAGAAAATAGATGGGCGGTCGTCGATCTTCTCCATGAGAAGGTCTGACAGGAGAGATGCAAGAGGATTAGAAGAAGAAAAAACGTGGCCCATATTCGCGGTACGTAACTTGGTGTATCCATTTTAGGAATGTCTTAAACAGAGTTCGCCGACACCCCCAGTCCTTTTTGGGCAATCATCGTCAGGAACGCGCGAGTTCTCGACCAGGTCTTTAGCCGAGAATGGCTTTATGTGCTTTGTATTTTGTACAATTCCCATTCAGGGTAATGATCATCGCTAAACTTACCAATTATGCTCGGATGTAAAGAACGAGAGGGAAAGGAAAACCCGTACGAATCAGAATGGTAGAAATTAGCACGAAGCACAATTGCACATCGAGGTTTCAATGAATGGCTTTGTAGCGTCAAATAGCATCGCATCAGGGGATACATCATTGGATGGGACGATAACGTTTTTTCACTTCTCTTTGGGAATGCTCTCCTCATTCATTCACAAGTCGAAAATATGTTGAGGACGCATCGGTTGCGTCGTTGCTACCTAGGCGCTAGGTCCGTTTGCTAATTTTCCAATGACAGCGGCAGGTTGATTGAGGATATGAATTATGACGTTCGGATGCTAGAAGACTTTACCATTAGAAACAACGACTGGTTATTATTGCCAGGTATTATGGTATACAGAGATGAGTTCTACGGCACCATGGTACTGTACGTTCAGTTATCAGTTCCGAGTATATTGCCTACCTCCTTAACAGGTAACCTCTCTGAGCATCGAGATATAAACTTTCGGTAGCCATACCGACTTTTTCCGGAAACCCTTTCTAATAAGCATACATATCCAATTATGTGGTAGCACATGTATTACTTCACCTGCTTCGATAGTTTCAGTGCTCAGCAATACTCTTATGAAAAGTTTTGCATGCCCCTTAACTTACAAGTGAAGTGAGGTAGGTTGTAGGCTTATATGAGAATTGGATTCAATAAGCCCGCATATTGTAGTACCATGCGTCCCAACGTCTTCAACCCGGTGTCCTGGGTGGGATCTACATACATAGTTGACAGCGTCTATATATGATCGACGTTATATTTACCTGGTGGATATGTTGCGGCGCCATCCTCGGATTGCCAGCATCATCACTAAGCCCGGTTCTGACACAAGTCTACAAGCTCCGATGACAAAAAAGAAATGGTTGCCCATTACTCTACCCTATCTGCCTATCGAATCAGCCATTATCGGGTTTCGTGCGACACCTTCCCTTCGCCGATAGGTTGGCTGTAGTGCTTCACGCCTTGGCGGGCTCTATCTACCTATCTAGAATGGCGTCGAAGCTTGTTGAGATGCAGCCGCATGCTATATTAGCTCTTCTCGCTTATAGCCTTATCAGCGGGACGGGGGTGCATTCCTCTTATCAATGGAATATATTCTCTCGCACACGGTCGTCAACTTTGCTCCTATTCGTCGGGTTATAGCATTTCCACTCGGACCGATGTAACCTCGGACCCAGCGCCGAAGATATATTAAACGTACGCTTGAATAGATTAACTGCACGAATTTATCTACTCATATATCGTCGAACCATGTTTTCTTTTCGCTTAGCTATGGTGTCTGAATACCGAGGTCGGCATATTACTACCGCATGGCCCTGAGCCCCCTTACCGTAGAGTCTCATATTTCACCGGTGGCGTAACGGTAGTGTCCAGCCTTCCACTCAACCGATTTGATACTACTACATAACGCTTCATTCCACCACAACTCAGGGTCACTTTGAGTATCACCCTACATTGACATTACGTGAGTATGATGCTACGGATATTCTCAAGATTCCTAATAGATAAAGGTATGTGCGGCAGCCACCCACGACACCATTTTCCCCTTCTGAGGAACATATTTCGGTGTATATATGACCGGGCGGCTACGGTTATTATCTGCTACCCATGTAGAGGCCATGATTCCTGGACGTGTACCAATTCTTGACGTCTTTTGGGCTTCGAAGATAATGCCGGCGAACTAGTTTTCCCTTACGAGGTGCAGCAGTTGTTGTAGAGGAGGTTGAGGTCGTCACGGAGATGTAGGCATAGTAGAGCTGTTATAGATATAGTTTCGTCTCGAAGACGAGGGTTCGAGAACTCGCTGCTTCATATATCACCTCCTTTTATACATGGCTTGGCATAGCACGTGCAAAAGTACAATGTCTCATTGGACATTATGTAAAATCCGACTTACAGCAATGCAACACCGGGAAAGGATGGGTCGAAGCGAGCCTAACACTCAATATCAGCCTATTAACTGTATATACACAAGACAATGGTGACGGCCATCTCGATGAACATCTTTATCTTTCTCGCTTCAACAAGCCCATCTCAATTAATATACTGAATTTAGTATTGATCTTCGGTAGATGTAGATTTACTGATAGATATCGTTTTTGAAATCAAAAGGCCTGTGCTAGATTTCGGGATCTTTGAGTACCGAGCTCGTAGCAATGGAACTTCCTTGAAGTGCCATGCCTTTGACCGTAAGGAACTTGTGCGGGCGTATCAAAAGCTGTGCGTGGAGTAAGTCAGCCCGGCATTCGCTAGAAATTGCCAGCCACGTTCATCTACACTTTACTTCAGGTCACAGCAACGCATACGAGGATAATGTGAAATAACTTGATTCTAATGGAATGATAATCCCCCTGAGCTAGCCGCGATGCCGGCAGCAGGAAAGCTGCTGCGACCGGCTTGTGAACTGTCGCCATAGGTACGACGAAGAGCCATTTCGGCGAGTGTGCCTTATTGAAGGGGGTCCTGCCGAGTATAAAAATCAAAACCTATAGATAAACTCCTTGCTCCTATCCCAATTTTGTCCCCCTCACCCCTTTTTTCCTGTCGCCTTGTAACCTGTTTGAAGGTGAATGACGGGGGCGACGGGCGTGTGCAACGAGGGCGCTTGATTTTGACGATTGATGAGCCCTGAAGTTGTTGACGTAAAAAGTGTTAGATTTCGATTACATCCATCCACAGCTGTAGACATATTTATAAGATATCATCCGTGATTTATTTGGAACCTTAAACATGTGACAAACTGTCGTTCATTTAAGTACACCACAGGCTTTAATAATTACTTCAAAATCCAGGCGGCGGAGGCGGTGGTGGTGGCATCCCCATGGGTGATCCAGGAAAACCCGGCGGCGGCGGCGGCATACCCATATCTAATGGTGGACCCATGTTATTGCCCGCCCGAAACATGCTTCCCACTGACAAGTGGAAGAGGATAAGCAGGCCCACAATCGTCCACTGAAGGCCTTGAACCGGAACGCCTGCAACGATCGTGACTCCGGGTACCGAGTCCTGCAACGCCGTCGTCGCAAAATTCAACGCACCAGCAGCCTGGGTGGTCGAGAACGCTGCTGCGACAGCAAGACCGAACGCATACTGCCTAGAAACGGACATAGCGTCTCTGAGCCGCTTCATTTTGGGTTGGGCGTTGGGGGCCATGCTCTTCATATACCGCTTGAGAAGGAGCATGGAGATAACGCTCAAAAAAAGCAACCCTGCTGACGCTGCGAGCAGGGGATAGAATATCTCGGTTTGGAAAATACGGCCCACTGACAACAGCATGTTCATGTTGTTGACGTAGTCAGCATCGGTGGTGGGATTTCTATCGAGAAGCAGCTCTTTGAGCTTATTTTCCCCAATCGAATAACTGGGCAGACACTTGAACCCGCCTTCTCCCGGTTGCGACGCACACATTCCTATATTATTGTTAGCTAAGAAACTGGTGAGCATCGAACGGGTATCGTACCATAGTAGCCGACCCTCACTTGCATCGAATCTGAGTGGCCGGCACGCAGTTCAACAAGGAATAGATTGGGTATGCCCGGTGATGTTGACAAACATCCCGTCAGAACAAGAACTATTATGATCAGATAATGACAAAGGTTAATGGGGTTTGTGGTACTGTTCTTACTGTATAAAGTTATAATCACCCCTAAGATAAGGTACAAAATAAACCTCATATCAACTCGATCTGAATTGTAGTCAGTAAACCAAAGGTTGCAGCCGCGAGGGAGTGACCTACCAAATATACGACGTTTTTGGGGGAACATTTTCTTAGCGATGTTCGATCGGTGGGGACTAAGTGAAGGATGAAATTTTCGTTTACTGATGGTAGAATGATGCAAATTGAAACTTAGGTATAGATCTCAGAGGCGTGTGAGTGAAGATGAAGTTGGATGAGAAGAAACGGAGAAAGAGGGCCGAGAGAATCATAGGCACCTTATATTCTCGTGGGCTTCGTACGATCCTTCGACTCCTGACTATCTTGATGATAACTTGTATTCACCTTGCCCCTATTTAGGTATGGTCTCCCTGTTACTAAAAGTACGTATTCCATTAAATTGATAGTGCCTTGTCGGAGGTCGACCACGCATTGGCAATTCGTGCAAGTCATGATTATGATGCTCCGCCTGGCCGAGGCCACCCTCGTGAGTCTGTTTTTAGAGTCGAGCAGCGGCTGAAACTCGAATAATATAACATATATAACTATTGTTAGCCACTATCGTTGGCCAGCAAGGGTTTGGGGTGGTAAGTCTTCAGATCAGGCTAGACAAGCATTAAGCGCCGTCCCGAGAGACCGGCACCGGTTCCACTTCCGCCAACGTCAACGTTAAAGTTTCCTGCGCCGCATCCCAGGCGCCGTATCTCAGGCGCCTTTCGAGACGGCGCCGATATATTC
Source organism: Eutypa lata (assembly GCA_022661535.1). Taxonomy (NCBI): domain Eukaryota; kingdom Fungi; phylum Ascomycota; class Sordariomycetes; order Xylariales; family Diatrypaceae; genus Eutypa; species Eutypa lata. The sequence goes on along the minus strand of JAKULF010000009.1, from coordinate 524,486 downwards.
GGCCAACGGACAAAACCACCTGCACTCGGCGGCATGCGATCCAGTAAAATTCCGAGGTAGTACAAACTGCCTAGAAGAGGATCTCATCCCCTGACCTTGATGTTAGCGAACGGCGTTTGTGGAAACACCGCCAAAGGTCCATATCAGCAAATTGTTTGAGATAACACCCTAGGCTGTCCGCGTTCGTGATCGTTACTGGACCTAAACTAAGAAATGTTGGTTTCAACTACACATTTCATTCGTCACACCTCTACCGCCGATTGCGTCTCGTAAGGAACAACCTGAACAGGTTGTTTGCCGCCGGGAATGAGATGTTTGCTAAAATATCTGGCAGTAATTAGAGAACATAAGCGCCTGCTTATCGAAGATATTGTAACATTGTCTAAGTTACAAGGCGCAAACGTCTCCTTACAAGCAATGGCGATAGAATGGGCAACTTTGATACCTAGAAACGTTCTGGATGGATGGTCCCACTTCTATTGACATAGCACGCGTAGCTTGTGAGCAGGTGAATCACTGAAGCTAACTTAGAGCTCCACTTTCACTCAATAAGGTGGCTCGTTTTGATTGGCTCTAATACTCTAACTAAGTACCTACCCTGCGCCTTTCAATGCATGTTGGTGCTTTCCAACATGTTAGTATCATTCCAACATTCCTACTAGTTAGTAGTTGAGTCATAATCTGTTCTTCCATTTCCAAACTTGAAGCGGAGGCCAATTTTTGAGATCCTCACAACAACAACAACAAAAACGCTCTGCTCCTAGAACCTCATCGAAAACACTACCTCTTCTTTGTGAATTGAGGTTTGCATTTGCAGTTCTAGGTATCTATCGTCGTTACACACAGCCAGCAATATGTCTTCCACAGCCAGCAGCACGGCTCCTACGCCATTCCCTTACCTCGTGGGCCAGGTGCTCAACTTGAAAGGCTCTAACGGGGAAGATCTATCTGTCACTATCACGGGTACACACCCACCACTTACCATATCACCTGTCCTGGCGGTACAGGTCCGGAAGGAGGATGGATGTCAAGAAGAAGCCATCCTCAAAATGTTTGATCGTCGTTTTGGGAATTTGCGAAAAGAGAGCCCGTATTCTAACGACCCCCCAAAGCCACATACTGAACGATCTGAAGCCGCGTGGCAGGATTACGTGCGTAGAGGGTTAGTGAAGCCCCTGTTCGACAACATCAAGCGCAAAGAGGACCTATTTGATCATGAAGGCATTTGGGAGGATTCAGAGAGTGATGACGACCAACCCGAATGGGAGAAGCTTGCAGAGGAAGAAGGCAAGATCCAATACAAAATGCAAAGAGACTACACCAATGAGGTCCAGGCATACAAAGAGTTACGAGCTCTCCAAGGTCGATGTGTTCCTCGATTCATATCATCTGTCACTCTCGACATGCCATCCGCCCCACCCGACCTTCCCCCTACTTATTTTCAGGTCCGTGGCATTTTACTTCAAAGAATCCACGGCTTTAATCTCTCGAGGTTGGTTCAAATCCTTCCCGATGAACCCTCGTTATGGGAAGAGATAGTCCAAAGTGCAGTTGATGCAATAATAGAGGTCAATCGCGCTGGGGTCTTGAACTTAGACGCTCGACCAGATAATGTTGTGGTGGCTAAATTAGATGATCGGAAATTTCAGCCTTTCCTGGTCGATTTTGCGCAGTCTGCCTTCAAATGGCAATACGAGGATACCGATGATATGGATAATCCGAATGGCTTTCGGCGCAATGTCTATATGGTCGACAATCGAGGTGCTATTGGGTCCGTTATGGCTAACAAAATCAAAAGGGCCACGGGATATAAGCTCAAGCTCAAGTATCAAGAGGTCTGATACGAAATATGGAATAATCTGTTTTCGGTGTCACACTGTGAAGACCTCCCACATCGATAGTTATGAACATGCAGCTATGGCTGAATTGATTCATCTATAGCCTAAGGCTTGCTTTAGACAACCACCTTTAGCAGTACTTTTAGATCACTGTGATTGCAGTGAAACTTTCTTCCACTCTTTGAAGAATTAACATGTCGTTATTTAAATGCCGTATATGAATTATGTAATGATAACATGGTGATAGATGGTACTAAGTCGCCAGTGTATTCTTAGCTTAAAATAGGATAGCCCGACTGACTTTGTCGCCAGGGCAGGATGGCTCCTTTTTCGGTTAGAAGATTAATTCTAGCACCATTGGCATGTCTAGTTCACATTGCACGATAAAAAAGAGGCACACACAGAGCCCAGCGGCCAACTAACAAATGACACAGCCCAGCTTGGCAGTCCTGGTCGCTGCTATGTACATTTGTATTTCTCTGCGACTAGAACAGAATGGGCGCTTCGCTGTACTCCACACCTCACACAGAGCTTTGTGACCCAGTAATTGAAGATGTTGGTAGTTCACCTTGGGATGGCTGTAACCAACATTGAATAGTCTCGCTCAGCCTCGTGTAAAAACAAGTAACCCAACCCACTGTTGTAGCCTCTTTTCTTATTTTAGTCTCCGTTGAAACCAACCAACTAAGCATCGACTGTCGCAACATGGGGCTCTTACCCTCCTTGAGGGCAGAATAGCCCAAATCTCAATCAACCTTCGACCTGGCGATACGCCTTGATCCGTCGTAATTAGTGATGGCCGGCATGTCGGTCCAAGTTCTCTAACTTCACTCACATGTGTAAATGGTGACAAGGCTGCCTTGTCAAGTCATGAGGGATCAGAAAAAACTATAACTATGCGTACTTCTCCTTCAATTCCTAACCATTCTCCTCGATGTTTAACAACAGTCACAACTATCTTACACCAGTTAACTTTCCTGTCTCCTTTTAAAAGCTTATATTATCCTTGCTTTCCAAAATTTACTTTTCTTACAACGTGCACTCCGCTAGACCATTGATTATAGTCTCTTCTCCAGGTACGTATGGAAAAAGCGTTATCACAGTTGTTCAATACAGTAGCAGTAACCTGTATTGACCACCTATATAACTACTTATCTTGTCGCTATAGAATCATGCTGACATTGAGTTGGTTCTACAGACAACATGTCTTCCAACCGCAGCTACAGCAACAGCAACAACACCAACAGCAACAACCACGTCACTTTGACTAGGGCACAACGCGAAGACCTCCGGACGTACCTTCAAAGTGCCCATTCTAGACATTTGGGCGCCCCCACAGAGGGCTGGGGCCCGAGCATTGCTTACTGCCATGGAGAGGGGCGAACTGAGAGTGAAATTACGTGGCATATTGTTCTTTGGAGGAGATCTTCCGATGGACATCACTTCTCTGCTATCGCGGCGGGACCGCGCAGAGATGCCAGAATTGTGCGAGAGTCGGCAGTAGACCATGGAACACGTCAACCGTCAATGATCCATGTACTCAACAGACACAAGCGAGACTACAGCGTATCACCAGATACCTCATCATCATCTAGCTCCTCAGATTCTGACCATGGCAATGGTGGCGGGCGTGGTGGTCGTGGTGGTCGTGGCGGTCGTGGCCAGGGAAACTCCTCGACCAGACAGATCCACAATGACGGCTACGGTGGGTATTTCTACTATGGCCCAAACCACGAGTATAATGCCTGCGATCAATCAGGCAATGACATAGCAACCGAGAGGACTGCTTCCCACAGTCGTGGAACTGGTAGAGCAGGCAACTCCAGCTATTATGCAGCCACACCGAGCTCTAGCTACTACACGCAGGCATCTACGTCCTCTGCCGCTTCCACCCAAGTGAAGTACTATACGGACCAGTACGGACGACGGTACTACACGGATGCGTATGGAAGAACCCAGTGGGCTTGAGGCCCCGTAGTGGTTGGAATGTGCTATTTCATCGCATTGGTTGGAATTGAAGGGGTGGTTTTGCTTTATTGATTTAGGATAATAGCTGTTTTGAATTTTATCTGGGTCCGCTGGTGGCTAGGTTAACGGTATAGATATATGTAGGCACTTACTTATAGACGGAATTTCCTTGGTCCTTTGATCCTCTAGCTCCCATATGCATCGCGCCAGTAGTCTCTGAATTAATACCAAACTGAATAATGTGCCATGAGTCAAGCTACACTTGATACCTTCACCTAAATTCCAAAGTCATCACCTCCGTGGAAATAGGAACATTTCACTTTCGGCGTTGGCTAAATAAAAAATTAAGAATAACAATTATTCAACAGCTTTCTTAACCCCAGTAAAGGGTGTTTAATAATTACACAGAGGCGTAGTTCATCACAACACCCCGAACTTCTGCCTTGTTCACACGCTGCCTGCCTGCCTGCCTGCCCCCTTCTTTAAGGGTAAAAAAGCAGTGAATTATGAGATCCACACGATAGACTATAAGCCGCATACCATCCTTGAGATAACCACCCACGCCGCCCTATGAGTGAGGCGGGATTATGTTCTTAACATTGAGCTACCCTATTTAGGCTATAAATTCCTGGGCTACATTTTGTTTTCCTTTCTTTTTACAGCTGGCACAAAGTGTATCGCCACCTACTAATTATCATGCATAAACAAACAATATGTCAATATCTAGCCGCCACCACCTATAAGCTGTCACCATTTATCATTATGTCGTCACAATTACATAATTGCTAATTCATTTGCAAAGGGCTGTTCAATATAGAGATTCCAAATCAAAATTATTAAATATATAATTGGTGATGATTGATTATTATTTATTAATATATATAAGTTTTATAATTAAATAATGGAAATAACTTAGCAATGATGATTATGCATGTTGGATGGGTAGGGGCAGGCCGCCAGCCTTCCAACGGTCCAGGAATTTATAGCCTAAATAGGGGGGCTCCTAACATTGCCTACGAAAAAGGCCGAAAGTATGTCTTAAAGACTGATAGCTTACATTGAATGTGCTTCTAAATGGTCGCGGGACAGTATTCACTTTGAGATATTCTCGAGGTTCTACCGAGCAGTCTCATAATCCTTTTGGTGAACTCCATGCATATATCAAGTTCATCGACGTCTCTGAAAGAGACCTAACTCTAGTCACACCGAACAGAATGGTTCTAACTACAACATAGCAATTGGCACTTGATTGATTGTCTTGTATTGTCTAAGGCTCTGAGAAAGCCAAGCTTAGTCACCAAGGCCTATATATGTAATTATTAATAGCAGACATATATGTGTATACCTTAATAGACGACTAGGAACCCAGAGAGTTGCTGAACTACCGCGTAGCCGGCCGCAAATCATACTAGCATTATTAATAGACGTGGTCCTCTAAGTCATCATCATATACAAATCCGTAATTTTCATGCCTTGCCCAAAGAACCCCTAGCCCCAAACCCCCCATGTTCCGTCCCATACCGTCTTATCCATCCATTACATCCGTACATCCGTACATCGTCACGTCGTTACCAACGATTCACCAAATATGTATACACATATATATATATATATATATATCAAAGCCACCTATGTAAACCATCCCGTTCAAAACCCGAACACGAAATCCGGCCGACCAGCGAAGTACTCGTCCCAAGTCACATGAGTACCCTTGGGCGCGGCGGCGTCGGCGGCCCACTTGCCGCGCAGCTCGTCGACGGCGCCGATGGGGCCGAAGGTGCCGCAGGCCTGGCCGACGCGCTCGAGGCCGTTCGCGATGAACTCCTGGAGGTGGGGGTCGTTCGGACCGGCCTCCATGCCGCAGACGAACATGGGGAAGAAGACAAGCTTGCCCAGCGTCTTGGCGCTCTCGTAGTCGGAGAAGATGGGCGCCAGCGACGCTTGCAGCAGGTGGCGCGCGTCGAGGCGGAGGGAGATTAGGTCGAGGTTGTTGTCGTTGCTGTTATTGCCGTGGTCGTCGTCGTCTAGTTGGTGGTAGGGGTCTGCTGGTGGTTGTTGCTGTTCTGCCGCTGGCTCTTCGTACAGGAAGGACTTGTCCTCCGGTAGGTCGAGGATCAGTGTCCGGATCGTGTATAGCAAGATCGCCGCCCGGTAGATGATGGCTATGTTCAGCCACAGGTCGGACTCGGGGATGCCTGAGGACTTGGCGGTCAGAGGCGGAGTGCTATAAGGAGGGGATGGGAGATTGTGATAGTGCTGGTGCTGATGGTGTTTATGATAACGATGGTGGTCGGAAGCAGGAAAACCCGTCGGCTGACCTCGTTGGGACGACGGCTCCGGCGATGGCTCCGGGGTGGCACCACGCGCGGTCCGCAGCTCATCAAACTCCACGCCGTCTCCCGTTTTCTTCCACCCCCGGAAGCCCTTCATCCGCGTCGCCCACTCTGCCGGGTTGAAGGCCTGGAGCTTCTTCAGGACCATGCGCGTACCCGACTGTCGCCTTGACTGTAGCCTGTCTTTGTGCGAGATGGACCGAAGGTAGTTGACCAGGATCAGCGTCTGGAATAACTCCTCGGGACATGGCGAACTGACGGCTAGATTGTACTGAAATATGTCGGGTTCAACCTCCCAATAATGGAGCGCCATTGACGTAGCGACGGCCATGTCTCGATGTGTCGACGGCGTTGTGGTGGCAGCCATCACATCGATACTTCACATCCCGAATGAGAACTAGCAGAGACAATTGATGTGAAAGGATTTACTTACCACACATATAAGGCCATCAAAGGTTTAAAATACGGGTTCTTTCCGATAATCTCCTTCAATCCACCGCGTAGCTGGATGATTCTTCGGGCACCCTCCAGATGGGCTCTCCAATCCGTATAAGCGGACTGTTGCATCTACGTAGCATGATGAGCATCCATACCTACAGCAGGAACCATAGAACTAATGCGGGCAACCCCTGCCCCAATCCACTTACCGTCGATAATAGAAGACATATTACACACATCAACGTCGAATCGCTAGTTTGGGTATCCTTCTTACTAAGCCGGTAGTTGACATCCCGCAGGGCCCGTATGCGGAATCGAAATATGTCTTCTTCCCTCTGCATTAGGGCGGACGACCGTACGAAGTTTTCATCCTGTTGCATCGACTTGTGGAGCGTCGCCGTCGTCACGAGCAAGCTGACATAGATTCTGGGGATCGTGTCTATCCTTCGAAGGCTGACCTGGTAGGGATTGAAATGGGAGGAGATGGATATGAGGTCGCCGCTGACACGGTCATTAACTAGGATTATATACGTTAGCAGTGTGCATGCATTGCGTTTATTTAACGTGATAGTAAAGAATTGGGTGTGATGCGGATGGGCGATGTCGGGCGTGGATGAATGAGCGAATAAGCGGGCAAGCGAGCAAGCAAGCAAGAAAGCTAGCCAGCCAGCGAACTAGGTAGCTAACAAGATAGCTAAAGGAAGATAGAAAGAGGGAGGAACGGAGACACTAACAGTAACTAATTCCATCAAATATGATTTGTGCTTCCTTGTAGGGCGATGGTACGGGGTCGAAGGCGATGCTGCCGCTACTGCTCTCAGCTCCTCTCCTCTCTTCGGGTACGGGTTCCGGGCTGAAACGCGTGAGGATCCCGCGTCCACCACTACCATCGCCGACCACATCCGGCGCACCGGCAGGAGGGTCCGCTTCTTCGCTTTGAGATGGTCTGATGCCGCTGCCGCTGCCGCCGCTGCTGCTGCTGCTAGGGGTGGCGCTGCTGCCGTAGCCTGGACATCTAACGCCAATCGATTTGCATCGCGTGCATGTTGGGGTAGCGCCGTCACATTTAAGGCGACGATGGCGACACCGCCGACAGATGGGCGGAACCATTTGCATCGGACAGCAGCAACGATGGTGTAGGCATTTTTTTGCTGCTGCTTCGCTAGGTCACCTAGTTAGGCACGAAGAGGGAAGAAGGGATTGAGTTAGTTAGTAAAAGAGATGTCGATTCGCCCTCGTTGTTTGGTTGGGCTAGCCTTTTTTCCCACCCCGGTTCAGGAGTTTAACTATGGTGTCGAGCACAACAGCAACCATCGCGGTAAAAGGGTTTAACTATTAGAGACCTACTCTAGTCCCAGTGTGTCTGTGTCTGCCCCTCACACACACATACACGCTCTCTCCCTCTCATAGGAGGCAGCGGCCGCACAACTCTACGTTCCAGGCAGTTCCTTTTCGTTAATACCACATTACCATACACCCCCGGTCAATTTGTGACATCCTGTCTTTCCGGATTTTCTCCCCACCACTTGGCATTTTTGATGGCCCCGCCCGCCATTGATGAACCCTCCCCTCCCTGTCCCCCTTTCCCGTTCACCTCGAGAAAGCAAATCGGACGAAGCTAGCCCACCGGCCCCCTACACATACGGGCACCGATTGGTTCGTGTAACCAAGCTGCCCCATCATTGAACGGATGGGGTGGAAGCGGAGTTCTGTTATGGTGGAGCCTTGTTACTAAGATCGCTCTATTATAGGGTTAGTTTTACTGGGTTACTAAACAATTTCCATCGATCAGCTTTAAATATATTTATGATCTGTCATAATTACTAGCACTCAATGCTATTTCAAGGCTTCCTCGAAGATTAGATATGGTAGCTACGAAATATGATAGGAGCGTCTTTAACGAACAAATAACCTATGAGGTGCAGTTAACTACCTAGCTCTGGCGATTGAGCGGTCACAGCTACATAAAGTACGGCAATACGGCTACTACAGAACTAGCTTGCCCTGGTACCAGTAAGGGGAGGCAGGGTTCTTCTTCTGCATGATCGGCCTTCCACACGGTGAGACGTCGGCGGATAGGAAGAAGAAAAAAATTAAACCAACAAATCAACAGATCAACACAGCGTTGATGAATTATACGCGCCATGTATGCGAGATGCGTTTGGTATGTATGTCGAAGAATGTCGGGAAGGAGGTGATGCTCGTTTTTCTCTTGAAAACATCGTATCTGCATCCTGCCAGCTCGACTGCATGCATTCGCAAGTCGGATGGCTGGCTGGAAGAGGCCCCTTACCTACATGTAGGTAGGTATTGATAAGCATTCAACAATTCAAACTATGTACGTAGTAATTAACATTTGGCAGATTAGATCAATAGGGCTTAGTATGTGTACATAAGTAAGTGGATATGTAGACACGTTCCTGTCAAACGTATCATTGGGCGAACATCTCAATTGCCCGTGGGCATTTTAATCAAAGCAGTGTCAGAAAGCTAGAACATTCCTCCGTCGAGGACCCATAAACCAGCCATCGTGACCGCGGTGGAGCAGCGAATCAAAGATAATTACGAACCATTGTACTGCCATGGTGTTCCAGAAGACACAGCTAAGGCTCCAATTGGAAGGAAGGTAGTTATATCTCACGGGGAATACCAATATTAACCTAAGCATGAAATTGGGAGGAGGACAACGGAGTGAGGTATCTGAGATTGATAGACAGACTATTGCGGTCCGCGCTTAATCGCAAGCAGCCCGGCCAGATCAGCCTCACCCCAGAGATCTTCTTCAGCGCGAACCCCCTAACTAGAAGATAGCGGGAGGGTGCTTGGGCAGTTGGGCTATCTTACTACATCCAAAATGAGGACTGATCCGAGACATGATTGGCGATGATATAGTGAATCAGGCCTCAGGCTTCTGACATGCTGTCAGCAGATGTAGGTACGACTTGGCTGACCCGTGGTGGTGGTAACGCCTTGATTACATACCTACCTAGGTATCTACCTAGGTACTACGTGATCCTAATTGATCTTCAACCACCGGGAGTCCGGAACGGCCCACCGATCTCGGTAAGGTGAACCTTCTATCTCCCATTAGGCTTAGGTAATGTAGTTTGCTTTCAACATTGGTATAAATCGGTTTATGGATGTGTTCTCCCAATTGATGTTTCACGTCATTTTCTCATATACATATATCACCAGGAATATCGAAGGTAAAAGAAAGATATGAATTCGAAATGCAGGTATCGCCAGTGGTGGGGTATTTTCTTATCGTTGTGTGGCCAAGATTTAGATAGTTGATAACCGATAGTGACGTAGACGGGTAGGATAACACAGGACAGGCAGAGTTCCAAGATTATGACCAAGTTTCATTACTACATGTATCTAAGCTAAATAAGCTTCGTATATGTGTAATGAAGAATAAAGAGAAGTATGAAGAGAAGAGGATATATATATATATATATATATATATATGTGTGTGTGTGTAACACTAATATACAGTAGTTAAAGTACCTATAAAAGTCGTAAATAAGGTTTAAAAACCTTATGAATTACTTGAAATATGATTTCCGCTTATAGTTCGTAAGAGAGAATACATACAACAAACCTTTGTATGTTGCATTAGGTACGATCACAATCGCCTGTAGTTGGCCAGTTTCTTTCAGCCTTAACATGAATACCTAGACCGAGATTGCAGGACTGGAGAGGTGAAAGCACTTTCCTTGACATAACTAATTATTAATGTAGTAAAAGATAATAAATATTAACTATATCTAGATAATAAAGGCATAATACCGATTTTACCGGTACATGGTTATATCGATATAGATCATGTATACGTCATATATGAAGTTATGTACTAGTAGCTAATTGATGCGCTAAAGTCGTCACTACAGCCAATGACGCACCAGCCACAACAGGTAACGCAGCTAGCCTCTTGGACACCTAGCCTCTAGCTTTTCCCATAGCAGCAACCACGGGAGCAGGCTGCCCCGGCTGCCCTAACGTTAGTCGCTTAGTGTAACTACGAAGCTTGCAAGCTGTTCAATGTTGTCTGTCATCGTCATTTCTCCCTCCCACCTTACTTCGTACACACTAGATAACGTACCTACATGTAACCACCAACCTCCTCCTACTACCACCACCTAATTTCATCAACGAGGAGACAAAACCACACTTACCAATACCACTACACACTTCATAATTGATATTTCCAAGATCTGACCACGCTCGCACACTTGGAACATTTGCGCAATGGCACCTCCACCTTCGGCCAATCTGCCGCTTACCGAAAGGCTTTTACAGCTCCTTCAAACCTTGCAGTTCGCTTGGTTCGCAGGGTAAGTCACAAGTTCATTTTCGTCTATCGCATTCTCTACAGGTGCAGAGAGGTTGTTTATGGTGTATCTACTCAAAAACATCCCACCATATTGGTATCGTGCTGTGAAGGGTTTCGGTTAACTACTGATCGGAACAACACACGAGACATACACATAATATGCATGCTACTAAAGGCGGGGAGAGTCGCAAACGCTGACGTGTACCATTTTAGACATCTGTCCCTTCTTCTCTGCCTTTTCCGATACTCATTCTCGTGGATTTCCTTCAACTGGCACAGCCGCTGGGGTCAGTTCACATATCGCACCGCCTTCATCTCGGCCGCTTTGACGTACGGAATTGTCGTCTACAAGACATGGCGAGCTAGACAGAAGGTTGGCGCCAAATATCCCGGTGGTTTCATCGGGCTCCTCTCCGACGAGAATGTCCAGTATCTTGGTATGTTCTTTGTCTCCTTCATTTCCTTCTCGCTCATTTCGGGCCAGCATAACTGACTGATGCTTCTTCTATCTACTTAGCCATGGCCCTTGTTTGGCTTTTCTCCCCCCAGTACCCCCTTGCTTTGTTGCCCTATGGTATCTACTCGGTTTTCCACGTCGCGACCTACACCCGTGCAAACTTGATCCCCACCATTCAGCCAGCCAAACCTGTTCCTGAGGGTAGCTCATCGGCTGCCAAGCCAACCAACCCTATTGCCGAAGCCATCGGTGGTTTCGTCAAGACTTACTATGATGCCTCCATGTCTATCGTCTCTGGTCTCGAGATTTTCCTGTGGGTCCGCCTCCTTCTAGCCGCCATCTTCTTCCAGCGTCGATCTTGGATCCTGCTCGGCATCTACACCGCTTTCCTCCGTGCTCGTTTTGCCCAGAGCAGCCACGTGCAGAACTCTTTCAGCCAATTTGAAGCCCACGTCGATTCGTACGTCAGCGCCCAGAGTACTCCTCCTGCGGCTCGTCAAGTTTGGGACGGGGTCAAGAACGGTGCACGCCAATTCCACAGTGTTACGGATATCAGCAAGTACGTTAACAACGGTTCTGCGGTGCCCAAGAAGACCTCGTAAGAGAAGGACTGCGATATGACTCGCCCATGTGGTCATTCTGGTAACGGTTGAACGCCTGACGGTGATACGGCGAGAAGACGCATACGTACTACTAGATCACCAATGGGGGAGCACAAAGAGCTCAGACTATACGCAATGTACAGAGGTTAAAGCTCCCAAGTCTTTAACCTCGGGAAAGGGATTACTGGCAACTTTGGACCAAACGGACATGATTGACGAGGCAGCATCGGACGTGCATGGAGTTTGAGAACGGACGGTCTATAAAGTAGATGGAACACACGTGAGGCCGGATACGGACCGCTAATGCTTCATGTTCTACCGTGCTAGTTCCCTTTTCTTCGTCTTTTTATTTTATTTTCTGTTTATTGTTTTGTTAGTGGTGTTATTATTAGTTGTCTAGGGCACGGAATACGCATAATCCTATCTGTCGGTTCTATCGGCCAGTGGAGTGATGTTGTGTGTGAGCTTCAGTACAGATGCTATATTTCAAGTGCACTACAATACATACTGATTATGCCCACCAAGTATCAATTGTACGAGGATCTGTTTCTAATATCAATGCTTCATCAAGGTTGTGCTATAGAAGTCTCGTGATAACCAGTCCGCCAGTTGCTTCGTTTCTGTGATCATGTAGAGCTCAACTACTACCTAGGTAATTACCTACGCTGATCCCACCCTGACGTATTGCATGTGTCCTTATGAGGAGCTTCAGCCACAAATAGCCCCTCAGCAAACTGGCGATCTCGCAACTACATACAATAGCAAGACTTACAATGACGAATAGTTATTCAATGTGTTAATAAAAAGATATGACTACATTCCTAGAATAAATATTGCAATAATCAAGGACGTCTAAATGCCATTCTCCACACTGCAGCTAGAGAAAAACAGAGGGAAGATAGGTAGCATCAGTACCCGAGTATGCAGGCCTCCGATGTAGTTATCACGAGACCTCCACGAACTATCTTTAATCTTACCTCAGCCACATATTTATGGTCAAGTAATGATACGTACTTAACGTTAGTTACTTCGTACCTAGAGTCTAGTTAGCCACACTCCCTTCAATGACGTAGTTGGTTATATCAACCCTAGCCACCTAAACTGCACGAAAGAGCGAACAAGGCAAAGAACCCTACTACGGTTTAAATGTATGAGTGCGGGAGGAAGGGAGCCGACCGATATCAATCAATGTCACTATTTTTTCCTTCTTTTGACAATCAGATCCCCTGTGAGAGAATTATATATTCATCCTTCGAATCCTTGGCAATGCCAAGCCAGGCTTCCTTCTTCAATTCATGATCCACTCGCTGTCCCTCCTCAATCTGACAAGACAATGGCGTCCCTACTACGCCAGATAGTTGCTGGCCCTCGTGCAAGACACCCAGAAGCTGGACTTGATCTCTGCTATGTGACGGATAATATCATTGCTACGTATGTGCCTGTTTTACTAGGTAGCAAACCTGGAAGATGCTAAACTAGGTAACTAACTAATTAACCCTCGCTTCCAGATCCGGCCCTTCACAAACGTATCCCCAGCGCGCCTACCGCAACCCTCTCGACCGCGTCGTCGCCTTCCTCGACTCGAAACATGACTCGAACTGGGCCATCTGGGAGTTCCGCGCCGAGGGGACCGGGTACCCAGACGAGCTGGTGTACAACCGGATCCGGCACTACCCATGGCCGGACCACCACCCGCCGCCGTTCCGCCTCATCCCCATGATCATGGCCAGCATGCGGAACTGGATCAACGGGAACGACCTCGATCTCGACCTCGACAATAACAGCAAAAACGAGGAGAGAAAAGAGGAGAAGAAGAACAAGAAACTCACCGAGAAAATCGTAGACACCTGGAAGGACAACAAGAAGACGGACCGCGTTGTCGTCGTCCACTGCAAAGCCGGGAAGGGGCGGAGCGGCACCGTAGCCTGCAGCTACCTGATCGCGGAGTGCGGGTGGACTCCCGAGCAGGCGATCGCGCGGTTCACGGAGCGGCGGATGCGGCCGCGGATGGGGCCCGGGGTCTCGATCCCGAGCCAGGTGCGGACGATCGGGTACGTGGAGCGGTGGGCGCGCCAGGGCCGGAAGGTGTACGTCGACCGGCCGGTGGAGATCCTCGAGGTGCACGTCTGGGGCCTGCGCAACGGCGTCAAGCTCGCCGTCGAGGGCTACGCCGACGAGGGCAAGAAGATCCAGGTCCTGCACACGTTCAGCAAGAAGGAGCGCCACGTCGTCGACGGCGACCCGCCCGGCGGCGCCGGCGTCATGGATATGGTCTACGATATGGCGGGCTACGGCACTGCGAACCCGGTCCCCGCCGTGCCCGAGCAGGAGGTTCTGGATGAGGCGAGGGCGTCGGACGTACAGAAGAACGATGTAGATCCGACGCCCACTCCTCCCGATCGCACCGGGACGCCATCTTCCTCGAAGTCGGTAAAGGCGAAGATGAACAAGAGAGCCTCGACGCTCATCTCGAAGGTATCTAGGACCGCATCGAAGGCCGGGAACGGCCCCGGCAGAAAGAGCAGTCCAACGACGGAATTGGATACGAAATCCGCTTCCGCCACTACCACCACTAACACTGCACCCGTAGCCGCCGAATCCTCCTCCACCTCATCCCCATCGCCCTCCTCCTCGACATCCCTAACGCCACTAGAAAGCAAACTCAAAGAGCAAGCGCAACAGAACAGCACGACGACGCCGGCCGACGAGCCCGGCGGGCGCGCGGTGATCTTCAAGCCCCACGCGGCCCCGGTCCGCGTGCCCACCAGCGACGTGAACATCACGATCGAGCGGCGCAACCGCGCCCCGCGCTCCGTGGGGCTCGTCATGGTCACGGCGGTGGCGCACGTCTGGTTCAACGCGTTCTTCGAGGGGAACGGGCCCGAGCAGGGCGGCCGGGCCGACCAGAGCGGCGTCTTCGAGATCGACTGGGATAAGCTCGATGGCATCAAGGGGTCCAGCCAGAAGGGGACCAGGGCCGCGGATCGGATTGCGGTGGTTTGGAGGTTTGCTGGGACTGGTGGTGATGAAGCCGAAGAAGAGGGCAAGAAGAAGAAGCAGGAGGAAGGGGGTGAGGCAGAGGGAGAGGGAGAGGGAGAGGGAGAGGGAGAAGGGAAAGTGGGGGAGGGGAAACAGGAGGCACAGGGAGAAGTCATAAACCAGCCCTCCATCGACTCGCCCGTCCCGCAGATGCGACCCGCTGACTGGAAGGGCGGGAGCCTGCAGGACCCGGACGCCGAGAGGCGTCTCGGCCTCCGCGTCCAGAGCCCCGATAGCGCCGATGTCAGCCAGGCTAGCACTAGCAGCCTCAGGAACGAGGTTGTCGGTGAGGCCGAGGATGAGCTGGAGTTGAGGAGCGTGCGGAGCGATGTCTCGGGTGGTGGTAGTGGGGAAGCAGGGGAGCTGAGCGCGTATAAGAATAAATTGCCTAGTCCGGAGGGGGGTGGACGGTGAGGTGAGGTGAGGTGAGGTGAGGTGCGGTGAGGAAGGGATAGATGGATGAGTTTCAGGCCAAATGGACGGACGGACGGATGGATGGATACCTAAGGCATGTTAATATCGAATAACTACATAAATAGGATGGCTTCTGAAATAGCGGTTGCAATCCTGCTTGAAATAATTTATACATGATAAAGATTTGATCTTATATCTTGTTAAATCGTTTCTAGAGTTATACTTATGATTCCTCTGCCTGAGTCTGGCTAGTTAGTTTTACTAGTATTTTATTGGTAAATTTGGCAAAATCAATTTATGTCGATATCAACTTGGATTCATGTTTACACGCACCCTAGGTATAGTTACCATTCGTTTTGTTGTCAACATGGAAACGGGAGTCAGTGTTTATCTAGATTCATTTGAAGCTGGCCTTGAAAGACAAAGGGGGAAAAGCCTTATACGAACGGCCCTTCTGTGATTCATTTCCCTTTCTACTGTTTCACTTACTCTCGCATAAGAGTTCACAAGATTCTTTAAATATATTTACAACCATCCCACTCATCAACCTCCCTAGGAAAATCCTGTTATGTGATCTTTATAAAGCTTCAACAACATGATCAAAAATGGTATACGTGTTTGAATGGATGTGCGATGTGACGTGCACTTACTTGCCAGCCGCGATCTATTTGATGTTAAAGTCACCCATAAACCGAACCAAAAGGTGGTGGGTGGCCTGCCCGACTTGACGTATTATATTACGTAGAAAAGCTGTCATTTACCCTTACCCTTAGGTACGTCACACGTCGAGTCAGAATCGGAAGCGTCGACGAGGAATATACCGTAGCACCAAACATCGGATTTCATTCAAAAAGCAAACCAATTGGTCTTTCCATCGAAAAGAAATCATAATAACTCTATTTTCTAGTTACTACTCTGTCCGGTCTAGATATTGGACAGGATTTTGACGGTTGGCTAACCCACTGTGCCCAATCAACCACCAGCTTGCAAATGAGTGTCTCTAGCGTCATAGGTGGTTATCCAACGAGCTACGCTGTATTGGGTGTTTATCGTCTTGTAATATCAGCTCAACTGTCCTGTCTGCTATTAGGGAAAGGTACACATACTCACTCATAAGAAAGGCGATTGGCAGGTCGTTCGTTAAGAACAATATTTGATGGGGCTAGCTACTTCACCTCCGTTCGAGATATTATAGTAATATATTGCAAGGTCTACATGTACACGTGACCACCAACACCTAGTATCTATCTAAGGCTTGGTTTGTTTAACTTTCTTATACGCCTCGTTCAGAGATCCCTCGTACCCGTACATCTTGTTCCTCTTTCCCTCTTTTGTCTGTCCTTCTTAGCTTAGCCCTTCCTCTAAGTGCACCAGCTACAGTCATGTGCACCTCCATCTGTCGACATGAGTGTCCCACAATGGAACCTCACCGCGCCAGAGCTGGAACAAAGACAAGCGCTGCCGCAAAAAGGAGAACAACAATGACCTCATGTGAAGGAAGGGTAAAACACCCTGGGAGCTTCTCAAGAATCGTCTATCGCGGGGCGCTTTCGAGAAGCTGGCGCGGAGAGTCGCTTGCGGTTAGGAGACCACCCTCTTGACAACATGGCTAGACTGACTTACTACTACTACTACGTCCCTTTCCACACTGGAATCACTCCCTGTGGAACTTCTCTGCATCGTCACCCTGTATCTGGCAAGTTGTTGCCAAAATAATGATGTATTTGCTTTAAGTACATTCATACACAGGGCTTATATATCAATCCCTAAATTAAGGTATATAAAAAGAGCCTTGTTTTATAATACTATAGAATCAGAATAATAATTTAATATAATTAATTATCGAATAATGGTTAAGCGTCGTTGAATAAGCGGGAATTATTCATATCTATGCATTTTAATGTATCATTTAAATTGGCGACGACCTGTCTGGATACCCCCAACAGGGTAGCCTTAGTTAGGGTTCTGCTCGCAATGGCTCTGGTATCGTTTCCTCCTTGAGTTGCAGGTGACCTAGGGCGTAGAACAAGGTGGAACCAGTTCCTAGAGATGATGCCCGCGAAGAGGTGGACTATGAACACGCATGGGTTCGCGGACGTCCGGTACCTCAACATGGAGTCGGAATGGGTAGGTAGACACGCTCAAGGGACAGGCCACCTTAGACGGACTGTCCGAGAAGATCCATGCGGCGCCGGAACACACAATCAAACCGGCGTCCCAAATACTTGCGCTGTGGCCCCCATGACAATAGCTGGGTTCTTTGCAACTTGAATGCACGCGACGTGGTAGGTGCATTTCGAACGAGTCAAAGCGGGAAATGGGAAAGACATGCAGGTTTGCTGTTAAGGAGTTTTTTTTTGGTTGAACATTGGACATCGCTCTTGGGTATACGAATCAGCTGGGCTTGCGTGTTGGTAGATGGAACAGGGGACGACTCTGATAATAGTGATGACCTCGCAGCGAGCAGAGAGCGTCAACCGCTGCATTGTGGTGTGGTGTCTGGGCAGGACACCGCTTTGACTTGATTGAGGTTGAGAGTTTGAACTCTGAGGACTGGTGGCATGTTACGGCCGAGGTGGTTAGGGAGGCAAAGGCTATCTATCAAGCTTATATTAGGTGTAGATTCTCCGGGCGGTGATGATGAGTCTGATAGTAGTGATTTGATATTCCCATGATCCCAAAATCGGAACAGAATGGTTTAGACCATTTATTTCTAAAGATCTTCACTCATGTAGACAGACATAATTGCCTTGAAGCCAACTGTGCTTCTATTAAGTTTTTAATTTCTTTCCGCTGACTTGATATTCCAATAAAGATTATCCTGTCCCTCCAATTCCCTCCCTGACTCAACAGAATTGCGATAGCTGTGATCGCCACGTCACCTACATGGTACATAGAAACGTACATCATCTCCTCCACCTCAACAGAGTCGAGAGACCCCCGTACTTTCGAAGAAACAAAGAGTAAAAGAGAATGCCGAACGCCGATCCTCCCAGATGAGCGGAGTGGCCGATGGTGCTTTCGTTCGAATTAAGCCTGTAGGAATCGTAGGCGATATACCCAATCATTAGTACCCACAAGGGGATATCCACAGGTATCAAAATGATCTGAAAAGGGGCCCACGGGCGCACTGCAAGCATTGAGAGTCAGCAATTGCTTCTTTACGTATACCTTAGCGAGGCCTAGGAGTTACTCAGGGGCAAAGGCTCCCGAACATGACCCTTCCAGTAACTTCAAGCACTAGGGCTAGCAAAAAAGAAAAAGGGGGGGGGGGGAGAGATAGCTCCCAAAATTACTTACTGCAAGCTACAGCAGTAGCCATACCGCTAATGACACCACTAGCCCCCAGGCCCTGGCAGTTGCGCTGGCCCTTGCGATTCCAATCGTAGAGGGAGGCCAGATCGCTCGCGAGGGCCGACCCCACCCCGAGCGCCAGCAGCGTCGAGACGGGAAGAGGCCCGCCTAGGATAGCGACGCCGGCAAAGGCATTGAAACTGATCATGTTGAAGAGCAGGTGATCGACGGCCTCGTGGCTGATCGCGGACGTGAACAGCGTGTGCGGGCGGCCCTCCTGGATATTCCGCGGGCTCAGCGTGTAGTGATCCATCATGTGTTGGAGACGGCTGCTACTGCTGCTGCGCCAAAACGTGGCATCGTTGATGGTGGGCTTGCGGCTGCCCCGGTTCTGACGCGCTTCCGCTTTCGCCTGCTGCCACCAGAAGAACACGACGACGTTCGCGCCGATGAAGGGCCAGATGACGAGTCTGCGCAGCACGAAGGGGTTCATGCCCCGCGCCGGTCGCCCTTCTTGGTGGTGGATCTGTCGTCGCGCGCCGTAGCGGAATTGAGCGTTGAACGATGTGAATCCTGGTTTGGTCGTTGGGCGACGGCAGCATTGCATCTGAATGGTGCGGGGGCCTAGGGATGATGTGCAATCCATAGAGAATGGCATCTGAGCGCCATGTTGGAAAAGGGACAGTCGCATGGTGATCCGTGAGCTTAGCAGATGTTGATTGTCTAGTTGATTATCTAGTTAAGGCTCTAAGGGCGTGTTCTCAAGCAAAAGCAACGGGCTGCTGAATAACTTGGCCTGTTAAAAAGGTACGTATAGTGGATGTTATTCTTATCGTCGAAATAATCGTTCGAAAAGCATTAAATACTTATTAACGATTATTAAACGTTCTTTTATAATAAAAAGGTTTATTTATTAAATATATTAATAATAAAAAATTTAACGAATTAATATATATTAAAAATAATTTATATAATATTAAATATATTTAAAATATAAATTTTATAAATATAATAATAAAAAAACTTTAAATTATATATTAAATAATAAAATATTTACGAATTATAAATAATAACTTATTTTTATTTAAAAATAATAAATTATTAAATAATTTAATTTATTAAAAAAAAAATATATAATAATTATTTAAAAAATATTAAATATTTATTAATAATTATTAAATATTATTTTATAATAAAAACATTTATTTATTAAATATATTAATAATAAAAAATTTAATAAATTAATATATATTAAAAATAATTCGTATAATATTAAATATATTTAAAATAAATATTTTATAAATATAATATTAAAAAGTTTTTAAATTATACGTTAAATAATATAATATTTATAAATTATAAATAATAATTTATTTTTATTTAAATATACGTTTTAAAATTAATTATTTAATTAATAAAAAAAATCTTTTAATTATCGTTATTAAATAATAATAAAAATAATAAAGTTTTTTTTAAAATAATTATAAAATATTAATATTTTTATATTTTTAATTTATTTTATATAAATAATATTATAATATTAAAAATTAATTTAAAGTTATAATTATAACTTTATAACGTTATATATAAATCGATAAAATAATATTTAAAATTTTTTTAATCGTTATATTTAAAAAAAATAATACGGCTTTTTATTTATAAATAAATTATAAAAATCGTTTTTTAAGCGAAAAAATTTTATTACGTAATAAAAGTTAATATAATTAACTTAACTTTTAAAAAACTTTTAATTTATTAAAATTTAAATTTAAAAGTTATTATATATATAAAATAATTAAATTATTAAAATTAATTAAAGATTATTTTATAATTAAATTTTATATTATAAATTATAATTTATTTTTAAATTATAACGTTTTATTTTTATATATATAAATTTTATAAATTTATAAGTTATAAATTTATAAATTTATAAATTATAAATTTATAAGTTTATAAGTTATAAGTTTATAAGTTTATAAGTTATAAGTTTATAAGTTTATAAGTTATAAGTTTTATTATTATTTAAATTATTTAATTAAAAGTTAAATAATTAATAATTAAATTAAATAAATAATTAATATAATATTATTTAAATTATTAATAATTAAATTATTTAAGTTTATAAGTTATAAATTTAAAAATTTAAAAATTTATAAGTTATAAGTTTAAAAAATAATAAATTATAAATAAAATAATTAATATATTACTTTAATTTATATTATTTAAATATAAACAAATTTAATTATAATATAATATACGAAATATATTAATTTTTTTATTTATCGTTTAAATAATTAATAAGTTTATAAGTTTATAAAATTAAATTTAAAAAAGTTAAATATATAAATTAAAAAAAAATATATTTAATTAATTATAATTATAATTTATATATATATTTTTTAAACGAATAAATAAATTTATATTAAAAATTTAATTAATTTAAAGTTATTATAATAATAAATATATATTTTTTATATATTTAATAATTATTTAATTACGTAATTAATTATATAATTAATAACGTAATTAATAACGTAATTTCGTAATTTAAATTTAATATAAAATAACTTTTAATTAAAATAATTTAAGATTTTTTTTTTATATAATAATAATATATTTATATATTATATAAAATTATTTAATATTATAATAAATAATATTAAAATCTTAAATGTATAAAATATAAAATTATAAAGTTAAAAAAAACACTTATTATATTAAAGTTTTATAAAATTTATATTAACTTTTAAAATCTTATAAATATTATAAAAAAACTTAATGCTTTAAAAGACAATATAAACACTTTAAGATTGCAGCTTATTATGCAGCTTTTACTTTTATTATTTTATATAACCTTTATTATCTTATACTTATAATGGTAAGCCTTTAAGGCTTTCAAGCCCTTGTAGTTTACACATCACGTATACCACACCTGCTAACACGCCCTCTTGCACTGATGGGTGGCTAAATTCCGTAAAAACTCTAAGAAAATGATAAGAAAACTATTTCGTACATGTAGAATTTAAACCCTAGACCTCCGGTGCGCTGCCCGCACATCAAACCACTCCGCCACGAGCTCCGGAAATCGTCAAGCGTTAACCTTGCGATTACAAATCCCGCATAAAACCTTCGAGGTTTACTCATGCCATTACTGCTTGGCAAAAACGCCCAATTCGTATAAAAATATCTTCACTTTTTTAAGCAACTTAATTTTAATTATATAAATTTAAATAAATAATGAAATTCTTAACCTCGATAATAATAAATAATTTTAATAAACGATTATAATTATCGGTTTTTCTTTTTATATTATACATCGTAAATGTTAAGAAAATAATTTAATAAATAAATTCGTTAATAAAAGTTATATTAATTTAAAAGTTAAAAATTAAATCTTTTAAATTAAATATTAAAAAAAAAAGCCTTTAAATAAAACAAATAAAATAATCGTAAAAAAAAATGTCGCGGTTATATAAAGTTTTAAAAAATAACGATTTTTTTTTTATATAAAAAAAATTTAATAAAATTATTTTTTTTATTATTTTAATTAATCTTTTTATTTATTTTCTTTTATATTCGTTAAGTTTTTAATTATCTTTTCGAAACCGAATATTTTAACGAACTTTTTATATAAACCTTTTTTTAAAGCTTTAATAAAATCGTTTATAAAGTTTTCGTTATTTAATACGTATTTTATACGAACGTTATTTTCGTTTACTTTTTATTATATATAATAATAATTTATATAAATATATCGTTTTTTTTTAATATTATTATTTCTTTTATTTACTTTAAAGCTTTTATATTATCTTTTAATAAAATAATTAATTTATTTAATATAAC
The DNA here is from genome assembly GCA_022661535.1 of Eutypa lata. Taxonomy (NCBI): domain Eukaryota; kingdom Fungi; phylum Ascomycota; class Sordariomycetes; order Xylariales; family Diatrypaceae; genus Eutypa; species Eutypa lata. The sequence goes on along the minus strand of JAKULF010000009.1, from coordinate 501,924 downwards.
TTTTAATTTAATAAAAAAGTTTTTAATATTAATAACTTTAATTATTATTATATTAAATGTTATGTATTTTACTTTCGTAATATATTTAATTATAATTATTTATAATTTTAATAATTAAATAATAAAGTTATTTATTATAAAAAATATATAATTTATCGTAAATTTTTTTATATTAATATAATTTAAAAAGCTTAAATTAATAACTTTAAATAATTTTAAGTTATTATATTTATAATAATTATATTTCTTTTTTAATTTTCGATAACGAATAAATATATTAAATATACTTTTTAAATATTAAAAAAGTCTTTTAATACACTTTTAATAATTAAGCGAAAAGTTACTTATAAACCTTATTTATATAAATATTACATAAATTATATTAAGTTTATTAATATAATTAAAAAAGTTAAATCTTTTTATTAAGCTTACGTATTTAAATATTTCTTTCTTTATTACATTACTTTTCTTTTAATAAATAACTTTTTTCTTATAATTCGTTATAAAAAAAATATATATAAAATTTACATCGTAATATCTTATACTTTTAAAAAACTTATTAATATATTATTATTAATTTAATTAAACATCTTTATCATTTATTAATTTAACGATTCGTACGCTTAAAAATTAATTTATAACACTTAAATTTATAATAAATATTTTAAAAGTTATAACTTTAATTAATTTTTATAATCGTTTTAAATTTAATTTAAATAATAAAAAGTCGTTAATATAAAAAACTATTACATTTTTCGTTTCGTAATTAATATAAATAACATCGTTTAAAATTAACGAAATAAAATTAAATTCTTTTAATATAACTTTTATTTATTTTTATTAAACTACTTTTACTTATTTAAGTTCGTATAATAAATTTATTAATCGAATAATATAATTCGAATTATACTTACACTTTTTTATTTTCTTTAAATATACTTTAAAATATTTCTTTAATATAAAAAACATTTTTATAAAAATTATTTCTTATAACTTATCGTTTAAATAAACTATAATAAAATTTATTTATATAATATATTAATTAAAAAAAGTTATTAAAGTTATAAAAATTCTTTAATATATTACTTTTATAATTATTATAATAGTTTCGTTATAATCGATTTCTTTTTTTTACGTAAATTCTTTAATATAAATACGTACTTTTAACTTTTCAAGTTTATTTAATAACGTATATTTTTTTCGTAAAACTCATTTTTCATTTATTAAGTACTTATATATTATTTTTAATAATAAAATAAAAAAAAAAGATTTTTTATTTAAGTTTTTCTTTATTTTTTTATAAATAACTTTAATTTACAACTTACATTTAACTTTTATTAAAGCTTTTATTAAAAAAAAATAATTATCGTTTATCGTTTTCGTAATTAATTTATAAATTTTAAAAAATTCTTTCGAATTTTAATTATATATTAAAATATCGAATAAATCTTCGCGCTTTACTTTTAATATAAATTATACTTATATTAATTCGTAAACCTTTTTTATTAAATTTATATAATCGCTTAAATTTATAAATCTTCTTTCGAAATCATTAAAGTTAAATTTTAAATTAAAGTTAAAAGTATAATAAAAGCTTAAACTTTACATTTTTCGTTTTAAATTTAAATTTTCGTTTAATAAATTATTACTTTTTATATTTAATTCGCCTTTTTAAATTAATAATATTTTAATTAATTCATTTATTATTATAAAGTACTTTAATAAAACTTTATAAATATAAAGTTCAAGTTTAATTTTCTTTAATTAACTTTTTTTTCGTTTAACGAATTTACTTTTATTTTTTTTATTAATTTCGTTTTTCGAAATTATATTATTATTATTATTTTTTACTTTAATTTTTTTATTTTTTCGGTTAAATTAATAACGTAATCGTTTTTATACATATTAAAGTAATAAGCGTATTACATTTTTTAAATTAAAAAGTTCTTTTAATTTCGTTATATCTTTTTATACTTTTATATATAACGTTATTAAAAAATATTTATTTTTAAAAAATTAAATTATAAAGTTATTATCTTTTTTATATTTTAAAAACATTACTTTTATTTTTTTAATAAATAACTTTTCGAATTTAATTCTTTTATCTTTATTTATTAAAACGATATATTATAACTCGAAAATAAAAAAGTTATTATATTTTAATTTATAAATTTTATTTAAATTTATTCTTTTTTTATATAACTTTTTTAAAATCTTTTTATTTATTAATAATTAAATAATTTTATTAATAATTTTAATTATAATTATTATAACTTGATTTTAAAAACATATAAAGATTTTTATTTATAAATATATAACTTTTATTTTTTTTTATATAAATTTAATAACTCGTTTAATAACTTTATTTTAATATTAATTATACGAAAATAATTATTAAATTTTAATATCGCGTTCGTTATAAAATATTTCGATTTTAATTATTTCGAATTTTCGTTTTTTATTTAATCGAAATATTTTTATAACTTTTTTCTTTTTTTTTTCATTAAGTAATTAAGCGCTTAACTTATTAATTACGTTTTAAATATAACTTATAAAGTATTTTTAAACGAAATTTTTCGTTTTTATTATATTAAATGTTTTTATTTTAATAAAATCATTAATAATAAAGTTATAATATAAATTATCTTTAATTAAAATAAATTATATTATTTTTATATTATATTATATAATCTTTCTTAAATACTTTTCTTTTATTTAAGCATTTTTCGATATATATTTCTTCATTTTAATTAAATTACATATTATATAAAAAAAAGCTTTTATATTTTTAAAATATATATTAATATTTTTTAATTTTTTTATAATTTAAATTAATCTTTTAATATTAAAATAACATAATTTTTTATATTATAAAATAAACTTCTTTATAAACTCGTTATTTATTTAAACTTTATTATTTATTATTATTTTTAATAATAAATATTAAAAATCCTTTATATTACTTAAATTTTTTAACGTATATTTTCATTTTATATAATTATTAATTTTTAATTTAAGTAATTTATATCTTTATAATAAAAATCTTCGTTTTTTTATATTAATAATAATAAAAGCATTACTTAAAACATTTCGTAAAATATTTTTATTTAAATAATCGTTTTTTTTATAAAATAATTTTTTTAAAAAAATATTAATTAAAAAGTTTCGTACGAAAAAAATATACTTCGTTTTTATATTAATACGTTCTTTATTAAAAACAATAAGCACTTAATTTACCTCGTTAATTACTTTTATAAAAACAATTTCGACATCGATATTAATAAATATTTATCCTTTTTCGATTTATTTCATTATTAATTAACGAAATTTAATCGAATTATTTACGATATATACGTTCGAATTAATATTAAACAATGCTTCGTTACGTTAAACTAATATTAAATAAGTTTATAACATTATAACTTTTACGTTAAATTTAACTTTTTCTTTAAAGTTCTTAAGTTTTTATACTTCTTTAACATTATCTTCGACGTCTTTTAACTTTATTAAAACGCCTTTTTACTTTATATATATTACATTTTTAAATATTATAACATATTATTTATATAATATTTTTAATATATTTTAATTAACTATAATTAAGTAATTATCTTCTTTAACCTTTTTATACGCCTTTTTTATAACGTTTAAAATAATATAATTATAATTATTTTTATAATTTTCGTTTTTAAATTATTTTTAACTTTAATCGATATTTTAATTATTATTATAATTATTACTTTAATCGTTATTTTAATTATTATCTTTATTATTCGCTTAAATATTATTATTATTAACGTTACTTTAATTACTTTTTTCGTTTTTATTATTTTCGTTATTATTATTATTATTATTATTATTAAAGTTTTATAATTCTTCGTTATTCTTTTTTAATAATTAATATTTTTTAATAAAATAATTATATTTTTTATAATTAAAATATAAAGGCTTTTTATTTTTATTTTATAAAGATTTATTATATAAGTTATAATTATTTTTTAAATTATTACTTTAAGTATTATAAATATTATTATTATTATTGCTTTTTTTACTTTAATTTTTTTTATAATTATTAATTTTATAACGAAATTTATTATTAAATTTATTTAAAAATGTTTAAAAGTTATAATTTTTTATTTATTATAACAAGCCTTTTATACGTTTAATTTAAAATTTAACTTTATTTTTTATAATTTTAAAAAACATTATAATAATTTAATTATTATTAATTTTAATGTTAATTTCTTTTACTTTTTTTATAAGTTTTTAAAACTTAATTATAAAAATTAAAAAGTTATTACTTTTATATTATAAATCGATTAAATTCTTTTAAAATAATTATTATTAAATCTTTTTTTAAAAATTAAAAAACTTTTTAAATATTTTTAATATTACGGTTTTTTTAATTATTCTTTAAATAATATTAAGCAATTTAAGCTTATAAGTTATCGTAATTTACTTCGTAAAAATTAAGTTTATTTTTTTCGATAAAGTTATTTTTTTTTTATAATTAATTTATATTAAAAGTAAAATAAAAACGTTACGTTATCGCTTTTAATTATCGTAACTTTTAAAGTAATTTTTTTTATTAATAACGAATTTAAACTTATTTTATTTCTTTATTAATTTCTTTTCGTTTTTTTTAAATAACTTAACTTTTAACTTTAATTTAATCGATTTTTTAAAAGATTTTTTTTTTTTTTTTTAAAGTTATTAAAATTTATATTAAAGTTTAAACTTAAATCTTTTAACTTAAAACTTAACGATAAACTTAATAATAAACTTAATGATAAAAAATCATTTAAGTTATTTAAATTAAATATTAATATAACTTTTTTTATTACTTTTTTAAACTTTTTTTTTAACTTTTAAGCTTTTAATTTAATACTTTTTCTTTTTTTATTTTTTTTAAGCTTTTTAAAAAAAGCTTTAAAGCTTTTACTTCGTATTATTTTTCTTAATTCGAAAAATAAAAGAATAACGTTTTTTGCATTAATATCGTAATCGCTTTCGTTAAAAGTTATCGACGAGATCTTTTTAAAGTTAAGTTCTTTATAACGAACTTTTATAAATTCGTCGCTTTTAATTTTTAAAAAAGCCGCATAAGCATTTAATAATACCAGCTCTTTTATTATTAAATAAATTCGAAATTTAAATTATTAAGATTAATAAAGTAAAGATAATAATATAAGCTTTTTTTTCGATATTAAAATACTTTAATTAAAGATTTCTTTTTTAATTATTTTTAATATTATACGTAAATCTTTTAACTTTTTTTAAAATTAATTATATTATATCGTTAAGTTCTTTTATTTAAATGTATATTTTTACTTTAATACTCGGTTATTTTCGTATATCGCTTTTATAATTTCTTTATATTCGTTAAGTTTTTACATTATAAATACATTAAATTTAATATTAAAAATATTAAATAATATTTATATATACTTTTAATTAAGCTTATTATATAAGTTTATTCGATTTTTTATTAAAAACATTAAATTTAAATATCGAAAAAATATATAATTCTTATTATATTAATTTATTAAAATATAAATATCTTTTAATTTTAAGCTTATAAATTTACGATACTTTAATATAACTTTTATATATAAAGCATTATTAAATAAAAAAAATAATTAATTTTCGTTAATTTTTTAATTAACTTTTAAAAGTTAAAAGTTTTTCGTTAATATTATTAATTTATCGATTTAATATTTACTTATTAAATTTCGTAATTAAAATTATTAAATTATTTATATTAATAATTAATTACGTTTTAAATACTTTATTTAAAGTTTTTTTATTTATAAAATTAAAGAATTATTATTATATTAAAATTTTAAATATATAAAATATAAAATTATAAAGTCGAAAAAAACACTTATTATATTAAAGTTTTATAAAGTTTATATTAACTTTTAAAATCTTATAAATATTATAAAAAAACTTAATATTTTAAAAAATAATATAAACACTTTAAAATTATAATTTATTATATAACTTTTATTTTTATTATTTTATATAACCTTTATTATTTTATATTTATAATAATAAACCTTTAAAGCTTTTAAGTTTTTATAATTTATACATTACGTATATTATACTTATTAATAAATAATTATTATTTAAAAAAAAATTAAATTAAATTAAATTAATTTATTTAAAAAATTTATATTATTAAATAATTAATTAAAATAAATATATAATTAAAAATAATTAATAATATTTTATTAAATTTAAAATAAAATTAATATAAAAAATAAATATTAATAAAAATACTTTTTATTAATTAATTAAATTTAAATTAATAAAAATTTAATATTAAATTAATTTTAATTATTTATAAATTTAAAATTTTAATTAATTAAATCTTTTTAAAATAATATAATTAAATAATAATAATTTTAATTAATTATTTAATTTTTAATTATTTAATTTTATTATAAATTAATTAAATTTATATAAAAACGTAAAATTAATTATATATATAAAAATAATATAAAAAGTTTATAATATAATAATTAAATTTTAATTTATAATAAAGAATTTAAATTTTTTAAATTTTTTAAATATTTAAATTATTATAAAATATAATTTATTATAAAATATAAAAATTAAATTAAATATTATAATAATTTATATTATATTTTTTTAAATAAATTTTATAAATTAAATATAATAAATTATAATTTATAAAATAAAGCTTTATTAATTTTAAAAATTAAAAAAATAATTTTAAAATTTATAAAAAATTATATTTTTTTATATTATATTAATTAATAAAATCTTATAAATTATAAATTTTAATTTTTAAATATATAAAATATAAAATAATAAAATTAAAAAAATATTAATTCTTTTTATATAAAAGATTTAATAAAATTAAGTTTTTATTATTTTAATTAATTCTTTTAAATTTTATTTTAATAAATCTTTTATATAAATTTTTTTAAACTTTAAAAAAAAATTAATTTATATTTCGTTTTTTTAATAAATTATTATTTTTTATATAAAATTATTAAAATTATATATATATAATTTATTAAAAAAAGATTTATAATAAAATATATTATTTTATTATATATTTTAATTAAAAAAATAATTTATAAATTAATATTAATATTATATAAAAATATAAATTATTATAAATTTATAATGTAATTATTAAATAATAATAAAATAATATCGAAAAATAAATATAATAAATTACTTTTAATTAACGATTATAATTAATTAAAAAAAGCTTTTTATATATTTTAACGTTTATAAATCATTACGTAATTATAAGTTATATATTTTAAATAATTATACTTTTTATATTATTTTTTTTTTAAATTATTAATTTTTAATAACTTTATATATTATAATTTTAATTTTAATATAATATAATTTATATATTATTTAATAATTATAATATTTTAAATTATTATTATAATTACTTTATATATAACTTTTAATTATCGTTATTATAATATTTTTAAACGTTATTAAATACTTTAAACGATAATCGTTTATTTTATATTTACTTTTAAATTACGCTTTTTAAAAATAAATTATTATTATTATTATTTTTAATTTATAATATTATTTTATTTTCTTTATAATATCGTTTACGTTCGTTATTTTTTTATTAATTATTCGTTATTTTTTATTAATTATAATAATATTTATTACGTTTTTTTAATTTTTAATTATTAAACTTTTATTATTTTAATTTTTTTTATAATAATCTTTATTAAATTTATATTTTTAATAAATAAATTAAATAAAATTATTATTAAATTTAAATCGATTTTAATAATTAATTAAATTTCGAAAGTATTTTTTAAAATATACTTTATTAATATTATATATTTTTCTTTTATTTTAAGTTTTTAATTTATTATATTATTAACTTTATAATAATTAATAATTTACGTTATATTTATTATATTAAATATAAAAAAAATATAACTTTATAAAGGTTTTTATTTTTTTAACGATTTTTACGTAAATAATCATTAATTAAATTTCGATTATTTTATATAATTTAATTTAATTAATTATAAATTTTATAATTAATATTTATTTTATTAAAAACGAAATTATTATTAACTTTATTTAAAAGTTTAAAATAACGAAATATAATTATTATTTAATCGGTTTTCGTTAAATTATTTTGCATTTTATAAAGTTTATAAAAAAAATTAAATTATTTTTAATATTTTAAAAGTTAAACGTATCGTTATTATTATAATTAAATTATAATTTTTTCGTTTTTTAAAAACTTTAAAATTTAAATATTAATTTATAAATTCTTTATTATATTTAATTAACGTTTTTTCGTTAAATTTTTTATTATAAACCTTTAAATTTTAATTAATTTATATCGTTTATTAAAACTTAAGTTTATTTCGTTAATATTATATTTATTTATAATTATAATAATTTTATTTAAATAACTTTTTATATTATTTTTCGTTATATTTAAAACGATAATTATTTATAACTTTTTAACGATAAAAATATTAAAATTAACTTTATTATAAATATTAATTAATTTCGTTTAATACGAATTATTTTATTTTAATATTTAAAAAATTAAAAGTTAATGTTTTAATATTAATTAATTTTATTTAATATACGTTTTATATTATATTATAAAAACGAAAATAATTCGCTTTATTTAATACTTATTAAAACCCCGTTTAATCGTTAATTTTACGTTTATAATACGTATAATTTATTAATAAAACGTTAAAGTTTTTAATTTTAAAAATAATAAATTTAATTTTTATTATAATATATTATTAATTAAATAAATAATTATCGTTTTATTATAATTATAAATTTAATTTTTATAATAAAATAATTAATAATTTAACGATTATTTTATATTTATATAATTTTTTTCTTTATAAAAAATCTTTTTATTTTTTTAATATTAAAAATATTAAAAAAACTTTTATCGTTATAATAAAAAAAAGTATAACTTTATATTTATAAATAAACTTTAAAAACTTTTTTTTTAATTTTTAAATAAAATAATTTTATTTTATAAATTAATAATATATATTAATTTAAAAATTATATTTTATATATATAAATAATAATATTTATAATAAAATACGAATTTAATTTTCGATTTTAAATTTAAATTAATTTAATATAATTAATTTAAAATCGAAAATTAAATTTATATAAAAATATTTAAAAATAAAAAAATAATTATTTTTTTTATTTTATACGAAATTAAAATTAAGATTTTTATTAAAATAAATCGAATTATGATTTTATATTAAATTATATTATTATTATATATTAATTTATTTATAATATATTTTTTAAATATAATTTATATTTTAATTAATTATTAATATTATTATATAATAAATTCGTTAATATATTAATAAATATTTATTTATTATATAAAAAAAACTTTTTTAATAATAATAATAATAATAATATTTTTTATTTTCGTTAAAATTAACATTTTATTAAATAATTTTAAACGTTTTATTTTTAATTTTTTAATTAATTATTATTAAATTTATATTTTATTAAAATATTTATTAAAAAGAAAAAAATAATTTATAACGCGTATTTTAATAATCGTTTTATAATTACTTTAATAAATCGTATTTTAATTTATTATTATTATTATTTAAAAAGTTTAAATACGTTTTAATTTAAGTTTAATTTTTTTTAATATAAAATATATTTTTAAAAACGTTAATAAATTTATTTATAAAGATTATAATAAAAATTACGATATTTATAAATTTATAAGTTTTTTTATTTTCGATTTAATAATTATTTATTAATAATAATTTTAATAAATAAATTTTAATTAAAATAACTTTTTAATTTATTTAATTTAAAAAATTAATCGTTTAATTTTCGATTTATTTTAAAATTATTTTAAATATTATTAACGATTAATAATTTAATATAAATAACGAATTTATATAAAATAATACTTTTAATTATCGTATTAAAGTTGTAATTATTTAATAACGTTTATTTTTTATATTATATTAAACGATTTTAATTTATCGTTTTAAATTTAATTTAATTAAAATAATTAATATAATTATTATAAGTAATTTATAAATTAACGATAATTTATAAAGTTATTATTAACGATTAATTAAAATAAATTATTCGTATTAAATATTAATATATAATAAATAAAAAACGAAATTATTTTAATTTTTATATTTTTATTTTTTTAATAATCGTTATAAGTTTTTTAAAATTAATTTTTAATAATTAAAAAATTTAATACGTTTTAATTCGTTATTAAAAGATTTATTTTTAAATAATAAACGATTATTTTTTTTTAAAAAATAAAAGTTATATAATTTAAATTATATAAATTATTATTTTTAAGCGAAAAATACTTTTTATTTAAAAAGTTATAATAAATAATAATAAAAATAATTTAATAAAACGTTAATTTTAATCGTTAAAAATATTTTAAATATAATTTAAATTTTTATTAAAAATTTATTAAGTATTTCGATTTTATAATATAATTAATTAATATAATATTAATGTTTTTTAATTTTAAATAATTAAATTTAATTTTTAATATTATATTTAAAATTTAATTTATTATTATTATTATATTTAAAAGATATTTTTATTTTAAGTTTTTTAAAAATTAATCGTAAAATTTAAAATAAAAATAAAAATAATATTTTTTAATAATTAATAAAAAATACTTTTTTACGATTAATTAAATTCGAATTAATAAAGAATTTAAATAAATTAAAATTTAATTAATAATTTTTAATTTAAAGTTAAAATAACGTTAATTTTTTAATTAATTTTAAAGGAAATTTAATATTTTAATTAAATATATTTTTTAAAATTTTATAAATTATTTAATTTTAATTATTTATAATTTATAATTTTTAAATTTATAAATTTATAAATTTTAAATTTATAAATTTATAAATTTTAAATTTATAAATTTATTTTATAATTAATTTTTAATTAATTTATAATTATAAATAATTATAATAATTATAAATTTAAAAGTTATAAATAATAATAAATAAATAATTTATAAATTTATTTTATAATGTATAAATTTATAAGTTTTAAATTTATTTTATAATATATAAATAATTATAATAATTATAAAAGTTATTATAATTAACGAAAGTTATAATAATTAATATAAATAATAATAATTATATAATAATAATAATTAAATAATTAATAAATTTATTTTATATTATAATTTTAAAATTTATAATTAATTTATAATTATATATAAATAATTATATTTATTATTAAAAAATTAATAAATAAAGTTTTAATAAAAAATAAAACGAATAATAAAAAGAAAAAAGTTATTTTTAATAATAATTTATTTATTTTTAATAACGATATTTAACGTTTAAATTATAATTTTAAAAGTTTAATATTAATAAAGATTAATAATTATTATATATAATTAATAAAAAATTATATATTTAAATTTATTAAATTTAATAATATAAAATATAATTAATAATATAATTATTATTTTTTAAATTAATAAATTAATAAATATTTTATTTAATATTATATTAACGATAAATTTAATAATATAATATAAAATTTATAATTAATATAAAACGAATATATAAATATAAAAATTTTAATAAATTTAAAATAAAATATAAAAAAAAAAAAAGAATTTAAAATTTAACGAAATATTTTTAATATTTAAATAAAACGTAATTCTTTAATTTAAAATTATTTAACTTAATAATTAAAAGCTTAATCGTTTTCTTTTAAAAAAAAAGTTCGAATTTTTTAATAATTATTTTATTAATTTATTATTTTTAAAATTTAAACTTGAAATTTCTTTTTTTTATAATAAATATTTAACGATAACGATATACTTTCGGTTATTTTTCGATAAAAAAGAAAATATTACGTAATTAATAAAGATTTTATTAATTATTAATTTATAACGTATCGTTATTAAATTAAATTTATTTATTTTTAAATTTAACTTTTTTAACGATTAATTATTATCGCTTTAATTACGATTTTATCGCGATTTAATTAAATAAACTTTTAAATAATTTTATTTAAAAACGATTAATAAATAAAGTAATTAATAAGTTTATTTTACTTTATTAATTAATAAAAACTTATTTTATTTTTATTAATAATTATAATTTTTATCGTTTTTTAAACTTTATAATAACTTTATAATAATTAATTAAATATAACTTTTTCGATAAATATAATAATTATTAATTAATAATAATTATTATTAAATAACGATAATTAAGATTTTTCGATTTTATATATTAATAATATTTTTATTATAATTTATTATAATAATTAATAATAAAATTAATTAATATAACGTAACGTTATAATTAATTATAATTTACATTATAACGTTATATTATTATTACGATATAATTAAAAAAGCTTATCGTTAATCGTAAATATTAATAATATTTAATTAAGCTTACGAATTTTTAAAAATTTAATAAAAAGTTTTATTTAAAATTATAAATAATTATCGATTCGTAATAAACGATTTCTTTTATTATAATTTATATATAATTTATATATAAAAAGTTCGTAATTAATACGTAATTATAATCGCTTATATATAAAGATTAATTAAAAATATATTACGTATTTTAATATTTAATATTTTAATAATAATAAATATAAATAAAAAATAAAAAATAAAAAAAATAAAACGTAATTAAAATAATTATATAACGTATATTTAATAAAATTAATTAAATTATTAATGTTATTTTAATTTTAAATTAATAATTATTAATTAAATTTTAATTTATTTATATTTTTTATTAATTTAAATTTAATTAATTTATAAAAGTTATTTTTTTATTAATTATTTAATAATATTAATTTTATTTTTATTTTTTATTTTATAATTAATTTTTAAATAATTTAAAATAAAAATACTTTTTAAATATAATTAAAATATTTTATTTATTTAAATATTTTATATTAAATTTTAGTTTTAATTTAAAATAAAATTAATAAATATCGTAAATTATTAATTCGAATTTATTTATATTTAAACTTTTTTAATACGTTAAATTAAACGTTTAAATTTAACGACGTAATTTAACGTTAATTATTTTAATAAATTTTATTTAATATATTAAAATTACGTTTATTAATTTATTTATTTATTAATTTTTTAATTTTTAAATATTTTTTAAAAGTTTTAATTATTTTAATATTATTAATAAATTTTATAATAACGTTAATAAAACCTTTTATAATATTAATAATTATTATATTAATAATATAATTTTAATTAATAATAATAAAATTTATTATATTAAAGTTTTTTTATATAATATTAATTAACGTTATTTAAAATATTATTTTTTATACTTTTTAATTATTTTTATTAACGATTTTATTATCATTTAATAATTTAAAGTTAAAATTATTTTAATTTAAATATATATATATATTTTTAATTAACGTTATTTTAATTTTATTTTTTATATTAATTAATAATTATTATATTTAAATTTATAAATTATTTATTTATTTTTAAAATATATTTATTATTATTATTATTATTATTATTATTATATTTATTATTATTAAAGAAATTCTTTTTAAACATTAAATTTTTTAATAAAATCGTTTTTTTTTAATTATTACGATAAAGTTATATTAATTATTTTATTTTATTTTAAAAAATAAAAAAATTAATAATAATTAATTATATTAAATTAAAAATATTATTATATAAAAAATTAAAAATTATATTATTAATTTTAAAAAGTTTAATTTATTATTAAAAATATTTAAATTAAACATTTAATTATATAAATAATATTTAATTATAAACGTTAAAATAATAACTTTTAATATTTATATTTCTTCGTTAAATTTAATAATTTAAATTATTATTTTATTATTTTATTAAAGATTTTATAATAAAATTAAAAATTATTAAGTAAATTTAAATCGTTATATATTTAAATGTTTATTTTTTATTAAAGTTTTAATATATTAAAAAATATAATTTAAATTTAAATTATAATAATTTAAATTTATTTTATAATTTATATTTTTTATATAAGATAATTTATAATAAAATAAAATTAAATTTAATAAATTTTAAAATTTTAATATATATTAAATATAAATTAATAAATATATAAAAACTTTTATAATTTTTTTAAAATTAAATTAATATTATATAAAATTAATTAAATAAATTATTTTATAAAAACTTTTTTATAATATTATATTAAAACGTTTTTTAAATTAATATATTATAATTTTAAAATTTAATTATATAAAATTATTTATAAATAATTTCGTTTAAATAATTAAAATAATAATAATAATATTTTAATAAAAATAAAATAAATATTTAATAAAATTTAACTTTTTAATTAAAAATAAAAACTTTTTTTAAATTATATAAATAAATTTATATAAATTTATAAATTATATTTAATTTTAAATTTAATTATATATTTTATTTATTTATATTTATTTTTATAAGCTTTTAACTTTTATAAGTTTATTTTCGTATTAAATTTAATAATTTATTTTATATATTAAGCTTTTTTTAATTAATTATATTTTATATATTTATTAAATTTAATATAAAGAAATACTTATAAATTTTAAATATTAATCGAAAAAGATTTAATATAATTTAATAAATTTCGGCTTTTTATATATTAAAAACGACGTCTTTTTTATATAAATCGATTTTTATTTTTATAACGTTTTTATTAATAATTAAATTATTAAATTTAAAATTAAATAATAATTATAAAATTAAAGTTTAAAAAGCTTTATATATTAAGTTTATTTTATTTAAATGTTTTTATAATTAATATATTATTAATATAATTTTAATTATTTTAAAAAAAGTTATTTAAAAATAACATTATATAATAAAAACTTAAAGCGTTATAATTTTAACGATATAATAAATAATTATAATATATTAAAAAAAAAGTTTAAATAAATTTATATAAGTTATTTATTTAATCGATTATTTAATTCGTATATTATTATTATTATTTTAATTATTTCGAAAAAAATCGTTTAAAAATAATATTATATAAAAAAAACTTAAAATATTATAATTTTTTTAATTAAAGTAATAATAATAATATATAAATTAAATAATTATTTAAATAAATAATTTATATAATTTAATTTAAATTTATAAATTTATAAGTTATTTTATAAAGTTATAAATTTAAAAGTTTTTTTTAATTATATATTATTATTATTATTTTAATTAAAAAAACTATAATATTTAAAGCTTTTATTATATTAAATTATATATATATAATTTTTTTATAAATAATTAAAATAATAATAATAATATATATATAAAAAGCATATCGAAATATCTTTATAAAGTAATTTTTATAAAATAATTTATTAATTTTAATTTATATAATTTCGTTTTAAATTAAAAAAAAATAAAAACTTTTTTTATTTATATATTAATTTATAAATTTAACGTATATAAAACTTTAAATTTATTAAATTTATTTTAAATTTATTACGAATTATTTTATTTTAAAATATAATATTTATAATATATAAAAAGTAAAAAATTATTAAAAGAACTTAAGTTATTATAACTTTATATCGATCTTAAAGATTTGATTGGCTAAAAGATAGCGCATTAGCGTGGTACAAAATATACATACGGCAGCCTGAGATCTAAGGCAATTAATAACTACGTATAAATACTGCTTCTAGCCACAGCGAAGCTGCGGCGGTACAGCGCAGCGGTGGTGCAGCCACCTTACGAAGAGAGGCCTGAGTGATGAGGCAACCGTAACTCGCGAAAAATCCTGAAGATTTGATTGGCCCAAACTTGGTGCATTAGCGTGGTACAAAAATACATACGGCGGCCTGAGATCTGAGGCAACGGGTTACCCCCGCAGTTGCCGTGGCGCAGTCATTTTACGTGAAGAGGCCCGAGTGATGCGGCAATCTTTACCGTAATATGTAAATCCTTGCATCGTAAAAAATCGTATCCCTATTCTCTTAATCGACATCTATCCTCAAAACAGTGGAACATTTCTTTAGGATATCTCCTTGGACCCTACAGATATGCAACTTGACAACTTCGCTGCTTGGATCAAAACTGAGACAACGCCGCTTGTCGTTGATACAGCACCCATTCCAGCCTGTGACGAAGATGAACTGGTTATTCAGAATAAGACTGTCGCCATCAACCAAATCGATTGGAAAATACAATCCTCTGGGGGATTCGGCATTGAATACCCCGCCATCCTAGGCGAAGATGTTGCTGGTCAAGTAATTGTTGTGGGGTCGAAATGTGCAAGTAAATTCCACGTCGGCCAGCGTGTTATGGCCCACGCTTTGGGCATAGGTCACGGATCGGCCTACGGCGGATTTCAGCTATACACTAGGATTAGACCTATAACAACTTCTCCTATCCCCGATCGCATGTCTTTCGCAGATGCTGCCGTTTTGCCTCTGTCTCTTTCCACAGCCGCGACCGGCCTGTTCAAAGAGTGTATGCTTGGCCTCCGTCTTCCAGGGACCGAGATAGATATCTCAGGCCATGCGAGACAAGGCACAGGGAATCCAACGATTTTGGTATGGGGCGGCTCATCTTCGGTTGGCAGTACGGCTATACAGTTGCTATCAGGCTCTCATTATACTGTCGTTACAACTGCGTCACCTTCAAATGTCGACTATTGCAAATCTTTGGGTGCTACTCATGTGGTCGACTATCACACCGATGATGTAACAAAGAAGCTTACGGAGTTGATGAAGGGAAATATATTGGCCGGAGCATATGACGCCATTGGATCAGATACGACTGTGCGCCAGTGTGCAACTGTCCTCAAAGCGTGTGGTGGTGGCAAAATTGCAAGTGTCGGGAGTACACCTGACGATCTCCCTAGCAATGTGATTGTTCTTAAGGTCCTTTCAAAGGACATCGACATAGAAGAGCCAGAGATAGCTGAGAGAATCTGGGGCGACTATGTACCCTTAGCTTTACAGTCCGGAATGTTAGTTTCGGGTCCCAAACCTATCGTCGCTGGCAATGGTCTGGAGGAAATTCAGCATGGGTTAAAGAGACAAAAGCAGGGGGTTAGTGCCGAAAAAGTCATTGTTGTTTTAAAGCTATAATAGATTATATTATATAAGCTTAAAAACTTCTTCTTTAATTATAATAATATTTTTATTAAAAATAAAATAAAAACAAAAGATAAATTTTAAATAAAAAGCTTATTTTAAGAAACTTTATAAAGTCTAGTATTATAATAAGTTCAGCGCTAAGTTCATGATGGGATTTGGATTTTCTTTTCTCCATTTTGCTTACTTTCGTATAAGAGCTTTACCAGCTAGATAGTAGTGGAGACTGATCATAACTTACGGCATCTGTTCTTCATAGCATTCAATTGCAATTTCTAGTTCTACTCTCTAATTATGTAGTACTTTGATAACGCAACTATCATCTTGCAGCCGATTGTAGGGTAATTGCCACATACCCTCACTCCGTATATGTTTAACCTAGTTCTTTTTATAAAAGCATGTACATATTTTTATACCATGTATATAAGTGACAATATAACCGCCGATAACCTCAAAGATGGTTCTTTGTGTGCAGTATTTGAAGTCAATGCATCAGTAGCCTGGAAACACGTTACAAAATATGCATGAATTCTCACGTCTAGGTAACCTTGGCTTGTAGGGAGTGAACCGTACTTGACAATATATTGAGGTTGGAACTATCTAATCAGCTTTACTGGATGCTGAAGGACCATATATAACTAGCCACATCATGTCGATGTCCTCTCTTGGGCGTTGGTCTGTTGATTCCAGATCGAACGAAGCATGTGGACAAACTGAAGATTTTAGTCCTATCCTAACGACTAGGGAAGCAGAACTCACATGGTACAACACCAGCCTTCGAGTCGTACGATTTGAACAATATCATCTCCTGCGGCATCTGATCGCCCAGATAATACCATTGGTGGTTCTCATTGTGAAACACTTGGAAGCTTTCGGTAGAGTGGTCCGGGTAAACAGCATCCCTGATAATCAAGTCGCTCTCAATATCGAGACTGCGATAATCTAGGACAGCAAGAGGCCAGTCTCTGATTGGACCAAATAAAGGCTGCCATGTGCTTTTAGATGTGAGTATACAAGCAAAAATCCGATTCGTATACTATAGCTTACTTAATTATCTGAAACCGTTGGGTGCTAAGCGCTTGCGCTCCTTGCTGGCCGAACTTTCGCTCTAGAGTGGCTTTTGCATGAGCAGGGGTGCTGTCTATTATTGTTAAGTACGAGAATTTGAATCAATCAATAATATGGTTACGTACCAACGTGCACGCCCTGGATGGGCTGTTGAGACGCAGTTGTCCCCCAGGTTCGACTTGGAAATGATTGGTCCCTCTCTCGCTTTGTCCCACTGATCATCATGACCGTCTCAGCATCCAGTTTTCTCTTTAGAAACTCTGCAAGGGCATTGGCGTATGCTGAGTTTGTGAACTGTCCTTTGTGCACAGAATCGTCGACATACTGGTATAAATCTTGCTGCACGATCTCGAAGCCATGTTTATCTAATTCGAAAGTATCGCCATGAGTTCTTATATCTGTGACATGCACATTATGAACTGACATAGATTCTTCATTCGTTGTTAGTTGGCCCTCAGGTAATGCTTTTTGGGGGATGTAAATGAAGTATGGCCGAACGGTTTTCCAAATGGGTGAGGGCTTCAGGTAGTAAAAGGTGGCTAAGACATGCATCGTAAACTCAGAGAATATTTCCACTGATTGTGAAGAGGTAATATATAAGTTTATTTACTATGCACCGCTTGCCATGGCATCATAACCTACAATGTTGTGGTGTTTTACTTGGAGGTGACATGTAGCAGATATCCTCTGGGTTATGAATTATGGAGGAACAGTGTCTTCTGGACTGAAAAGGGGGATGGCAATTGACCCCGAAAATTGAGGCTATTAAATGGGATACTTACCCCGCATCGAACATCCCACCCTGAATTCATTGAATACGAGGGATGTATGGTGCGAGGCAAAGGAGGTGTGTTGCAGGAGCACCTGCAATGGCAAGATAGTGTCACACATTCTCTATACGGAGTACAATGCTATAATGACGTGGAAGACCTAGTGATACTATTTGACTGGTGGCGCTTCGCAATCTAAGCTTGCCGTATGGTGTGTAGGATGACAAAGCTATTCTAAGGGACTAGCTTGCACGAATTACATTCATGATGGTTATCACTTTGGCGAATGTAATGTAACGTAACAACGCAACATTGGAAAGTGCATTTTCGCTATTGGGAAAATGAATGTGATATTTGCTTGCTGACAATATGACTTGTGAAGGTAATGACTGAATCGGATGTAGGGTTGTACAGTTCAGACACCCCTCGTTGCAAAATGGCTGTGTTAAATCTGCACCGTGCCCTCCATGACATAATGAAAGGAACAATCCAACTGAATCTCAACATCCACACTCCTTCAGGGCAATTGCCAAGGCTATGCAAACTTAGTTTAGAGCTTCACTTCGTCTTTCAAAGGTGCTCTTGGGAAGCCTTACTTAAGATTTTTCTTCGCAATTAGCTGTTCGAACCGCTGCGGCAGACGTAACCGGGCAAAGAGGTTACCTGCGGGCTCTCAGCCTGTAGCCAGTTGTACCATGGCTTCGCGTCAGGCTTCTCCGGATCCGGGGTGTACGCGAGCCAGGGCGTCTGGTCAGTGTTCTCTTTAAAACCATCGGTAGGCCTTGATACCCAAAATTCCTTCCAGGGTTGTTGCTTTGCAGCCTCACGCTCCGCGACCTTCTCAATGTCCGACATAGTAATCTCCCGTTGATGTTGTAGGGTGGAATAAGGGTGTTATTAGTTTCCAAATGAAAATATGTGGAGCTTTGCTGTTTACTGTATCCTACTGTAGAAGTAAGAAATGCTCGTTTCTCGAGATGGCAGAGAGAAGAGCACCTTATATCATTGGAAAGAGCTTATGAATTCTGCCACTATAGATACTCCTTATTACCAATTGCTCATTTCAACACCTACTCAACATCATTTCTCTAATGTGATTCGCGAGACTTGCATACAAATGGTGTGGCTCGCTACGTCATATGCATCAAGGTAGCATAGGATTGCAACGCTGTTATCAATTTGCTTACGCGTTTATGAGGATTGGCTAGTTCATTAGATTGCCAAGCAATGATCATAAGTTGTTTTCGTACGGCAGTTCGGATGCGTATTTAGCATCGGCAGCAGATACCCTCTCGCTCACCTTCACTTGTTGTATTCAGTAGCACAAATACTTGGCAAGACAGTAACGTAGTGTATCGTGAGTTCCGAAAACGAACGGGGAAAATGGACCCTCTGTCTATCATAGCAAGTTCTATTGCTGTCATTGGCGCAAGTTCTAAGCTAGCCAAAGGGTTGCGGAAACTACTCGCCTTGCCTGATGCTCCCCAAGAAATACAAACGTTGTTCAACGATGTATCCTCTCTACGTAAGTTTTATCAGTTACTTACCTAGCTATAAGGCAAAATTAAAGGGATCAGAATTCTGAACGTGAGCATAGACGTTATTCTCAAGGTGGTCCATGAGGTGTTGGAACAATTGGGAACCACTGAGCGCCAAGGGGCCTTGACATCAATTCAACGGGAGATCGAGGAAGTCGTAAAGCCGGTGGAAGAATGTGTCCAAGATCTACAGAATTTCGTAGAGCAGCAACTACTAAGTCCATAAATACATCCACAAAGTAACGCATACATAGCTAACTCTGTGGTCAAGGAAGTGAGAAGCTGGACAGAAACGGGTTACCGAAACCCGCTCGCCTGGCCTGGTTAAGAAACAGCAAAGATATTGAGAGATTACGACAGCGTATCCGTGATAGTCGGTCAAACCTTGACACAGCACTTTCATCATTACATGTACTACTCGGGTAAGTTGCTACTTACTAGTAGGTTGAACGAAGCATCCTTACCTGACGAATCTCTATAGACACAATGTATATCAGACTACCATCAAAATTGAAGACATAATTATCCAGACGTTTGAAGGTATGAAGTCTGCACAGACTGAAATGGGATCAAGCGCTCAGGCCCAGGCGCTCGAAGACCAAGAGTGGTCCTTTATACCCGAGGACGACCTCCGGCCTCAAGAGACTGACGATGTCCTTGGGCGGGAACACCCAAGGAGGGTTTCAGGCTCCGGTATTGATAGCTCACCATTTCAAATGGCAAAGTCTCGATCTCGAATCTGCATTACTACATCTATCACGAGGGCCTCATGTCCCCGCTTCTGTCAATGCCAATGCCATAATGAGACAACCATTGCTACACCGCAATGGCTGAAGGGGCTTGTAGGTTCGGTACTTGTTACCTACACGGGTTTATCTCTAATCAAATCGACATCATGTGATTATCTACCTTGTAAGAATACTTCGAAGCAATCTTCACTGATGTACTACCTTCCTACTTGGGCTCCAGCAAGGGCACTGCTATTTTATGCAGAGCACAGTAGTCTTTCTGGTATCGGGGTGAGATGGAGCCTGCGAATTCCCATCGTGTTGCGAGATTCCCATCCTATTTGGAAGGCCGCGCAAATAGGCAATATCGACTTCATCAGACAACAGTTCTCGAAGCATACGGCTAGCCCGTACGTCGTTGATAAAAACGGCTGGACTTTGCTCCACGTGAGTCTCAATTTCGACGTCCCCCACCCCCAATATGACCATGATTTCCATAATGTGGCCGCATGAGCAAGTGTGGTGGCTGAATTAATTTATAGTGGACGGCAAGTTGGGATCAACCGGATTGTTACAAGTTCTTGAAAGCCTCAGGATGTGACGAAACTCAAGAAGATGCCACAAAATCGAATCCGCTTGACCTGGCCCTGACCTTCGGGTCTTTACCTCGAGTAACCAGATTTATGGAAAACATCGAAGATATGATGGATGTCCTATCGTATAGCCCGTTGCACTTGGCTGCCATGGGGAGGGTCGGTTCAGTTTCGACCCTCATTCAACCCTATTTTAAGGATATGAACGCTCAAGATCGCTGTGGGATGACACCACTTCATTGGGCATGTAGCTGCAATAATTGGGAGGCTGTCAAGGTTTTATTAGAGTGGAAGGCTCGAGTGGACATTCAAGATCGTCAAGGAGCATTAGCATTACACCATGCTTGCCGTTCCGGTGACCCTAGCACTATAGAAGGCATTCTGAGAGCTGGCTCCGATGTACGCGTACTCGATAACCACGGAGAAACCGCGTTATTCTACGTTAGGTCACCTTCCGCAATCACGATCTTAGTGGAGCATGGCCTAGATCTTAATCATAAAAGCAACGCCGGGCAAACTGCCCTACATTATGCAGCTGGCGACAGTGAACGATCGGGCCTGCTAGAATCGTTGATTGAGAATGGCGGAGACGTCAACATCACGAATGACGATAACTATACACCACTCATGACCGCAATAGCCAAAAACTGCCACGAGTGCATGGAGGTTTTAATCCGGAAGGGTGCAGTTATGGACAGAATTACGACCACCGGTTCCAATGTACTCCATATTGCTGCTCTGATGGCCGGGCCGAAAGCACTGGATTTGTTATGCAACAACATCTCGGGACAATACATAGACCCAGACACTCTCGACAAGGATGAGAATTCGCCATCTGACTGTTTTTTACGCCGGCGCGAAGAGGACAATTTCAATCTACGAGCGTCGCGAGACGATGAAAGCCGTTGTTGGGATGCGCTTCTGGAAAAAGCAAGACGCCAAAAAGCCCATTTTCAACAAACACAGATTGCAACTACACCTCTAGAAGGTTCTCAGAATCAAGAAAGAGAGGTTACCTTCAAAGACATATCTCACATAATTATGCCTGGAAGCTTTCCATAAAATGCCCTCGATTTTACGTAACAAGGTACTGCCAGCAGGTGGAATAATAAGGAGTACTAGCAAAGTGAATGCCTTCTTTTCTAAAGTTCTCGAGTTTTTACAGGGGTTATTATGCCGCCGTTTTTACTTTTGCAATAAAAAAAAAGAAATTACGTATTTAAAATTAGTTATATTAAACGATTTTATATTAATCTTGTTATTTAATAAAGTTTTATTATTTTTGTTATATCTTTTAAATTATTTTTATTATATTTCATTATATAATTAATTATTATTTATTATTAATTATATAAATTATTAAACTTTAATTATTTATTACTTAATTTTAATTAATTATTATTATTTTTAAAGTTATTTATACTTTAAATATAATTATAATAATTAAATATTAATATTTTTTACGTTATTTATAATAATATTAATTATAAAAGAATTATTTAATATAAACGTTTTAAAGTTTTAATATATTTAAAAATAATTATAATATAATAAATTAATAATAATAATTAAATAATAATAATATAATTATTAATAAATAATAATTAATTATTAAAATGAAATATAATAAAAGTAATTAAAAATAATATAATAAAAATAATAAAATTTATTTAATAATATAATTTTAATTTATATTAATTTTTTTTAAATTTATTAAAAATTATTTAATTATATTATTTTAAAAAAAAGTTATAAATAAAAAAAGTTTTAAATTTAAAAATTTATAAATTATTTTTATATTATTAATATATTTATTTATAATTATTAATTTTTTTTATATATAATTATTTAATTAATATAATAATTTTTATATAATTTTTATTATTATATTATTATTATATAAATTATTAATATATAAATATAAATATTAAATAATTATAAATTTAAAATTTAAAATTTAAAAATAAATATTTAAAATTTAAATAAATTTAATTTAATTTAATTAAAAATTATTTTATATTAAATTTAAATTATTTAATTATATTATTAATTTATATTATTAATTACGTAATTATTATATAAATAATTAATTAATCGTTAAATATATTTATTTCGAAAAATATATATATAATTTATAATTATAATTAATTAAATATTCTTTTTTAATTTATATATTTAATTTTTTTAAATTTAAATAATTTAAATAATATTATATTAATTATTTATTTAAATATTAAATATTTAATTATTAATTATATAATTTTTAATTTAAATAATAATAATTTTAATTATTTATTTTTAAAATTAATTATATATAAATAAATAAAATATAAATTTTTAATATAATTAATATAATAAATTTATAATATAATAATTAAATTTATAAATATAATAATTTAATTTATAAATATAATAATTATAATTTAAAGTTTTTAAATTTAAATTTCGTTTAATAAAATATAAAATTAAATAATTTATTTTATAAATTATTTAAACTTTAATTAAATAATTTAAATAATAATAAAATTTATAAATTATAAATTTATAAAATTTATATATATAAAAAAAAGCGTTATAATTTAAAAATAAATCGTAATAATAATATAAAATTTAATTATAAAATAATTTTCGATTAATTTTAATAATTTAATCGTTTTATATATATAATAACTTTTAAATTATAATTTTAAAAAATTAAAAATCTTTTTAAAATTAAATTAATTATATTAACTTTTATTATATAAGAAAGTTTTTTTATTTAAAAACAAAAAGTTATATTTTTTTAAACGTAATAATTAAAAAGTCTTTTATAATTATATAAATTAAAAATTAAAAATTTATTAATATTTTAATAAAGTTATTTAATAAATATATTTTATATTTAATAAATTTAATAAATTTAATAAATTTAATAAATTTAATTAATTATAAAATAATTAAATATATAAATAAATATAACTTTAATTAAATATATAAAAAAAAAAAAAAAAAATATATAATATAATACTTAAATCTTTAATAATTTAAATTTATTATATAAATTATTATAAATATTATAAATTAAATAAAAAATTTATATTATATAAATTTAAATATTATTTATATAAATTTAAATATTTAAATAATAAATTTTATTAATTAAATAAAATATTATTTATATAATATTTTTAAATTTATTTATATAATAATTTATTTATATAATTATATTTTATTTATTATAATTATTAAGTTTTATTTATTATATATAAAAAATATTTTTTATATAAATAATTATAATTAATTTTAATTAATTTATAATAATAAAAATTTATATATAATATAATTAATATAATGTTTTATAATATTATTAAAATTAATAAATTTATTTAAAATCTTTTTAAAAAACTTTATAATTAAAATTATTATAAGTTTTAAATTAATTAACGAATTATTTATTTTTTTTATTTTTTTATTTATTTATTTATTTATTTATTAATTTATTTATTTATTTATTTATGTATTTATTTATTTATTTATTTATTTATTTATTTATTTATTTATTTATTTATTTATTTATTTATTTATTTATTTATTTATTTATTTATTTATTTATTTATTTTTTTATTTTTTTATTTATTTATTTATTTATTTATTTATTTATTTATTTATATTATTATTATTTTTAAAATTATTTAAGTTTTATAATAATAATAATAATTAAATAATAATTAATAATAAACGAAATAAATAAATTATTATATAAATAAATTTAAAAAATATTACGAAAATTATATTTAATTTAATTAATTAATTTAAATAAATTAAAGTTTTATTAATCGTTATAATATAAAAGAATATAACTTTTCGTAAACTTTAAAAATTATTTTTTAACTTTCGAAATTAATAAGATTTTATTTCGTAAATTATAACTTATTATATTAAATTTAAAAAGTTTAATCGAAAAATTAAAATATAAATTATTAATAATAATAAAGATATTAAAATTATCGTAATATTTATTTTTATTTATAAACTTTATAATAAATTATATATTATAATAATTCGAATATTTAAAAAATTTAAATTTTAAGCTTAATAAATTTTATAAATTTAATTATTATATTATAAACTTTTTATATTAATTATTATATATAAATTTAATTAATTAAAAATTAAATAAATAATTAAAGTTTTAAAGTTATAATTTATAAATTTATAAATTATTTTTATATAATTATTATAATTATTTATATATAATTTTAAATTAATTATAAATTTAAAAATTATAAAGTTATAAATTATAAAATAAGTTTATAAATTATTTAATTATTATTATTATATAATTATTATAATTATTTATAATTATAAATTTATAAATTATAAGTTTAAAAATAATAAATAATAAATAATAATAAATTAATTAAAAAATATTATATTTAATTAAGTTTTAAATTACGTAACGATATTTTAAAGAATTTATATATAAATTTAAATTATTTAATTATTTTATATATAATTAAATTACTTATATAATAATTTTCGCGATTATATATATTAACGATATTATTTATCGTAAACATTTCGATTTATTTAATTCGTTAATTTTAATGAATTTTCTTTTATATTAAATTTTTTAATATATATATAACTCGAATTTAATCGTAATATTTAATTATATTATATTATATATAATTACTTAAAAATTAATTAATTTTAATTTAAACTTTATATTAATATTAATTAAATATAAAACGTTAAGTTATAATTATATAATACGTTAAAATACTTAATATATAACGTTTAAAAATAATTTAATATTATTATAAATAAAGCTTTAAATAAAAATCGTATTTTTTTCGAAAAGATATACATATATATAATATAAAAGATTTAATTTTATAACTTTATTAATATATAAATAATAACGTTAATAACTTTATAAATAAAAAGATCTTTTATAAATAATAAATATAATAAATTAAACGTATTTATTTAATAAATAATTTTATTAATTAATAACGATAACGATAACTTTAATAATAACGATTTTAATAACGTATTTAATAAATTATATAATAATAATAATAATTTATTAACTTATTTAATAATTAATAAATAATTTAATAAATTAATTAACGATTAAATCGACGATTAAATTAATAATTACTTAACGATTAAACCGATAATAACGTAATAAATAAATAAATTTAATAATTAATATCGAAAATTTAAAAGATTTTAATTAACGACGAAATTAAATTAACGATTAAATAAATTATTTAATAATTACTTATTTAATACTTATTTAAAAACTTTATAAAATTATCGATTAATAATATAATAATAATAAAAAATAAAAAATAACGATTTAAAAATAAATCGATAATAAAATATTAATAAGTTAAAGTTATAATAAAAATATTATAAATTTAAAAGTTATAAATTATAAATAATTAAAGTTAAATAATTTATAAAACTTAAAACATATATTTAATTAAAATATTAAATTGTTTTTAAAATTAATTAAAAGATTAACGTTATTTTAACTTGAAATTAAAAGTTATTAATTAAATTTTAACTTATTTAACTTTTTTATTAATACGAAATTAATTAATCGTAAAAAGATATTTTTTATTAATTATTAAAAAATATTAACTTTATTTTTATTTCGAATTTTACGATTAATTTTTAAATAATTTAAAATAAAAGCTTTTTTTAATTTAATAATATATATTAATATTTTAAAATTATTTATATATAAATAAAATAATAATCGTTAAATTTGTATTTATAATTATATATTTATTTTATTATAAATAATTTTAATAATATTAATTATATTTATATTTATAATTATATTATTTTATATATTTTATTTTTTATTTTAAATATATTAATAATAATTAAATTTTAAATTTTAAATTTTTATATAATTATATATAATTATTTAAAAAATTAATAATAAAATAAAATAAATTTTATATTTTTAATATTTATTTAAATATTATTATTTATTATAATAAAGCTTAAAATTAAATTTTATAATTATATATAATATAATTATTTAAGTAATTAAAATATTTACGATTTATATAATATTAACTTATTAATTTTTATATATAAAACATTTAAATTAAAAAATATTAAAATATAATTTCTTTTATATTTCGTTATTAATTATAATTATAATAATAAAATTTAAAAATTTAAATTATAATTATATATAACTTTATTATTTAAATATTTTAAATATTATATATAAAATAATTAAATTAAAAAATATTAAAGCATTATATATTTTTTTAATTTCGCTTTTTAATTACAATTAATTATTAATAATTAAATAATAATAATATTTATTATTATTAAAAAAACTTTTCGTTTTTAATTTATAAATAATATAAATTAATTTAAATTTAAATTATTTATATATTTTTCGTTTTATTATAATAAATTTATTTTATTTTAATTTATTAATTTATTATTATAATTAAATTATTATTTTATTAAATATAATTACGTTTTTTCGTTATTTTTATTATTATTCTTTATTACGTTAATTTTATTAAAATTAATATTTTCGTTATTATGTTTAATTTTATTAAATAATTTTAATAATTTTATTATATTTTTTAATAATAATACGTTTTAAAGATTTATAATTTATTAAAGCCTTAAACGATTTAAAAACGAAAGCCTTTTTAAATTATATTTAAAATAAATATTTAAATAATTTATAAACGAATCTTTTTATTTTTTTTAAAAAACTCTTTTTAATTTTTATTTTAAAAATATTTATTTATCGTTATTATTATTAAAAATAATAAATATTATTATATATTACTTTTATTATTCGTTAAAATAAAAATAATTTAATAATAAAAGATTTTATTAATTTAATTATTATTATATAATTATTACTTTTTAATTTTAAATTTATATATACGTTATATTTCTTTTAATAATAATAATAATATTATTATTATTAATTTATTATATTAATTAAAAAATATTATTTATAAAAAGTAATTATAAACGATAAAAGGTTTTTAAATGTATTTATTTATATTAATTAAATTATTTAATATATATATTAAACATTAATTTAATATATTAAAGTTTATATATTATTATTATTTAAAAAGATTAAAACAAATTAAAACTTAAAGCTTTAAATTTTAAAATATAAAAATTTAAAGTTTTAAAAATATTATTTTAAAAAGGTTATTTAATAATTTAAATATATATAATAAATATTAATATTAAAAAATATAAATTAAAAACGTTAAAGTTTATAATTTTTAATTATTATAATAAAATAAATTATTTAAATTTATATAATATTTTTTTATATTTATTTTAAAATATAAAATATTATTATATTTATTTTTACGATTATTTACTTTTTATTTCTTTATTATTAATTATGTTTATTTTTTTTCGTTTTTATTTTTTTATTTATTTTTTTATTTTATTTTTATAATTTATAATTAATTAATGCTTATATTTTTTTAATTAAAATAATCGCCGTTTTAATAATTACGATTATTACGTATTAAAGATTTTTATTAAAATTTAATAATATATTAATTTAATAAAATTTAAGTAATAAAAAACCGTTACGCGTAACGATGTAATTATTAATAAACGGCGATAAAATACTTATTATTTATATTATTATTATAAAAAAAAGAATTTTATAATAATTAATTTTCTTTAAGTAAATGCCGTAATTATTAATGCGATTATTTATAAAGAAAAGAAATAAAGTTATTTAAATATACGAAAAACAATATTATTATTATAAATAAATAATTTAATAATATAAAAACCGCGCTTGCGTTATAAATGCATTTATATATAACTTTTTAATTATTTAATTATATATTTAATATATTAATATATTATTTTTAAAAACATTTTAAATAATTAAAAGTTACGGTAAAATTAAAAAATAAACGTTATTATTTCGAAAAAACAACGTATTTATTTATTAATTTAAATAATTTTTAATAAACGAATTTTATTTTATTTTATTTAAATTTTTATAATAATTATTATATATCGATTAAATAAATAAATATTTAATAAATTAATAATACGATTTAATAATTATCGTTTTATAAACGTAATAATTAAATAACGTATAAATTTTATTCGTTTTAATAATTTATTATATAAAATATATATTATAAATATATCGTATATTATATATTTTATATAAATAAATTATTAATATAAAAATAAAAATAATAATAATAATATTTTCTTTATATAATTAAATTAAAACGATTTTTAATTATACGAAAAATAAATTATAATAAAGTTTAAAATTAAATTTTATAATTATATATAATTTAATTATTTAAATATTTAAAATAAAAAATATTAAAATATTATATATATTATTTATTTTTCGCTTTAATTATAATTAAAAAAATAAAATAAAATAATTTATATTATTATTATTAATATTATAATATAAATTAATTAAATACTTTTTAATTAATAATATAATTTATTATTTATTAAATAAATTAAAACATTTATAAATAATTATATTAATTAAATATTAAACGATTTTATTTTATTTTTTTAAAAGATTTTTAAATATAATCGTTATTTTATTATTTTATTAATATTAATTATTTATAATATATTTAATAATTTTATTTTATAATTAAAAAATAATTTTTATTATAAATTCTTTTTTTAAACTTTAATTAAAATTAATAATAAAAAAAATTCATTTTTTTTATAAATTAAATTAAAATTATAATACTTCTTTTTAAATTTAATTTTATAAAATTATTTTTTAATAATTTAAAGAAATTTATATATTTTTATAATAATTATAAAAAGAATTTATATATAATAAATTATTATAATGTTAAAAGTTAATTTAAAATTATAATTACGATTTTATAACGTTATATATAAATTAACGAAACGATATTTATAATTTTTTTTTATAATAATAATTTATTTTATTATATAAAATTATTTAATATTATAATATTAATAATATAATAATTTATTATAAAATTACGTAATAAAAATTAATAATTTTATAAATAATATATAAATTTATTTTAAAATAATATAAATTTATTAAAATTTATTTAATATATATATATATATATATAATATAAAATAAATAATTAAATAATTATTATAAAATTTTAATTTTTTAAATTATTTATAAATTTTTAAAATTAAAAATTTAAAAAAGATTATTTTAAAATATTAATTATATATATTTTATAATTTTTATTTTTTAAATTAATAAAGAAATTATTATTTAATTAATAACGTTTATATTTTCGTAAATAAATAAAAATATTATATATTTATTATAATTATATTTTAATATAATTAATTATTATTATTATTATTATTATTACTTTTATATTAATAATTTATTTATATAAAATATATAATATGCGATATATTTATAATATATATTTTATATAATAAACCGTTAAAACGAATAAAATTTATACGTTATTTAATCGTTACGTTTATACATTATTAAATCGTTACGTTTATAAAACGATAATTATAAAATCGTATCGTTAATTTATTAAATGCTTAATTATTTAACCGATATACGGCAATTATTGTAAAAATTTAAATAAAACAAAAAAAAACTCGTTTATTAAAAGCTATTTAAGTTAATAAATAAATACGTTACTTTTTCGAAACGATAACGTTTATTTTTTAACTTTATTATAACTTTTAATTATTTAAAAATTTTTTAAAAACGATGTATTAATGTATTAAAAATATAATTAAAAAATTAAAAAATTATATATAAATGCGCTTATAACGTAAACGCGGCTTTTATAATACGAGATTATTTATTTATAACGATAATATCGTTTTTTATATATTTAAATAATTTTATTTTGTTTTTTTTATAAATAACCGCATTAATAATCGTAATATTTATTTAAAAAAAATTAATTATTATATTTTTTTTTATAATAATAATACGAATAATAAATATTTTATCGTTATTTATTAATAATTATATAATTACGCGTAACGGTCTTTTATTATTTAAATTTTATTAAGTTAATATATTATTAAATTTTAATAAAAGTCTTTAATGCGCAATAATTACGATTATTAAAACGGCGGTTATTTTAATTAAAAATATAATTAATTAAATTAAAATATTAAATAAATATTTTAATTTAAAAATGTTTTAATTTTTTTTTTAAAATAAAATTAAAAAGTATTATAAATTTTTAATTTTTTTTACGTTAAATTATTTATTTAATCGTAACGATTAAAATTAAAATAATTTCGTATAAAAATTTAATTTTTTTTAAATTTAAATAATATTTAATAATAAAACTTTTATAAATAAATTATATTAATAATTATTAATAAAAGCTTTTTTATATTTTTAAATTTTAAAAAATAATAATATAATAAAAAGTTTAAATTAATAATTATTATAATTATTTATTATAATAAAAAATATAATATTAAAAAATATTTAATTATTATTATTTTAATTATTTTAATTATTTTAATTATTTATTTTTATATTATATTAAACTTTATTTTTTTCGTATAAATTCTTTATATATAAAAATTAATAATTATTATTTAATTATATATTATCGTATAATATTATTTTTATATTTAATAAATTATATAATTATAATTATATAATAATAAATATTATTTTTTTAATATAACTTTAATAATAATAATTTAATTTTTAAATTAAAACATTATTTAATATATTTTTATTTTTTAAATTATATTAAATATAAATTTTTTTAAAATTTATTATTTTTTTAAAAAAAGTTATTATAATAACGATAATTAAGAAAAAAGTTTTAAAATTTTTAATTTTTATATAATTTTTAAAAAAATATTAAAAAAATTATTTTTATATTATAAAAAATATAACGTTAAATTAATAAATAATTTATAAATAATCGTTATAAATATTTTTTTATATAATAAAATAATTAAATATAAAATTATTTATATAAATAAAAAAATAATAATATAATATAATTTTAATATAAAACTTTTTAACGTTTAATAATTTTTTTTAATTTAATAAAATATTATTATATATTAATTTTTAAATATTTTTTAATTTATTTTTTATATAAATTTATATATAAATCGTAATAAAAACTTTTTTTTAAAAACAAATAAATATATTTAATTTTATTTTAAAATTAATTTATATTTATTAATTTAAAATATTAAATAAAATTATAAAATTAATTTTTATTATTATTTATTAAATATTAAAATAATTATATTAAAATATTATTTATAATATTTAATTATATATTATTTTAAAAAAAATTATTAATTATTTATATTTTTAATTTTAATTTTTTATTTATAAACTTATTAATTTATATTAAAATAATTATATATTTAATAATAATTACGTTTTAAATTTTTTTATTATTATTATTAAAAAAGTTATTTAAAATATTTAATTATAAAATTATTATTTAATTAATAAATTTATATTTATATTTATAAAATATTATAAAATTAAATTTTAAAAATTTTTTAAATTATTTATTTATTATTTTTTTATTTTAAATTTATTAAATAAATATATTTAATTATATTTTTTAAATTAACGAAAAATAAAACGTAATTTAATAAAAATATATTAAAAAAGTTATAAAAAATAAAAATTTTAAAATAATAAAATAATTAAAAATTATTATATAAAATAATTTACGTTATATTAAAATTAAATATAAAAAAAGATATTTTAATTTAAAATAATAATATAATATTATATTTTATTTATAACTTTTTTAAAAATTAAATGTTTTAAATAATTTCTTTTATATTTTAAATAAATTAATTTATTCGTTAATTTAATTTTATATTTATTAAACGTATAATTAATTTAATAAATTTAAAAAAATAATTATATATAAATTTAATGCCGTATAATACGAAGCTTAACGTAATATATGAAAATCTTTAAGTGATTTTTAATATATTAATTTAAAATTTAAATTATTTATAAATTTATTTTATTTTATTTTATTTTTTATAAAAATGTTTATATTTCGTTTTATAACGTAGTTTTAATAATAATTAAGAAAATATTTGATTTTATTATATATAAAATAAATAAAGGTTTTTAATTATTTAAAGTTTTTTTTAATTTAATTTTTTAATTATATTATTTATTTATAATTTTTTTATATTTTATAAATTTTAAATATATAATTATCGAAAAGTTTATAAAACCTTTTATTATTTATTTTATTATTTAAGCTTTTTTCGTAAAGTAATTACGTTATTATTTTATTATATTATTATAATTTCGTTATAATTAATACGTTTTAAATTAATATATTTTTTAATTTTAAATATATTTATTAAAATTAATTTAAAGAACGATTTATAAAATTTAAAAATTTAAGAAAAAAAGCTTAATCTTATTTAATAATTTTTAAAGTATTAAATATTTAAATCGTAAAATTATTATATAAATGTTTAAAAATTAAAAATTAAGATTTTATTAAAGTTTTATTATATTAATATTTATTATTTCGAAAATATAATTAAATAATATAAAATAAAATGATTTATTTAATAATATATTTAATATATTAATAATTTTAATTAAAGGTTTTTATTTTTAATTAAAAAAATATTTTTTATTAAATATTTATTTTTATAATTATAATAATTTTTTCGATAATATTTATTAATAACGAAATTATTATTATTATTATTTAATTAATTATTATTTAATAATATTATATTTATATTTATTTAATAACTTTATTAATTATTAAAGATATTTTTAAATTTAACGAATATAATAATATAATTTATTTTAATTTTATTTTAAAAAGAATATTTTTTAATAACGTTTAATATATTTAATTTTTATTACGATATTAAAATATAATTAAATTTTATAATAAAAACAAATTAATATTATATATAATTTAATTTTTAAATAATTAAATATTATTTTTATTATAAAAATTAATTTTAAAAAGATTATTTTTATTTAAATGTATTATTTTTAATTTATTATATTATTATATTTATAATTATATTTTCTTTTTAATTAAATTTATTAAAAAATAATATAATGTATTATTTATTATGTTTAAAGTATATTTTTTATTTTATATTATTAATATTTATAAATTAAATTTAAAAATATTTAAATAAATTAATATTAATATATATAATTATAATACGTTTATTTTAAAAATAAACTTAATTTAATTTTTTTTAAAAAATATTAAAACTTTAATATTTAAATAATAATATAATTTAATAATTATTAATAAAATTTATTTATTTTTTAAATAAATAAGATTTTAATTAATTTATATTATATTTTATAATTTAAATTTTTTTTTTCGTTATATATATATTAATTTATATATATAACGATGATAAAAACAAATTAACGAAAATTATAAAATATAATAATTTTTAATATATAATTAATTATAATTATAATAATTATATTATTAACGTATAACGATATAACATTAATCGATTTAAAATAAATTTAAAAACATTTTTATATAAAAAGTTAACTTTTTAATTAAATATTTTTAAATATTTTAAAAATTATTAATTATATAAATAATAAAGTTAAAATTTTAAACGTTAAAAATTATTTAATAAATTTATTTATAAAAAGTAATTATTCGAAATATATTATACGATTTATTATTAAGTTTTATTATTTAATAAAATTATAAATAATTAAATTTATATATATAAAAACATTAAAATTATTTTATTTTAATATTATATTATTACATTTATTATTATTTTTAAATTAAAAATAAATATATTAAATATTATATGTTTTATATAATATAATATATTATAAAATCTTTTTTAATTATTATATTTAAAAAAACCGATACGGTTTTTCGTTTATAAATAAATTATAAAAATTATTTTTTTTATAAAAAAGTTTTTTTATATAATAAAAGTTAATATAATTAATTTAATTTTTTAAAATTTTTTTATTTATTAAAATTTAAATTTAAAGTTATTATATATATAAAGTAATTAAATTATTAAATTTAATAAAAAGTTATTTTATAATTAAATATTATATTATTATTACGATTTATTTTTAATTTATAACGTTTTTATATATATATATAAATATTATAAATTTATAAGTTTATAAATTATAAATTTATAAATATTAAATTATATTATTATTTAAATTTTTTAATTAAAAGTTAAATAATTTATAAAATAAGTTATTTAATTTTATATTTTATTAAACGAAATTTAAATTTAAAAGTTTTAAAATATAATTATTATTATTATATATTTAATTATTATATTATAAGTTTATTATATTAAAAATTTATACTTTATTTATTTATATATAATTAATTTTATAAATTAATAATTAAATTTATTATTATTTAAATTAAAAGTTAAGTAATAAATAATTAAATTAAATAAATAATTAATATAATATTATTTAAGTTATTTAAATTCATAAATTTTAAGTTTAAAGATTTATAAGTTATTTTATAAGTTTAAAAATTATAAAGTTATAAATTATAAATTTTAAAATTATAAGTTTATAAATAATTTATAAATTTAAAAAAATAATTTATAAATTTAAAAAATAATTAATAAGTTTATAAGTTTATAAATTTATAAAGTTAAGATTAAAAAAATTAAATATATAAATCGAATAAAAAGATATATTTAATTAATTATAATTATAAGTTATATATAAGTTTTTAATAACGAATAAATAAGTTTAAAGTTAAAATAAATTAATTTAAAGTTATAATTTTAATAAATATATATTTTCGAATGTATTTTTTACGTAATTAATAACGTAAGTTAATAACGTAATTAAATAATTTAAACTTAATTTAAAATAATTTATTATTAAAAAATATTTAATAACGAATTAATTATTATAAATATAAATATAATTTTTTAAATATAATATAAAATAAATAAAATATTATATTTATATTATATTAAGCTTTTAATTAATATAATATATTAATAATTAATAATTAATAAAAAAGATTAATTATTATAAATAATATATATATTTTAAAAATTAATAATATTTTAATTAATATTTATATTAATTTTATAAATTTAATTTATAAATTGTAAAAAAAAGGAAAACTTAAAAAGAAATTTAAAAAGATTTAATATACGTTATTTAATAAATCTTATATTTAAAAGTTAATTTTTATAATATTATATAACGGTTAAATTATTAAATATTAAACTTTATAATTATATTAAAATTTATTTTTAAATTAATAAAAAAACGTATAATAAAATCAAAAAAAAACTTTTTAAAAAGGTTAATATAATTAATAAATTAAAAGATTATATTCGTTAAATATATATATATTAAACGATATAAAATTAAAATAATTTATATTTAATTATTTCGAAAAGTTATATATTTAATTTAATTAATATAACTTTATTTATAAATTATTAAAAGAATTAATTATAATAATTTAGAAAGTAAAAAATTAAAAATATTAAAAGGTTTTTTAATTATATTTTATAAATATTTTTAAAAATATTAATAATATAATTTATTATATAATATAAAAAGTTATATTTATATTTAATAATTAATAAATTTTTATTAAACTTTTTATAATTAAAAGTAATAATTTAAAGTTATTTATTAATACGTATAAAATAATAATAATAAAATATTAAAAATTAAATATATTTTTAAAGAAATAATAAAGTTATATAATTTTTAAAAAACATTATTAAGTTTTAACGATAAAAATAAATTTAATTATTTAATATTAAATAACGTACGTTTATTAATAATATTATTTTTAATCGTTATAATTATATTATTATAATATATATTTTTTAAATATTTTAAATATAAACTTTTTAAAAATAATAATTAATAATCCTTTTTTAATAATTCTTTTTTTATTAAATAGTTAACCTTTTTAAACGTAATATTTATTATAAATAAAATATATATAAATAAAACATTTATATTAATAAATATTTTAATATTATTATAATTACGATTTAATATATTATTTTTAAATATAAATTTTATATTAATTTTTAATTTATTAAAAATAATAAAAAATAATAAGAAATAAATATAATTTATTAATAAATATTAAAAATATAATAAAAATAATTTTAAACTTTTATTTATAAAACGTTTATAAACGCATTATTTTATTATAAAATAATTTTATTAATAATAAATATTAAATAATTTAATAATATATATTAATTATATTATATAAATATAATTATATAAAAAATAAATTATTTAATAAAATATATAAATTATATTAACGATTTAAAATAATATTTTTTATTATTATTATAATTTAAATATTTTCGAATATTATTTTCATTTTATAAATATTTTAATAATATTTTTTATAATTAAAATATTATAATATAATAATAATATAACTTTATATATATTAAAAAAAAATTATTAAAATATTATTAATTTAAAAAATCTTAATTTTTTTATTATTTTTTTGATTTTCATTTTATGTTTTTTATAATGTTTTTTATTTTAATATATAATTTTTTTTTAACTTTTAAATTTATATATAAAATCTTATATTTTATTATTTTAATATAATATATATAAATATATTAATATTTTTAAAGTTAATATTAAAGTAATTATTAATTTATATTAAAATATTAATAAATTTTTCGTTATCGAAAATATATAACTTTTTTAATATTTAATAATATTTACATTTATATTCGTTAAAGTTAAAATTAACGATTAATTAACATTTTAAAAATAATATATATCAAATAAATTAACTTTATATTATTCGTATAAAATAAATTTTAATTAATTATAAATTTAAATATATAAAATAATTATAACGTTATTTTATATTACGTTAATATATTATTATATCTTTATATATACGTTATTAATAATATTTAAATTAACTTTATCGTTTAAAATCTTTTATTTATATTTTTTTTATTATATATAAAACTTTTTAATAAAGTTTTTAAATAATATTTAAATAAAAAAATAATTATATTATATTAATATGATTTAAATATTATATTTTAAATATTATTTTAATTTTTTAAAAATATTTAAAAATTATATTTAAAACGTTATATTTTTTAATAAATTTTATAAATTTTATTATATTTAAAAAATTATTTTTCGTTTTATTTTTAAAATTTAAAATTATAAATAATAAATAGATTTATAAATTAAATATAAATTAATCGTTAATAATAAATTAAAACTTTAAAGATATAATTTTAATATTAAAATAAAATATTAATTTTAAAATATATATTTTATTATTAAAAATTAAAATATAATTAATTTATTAAATTAATTATTAAATATTATTATTTTTAATAAAATAAATTTTAAATTATAATTTATAAATATTTATAATATATAATAATTAAAATAAATTAAATTAAAACGTAAAATATTTTAAATATAAATTATAATTTATAAAAAAATAATAATAAAAAAATAATATATAAATTATAATTATTTATTATAATTATTTATTATAATAAAGTTAAATTATTAAATTTATATATTATTTATTTTATTAATTAATAACTTTAAATATATATAATTTAAATATATTATTATTAAAATTTAAAAATATTATTTATACAAATTATTTATTAATTAATTAATTTATAAATATATTTTTATATTTATTTAAATAAAATTATAATTATGAAATTTTTATTATAATTTTACTTTTTTTATAATAATTAAAAATATATATAATTATTTTACTTTTATTTTTAATATTTAATTTTTAATATATATAATTATAATAAATAATTTTTAAAGTTTTATTTATTTATATTATTTTATTTATATTAATAATAATAATATTTAATATTTATTTTAATATATTTTTATATAAACGTAAATTATTAAAAAAAATTTAATTTTAATTTATAATAATAAAATTTAAAATAATATTTTTATTATATAAAAGTTATAAGTTATTTATATTTATTTTTTTAATATTAATTAATATAATTAAATTTAATATAAAAATATATAAAGAAATAACTTTTTTAATATAAAATATATTTATTATTAAAATTAATAAAGAATATTTAATTAAAAGTTAATTTAATAATATTATATAAATAATTTAATAATATATTTTTTAAAAACGTTTTTATATATATATAAAATAAACTTTAACGTAAAAATATAAAAATTAAATAAAAAATATTTTAATAATTTAATAAATTATAATAAATTATAATAAATATTAAAATAATTTATTATATTAATAAATTTAAAATTTATTCTTATTATTTAATTTTTTTAATAACGATAAATTATATAATAATATATTAAAAATATATCGTAATTTTAAATTTAAAAATTTAAATTTATTAAATATTTTAATTTAAATTATATAAATAATTTATTTATTATAATAAATTTTTAATTTATAATATAATTTAAAAGTATTATATTATATAATATTTTTATTTCGATAATTTTATTTATTTAATATATAAAAACATTTAAATTAAATAATTTATAAAATTAATATATTTAATATTTTAAAAAAAATTATTTACGAATATTTTATATTTAAATTTTAATAATTTAATTAAAAAATATAATTAATTAATTTTATATAAAATATTAATAATGTTTAATAAAAAATTATTAAATAATAATATTATTATAAATTTATTAATAATAATTTAAATAAAAAAATATTTTTTAAATTTTCTTTTTTATATTATATTTTTTAATTATATAATTTAAGTCGTTTAATTTAATAATTAAAAGCTTAACCGTTTCTTTTCGAAAAAAAAAGTTCGCATTTTTTAATAATTATTTTATTAATTTATTATTTTTAAAATTTAAATTCGAAGTTTTTTTTTTTCGTAATAAATGCTTGGCGATAACGGTATAACCTCGGTTAATTTTCCGGCAAAAAGGAAAATATTACGTAATTAATAAAGATTTTATTAATTATTAATTTATAACGTATTATTATTAAATTTAATTCGTTTATTTATAAATTTAATTTTTATAATAATTAATTATTATTATTTTAATTACGGTTTTATCGCGATTTAATCGAATAAACCTTTAAGCGACTTTATTTAAAAACGATTAATAAATAAAATAATTAATAAGTTTATTTTACTTTATTAATTAATAAAGATTTACTTTATTTTTATTAATAATTATAATTTTTATTATTTTTTTAAAACTTTATAATAACTTTATAATAATTAATTAAATATAATTTCTTTAATAAATATAATAATCGTTAATTAATAATAATCGTTATTAAATAATAATAATTAATATTTTTTAATTTAACGCGTTAATAATACTTTTATTACGATTTATTATAATAATTAATAATAAAATTAATTAATATAACGTAACGTTATAATTAAATATAATTTATATTATAATATTACGTTATTATTATAATATAATTAAAAAAGTTTATCGTTAATCGTAAATATTAATAATATTTAATTAAGTTTACGAATTTTTAAAAATTTAATAAAAGGTTTTATTTAAAGTTATAAATAATTATTAACTTATAATAAACGATTTCTTTTATTATAATTTATATATAATTTATACGTAAAAAGTTCATAATTAATACGTAATTATAATCGTTTATATATAAAGATTAATTAAAAATATATCGCGTGTTTTAATACTTAATATTTTAATAATAATAAATATAAAAAAGGATTATATAATTTAATTTAATATAAAAACGTTTTTTATTTTAATTATTTTTAAATTTATAATAATTTTTTTTTATTAATTTAATGCTTTATTTTTTAATAATTTAAATTTAAATTTTAAAATAAATAATTTTTATATATAAATATTTTATTTAAAAATAAATATTATTAATTTAAATTTATAATCTTTTAATTATTTTTTTATATTAATTTTAATTTTTTTTTAATTTTAACTTTAAGTTTAATATGTTTTTAATTTTAATTTTAAATTATACGTTTAAATATTATATATTAATTATAAATATAATAAATTAATTTAAAATTAAAAGAAATTATAATTCGTTTATTATAAAAAAATATTAAATTACGTAAATTAATTATTAAAAAATATAAAATATTTTATTATTAATTAAAATAATTTAATTAAAATGTAATATTTAAGCTTTAATTATATTTAATTTAATTTTAAATAAAATAAAATATATATATTTAAAATATTAAATTATAATAAATAATTTTTAAAAATAATATTAATTTATTTATATAAAATTATAATTATTTATTTAATAAAATAATATTTTAAAAGATTAATTAATAATTTCGAAATTTAAATAACGTTAAAAATGTTACG
This sequence comes from Eutypa lata, assembly GCA_022661535.1. Taxonomy (NCBI): domain Eukaryota; kingdom Fungi; phylum Ascomycota; class Sordariomycetes; order Xylariales; family Diatrypaceae; genus Eutypa; species Eutypa lata. The sequence goes on along the minus strand of JAKULF010000009.1, from coordinate 459,690 downwards.
TAATAATAAATATACTTAAATTATAAAATATAATACGTAATAAATTATAAATATTAATTATATTAATATTAATATATAATTAAATTAAATATTATATTATAAATTTTTTAAATACTTTAATAAAATATAAAATTAATTATAATTTTATATAAAGAAATATAATTTTAAATATATTATTATAAAAAATAAAAAATTTCTTTATAATTTATTTAATTTAATTATTTTCGTTATTATTTTTAATTATTATTATTTTTTTAAATTTAAAAATATTTATATTATTAATAAAAATATTTATTATATAATTAAACGTATTATTAACGTTATTTATAATATATTTTTCGAAATTATAATTATTTAATATAATTTCTTTTAAAATATTTATATAAATATTAAATTTTAATAATTAACGTTTTTTATAAATCGTTTTTATTTAATATAATTATTATTTATTATTATTTATAAATATAATTTAATTAAAAATTTTAATTTTTTATTTAATAATTAATTAATTTTTAATAAAAATATTAAATAAATTTTAATTAATATTAAAGTTTTAAAATAATAATTTTATATTAATTAATTATTAAATAATAAATATTATATTCGTATAATAATTTTAATATAAATATTTTATATTATATATTTATTATTACGATTATATTTAAATTATTTAATAAGTTTATATTTTATATTTAAACGATAATTAATTAAAAACGAATTATTAAAAAAAATATTATTAAAATTATAAATATTATTTTTCTTTAAATCGTTTATAAGTTATAAATTATAATGTTTATTTTTATAATTTATTATTTTTTATAAGATTTTTTAATATTATTAATATTAATATTAATAATATAATATTTAATTAAAATAAAATATTTTTTATTATAATTATTTTAATTAATATTATAAAATAATATAATTAATTTAAATAATAATTATAAAAAATAATTTTTATTTTTATATTTTATAATATATAATAAAGTTATAAAAAATTTATATTTTTAATAAAAAATAATAATAATTTTAATATTTAAAACTTATATTAATTATTATATTAATTTTATTACATAAAATATTTTCATTTAAATATTTATTAATATTAAATATAATATTATTAATAATAATTTTCAAGTTATATTAAATTTTATAAATATTTTTTAAAGAAAATAAAAATATTAAATTTTTAATTTTTAAAAAATAAAATTAATATTTAAGAATTATATATTTAAAAAACGAATAATTATAAATAATAAAATTTAAACGATTTTTAATATAATTAAATAATTTAATTATAATATTATTAATTACTTTTTAATTAATAAATAATATTTAAAATATAAATATAATTTATTTTTAAATAAAATAATATTTTAAAATTATTATTTTTTATTAAAAAATCGTTAAATTTTTATTATAATATTTATTAATATTAAATAAAGTTTATAGTTTTTTAATTATTAATTAATAAATAAAATCGTTTTAAAAATCGATAATTTTATTTTATTAAAATTATTAAAATTTCGAAATAATTTTATATATATATTATATATTTTTTAATAATATTTTTATTTTAATTAATAACGTTTATATAAAAAATAAACGATTATTTATATTTAATATGTTTTTTTTTCGAAAAATTAAAATGTAATAAGTTTATACGTTTATATATATTATAAACTTTAATTAAAATCTTTTTTTAAATAATATTAAAAATAAATTAATTTTATATCTTTAATTTTATAAATAATTATATTATAATTTTTAATATTTATTTTATTTAATATAATTTATTAATTTAAAATATAATTTTTTCAAAATTAATTATAAATATAATTAAATATATTTTTATTAAATAAATAATAATATTTTATATTTAAATTTTATAATAAATAATTTTATTTAATAAATATATTTATATATTAAAATTATTATATTAAAAAAAATAAAAATAAATTATTATAATATCTTTTATAATTTAACTTAATATAATTAATAATAAATAATTAATTAATATTAAAATAAAAATATTTTAATTTAAATTAATATTTTTTTTAATTAATAAAAAATATTTATTAATTATTTTTATTTTATATAATATTTTTATAATATTACGTTACGTTTTAATAATTAATAAAAAAAGTTTTATTATATTAAAAAATAATTATTTATATTTTTTATTATAATTTTAATTTTAATTATTTTAATTATTTAAAAACATTTTTAATTTTTCTTTTAAATTATCGTTATATTTATTTTATTATTTATATTATTTTTATTTTATATATTAAAATATTATAATTTTAAATAATAAAATATTTTTTATTAATATTTTTTAAAATTTTTTAAAAAACTTATATATAAATATAAAAAATATAATTTATATTAAATATTTAATTAATAATTTTAAATTATTATTAAAATTTAATTTATATTAAAAATAATATAAGTTTTTATTATAAATAATATATAATAAATTTAATAATATATTTTTAATTAAAAACGAAATAATTTTTATTTTATTTTTATTAATTATAAATTAAATTTTAATTTTATCGTTATTATATATTTTAAATAAATAAATACTTTATTTTATTTTTATTTTTTAAAAAAAGTTATATATTTAAAAACTTTTTTAATCGTTACGTTTAAAAAAAAAGTACGGTTTTTCGCTTATAAATAAATTACGAAAGTTTTTTTTTAAACGAAAAAGTTTTATTATATAATAAAAGTTAATATAATTAATTTAACTTTTAAAAAATCTTTAATTTATTAAAATTAATATTTAAAAGTTATTATACGTATAAAACGATTAAATTATTAAAATTAATTAAAAAATATTTTATAATTAAAATTTATATTATTATTACGATTTATTTTTAAATTATAACTTTATAAATTTATAAATTATAAATTTTATTATTATTTAAATTATGTAATTTTATATTTTATTAAATAAAATTTAAATTTAAAAATTTTAAATTATAATTATTATATTTATAAATTTAATTATTATATTATAAATTTATTATATTAATTATATTAAAAGTTAATATTTTATTTATTTATATATAATTAATTTTAAAAAGAAATAATTAAAGTTATTATTTTTTAAATTAAAAATTAAATAATTAATAATTAAATAATTAATTAATATAATATTATTTAAATTATTTAAATTTATAAATTATAAATTATAAATTTATAAATTTATAAATTTATAAAATTAAATAAAATTAAATTTAAAAAAATTAAATATATTAATTAAAAAGAATATTTTTAATTAATTATAATTATAAATTATATATATATTTTTCGAAATAAATATATTTAATTAAAAGTTATTATAATAATAAATATATATTTTTAATATATTTAATAAATATTTAAATATTTAAATAATAATTACGTAATTAATAACGTAATTAATATTACGATACGTATATATTTAATAAGGAATTTATTAATAAAGGTTATAATAAAACGCGGTTATTATAATAAATATAATAAAAATTAATTAATGCGTAACTTTATTAAGTAATTACCTTTATAATTACATTTACCGCGCGCTTTTATTTATTATTTTTCTTTTTTCTTTAATTTAAAATTTTATATAATTAATAAAATTCGAATTTTTTTTTATATTTAACGCTTTCGTAATAATTAAATAATTTATATTTAATATAAAATAATTTTTAATTAAAATAAACATTTTAAATCGTTTTTTATTAATATTTTAATAATTTTAATAATTTTAAAAGTTTATAATATTATTAAATAATATTATTTTTATTTTTATTATATAATAAAATTTAATAAATTTAATATTATTATTTATAAATAATAATTAAAATATAATAATAAATTACGTTTTATAATTTAATATTTTAAAAACGTTAAAAGTTATAATTTCGTTTTAATTAAAATTTTATTAATAATAAAAAATATTATAATATAATTTAAATAATTATATAATTATTTTAATAATATTTATTATATTATAATAATTATAATAAAATAAATATTTAATAATTTAAAAATTATTAAATAAATTTAAATCGTTATAATTTAAATTTTTTTTTTAATTAATCGAAATTTTAATGTGGATATCTGTGGAGATGGGTACTTAAGTGATTTAGAGCTACGGCGGTCTGAGAACTGAGGCAACCACCACTGGGATATCCGAATAGCTCATACGTTCCGTCCTCCCAACAACGGATGTCGAATTTCACGACTGCTAGTAAACACTTCCACGCCAGAATGGGGCCGTCAACCAGTTGCCCTAGGTAACACAGTTTGATCGCTTGTCCGAGGAGAGGAGTTAATCGCGAAACCAAATCGTCGGGCCCGAGCGAACCCGCCTGGTTGTTACTGCTACCACAGGCAGGTGGATCATCAGCCTCCCTATTTACACGAACTATCGGTGGGATGGCCGGTGCGTCATTCCGGAATTCTTGGTACGCCTTTGTGACTGCTTCGATTATGTCGTCGCATTCTCTCTTGGCCCTCGCACGCGCACTAGTCAGGAGCGCATCCGCGGCAATATGTCCCATGATGCCGTCCATGACTAGCTCGCGAAATGCCATCTTGAGATAGTCATGGGGGAGGTAATCTATCATGTTGTCACTCCATCGTGAACGATATTCCGCCTGCTAACGTGAGCCTCACAGAAAGAAATAGGCCCCCTTCTACATGTATGTTTACATACCTCGACATCCCACATATCTTCCTCGTCCTGGACAGTCGTATCTCTTGTCTCCGAGACGTTGGGTCTCTTTGGCGTTCTATCATTGCCTGACGAGCTCGGGGGGTCTCCGCTCGTCCTAGAATAGGTCCGCTTTCGAGTTGCGGGCATGGTGATTGTTGTTTCGAGTAGTTGTTAAGCTGACACTTGTCAGAACACGTCGAAACGCGTGTCACTTAGGCCGTGCACGGGACACACGAGCAAGGATACACACGAGCAAGGATATAGCTACATACCTAGTAAGCGCGTGATACGATTGAGTGATGTCCAATTGGATGGGTGGTACCATCAGGGATGACTATCAACGTCAAATTCAATACACAATTTAGTATGAATTCATTCTACATAGCTAGATAGCTCCATATCGATGCCTTAATCCAGCCTTCTAGAGCTACAATTGTTATACCTATCGTTATTTACGTTGCTAGATAGACGCTATGATTACCTAGAGCCTTCATTTTCTCCTTATGCAGCTGGTCAAGAACATGCCTAGCGCTGTTCCACTTGCGATGAGAGCTCTCGCAACTCTGTACCCGTAGCCACCACCGGCGCCGTAACCTCATCGGCGGGATCAGCATCTGCAGGGTCATCCCAGCCCTCGCGGTTGTCATGCACGAGTCTCACAAACGCGAAATCAAGTACCAAGGCAACAACGCAAATGCCTACGGCGAAGAACAAGGCCGATCTGTAGCCCGTCACAACATCACCAGTCTTCTTAGCCACCTCCGACTCGACAGTCGATGCAAAGCCCAGCCCGAGACTGTTCCCATAGAGAAGCAGGGAGCCTATGAGCGAACCCGCGATACCTTGCTGGCTGCGGCTGACGGAGTTGCTCGCGATGATCTGGGCTGCGGTGTAGACCAGATCCGGACAAAAGGCCGTTACAATCGTGCTGGGGAATACCTGATACCAGTAGGACTGCTGCGCAGGCATGGTCGCAATGAGAAGGTTAGCTAGCAGCATGCACGTTGTGCCTATCGCCAGGATGTACTGTGCTGGTACTCGTGGGATCAGGTAGGCTGCGAGGAATGCCGCCGCGACGCCGCAGATGCCAAATGGTGTCCAACCCACGGCGAATTGCATCGGAGACCACCCGCGGACCTCTTCCAGCCATGCGACCGTATACCATAGCAGAGTGCCCGTAGCCATGAAGTTCATGAGGACGACGAAGATCAGGGGCGTGAACGATGGGGCTTTGAAGATACTCAATGGCATGATTGGATCGGTTGCAAAGTAGTGCTCCCATATGCCGTATCCGATGAAGAGCACTATGGACGCCACTAATGTGGATATAATCATGGGATGTGACCATCCTACTGCCGGTGCTTGACTGGCGCACAGAATTGTTTTTAGCTAGTGCACACGCATGTGAGATAGAAAACTTACTTCCAAACTACATTGAATAGTATCAGGCCACCTAAGGCAAGGAAAGAGCCGAACCAGTCGATCGTACCATTCCGGTCGACAGGTACTTCTCTGGGGAGCAATGCCCACAATGGTATCGCAGCCAGCAAACCAACACCAGCACTAATACTCCAGTCAGTAATGTGTTCTTCGGCGGTTCGACTCAGTACCACTCACATGAGCGTAAACATCCAGAGCAACGAAGACCCCTGGATGAAGCCCCCGACGATCAGAGCCCCTACATAGCCACCAATCGGGGCAGAGGCACCAAAGAACGCCAGACTGAGATTCCGCGCGAACCCGGGCGGATTCGTGATACCGATCATGGCCACAGCATTGGGCATGATGAAGGCACCGCCGATCCCAGACAGTGCGCGCATGGCGTTGAAGGCGATGAAGTTGTTGCAGAACCCGCAAATGAACGTGAAGGTGATCAGGACGATGCACCCCAGTAGGAACATGTTCTTGTGTCCGTAGACGGCGCCGAAACGGCCGCTGATCAAGACGAACGTGCCCTGTGTGAGACTGGTAGAACAAAATGTCAATATACCACAAGACTGACGACTTCTAACTAGCTACCGGCTAGCCTGAAGACTCGCTTCGCGTGCTGGGCTATGAGACGGACAGACGTACGGATAAGCGGCTGCAACCCAGTTGGCGTGGATGCCCGAGACACCAAGTCTCCTACTGATATCCAACCCCCCGGCCACACCGATCAAGTTGCAGATCATCTGGATGATATTGCAGGCGATGATGAAGATCGTGACGGTTAGCCGCCGCTGCCGGTTCGTGACGTTGAGCGGAGCAACATCAAAGACGCGCTGCATAGCTTCGGGCGATGAAGCCGCCGCCGCCGCCGCCACATCGGCACTCTGTCGGGGAGGCGGATGATGGGACTCCATTGTAGTAGTAGCTACGAGATCGAGCCCTTCCCGTAACATCCCAGATGCCGCCGCCACATTTTCCTGGGCTGAGGCGCCCAGTGTCGTGGGGGATTGCGCATTCGAGCTGAGCTCGTGGTGTAGGAGAGAATGCAACGACATTGTCACAATAGTGGATATGATTCATCAAGATCCGTACAATCGTTCCTTGGGGATGAATGAATTGAAAGCGAGGAAACAGGTGAAAGTGATCGGGGAAGGCGGGATGGCATATCTAAATAGAGATGCGTCAATTTATTCACCAATGGCAAGGGTCGGCCCTTTGCTGACCCAACATTTAGAGGTAGGTATGCAAGGGTGGATGGATGTTCCTCGGGGGCGGTGAAATCGAATGGCATAGCTAGGTTTCGTCCGGGTATGTCAAGTAGCCGAAGCCGGGGCCCGCTTTCGTTGCCAAGTTGGGGGGAGAAGGAGGGGTTGAAGGGAAGGGTTAAAGAGACATCGTCACCCTGGCATACGGATTGTGGGATTATCCCGATATTCATCGTGATACCGGTGAGGATTACAACCTCCATTTGGCGTAACGGTCAACCAACATTCCATTAACTACATAACTACATACATACCTAGTTGGTTACGGCTCGGGGAGTCCCGTTCGCACGCTAGAGCCCCGGTTTTATAGCGGAGTTGAAGAACTACGTATGTATGGGGAATGAACTAACCAATAACTAGAGCTACATGTAACTAACTATTGCTGCCAAGGACTGGGATGATGTATTTAGGTGTTGATTTATCAGCAAGATATTGTTTCTTGGTCGTATTAGCGATGTTTTTATCTTCTTCCTCGTTCATAATCTAGACATCTAGTAGGCTTAATCATTCATAGACAAACGGAACATCAAGATCGGGAGAATATTCAGTGTAGAGAATTAGCATGCATGTTATGGTTTTCTACTGAGGCAAGTCTTGGGATTAACTAGGGTGTCTACATGTAGCTATGCATCTAATCTAGGTACTTAAAAGGTACCTACCTAGGTAGGTATGTAGCTAAGGGGCCTACTAAGGGACTCATTTATGTCCTTTGCCTACCTACGTAAGTGATGAAAAGGTAAAGCGGCACCGAGGAATTCTTCCTATACCCAAAAGATGTCTTTGCATTTATCGATGAACTTAACTTCTAACCAGCCTTTAACGTGAAGCTTGTTTTTTTCGAAACTAGATGGGGACTTTACTCTTTTTCGTCGCTAGTTTGAGATTTCAATAAACTTACAAGTGCAGCTTTCTGAAACGTTCATCACTGGGCTGTATACTTAGTGGCTTCTTTTTCATTGTGTTGTATTTTTACGAAGCCCATGAAATCTTCATGAGGAAAGCTCACATCGCCGACTCGATTACAGCTTGACTACTATGCTCTTCGTAGCCGTCGAAAGACACAAGAGTATTTCAGCCATCAACACTGCTAAATCTATACTGAGCTGGTTCACGTCATTCTTTGCAGTTGTCACTCGTTAAATTTCACCCAGGGTTCATCATCCGCTGGGTAACATGCTAGATTACGAACCTTTCCAACACTCTGAGGTATCTAAAGAACATTAATGTCCGTAATACTTAACTACCGTATTATGGGCCACATTTTACGTTGTACATCAGTATATATAATTAAGGTCCTCAATCCTTTCGAGATAAGTCTTCTCATGATTACAACAATCATCACCTGCGATAGAATTGTTGCCATTCGCCGAAAGTTCTTATAGATCCTACACCCAATGAGAACCCAGGTGTTTTTACGTCTACCGCTTCCTCTTGGAAAAGCTTACCTCTATTCTTATGGGTTCCTGTATGACCTCGCTTTTCAAACTGTATATCTTAGTTATATTCTCAAAGGTTGCAATTTTATCGATAAAACTTAGTAGAGGTTGGTTTCTTTCTCCCCATACAAGTAAGTAGGTAGTTTTGGTCTAAAATTCGTATGGTTGTTTTCAATGATCTCTGTAAGGAGCGGGGCCGAGAGTTGTTTAAAGTATTGATTCCGTTCTTAACTCGCTCTTCGCTCTAAAAAGGGTTTCCTCGGCGGATAGAAATGTCCTCGTCGCTGTTCGCAGCCTAATATTCATTTTTAGAAGCAGCTTATAGTACAGCAGAGTAACATTTTAAGCCAGTCATTGAAGCCGTAATTAGCTTACCTGAAATGTATTGTTTTCAACGGCGATGAATCCCTCGCTGCGTGATAACGAGAGCCAGGGCATATGTCTTCAGAGCAACAGGAAGGCGAGACTACACTATTAGGATATTGTCATCCAATATCTTATATAAGCTTAGATAGTCTTACCGAACCTCCCCAACCATTACGTCTTTCACCTAGCTCTGCCATAGGTTATACATGTAGTTTAACCCACAACGATGGTTTACATATGCAGAGTGCTATTTTTACATTAAATCAGTTCTAGTCTGGGTTAGTGTTTTCTTTCTACGACTGTCAGAAGCTTGGTAGTGGTATCGGGAATTACATGCATTTTTGTTCCTGACAGGGTGTGATGAGTCAGTCGACTTTACTGGCGTCTTTGATGGCGCAATTGAAATGTCGGGGTGAGTAAGCGCGGCTCTTACTACCTAAGACTTCTAAACTTCTAGATCCCATCCTGAATAAAGAAATTATATAGTGTATTCCCATTGATATTTGCAATACTGATGCGAAGCTCAGCTTCTAAGGAGAAACTTCCTATCGAAAGAAATCTAGTTGGCCCCCAGTATATATTAGCACCCCGAAGGACATCACCAGGATGTTGTAAAGTATTGATTTGAATTCATATGCGCCAATGTCGATGAGGAACGAATAAGCTTGATAAGCGGTGAATTCGGCGACTCTCTTGCTGCTGATAATAAGGCACCCACCTCTTCAGGGTAATTCCTCAAACATCGAAGGCTACATATGTGAAAGACAACACACAATCGCCTTATGCAGGACTAAGTTACTGATCACCGCTTCTATTATGTGAGAAATTGGTTGTTTGGGCCGCCCTTTTCTTCCGTAGAACGGTCAAACGGGACCGGAAATTAAAGAAACAATGTTGTAAAGTATGTAATTCGCAGTGACGTTCTGGCATACAGTGATGTAGGGAGAACTATAAAGCCATGGTGAAAGACCAGCAAATAACAGGTGATAGATGCCAAGACCATCCATCACCGGTTTCAGTTTACTACTCCCTGCCAGATCTTACAATCATAAACATCCGCACTATGCAGTTCTTTATTACCTCCTTGCTCGCTGCCTCGGCAGCCGCACTTCCAAGCGCGACCAACGGGACCTGGTTTGGCAAGCGTGTGACGTGAGTATAACCCTAACCTAATTACCTGCTATCAGATATCTTTAATGTCTCCTGATACCTAGCTAACACCACCTTTTTCCTCCGTAGCCACTCTGGAATCGCCACTTACTACTACCAAGGCGGCGCGGCGGGCTCCTGCGGTAACTACCACGCGGACAGCGACCTGATCATCGCGCTGTCCCCTTCGTGGGATGTCGCCTCGTTCTGCGGCCGCAAGATCCAGATCACCAACGCCGGTGGCGGCCAGGACAACAACGGCGCCGGGACTGTCATCCAGGCCGTCGTGCAGGATACCTGTCCTGGCTGCGACCAGAACCATCTGGACCTTAGTACGGGTGCCTTCGAGGCTTTGACCGGGTATGTTGACTCCCGTTTGCCCCTCACTTGGCCTTCTGGCAAACAAACCATTGCTGATAGATCTACTGCAGTGGAAACTTGGACCCCCCGGGACAGTTCAACATCAACTGGAACTTTTGCAATGCCAACGGACAGTGTTAGATGGGCTTCCTTGTTGTTGAGATTTTTCCTTTGATATGACGACGCAGGTAAAGGGGCGTGGTATATCTGTGGAATGAGACGGACAGTTCGCTCGCTACTTAGTTTGGGCCTAGAATATATCTCCTTGAGAGAGATCCTTAGACATACTCGACTTAGAATTAGTGTCTTGTAGGCATTTGAAAACATCAGTATCAGATCTGCAATATACTTTTTGTCTCAGCTTCTCTACCTTTTACTTCATTTATGATAATGGACAAACTCTTGTATTAATCTATATATTTGCGATACCTCGAGGTCTATTTAGACCTAAATCTTTTTAATGAGGATTCTTTACTCGGCATTGGATTGACAGACTTAAACTAATATCTAGCTTTCAATTATAGTGGAAACGCGATAAACGACATATGTCTGTAGTCGATTCAAGTTGCTGCCAACAGAATTGACACCGTCAACGGGCTACCATACACTTATCTATCTACTGATATAATTTATATGGGGGATTTAATACACTGGACACTATACGTCTGGGATGGAACCTCCTTTATGACCCATGGCACTATAGTGAGGGGATCTAAGTGACTCCACCACTTCTATCTAGTACCTAGCATTGAATATACACTGGCCAGGGATATCAATCCCCTATGCCTCATCTTAATACGTGTCTAACGATTCAGCCGCCTGCGAAACGCTCATAATAGAGACCGGCCGACTTGTAGTAGATAGGTAGCGTTGTAAAGCCCCACTGCTGACACCACACCTTCCGCCTTCCAACAACTCATGTACCAAGCGTTAGAGGAACAAGAGCTAAGGTGCAACAACTGATGTTATAAATCTAAAACGCAGTGGTGCGAAGATCCCTGCCCGATGTTGTGACCAACGGGCTGACCCGGATTGGGGCCATATACCCCACATGTAAGTTCGGGATGCACTGCGAGCCTTAACTACATGGTAGGTGTTTAACTTTTATCCCTTGCATGTTACACTGCTTTACATGTTGGTTAACAAAACGTGCACCGTGGCACAGCCACTGGGCTGGCCAATCTTATTTTATTGGGATGGTGTGTAACACCAGGCCGCGCCTACACGCCAGCCAGCCTGCCTACAACAAAAAGCGTATCACATACTACTTAGTATCTACTATAGCCCCCACACAGTTCCATGAGCTGTGGTCCTCCCTGTTGAAGCCTTGTCTTTCTACGTGCTCTGATGCTACTCTAGTCCACCAACTTGAGTAGTATCGCAATAAATATTTAAATCTAGTGAGCTGAGCTGGCCGATCGCGTCTGGATTTTGAATTCTTTTTCCAACCTTCAAGCTTATAAGACTGAGTGAGAACACGTCAACGCCATCACTTGGACATCCGTTATCGTCAGCCAAGCCCTATAAGTGTCGCGCAGTGCTCAAGCATCATCATCAGCATCATCATCCTCCTCCTCTGACCATCGCCTTGAAAAGTGGCTACCAACATCAAGCCCACACTTATCATCGTTGGTGGTGCGTTTCATACTCCCCAGAGTTATGAGAAGCTCACTGTCGCACTCGAGGCATCTGGATATGAAGCCCATGTTCCACGACTACCGACGTGCAACGAAATGCGTCCACCAAACGCTGACCTGTCCAGCGACACAACCCTCATCCGCAGCTACGTCGAGAGCCTGGTCCGGGCCGGACGCACTGTCGCCGCTATCGGCCATTCGTACGGCGGCCAAGTCTGCCCCAATGCGCTTCATGGCCTAGGGGTCGAGGCTCGCTCGTCCTAAGGCCTACGAGGGGGCGTCTCCAAACACATTTACTTGGTGGGCTACGCTCTCCCGGAGGGACTCTCCACCCTCGACAAGTTCAAGGAGTTTAGAAACATCGAGAACGTGCCTCTGGTCTTTGACATGACCGAAGACCAGACCGTCGTCCCGCGGGACCCCAGAATGCTGTTTGGGCTCCGCGGTCCCGGCGTCGACGATGCAGAGGCCGAAGAATACGTCAAAACCTTGTGCCGCTGGCATGGGAAAGCCATGTTCCAGCCTCTCGAGCATGCTGCCTGGCGCGATATCCCGGCGGCATACATTCACACCACGTCTGACATGTCGATTCCTACTCCTGAACAGCAGAACATGGCCAAGGGTCTGGAAGAGGCGGGCCGGAAGGTACAGACCTTTACGGTGGAATCCGGTCATTGCCCTAACTTCGTTGCAGCACAGGGCGTTGTGGATGGATGCTGTGAATGAAGTCGTGCTCAGCTAAGTAATAATGGGCTTTGTCTCGTTGGTTAGAATTGATCACGTGGTTCCTGTACCTGAATTGTCAATCTTCTCGGTTAGAATTGTTAGTTGATATAGCTAGGGCATTGGTGAAGGCTCAATGACTAATTCACGTTATAACTATATGTATGACCGAGGTTGTTAGCCGTTGTGGACCTACCTAGGGTCTCAAGTCAGCAGTTCATGTCATGTTTTGGCATGTTTTGAGGGCAAGGTGATCAGTTATTCACAAGTCTGACGATGTTGGTCGGATATTGGTTAGCAGATGGCTAATTGGGTTACGTACTTAGTGCTAGTTAGTTATTCCGTACGTATGTACAATACGTAGTACCCGTTGGTCCATGCGGGAAATGAACCAACTAGCCAGGGCTTAGTTGGCACTTAATACTGTAACCTTCGAAGTACTGTAACCAATATTACTTCTTTTACTTCTTTTATATATAACTTTTTAATTACGTAAGTTATAAAGTTACGGTAATTTCGAGGATATTAATTACGATATATTAAATATTATACGAATTTTTAAAAATTTAAAACAAGCTTATATTATTTTTAAAACATTAAATAAATAAAGTTAAATTTTATATAATATAATATAATATATACCTTTTCGGCGATATCTTTACGGATAAAATTCGGAAAATTATATAAATATTTTTATAATTTTCGTTATTTTTCAGGATAATTATAACAGTTTATAAAAAATAAATACGTTTTATATTTAAAAAGTTACGATTTATTTTATATAAAATATAATTTTTAAAAAGTTTTAATGATTACGTAAGTCGTTTCGAATATTATATAAAAAAACTTTCGAAAAATTCTATTTAAATGAATAATATTTATAAAATTTTCGGTTTTTATATATTATTTTTGTTATTTTTTAATATAATTACGTAATATTTTTATATATTTTTAAAAAAGTCTATTATATTATTATTTATTAATATCGTATTTAACGTAATATAAACCTTTTTATATTTTAACGTATTAATTTTTTAATTTTTTAATTTTATTTTATTTAAATGTATTATTTTTTAAAGATAATTATAAAATAAGCTGTAAGTTTATATTTATAATATTCGTAAAGTTATTAATTTTTTTATAACTTTGGTTACAGTATTTCGAAGGTTACAGTATTAAGTGCCAACTAAGCCCTGGTTAGTTGGTTCATTTCCCGCATGGACTAACGGGTAGTTGTCGCCCGGAAATCTCGTGACTTTCTTTTTTTCGTCGCTTCGCCTATCGCGTCGGCTCGCTTCCTCCCTAGAATGAGTGGGTCGGGCTGCCCCCTTGAGTCCTTTACTGCGTTCTTGGCGCGGGCTACCTGAGGACTTTGTGGGGTTTGGGGTCACGATCCGTCGTGTGTTCCCCTTCAATCTCTCCGCGAAAACCCATAGAACTCCTCACTAAGAAAATCGTGGGGCTCCGCAGCGACGCGTAGCGCAAAGTCTAGCGCGCGATTGCCCCCGGAGTTCGGTCCCATACCTGGATAAGTTCGCGGTAAAATGAAAGGGAGGCCAGGACAATAGCGCCCTTTTCCTTCATTCGATCATAGGTCTAGCTTCAGCCTTCGCCTAAGTAGTACTTGCTTGCCTAGCTACCGCCATCTCGGGAACGGGGTTGCATGAGACACACGCGGGATTTTGCGGGGGAAGCGACGCCGGGAAAGATGGTCAGCTTATATTAATACAACTTCGTATCCTTGAGAAATTCTGTCCTGTCTTTACATTCCCCCATTCCCATAGCTGGCACAGAAAGTGAAAAACACACGGCAACATGGGTGGATTCAAAGCTATCGAAGACAGGCCCACGCCCAAGGAGGTCTACAACTGGCGTCTGTATTCAGAGTGCATCATTATTGCTACGGGCTCTCTACTGTAAGTCCTTAACGTGCCCCTTAAGATTGAATTTATCATATTCTAAACGGGTGAACTCAGGTTCGGTTATGATTCCGCCTTCATCGGAACCACAATTTCCCGCGCCTACTTCAAGACCGCCTTCGGCATCACTGCCGAGAACGCCAACGAAGTCTCCAGCAACATCACGTCGGCGTTCCAGGCGGGGGCGCTAGTGGGCGCCCTGCTCTGCTTCTTCATCACGGAGCGGATCGGGCGCAAGTGGACGCTGGAGACGAGCGTGGCGGTCTTCATCGTCGGGGCGGTGCTGATGACGGCGACGAGCGGCAACCTCAGCATGATGTACGCGGGGCGGGTCCTGACGGGGCTGGGGTGCGGCGCGATCACGGCGACGGTGCCGAGCTACATCGCCGAGCTGTCGATCCCGTCGATCCGCGGCATCCTGACGGGGCTGTTCGAGATCGCCTACCAGATCGGGTCGCTCGTCGGCTTCTGGATCAACTACGGCATCACGCAGAACATCGCCGCCGACAGCGCCGCCTCCTTCCGCATCCCCATGGCCGTGCAGTTCATCCCCGCCGTGCCGCTCTTCATCGGCGCCCTCTTCCTGCACGAGAGCCCGCTGTGGCTCATGCGCCAGGGCCGGACCGAGCAGGCGCACAAGGCGCTTGAGGGGCTGCGCCACCTCCCCGTCGACCACCCCTACGTCCAGGAGGACATCGCCGCTATCGAGAATAGGCTTCACGAAGAGGCGTCCATTTCGGCCGCGTATGGGTCTGGACAGTGGGCCTTCTACCGCGGTGCTATGAAGGAGTTCTCTCGTAAGGGCATGCGCAACCGCGTCGTACTCGTCTTCTGCGCCTTCGCCTTGCAGAATCTGTCCGGCGCTTCTGCTATCAACTACTACTCGCCTACTTTGTTTGGTTCCCTAGGCGTTACGGATATTTCCCTCTACACAGGCATCTACGGCCTTGTGAAGGCGGTCGCCTCTATCTTCTACTACGTGTTTATCATTGATATGTTGGGCCGTCGCCGCCCTACTATCGTCTCTTCGATCGCGTGTTCCCTGTGCTTGTGGTTCGTTGGGGCGTACGTCAAGATTGCCCATCCAGCCGACATCATCAGCGCCGGCGGCACCCTTTCGGACTCTACCGCGAAGGGGGGTCAAGCTGCTATCGGCATGGTCATGATATACTCTATCTTGTACGTTCTTAATGAAATCCCTTCGCTGAAATCAATGTAATACAATGTTGCTAACATGGACGATGATAGTTGGTCTTTTGGTCTCAATGGAATCCCGTGGATTGTCTCAGCCGAGATCTTCCCCGGCGCGCTCCGAAACTTCTCGGGCACGTTCGCAGCCCTCATTCAGTGGGCGATCCAGTTCGCTATCACCAAGGCCCTGCCGTACATCTTTACGTCGTTCGGCTACGGAACCTGGTTCTTCTTCGCCTCGTGGATGTTGGTGGCTAGTACTTGGTCCTTCTTCTTCCTACCTGAGACGAAGGGTCTCACTATCGCCCAGATGGACGTCATCTTGTACGTGAAACTCGCTATTCTACCCCTTAAAAAAAGAAGAAGAAAAAAACCTTGGACGCTGACTCATTTTCTATTACAGTGGCTACAACTGCGAGGGACATCGTGGGATCCCCCATACGTCCATCACAACCAAGCTTACACAACAGGATCACGACATGGCTATGACCGGGCAGGGCAAGACGAAAACTGCAGAACATGCTGAAGAAGTTTGAAATTCATTATTCGTTTTGATATACATTTATTCCAATGTGGTAGTACAATTTGGATGAGAATTTGGATATCCTAGTAATACAAGACAAGACAAGACAAGACATTCAAGTCGATGAAAGTTCCTGATGTGCCCACATAGTGTAAGCCCCACGCGAGCCGACCGTAGTCCGGATCCGAATGCATCCATCCGGCCCTTCCGGTTCGTTCAATGCATTAGTCTTAGACTCGCGTTGCAGGGACCAGCTTCTTCAGCATGTGCTTCAATTTGTGTCCTGGCATATGCCTAGGATTTAATTTTCTCTGCAAGCTTATTAGTTATGATTCTTCTCTATGCATGCATGGGGAGAGTATCGTCAGGAGACTATCCTGACAGCCGGCGACGACGACATACCTCCGCTCCGTGGATCAGGTCAAATTCCCACTCGGCCGCCTCGTTGGATAAGCCGCGCTTGAGCTCGGCCTCATGCTCGTGCTCTTCTTGCTCGACACGGTGCATGAACTCGTATTCTGCGGTGGCGACCTTGTCTGTTATGCCGTGGCCGGCATCCTCTTCGGCGTGGTGCATGAACTCGTGCTCTGCTACGGCAGCAGAGTCCGTCAGTCCGTGGCCTTCTGTTGACTTCATGATGGATGTGTGTGTTGCATCTATGAGTGATCTCAAGACTTGATTGGTAGCGTAGATAGTCAATTGATTTGATTGATTGATTGATTTGTTTCGTTTGATATGTTTTATGGAGGGGAACTCTTGAAGCCAAGGCAAATGGCGGGAGGTGGCCACTGGCTATATACCCCGGATCCGGTCATCTCGTGATTGCGCATTCAAGGGAACCCAAGAGAAAAAGAGACATTCGTCGAATGTCAATCTATCTCTGGCATTTGGTCAGACGATACACATTTGGCCGGTATCCTTCCTGCCTTCAATTGAGTTGGCGCTTGATGTCAGAGAGTAGCATTACCCCCTCGTGGTGCGAAGACATTCCATTCGACAAAATTAGGTTTGCTATGTCATGCGACGTCATAAGTCGGGGATCTTGAGGTTCTGGAAGCTGACCGGCGGTGGTTTTTAGGGGCGGACGCGGGGGTGGGCTGATCGGCGGCGGTTCTTTTAATCGTGTTAGCGAACATTCGATCACCTTTTCTCCAATTCATCATCGCTTTGTATACCGATTGAGTTAGAACTGTCACTGCGCCTATATTGTGGTGCTATATGTAGTGTCATGTCATGATTATCATTTACGACAGAATATGACAAGATTGACTTTACTCATGTGCCGAAATGTTTGGTGATGTGTGACGGTGCTTGATTCTAGTTACAGGCAGACAGGGTGAGAGAAAGCTGATAAGCCTTCCGATTGGCCCCTTTCTCCACTCCTACCCCTTTCTGCCTCCTCGCTGGATAAATCAAACTAATAGACAATTGCAAGTTCTTGCCAAAATAAATGACAGGTTAATAAAAAAGGTCCAATTCAAATAATATATGATTTGACGGTAATAGTCAATAATTATTTAATATTTACCATTATAATTATAAACGTATTCACATTTAATAAGTGTGTTAAACCCCCTTATCCGCGCGTAGAACAATACATGGACTCAGATACATCCAGTGACTCTGTACTACCCTGGCGGAATAATGGCGGAAGTTGGTCTATGACAGATTCGTTGTTGACACCTGCTTGATATGCTCGGCGTGCATGAATGCCCGATATATCTCAGGCTTGCTAAAGACGTGCGACGAGGATATCAGATGAGATGAAGACAATCCGAGCATTGGCTTTAGTAAAGTATATCCGACCCTTTTATTTAAGCTTGCTAGTGTGTAGTGGACTATTGCCTTTTTCTCGCCATGGATAACTGCTCAGCATAGCGATATCAAAGCAGGTACTTAAAGTTGAAACTAGTAAAAGTCCTTTGTGTTGAAACACTGTAAGGGATATAACTATAAATTTCTATGGTCTTAGTTAAAATGGTTAGGTTGAGCTTATTCAAACTATCAAGCTTTATTATGCTTTTCTTAAAGCATATAATGAACGGTTAAACTATAACATTAACATTATATTTTATGTTAATTTAAACCTTAACTTAGCTTTAAAGCTTTTTTATTTTCGAGAACTTTTATAAATATTTTATATATTATATATTATATTTTAATATTTTATTTAAACTTTTATTTATAAATTTTTAATAACTTTATATTTATTTTTTTATTATATTTTAAAACTTAAACGAAATTTAATTTCGATTAATTTAACTTTTAAAATTAAAAATAATTTAATAATATTAATACGTAAATTAATATATATTAATTAATACGTTATTTTAATTAATTAATATTTACTTTTTAAATATTAATATTAATTAATAAATAAAATTATATTAATATTAATATTAAATTATTTAACTTAATAATTAAAAGTTTAATTATTTTTTTTCGTAAAGAAAAAAGTTTAAATTTTTTAACAATTATCGCTTTTCGATTTATTATTTTTAAAAATTAAATTTAAAGTTTTTTTTTCGTAATAAATGCTTAACGTTAACGATATAACTTTAATTATTTTTCGATAAAAAAAAATATCGCGCGATTAATAAAATCTTATTAATTATTAAATTTATAAAATATTATTATTTAATTTAATTTATTTATTTATAAATTTAACTTTTTTAACGTATTATCGTATCGATTTAATCGCGATTTAACCGTATAAAAAACTTTTAAATATATTTTTTTTTTTATTAAAAAGTTTAAGCTTTATAACGATTAATTAAATAAATTAATTTTCGACGAAATTAATATCGTTAATTTAATAATAAATTACGTTTAAACCGTAAAATAATTAATATTTTAATTTAATAATTTAAATTTTTTTATTAATTAATTAATACGAAAAATTAAATTCGTTATCGTAAAAATTAATAAAGCTTAATCGAATTTACGAATTAATAAAAATAAAAAAATAATTTTTATTTAAAAGTTAAAATAATTATTAATTTAATTTAACGATTTTTATTTTTAAAGCTTATTATAACGTATATTTAACGATTTAATAATTTAATTATAACGGTTTAATTATAATTTATTTAAAATTAAAAAAATATTAAAATTTTAATTATTTAATTTAATTTATTAAATTATTAAGTTATAATTTATTTTATAAACTTTTATAATACTTTAATTATAATATTAAATATTAAATTTTTAATATATAAAATATAAATCGAAAATATATTATATATTTATATTTAAGTTAATATAATTAATATAATAAATTATTAATATAAAATTAATAATAATAATAATAATAATAATAATATTATTAATATATTAATATTACGTAAGCGGTTTAATTAAAACTTAAGTTATAATTAATTAAAATATTAATATATAAAATATATATTTATATAATTATTTCGATTTTATATTAATAAATTTAATAATAAAAAATTTATTTTTATATAATACTTTAATTATTAATTATACGAATACGTAATTTATTATTATATATTTTACGATGTTTTTTTTTATTAATTCGCTTATTATTATATTAATACTTTAAGTTTTATAAATAAATTTAATAAGTTTAATTAAAATATTAAAAATTATATTTATAATAATTACATAATAATAATAATAACTTTAAAGTAATAAATTATAAATTTAATTATAAGTTTAATAAGTTTATATAATAATTTATATATATAATATTTAATTTAATATATAACTTATTAATAAATATATATATTAATTATATTAATAATATTAATACATTAATTAATATTATTAATTAATACGTTTTTTTAATTAATTAATATAAAATAATAGCAAATTAATATTAATTCAATTAATATAAGATAGGTGATTAATATTATTAAATTGTTTTCAACCCTGCTAACTTTTAACTATAAACAGTGATTGTTACCACGTGCAGATTGGTTTATAAAAGCTTCCCGAAAAAGAGCTCTTTTCATCCACAGCACGCGGCAAGCCCTGACCTGGCGGGCTAATTGCACGATCGCGACTTAATTTCTCAACCTACCCCGACCACGACAAAACAATGCGGGCGAAAATTGCCCTAAAACCGCTCAAAAGGGGGTACAACAACCAAGAGCAACTAGGCTCACCTCCGAGCTACGAAACTATTGCATCAGGATCTACACGGGAAGATAAACACCGCCAAAGGGCCATTAGACTTGTTGCACAACACGAGTACATATCAGAGTGGTTCCCTGGAGTTGAAGATCCGCCCACCGTCCAGGATATAGTGTCTTTTTCAAAAGGACATGATTTACCGGCAAGAAGTCAGAAGTATGTCTGCGATACACTTGATGACTACAGAGCCGTAATGACGTACTTTGACTTCTTGGTCGACCAAGTGGGACTTAGGCACGCGGCCGGTGCAGAAAACTGCGAATCCTGGTTTCTCACCTTGCGCATTTCTTCAGAGGGTACTAAACGTGTCGTAGATTTTGCAAACACAGTTTCGAGTTCCTCAATGATACATTGGCGAATTACCTGAGGCGGCACACCGAGCCTGCCTTTAATCTACTTAGGCGCTTGCCTCTACGAGACTACTCCTACCGCAACACGTATGGTGAAGGACCAGGACTTGGTATATGAACTGGATGTGATTGACAGGAGATTCGCGCTGCTACTTGGCTACTTCAACCACGGCACAACGAATTACTTCTCCAAGAAACAAAGGGCGAAGGATGGGGAGAGTGTGTACGTTGAGCTCGACAGACTTGAGTTCCTGTTTTCCGAGATAAATCGCAGAAAGGGCGATTTCAGAGACTTTCATCGCTACAGAAAGTCAATTCAGATGAAAAAAGCATGACGAGTTTGTGGACAAATTCTTGGGCTTGACGAATAAATCACCAGTGAGGCAAATGATGTTCTCATTGTTAGCCTTCTGATGAGAAGGGTCGGCCGCTGTTCGATTCAGGTGGGTGACAACCTCCGTACCCTCGCCTTGCTTCTGATAGGAGGGTTCAGCCATTATTGTCAGAGATGTATACTCACCTCTGTAAGGTGGTGGGAAGGCCCAACCACGGCAGTCTATGAAGAGGACTAAACTTGAACATGGAATGTTTCTGTGGTTGGAGTAGCTAGGAATGCGATAGCGTTATATTGGAACAACGTATCCCAAGCTTCTCTTGTCTCCTTAGTTCCTATCAAACAATTCACGTACAACACATTCTAATGAGACAATAAGGCCGTGATATTCATTGACAACTATGTCTTTAGGACTTACTAGTTTGCTATATATTGTCGTGGGGTCTAATTAATTAATCAATCGACTGATGGGATTCTCAAATTGAACTAGCAACTGTGGCTTGCCCCCTTTTGAAGAACGGTGACCGAGTTATGCCTCAGTCAATTGCTAGGGACGGTTGCGAATGTAAAGAATAACACCACTTTTAGCTTCACAATCACATCACCCTGTAAGATTCCCTATAAGTCAGATCAGGTTCACATAACGCTGCTCGTTTTCAAACAATGGATCTCTTTGGTGATGTTATATAGATCCTTGGATGGTATAATCACAGCTGGCCGTGAACAGAGGTGGTTTGCATTTTACCGTAAATTTTAAAGCAAGTATATGCCCTGTTCTAAGGGATAAGAAGTTGTATCTGTACTTACCTAGGATTATCTGGACTATATGAACGGTTCCACTTGATTAGCTAAGCAGGATCTCCCCCTATTTTGTGCTCTTTTAGTGTGATACATTAATCCCATTATACAGAATTTACCAGAAAGTTACAGCCATAACATCCACATAAATATCTATGCCAATATACTTTTCTCCTTTGAAAAAATTGCTTGCATTTTCATTAGTACTAAGTATACCGACTCAATTAAAGATGGCGCGCACCTATGAATATTTATGGTAAAGGGAGTAATGGCAGGCCATAGCAATGGTACTGAGTGGTATGAGGCCCTTATATATCAGTTATGGGAATCACTCTACGGCATATATTCCCGATTGCTCAGGTGATATCCAACACATATACCCATTCATCATATATGCAAAAATCCTTTGGTAACAATCACCCGATTCTCTCAAAGCAAATAATATTACCTTGTCAACTTATAAGTTTGAATTACAATGTATTGATTGTTACTCATATGAGTCTACCCTTATGTGGCAGCTATGTTGTTGTTTGTAGAAAAATTGGGTTACGGATGCTGATTGAGACTCTGGGGTATCTAGACACTCCTTCAGGCTAACATCGCCCAGATAAGCAACCAAATATTTACAGGATATCTCAACGCATCTTGTGAAAGTAACATAAATAATTATGGTATATACTTAAATAATAACAAAATAATAATAAACGGAGTGGAGTATAACACATGTTTGGTACATATTACTCTTGTTAACTGGGGAGTGAAGCAAAAAAAACAATAAAAAATAAAAAATAAAAAAAAGATAAAAAAAATCCAACGTCCAATGCCGTTGTACTAACCCCCACGTTACCGAAAACAACCGAAGTTATTACTTTTAGCGTACTAGAAGAGATCTTGAATTCGGAGGGCTAGTACCTCAGCCCAGTCTCCCAGACTGGGTAGCGCACAGAAGTGGCAGAGGACTCTAGGCGGGAATCGAACCCACTTCACTTGGTAATGTTTCACTGAGACAGTGAAACTTAACCACCCGACCATCCTAGTGGTCTCGTTAGGAAATCCTGCTGTTATTTTACCTTATGGATACGGTAACAGGCATCCAGTAATATGCAGGTGGCTGGGCAATGGGTGTATGTAGTGTATGTAGGCACAAGGAGATATCACCATGGAAATAAGGTCGAGTCCCAAGTAGTAGGTACCATGACAAGGCATCCGTTTCTACACTCTAAGTAAGTCTCTTTGTCATAGCATTTCCTCTGCTAAATTCCTTCTTTTCTCCAATCCAACATACTCATCTTTTGAGGCAAGGCGACGGCCCTCTGGCAAGCAACCTTTTCGTGGAGGATCCCAATACACCATAATTCCAAGCTAGGCGTCATATATAAATAAGTTAATCATTAAATAAATAATTTCGTAATACTACATTTAAAGTTATGATATTAATATGTCTGCAAAACCATATCTTTTACAGTAAAGACTTGTATTTGCTGCGGAATAAGCAACTATTCTTCCAATTTTGAAATTTCGGAACATCAATTAATTTAACATTGCCCTGGTGTGCTCAACCAGTCTCATATGTAACTTTTCTTAACCTACATACACCTACACCTTTTGATATTTTCAACCACTGCACAATCCAAAGGCATCCCCCCCAACCACAAACTACATAATCTCATCACCATACCAAGAACGATGCCTGCTCATTATCGCCTTAAGCAACTTGGTGAGCTGGTCTCGGGCGCCGGCATGCGCTACCTGAGCAAGTACCTGTTGCTGGAGGACCCCCGCCGCAACGAGATGGTGCTCAACGCACTCGAGCAATCCGGCGTCGAGATCAGCAAGCACGCCGTCGACGACCAGCTCGCACTTGTCGTTCGCGTCGCCCGGGCCCACCTAGCCCCCTACATCGCGGCCTACAGCCGCCCCGACTCCCTGGCCGACTTCACAGAGGCCATCCAAGGCGACCCGTCTCTCCCGCGTTGGGCGGCGAGCCTCAGCGGCTCGGCCTTCTTCGAGCTGTTCTGGCGCCTCGTCCAAGCCCGAGGTCAGTGGTGGGCGTGCCCTGCGCCGCCGTTCGATCCCAAGGATCAATCGCCCGTCGCTGCCGAAGTCCAAGCGTTCGTGGCCGCCGTGCCGGGCTTCTATGCCTACGAGTGGCTCGAGTCTGAGGCCACTACCGTAAGTAATTTTCATGGTTGTTTTCTTCCCTTCCTGGTTATCATCGGTGCTTAACGGTACTGAAAGGACATGTTCGGGAGCTATAGCTCTCGGACGACTCTCACACCTCGCTGAAATGCTTATAAAGAAGTAAATGCTAACTATAATTGATGCAGTGGCGCACAGTGGGCGGCATGGACTCCGACGACGATGATGACGATGACGAGGAGGACGACGACCACAAGATGGAGATGCCAAGGCTCCACGCCGTCGTCAAAGGGATGGCGAAGGATGGGGAGGACAACCAGGCTGGCGGTGAGATGATGGACCTCTCGTGAGAGGGAGGCTCCATCATCTCACCCATTGAGGATCTCGTTAGGAACTTCTCGCTTTGGCTCTCACGGGCACCATAGTTCGGAAGCAACTATGGAATTAATACAAGCAAAGAGAATTGGCGGAGAGTGAAACATTAGACTTTTCCGATTGAAAGAAAATATGACTGAAGTGATCGAGTAAAGGCTTGTACAGATAGATGTCTTCTGTTTGGCCTGTTCGGGTGTTCCATACTATATATACACAAGGGTGTGGGGTAGATTGGCTGTGAACTCAATTGGTAGAGGCTCTAGTGGTTGATGTATCGTGCTGTACTCAAGGGACGCGGCATCTTCTTCACAGCAAAAGAGGTATACTGGGTTATTCTTCGCATAGTTGAGATTCAAGTCGTCAACCATATTCGCCATCTACACCGACTTGCCAGAGCCCAACTTTCCTCTCCAGAACAGAGATGAAGACGTCGATTCATTCAACCACGACTTGTAAGCATCTTGGTTATAAACCGATGTCGCATGCTCTTGCTTTTCATTGCCACCATGCCCCTTGGTAGTTGTATTGTGAGCACTGGTCAAGGTTGGCAATCACGCCCAATAACACATTATACAGACCGATAACCTTGCATTTCCTATGTATTAAGGTCGCAGCCCAGACCCCACCTTGGACCACTACGACATTAAAGTCGTGATCAAGGATGTTATAGCAGATCAAATTACTGGGTCTCCGCCCTGGTGAATTTAGGTTGCAGATAATAAGCTGCAAGCTATCCGGAACACGCACAGGATCAAATGATCCTACTCCGACGTGCACTGTGACAATGCAGGTGAGAAAAATCAAGCTGGCGGTGCAAAGATCCGACGGAGGATGCTACAATCGGGCTTCAGCCCCATGCCAAGCCTAGCACTACATATGTAGGCGGATGGCGTCTTCGTTGCTTGCGTGCTACCGGCTCCACAAATCCTAATTCATATATCTAGCTAGGGTCTCCTTTAACGTGAAGATACGACTACATAATCAGAGCGGCACGTCGCTCAGGGCTTATCTACAGATTTCTTCAACATGTCTTCCATCTCACTGTTGGTCGTTATCTTCTTGCACATAATCTAAGGCCGATTCCAAGGGTTCTCGTGGAACATCTCAACTTACATGCATCCAGCGAAAATAGAACGAGTCTCTACGGATTTGAAGTTCGAAGCGAATACGCACTAAAGCCATGGATTTATCCACCGCGGTCACATTGCTCACAACGTCGCCTTATTTCACTGCTTCTCAGTTACAATATGTGCTCCTTTTGGTCGTTCTACTTTCGCTCGCGCTCCTTTTTGCCGCCCCCCTCTTAGTCATTCTACATTATTGCGCTATACTTTGATCGGATTGCTCCGTACGGCAAATTTTGAACTTAATCGACCCTTGAAGCCATAATTGACGGATCAGAGAATGCTTTCAAGTTCGAGATAGTAGTAGAGAGTTCCGGCCGAGACGCTAACAGTACGTGGCGTTCTACCACGAAGTAACAAATAATCACGGAAGATTTCAATCAAAGCAAGGCGGCGTACGGTTCAGAGACAGACGCCCTGAATAATCGCTAGCACAATTGCAGAGAAATGGAAGTACACAAAAGGGAGGGGAAACGAAGAGTCGGCTCATTCATTTGCTTCAGCACCTACCTGCTACCCTCTACCCACAATACGGGAACCCTCAGCGGCCTTGAATATACCTACCTAAAACCCACCGTGATAGCATGTTGTGAGCTGAAACAACTCATCACTCACCTGATTATGTGCAAGAATTTCCGATTCAACAGCGGCTCTCACCGGAGTGGCGCCCGCCTCGGCTTGTGCGGACGGATCGGCCCCGTTCTCTAGCAACACCTTAGCGACGCCTACAGCACCATGGATAGCCGTCCAGTGAAGCGGCGTCACACCACAGTCTACACATCCCGACTCTCCCTTGCTAGCGTCATCCACAGCCAGCGGGAGACGGGAGCCCCAGTTCGTGCGTCGTTCTGCAGGACCTACCACTACCCCTCAACATCTCCAACCGCGCGCCGAGGCCCCAGCTCACGCTTCCACGTGGCAGCCTCCTCCCGATATGAGCTCCCGCGCCAGCTGTGCCATCTCGCTGTTCTCATACGTGTTGCGGTAGGCGGCCAGGAAGTGCAGGGCGAGGTTCGCGCGGGGCTGGGGATCAGCTCCGCGCGCGAGGAGGAGCCGCGCAATGCGCATCGCATCCGCTTCGCTCTTCCGCTCGACGGGCATCAGGACACTCCATCTGACTCCGGGGGAGAGGGCGCAGAGCAAGGGCGTCCAGCCGTTGGTGGTCACGCCGTTGGCGTCTAGACTGCAGCACGAGAGGAGGTACTCGACGACGTCGTAATTCCCCGCTATCGCCACGTAATGGAGCAGGCTTTCACTGTACGAATTCATTCGTGTGAATAGCAGTCCCTTGTCTGGGTCTGGGTGGGCGGATAAGTAGAGCGTGAACAAGCGGAGTTCGGTGCCGAAAGCCGCGCGGTGGAGCGGCGTCGTGCCGGTTTTGTCCCGCAGGGTGACACAGGCGCCGCGTTGAAGTAGCAGCCGGATGCCTGTCTCGTGTAGTCGAATAAGGACTCTTGGTCTTTGTAGACACGCTGTGGTTAGATCGCGGAGCTAGTGCAGGACTGACTGGCCCCTGTCATTCGTGGCATTGGGATCTGTCCCCCTTTTCAAGAAGTACCTCCATAGTACCCGCTAGGTCGATACTTGCACTAGCTCGGTCCAACGAGCGCTGGTTCTGGAAGGCACCATTAGGGTCAGCCCCGGCATCGATGTGTCGCGCGACCAGTAACTGCTCGTCGACGTAAACATGACCCGTCGTACCGCACTCCAGACCTTTCCTCCTCAAGTAGCATGAACTTAGAATCAGCAGCCCTGTGCAGAACCTGGAGAATGATCTCGGAAGGATACATGAACCGCTCAAGAAGAAACTCCACGATGTGGAGCTGCCATCTTCCCGCGGCCGCAAGAAGTGCCCCTGTCTGCTCCGCCGCAGACCAACCATCCCACCAGTCGAGGAAGTCGCCCACAAGGGTGACGCGACCGGCGACAAGGTGTCGTCATCGAAGTCGGTGGGGGCGAGCGGGTCGGCCCCGGCGTCGAGGAGTAAGCCCACCGCCGCGAAGTCGTCGAACCAGACGGCGACGTGGAGGGGCATGCCCCCGGCGTAGTGCTCGAGCGACATCAAGTGGCGGCGGATCCGGCTCCACCTCCCCCCCCCCCTGCGGATCAGAGCGTGGAGCTTACCCAGGTCTTTGTTACGGACGCAAGCAACTTGCGGGGAGGTCTGAACGTCTTGCCCATTTAGTTTAAAACGTAATTCATTATTTCGTTGAATTTAATATAAATAACTTTAAGTAAATAAATTATGTTACAATAATATATAATAATTCTTTTACAAAAAGAAATTACGATTAAAATAAATAATCTTTTTAAAATTTTTAAATATATATATATAACGGTTTAATTTTTAAGTAAAATTAAATAAAATAAAAAAATAACTTTAATTTTAATATAAATGTATTTAATATTTAATTAAATATAAAACTTAGAGGAGCATTATTTCATAAAATACGTAGTTTTAACAACGTTAATATGCAAAGCCCTTGAACGAAAATACCACACAAAACCAATCAGGGTAGGGCACACGCCCGATAGATGGTACACAACATTTAGAGCCTCACATACAGCACACATATTATATTGTGGAGGCCTTGTTTAGGTTCCAGGGAGCGGGCAATACGGGGAAGCACTATAGCTTAAATAACTTCCGTAGTCTCTTCTCTCGGTATGGGCTTTCCTTGACGCATTTTAAACGAGAGTGTATTAAGTATGTTAGGCCAAAACATGTAGTCCAATATAAGAATCAAACTGTTGGACTTCGGTATGAGCGCTAGGCACAACCAGCGTGTTGGTCATCTCCATAACCTGCGAGGAAGATATAGGATCAAAAACAGGAAAAGTCCTGCTGAATACCACCCTGGGAAATTTTGAATCCTATCACCCGATCCCTCGAGCACATTTCTCTTGAGCTCCATGTGCGGTTTGAGAGGATGATACTCATCTTGGCCGTAGGTTGCGTTCAACGTCACATTCTCGGGGACCAACCCATCTTCCAGTCGAATCCACGTAACCGTTTCCTTCGCTATGGTCTCTTGCTTTAGTAAGATTTGTCTCCCACCACGCGCCAGGTTTCCATAGCCTCCATAGCCTGTATGGCGACCATAGCACACGTTGACGCCGGCTCTAGCTGCGTCGTGATTGGTATCAGTAGGTTTCCACTTGAAACACCTAGCGATATTAATGTCAGCAGTCATGTTCTATCATAAGTAAAGAAAATTGGTCCTACCAGTCATTGTCATGGTCATGGCCACTGAAGGTTGCTAGTAGCCCATCGGTATTGGACAGCGCGTTCATGAACGCCACATCGTGACCAGTCTTGTCATCATATCCTCGGCCTTGCCACCAGACCTTTTCTCCGTTGACGCCCGGTTCCCTGCTAGGATTAACGCCGGGATATACCCAGAAGTCGTATGCCGCGGTGATGGGTATGTGGAAAAACGCCAGCGACGGAATGGTCTTGTTATACTTCTGGGTGAGATTTGCGCTGGCTTCCTTAAACCAGTTGACAACCTAATCAGTGTTAGGTGGGGTCAAATGGACTGCGCAACAATGGCAAAGCTTACCGCATCATCGACCCAGTCACGTCGCTCATCTCCTCCTCTACTGTCGAAAAACCATAGAATAACTTCTGGCACATCTTGACCTTCAGACGCTGGGTATACTTCTAAGAAGTAATTGGAGACCCCCGCCGTGGGGTTATCCGGCAGCATGTTCTTAGTTAGACTATTCTCGTAGCCTTGCTCTCGTTTGAAAAGATCTTTAGACTTTGAATAAGCTTGGTTATCGTGATTCCCGTATGTTGTTGCCCATGGTAGGCCCAACTTAACAATTGGTGCGACAATCTGATCCAAATACAGCGTTGCGTTGGAGGATGTTGTGCCATAGCCCGATATAAGATCTCCATTGAGCACGACTAGCTGTGAACTCTCGCGTTCGAGAACCTTCTTTACAACCTCCGCGGATCTCGCATCCTTCATTGGACCTATAATACTGCCTTCATCTGATGTAATGGTTTCGAATTAGAAGCCGTCCTATGAAACGTTGAATTGATCAACTTACCTTCAGCAAAGTGGAGATCAGAGAACACGGTAATCTGAAAAGTGCCATCTTGGCGGAATCGTAATGTGTGACTGTTGGGTAACTGGGACAGAGTAGGCAGGGGCCGATGCTTCCGGCCCAGGAGTCCGAAGCTCATCCTAAGTTTGTGAAGTTGGACCTTCGGATAAGGGAAGGGGGACTTTGCAATTCGAGCCGTGTTTGAGCAAAGGAACGGGAAAAAGGAAGTGTGGCAGAGGATAAAGAAGGAAGAGCATAAAGGGGAGAAATGGTATGGACTGTCAAGGGGCCACTTATATACCAGCAGCATGGTTATTCCACATGAACTGGTGCATATCGCTATTGCAGAAGTAGTCAGTACTATGGAAATCACTTTTTCTTGTTGGCCTATTCGGCCCTGAAATATTCCAAAATGAGCTGACGTTATTTTGTATGGCCCCCGCTTCGAAATTAATAGTGTAGCTACAAGTATGAACACGGAACATGGCGCGTGTAACAACGATATGAAGGCTTGGAACTAAGATTTTATTCAACTAATAATTTTCTTTGGTCCGAAGGTCCATAAGTTCCTTCTGTTTGCTTTGTACGACCCGTAAGTTCGTCGATATATACACAAATAAAAGTACGTATCTGTAATATCCTATTGCGGTCCTAGCCGCTGTTAATAGCTGTTGGCTCTTATTAGGCATCTATGCATTCCGTTGATCGTCGCATGGCTTCCAAATATTAAAGTGTTAGCATTCCTTTGCATTCCTGCTGCAGCTGTCCTGTAGCCAACACGCATGGTTCCATTCCCCGTGTAACAGTGCGGGATCCACGACTGCTGCCGTGTAGTTTTACTTTCATCGATTTGACCTAGGTTGTGACAAGATCTGAACTCCCCCATAAGAAGGCTCTCTGGCCTTCCGACGAAACCAGAAGAATCTCCTACAACCATCCATCTCCAAGTACTACTCAGCAATATTGTACAGCTCATTGATAAACTCAATTCGTGAAGATGACGAAGTACCTTTTCAGCTTGGTTGTAAGGATAAATCTGGGGACTTTGTGACAGCAACTATTGCTAAAGGGCTCTAGGTAATATATGCAGGCGACCAGTATCTCCAACCCGACGCAGTGGCCCACGAAATTCAAGGGAAATCATCCGATATCAACGCTGGATTTCGTGGAAAGTAAGTAAATGTGTTCACACCATCCTGCCATAAGTTATCTTCTTTGGTCTCATCGATCTTTCCTTTTCTTAAAAAAGGAAGAAAAGAAACTGACCAGGAGGGGGGGGAAATAGATTCGTGTGGCTCCACCCGGAATGGACTATATCTAGGGAAGAAGCGATCACTGAGCTCTCAGTCGAAAGGTCGACTGCGGCAGTCAGGAACTACAACGACCTTGCAATGGGCACCGGGGGTGATTTTCGGTATATCCGAGGGTCCCACGACGGAGAGGATGGTATTACCAAAGTTGGCCTCTTTCGCCTCGACAAGGAACTTTCCCCCGAAGAGATCAAGGAGAGGATCGGCCAAAGTGGATTCTCGCACTACTCTGAGGATATTAACAAGGGTCGTGGAGGGGAATATCTGTATCTGATTTGGGCGTACTGATGCTACAACATATATCTTTCGTTTTCTTTCTTTTCTCTTAGGTAATACCAAATGACCACTCGCTTTATTATTTTCTATCAACTTTCCTCAAGTGAACGCTTGCAGTATGATATTACATAACGTCCCATTTTACCGTACGAAAAATGTGTTGCAATGCTGCATCGTCAACTTTCTTCAAGCAGTCGCTTGCAGCATGATATTGCATTGAATGTAATCATCGCGAATACTGGTTTGCTTTTGTCTTTACGAGAATGATCCCAGGAATATCACCAAGATAATTCTACCAATCTCTCGTACCCAGTTCTGTCAGTTCAGCTACACAACATCCATTCTTGATGATCCCAACACATTAAACATGTGTTTTTCCTAGGCAGGCGCTTGCAGCATTGTATTGCGTGGCACTATTGAATACACTCCATTATGAATTATGTACGTAATTATCACTCAAACATTCGTTCGTGTTACAACTGCACATGCAGATAACAGCATTTTCTTAAGCCGGATGATTGCAGCATAACGCTACATGAATTTATTGAACATCATCCAACGTTCATGTGATTTTACACAACATTATCGGTCACGATTTATTTATGATTCGATATCAACTAGCCAACATATTGCTCGTGGCACAGCTAACTACGTAAATGGAAGATCATCATCTTTAATTTTCATACAGCGGATGGTTGCAACATAACACTACATGAATTTATTGAACACCATCCAACGTTGATGTGATTTTACACAACATTATCGATCACGGTTTATTTTGAATTCGATACCAACCAGCCAACATATTGCTCGTGGCACAGCTAAATACGTAAATGAAAAGTCGTTATCCTTAATTTTCGTGAGGCGGATAATTACAGCATAATATTGCACGATTTATTGAAGCCGTGCGTGTTGATTTGTCCAAAGCTTGTGGATAGTATATCTGTATATGCAGAGAAAAGGCAATCATTATCGTCATCGTTATGGTCACTGTCATAATGGATGACTTCATAATTCGGTCATTTCTAGCACTTGTCACGATATCTATCACGAATATTCAGCGTTGGACTCCCCAAAGAATATCCTTGCATTCCAGTGGCTTCTTTATCTTTGCAGGTTATTTGATGAAATTCCACGTGGGCCTACTTCTCTCAGCTTAATTATACCTAGCTTCATAAATATTCAAAGCCTTGATAGTTAAAACCAATATCCCTGAGTACACACTTCGTGCCTTAAATTCCTCATACTCTTCAGGAGCAAAAGGGAATTTGTCCAACAGGGGCTTTCTTCCACCATGCCAGTTCCAGGAGGCATTCGAGATGGGGCCTTCATCAAGTTCGAGGGCTGGGATATTCCGGGAAGTGATGTCGCACATTACCAAAAATACGACGGAAATATCCAGAAGTTGAAAGACGTCGTCACAAAGAACCCATTTTCAGTGTTCTATGCTTTCAACAGCAGAGGATGGATCAAGTCCCTGCCATTCGTTGATTCATTATGCTTTAAGAAAGATTCAGGGTATGATACGTATGTGAAAGTTGAATACCCTGGGTGGCTGTTCTATGCTGGTAAATAACATCTGCCCTCGCTGAGAGAAGAGATAATTCTGATCAAAATGAACAGGAAAGGATCACGGCGGTGATGACTTGTACCGCATTGACGAATACAATACGTTCCCGAGCATGACGACAGAAATTGATGCAAGGACAGCTCAGAGCCCCGAGATCCTCGAGGTCGCGGCTTTCAATACCCATGGTTATGTGAAGTCTAAGGTCCAATACCCCTTATCTGACTTCAAAGACGCAACTTCCCTCGACGGCATTTACATCAGAACCGACTTCCCGGGGTTCAATTTCTTCCCGCGTTGTGACAGCAAGGGGAACGATATCATTGATGCAACTGACAAGGCGAACGATATCCCTTCCCTTATCACCAGCTGTCATGATGGTGAGGCCAAGGGAGCCTATGCGTTCAACACAATGGGCTGGATCAAGAACAAAGTCACCATCCCCCCGTCGAAGGTTGACTACTTCCACGATGACTCCGAAGGCATCTATGTTCGAACCGAGTGGCCAGACTTTGTTTACTTACCTGGTATAGTGTCTCCCGGCAATGACATTACTCAGATCACCGGGAAGAACGTCGCCGAGCTCATTGTAGAGGCTCGAAATGATGCTCGCGTAGTTGCTTTTAATACAAATGGATGGATGAAGAGTGCAGTCGCTAGCGAGCCCGGTTCACCCTCTCAGCCCCAGAACGTGCTTTTCGGGACATACGTTAAGGTGCCAGTGTTGTCACAGGAACTGGAAGCTGACGAAAAGCAACTCGACGAGATACTCACCCGCGCCGTATTCGTTCTGAAGGCAACCGTTACTTTTTGGGCCTTTTCTTTTATACCTGACGCCCCGGTCCGTGCTGAATATGCCAAAGCAGTTGCTGCATCATGCAACGAAATTCTGGAATACGTGTCCAAGAAAGTGCTCACCCCAGAAAAAGCGGTTCAGATGGCCTTCGACATGCGACAACAATACCTTGTCTTGACACGGGAAAAGTCTTCGGGATTTGGGAAATTCATCGCCTCAGTGATGAAACCACCAGACCTGAAGATCGATAGGTATCTCAATGACAAAAGTCAAAAGCTTTTCAAGAAAGCCTATGATCTGTTGACTGCCCCGCAGCAAAGTAAAGTAAGTGCGATAGATCGAAAAAATGAGTTGACAGGAAGTACTGATTGCTCTCAAGGTGATGATTGAGGTCATAAAGAGCGCGGGGCGTGCAAACCCGACAGTGAATAAAGCGATGAAAGGGGCCGGCATACTGGGTAAAGCGACAGTGCCTATAGCCGTTGCCCTCACTCTCGTCTCTATCGCAATGGCACCAGACTGGGAAGCAGAGTTAGCTCAGCAGCTCAGCTCTTGGTCTAAAGCCATTATTTTAGAAACCTTCATAATAGAAACGGGGGCCTTGTTGAGCCCGGCCGGTGCGGTCCTTGGCGGATTTGCGGGAATTATTGTTGGCACTATCGTGGATAACAATCCATTTCCGGATCTGATTGACTGGTTCTTCGGGGGCGCTTCTCGCAGTTCAGCCGCTCATATACTGGGTGACGCCTATGAGCCCGCTCGTGAAGCAGCGATGAAGATGATTGAGGGATCCGGACGAAAGTACCATGTGCATCGAGTGTATACCAATGATCTCTTGGCCATTAATGAGACCCCATCTCGGGCTACAGAGGTCGCTGAGAAGATGGTATCTGAATCTGGAGACATAGAGCAACGGGAAAGTGATAAGGTGTGTTGCCCTTCCAAAAAAAAAAAAGTATATGCGTATTACTAGTTACTAACGTCAACACCAACCTTTCCAAGGTGGCTGCAACAATTGTATGGACAGGGTCAGCTTCAACAGACATCTCGGCAACAAACCCTGGTAATCCTGGAGATTTAATGAACCTAATTCAATGGGTTCAAACCAATCTTCCTAGTTATGTTTCGGGGGTCAAGGTGTGTATCTTAGCACTTAATTATTAAGAGTTGAAGCATTGGTATGGGTTTAACTCAAGATATTTAGGTTTCGTATAATGACTCCCCGCCATCCGACAGCATTTCGGAAATCAACAAAGGAATAGCGGATATAAACCACAATTATGGTGGAAAGTAAGCTTCGAAAATTGTATGATTTGGTATACACATTGCTGACTATTGCCTTAGATATGTTTGGCTTACTCCACAATGGACTGACGATCGAGATAAAGCTGCTACATACTTCGAGGTGCTAATAACTGGCTCCAGCCAATCTGGTCTCGACGACCTGGCGAAAGGCGCCGGTGGCGATTATCGCTATCTCATTCCAAAGGCCGAGGTGCACGTGGACAAGAAAATAAGAAGGCTGGCGCTCTATCGGAAATCCAATGGCGAGGGACCCGTCAAATCAGGCGACATAGCAGGCAGGGGATATACCGACTTCTCAACCGACATCAACGCTGGCCGTGGAGGCGACTACTTGCATCTTATCTGGGACACCGGGTTTTAGTCTTCGACAGTTTGGTCGGATTCTCAATCGCACGAACCCACTCCGCCCGCGTGGTGGCGCTGGTGATCAAGCAGACTGTGACTGTTGTAGGTTCCTATTTCTGACGCTCACAAGGGGGAGATGGATACCTGCGATCTTGAACAGCACATTTGGAGGCCATATTTGTGGCGGAGGAAAGGCGGAAGATGCGATGTCAAGGTCGGTGAGTTGGCACATTTGGATCATACTTTTGGGAACATCGAAGTGCCAGATGCTGTTGACATTTTATGAAGGGGGAGATGATTGTAACGTTGGAGTAAGGAAACCGAATGTTTTAATGGTGAATGATTGTTGGCCATCTAGTCCATTCTTTGTTCAGATTGTAAGTTCGGATGGATGCGTACGGAGTATTGATGACAGAAATTTGAAACTCGTCGTTCTGCTATTTCTTTGATGCAAGGATAGATCGTCTAACAAGCGCTGGAGTAACGTGGCGCTGTCGACGTTCCCTATTGCCAAGTCGTGTACTAACCTGGATGACACAAACCTTGAGCACCTTGTCATTAATCAGATAACTAAAGTCAGCTGGCTAACATAGCGTATTAATGGGTTGGCATTGACCTGTTGGCAAGGGTTTGACTATGCCATAGTGACGACGATGAGCCTCCTTTTTTTAAAAAAGAAAAAATCTAAATTCTGCAATGATAACGCTTAAAAAAAAAGCGCGATGTCTTGCTCCTTAATTTCAAAGGCCTTAATCTTTCCATACATCATACCATGAACCAATGCCTCGTTAATCAGCTGATACACCTCGGCGACTTGTGGGCCTTTTTCCTTCCGCCAGATAAGGTGAGCTGTTCTGGAACTATTCAATATACACAACGTGTCTCCCCCCTCCAGCGACTTACTCCCATAGCCGAATCTTTCGGATGCTGTGATAAAGGGGCGATGGTCTGAAAGACGCACCTTAATAGTTATGGAAACAGAGTAGTAGTGATTGCCTTTCATACTTGTTATGAAATGATATACATCTTCCTGCTCCGGTGTTGACGGCAACCAACGTGGTTTTGCTTCGAGCAAGGTACCGGCTTTGAGTCTGATGAGAGTCAGCTTTAGGGGATGGCCTGATACATGAGAAGTTGAAGTGCTGAGCTTCACCTTACCTTGTGATAACGCCTTCCTTGTTAAATAGCCCGCTAACCCGCTGAAGTCCGACTTAGAAGTCAATAAAGTCATTCCGTGTGACCGAAGGATGTGCGAGCAGTTTATTGCCGACCAGTGTTTGCCATTAAGTCTCAAACTGTGTTCCACGACTTTATACTTATAACTGGTGCCTTAATTATTTAAGCCGTTAAGATTCCTCTTTAAACTGTTAAGCGATAAATGCGCACTTTTAAAGTTAAAAACGATAAAAACCTAGGTCTTCTTGTGTCTCTCCTGTGAAGAAGTGACCGCACCCTAGCGCGACTATGGGGCTTTCGTCGACATCGATCTCTGCATATGACTTGAATTCGAGAATGTCTACTCTAGCGTCCACTTTATTGCCGCACTCCTGGCAGAAACCTTCTGGGCAAATCTCTCCATGGAAGCTGGGACACCGGTGACCGCATTTTAGGTTCTTGGTGCATCGCTCATTAAATGGTAGACAATTACAGGGCGCGGTGCAAGGCATGGTGCAAGTTCCTTGGTGGTCGCAGGCCCAGGCGCACCTCTCGATGCAGGATGTACAGGCCTGGCTACGAAGCGAATCACACCCAGAGTGCGGGCATCGAACCTAATTCGGGGACTTTAGTGTTAGCATATGCTAGGGTTATTCCGACTATAACGATGAAAAGGGGTTGAACATGATAATGTTAGTAAAATCAATTTGCTACATACCTCACATTTCTTTGCACAATTACCACAATCCTCACCAAGATGGCAGGATTGTGGACACCTATGGTTACGGGCACCGTACGGACAATCGCAGACTTTGCAGAATCTTTTATGGTCGAAAGATACGGTCCCGTCTAGACCTTGCTTCCTACAGCTTCCACCAGTCCTGGGACAGATATGACCGCACTTCAGAATGCTATCACATGGAGTACGACAACAGAATGAGCCATCGTTTAAGTATATCTAACATTAAATAGTGACGAGGTGGCCGCAGTCAGGGACGGCTTTCTGCACTAGCTCTCCGCACTTGATGGTAGACCGATCGAGTAGACCGATCGAGTGTTTGATGGCAGGGAACCTTGTGATGCACATGACCACAGGGAAGCGGGACCTCGTCAATCTTGACCATACAGTTGCCACAGGTCTCGCCACAGAGCGTAGGACAGCTGTGGCGCACGACTCATCAGTACATTGATACGGTTCTCTGTGCGCAAGAAGCCCACTTTGCGATCACGGTTGCTGCGCACTAGCGGCTTTCAAAGATAAGTTGAATACCCGTTAGGTTACATTCTAGGTCAGTAGAACCAAGGGTTGGGGACTGCTACAACTATATACGCAAGGGTGTGGGTCGACCAGCCACCCAATATTTCAACAGCGGCACCACGATTACCTTGGCTTCTTCGCCTTGGAAGTTGTCGGCAGTCGCGAGGCGGAGAGTTTGGACCAGCGAGCGCTTCTGCAATAACTTTGATGGTGTCACCAGGGTAATGTGTGGTCGTTATCAGCTTCCTCTTCTTCTTCGATGATGCCATCAGTTGCTAGTTTGTCCTGGTCGCGGTCACTTAAGAATATCTCGAAATCCTGGTTGAGGGCTTTTCTAAGCTTCCGCAACTGGCCGGTATAGGGCGTCAGGAGGGCTATGTCGGTGCTGCTATACTTTCCCTGTCGAACTAGATGCTTCACCAGTGCCGATGCCATCTCAACTTCCCACTCATTATTGTAAGATTGTGTCCGACTTCCGTCATCTCCCGTATCCTCAGCGTGATCGTGGTCCAGCCAGAACAGGTTATGACGCATGCCAACAACATCGGGGAGGGATTCCACATCCTCGTGATCCCCAAGGTTAGGGTAGATGCCCTTGATTAACCGCGAAATGTCGGGCCGCATGCGCCGCTGCACGTTGAGCTGAGAAACTGGGAAGCGTTCCAGGCCGGGCTCACCGACCGCACGTCTCAAATTGGCTCCTGTCAAGCTTCCATTTAATTCCAAGCTTAGACTCCATGCTAAGAGCGTAGTTATTGATCTGCGGTCGGAGCTGCCGGTGATCTCCGACCTGGATGAAGTGCTCGACACTAGTCATAAGCGCAGCCATGATATCCGGCTCCTTGACCTCCGCGGCTTCTTCGCACATCACAACCATCAGGTGGAGGCGACGGAGCATCCGGTTGCTGCGGGAGAGAGCAGTGGTGGTAATGCCAATCACATCTGCTTCCATGAGAACACGACGGTCCACATCATCGTGGATGGTGCTGATATCTTCGCCCAAATCTTCTGCTGCCCGAAGCGATTCGAAAAGACGCTCGGTTTGTGGCATACGTAGGTCGGCAAGCCAAGCATTTAGAGCATTGATATTCTGCTCTGCTCTCTGTGCCAGGACTTGTAAGTCGAACACCTGGTGCAAGTCCTTATTGACCTCGAATTCGGAGGGCCTTTCCCCAACCATACGACGACAGGATCTCCTCCCACATATGTGCAACCATCTTCGGCCTCATGCTCGAATTGTTTGTAGATCAGTAGGCTTTTCCTTTCTAGATACACAGAGAGTGCATCCCATGTGGGACCTTTGCGCCACTGATGTAAAGACTTGAGAAGGTTACCAGCAACTCTCGTACGCTTGTCCATCTCCCCGTAGCTCCGGCCGAGGATTTGTCTCTCCACCTGGGTTTTATCGACGTCTCTACTCACCGTACGGAGATTCTTGCCTTCCAATTCAGGAGCTACACTCCGACCACCAATCCGAATAATCCTGGTTATTCCGGAATCCTGGAGGTGTTTCAAAAACTGGTCGAGGTCATGGTTGGTGTAACATCTATCAAAGATCAGCACACTGCCGCCAGAGCACCCAAGTCGATAATGTCATGCAACTGAAGTCTCGACGTAAAAGAAGGCGGTAATGAGTGAGTAATTTCACTCACATAATGAGAATCGGCCCAAGGTTCGCTCTGGGCTTATTATCAAGTAGGACTTTCACCAACTGGGCTCCTACGTAGGGTTTTCCCGTGCCAGGTGGCCCTTGAATAAGTGCATACTCCCGAGTGAGAGCAACCAAAAGTGCTTGGCATCGACCATGGTCAAGTGTCGTGTGGCCTTCAAGTGATTGTATAAGAGTGGCCAAATTTCCGGGCGCAGTTGGATTCAGAGTTAGATTATGCTTATCATCAGTGATAGAGTCCAACGAGAAGGTGAAACTCGGCCTCCGGGCATATTTTGGCGGAGGCACTTTGGTGACGTCTGCGACACTTCCTTCCTCGTTCGGTAGAATCCACTGTTGGATCCCTATGCGTCCATGGCCCTTCATTTGCTGCAGGTTCTGGAGGATGGGAAGGAACGTGGTAGGAATCAGGCTAGAAAAGTCCACTACGATACCTTGGATTCGCTGGCCATGGATCCGTGTCAGGAGGTTCAAGTCGTTGCGAAAGCGTGTCGCGACCTTGACCGTGATGCTGGACAGCCCGTTCTCTGAAACAAGCGAGCTCGAGTTTCTAGATTCGCGCCTATTCTCGGTGCACTTCTGAGTCACCTCGAGGAATAAGGATATCTTGTCGGTGGGGTGAGCTGCGACAAAGCATATGAGGCTGCCCTCCTCCAGCATGGGTGACTCTTGCCACCATCGACGCTGCTCCAACTTGCTCTTCTTGTAGAGTTGGGATGGGGCAAAGAAGGATAGTATGGCCTCGAGACTACATTTGTCTCTGATGAACAAATGGGGCATGGAGGCCTGTGCGTAGGTGTATGGCCACGAGATTCTCGGGCGACTTCTCGCCAATTAGGCGATCGGTAGCATCTCTCACTATCGTCCGAAGATGTCCACTGTGATGTATTGAGTTAGTATCCTAATTCATGACATTATATAGCTTTAATTCTGTCATGAAGTGCCAGTTTTGGATGTTACTAACTTAATCACAAACCAATTAGGCGATATGCGTCCCTTGAGTTCGTCTTGGTTCCCTCTCCCCCCGGACGTTGATCAAAGGTCCGTCAATGTCTATTGTTCGTAGAAGCATCTAAGAGGATAGGAGAGGTACTAAGCCTTAAAACGCGTACACTGTTGCTCGAATGATTTCAGTGCCTTCTTCACGATGCGAACTCTTCTTCAAGGTCCGGATCCTGCTTTACTAGCTTTCACCGGGGGTACTATGGTAGCTACCACACCGTTAGGGAGGCATTCCCATCACGCCGCCAAAAATCCCGAGTCAGTTGGCTCGGAACTCGTGCGCCTGTGCTCCATTGAAAGACTTGACCGAGAGCTTAGCAAAGAGCCCCCCAAACCACGAAGCTCCGGCAGCGTAGGTGGTGCTGCTTCTAGCCTTCGGATGGGCGATGTAAGGGTTGATGTCTGCACTGGGGTCGATGGTGACGCTGGGGCTTTGGTTGGCAGTTCCATCCGGTTTGATCTTGGTAACCAGGGTTCCGGCGAGCGAGCTCTCAGCTCTGCAACCCCGTCGCCTAGGTAATCACCTATCATTCCAGGGCCATTTCGAATGTCTTCCACAGCATGGGTAGAAATAACGCGCATTCCGGTGATTACATAAACGATCGGTAAATGTGTGTAAGCCAGAAAGGTACTAATCAGTGGCTAGCATCACTTTTAACTAACCAGTCCTGCCATCACTTGCTATAAATACGGTCGAGAGGGGCTGCCGCGAACGAAGCTTGGAATAAGTCAATGCATGTGGTTGCAGGCGTAGGTATGGACGTAGCCGCGCAAGTTAGTGCTAAAATAATTGACAGCTTTTTCTATTATACTTAATACATAGATACTACTTTGATTCAAAGAAGGAAATATTCGTTATTAAGAAAATGTAAAATTTGAATAATATCATTACTATATAGCTGAAAGTGGAATAATGCGTAGTTATTTTCGATTAGCTATTGATTATTCGAATTTCGAATTTATAAGCGCGTGTCATGTCAATTTGGCAGCAACTTGCTATTGTTACAGCAAAGACGATATGGGAACCGCATATTAATTGAGCCAGGCCTCATCCGACCACGAGACACCAGTTGAAACAAGTGTCTATAGTGGCTTTTCATTATAAATCACGCGCTTAGAACAATCTAACAATACAGAACCTCAAATCCTCCAACCTAAAAAGACCCCTAGTTTCCCAGCTCATGATAAGTCCTACTAGGCTGCAACTCAACCGGCCTGTCCTTATACGGAGGAGTGCTCAACTCATGCGTATGCCGAGTTTCAGGGCTTGCAAACGGACCGGCTTGAGCCAATGGTTGGAGGTTCAACGGTGTTGCCAAATCCGGGTGGTGAGACGGATCCGAGTTGACGTTTTTGTTATTTCTCCACCTCCTGCCAATGCACCAACATCCCAACCCAACAAGTGATAGCCCGAACACACCTGCGATGACAATTCCGGCTATCGCGCCTCCAGATAACACTCCACGGTTACTCGGCGACGACATCACGAGACTGGCATCGTCGCCCGTGGCGCTCGTCGAGGACGAAGAGGTCACGCTCGTACTAGTAGTGGTACCAGTGGTCGAGGAGAGGCAGCTGCCCAGCGCGCTCGGCGATGTCTCAACGGCGATGTCCGTCTCCGCTCCTGTCCCGATCGGGGATCCGTTCTCGAAGCAGCCGACGCCGCCGCCGCCGTCGCCGTGCACGGTGAAGCCGTAGTAGCCCTTCTGGCAGCACCAGCCCGCGAAGAGGATCCAGTTCGGATCTCCGCACTAGATTTCTGCTGCTTAGTCGCGACTTATATTTTTTGACGTCACTGTCCATATTTTCTCGTCATCCCCTCCCCTGCGCTGAGCGCTGGAAACTTGGGACGAGAGCGTGAGATGGACAGCTCTATCAAATAGGGGTCGGAATATACATACCTGGGGGGCAGCATCGACGTCGCTCTTGCAATCCACTCCTATTGTTATAATCGGTAGGTATCAGACTTCCAAAAACACATCCACATAAAGAATGATATAATCAGTATTCGGCAACGAGAGGAGCCCACATACCTGACTCGCAGCAGTACCTATCGTCATCCTCGTTGCACACCAAGCCAGACGCGCAGCACCGGATCTGTAAACCATTACTACACTCAACCGGCGCATCGTCTGGGCACTTCTGATCCGGCGACCGGAGAGCGAAGCCGCCTCGGGGGTCACACGTATCGGCGGCTGCCCCGTAGACGAGGCATATTAGGAGGATGCCTAGAAACGCGAGGCGAAACATAACCGTGAGCAGAGAAGTCAGATTATGTGGAAAAGGAAAGAAGAAACTGCGATGGTATGGTAGGATTTATGAAGAAGGGTGCAAAATGGCAAGATCGACGTGAGCTTGAACGAGCAAATTTATTGAGCAAGACAGGCAGACCTGTGCAACAGCTGAACTGTTGCTTCCCGTCAATGTTCAGACATAGTATTTGGCCCCCACCGCCCCAGTCCTCTCGTCTCAGCTCGATTTTCTCCCCGTGTCCTTACGAGGCTATGTTGCACAGCCCTAGCCCAGGATAGGATCCTGCGTGAGACGCCTTGATCCATGGCGGCCGATCGTAGCCTAAGTGAGAATACTGTTGAAACTAATCGTTCGCTTGCGATATAGTTTCCGTGATATATGGATAGATATGGTGTTGATCCAACTGGGTCCTGCTCTATATATTTCATGTTAATGAAACTTGCCCAACTCCATAGGTTTGAGGTAACCTGCTTGTTATGGCTAGTCAACAACTGGACCAAGACTACTACTTCGTAAGACGAAGACCAACTTATACAGATATAGATTGGCATAGTTTAGTCATCATATCCTGCCAAACCGTTTAGTAGAGAAAATCAACTAAAAGAGAATCAACAACTGCGATTAATAGCTTCCAAATATGTCGTAACATTGAGGCAAGAA
Source organism: Eutypa lata (assembly GCA_022661535.1). Lineage (NCBI taxonomy): Eukaryota > Fungi > Ascomycota > Sordariomycetes > Xylariales > Diatrypaceae > Eutypa > Eutypa lata. Next base: position 416,052 of record JAKULF010000009.1, on the reverse strand, counting down.
ACCGATGGATGTGCTATAAGTACCTTAAAAGTAGAGATATTATAATAAGGAAGAATAGATCTCCAAGGTTTAAAAATATTACGGATAAACTAAAAGCGTATTTCATTAATTTTATAATAAACTATAATTACGTTATTATTATATTAAAGATTAAATTAACGTAAATAAAATATTTTAATTATTATTTAATGTTTTTTCGATAATTTTTAAATTATATTATATTAATTTATAATTATATTTAAAAATTATAATAAAATTTATATAATAAAGAATTTAATTTTTAATTATAAATATTATATATATAAATTAATAAATAATGTAATTTACTTTATTAATTAATTATATAAATTATATTATTTATAATATATTAATACTTTCGATTTAATAAATTATAATAAACGTTAATAATTACGTTATATAATAAATTATATTTATTATATAAATAATTAAAATTTAAAAAATAAATAAAAATAAAGTCGAAAATAAACATTATAATTTTAATTTTAATATTTTAACTTTTATTAAAATATAAAAATAAATTATTTATTATAAAATTATTTATTATAAAATTATTCGTTATTAACTTTATAAATTATTTAATTATTTTAAAACTTAACGATTATTTTTTTGTATTTAAATTATAACGATATTTATAAATTATATATTAATATTTTATATATAATTATATATTAATTATTAATAACGAATCTTTAAGTTATTATTATTATTAATAAATACGTTTAAATTAAACTAAAAGCTTTAATTTTATAAGTTTATTTATCGATATAATTATATAAAAAACTTAAAATTAATAAAACTTATACGTTATTCTTTTAATCTTTAAGTTATATTTAATAATAACCGATAATTATTAATTATAACTTCGATAAATTGCGTTACAAGTTACGCAATATATAAAAATCCTATATGGATTACGTTACAAGCTTGGTAGTTGCCATTTGGTTGCCACGGCGTTGCAATAGTAGCGTTACTTGCCAGCCTATATGTACATACAACCGAATACTAGATGTCAACAAGCACCTTCCGTTTACCACGATGTTTTTTTGCTTTCGTAGGACTCGGGACCATCTTAAAAGCGGTGAAATACCACCTTATTGCGCCTAACTTACAGTGGATGATGAGTATGAGATTTATAGTTGCCAAGTTCGTACGACGAAATGGCATATATTGTATGGCTAATCCTCAAGAAGAGCAACACCCAACTAATGAAACATCTACAATAGAGGTAAAGTACTATGTATTACCTTGCCTTTGGGATGTGAACGACGGATGATCGCTCATTATGCGTTCTTCGTTACTCGGTCGTAAATTTAATAGTCATAGGCCCATGCTGTGCCCGCAAGATGAACAGCGCCGGGCCAACCGTATTCTCAGTCTTCCCATGTCACAATCTGTGATCGAAAGAGTTACGGCACCGAACACTCCCAAAAAAGTCGAATCCAGATAAGCACGACCAACTCGGGACGGTTCCGCAATATGAACTGGGTCTCGTCCTAGCATGGCCACCAATTGCTGGATCAACCCGGGATGTGGCTTGTGTTATCTTGTCCGATTCATGGTTAATTCGAGATCGAAAAAAAATACCTTGCATTTCCTCTCAAGAACGTCAGTAGTCACATAAGAATTGTCCGTATATATTAGCACTGATCATAGTTATAACACAAGACACCCCAAGCATGAATGAAAGCATGCATGTAAACTAAAGCCCTGAAAAGGTCCAAATAATGCTATGTAGAACGGCTAAATGAAAAGCCAACAAAATTACAATATTCTATTCATACCAACTAGAGCACATGACTCGTAAGAAGGGGCTCGTCCTCGTTCCTTAAACCCATATCCCTATGCCATCCGATCCCATATCTATCTACGATCTTAATTGACCACAATCTCTCCCTCCCCTCCTTCACCTCTGTCCACCCATCTCAAACACCTCACACCTCAACATCATCCCCCTCCCCTTCCCACTCCACCTTCAAAGGACTAACCGGCGGACTCGCCTTAATCTTCGGACGACTCATAAACACAGTCTCCATATCGATCTCCGCGGCATCCACGCCATTATCGAGGAGCTCCTCCACAATCGACGCATCCGCACCACCTCCGCCCTCCTCATCGACCCTCGGGAAATACGAACCCTCCCTCCGCTGCGGCATGCGGCTCTTCCGCTGCGACCGTCTTCGCTCCAACTGCGCTTTCTGCCTCGCGGCCTCGAACCCCGCCATGGAGCGCTGCGTGCGCGCTAGCAGATCTTCGTATTCCTCGCCGTCTGCTGCTGCGGCTGCGGTAGCGGCGGCGGCGGAGGGAGAAGGGACGGCGGGCTCGGATTTGGTGTAGCTGTGAGAGCGCAGGTTGTTGTTGGTATTGGTGCCTCGTATGGGAGTAGCGGGCGATGGCGGGGGAAGCGGGTCGAACTCATTGTCGTTGTCGTCGTCTTCTTGGGAATATGACCGCGTGCGCGTCATCGATAAGCGTGTCCGCTCTGCTAGTGACAGGGTGTGGCGCTTCTTGCTCGGTGAGGGCGAGGCGTTGGACATGGATGCGAGGATCTCGTCTGCAAGGGCTTGGGTTGGGGATACCTGACGCAAGGGCAGCGGCTGCGGTGGAGGTGGTGAGAGCCTGGGAGGTGGTGGTGCCGTGATGGGTTCCTTTTCGTCTAAGATGGGTGATTCGATTGGCGAGATCACCTCGGGCGAGGCTGTTTTGCTTATTGGTAGTGATACCGGCTGACGATCACGTGCGTTGTCCGATTCACTGCGCTGTGGTGGCGGACGAGCAATCCGCGAGCCAGTTCGTGTAATTTCACGTTTTGGTGGGTCGGGGTCTGGAATGGATTCCGAGACGGGTTTGCTGTTGCCTGAAGTGAATTTAGTTTCGATAGTCCGTGGGTGTGGGAGTTGCCGTCTTCTAGGAGGAGGCGGGATAGTTTCAGGCTGATTATATCGAGTGTTGCGGGTTGTTGGAAGCTTTGTTGGTTTGGGGACCAGAGGTATCTCTTCTGGTTCGTCTTCCCACTCTCCAATGTCAGAGATGGGCTCGTCAATGCTCTTGGGGATACTCAAGTTTTGGAAATCACCGAAACTCGTCTGGCGATTGGAATGTCTGAGTAAATCGGAGAAATTGGGCATCTTCGCTTTCTTGATGCTATTGAAGTCGGCCTTCATATCCTTGAGTATGTCGGCGTATTCTGCAGGAAGAGACGTCATCCGTTCGGCGACTCGTTCGGTATCTTTCTGATCGATAGTAAGGTTTAGGTGAGCATTGAACTGTATGCCAGCATCCTTCGACTTGCTGCCATCGCCTTTTTGAGGAGATGTAGTGGGTTTATTCCCAAACATTTTCGTCCGGAAGCCATTCCATTTGTCTAGTCTCGACTTCTGTAGACGAACTCGCTCATCGAGTTGTTGGAGAAGGCCAGTATTCTGACCTTCTATGTCCGCAATCTTCCCGTCCTCAACGCCGGTCCATATCTGATCAAACTCAGTACCCAGGAAACCCCCTTTGGGTGGATTGGTATCACTGAGCAATAAGCTGCCTATCCATCGATCGTTCCCAGTCCAATTTGTTCTGAGTGTTCTGCGAACCTCCTCCCTTGTAGATTCATTGATCATTCGGTCTGCCTTGTTGGGAATCTTAAATTGTTCCTTCCGTTGAACAAGCTTGCACTCCTTGATTGATAGCAGCTGTTCGAAATCCTTGTACTTCTGCCTGGTCACATTCTTCTTAGCTAACAGAGAACTGAGAGAGACTTTATGTGCTAGGATTAGGGTGCTAAGAGAAGCCCTATCCCCTCTATAGCCCCAGTTCTCTAATGCTAGCTTCTCCGAGATTGTTTGTCGGTATTCAAGGCCGCCGTTCAATGATCGTTCGGCAACGAGTTTCTTCAAAACCGCCGAGGAAAAGGCAGCTAAGACTTCCTCCAATCTTTCGCCCTTGCATTCATCGAGCATAGTCCTCCGTACGACGGCATCGCGACCGAGAACGCCATTCTTCTTTGCTTGTTCGAGACCGCGGAGGAGTGCTGCTCGGAGGTTGAGGGACTGGACTTGATCAATTGGCGGAAAGAAGGGCCGTAGTTTCTTCAACGCCATTAGTATATTTATAATTAGATGGGAGAGACAGTTAGGTACCACTCACATTCTGGGCTTCGTCATGATCCCACAGCATGAACAGCTGATACAATGCCCATTCGACACAATGGATCCGTTTCTTCTGTCCGCCAGCCGCGTCTTTCGCAGAGAAGGTGGTGAGGCTTATGTCAGGCCAATCGGGTTGGAGGTCAAGATCGAGAAGTCGGAGATTTGTAAGAAACAAGGAAACATTGGAACTGGAAGACGTGGTTGATGATGCTGTTGGTGCTGCAGGGGCGGTCGAGGTAGCTTTGTTGGTCGCGGGAGCACGCATAGCTCTGGAGCGTGCTACCGACGTGTTGGTTTGTTGAAGCGACATCGCTGCATCTTCTATGAATTATACTGGAAGGGTTTTTGAGTAAAATAAGTCTCCAAGTCTCCTACCGACCCATCGTGTGTATATACCTGGAATGAGAAGGCGATGTTGTAATGTTGTAATGTTGAAGAGCGGTGTTGCTTATCTTGTTGTTGTTGACTTTCAACACACACTCAGGCCAATCGATAAGTCCTTAGGCCCTGAAGGTGGGCTGGTGGGGTCCTAAAATCATACGCTAATATTGTGGATCTAAGTATAGCTCACCCTGTCACCGTGGTATATTCCCCTGAGTGCTCGTAACTACTATTTAATGACATTTTGTTCTTTAACCTCATACAACATTGACTCAACTGGAATATTCTGAATCAAGCCCTATTCTAAAACCCGGATCGTATTTTGCGTGAATTCTCTAATAAAATATCGCAGCCATAAAAGGAAACAGTGTCTAGGGCCCAGTTTTTATACCGTTGCCATCCTTCTGAAATACATAAGGGCAAGAGGTCCTGTTAAGCTGCTGCCAAAATAATTAACATTTCAACATATATGGTGGGACATCAAGCCACTTGGATGATCACGGCCATCGCCTCGGATGTGTCAGTGAATCTGGTCGGTCCAACCACCAGATCCAAGGGTCGAGGTTTTGCTGTCTAAACTCTTCAATCTCGAGAACCCGAGCCGACATGGACCGGAATTATGTTGAGGTAAATATTCCGGGGTCGACAAAGGGGTCGGGTTTCGATCTTCTGCCCGTACAGGAGGCTCACGACGAAATGGACCACTCCCTGGGTGATCATTTGGGTCTTCAAAATCTCGCTTTCGACCAACCCCCACATGGGTCTAGGATGAATACTGAAACAATGGTATGTGTCTTCCTTCGTCCAGAACACACTTTTGACCACTGACGGTCGTGACAACCTCAATTTCAATCTATGTCAACCACCATTCTCAATATTTACATTCATATTTTTATTTATGTTATATTCTTCGATCGACTCTTTAAAATTCAAATAAACGTATCATCATAATATTCAATATAGAATAATCGTTAGTTATTACTGTTTAAACAAGTAATTATGATTTGAATTTGAGCATTTAACATGCCATTTAATTCGGCAGCAAACCACATTATGAGGTCTCCTTTCTGTTTCCTTCCAGCATTCGCCCCCTCGATATTAGTAGAAAACTATCTCATCCTAACATGACATCAATCCTCTCCTTCTTCGTCTTCTCCCAAACCTCCTTGAAAATGCGACCGATCCCCTGTCGATAGGCAATTCCTTTCTCCCATTTGATCCACATTACGTGGTAATGCTCATAGAGCCCAGTGTGAAACGGAAATTCCCGATATTCAAATTCGAAGAAGTAAAATCGTTCCGTACGATAAGGGCCTTCAAGTTGTGCTTGACCCTGCGCAAGCTCAATGAGCTCTAGGCAATCCCCTCGTTGAACCTCTACCTGTATGTTGAGACCGCCAACCCATCTACCGTTTTCGTCGCGGAGTGCAATTGCGTCATATCCCTCGCGGTTGGGCAATTCTTCGCCAGCTTCGAACCAGGCTCTTGACGTTGTGCACGAAATCAGTGGCGCGTACGTGGGTTGTGATACATAATTATCCCGTGGTAATGGAAGGGGAAATGAGAAGGCTGTTTGGGGTTCTGACGGATGGGTGTAGAAGCAACTTGGCAAGTCGTCAGCTTTCCATGTCTTATTTGCTGCACCGGTCGTATGAGGACAGCTGATTGGAGGATTCTGGGTCGGGATTTGCTTTGTTTTGACGAGACAACGAAGGCAGTTTGAGCAAGAGCCTAGATCATTCAATACCTCTTCTGTGATATGTCGATTCCAGCCTTCCGGGACCGAACTCGTCATGTTATCTCTGAACTCTTCTTCGTACAACGACCACTTATACTCTATAATGTTTCCTGACTGCCTGGGGGTCTGGTGGCTTTGCCAACGTATGTTCGATGAAGCCCTATCACCTTTCAATGAATATTTTTTAAACATAACCCCTTCAACTAACATAGATGGTTTGCTGAGGGATTCCCAGCTCCAAAATCGTATATCACCCTGCCACCCTACCCAGCTCCAACTTGGCAAGCAGACATTGCGACTGTTTTTTCCTGGAATGCGTCGTTTCACGGTGTTGGACTGCCAGAGGAGGGCAAGGTTGAAAAAAACGACAGGAAGGCCAGAAATAAAACCACCGTCGCATGACCGGCTGAGGACAGTAGCAATACCAGTGAATGCGTAGAGCGCATCTTCTGTATAAGTGAGCTGTCTCTTATTGAACCGCTCCACAAGCAGTGCAATATATGCCATGTTAGGAACGCGACTTGCGAAGTTCACGCCAACGTCCTTTAAGTCTGAAGAAAACAGGATCTTAGGTCCCTGCTTTAGGTCCTTATTTGGCCAAAAGAATTCTTCAAAACGAGCGCCACGGCTGCATTCCCAGCCCACAAGGCCATCGTAGAAGACAAGTTGTCTCCGAGAGAATAAATATTCTTGAAAAGTCCACGCTCTCGACTCCCAGGTTCTTATACTGGATTTCTGAGAGGTATTCCCATCAAGAAGGTACACTTCCTGCAGCTTCAATTCCTCTCCCAACGAATAAACCTTTGGCTCATATGATCGAGGTTCTGAAATGCCCTTCATCCCGTGAAGACCGTAGGCTGAATTATGTCCGTTTGCGGCTATTATTGTTAATTTGGAGTTGGCATAAATGCTAGACATGTTCGCAAACTCTGTATGCTTATTCTCGTCATCGTCTTGGATGATACAAAGTGCGTCGCACCAAAGGTACCTCTCGCCAAGCAGTCTCGTGAGTGACATAGCATGGAGTACTGTTTTAGGGATGCGGCTACGAAAAGCTGGTTTTCCTAGTGCTCCCTGTTCGCGAAGCGCAGAAATGTTGCTGCTTCTCGACAACAACGGTTGTACACCACCCCAGACATAGCTTAAAGCAATATAGTTCGCACCCTCAGGGTAGGGGATTATGCAAAGGGAAAATACGTCAATGAGCCATTGTGGCTTGGCACTTAAAATCGTGCCCAACAACCCATCGCATTCAGGGTGGTGCTCATCACAGTCTGACTTGCATTCTTTCAACCACTCAATGTCAATCCAATTCTCATCCATTTGTTTAGCTTGACCTATGTATGTAGGTACGCTAGGATTCGGCCATGGTGCGAGATGCTTGTAAGAGCTACGTGTATGTAAAGCGCTCAGACAGGCGATTGATGGGGTGGGTTGTGAGGTTGTGGAATCTCCAATAGACAGTTCTCCACGATAAAAGGAAAATGTGGGCTCGTCATTTATATCTTCTGTATCAGAAAGAAGGTTGCGAAATAGATCTGTGTGGTCTTTACACGAAGACCTAAGCGCGTCAGCAGTACCAATATCTACTTGCCAAGTATCATGACTTTGAAAGAAGGAAACGATTTTCGCGCACACCTCGCACTACATATACACATGACGGTTAGTTCAGTATGGATCCATTAAGCAATTCCACTTTGCTTACCGTGTTGATTGTTGCCATGACTTCTGAGGTGTTTAGAGCTGTCAGTTCTATAACATTTAAATGATTATTAGTGAGGGGAAGACTCGGAACAACGCGAGATGCACCGGCATATAACAGCTTACAACAAGGGTGGGGGGCTGGCGCCCTACCCTGATTGGTTTTGTCTGATATGTTCGTTCAGGGGCTGTGAACACCCATCGGCCCGCCAAAAGTAGTAACCATTGGTCAGCCTTTGGTATTTTAATTGGGCCTTATATGTGAGAACTCCTGAAATAACTTTAAGAATCAGGCGAACTTCTGAATGAAGACTTGTATATGTAAGTCAAGCTTTAGCTATTAACATATTGTATAATTTGAATGATTATTAATTAGAACTATAATAACCAGTATTATTTAAATGAGGACGGAATGGTATTAATTGATTTATCATTTATTTATATTTTTTGTTGCATATTTGGTAAACTAATATATAATTCAATGTTTCATTAACTACCTAAGTTACCTTGTAACCAGGCCTGAGTATATATCGTTTTATTTTGCTCTTAGGTTAAGAAATGGTTTCTTATTTGTAGCATTAAATGACAAATTCCCAATACCATTTGTCTTGCTGTATATAAGTCACCACTTAATAGCTACTCTCGGATTGAGGTATTACCTATCATGGGCGTAAAGGCCTAGCAAGTACACGACCTTGTCGTAATCGTGTAATCCCTTAAATTCTAACAGTACAACTATGTCATGAAATAGCGTGCTATTAAAAAGGAAAACACAGCTATTAATGAACTATAATGGCAGTTTCCTACATACCGTCATGGTGTTTAGGATGGCGACTAGCTGACTTAACAATGCAAAGATGGATCGTAATAATAAAGGCGTGCTTGCCTCATCTATTAGATTCGTCTTAGAGGACCGAAAAGTCAGACTGAAAGAAAATGTTCACCGGAAAGCAGAAATCCAACCCTCGAAGCACTTAAGACTGGATTGGAATGAGAATAAACGCATACTTACAGCTAAGACCAGACGCCGTAATAGCAACGGGTCAAAGATACAACATACCCGTCATACTACTAATCGGTCATTGGTATGGAATCTAGTGAAAGACGATACAAAAATTACTTCCGGTTATATTTAGGAGCAAATGCCCAATAGATGACGGGAAAGCTAATATGAATAAAGATAGAATCATTAGTTCCAATATAGTATAGCTAAGCTACATTCACCTACTTCATTTACTTCATTTCAGAGTATAATGGGAACAGCCAGATCAAACCATGCTGGTCATCGCCACCGACATCCTCGCTCGACCTAAAGATGAACCTCCACCGCCTTTTGCTGTCATATTTCAGCCCACTGTGATAGTCAAGATGGTATTTGTGCCGGCCGACATGCGTTCGTAAACTTAGTCTCATTCGAGGGTGATGTCGGGCTCTGGAGATGATAATTCGGCCCTGCCTGGATTTGTATGTTACTTTCTATGCTCTCAATGACCTTCGAATATGATTCGGCTTTGTCCACTTACGGTCCACACGTCTGCGATACAAAATACGCCATCCCGTGACTAACGCCAATGACGATGAAGGAAGCCCTACGGCGAGGATTACCAGAGCAATAATAGCTTCCGGGCTCAACTGTGTTGCCATGTTTTATCAAAGAAAAAGTTGCTAAGTCAATGACTAAGTAGTTTGCAAGCGGACTGGGGAAACGGGGATTCTTGTTGGGCGAGTGTTTATTATCAGTTACTCTTGATGAAATCTCTAACCTTCTTATATATTTCATCGCGTAGCTACTTTCGTGGTACACTTAAACTTTGATGTACGTTGCGCCCGGATTGTCAACATTTTGGGCTGGTTAGGTCGGGCCATATGTATGCACGTATTATAGTACGACAGCCTTGACTCTACCTCATCATGGGGTGTAATGAGGCTGTGTTTTATTCGGATATCGGATTGAGCCAATCGCGGCTTCTAGCCACCCTCCATACAGCGAGGAGTGAGAGAATACCATTTTCCTACTGGAATAATCCAATCAGCTCTATTTCGGATATTGAAATTAGCCAATCCTCGTTGCAGTGACTTTGGCTTGCCAAGCTTTCAGATACCGGACGTAGCCAATCAATTTTGAACCTACACCATTTCGGATACTGGTTTGAACTAATCATGTCCAGGAGAATTGCACTTTCAAGGATGACAACAACCATGACGTGGAGTCGCAGCATAAAGCTCTGGTTGAAATTTACCTCGTTACGTTGAGGAGGTGCATTTTCTCTCTCTCTCTCTTTCTTTTCTATTAATCTTCCCTCTCCCTACACAACTTCCGAAAAGTCAATACTGCGTCTAGTTCATTAAAACATATTCAAGCGATCCGTGCTATTCAACATATTAATATGGCTTCTTCTCACAAACGTCTCACTGAAGCCGTCTGGCTGGATCACAAATCTGACATCCAGAACATGGTGCTATTCCAAAAACTGAGTAACGCCCAAATCGTTGATGCCCTCGAGAAGAGTGGACTTCACGCAAAGTACATACATACCCACTACCTCCTAAGAAAACAAGCCATCTAACAGACCATAGCGCCAAACAGCTTGGATATCAACTGAAGAAATGGAAATTCAGGCGAAAGCTTCCCAGAGGGATGAGCAGTGCTGGTTGGCAATACATTGGCCACCATGTAAACAAAAGAAGAACACTGGGCAAAGAAAGCAAAGTCATACTGAATGGTAAAATTGTCGATGCAGAAACGGTAGAGAAGGAGGTAAACCGTAACCAGCCAACCACTCTACAAAGAATATGTCATGGTGAGTTAGTGGTGGCCTACTACTAAATGGAATAGTGAACACTCTAACACATTTTAGGTCCAACTAGCCCAAAGCCTCCTGAAGGCTTACAAGTATCTGTCTGCTCTCCAATTCCACTGAATGTGCTCTCTTGGCCTGATGATCTTCCCTGGCTATTATTCCAGTCCAATTTCAAAATTTGTAGGTTGTGTTTGTTTTTGTCCCTTACCTTATTTTCTATATAGTCAACATTAATATTTATTATCTTAGCTATTTCAGCCATAACGACCGGCGCTTCAAACCCCGTTGATGTACCTCTTTCCTCTTCTTTAACAATGATTTGGAATATTTGCACTTCACATCATACCGCTACTGGAAATTCAACATCAGAGGTGTCGCATATTGCCTCGCGACTTTCTTCGTTCTTACCCGAAGCGTTTGAAGGCGAAAACTTTCGTCGAGCCCAAAGCTTGATGAAAAATTCATATGACAATAGATACTCAGAAATTCTGGGGATTCTCTTTTTTCAGCTATCAAATAACATCAGCCCCTTCGATGGACACATTACAGCAAATGCCTGGGTTCCGGTTCTTCGCCTATTGAAAATGTCTAACGTGATGAAAACATCACTGAAATTACACAACACAAGGGATACGACTATCCTCGCCACTGCAGAGAGGTTGTTCCAAATCGCTTTTGAAGTGATGGATTCTTTAAACTGGGGGGATTTTCCTCACCTATGCAAGTTATACCCGGTAAAAGCTGAAACATTGGCGCTTATCGAGTGGTTATTGGACTCTGGACAGGATCCCAACATTTCGCTTTTACATTACGGTGAATCTTCTCTGGCCCTACACATAGCACTACGTGATGGGTTTTTGGACATAGTAATAATGTGCTTGGATAAAGGGGCTGATCCGAATATCGTCGACGACTTTTTTTCTAAGCACACTTTGTCACTAGCGATCGAGGAACTGGTGATCAAGGTATTCGACCATTCACCCAGATATGATATTATCGGTAAACTACTTGATGCTGGTGCCGACCCTAATAGCGGGTCTTCCTTTCTTACCGCTGTAAGGTCGGGAGATATGAGGATTATCAAGATGCTTGTTGAACATGGGGCAGAAATTGCGAATTTATCCGTAAAACTCGAACTCGAACTCGACATCCCCGGCTTCAGGAAGCTGGAAGCGTTCTCAATTATCAAGCGAGATGTGCTAGCATACGCAGCTGATGTTTCAACAGAGGCCGTTTCTCTACACATTGTACAGTTCCTTCTCGGCGTTATGCAACAGCAGAACGGTTCAAGCCAGCTAGCGCATCTTATCACGCCAGATTCCTTGTTAGTCGCCGCTGGAAATGGCTACAACGATGTCTTAGCTCTACTTCTCGACCAAGACATCTCTATCAATGCAACGACTAGTGAAGGCTTTTCTGCCTTGCACACTGCAGCGTATGGGGGACATATCGAGACATGTGAAATATTGCTTCTGCGTGGTGCCAGCGTTGAACCATTGACAGACATTTCCGACACGCCTTCACCTCTACACATTGCTGCAGCTTGCAACAATATACACGTAGTTATGCTATTACATAAATGGGGCGGCCACATCGATAAGCCAACTAATCTACATCGCTCCATGTTGGGCCGGTGGGGCGAAAGTCCCATAGCTGCAGCTATGCGTATGAACTTTGAAGAAATGGCCACTTTCAATTATTTATTTCTTCAAGGGGCGGCTATTCCAAAAGACGCATTACATTATGCGGCTTCCAAAACGGATCTTGAGCTTGTCTCATTGTTGCTGCAGAACACTGGAGATCCTAATTCTCGAAGCGACTCCGGAGAGACGCCGCTTCAGGCTGCGCTAAAACGTCAATCACGCATGCTTAGGTTTGAATGCGATGAGGTTAGGAATAAATGTATAAAGATAGCCTCACTCTTGCTTGATTACGGTGCGGTTATAGTTGGAGGAGAGGCTGTCGAAGCTATCAAGCTAGCAGATTGGGAGCTTGTGGAACGAATCCTTCGTCAGGATATAAACATTGCTACAACACATCCATACAGCACCATGCTTCATGAAGCATTGTTCGAGGGCACTCCCGAAATCATCCAAAAGGTCCTCATATTTAGTCAAGGGGCATATGACAGTGATTCCTTGCTTGCTGTCGCTCGCTTACCTAATGCGACTGTTGGGATAAGCGTTGCCACGCAGCTCCTGGAAAATCGCCCAACTCATAAGCCAATCGATACTACCGAGTTACGGGCAATACAAATGGCAACCCGTAATGACAAAATTTCATTGTTGGGGCTACTTTTAGAAAAACTACCAGAATCATACACCGCGGTCATGAACACAGAGGGTGAGAATGGTTCGCCATTGTTGCACACTAGAGACTCCCCACTAGCCAGGGCTCTACTATTAAACCATGGGTATCGCCCAAATGGAGCTGTTATAGCTCAGGCTGCCAGGGAAGACGATTTGACAAGGTTAAAAGAACTGTGGCCGCACTATCAGAAATGCAACAACGGGCGGTTAATGGCACACGGCCCACTCTACGCTGCAATTGAAAGAAGAAATATTGACCTAGTGAGCTTCTTCTTAGATGAGGGTGAGGATGTTGATGATAATGAGGAGCACGTTGAATTTGGGCGGACGCCACTTCAAGCAGCAGCTCAAGGAGGCGATCTAGCTATTTTTAACTTGATTCGGCAAAGGGGGGCTAACATCAATGCCGTTGCTGCTCACCATGGAGGTGCTACTGCTCTTCAGGCTGCATGCATTGCCGGATATATCGGCATCGCTAAGACATTGATCGATCTTGGGGCGGATATTAATGCACCTCGGGCGAGGAAATTGGGCCGTACGGCCCTTGAGGGAGCTGCAGAACACGGGAGGATAGACATACTCCACCTTCTTCTGGACCAAGGGGTGAATACCACAGGGTACGGCCGCCTACAGTATGCGAGATCTATTGCTTTTGCAGAAAGAGAAAGGCATCCTACCGCTGTCAGATTGTTGAAATCACATCGTAAATGGGCTGAGCAAGACGAGATATTACTTCTGAGAGTCGAACGTCACTTCGACGAAAGGCGGGAATTGTGTGAAAATTTTGGTAGTACCATTGAGATATCATTCGGAGAGAATCCCGGAACTACAGGAGTTGACATTGACTGGGACACTGAATTTTCAGATTTCTATTTACGGAACAACGGAAGGTGTGTGGATTGTTACGGAGAGCTACATGAGGATGTGTATTCGGATAGTGATATAGAAGTGGCAGAGCAGATAGGGGTAAGCTTGGATGACAGAGGGGACGATGAACGACCCCAGGAGGTTGCTTTGGAGTCATAAGGATCGGATGGCGAAATCGATTTCTTCAACTCGATGGTGCATGGAGTTTGGGACTTTCCAGATTAGTCAGATTACGTCCGTGATTGGTTGGATGATGCCTCTTTTCGTGGTTTGGTAATGGATTGATTACTGGAGTTCATGATGGCGGGTTTTCCGAGTCTGTATTTTGCTTTTGAAAGAACTAGGTATAAATACTGTTCCATGTCCCTGAGCGAGCCTTCTAGGCGCCTACACACCGGCATTAATGCCCATCGGCTGCCGCGAGACCATCAAGTACGGCAATTGACTAATCGACTCATCTCCAGTCTTAAGCCCCAGCTTCCGGAGTCTCTCGTTCTCCAACGCGCGAAGTTCCGTCTTGCGTTGAACCTGGCCCGGAGCAAACATCTCCCTCTCCCCAGTGATTCTCCAGTCCTTAAACTTCTCCGGACCCCCTAAATCCTGCATTGTCTTAAGCTCGACGAGGCTGTAGTCGGCAGGGTTATCGCGGTTGAACTGAAAGGGGGCAGCGAGTGAGACAGGTGGGTTGGTGATGATTCCTAGATGGTGACGGTTAGCTTGGACTCTCAGGGGTTCTGGAGTAGGTACATACTAGCCAATCTTCGTCCGTTCTCACTGGCACTGTGAAGCATGAGCGGGTGCATCAAGATAACGTCACCCTTCTTTCCCGTCATCTCATGGAAGCTCTCGTCAGAGGCATCCCGGACGATGGTGTTGAAGACGGAGTGTTCCGCCGCATATACGATTGGCTCTTCGCGGGGGCACATCATAGGGTTCAGTCCTTCGGGATGATCATACTGGGAATGCGTCTTAAGTCTTTATTATCCGAAAAGAAAGTGGGTGGCAGAGAAGCGAGATCTCACTTACTAGGAATTGTCCGATCTTCTTGGGTCCTTCATCACAAATCCAGGTTGCTCCGCCATTCTTCTCGATGTCACTCCAACACGGAATGACTAGTAAAGCCTGCTCTGGACTATCAAGAAAGTGGGTGAAGAAATCACCATCAACATGCCAAAGACCAAGCTCCTTCGGCGGAGTCTTCTTGCCCTCCGTCTCCGGGCTCCCCAAGTTGACGATGAAGCCATCTGTCCACATCTCTCCCCCCTTGGCGATTCGGTCCTCGCCACCACACAGCTCGCAGATGGCTGCCCACGCTTTTGGGGCTATCTCTTTGGCGGGGACCACATTAAGTTTCGCCATGTGGTTGCGCTCGGTAGTCCAGGTGGACTTGTCATTCGGGTCCATGCCCAGCCGATGCCAGACGTCTTTGCTCCATCGGTCGCAGTTCTCGATGGGGATGGCACCTGGAATCCGCAAGAACCCATGTTTCATGAAGGATTGAACTTGCTCAGCGTTGATAGTCTTAAAAGTTTGCTGTTTGAGCAGTTCTTCAATGGTCGGGGTAGAGGAAGCCATGTTTGTTAAATAGGTTGTAGATGCTCGTATATGGAAGATTTTAAGGGTTGCTATTATCGCCAGAATACTTGAGCATTCAAGGGGGGATTCTGGTCTCTTATATATAATTTCCCTAACGAGTGTATAATATATCGCTCCATCGACTGTGTATGACGAGCTCCAATCGTCTTTGAGTCTCTCGTGAACATCGGGGAGCCTCCGCCGTACGACAAATGCTCGCAGGTATGAAGTGGGGGTGACGCCGACAGGGGTCGTGGAGATACTCCTCTTCTCGTTCCTCCTCGAAAGCATCTAGACTAAATATCATCAAAGAGCTGTTATTGGTGCGATCTCGTATGCAAGTCGGCATCCTTTCTCGGGGAGCCTCCGCCGTGCTTCGTAATCAGTTTACCTAATACACATGATCGCTAATATGACTTAACGAGACAATTATTAATGCGCCAGACATCCTACACAGCTTCTGTGAAGCAAGGTGATTATCAATCAAGCAGCCCTAAAACATGAAATCTCGGAAGTTGTATTATCTCTAGACCCTGGACCAGATTCTAAGCTACTCCAACAACCAATTCAACAAAGTAGTGAGCTCAGGAATACCCGCACCCTCATCGCTCCAGATCTCCAACCGATCTCGGACAGCACCCACACACTCGCGCCACGCCGGCGGCACAAGCACATACCTCGCAGACTCCATCCCAAGCTCCTTACCGCGAGCAGCCGCAACCAAGCACAGCGCCTGGTTGAAGCGAACGCGACACGCGATCCAGGAGCCCATGTGACGGAAGAAAGGCTTCTCGGTCTGGATACGATAGACGCTCAAGCGCAGACCAGCCGTTGCTTTAGCGCCGTACGCGATGACCTGGGCATGTGTCAGGCGATCCCCGCCGTGCAGGCATATGTACAGGAATACGCGGTAGAGGAACTCGCGGGCCTCGACGTAGCGCTCGCGCATGAGCTTCACGAGTTCCGGCTCGTGCGGCGAAGGCAGTAAGTCCGGCGGCAGGTTGAACTGGAGGGCTGGCGGGAGACACTCGAGCCATTGTTGGAGTTGGTCCTCGAGGTGGTGGATGGATTCCGAAATGTGGGTTGCAGTGACAGAGTCGATGCCTGGTGAGAGCTGGCTTGCAGTATGGCGTGCGCGGTTCAGGAGGCGCCGAAGCGATACTTCGGCTAGGAAGAAATAATGCGATAAGGGGGTAGGTTCGATAGGCTTTGCCCTTTGGTCGGTACCTTCTAATCCTGTCGGGAACGTAGGGAGTGGAAAGGGAAATTGAGACTCTTGTAATGTGCATGGTGGGAGATCGGGGAGTTCATGACGTAACTCCCTGAGATAGTCCATGTTAGTATTGAACCTAACGTCTCTGTATCTGAATAGGGGTCGCTAACCATTCCGCTTTCAAGCATGTCCAATAGAGTCGCTGTTCAAGACCTAGATGTTCAACATAATTAGAAGACCTCATAGAAAAGGAGTCGCGTACATACTTTCTTCCTGTGTCGGTCTCTGAGAATGTCTATGGGCGTGCTTCATATTATACGTCTCCCATAGCATAGACGCTGTTCTGAACATCTTCCATCCTTGTATAGGTTCAAAATTGTACTGATACCATGACCTATCACAATCTTAGCAAAGTAAACATTCAGTGTTTTTCTTCTAATGCTGGTACCCGAATAAGCAAAAGCAAGTTACTCCGAGGAGCGACTGGTCCATCATGGCTGCCGACATACGTCTCAGAGCCATCGCAAAGTAGGTCGAAGAGAATTCCAAGCGGTCCTCATGTAGAGCCATTGTATACGACCCCTGATTTCCGTCTGACATTCTAAATTGTCGCTCATCCTGGGGGTAAGTGCCCCATATTTCTGCTAAAGACAGCACAAGAAGCACCAGGCATGATGAGGCAGACTGGTCGAAATCATCGTCTTGACCCACAGCAGCAATAGCAGCATCGAGCTGCTGAATATCGATAATAGCGTAATAAGGCTCGATCTTAGTAACGAAGGTATCTCTCAGTTCGCGCATAACTGGTAACGATGGGAATAGCTTTCCTAGTCATATTAGTCATTGCAGTCAGAATTTGTGCTCCATTCCCCATTCCCTAGATCGTTTGTGTTTATAGTTTGTAGAAACATTCACCTACTACAACTAAATGGATTAGGCTTCGGCTCGTATGCAGACGCCGGAAATGAAACCGTTGGCTTCTCCCGTGGAAACACCCCCCAATCAAGTATCTTTTCGGAGCTTGCGATTGGTGTCCAAGAGGCGTCTTTCCGCGACACGGCTTCTGGGTCATTATCTTGGCTCTCTGGAGATCTGATGGTTTGAACAGAGTTTTGCTGAAGACTGGCGTTCACGCCTTGAGAAAGCTCATGTAGGACTTGTCCTTGGTTCTCGATAGCGGTTAAGATCCGAGTGCCTAAATTCTCAAAGCTATGAAGATAACAGGGGACATGGTAAGTGATTCACACATAGTCACACCTAGCCTCAATTGTCACGCACATCGAGAAAGGATCACTTCCCGGGTAGACACAGGTTCGACCGCGCTTAGCACATTTCGCGCACACTGGTCGAGTAGCATCGCACCGGGTCTTGCTAATGCGACAGGCCTCACATGCGGCCTGAGTTCTCGTATGCGTCTGTTGCGTTTGTGTTTGCGACGTAGAAGATTGATCCACAGATCGCTTCCGCTTTCGATGAATAGTTTCCTCTCTCAAAGCTGTTGAGGCAGGCTGATTTGAATCTTCCATATCCCCAGATTTCACAGGATAAAGAGCGGAAATGTTGCTGATGTGCGGAGACACAGGGCGTGGGTAATATTTTTGGGGTATTTGGAAGCCCGACTATATGCCGCCAATAGCGGTGGAAAGCAGTTCAATGATGATCCAACCAATCATTTCTCATTCCGACGAGCATATACGGTCACCTTCCGGGTTTGGTAAATTACAGCACAACGTCTCTCGAATTTCCGAATTATCTGTTCTATCCATTATAAAGGAAGGATAGGGGCTCCTTATTGGTTTTGTTATGAGATTGAGATAGAGATATGACTATATGTTTAGCTTTCAAATTTCCACATGTAGTGATAAATGTGTTAATACCAATGATTTTTACACTGACCTAAACCCTGTCATCCTCGCTACATGGAGATCATTAGTTGCCTCCATAGTACAGAACCAGCTAGCATATAGTCTCCTAGCCAAAACAAACATTCCTTTAGAGACTCAAGTTTTCCAGTAACCACTACTAAAATTTCCTTGACTGCCAACAATTCCCCTTCATACTCAAAGCTTCGCAAAACTATCCCTCCACTGATCCTTAAATCTATCACTACTCGCAATCGATGTCATATGTGCTGGATCCAAAAAGCCAACCAGCAAAACCTCATCGCCAGTCCCAGGGCTCAATAACTCTCGATAGAATGTCGAGGTCTCGCGATCGCGATGCCAATGGCTCGGATCATCTATATTTTTCCTGAACGCCTCCGCACTCCTATGATTATTCGAGCCACGAAACACAAAAGTCCTCTCGTCAAACTCGGCAGTGGGGCGAACGATAGCCTTGCTGCGATGATGGGAGCTGAAATCACGGGCAATCTTGAGGTGAATATCGCTTGGCCCATCGTTTCGTGTTGTTGGCGAAGGGAAGTTATTGATACAATATCTGCTCATGTGAACGAGCGAGCTGACAATGTCCGTCACGGTTGTCATCCAAACGCCTTCAGGATATTCCATCAATAGGTGGAGAAAGACATGGCCGAAAAGGTGCTGGAGAATACCCTTGGACCGTCGATGATCTGGGTGAATGCAAGTCAAACCTGTGTGGATTACTGGATGTCCGACCTGTGGTGTTTCCAGAATCACTATCGACACGAAAGCCATGATCTTGTCATTTTGCCGGGCGATCACAAGTATCTTATCGTCGAATGCCTCAGAGAGGTCTAGCCTGAAAACTTGATAATCTGGTAACGGGTCTAGACACAGGGCACCTAACTCTCGGAGAGAAGTATGGAGTTCTCTTAGTGCCTCCGCAGATAGTTCCCGGCTCGGACGACTCAAGATCTCATACTCAAATTCTGTTGCCATTATGAATTATGATAGATAACGAGGATTCTTAACTGTAATAAGAGTTACAAGCGGAAAGGAAAACCATGCCTTCATTTGGACAAGGTGAATATGACTTCAATGATATCTCTCATGCCAAACGAGGCGGGGAGAAACAGAGCGCAATCGTGAATAAGTTCCACGAAAGAAGTTTAGATCTAAAATGACTTAGTCAGCACCCCTGTCTTCTAATACCAAGTCACCAGTATATCGCGTCAGCACAGCATCACGCCACCACCGACGGGGCTACTATGCAAGGTATGGCTAAAGAGATTCTTACTCAGACAACACAATTGTGACAACAACCTAATATCCCAACCACTAATCTACCATATTCCAACAAAGAACAATTTCAAGTTGCGCTACAGGGCATTAGCAACTTGATAGATAGATACACATTAATGATGAAATTTCATATCACAATGCAACTAAGTCGAGTTCTTACAATTATCATAAAAGAATTACTTTCACATTGGGAATTTGAACCAATCAAGCTGCGATGAAGTTGCAGGTGTACGAGTTGGCTTTCCCCCGGATAGATGAGTGTAGAATTTATCCGTCACCGTGACCTCATTCAATTCGCATTGAGGTTTCTTGACTTCCGCTATCCCAGATCCTGGTGAAACAAAGCCCCTTTCGCTAGATGATGATGAAGCTTGGCAGCTACAGCACTTGCGGCGGTACCTCAGAGTCCGCGCCACCGCCATCAACTTCACTCTCTTCGCCAGCCTGATCCTCGTCATGCGTATCTTCCGAATCTTCCACATTATCAATCGGACCCAACCCCTCCAAATACCATTGAATGCGGCGAAGAGACTGGATGGCAGTGTCCACGCCTTGATCGAAGGACTTGAATTTCACCGAAAATCGCCTTGAGAAGCAGCATGATTCCGCGGAAATTGGTAGAAGGTAAGGTGTGTATCTCGTCGTGCTCATCGTACTCTTGAAAGAGCGTTTCTTGGATATGGTCGGAGATTACAAGGCACTTGGTGAGCCTGGATCGGAGTTGCTCGATCGTTGTCAGCGCAGATGGCTCTTTCATGTTGCCTGTGTCGCTTGCCTGTTGAAGAGCCATGACCACGAGGATGGAATGAAGTCCAAAGCGCCGGGTTGTGAATGTAGTTTGTATGGGTTTATCGCAGGGGGTTATCAGCTGGCTGAGCAGAGTGTTTTGTGTGAGCGATGCTGGTCGGACCAAAAGATCAATTGACAGAAACAATTGAGTATTATTTATAAGATTGACTAGGTATTCAGGTAGATTCCCAAGTGTTCTCCAGACATCCGAAATCAATGCACCCCAGGTAAGGATGACTTGAAGTCATGTTGCAAAGACAAAGAACAGCCCTTAACGAGTTGCCCTGAAACTTCACAATTGCTTCCTAGACTGAATATACTAGTCAAGTCTTGCACGGTAGGTTCTCTATCTACGAAGGGGAAGTAACTTGAAATTCTGACTCGGAATTTCTGAGATAGGTGCAGAAAAGAAATTTGACAGAAGAATACCATGTAATGATGACTGGGAGAGTTATTCACTTTAGATCAGCTCGTTGGTAGCAAAGTGAATATAGTTTCACTCTGCTAATTAAGCTGAAACATCATGGTCCGGATGACTACGATATTTGGCACTGTGGGCTAAAACAAACAGGCACATCTTTTTCACCAGCATGCCTGGGAACAATATGACCCTGTCGTCAGGAGTTTCCTAATATGGCCATGTCTGATAATTCCCCTTGTTCATATCATGAAACAGGGCTTCCTAACAGGATCTCTAAATCACTGTTGAGGCAACGTGCAAGTAAAGAAGTCCACAATCCCGTGTTACAGAGCACCCCCACCATCCTTCACTATCCAAAGTACTCAACACCCCCTATTGACCTCATAAATGGTCATCGATTCCCAAGACCCGCATCTTCAGCAGATCCTCAGAGACGATGCGCTCGCGGTGTGTCTCGAGCTCTTCCATGTCCCACTGCGCGTTGACAAAGCGGCCGCTAAGGTACTGAGCGCGGGGGAGAGTGAGGTAAAGGGCTGTGGCGGCGGGGAGGGCAGCTGGATATATGACAGATTAGGTCTCGATGTTTCTCTAGTACGGGCATAATAATGAGAAATCAGTGATTGAGAGAGACTCACGAGTATCTTTGAAAGTCTTGCGAAGCCACTCAGGCGCCGCATCAGCAACTTTGGTGCCTGGGACACCGCCAGGATGGAAAGCGATCGCGACGACGCCTTGGGAAGCATAATCTGGTTTTTCTTGTTAGACGGTACGAATGGTAGTTAAATAGGAAGCATACCTTTGTCAACGAACTCGGTGAGTCTGCGAGATAGATATAGTATCTATATTAGTATACAACTGTGGGCATATCGATCTTGAATGCTGACCTGTTTAGTGCTGATTTCGAAACCTGGTACGCGCTCATCCCCGGAGCAGTGACGTAGGATGAGCGCGAGGAGACGTTGAGAATTACACCGGGACCGCCTTCAAGCCGTCTCAGGAACTCACAAGTTACCATGTACGTGCCTCTAATGTTGATGTCCTATATGATATTAACTTCCCCCAATTGGATTTCCAAAATGAAAAGTGAAGAGCAATATACATAAGCCGTCCACCACTTCTGAAAGTCGGTCGCCGCCAGCGGGCCAATGGCTCCCGTGGATCCAGCGTTGTTGATAAGGATATCGGTTTTGCCGGCCTTTTGGAACAGACTTGCCACAGATTCAGGCTGTGTGATGTCGGTTGGGACGCAGAGCACTTGACACCCGGGGGATTCGGCCTGGATACTGACTTTAGACTCCTCAAGGGCCTTGGCATCTCTCCCGGCAAGGACGATAGATGTCGCCCCTGAACGAGCAAAGTAGATGGCGGTATGCTGAAACATGTCAGTGGTTTAATCAGATCCACAGAAGATTTCGATGAGATGGGACTATTCGGAAAGTATGTTCGTACTTCTCCAATTCCAGATCCAGCTCCCGTAACGAGAACGGCCTTTCCTACAGCCGCATCCTTGGTCCCAGAAGTGGGAGAGATGAAGTCATAGACATCATGTCTTGTTGGCTTAATAGGTAGAGGGTTCATGATGTGATTATATCTGCAATGTGTGGATTTGGGAAATGACAAAGAGAGGAGTGGATTAGCTAGTCAAGCTAGAGAGGGTAGAGGAGAGTATAGTGTGGCGCCGAGTCTATCTGCCCGTGCAACGTGGAGGCTGCCTTAATTTATTGAACCTAGAAGACGAACTTTGCGATAGAAAAGTTCTTAGAGGTTATCGCCGAGGGCTATTACCAAGCATTCCCATTCACGCACCCCTTGTCTGGATTTACCTGACTTTAGGGACCTTACAAGGTTAGGCTTGGGGAAAAAATAACCTTAAATTATATCCGACGGCCATTACCCCGTCTCCTTGTTAGTGCAACGTGAAGGCTTACTTGATTCACTTGACTCCAGAAGATTTTTTTGACTTTTATGGAGTTAAGGTGGTACTGGTTTGCCGACGAATCTACCCCTAAATCTCCCCAGCGGACTTTGCGGAGTTACGAGACCAGATTCTACCCAAGCACAATGTAACGACATGGCATCCAGTTCAGTATAGGTGATGTTGAGCTGTAGACGCATATGTATATACAGACTCGACCGAGAAATCACAGGTAGATATGAACATTTAATAATGGCAAAGCGACTAGACACCGCCCTTACCTTAGATGGTAGTCACCTCTACTTTGCTCTAATCGCAGATACATTCTTTTATTGTAAGGCAAGCTCTAAGCCCTCAGAGCAATTGCCCGTTTTGGAGAGTA
This sequence comes from Eutypa lata, assembly GCA_022661535.1. Lineage (NCBI taxonomy): Eukaryota > Fungi > Ascomycota > Sordariomycetes > Xylariales > Diatrypaceae > Eutypa > Eutypa lata. The sequence goes on along the minus strand of JAKULF010000009.1, from coordinate 392,639 downwards.
TAGTCCCTATTCATTAAAGGTAAGTGCTCGTACCGTATTCTCATCGCGATGCTGCCAGCGTTACCCTGCTATTTACCTGAAAGGGTGATCTGCAGATCACCAATACGCCTTATAAGTATAAGCAGCTAGGCACAAAACTAGACTAGGATGAAATCTAGTTAATACGTTCCTCCGCTGCCAGGCCATGTCATTATGAATTTGGGAAGCGTACCTGCATACCGTGGTCAATGGTCTGCTGAACTCGGGCAAGCACGATGTTGTGACGCCGCCGGATGGACAGGGAAGCGCTAGAGACTCAGCGTGCTGCTTGTGGCGCGGCCGTGGGCGGAGGCCGAGATGCAGATGGTGGATAGTCCGTTGGGGAGGCCTGGGCCGTACCTAGACTCGGATTTCACGGCTAGAGAATAAAGTGAAGAGATGGTTTTGAGCTTCATAGAGTTTGCTAATAAAACCAAGTATGTCAAGAACTAAGATCTTCTACAGAGCGAATAGTGCCGCTGTCCTCGTGCATTATGGGCAGGACCCTTGTCTTCTACCACTCGAAGTTTCTTTGAGTTAATTGAACTACGTATCACAGCGAAGCATCAATCCTTGCTTTTTTTCTTTCTAATGAATGCATCTCATGCAAACTGCCCTCAAAACAATTCTGCTTGTAATTTTGGTCTAAGGGACATACCGCCTTGATCTCCGTAAAACGCTTCCAGTGTTCATGCAGCCAACAAGCATTGTAGCCAGGTCCTCTAGTCCCCGTTATTTCTACCTCTGGCCGCGCTCTCCCATAGAAGGGATCTTCTCTGTGTCAGTCCACCATCATGAGTATTCATAACGAATTCTCACTCATAATCATCACCAGCTGCTGCTTCCATCAACACTGCAGCTTCTGCTCGCTGTAAGGGGTCGGCAGGTGGTGCTCGTTTCAACCGGACACTGATCTTATCTGCTTCGTGCCTTCACTGAGTATCGTCTTACTTGTTACGTTTCCCCTTGCATGCGCTTCGAGGTTTGCAGCATGTCCGTAAGTTTTGTGCAGGTGTGGTCTGCATCCGGGGAAAAGAAGGGATATGCATGTGTCCGCCCCGAGGTATACATCTACCTTGGTGGTCCAACGATATCATAGTACAGAGTGAAGTCTCGTCAATGCAGCTCTTATTCGTCGCTTTAGACGGCCCTAGTCCATATTTCGAGATAACACCATAAGCGGCCATCATCTGCTCCCGATTTCTTCAATATGAAGATCCCCTTCCTCAACCCCTTTTCTTTTTTAAACCCGGGAAAAAGGCAATTCAACATGACAGAAAACGGAATTTTCGGCCTAGCCCTGTAACCCGTATCCCTTACCAACATGGGTAAGATCTCTCTGTCTTTGAGATGGCGGTACTTCACTTGAACATCCCCAGCAACTTATTAGGCCGCGGCTAGCCCAGTGAAAATGGGATAGGTGATATTTTCGTTACTTAGGAGGACTTATCTTTGTCATTTAGTACACTATACTTCGTGAAGCGTCTCTAAGTCAACATACAAATCTAGGATAAATATAAGTGATTCTTACACATCCTCCTAACGAAGGCGACGAGTGATGCATGCGGTACTTGTAAAGTAGATTTATTTATTGTAACGACATAGAAAAGGGAAGGACTATACCAGCATACCACCAGAAGTGGAATGTCAACCCGAGCGTTAACCACCTTATTCTACCATATTGATGCCAAGTACCATAGTTGAATAGAACCTTAGTTCCAAGCCTTATAAGTCTTATCATAATAGTATCCAACAACAACAACTCTAGTCTCGTTACACTCCCCGTAGTCGCGTAACCAAATGTCACTTATGCAGCGCCAGCTAGCCTTGAATTTCGAGACATCGCGGATTTCCATACCGACTAACGTAAGATGAATACGATATGTACATATATATGATAGGAGTTCTCTTACCGAAGGATATGATATGCTTATAAGACAACTAAAAAAAAGAATAAAAAAGTTAAAGATCCCGGGGCGAGAGCTATTATAATAATATACGTTAATAAAGCTTAAAATTTTCTACTTATTTAATTTAATAATTACATTATATTTAAGTTAATAAATAATATAATATACTTTATTATTCGATTATATAAATTATATTACTTATAATATATTTATTATAATTTATTTTAAATAATACGTATAAGTTAAAATTTAAAATAATAAAAAAGAAATTATAATAAATAAATACTTAATTATTAAAGATAATTTTTAAAAGATTCATTTTATTTATATATAAATAATTTAAAAGTATTAATTATTATTATATATTTTTTTATTAATTTATTATTTTTATTTATTTTTTAAATATTTAAAATTATATAATACGTTTTTTTTATTTAATTTATAATAATATTAATATTTTCGATTTAATAAATTATAATAAACGAAAATAAATAAATTATATAATATATTATATATATTATATAAATAATTAAAGTATAATAAAAGTTAAAATAAAATTAAAAATAATTATCGTAATTTTTTTTTAATATCTTAATTATATTATTATTAACTTTATAAATTATTTAATATTTTAATAATAATAATATTAAATGAATTATTTATTAATAATAAATTTATTAAGTTATTTTTAATATTTATATATATATATATATATATATATATATTAAGGTTAATATTAATACGTTACGTTATAATAATTATAATACCGAAAAAGTTAATATTAATAAGTTAGTTAAGGTAATGTATACTAACCGATATATATACGGTAACTTATATTGCATTATTTGCCAGCCTGACCATACTTTTTTTCAGTAAATTCCACCCATAATATTCACCAAGCATATTCAAGGCGATCACGGCCGTGGCTTTCGCAGTCCTCGGCGCCGCTCACACGATTAACGTCTACTCCTCTACTCTGACACCAAGTGCGGCTCACTCGTGGCTACTCAGCTGTAGCGACATCTGGAAGATGTAAGTGCGCTCATCCTTACCCCTACTCACTCTCCGTCCTCTTTAAGTATCAGGTGTATGAATGACTTTAGTATGTAAAAGGGAGTATAATGGGGCTAACTACCTATGCTTGTAATTTATATCGTTAAGGGTGTGCGCGTGCGTTGGGTGTGATGTGTGATATACGAACGAAAAGGGGAAACTCCGTTGGCAACCTTATCGAGCCGTTTAACTGGGAAAAAAACGTATAATTTCGTATATCGTGTCACCGGAATTATCATGGTTCAATGTGACTACGTATATAGTCAAGTTGAAAAGGGATTGCCTCTGAGAGATATTTAAGGGGTTGGGAACCCAATCACATACCCGCGCCAAGCCAGTAATTCCTAGCATGTAAAATATACATTTATTTTCCCATTCATAAAACGAAGCGCCGTTCATCATCTCATAGCTACGTACTATATCAACACGCTTTCAATTTTTTTACCTTCGTATATACAAACAACCAATGACCTGCTGAGTGAACAAGTATACCTATACTTACATATGCAACTCTCCTCATGCCAACCCCAACTATCCAACTTCCTTCCCCTATAATCACATCGCATCACATCCCGCCACATTCCATGACACTATCAGCCCAATAACCCCTCACAATCACAACTTCGCAAAAACGCTCCCCACACTCCCACCCATCTCAACCAACGTACTCTTATTCCTGACCCAAGCCTCGAGCCCCCTCCGGCCATTCTCCACCCCGACACCGCTCTGCTTCCAGCCACCGACGGCCATCTCGGCGGGGCTCTCGCCCCAGGTATTGACCCACGTGATGCCAGCCTGGAGCTGAGCAATCGTCCGATGGCACAGATCGATATCGCGACCCACGACGCCGGCCGCGAGCCCGACGTCCGTGGCGTTGGCGCGACGCACCGCCTCATCGACCTTGTCTCCGTCGTAGTACAGGATGCTCATGACGGGGCCGAAGATCTCCTCCCGGACGATGACCATCTCGTCCGTGCAGTCCGTGAACACGGTCGGACGGACCCAGTAGCCCTTCTTGAGGGCGTCCGGCAGCAAGCCACTGCTGCTACTGTCCAGGGGCTCGGGCCCGCCGCACAGCAGCGTCGCCTTGTCCTCCTCGATGCCGCGGCGGATGTACGCGACGACCTTGTCGCGGTGGGCCGCGCTGCTAAGGGGGCCGAAGTTGGTCGCGGGATCGTGGAGGTCGCCGGGCCGGACGAAGGCCACCTTCTGCAGGACGGCGGCCTCGAACTCGCGCTTCATGGCGCGCGGCACGAACACGCGCGTCCCGTTGGTGCAGACCTGGCCGGTGCTGTAGAAGTTGGCCATCATGGCGACGTCGGCGGCGACGTCGACGTCCGCGTCGGGCAGGACCACCAGGGGGCTCTTGCCGCCGAGCTCCATGGTGACGTACTTCATGTTGCCGGCGGCGGCGCCGGCGACTTTCCTCCCCGTGCTGACCTGGCCCGTGAAGCTGACCTTCGCGATGGCCGGGTGGCTCGTCAGGGCGGCACCGACGTCGCCGGCGCCGTAGACGACGTTGAACACGCCGTCGGGGACGCCGGCCTCGCGGTAGACGTCGGCGAGGTACTCGGCGTGGAGCGGGGTGAACTCGCTCGGCTTGTAGACCATGCAGTTGCCGGCGGCGAGGCACGGGGCCGACTTCCACAGCGCGATCTGGATGGGGTAGTTCCAGGCGCCGATGCCGGCGCAGACGCCGAGGGGCTCCTTGGACGTGACGACGGTGGCGGTGGGCCGGAGCCGGAACGCCTCCCCGTTCAGGCCGCCGCTCGCGACCAGGTTCGCGAAGTACTCGAGCACGTCGGCGCCCGTGACGACGTCGACGGCGGCCGTCTCGGAGAGCGGCTTCCCCGTGTCGAGGGTCTCGACGCGCGCCAGGGCGTCGTTGTGGCTGCGCAGGAGCGCCACCGCCTTCTGGAGGATCCGGGCCCGCTCTATCGGCGGGGTGCTGGACCACGAGGGGAAGGCGGCCTGCGCCGACTGCACCGCCGCTTCGATGGAGGCCGGGGGCGACGTGTAGACCTTGCAGATGGGCGTTGCTGTCGATGGGTCGATGGTTGCGATGAAGGGGCTGCCGGCGGGCGAATCCCGGGATGATGATGATGGTGGTGGTGGTTGTGGCTTCCCCCCGTAAATGGTGTGACGGTCCTCTTCGTGATGTGCCATGTTGGATGGAATGCCGAGAGGCCGAGCTTTGTCTCCGACGAACTAGGTTGATAGATGGATAGATGAGTAGATAGATAGATAGGAACTTGGATGGGATGGATTACCCCTTGTTCAAGTATGTAAGTATTTTTTCGCTAGATCAGGTAGTTGTCCTCAATGTAACACCAATGGTTGGTAACGTTAATCTAGTTACTGAGCACACATGTGGAATACAACCAACTACGGAACAATTCGGGTTCTTATCTCTTCTTCTATGCAATTAATTAACTATCAGGGGGGCGACACTTGCAAAGTTGAATCCAAGATAACAGCTAGTTTGATAGTAGGGAGTTCAATATCTGTTTGTATATGCGTGTGTGTGAGTGTGTGAGTGTGAGAGTGTAATTCGTAGTGAAGGGGGTTTTTTTTTACTAGTGACGTTATCAGGCAGGTTTGTAGCTCCATTAACAAAAAGCTCCATAAAGGATGAGGCGTTTCAAACAGATGCCGAACACCGTGACCAATCAAAGATGATTTGGACGTGCGAGCGGATGGAACTAACTATAAGTTATACATGCATAACTATAACAGCCAGAAACAGCTAACTAAGGTACAGCACTCGTGGCACTCGTGGCACTCTGGCACTTCACCCATACATAACACACATACAGTAGGCAGAACATACTGATACGGTAAATGCTCTGCACAATGTCCCGGGACGTGGGTAAGGAGTGGGGTAATATCTGTCGACTATATACCTAGTATACACTCCGGCTCCGGCCGTCTGGCCATGGGGGAGGGCTGACAGGCTGATACCAGAATCTGTGATTGGTTTTTGATTGGAATTTCAAAGTTCTGAACTTACAATAGAGGTATATAGTATTAACTATCTTCGGACCTAAAAGTGGAGTTCCTCGAATACAACTTAACTTTTCGACGGCGCCGGCAAGTCCTGCTACTAACTGACTAGCATACGGACGGATGGGATACCGATAGATGGAGCACTTGACTACATACGTAAATACGCACGCACGTTATGCTAGGCATATAACTAAGGTACATGCTCGTAGGATCGTAACTATCAATCGTATCGTATCGTACCAACTGATCGTCTGTACAGTAGAGTATGCATGTATGCATTGTAGATAATCTTGAACTAACCTCCCCGGGACCCTGTGGCTGGTAGTACTTACATTGTAGATACCTACATACTTATATTCAACAAAACAAAACTGTGAAACCACACCATTTGATAACCTACATAGCCTCTAGTACTACGTATTGGTATTGGATGATCGATGGAAATGCGGGGAAAGATAAAGAAAACGGTTGGTCTGCGAACAGGCGGTCGGCTTTAATATCAAGGCTAGACAGTCCTTGATAGGCAATTTTTGCTTGCTGTAGTCAGGATAGGTTATTCTCACCGCCTTGCATGACGGTGGCTGTAGTGCTATGTAGCTAAGGTGTGTGGGTATCCGATTCAAGGATAAGCAAAGTTTTGGTTTAGCTCGTTCAGCGGAGTTTATTAGCTCTGATGCTGTGGGACGACTTTTTTCGTCTTTAGTGTGTTGTATTGTAGGCTAACTACGTAGGTAGCTTTAGTTTACGTACAGCGGCGTTCTGCATATCCTTGGCGTAGACCCTGATGAATTGAATTCCTACTTTTATTTAACTATTAGATAGGTAGCTGGATTGGTAACGTACGTAGATAAAGAGATTTTCGGAGTGCCTAGTTAAGTTGTTACTTGATCTTCTCGTCCCTTTTTTTGGTATATACTTACCTAACTTATATGATCGCATCACATCTTCGTCTTTTGTGATTGCGTGCTTTTGTTGTTATATACCTTACGTACCTACTTAACCGTAACGGGTCCCGTCTATTGGATAATATCATCGTAGCTTCCTTCAATTGCTCCCCGGTTCCGTATCATACCGTACCGTAAACCTAAGCCAGCCTGCCAGCCAAGATGACAACCGTCCAGCTCCCAGTTTCCGATGCCGAAAAGTACGACTATGTTATTATCGGCGGCGGCACGGCCGGCTGTGTCCTCGCCGCGAGGCTAGCCGAATACCTACCGCACAAGAAGGTCCTCCTAATCGAGGCCGGCCCCAGTGATTACCAGGACGACCGGGTGCTCAACCTGCGGGAGTGGCTGAAACTGCTGGGAGGCGAGCTCGACTACGACTACGGGACGACCGAGCAGCCAAATGGTAAGAACCCACTACTTAACTACCTATGCACTTGATCATCAACGTTGCATTCCGCAACACGAACTCTATAGCTTATAATGTCCAACAGGCAACTCCTACATCCGACACTCGCGCGCCAAGGTGCTGGGCGGGTGCTCGTCGCACAACACGCTGATCTCGTTCAAGCCGTTCGAGTACGACCTCCGGATCTGGGAGTCGCTGGGGGCCAAGGGGTGGACGTTCCCCATGTTCATGCGGGTGCTGATGCGCCTGAAGAACACGATCCAGCCGGTGCACGCCCGCCACCGGAACCAGCTCTGCAAGGACTGGGTGGAGGCCTGCGGCAGCGCCCTCGACATCCCCGTGCTGCACGACTTCAACGCCCACATCCAGGAGACCGGGGCCCTGAAGCAGGGCGTCGGCTTCTTCTCCATCAGCTACAACCCGGACGACGGCCGCCGGTCCAGCGCCTCCGTCGCCTACATCCACCCCATCCTGCGGGGCGAGGAGAAGCGCCCCAACCTGACCGTCCTCACGAACGCCTGGGTCTCCAAGATCAACGTCGAGGGCGACGCCGTCACCAGCATCGATGTGAAGCTCCAGGACGGGTCCGCGCGCGCCATCAAGGCGAAGACGGAAACGATCCTCGCCGCCGGCGCCGTCGACACGCCGCGGCTGATGCTGCTCTCGGGTCTCGGCCCGAAGGCGCAGCTCTCGTCGCTCGGGATCCCCGTGGTGAAGGACATCCCGGGGGTGGGCGAGAACCTGCAGGACCACCCGGAGAGCATCATCATGTGGGAGCTGAAGAAGCCCGTGCCGGAGAACCAGACGACGATGGACTCGGACGCGGGGATCTTCCTGCGGCGCGAGGCGCCCAACGCGGGGGCGAAGAAGTCGGCGGCGAACCCGGCGGGCATATCGGACGGCGACATCGCCGACGTCATGATGCACTGCTACCAGATCCCGTTCACGCTCAACACGCTGCGGCTGGGGTACCCGGACGTCAAGGACGGGTACGCGTTCTGCATGACGCCCAACATCCCGCGGCCGCGGTCGCGGGGCCGCCTGTACCTGACGTCGGCGGACCCGGCGGTCAAGCCCGCCCTCGACTTCCGGTACTTCACCGACCCCGAGGGCTACGACGCCGCCACGCTCGTCTTCGGCATGCGCGCCGCGCGCAAGGTCGCCCAGCAGGCCCCCTTCAAGGACTGGATCAAGGAGGAGATCGCCCCCGGCCCCAAGGTCCAGTCCGACGCGGAGCTGAGCCACTACGCCCGCAAGGCCGCCCACACCGTGTACCACCCGTGCGGCACGACGCGGATGGGCGACACCAAGACGGACGACCTGGCCGTCGTCGATGAGAAGCTGAAGGTGAGGGGTTTCAGGAACCTGCGCATTGTGGATGCGGGCGTCTTCCCCACCATTCCGACTATCAACCCCATGGTCACCGTGCTGGGTATTGCGGAGCGTGCCGCGGAGATCATCGCCGAGGAGGTTGAGACGGTCAAGGAGCGCGCGAGACTATAAATATCTCCCAAGGTTGAAGCTTCCGCTGCCGTTGCTGCTCCTTGGTTCGCAGGGTGTATGTATGTGTGTATATAGGATTCCATGGGGCGGACGGCGAGCTCACGTGTCATGATCATATCTCGGGGAAGAAAAAAAAAATAGAAATCATGGGAGGAGGTAGGATGGGAATTTGGATAACCCACGCACGCAATTATTTCTGCCATGCCATCTATTTATAAGTTACAGGCGTTAGTAAAACGACGACTTGGATTGGACGCCGACCATGAAATTGAGTTTTTGCTTCAAGTAACAGAAGCATTTTTGGCCTTCACGTATTTCAGATGCCAGGAAAAATAGTAAATATAAAGATTGCCGTCTCATGTACTTTCGCAATAGAAGGTGATTGATTTACCTGCAAATGATTTAGCTCGTCAACTCATGTCACCATCGGTAAGATTTTACCAACCTGCAAGAAAGGGTTTGAAGAACAAGAAATATGCTTACCATGGCCTTTTGAAATAAGAAAAGGAAGGGGGGAAAATGAAAGAAAAGTCGAGATGAATTCCCACCTCTTTTGCGATGATCAGAGTAGCAGCAGGTTCTTCTTCCTGTTCTACCCATCCCCGTCTGCTGCAACGTGGCAATTACCACATGAGGTTACTCATGCTAGGCGGTGCTTAAATACCGGTTTAAGAAATCCACTGATGTAGTATATCCCATGATGCGCATATGTATCTACATGGATTTTATACGACACCATGTTACTTTGTTCATTTCGTTTCACTAGGAATATCGTAGTGGGCAGGGCGCTTTTGCAAGACATCAACCTAGCGTTCCCCATATCTGACTTCACTGTCTCGGCCATGAATACCCCGATAGAACAGTACGATAGACTTTAATCATTCGATAATTTCTAGACATTTATAGGTATGTATATCTTTGACACAATTGAAAATGCCCCTGGGAATCTCTAATTACCCTCTAGAACTTGGAACTTTCTTTGGAGGCCATGCATGTCACGTCATAATATCCAAACGTGACCATCCCATTTATACAGAGGAGACCAAGCTTTTCGGAGGAATGCTACCCCCCAATCAAACCCCTTTCCCGTTAACCACCCATCCGTCCCTCCCCTCCGACGCACCCACTCACCACCGTAGGGTTATCGGTCCCTTCCCAACCTCTCCTCCCCATCCTCCATCAGCTCATATGCAGGCCTGAACCTCTGATCCCGCTTCCCCTTTAACTCACTATCACCATCCCCACCACCATTCCCAATGTTCACCTCTGCACCCCCGTTCAGCAACAACGCCGGGTTCGGATGCGTATCATCGGTACCGCCAAGCGACGTGTACCCCTTATCGTAGAGCGGACAATATGGGATCTCGAGGGCGCGGATAAACTAATATTTGCCTATGTGTCAGCCCACTCACTCACTTCTTTTCACACTTGGTTCTATTCCTTTCGTGGTGCTTCTCTCTCTTCAATACTCAGGAAAGATAAGAGGAAGAAGAATTGAGAGACCGGAAAAAACTCACGCCCCAAACCTCGCGATAATGCCAATCAATAACGGGATGCACGCGCATGAAGCGCGGCCAATCGCGATCGGTCTCATCGAAGTGCGTCAGGAACTGGCCATGGGGATCGGTGCGCCTGGTGCCGACGAAGACGGCGCGCACGTCTTGGCCCCGTCCATGCGCATGATCTCCCCGTTGTTGCTCCTGTGTTGGTATCGGTGCCGATGAGAGATAATCCGTCAGCGCCGCTTTCATCGGCTTGTCGCTCGTCGCTAGGTCGAGGTGGTACCGGGCTGTGGTCTCGGCTACGAAGTCGTCGACTTCGGGGAAGGGGGAGAGGGGTCGGATGTAGAGGGCTTGGAAGGTGGTGGGGAAGGATGGCGTCGTTGTTGCTGTTGCTGATGTGGTGGTGGCGGTGGCGGGTATTGTTGCGGTATTGGTGGTGTCACTGGGTGGTATGGAGGAGGAATCGGATGATGATGTCGACGACGGGAAATGTGATGGTAGCGAGGCTAGAATTAGTATGAGTAAGACGAGGCAGTCTTTCCCGCCGTTGTACGAAAGTGACAGTTCTTCGGGTCTGTGATTATACGTATTCGTTAGCTGCCAATTGGCTACCAACCAAGTATACTGCAATGCCTTTCCTGTCTCAAGATGAGCGTGTTGCACGTAGCTATGCACACCACACTGTATGGAGATTATATGGGTAAAGATAGCCAGGCAGACACGATGATACATACCTATACCTCCTCAACGCCTCATCGATAACACCAGTCGCAACCCGAACCTGCTTCTGCGTCGAGCGCAACACCTCATCATGATCGTCTATCTGCCTCTCGAGGAACCCATCAACCTTGCGCCTGAGATCGCGACACAGCGCTTCCATACCCCCGGCATCGGCGGCGGCGGCGGTAGTAGCGCCATTCCCATTGCCATTGACGGTCTTCTCGGAATGGGCGGAGATGACGGGGTGAGCGATATCTTTCACTGCAGTAGCTGCAGCGGTTGGTGATATCTCGGACATGATTTGATTTTTGTGTGTAGTTTTAAATCAGAACAAGACAGAGAGGAGAGGGAGAGGGCTCGGCCTATTCGTTTCGCGGAACGTTGCTTGCCATGTGAAATCAATCGCGGGGAGGTGGGGTTATTTAGATGAGCCCGGTTTTAGCTAGTTAATGGAAGAGAGAGAAGAGGGAAGAAAGCTAGCCAACGAGAAACCAACGACCAGGCTATGCTTATTCGATAAGTAAGTAAGAATGATATTAATACATGGGTGATGTATATAAGAATGTTGGTGAGTTACACAGAAGGCTGGTCTAATAATAAGTATAACATACCTCGCCAGGTAAGTAGGTAGGCAACTAGGTATGTCATCTGACAGATGGCGGGGCTGATGTCTCCCCGACTCTTTACTTTCGGATTCTATGGGTCCCTTGTCATTCCATTAGCGGGGTGCTTTTCCCGACTCCAGCCCGACTCCAACCCGAGTATAAAATCTGGTCTTGTTTAACAAGAGTTATCAGAAGAGTTTAATTATCCGCACCTTGCTTTCATACTTCAGGAACAGCTGTTGGTACCCGCCGTAACTTGACTGGTTGCTTTTGTATTATCTTAACGTAAGGTTGTTGCGGTTACGTAACGGCATGAAAGTAAGTAGTGGCAGCAATAGCTCGAGGACTTGATCGATAACTGGCCCGACGACATATAATTAGATAATAGCTGCAGCAAGGAAGCAGTGGCAGTTGTAATTAAACATCGTTAAGTAAATTGTTAAGCAAATGGTCGGGCAAGTCGTCAAGCAAGTCGGTGCTACTACTTGCCATCACTTAGCTGCTGCCACCACTTAAGTAACTCGACGACACCTAGCTTGGCGATACCTAGCTAAATGACAGCGGTTGATAAAGTGGTGATGGCTGCAACAACTAGGTGGTGACAGCAGCTTGGATTAATAGTGTTAGACTTGTAGCGGTCCGCTCGGCGGGCGTCAGCAGCTGTTTCTAAAGTAAGATATGGAAGTATGTATGTACGGTGCGGATAGTACTAGGTACTATATCAGAATAGGGGTGCAATTATGCTGTGTTGCCATCTTCGTCTGTGACGAACTTGTTCTTATGCTATATATCGGGTGCAAATGGCTATATAGCAACCCACTTGCATATATTCTAAAGCTCAGCTAATGACCTACAGCAGGTCCTTCCGGCCACCACCTTCGCTTAAGCCACCATAAATGTATCCTGCCTGCTGACACACTCCAATGGACTAAGCGTAAAACCATCGCAAGATCCATCAATGAACATTCACACCTTTAAGCCACTTGCGATGTAATGTATTTATATCTGTACATACGAAGTATTAACAGCACCTTTGCATTGGCGATGCCTTCGTTCATTTGTCGGATATAAATAGAGTAATAAAGTGTGCACTGGTAACCAATTATCTTTGCACATATGGCGCCGTGGCTTGTTTACTTATCTAGCATCATTCCGAAGTACATTACCACATCCTTATATCTCTCGCACTTCTAGAACTCATCTGTTTCCTTTACCCTGGTGCTTGATTAACCTTACTTCTTTTTAAAAGTATGGTAACCTGTCAGGATGTAAGGTTACTGCAAGTATTGCCAGGAAGTTTGGTTCAGTATTAACAACCATGTCAGGAATATCTACTGAACTGGCAGGGAAATTGCCACCTTGTTGGCTTACTATAAACGTTTATTAATTATAACCAAGGGTATTTTTCTGGTAACATTCTTGCATGTTAGTATGAGATATTACCACGGCAGCCTGCTTCAATTATTGCACAATGGGCTACAAGATAAGCAGGAAAAGTGCATATTAAGGTTATCAGTGGTACGACATGAGACTATTTTTAACTAATGCCAGTTTAATATACCTTATAGCAGACATCTCTTCTTATTATCACTCTCTTTCCTTTCCCATTCTTCCCTTCTTTATACTATGACAGTTTTCACTAGTATACTTGATCATAAAAAAAGCACTGCGAAAGAAAAACACTGCAGTATGTCCCGAGTTCCTAAAGAGAACACGCTCTTCCCTATGAGACGGAGGCCGGCTCCATTTAATCCTCGTTATGAGCCCCTGTGCCGTACTCCAGAACAGGGTGAAAGCAGTCACGATGAACCAGCCTACTTCCGTACATTAGGCCAGGACTCATCGGAAGACCTTGGACCTGTGGCTAGTATATCAGCAACAACTCTTGCCACCCAGAATGGCGAAGTGTTTAGTCCAAAAAGGCCCACAATACGTAAATATCTCGGTTGGACGCTTGAGATTGCGAGCCTTCTGACGGCTGTTTTCGCTTTGGTTGCTCTCGTCATCGTCCTCAAGATTGTCGACAACCAACCTCTAGCTAACTGGACATTTCCGATTTCTGTCAACACTCTAGTCTCCATCCTATCGATCACCATGCGATCTCCGCTAGCATATGCGGTTGGCTCTTGTCTTGGGCAAGGGAAATGGGCATGGTTCAAGAAACGGCAAGGACCACTGTCTGGATTTGTTATCTTCGATGATGCCAGCCGTGGACCGTTAGGATGTTTCTCATTACTTTGGTGGCTGAAATCACGGTAAGTTCAATAATACACAGGCACCTTTCCGTTTATAGATCGCTGTCTAATGATTTTACTATTACAGACATTTGGCGTCTCTTGGTGCTTGGGTGACATTAGCGCTACTTGTTCTCGGCCCCTTCCTCCAAGCTGTTGTCATATATGAGGGCCGCATAGTCGACATTTATGAAGATCACGGAGCCCCGAAAATTTCAAGAGCCACAGAACTAGATGTCGGTCAATGGACGCCGTTGTCTGCATTTGTGACTGGGGGCCCCCTTAGTTCCCGGGGAAGAGGTTACGAGGTTATACCCGACATTAGTTTTTCTGCGACATCTCTTATTGGCTTTGTCAATACGTCGACATCTAATTCAATTCAGCCACCCGGAGTATCCTGTCCCACTGGTAACTGCACCTGGCCTATTTTCTCAACTCTGGGTCTTTGCAATACATGCTTAGATATCTCTGAACACATATTTGAAGAGAAAAGACAAGGAATGCCAGATGAAAGTGTATTTTCGTCGTGCTATGGGGTGGATTATACAGTGGTAGAAAATTACACTTCTTATGTTGTTCCCTATAATGCGGGACGACGCCTGTTGATCCAGGGGGCAGACGGCGGCACTGGAGAGTTGTGTGGGAAACCAACGTCAAACGTCGCTTTGTCCGCCGTGTTTCACCCCAATTAAACCTATAAGTTCAAACACTCCGAAACACTTTTAGCATCCTTTGCTATGATTGAAATAGCTCCTGGTTACTGGAATGGTACAACTGCATTTGAAAAGTCAAGACCCAAAGCAACCGAATGCGCTTTCGAGTTTTGCGCCCTTGTTCTTCAGGCAGATATGCTAAGTGGGCAAGTGACAGAATCCGTTCTACAACAGTCCACTGAAAGAGCAATGGACTCATTCAGACCTGATTATAGCCGTATACATCTAGACCAAATCAAGGTCAACATTACGCAAGATAATCAGAAACTTCTCGGAGATTCTTTGGCAACCTCGGGAATACAAGCCTTTGAAGATAGCTCGAATTTTATGATCATACTAGAAAGATATGACCTCCAGATACAGCTCCCATCAGTTCCAAGCTACCCGAACGATATACAGCGGGTTTTCAATATCACCCAAAAGTCCATCGCCACAATGATGAAGTTCTTCACGTTAAACGCAACCTTGGAGTCCTTAACGTACGCCCTTTCAGATTCGACTAATATTACCGTCACATTGGATACAGCCGCCCGCCTATTATCGAATAGGATGAGAGAAGTAGACAACTCGGTGGTAATTGGTACCTCGGAACAATGGACAACCTATACAGTCGTACGATGGCCCCTGTTTGTGTTTCCGGCGATTGTTCTAGTTGGAGCTTGCACGTTTACACTAGTGGCCATCTTCCAATCTTCAAGGCTAGGCCTCGACATTATGAAGCCTGACCTACTAGCAGCTCTTATCTTTGGTCTTGATGCGCACGGAAGGGGAATTCTCAGAGAAGAAAAACGGAAAGGAATGAAGTATTCGGATAAAATGCTAGTGAAGTTGGAAGCGGAGACAGATGGGTTGGTCTTGCGATCTTTGATATGATCCTCACCTATGTCCCCAACACGATGGTAATTTGAGGTGGTGACAGGGCAGCAAATCCGCAAAATATATGGATCTAACTCCGGATTCAGAGTATTCATTCTCGAACGAAGGGGCTACTGCTCCTAGTTTATTGATGGTGTATTGATGGTGATGATACGTTAACTGGACTCAAGCCCCTTAATCCCCGGTAGGCTATATATGTGCTTGGTTGAAAACTTGAAGACTGATTTCACGGGCAATGGGGTCTCCGCAACCGGACATTGAAATGTAATATCGTAAAAAAACTAAGTCCAAGGGTAATATTAATGAGCATCTGGTTATCTATTGAACACCTGGATAGTCGGCAGATTAAGAAATAGGAATAGGACTAAACGTAACGATCAGGAGGACAACAACCGTGGTATTCGAGTCGGAACGAGTACTTGGCAGGGTGCAGAGAGTAATAGGTTGAGGACTGAAGATACTGGTTTCTCTATAAAAAACCGGGTTGTACTAGGATATCACCAAAATACCTAGATTTCTGACCCAGAGATTTCCTGACGGCAAACCAAGCTTCCTAAGCCTTCTAGAAATGATCTTTGGCTCCTCACATGTATTATGATATCCAATTGTTTGTAGTATTGACACATATGTACTACATCGGTGAATGTTGGCGAATTTCTGTATTTCCCCCTAAAATACAGGATACTAAGGTCGATTGGCTGATCTAGAGCTAATTAACCGCTATACTTTACAGCTGGGAGGAAATGTCTGCTTATATACACGATCAGCCCAGCTGCCTTGTCCTAGTGCCATCCACCGCTTCAGCTTGGACCTTTTAGTTCAACATTTCATTGGTGAGTGCTCAGCGGCGTAGAGCCTACGTAGTTTTTAATATCCCTTTTCAAGGCCGGTAGAGTGGACTGTCCCCATGGAACAGGAACCCGTTGAGAAAAAGAAAAACTGGGCCATGAAGGAGACCGGGAATGCGGCACACGTTCCCATATTTTAGCTGACACGACCCCCGCGACTCATAATTACATTGTCCGGTTGGTCCTAATGTCATCTCCGTCTCTATGCCGGTTGAGCCGGCTTGGCGTCGGCCGGTCCGTTGCAGTGGATATACATACGTACCTACTCTACACACGCCTTTTCCAATCTAGCAAAAGAGGGCAATTAACTTTCTTTTCATAATCTGTTCCCATCTAGAGGAGTACAACACGCTCATTCCGGTCCCTTTCTATGATAACAGGAGGCTCGATGTCTCGTAGTTAAGTGATTTCTGGCTATTTCTGGTGAACCATGGATCTCCTCATGAATGGGAAGGCCGCCGAACAACAACCTCGTCACCGCGCTTGTAACGACACGTACGTTATTCATTATGACTTTAGCGAGATCGGTAAGTTGAGAACCCTAAATCAATATCAAGTCCTATGCAAGGGTGCACATCCAGCCGGACCTCATGAGTGCTTACCGTTGTACTACAAAACTAGATCAAACCCGAGCGGTGAAGGAGTTCCAGTGTCTATGCCGGGATCTCCGCGGGGTCGGTCTGCAAATCGAGGTCCAACCTGGCCGGGCCCAGTCCCTTCTCCTCTTCTCCAAGGCACCCAAACGCCTTCTTGGCTCCACAGTTTATAGGTCGAGGTATGTACATATGTATGCATGCACGTATGTTGAACGTGCAGGAGCAGAACTGGGGGAAGCGGGATACTAATTTGACGGCATCCACCACAGGGTAAAAGACTACTTATACGGCATCACCAATACCGCACCCGAAGCCCCCAACGATGACGGGGGCGTGGAGGCGGACTTCGAAGCCGAGGACGTCCTCTCCATGTACCACCTCGTGAGCTGGTCCAAGGAGAACGGCGGGGCCGGGATCACGGCGGGGTTCGGACAGTGGGAGAACGTCAAGTCGATCTTCCCGCTCCACAACGAGGCCGTGAACCGGGCCCTCCTGGGCCACCTGAGCAAGAGATTGTTCCTGGCGACCGAGGACCTCGACCGCATCCGGGACCTGTTCGGCACCAAGGTCGCCTTCTACTTCGCCTACATGCAGACGTACCTGCGGTTCCTGTCCTTCTCGGCCGCGACGGGCGTGCTGGCCTGGGCCTTCCTCCCCAAGTACTCCTTCGTGTACGCCGTCGCCACGCTGTTCGGGTCGACGGTGTTCCTGGAGGCCTGGAAGATCCGGCAGGCGGAGCTCGGGACGCGGTGGGACGTGAGGGGCGTCGGCACGCTCAAGGTCAACCAGCCCAAGTTCCGGCACGAGAAGATCGTCGTGGACGCGGCGGGCAGGACGAAGCACTACTTCCCGAAGTGGAAGCAGGTGTCGCGGCAGCTGCTCCAAGTGCCGTTCTTCGCCGCGGCGCTGCTCGCGCTCGGCGCCATCATCACGTTCGTGTTCGCCGCCGAGGTCGTCATCGGCGAGGCCTACGAGGGCCCGCACAAGTGGTGCCTGGAGTACCTGCCCACCTTGCTCCTCGCCGCCGCCCTCCCCTACATCAACTCGTGCCTGGAGGGCGCGGCGGCCGCGCTGGTCGAGTACGAGAACCACCGCACCTTCGACTACTACGACATGTCGCTCACGCAGAAGCTGTTCGGGCTGAGTTTCATCGCCAACTACCTCCCCATCCTGCTGACCGCCTTCGTCTATATACCCCTGGGCGACGTCATCGTGCCGCGGCTCCAGGCGTGCCTCAACACCGTGTTCGGGGAGGGCCTGAGCCGCTACCTGGACAATGCGTCGTTCCGGAAGGACTCCGATAGGTTGCGCAACGAGCTGATCGCCCTCACCATCACGGGGCAACTGTCCGACGCGCTGCAGGAATCCGTCGTGCCGTACGTCATGCACAGGGTAAAGGGGTGGTACTCGACGTACCGTTCCTACCGGTCGCTGTTACCGCACTCGTCATCATCGTCATCACGGGCGCCACACAACCACCTGGGCAACGAGGAGGAGAAGCAGCAGGAGGAAGCGGAAGCGGAAGCGGAAGCATTCCTGCGCAATGTGCAGCAGCAGGCGAGCCTGCCGCCCTACAACGTCCAGGACGACATCTCGGAGATGGCGATCCAGTTCGGGTACCTGACGCTGTTCTCGCCGGTGTGGCCGCTGGTTTCCGTCGGCTTCTTCGTCAACAACTGGATCGAGCTGCGGTCCGACTTCTTCAAGATCTGCATCGACCAGCAGCGCCCGCACCCCGTGCGTACCGACGGTATCGGGCCGTGGGTCGGGTGGCTCGATACGCTGGCGTGGCTGGGCAGCCTCTGCACTACGGCGATTGTGCACGTCTTCGGTACCAGCACCATCACCTCTACCGAGACTAGCGACAGCAGCGTGATCGGCGGCGGATACGAGTCGTCGTCATGGTGGTGGTGGTCGCTGCCCGTCTCCATATGGCTAGGCGAGCACATCTTCCTGGCCTGGCGGTCCGCGGCGCAGTTTGTCCTGCAGAGCCTGGGATCCGATGAAGTCCGCAACGAGCGGGTCGAGCGATACGCGCGTCGCAAGAAATACATGGAACGGGTAACTCGAGATCGAGAGACTGCTACCGGAGTTCCGAACAAGGAAACAAATGCACACGATGACGACGACAACAACAACACTAACGATCGTCCTGAGATTGAACGCCGAATATGCACTTCTGATAAGTCGAGTGTTGGTTTGAAAGGGATGAGACAGACTGGGATGGATAGGTGCGAGGAGGTTGGCGTTAGGCTTATCAAGACGTTGAAGCAAGACTGAGTAATGAGTATCGGGGTATGTAAGTGTAGTTTAGTTTTGTTGAACAGAGGGTGAGGTCCCCCCCTTTATGCCTCAATTTCTTGTGCTTTTGTTAGTTAGTGTATACTATGTTTAAATTTTGTATTGTAGGTGTAACTTAGTGACCTATCCAATGGTTGTATCGTGTAGAGTATCTATATATTTGTGTAGGTATTGGGTTTTAGACGCAGGTCTGAGTATGTCTTTTGCCTCATTATTGAATCTATCATACCGTTATCACAATGCATTTCTCGTGTTGACGTAGCAAGCAACTGCTGCGCTGCGGGTCAACTCGATCATTATTATATTTACCGTGTCGCGAGACGAAACTCGACTACCATGAGATGTCCTTTATAATTTTCGACAAGTATCCCTTGCTGCCGTTATCAGTTGCCATCGGGTGCATACCGCCTGTTGATAACATGTTTATAACTGTTATTCACCACCTCTATCTACGACTACAGCCCCCCCTTGCAAACTAGAGCTAATCATCCAACAAACCGGTAGCCAGCGCCTCAAGATCCTCCAAGGTATCCGGCTCACCCGCAACCTCGATGACCTTTCTTCCGCTCTTATCCACCTTCTTGTTCTTCTTCTTCTTCCCTTTACTCTCATCATCATCATCCTCATCATCGCTGCTATCAATACCGGCCTCAAACCACTTCTTAGCCTTCTTCCTCGGTCTTCTCTCCTCTTCTTCTTCCTCTTCTGCACCTCCATCATCACTCCTATCACCACCACCCGCAACCGGCAACGAAGCCAAGAACGCCAGAGCATCCTCCTTATCCTCATCCTTACCACCAACCACGTCCCCACCACCAATACTCCCACCAACACCACCACCATCAACCTCCTCCCTCTCCCTCAATTTCCTCTTCTCCCTCTTCTCCCTAACCCTCTCCTTAGCCGCCCTCTTATCATCGGTATCGACCTCCCTAACCCTCTCCATCTCGCCCTCGACGAACGCCTTTCGCAGCGCCTCGGCGTCGCCCTCGCGCCGGAACTCCGCCTCGTCCTTGATGCGATACGGGTGGTGCGCGTTGCCGTCGTCGTCAAAGACGATCTTCTCGCCCCGGCCCTTGAATTTTAGCAGGGCCTTCTTCGACTTCAGCAGCTTCTCGCGCCGCTTCGAGTCGATTACCAGCGGCTGGTCCCCGCCCAGCCCCGTTATGATCTTCGTGCCGGGGGCCAGCTGTGGCGTGTTGAATTCTGCGCTACCGAAGTTGACGCTATCGTCGTTACCGTTGTCGTTGTCGACACGGATGACACGCTTCACGGAGAGGAAGTCGTCGTCATCGTCGTCGTCATCATCATCCTTATTCCCGCCTTCTCCCCCGTCTTCCTTGCCGACCATGTTGGCGTAATGGCTAGTAAGAACATCCTGGTTGACGCGCTCGAACATGCGATCATACTTAGTCCGGACCTCGCCCTTCTTCTTGGTGGTGCGCTTCTTCCTATTCCCATGCTCATCAAACTCAGATTCGTCGTCATCGTCATCGCTCTCCAGCGTAGCCCTCGAAGCATTCTTCAGCTTCTTGACGTCCTCGCCCTTCTGGAACCGGATCTGCGGGGTACCGGGGAGGCCCAAGCTCGCGGCGTACTCGTCCAAGTCGAGTTTCTTGAGATCGAAGATCCCCTTGTCCCTCTGGAGATGGACGGAGCGGACGTAGCTGGTAAATGCCTTCTGCGCGAGGTACTTCAGGTTCGGGTCCTTGAAGCACATGTCTTGGATCTGGTCCTGGATGGTCTTTTTCTTCTTTTCCCGTATGTTGACTTTCTGTATGGGCACTTTCCGGTGCTCTAGCCGTTGAAGCATCACCTCTTCGCTCGGGTCGAGGAAGAGTACTGCTTTCCCTTCCTTGTCGTATCGCGCAGTGCGGCCCACGCGGTGGATGTAGGTGTCTACGTCCTCGGGGCAGTCTACTTGACAAATCCAATCGACCGCTGGAAAGTCGACACCGCGTGCTACTACGTCCGTGGCAAATAGACAAGCATGTTTCGCCGAAATGAAACGCGAGGTGATCTCCAGCCGCGCCACTTGTTTCTGTCGGCCGTGTAGGTGTAGGAGCGGGATACCTGGTTGGAGATGGCGCAGACTTTCGTAAGCGAACCTGACCTGCTTGCCCGAGGACAGGAACACAATCATCTTGCTTTTGAGGTTCGACTTGATGAATCCGTAGAGGGTAGTTAACTTCTCGTGTAGAGGCGTGATGAGATAATGTTGGCTGAGGGTAGAAGGCGTAGCAGCTTCTGCCGCCTCGTGTACGGAGACGTATTCGGGATCCTTCAGACTCAGCCTAGCTAGATCCGAGACCTTTTTGCTCTGGGTAGCGCTGAATAGCATCGTCTGTCGCGATTTGGGTAAATGCTCGACCACCGCATCCATGGTGGACTGGAATCCCATGTCCATTATGCGATCGGCTTCGTCGAGCACCAGTATCCGTAGATCGTCCACATTGAGTCCGGCAGTCTGATCGAAATGTTGCAAAATGCGCCCCGGCGTGCAAACCAAAATGTTCATCCTCCCCAATCGTTCCGCCTCTTCCTTGAGACTCTTCCCACCGATGACGAGACCGGCGGAGAAGGTGTGATGACGTCCAATCTTGCGCAAAACCTCAAAGATCTGAACAGCGAGCTCTCGCGTGGGCGAGATGATGAGAGCGCCGAGACCATCGTATTCGGTGAACTGCTCCCGGTATAGCTTCTCGAGTATAGGGACAAGGAAAGCCAAGGTCTTTCCGCTTCCAGTTTTCGCCGCCGCAAGAATATCCCGACCTTTTAAGGCTAGTGGTATAGCACGAGATTGGATATCGGTCAGATTTTCGAAATGCGACGCTTCGAGGCCTGAGATGGTAGGTTGGGAGAGGGGGAGTTCGGAGAATTTGGATGCATTGGACTTGGAATCCTATAGTAGTACATGGCAAAGGGTTGGTTAGTTATGTATATCTAGTAATATATCAGAGTAGGAGTTATTTCTTTTAGCTGCGTGACTTCCTATCTGAGTGGGGGAAGGAGGAAAAAAGCTCGACATGACATACAAAATCGTCAACGGAAGTCTGGAGCGTCTGAAGATCATCCTGCTCTCTTTTCCTCTTCAGCGACTTGACCTCCTTAAACTTGGGTTGTTTTTGTTTCTGCTTTTGCAACGGATGCCCATTTGCACGGGAAGGCATTGCGACAGCGTGTGTATGTGTTATATTGTGTTGTTGTCGATGCGACTGACTGACTGACTGACTATGATAGTGTAGACGGCAATGGCAATATTTTTGGAATTTTTTTGGATCCGCAACTGATGGCAATCCCTGATAGCGGAAGTGGTTCCGCCCTTACTTAGACCAAGTCTAGCGCTAGTTTGGTGTTACATCCCCGCAGTCACACCAATTGACCAACCACCAGCATCATTCAGTGCTGTGCTCATAACCCAAGGTAACTAGGTACTTAATCCAGGGGGAAGGGGAGTTCTTACTCCGATATTCCCACATCACAACATGTTATAGAACCTCAAATACACTATTTGCAGGATCATGTGACCAAATTAGAAGACAAATGGAATTACGTGATGTGTAGGTAGAGAGCTTTCGTGTCGGTGGAAGCAAACCGACTTCGAAAAACATAGATAAGCTACAGCAGAATGGTATCATTCATTCCTTCCTTTCCCTCAACTCCATACAACCATCCATCCATCCATCCATACATTCATCCTAACCCCTACAGTTCATGACCACTCCAAAAAATAATAACTTATAATAAACCCTCGTGACCTTCACCTCGATTGTATGTCGTATATGCCTCCATGCTCTGAAAGTAGACTCGTCCGTTGTTCCTTTTTCAACGCGTCCGTCCATTCTCTATGGAATGATGTGGCGCGGTTTTTGTCTCCTTGTTCACCACCAACAAGATTGCATCATTAGAACCAGCCACTACGCACATACGGATGCTTGGGATCCTCCTGGTGCTCCACGGCCTCGCCGTACATCTTGACCTGGTAGAAGCAGGTATGGTCGGCACCATAGTTGTTGATAGCCCGGACGACCACATGGTCGGTGAAGGCGTTCATGGCGACGAGCTGGTCCTGCATCTTGAAGACCTGCACGCCGTCGCCGTACGTCTTGTTCTCGTAGGTGAAATGCCCGATCTTGACGTAGCTCTCGTCGAGCTTGATCTCGGGGGGCGTGTTGGGGAAGTTCTCCTTGGAGAAGCCCTCCACCTCCTTGCGCAGCTTGACGTCCCGGATCCCCGCCCACACCTCGATCTCGCGCGGCATGGCCCCCGGGTCCAGCGTCGCCCCGGGGAGGATGTGCTCCACTACGAGGTGCTGCGGGATGATGTTCCGCGCCGTCAGGATCGAGAGCGTGTTGGTGCCCGCGCCCGTGCCGCGGAAGTTCGACCCCGCGCAGAAGCATTCCCCTTCCTCGGTCCAGGCGAGAAGGGCCGCCGCCGGTGGTAGCGGCCTCTTGCCGTCGCGGTCGAGGAAGCCCTTGGAGCCGAGATGGTTCTTAGGCGCCTGCCAAACCGTGGATGTGTACTGTGGATCGATGACGGCGCCGGAGCCGATGCCGAAGAAGTTGACTTGGTTGAACAAGACGTTGGATGCGTGGCCCTTGATCTGTCCATTGGCCATGGCATCGAACACCGCGTTGTCGACTACCTTCTTCACCGTTGCCTTCACAAGCGCCTTTATCTCTTCCTTGGAGGTTCCACTGAGGGAAGCGGTCGACTTTTGGAGCTTGGTGATTTCCGATATCAGGTTCTTGATCCGGACATCCATACCTTCCATCTCCTTTTTAATCTGAGGTTGATAGGACTTGACCTCCTTGCGTAGTAAGTCCATGAACTCGTCTCTGGTGACAGCAACGCCCGTGATCGTCTTCTTAAGATTCTCCTCGTTCTGCTCCAACCACTGTCCCCATGACCGTGATAATGACTTGTCAATCATGTTCTCTACCTCGTCACCCGTAACACCACAACACTCCTCATCGTCCTTGGTGCCAAGCCCAAGCTTTCCATCCTTCTCCAGATGCGCCTTGACATCACGCAGGTTGTCTTCAGATAGTTTGAGCTTTCCACCGGGAGCATCCTCCAAACTTGGGATGACGTCATCGGCTTTGGTGCGCTCCTTCAACGCATGCCAGAAGTCCTGAGATATCTTGGGCTTCCCATCCTTATCCTTATCCACAACGACAGATTCGGGAATTTTCTTCTCCAAGTCACGTAGTTGCCGTTCAGTTATAGAGCCCTTCTTCTTCTTCAAGACGCCCGGGCTTCCGGTAGAGCTGGAGCTGTAGTTTGTTATACTGGACCAAAAGCTGGATAATGGGTCTATCGTATACTGCTTCGCAGTGGATAGACCATCCTGCCAGTGAATTTTGGGCAAATCCGGACTATGAATATCCATTTCGCTGGCTGCTTTGATCCCTCGGAAAAGGAAAACTAGCACCAAGATCGATAGCAACAGTGCTAATAGCGCTTTGAAAATATTATAACAATTCAGTGCACGGGTCACTCGGCGCCGCGGCCCAGGTGGAGGAGGAGCCCCCCTAGGAGGGACTACTGGTGGAAGAGGAGGAGCAGGACCGCGAGGAGTGCCAGGAGCGCTACTGCCAGGAGTATTATTCCCGGAACTGCTGCTACTGGAGGAGCTGCTACCAGGCAGAGAGGGAGGGGCGGCAATCGCTGCAACCCCAGTTAAGCGTTGTTTGGCCTGATCTAGGGCATCAGTGATATTCTTAATGCTTGCGGCGCTTCTGCTCATTCTAGATACCGTCCTCTTTACGGCATCAATTTCCGCGACAGTCATGCTGGCTAGTGAGGTTAATGGGGGCACTGGAGGTGCATTCCTTGTACGTCGTGCTGGTAGCCGCATGCCCATAACTAAATTGGACACTAGGTTCACTTCGCTTGCGGTCAACCCGGGGAAGCCAGAAACAGGAGTCTTGGGAACGATACCAACACTAGGCGAGTTACCAAGACTAGGTGGTCTGCTACCGGCAGGAGTACCCGGGGCACTAGGCGGGTTCCCAAGACTGGGCGGTCTACTACCAGCAGGAGTACCGGGAGCACTAGGCCGGTTCCCTACACTGGGCGGTCTACTACCGGCAGGAGTACCGGTAGGGGGTTTATAATTGGTATTTAGTCGCAGGGCAGCCTGATCAAGGGCATCGGTGATATTCTTGACATCAGCGGGATCCCTTGCCATACTAAGTACCATCTTCCGTGTAGCATTGATCTCCGGGAGAGAAAGGCCGGCTAGCGATGCCAACGAAGGGGCTGGCGCCGCACTTCGCGTGACTGGTGGGAGTTTCATGCCGCGAACCAGATTATTTACCAGGGTCGTTTGGTGGGCCGTCAAGCCAACAGGAGGGGGAGGAGGGGTGCTGGTGGAGCCTGATGGTAGTCCTCCGAGAAAGTTTGCAAGGCGGCCGGTGGCCGAACCGGAACCTTGACTGAGGGCTGGACTGCCATGGTTGCTGCGACCATAACTGCTGTTCCCTGAGCTACTTCCACCGCCGCTTCCTCCACCACCACCTCCGCCCCCGCTAGTAATAGCTTGGGTTACCGCGCTACCGCGGCGGCTTGTCCGCCGACCGGCGACTGGGCTACCGTGGTCACTCAAACCATAACTACTCTGGCTGCTTCTACGGCTAGCTGGCTTCGTCGCTGGTCCAGTAACTGGCTGAACAGCTGGCTGAACAACTGGCTGAATAGCTGGCTGAACAACTGGTTGAACAGCTGGCTTAGTAACTGGTTGAACAGCTGGCTTAGTAACTGGCTGAACAGCTGGCTGAACAACTGGTTGAACAGCTGGCTTAGTAACTGGTTGAACAACTGGCTTAGTAACTGGTTGAACAGCTGGCTGAACAACTGGTTGAACAGCTGGCTTAGTAACTGGTTGAACAGCTGGCTTAGTAACTGGCTGAACAGCTGGCTGAACAACTGGTTGAACAGCTGGCTGAACAGCTGGTTGAACAGCTGGCTTAGTAACTGGCTGAACAGCTGGCTGAACAACTGGCTGAATAGCTGGCTGAACAACTGGCTGAATAGCTGGCTGAACAACTGGTTGAACAGCTGGCTTAGTAACTGGTTGAACAGCTGGCTGAACAACTGGCTGAATAGCTGGCTGAACAACTGGCTGAACAGGGGGCTTCGTCACTGGCTGAGCGGGTGGCTTGGTCGCTGGCTGAACAAGTGGCTTAGTCGCTGGCTGGGTGATTTGTTGTGTCGCCGTTTGAGTATTCTGCGGCGGCGGGGGAGGAAAGGGAGGAGGCGGAGCGGGGACCCGCGAAACTGAACTACTTGCGGCATCGAGGGCTTTCGGGTCCAAGAAGCGCGGGAGCGGGGCCGTCGGGATGGAGGGGTCGAGTTGCTGCGCCGCTGGGCGATCGGGAGGATGATTCGCAGGTAAGCGGCCCGTTAGCCGGAAGTCCATCGCCTCGGCGGCGGTCAGGCCGGTCTGTAGGTCCCGTGCGTTCGGATCGCGTAGAGGGGTGCGCAGGTCGGCATCGCCGAATAGGCCGCTCTCGGCGTTGAAACTTCGAGATGAGTCTGGGCGTGAGGGAGACGACCAGAGGAGGGATGAGCCGCGTCCTGTTGGCATCCCGTAGGATGGGGGGAGCGGGTCAAAGGGCGATACCCCCTGCTTCCGGTTTCCGATGATTGAGAACTGGCCCTGTGTCCCCCCTGTGTAAATGTCTGTTGCTGTGGTGGTTGTAGCGGTGATGGGGGCGGGGAAGACGGAGTCGTTATATTGTGGAATATGTGGCCCTTGGGCACGTCCGGCGGGGTCAGTCGCTGTATACAATGGATTGACCTGGAAGGGTTTGGTTGCTGTTGTTGTTGTAGCTGTGTCAGTAGCTGATGTTACTGGTAAAGGCAAGGCCGCTGTGTCGGGGTTTTTTGCTGCTTCCTCAACGGCGTGTCCTAGAACCTCCTCCACGGTGCCCTGTGTATCGAAGCGACGACCATCTCTCCCCCGAAGTCGCCGTCTGAACACCATATCTTCATCCTCCTCGTTAGCAATCCCAGTAGCCCGGGATCTTCTACCCCGCTTCAGGGAGGGCTCGACATTGATGAGAGTGTTGATGCCGTAAGAGCCATCGTGTGTAGGAAACAGCCCCGGCAAGTCTGCCGTAGGTGGATCTTCACCGAGGCGTCTTTTGTTTCCAGTACTCATCGTGGTGTCTAGCACTATGTGCTAAGAGGAGTACACTGAAAGGAAATGGAAATTAAAGACGTGGAACCTAAGAGTTGATATTAGCGCATGGTACGAGGTATGAATCGTCAGGATTGCTGATGAGATGCAGGGTGCAAACTAGTCGGATAAGGGGTAGAAAGACGAAAGAGGCGTGTTGAAACAAGGGCCTTGGTTCTTATCAATTGATGAGAATAGAGACTGTTGCTTCTTTTCGAAATGAGATGGGATGATGAAGTCTGAAGATGAACGAGGCGGAGTTTGAATATACCTAAATCGCAATTCGCACGCAGAATGCTACATCAGGTCGCAGATGAAGCTCTCTCAAATCCAAGTTCCGAACAGTACCCCTAAGGCACAAATCGAGATGAAAGTGTTGCAATAAAGAATTGAACAAAAAATTGAATTGTTGATTTGACGGGTGAATTTGATAGATGAATGGTTCGGACACACACCAGCTGTCTTGGTTGAAGAGAGTTGGTCTCAGGTGTCTAAGATGAAAGCGTGGGCATCGATTGCAATGATGGCTTTGTGAATCTACAGCGAAGGGCGTTTATTCACCGGATCCGAAAGAGTAAGGCATTCGGCCTCGGAAACACAAAGGGTCAGAATGCATATAGCGCCGACAACGTGCGGCATCGATATGATTTGAGAGACAACTTTTTTTCTTCCGAATGCGGATTGTATTGTGAGACATGAATTCGTGGGTTCAAAGAGCCATGAGCTTTCTCGTTTGGGATGTGTGTCTCGATGTACCTACTTCGCTCAGCTGGTTAAAGCCTTAAAAGGTTAAAAAGAAATGACCTGGTATGCCGTGTCTATTTTCTTTCCATTTATTTTTAGAAAATAATTGTGTGCATCGTTCATAAGCTCCAGATTCGGTCGGACAATGCCTAAGTTAGGAATGACAGGCAATCTCGAAATATTTCCGACTTCTCAACCAATTCATCGTGATGAATTCACTGCAGCTTGTCGCGTTCTTGATCGCGTACACATGTGACCGCTAACTTAAGTAAGTACCTAACTAAAGTGCCAAGACACGTACATACCGACATCAAAAGTTGATGTGGCTAAATTGGTTCCCTATGTAGTTAGCTTATCCGGATGCGGCTGAACTGCGCCACACATTTCTCCATGTCTTCGTACCGCTGTGTTTGAACCTCTCGAAGTCGTCCTAAATCTTACGCCAAACCTCGTTGCATTGGAAACACTGAATATTGAAAATTCACTACACCTACAATTGCAGAAGCATACCATACTTACCTAGACAGGTAGCTCTCTGCACATCGCTACTGCCGCCATGATCTGTGAGGCTGCTTCGTAAAAGGCGGGGACACATGACTTAAATGCCACCTCTAGCCTCTAGATAGATGGCAAATTTCTTTAGGCTAGCAGTTATCGATTTGCAGCATCTTCAACGACGCCGTACATGAAGATTGAAGTTCGATGATGGATTGATACAAATTATATCTTGCCCATCTTTAATGATTGTTGGTTAGTGGAAAAGACCGAGGACTTTAACTAGGCCTTGGATATATTGGTGATACTCTTATCTGCACGTGTGTGCTTTCCGCATTAAGTGCTAGATAATATTTGATATATGATCAGCGTAGGAAGATAGGGGCGGTGAAGGGGATTGTATCACTTTCCAGGTATAAAAACATGCAAATTACCGGAATTATCACAAGCGAAACGAGATCCGAGCTACCTCAACATACCTGCTTGGACTTGATTATGTCATTAGCCAGTCGATAATCTAGATGCATCAGGGAGTGTCCGAGGTACCTATGTTTATCCTGGATATTTACAAAGTAAAAAATGAGGCAGTCTCGAGGTCATAGCTAGCTACATTGCTTCAAGGACGAACAACGATATCCTGCTGGAAACCGCGTGAATATGATGTCGCAATATAGCGAGTGGGGTGGAGGGGTTTGTTGTGTGTACCTAGGTAGCTTTCCATTGGTACCTACTTCAGTAGATAGTCAGAGAAACGGCATCAATGATTGGACAATCCAAAGTGATGGCGCTGAGCAGTGAGCGTTTACCCCTCAGTCCCCCCCTAGCCCCTCCAATTTCAAACAATTTGAAGCCGCTTGTATGCCCTGCCTTGCTTTAGCAGCTCATTAAAGTTGATTTATTAACCCCCACTGGTACCATCGCTGAGGCCCTTCACTCGTCGCCGATTTCCAAATCCAAACTTGTCCTTCTTTTCCCCTCTACTGTTAAGCATAGATTACTACGGTTATACCCATATTGTTTTGAAATAGACATCACCTCTTCTCCAAAATGGCTGTTGGCACTGTTTTAATTACTGGGTAAGCCTATATGACACATCCACCATTCACCCGTCCCCTCAAAGAAAGCCTAGAAGAAAAGAAGCAGAAAAGAAAGAAAGAAAACATCCCATAGCAAACCATTCTAACCGTCGATAACCCTCCTCCCCTATTTGAAACGGACTGGCTCGCAAAGACGACAGAGGACCAACAGCTAACTTCTGACGTATACAGTGGTACGGGGTACATCGGGTCCTTCACTGCTCTCGCTCTCATCGAACATGGATATGAGGTCATCATCGTGGATAACCTCTACAACTCGTCCGAAGTTGCTCTCGACCGAATCGAGCTCATCTCCGGAAAGAGACCTACCTTCCACAAGGCCGATATGATCAACGAGGCGGATCTGGACAAGGTTTTCGATGCGCACCCTGATATCGACAGCGTGATCCACTTCGCTGCCCTCAAGGTCAGTTACGTTATATAAGAGCTGCGGTTGTGTTGCTGTACTATTTATTGCGACACTCTATAATCTCGGACTAGGCTCTAACTAGCGCAACCAGGCTGTCGGTGAATCCGGCGAGATTCCCCTCGAATACTACCGCGTCAATGTGGGAGGCACCATCGCGCTTCTGAGCTCGATGGGCAAGCACAATGTCTCCAACATCGTCTTCTCCTCGTCCGCTACCGTCTACGGCGACGCTACCCGATTCGAGAACATGATTCCCATCCCCGAACACTGCCCGATCGGTCCCACGAACACCTACGGGCGGACGAAGTCCATCAACGAGCAGATCATCGAAGACTACATTAACGCCCAGCGCCAGAATGCGAAGAAGGCCGGCAAGCCTTTCGAGCAGTGGAACGGCGCCAACCTCCGATACTTCAACCCCTGCGGTGCTCACCCCACCGGCATCATGGGCGAGGACCCCCAGGGTGTCCCGTACAACCTGCTGCCTCTGCTGGGCAAGGTCGCCACCGGTGACAGGGACAAGCTCTTAGTATTCGGAGACGGTAAGTTGAAAAATCACAACATTTTATTGTCGAGGTTATTGCACAGAATATTTTTTTTCTAACGTGCGATACCAACGACAGACTACGCCTCCCGAGACGGAACGGCCATCCGCGACTACATCCACGTAGTGGACCTGGCCCGGGGCCACCTGGTCGCCCTGAACTACCTGCGAGAGAACAAGCCCGGCGTCCGAGCGTGGAACCTGGGCTCCGGCCGCGGCAGCACGGTCATCGAGATCATCAAGGCGTTCAGCAAGGTGGTCGGCCGGGACCTGCCCTACGAGGTCAAGGAGCGCCGACAGGGCGACGTCCTGGACCTGACGGCCAACCCGACCCGCGCGAACGAGGAGCTCAAGTGGAAGACGGAGCTCACGATGGAGAAGGCCTGCGAGGACCTGTGGAGATGGGTGTCGAACAACCCCAAGGGCTACCGCCAGGAGCCCCCCGCGGAGCTGCTGGCTGGCTTGAAGGGTAAGAAGGCTTAGGGAACATAGGAAAGAATGAAATAATCGGAGTGGGGAAGGGAAATGATCATGACGGACGGACGAATGGATGGACGGATGGATGGCAATGAGTTGAGTAAATTCAGGTCTTGACTTGGGTTACAATGATGGATTCTTTTAGGAACAACAGGATTCGTATATATATAATAGACAAAAAGGGTTGTGGTCACGTTCTAAAATATTTGGTTCTTTGTGATGTATATTGGTGTCTATTTATTCATTCCTAACACATGAGTGCATAGATACTAGGCCAATCTGCCTGTTCTGCTACTAAACATGTCTATAACATACATCTAGCCACTGTAAAATTGTTATTACCCCTAAACTTGTATCATTCCATTGTAGAATATTCGCATTGGGTTGTTATGTTCGTCGGCATGTTGAAATAGGGTTGCCGAAGGATGCTGCCAACAGCAGAGCTTGCGTCAAGGTCTTCTTGGCATTTATTAGAAGCAGGCAAGGCAGAATAGGGTAGCTCCCCGTACCTAAGTAATCAACCCAAACCTCAATCCCATCCATCAATACTCCGTAGCTAGGGAAAGCATGTAAGTAGTAGTATTTGTACCCTGGACATACCAAATAATTTTATAGCCGCAAGCGTGTGTCGCTAAGCCACAAATAGTCGTAGTATCCAGTACATACATGCAACGAATACATATGTTTTTCTTCTTTTGTCTTGGCTCTCTTGGCTGCCACGCATGTAGACGTAGCATTTCCACTGTATAGCGTTGATCTTTCCAATAGAATCAGAATTAAGTGGTGGAAAATCGAGCACATCAAATACGCTGCTTGGAGCTCCCAAGGTTGCTTGCGCAATGTGACTCGTAGGCCTTTGTGCACACAAGGCAGGTCATAACTAAATGTTGTGTACTTCGGGCAGGGAGGCAGTGCAGTGGTGGGTGGGTGAGTGACAGCTTGCGATGGGATCGTCATTGGTTTCGTCCCATCTGGCCCCAGTTCTTTAGGCTTCGGTAAATCTTTCCTCGTCCAATCCGATCAATTCAGCTTAGCAGTGTTTCGTTTGTTTCGCGGCTCGAAAAGCTGCTGTACAATAACAACCTAGCCTAGGTACTGTGGCACCCTTGCGCTAATCACAGGTAATCTGCTGCTGTGGCTGGCCACTGTCTGTCGTCGGGCAGCTCCATTAGCGACATAAGCACCTCCTAGTTTGTCTCAAGAATGTAACCCTCGATACTTTCTTTTTTTTCCCCTTCCCTTTCTCGAGGAACAACCGAAACAACCAACTTACATCCCAAATTCTTGCTAATTGAAAATTCTTAATACTCTTGACTTACGTTCGTTTCATTTGCTTACATCGCTGGTGTGATTCAGTTCACGTTTGTTCTTATTTTATATTGGTTGATTTTGATATTGATGATACCCTTGTTACCTACTTGCATAACTATCGATACACTACACACTACACACTACACTGCGGCTTTACCAACATTAGTTTTGTACATCCACTCGTTTATTCCCCGTTACATCCAAGCCTGTTAGCTGCCGTCTCTACCGCATGGAGTTGCATGGTTGGCAGCGGTCTGCTGACACTGCTGTCTGTCGTTACGCCTAAGGCTGATTTGTGACGAGGCTGTGATATGTGCGACAAGCATCGCATGTTCAATTGTCTATCTACTTGACGTGTGAAACTCCGTGACTTGTTACGTTTTTGGACTGTAACTTTAAGCAATCAACATCTCTCTCCTATTTTAATTCATTTGGCAAGACTTTTGTCAATTCGCCTTGACCCCTTGGAAACCAACGTCTTTGATTGGGTTTATTGGTGCTATAGTCCATACATTGCCTATTTCCATCACTTCCGCAAGATGGAACATTATCCTGTACAAGACAACCGGCGCAGTCGGTTAAGTCAGCTCAGCGCAGAATGGGGCGTAACAAGTCAAGTTCCACCACCAGCACCCTTACCGAGACCGGAGCAGCCACGGTCGTTTCGAACAGAAAATGACGAGTTGTATTCCGAGGAATTGCTGAAAAGGCAGCGCTTATCGGAATCACAAAATGACAGGTCTAAGGGTGGCCTCTCGCGCGCCTTCACAACCAAGAAGAAGGCATGGGAGTATAAGGAGGTCTTCTCAGCTCTCATGAACCATGTCGCAAACCAAGGTCCGCCCGGTGTGGCTGAGGCTCTCATTGCGAAATTGAACCTTGCCGGTGGCAACCTTAATCTAGCACAAAAAAGCCGGACTAACTTGTTAACTCGGAGGAAGAGTCTTGACTTAGGTGAGCGAAGTCAAGTCCTTCAGATTGCCGTACAGAATGGACAGCTTGAGATGGTCGAGGTCCTCCTCCCGTATGCTGATGCCTTGAGTTTGGATACTGCGTTACCGATCGCTATACGTAGTCAAAACTTGCCGGTCCTTGAATTGCTTATACGATACGGCGCGAGTGCGGTGCAAACAGCAGATGGACAGGATGCATTCCGACAAGCCTGCTTGGTCGGTGGACAGCCAGACATCATTGCACTTGTACTTGCTTCGGAAGGTCGGCCGTCGGCGGCATGGCTCTCCCAATCCATGGTGGAGGCCGCGCGGGCCGGATGTCTCCAAACCGTGGTACATCTCAGCCAGTCAACTGCGGATGGAAATCACGACAATGCGGCGGCGCTCAAAGCCGCTGTAGGGCTAGGTCGCCGGGATATCGCTTTGGCTCTTCTACTTGGCAACAAGCCACCGACGCAACCGGGACTTAACGAAGCTTTCGGACAGCTCATGGGTCATCAGAACATCAATCCTAATGAGAAGATGGCCATGACTGAAATTTTGCTGTGTGCAGGAGCTGATGGAGACATAGTGGCGCGGGCATTGACCCAAGCGAGTGCAACTGACTTCCTCGAGATGGTACATCTACTGGTCTCGTACGGAGCTTCAATTGAATACGAAGATTCTATCGTTGTCCGAAAAGCTGTTTCAAAAGGAAAAGTCGATCTAGTTAATGTTTTATTAAGTGGGAAGTCAACGCTCAGCCCGGTGTACGCTTCCGAATGTGTACAGTTACTGCCGAAGCGACTAAGATTCGAGGAGCGATATGCTCTACTTAATCTTTTATTACGACAAGGGGCGTCCGGCCCTCCGTTGGATGAGGCCTTAGTGGACGCCTCGGAGACGGGAGATGTGGAAGCAACGAAATTGCTTCTCTCGCCTTTCTTTCCGGGTGGTAAGATCGTCGGGAGTAAGAATCTTAAAAAAGGCCCTCGGAGTATGGTGTTCGAACGTCATGAGATTGCATCGACAGACCATAAAGGCGGCCTGGCTTTACAGATTGCTGTGAAGAAGTCTGACAGATTAATGGCCGGCACTATCATGGCTCATAAGCCCCCTTCTCCCAATGTTCTTGCTCAAATATTTCCAAGCACGCGCAACTTGCCACCGAGCGATCGTTACCAAATCACCGAGATGTTTCTCAAAACCGGACTCTCGGGGGCTTGTGTGCACTCCGCTTTAGAGAATGCCATCGAAGAACAGTCACCGACCCGCGACGAGAACTTGATCCATCTTCTCCTACGTTATAATGCAGACGTCAATTTTAACGAGGGTCATAGCATCACTGCTGCTATCGCGCAGAAGGATTGCGGATTGTTAGAACGTCTACTTAAGGGTAAGCCCACTGTGCAGGTTGCGGCTAAAGCAATACCAAGGGTCATGGAGGTGGACGATGGACCTATACGACTCCGCATGATGACGATGTTATTACAAGCCGGCGCAGGTGAGGGGGGTACTGAGGTTTCTGCGGCAGTCCTAACAGCCATTCAAAGCAACCCGACGGATAAACAGCTTCTCAAAGCGCTACTACACCAAGGGAATGCGGATGTGAACTATGCTGGAGGCGATCCTATCATCCATGCTATTCGGCACCCAGACCTCGATATACTCAACATTGTAATCGAGTTGGGAAAGCCAAGTCATGACAGTCTAAACAATAGTCTCAGGGCCATAGGACAGCTGCCATCGTCTTCTGTAAAAGCAAACAAGCTTGGTTCCATACTGCGGCTTGCTAAACCGAAAGATACCATCACAGGTTTGGTCATTGAAGAAGTCAAGACTATACTCAAAACGGACCAGGCAAATCAGAATTTTGTATCATTGAAAATGCTTTTGGACAATGGGGGTGATATCAATGCTAATAGCGCGGAGGCGTTGCGTGGAGCCGTACGCGCGGCCCATATGCAGATAGTAGAAATACTATTTTCCGCGAAGCCTAACTCTACCTCGTTAGCATTTGCGATGCCGGAAGCACTACGGATACGTGACCCGATGGATCGACTCACCTTCACACAGAAGATATTAGACGGCGGCATACCAGCAGGCGAGGTCAATCGAGCTCTTGTGTTTGCAGTTCAAACATACCCCGATGATATTCCCCTCGTCAATGCTCTTTTAACACATGCTGATACGAAAGATGGCCGAGCCCTGATCGAGGCGATCAAAAACGAGAAACAGGATGTCGTCGAGTTGATCCTTCAAAAGAAGAGTTTCACGGTGGATGTCCTCAATAGCGGGTTTACGCATGCCACGAGGTGGAAGAACAAGAGACAGCGCAGCATGTCCTGTAACAGCCTATTGCTAGCCGGTGCGTCGGGTGATGTTGTATCGGATGCCCTGCTCGCAGCAGCGACAGATGGAGATGTCGATTTTGGTACGATTCTGGTCCAGAACGGTGGTAGCGTGGAGCACAGGGATGGCCAAGCCCTGATAGAAGCTTGCCGGTCCGGAGCCGCCAATGTCCTGGAGATGCTTCTCGCCGGAAACAATCAAATCAGTCAACAAACACTCCAGAAGGGGTTTCAAGCCGCGACAGAAATCAGCGATCTGAACAAACGCGCCGAGATTTTCAAGCTGCTCCTACAAATGGGCGTCACTGGTGAAGTCGTGGACTCGCAGCTCGTCTCGGCTGTGAGGTTTGGTGACAGCGGAGAGGAGCTTCTCAAGCTCTTACTGGCATACGGCGCTAGCCCGGATTACAACGACGGAGAAGCAGTGGACAAGGCGACGAGGAGCGCATTTTTGGGGAATCTTGAGATGCTGCTTAGTATCGTTGATGTTGGTGGACACCAGAAGAAGCCATCGTCTCTCACGCTCGGTCGCGCGATAGACGCATGCTGGAATCTCAGCAGGGACACCAGGTTCATCGTGATGGGGTGGGTGCTCAAGGCAGGAAGACCTGCTCCTGGTGCTCTCCATTCGGCACTAAATCGAGTGATCAAGGAAGAGGAACCTGAGGAGAGACTTATTGAGCTGCTTGTCTCCAATAGAGCGTCGCCCATCGCGAATGGCTGCCAGGCTTTAATCGACGCAGTTCGGACGTTGCCGGCCTCTGCCTTTGCCCAACTCCTCGGAGCTAAAATCTCCGTTTCGGATGCCTCGCTGGTATTTGAGAAGGCATTTGGTTCTCAGAACAGCAGTGATTGGCTATCCAGACGCGGGTACGAAGTGGCAAAATGCTTGCTTGAAAAGGGGGCAACTGGGAACGGCGTGAATCTGGCACTTTTGGCGGTCTTGAATACTCAACTGGCAGGCGAAAATGACATTGCAGGCAATTTCTTAGAGCTCCTATTGAAGCACGGCGCAGATGTGGACTATAACAATGGAGAAGCTCTACAAATTACGGCCTCGCAAGGGCGCGCGGACTTGCTTCGGATATTACTAGAAGAAAAGCCCAGCGTCGAGGCTCTCACACTTGCCTTTCCTCGGATCTTCGAAGCTAGTGTATCCGAAGACGGCCTGCATGAGCTTATCACGATATTCACCGATCATAAAGATGGCCACAATCAGCTAGATGTCATGTTTATTTATCCAGGGTCTGACCCCGTCATCATTAGAGCCCTTTCGGAATTCCCGAGGTCTACTAAGATCTTGCAAGCTCTTCTCGATGTCGGGTTTTATCACGAGCAGATGGTTCCGTATAGGGTCTTACCGGAGCTGGACGAAGACGAGCAGGTCACTATACTTCTGTGGGCTCTTTTACAACCTCAGAAGAAAATCAGCAGCGCGGTAATCACATTGCTGATTGACCAAGGTGGTGAGTGCTACCGTGTTCCTTTGAAGGATAATCACTAACAATAGTAACAGCCAAAGTCAATTTTGGGACGCGGACATCTCATGTCACGCCACTAATGGTGGCTATTCAGAATCGCCGCCAGGATCTTGTAAAAGCCCTATTACTAGCCGGTGCCGAGGTTGATATACAAGATGCCACCGGAAGATCGCCGTTGTCAATGGCATCCGCGATCGGTGGTGACTTAGGAGTTCTGATGATGGCCAACCTCTTAGCTGCCGGAGCATCGAGGAACGACGGGTCACTACATAACGCGGCACGAGAATTAAACATCCAGGCCATGCAAGTCCTCGTCGAGCATAATCACGATCCCGACTTCCCAAGCCCTCTTCACGATGGGCGCAGCGCACTTGCAGAATTATGTCTTCACGCGGCCGATCTAGGCGAGATCACCGCGTCCCGTGAGAAGCAAATGGAAAAGGCGATCAACTTCCTCATCGACAGCGGCTCGGATATCAGTCTCCAGTCCAACGGAAAGTCCATCCTGCTCCTCGCTCTCGAGTCCGCCGATCCAGTCGCAACTACCAAGGTCCTTCTACGCGCCCACATGTGGAGGGTCATCAACAAGCCCTTCAACCTCTACACCGACGGACAGTTCACCTACTCACCCACACAATACGTCGAGCGGGTGCTCCCCAAATCCGCCTCAGACCACAAAGCGCCCCTCCTGACGCTCCTCCGCGCCAACCGCGGCACGGACATCTACTACGCGAACAGCGGCGGCGTGCAACCCCCGGACGCGAAGGGGCTCCCGGCGCACCTGGAGATGGAAGAGCAGGAGCGGCGGGCGCGGCTGGAGCGGCTCGCGAAGGAGACCGAAGACCACCAGCGGGCGCTGCAGCGGACGCGCGAGCTCGCGGCCGTGCAGGACCAGATCCGCGCGAACCAGGCGGAGTTCGAGGAGGCGCGGCGGCGGCGCGCCCTCAGCACGGACCTGACGGCGCAGAAGGCGCGGCAGGCGGCCGAGGAGCAGGCCTTCAACGCGGCCGTAAGACAGCAGCGCACCCGCCAGCAGATGGACCTCGCGCACCAGGAGGCGCTGGCGGGCGCGGCGGTGCAGCGGGCCAGGGAGGCGGCCGATGCCGAGCGCGTCGCGAATCAGCGGCGGCTGGAGTGGGAGAGGGAGCTGGGCGGTGAGAGGGTCGGGAATGCCGCGCAGTTGAGTAGCTTGAGGCTGAGGGAACGGGAGGAGTTGGAGAGGATTGAGAGGGCGGCTGATTCGAGGGTTGAGGGCAGGATTCGGGAGCAGAGGCGGTTGGTCGAGAGTCAGAGTACGTTGGCGGCGAATCTGGGGAGTGGGAATGGGAATGGGAATGGTGGGGGCTTGAATAGGAGACAGATTGGTTTTGTTAGTGGGGAGTTGGGCCCTGATTGATTGATTGATTGATTGATTGATTGATTGATTGATTTGGGTAAGAAGGTACTAGATTGAGGGAGGTGTAAGAAAAGGGTGGGGCTGTTTGCTGGTTTTGGGTGTGTGGATTGGATTCTCTCCTTAAGATTGCGTTTCTTTTTGTTATTGTTGTTTTAGACTATATCGTATAGTAAGTAGTGAGTAGACTGGATGGCTGGATTGGATGGCGGATCGCAAGCGGACTTGATTAGAAAATATCAAAAGGGAGGCTTGGAGTAGGTGGTTGGTTACTAGTGTTCACTTTGTTGGTAGAATTATTTTAGCGTAAATAAAAGAAGCTACTCATGAGTCTTCAGTTCTATCAGTGGAATCATTTGTCTCGTTTTATAGATTGTTAAGTCAATATTATGGAAAGGGTTGGGTCTGAATTATTATACATGATAAGTATTATCAATTAATTCGCTTCCCGTTGTATCAATGCCATATATTACATGACCATCATTTATTATAAGTTTGTGCTTTACTTCCTCTTCATCAGTTTATGCGTTTCTTTATTCAAAGACGAGGAGCGACGGTAACTACGGCCACTTTGTCAGTACTTTAGCGCTACCCCCTATCTTTTACCTTCATCCCATCTTCTCCCTAACCCCCCTTCCCCTATTCGATATAGTCCTAGCCTATTTTGGTCTTGGTTTCATCCTCGCCTTGCGGCAGACATGCATGCTGCAGTCTTCTCTCGGGCTAGAAATAACCATATCCCACCTCTCCTCCATGCCGCGGCGCCGTTCATTTTCTATTTAATACATTTCGGAAAAGTAGACTATGTTAACTTCGTTGGCGAGAACATGAAAAGAGACCGGCCGAGGAGAAGGCTGGGAGATACATTCTATACCGACGAATGTGCGGACTTTGTTAAAACACTCAAGGCTATGTAAGGATCTACGTTGTCTTTTGGTTAGTGTAAGTCCGAATAATAAGGTGCAATATAACATTGTCGATACGCCTATAAATTAAATATAAACAAAAGGTGTGTGAAATCCAAGAGCAAGCCCCCTTGCCATTTTAAGGGGCTGGGCAAATATACATAGTAAGTGAAAATCACGTTATAACGTCCGGACCTGGCTAGCGCCTAGCCTCAATTTATTAAAAAGCCCCAAAGCAATTGTTAATATAATCCTTAAAACGGCCAAACAACATTTTACCGCTCCCTGTTGTAAAAGGTTGACTACTTGGCCAAGAAACCTTTTTATTTCCCGCACTACTTGGTCAACTTTTGAGGTTTGATGTTCGCAACTCTCCTGCCTTACCTCGATGCAACTATGGACCAAGCCACCGAAGATGTTGCTCCTGCCTGGGGTGTGCTGCCCGTCGAGCAGTATCTACTGGTACATGAGATAACACCCAGTTATTCTTTCTCTTCCTTCCCCGGTAAAAATCTATGTATCGCTCGCTCACCCACTTACAACCCGCCATAACTTCTGCTAGAGTAAATGGGACCCAGCCTCCGCCCTCCCACTTTAACAACAATGAGGTCAGCTCGTGCAGGGCTTCATTCAAGAGAAGGAAACCGCATCGGTCCCAGAATTGATCCCCATAGACACATTCGCATCGGAGGACATACAGGAGCTGATTCACACGGTCCTGATACCCTGGCGCCCACAGAAGCTACGCTGCATCGCCGAGGAGTACATTACCCAGTCCGGGTATCTCTCCGGCGAGCTGGTTGTCCTGCGTACATACTACGACGGTGGTACCGACGACGACGAGAAGCTACGTGGGTGGCTTGAAGAAGCCGACCCGTTTGATAAATCGCCCGGTGGTCCCGATAACCGCTGGTGGCGCGTACCCAACGACGCAGCGCTCTTCTACATGGGCTCGGGAAATTGGCAGGGTGTGTACAGCGTGCTACCCGAGCTAGCGGTCCCGCGTTTGCGTCGCACGGTTGGCGACGGCGAGGACGTAGATGCCGTCAAGGCGCAGGCACTCGCCGTCGCTGCCACAAGAGATGAGCGGAAGCCAGACGTGGATGACTACGAAGAAGCCGTGATGAAAACTATGGCAACTGGGGGATGGTACTTGCTTGTCGTCGACCAGCAGGCGTTCGAGGATGAGGAGCTTGGCTTGCTCTTCCGGGATGAGAAGAGGAATGGCGTCAGGGAGGGCACGATGTGACCTGATGAGGTGCAGTATCTTGTTCAATATTCCTCACGGGGTGCCTTGTCCGAGTCGGAATACTAGATTAATGCGGAGGTGGGGGGGGGGGGAGTATAAGATGCAGGGGGAGATCATGCGTGCCTTGTTGCCTGTTGTGATGGCTGATTCTATCTAAGTGATGATACGCCCTATTTTTGCTAATGGATTTATCGAGTTGTATTGTATGATACCAATAGGTAATATGTTGGTTAAAGAACCGAACGCGTTCATCATCCTTTATTTACCGAACTTGATATCATAGCCGAGCCCCCCCTATATAAGCTACGCCCATGGTTAATTCTAAGATATTTTAAAAGACTCCTTAATAATGTGCAACTGAGGGACATGCTGAGTAGCAATCGTATGTGTAGGATTCTACAGTTGTTATCATATGTCAATACATAGCTAGGCTAGACCTACTGTATGGACGTCCGTGAAGAAATTCAAGAAAATGGCTTAGGTCGCAGAAAATATCGAGACGGTCACCCTGGATGATGATATGGAGTATGAAGAAGCAATATCCTATACCCATATTTTAACAGAAAGGAAAATAACTTATAGCTCTTTGGAAGGAAATATAATCTTTCTGGCTGGTCTGGAACACACAATGCCAATATGTTTCCAATCTTTACATTACTACGAAGCTACCTGTATGCTTTGAGTGGGTGACTTGTGTATCAAACAATTTGATTTCAGTGAATGGCTGTACTAAATTTCCATATGAGAGACATTGTCGGAGTATATCACTCGTCCTTCACGCTTAGGGTTGACGACAAACACTATGAAGATATTTTCGCCTACGGAAAAGACGGTGGGTGAAAGTAGGACAAATATATATAAACATTAAATAAAAATAAATTGAAACGGACGGGGAAATAAATATAGTAAGTGAAGCTGGTCATACATATCATAGGTTTAAGAATTAAAATGAAGGCTTATCTTAACGCAGCATCATGTCTTTTTTACGTATAATTAAGCAGCCAGTGGTGTGCTGTAATTTTGAGATGCCCTACAAGATTCGCCTTTCATGTTGAGTAGACTTCTATGCCTTTCTTCTCAACTAATTTTTATATTTCATCTTAAGATTACCATTACCATGAAACACTCGTTTAGATAAATTCTCCGGGGAATTACCAACTTCGGTCGTTGAGTGATTTGGCGATATCCCCCTCGTACCCCGGCTGCCCGGGTGTGACGTTGAGGGAGTTCCGTTTTAAACCGATTGGTGGGTCGGAATGCCGAATGCGCCCGAAATCCCCAACCAAAGCCGAACGCGGCCTAAATTTCCTGTTCCTCACCCATCATTTTCATTCCTCAACAATAGATACTTCCAAACAAACAAATAAAATAGCTTTGATATGTTTTCGCGAGCC
The DNA here is from genome assembly GCA_022661535.1 of Eutypa lata. Lineage (NCBI taxonomy): Eukaryota > Fungi > Ascomycota > Sordariomycetes > Xylariales > Diatrypaceae > Eutypa > Eutypa lata. The sequence goes on along the minus strand of JAKULF010000009.1, from coordinate 350,434 downwards.
ATGATACAGCACGTCTAACGCTGTACGGCGATCTAGCTCCGTGCGTAGGCCACGAAACTGGTCTTCGAACCGACGCGCCGTCGCATCGCATCGCATCGCATCGCATTGACTATGGCGTCATCATTCTTCCGAGTCGCATTCCGGCGACACCTCGAACAGTTCCGAATCCGCCGATTACCACAGTCCTCACGCCGACACCAGTCCTCGGGCCCGACGTCCGAAGCGAAGAAAGCCAAAGTAGAGGACCCTATCCCCGTGCCGAACACCGTCGCGCCTCTCCCGTTCTGGCAGCGCCTAGGCCCGCTGACCCGGGCCGGCCAGGCATATGCGCGCGCACAGAGAAGGAGGCCATGGGGGACGCAGCTGGCGACTACGTTGGTGATATACTTCTGCGCCGACATCAGCGCTCAACGGATGAGCGGGAATGGGTATGAGCCGAAGCGGACTGCGCGGTCGCTGATCATCGGGGGGGTTTCTTCGATTCCCAGCTATACGTGGTGAGCACACGAATCCTTGGCTAGACTAGATACAACACGTACACACACACAGACACATATATATATATACACACAAGCACACATCTATACAGAAATATATAATAGACAAATTAAACTAACAAGATGATGCGCACCCTGTCAACAGGTTCATGTGGCTCTCGCACCACTTCAACTACCCGTCGCACATCCTCTCGATCGCCGTCAAGGTAGCCGTGAACCAGACGTGCTTCACGCCGCTCTTCAACACGTACTTCTTCGGGGCGCAGGCGCTCCTGTCGGGCGACACGCTCGCCGAGACCTGGGAGCGCGTGCGCCGCACCGTCCCCGTCAGCTGCGCCAACAGCCTGAAGCTGTGGCCCGCCGTCACCGCCTTCAGCTTCACCTACGTGCCCCTCGAGTACCGCAGCGTCTTCGCCGGCGTCGTCGCCGTGGGCTGGCAGACCTACCTGAGCTTCCTGAACCGGCAGGCCGAGCTGAGGGAGGATGGCGAGAAGAAGCTAGTTGCGGCGGTGACGGCAGCGTCTGTGGGTAACGGAGGAAATCGTGCGTCGGCGAGTACGACTGCGACTACAACTCAGGCTCCCGTCGATGTCGGGAAGCAAAGTCGCCGTGTTCCGGCCTGATCGTTCATTCATTTTAGTCATTGATTCCCTTTGTTTGTTTCGAGTTGGATTAGACAGCATATTTGGACGCCGGTGTCATACAGTAGACAGCATTAGGTAAAAGGCATTTCGGAGTTTCTCGGACAATTTAGACTTGGATATTAGACTTAGCGGTCTGCAAGGCACCTGGTTTTTACGGAACATATCAGTTGAGGTTTTACATGAGAAAGGCATCAATTTAGATTCGACTGTTGTTTATTCTTGCTAGGTTTTGTTGGGGTTCTAGTGTGATCGGTGACGATTCCACTACAATATTCACCTAACATTCTATCTCATTCAAGAGATAAAAGATCCTGAATACCAGGCGACACCCTAGCTGATACGTGACGGTGGCCATCTACCAAATACCGGTTGATTGAAAGAACGGACCTAGTTACGTATGCGGCTTCATCTGCGTATAATAGATAGCTGATTGTCTTACACTTGAATTAGCCTGGTTATGTGAACCTCGGTATAACCACAGTGCTATGGATCAGAGTCAGCTGAAAAATGAAAGACATTGGGATTGAACTAATGAGGAAATATATACATCATAACCCGACAAGAAGCCTATTATATAAAGTGATAAGCTACCTGGTTAGAGCACAAATTCCCCCCTATAATAAACTCACCTTCCTATTTCGTACTGATACACTGTAAGTCAGTGGGGGCAGTGCGGTGGCTTCAAGTTTTTGTGGCGGTGCGACTACGGTATCGTACTACGTTGCCTGAATGGAACGAGCCTCAAACTGACTGAAAAGAAGAGCTGACGATCGTACTATATCATACATAAGCACACACGGCAGACGAGATCTGACAATTGGCTAAAAATATCCCGAGATGAATAATACTCGGCGAGGAGTCTGTGTTACCTATCTTCTATTGTTCAAATAGATACGCACGCACGACCTATGAATAACTGCTTGTGTTCCTCAACCCTTTGACTAACCCACTATATACATACATGCATACGTACTGAATGAAGGACACCCCTGAAATTCGCTGAAATCCCCAAGTCGGTTGAGTCTGTACAAAAGTCGCCTATATCGTTAGTACCTAAGTATACCGGCACCAGCACGCTGGTTTGTGCAACGGAATCACGAAGTCGAACGAGTTAGGAACTGGTTACCCCTCTTCGTCCCTAGTAACACAACACCAACACATGGTCCTGGGACCAGGTGGTTCGATCGCACGAACACAAACACGATGCTCAAACGAGTTTCCCACAAAAAGAGCCGCCGAGGTTGCCAGGCTTGCAAAAGACGACATATAAAGGTTTTCATTCCCCTTACCCCTTTTGATTACCTATAATCTACACAGATTGCAATGAAGTGCAAGTAGCTAACTCCAACGGCAGTGTGATGAGCAAGGTCCGCCATGCGCGAATTGCGTGGCGCGCAATACCTATTGCGACTATCTGGTACCAGATAACCCAGGCGGCGGTGGTGGTAGCTCTCGTAGCGCCAACGCTTCGGCATCGGCATCAGCATCGGCAACCTCGCCTAGCATGACCGAGGCCTCCTCCGCCAGTGGATCTGAGCCTCGGAGCATAATCGAGCTGGAGCTGATGCATCGGTGGTCGACACACACATACCGGAGCATGTGCGGGATACCAGAGGAGGCGCATTACCTAAGTCAGGTGATGCCTCGGGAGGCTCTGAAGCACGACTTCATGCTGGACGGCATCTTCGCCGTCACGGCGCTGGATATCGCGCGGTCTTCGCAGGAGCCGGATGCCACGAAGTACGAGCACATCGCGCTGGAGTACTACAACAGGGGTAGCGCGTCATTCCGGGAGCTTCTGACCGATATCCCGCCGGATATATACCATCTCATGTTTATCTTCGCGTCGGCCGCTGCAGTGATGGTACTAGGCCTCCCACAGAGCACCGGCGGTAACGGAAGTGGCAGCGGCGGGGTGCAGACAGCGCTCGAGCGCATCATCACACTCGCGGATCTGTTCCACGGCACTCTCCTGATCGTGCACGCGGGCTGGGACAAGATAGTCGACGCGTACGTCCCGCTGCGCGCCGCCCTATCGACCAAAGTCGACAAGCCGGACCTCCTGGACACTAGCCAGCCCGTGGACCGGAACGAGCTCCCGTTCCGATTCGCGTCGCTGGACCTGCTCGACGACGACATCCGGCCGGTGCTCGCGCGGCTCGACGCCGTCAACGACAAGGTGCACGCGACGCCCCGCAAGGGCGAGCCGGAGCTGAGCGCCGCGCAGGAGGAGGAGCGCTCCGCGGCCCACGACATGTACCGGCTGTCGATCTTCTGGCTGAAGGAGGGGTTCGCCGAGCAGAAGATGGACGTCGTGAAGGGCTACTGCCTGTCGTTCTTCATCCTGGCCGGGCAGGAGTTCGCCGCCGCCGCCAAGAGCTCCCAGCCCCTCGCCCTCTTCATTCTGATGCACTGGGCCGTGCAGCTCGACAAGCTCGGCGAGGAGGCCTGGTGGGCCAGGACCGTCGGCAGGCAGCTCGTCCACGAGGTCTCGGAGTTCTTGGCCGTGTCGCCCCTCAGCTCCATGCCGGAGACGAGGGATAATGTTGCGTGGGCTCGTCGGCTGGTGGGCTTGCCGACGTAGTCTAGAGGTTGGGTTTGTATATGTGAAATTACTGCGAAGTAGTGGACACCACTCTATCGTTTTGGCCTATAACGAGTCTGTACATGTTTTGCGATTTTGAGAGCTCGTACTTTTGGTGGTTGGGCGTTGGCTAGGCAGCTTCAATTTAACATAGAAACTCCCTCTTAGCGTAACTTATTTTCCATGTATATCAAGTATGGAAATCACTGTATATGAAACCATTACAATTTAACATGTAATATAGAGGCGAATGTAAGCACGCCTGGAACAGTATAGCTGTTATATATTATTATAATACTAGAACTAAGTTGTTTCCCCCCTGACGGAGTATGATTGGGAGTTAGGACTGGTTACAGATCGCCCTTTCCCTAACTTCCACCCGATAATCGTTTTATCCAGCTCTGGCCATGTCTGTCGGATTACACTTGGTCCCACCACGGCCCGGGTCCGGCTTTATAACCACGACACCCGGTCCCACTCCCATCCGAGGGCCCACTGAAGCGCCGGAACCCGCGGTCGTCCAATGACTAGTTAGGATTCCTTTCCAGGCGAGCTTTAGAAGTCTAGCTAGCTGAACCTTCAACCGCGATATATTTCATTGCGGCCCTTCATAGGTCATGCTGGAAGATACTGTGGTCATAAGTATAATATGCTTCCGTCTTGCAAACACAGACGCGAATTGATCTAATACGACGGATTAAATACGTAGTGTCAAACATCTTGCCCTAATAATACGGCATTTGAAAATCTCCACCCTCATAGGCACTAAATCCCTCTGGTATATAGCTCCCAAAACCACCGGTTCCAGGTCCAGGTCCAGGTGGAGGAGGAGGAGGAGGAGGAGGAGGTCCAGGCCCCGGTCCAAAACCCGAATAACTAGGTGGCGGTAAACCAGCCACTGGTGGCAGCTTTGGCTCATTATCATTCTCCGCATCAAACATGACTTCGTTCACGATCCTGCCTATCGCCGCATCCGTCTCGTTAAAGAAATACTTCTTAGCAGCATAATCGCTGGCCTGCTTCTCGTTGACGTTGCGCTCAACCTCCGTGAGGAGGTACTCTATACCCGGTCGGTTATTCGGATCTGTCGCGCAGCACTGCACTACGAGGTTCCTGATGTCCTCGTCTAGGTTGTCTAGCTTCTCTCTATGTCGATCGACGACCTCCTTCGGCGCCTTGTAGGCCGGATTCATCCCGTCCAGGTCCCTGGCAAATGATTGGATGGTCTTCGGGTTGCCCGTGGCGTCAGTTACCACCATGTTCGCGGAACCGTTGTGGTGGCTCCCTCCTATAAGTGCTAGCATCGTATTTCCTATATCTGAGGTGTTGCTCTTCACAGCTACGTCTGGGATTGTGCTAGATGGTTTTTAGCGGGGAAGTTTTAGGGTAGATTTGGTATCTCACGCTATGGCTCGGAGCTCTCGAGCCATCCCGAAGTCGATGAGCTTTAACATGGGAACTATCGTATGCTCGCGTTCTTCGAAGTTATGAATCATAACTAATGTAGTGTGTAAGCAATCGATCATTCATATTCCTGGACTGGTTTCGAATATTTACTTACTGTTTTTACCATGCAAATCGCCGTGTACTATTAGAGATTTAGGTGGCCTGGTGCCATTCTCATTGAGCGGTGGCAAAACTTCTATCTCAGGGGGAACACTCCTATCTTTCTGTGGGGGCCAAGCCAGAGCGACCACGAACCGGCATACTACAATTCAAGAACTCTTTAGTACTAAGCTCACCTCAGCGGTTCATGAGGTTACAGATCCCATCACTCACAACACAAGAATAACCTCCATAGCATTCGGTTAGGCAGTGGTTGGCCCCAGTCGCCTACCCTTTCGACGAAATCATATAACAGGCCATTATCTATCCACTCGATCAATAGCGACGGACCTGATAGGTATGCCAAGGAATCCTTGGGGTCCTGCTTATCAATATAGAAAGGTTGAGAAATGTGAATGGCTCCTTGGAATTTCTGCGTCGTACTATTAGAACACCGTGAAAAACATCATTGTGTAGTAATACTTGATCAACCTACTCTTATCCATTTGATTTCCTGCCGAAGACTTTCCTCTCCGTTTTCATTTAGCGATCTCTTGATGACAAACCTTCTTACAGGTGGTGGATCGAGTGCTAGGGTGGGTTGCTGGCACATCTTCATCTTACAGGTGACTCCGAAAGAGCCCTCGCTGATGATCCTCTCAAAAGCAAAACGTTTTTCGTTCACCCTTTCGAAATTTTCAAGAAGGTATCTTACCTGCGCTATCGCCTCGAGTGATACTTTATCCTGGCCGGGAATACGGGCAGGCGTTGTATTGGCGGCATCATTGATGTTTAGTGATGGTATATTTATCCCGTAGCCTGACATTGCTTCATAATCAGCCAGCTAGTAACCGGGATAATGACTATGCGATGGTAGTGTATGGCGGCATCTATCTACACTAGAACCTACAGTAGTAATGACTATAGAGCATCTTGATTGATATTTCCCATAGGCAGTAAATGAAACACTGAAAGCGGAATAATTAAAAGCTGTGAACAATGAGAGCTTCTATGGGCTCTTCTTTCAGTAGAGGTCTCTTTGTTCTATATTATAACTTCGGCTCTCAACTATGTGAAATGTCTGTAGCTAAGACATAAGGTAACAATGACTTATCTTGACCAAGGTATTGTGGCACAATTCCTCGAATACGTCCTTAACTAAGACTTGCATGTTCTGAAGCTTTTAGTTCTATGATTGTCATTAAGGCGTTCTATTGTAGTGTTACCATCGCGGGAGGGACAGCCAGGGGGGTTAGGGGGTGTATTTTTCACTTAAAGACCTCATTGATATCAGATTGTTACTCATATGGCATAAGTAAACGATCATCCTCCTATTATCACTCAGGTATATTGAACTTGGGTTTATGCGGTGTGTCTAGTATTCTGAAACGAGGACATGTGTTCGAGTTATCTCATACTCCAAAGACAAAGGCCTCTACAGTTGCATTTGAAACATAAGTTACGCGCTCCGCCATCTCGATCTCAAAGACCTCATTTCAAAGGGCCAAATCCCCTTTCTCCCACGTAGTTCCTGCTTCGACTCTAGACCCCGAAGTGCAATCTCGTGGAACAAACCATCGACCCCTTCCCCGGTTTTGGCAGAGAATTTAACATAATAAACTGCTCCGATCCGCTACATGATCCGCCGTCCCTGGTCACATATTAGCATCGGGTGGTCACTCGTATCTTGAGGTCTGTAACATACCTTTGCTAGCCTGTAAGGTTGGTCCCTTAATGCCTCGAGTGATTCTATTACTATGCGTGGCTCCTTACCCAGGCCTACTCGCAAACCTGTTAGTAGTACCGGGCGACTAAAGTAAGTTTTCTTTTTTTTTTTCTTTTTTTTTTTTTAATATTTTAATATTATTTAAAAAAAATAAAAACTTATAATAAAACATTAATATTAAATAAAAATAATATTATCTTTTTATTTATTTATTTAATAATATATTAAAAAACTTTATATTATAATTTATATATAATTTATAATATTTACTTTTATTTTTAATTATTATATTATTTAAAAAATAAATAATATAATTAATTATAATTATATTTTATATTTATTTATTATATTATTAAAATATAAAATTAAATTAAATATTATTAAATAAATTTAATTTTATATTATTATTTTATTATTAATATTTATTTTTTTAATTTTTTAAAATATAATAAATTTATAATAATTATTAAAATATTTTAATTATATTTTAAAAATAATAATAATATTAAACTTTTAATTTTTATTTATTTAAACTTATAATAAAACTAAAATATTATTATTAATAACAATGCTTATAATAACTAAATGAAAGATGTCGATGCTTATATGCTCGCTACAATGGCTAGCTTGCTTAAGTGCTTACCTCCTCTTAAGCCTCCTTAGAACCGGAGAAAGGGTTAAAGAAAGAAGAGTAAAGATATGCGAAAGCAGCAGACTAGCGTGGTAATTACCACATACGTCTGACTTCATATGGCTGCACATAATGTAACCTAGGATGGGATTCCTTTCACCTTCGCCCCTCTCCCCTTCCCCTCCATTAGATATTATCATTGGTTAAGGTAAAAATATATAAGTTTACTATTAATCTCAACACTATGATATATCAACCTCTGAAGAGTTAACACATGTATCTTTATCTTCGATAAAATCCTCCTAGAAGACCAGTTTTATTATGAAGCTAAAGGCTCAAGTCAAGTCAAAGTGCTACTCTCCGGCGGGGTAAGTTAACAGGAGGGCTGGCCAAAAGATTGATTGGTAAGCCTCTTGTTGTAGCATTTGCACCATGTCGTAAGTTGTCACTGTTAACCACCAGCCACTAGGCGACAAGACGGCTGATCTTACCATAAGTGAGTACCTATCAGAAGAACTCTAGCGCTGTGTCCATTTACAAGACGTGCATAAATGCAACCTATTTTCGAGATTTCTTGGACCATTTCATTTTCCCGTGCCAGGATGCAACCCTTTCGGGGACCTGCCTTTAACAAACGAGTGGATCATCTCGAATGTGCATATTACATCAAGGCAGTTACGGAAAATACAGGAACTGCATCCTCCGAAGAAATCATTGAAATAATTATCCCAGAGCGCCATTACCCCTTCATGCACATCTAAAGGAAAGTATTCTTAATTGCCATTTCAATCCCTAAGAACGAAACCACTCTTATCCTACTCCTTTCACGAACCCATGCAAACAAATACACAATTACCAACACATTTTAACCTCTTCCTTTGTCAGAATCCTTGGTGCAGACAATGTATACTTGTTAGACCTCATCTGCAATCCGGCCCATTAGCATAGCCGAACTGGAACCCCAACTGGCGGTGGAGCATACTAACTTTAAGTATGTAATCGCATCCAAAATTGTGGTTGAGTAGATTCTGGAGTTTTCTTTCATTTATCTTAGAGCCAGAGATGACTTGCTTTTTATATCCACTGCTGCTGGTTTGCGCTTTGGCATTTGTGGAAGAGGGTTTGTCTCTACTACGTCGATTATGGTCTACCCATGACCGCAATATGGGAATATGATTCCACATAGAGATTACTTGAAATGTCATTATAAAGAACTGATTGTCAGCGCGTATAAATACAAGGAGACAAGTTGAATAATGGAATGCGCCTGGCTGTGGGGATAGACCTCTGGAGATAGCCTGATGATTTCCATGACGGCAACGGAGTTTATATATAATAATTAGAAATCAATCAGGCTCGAGAATCCAGATCATATGCCTACTCTCATATTCACTCCCTGCCTACAGGCCGTATCTCATTCTCTCACACTATGAGCCGCGTGTGGTTGCATTTAATATATCCACATATCAAATCAAATGCAAGAAATAACACCACCACGAATAGTTAATGGTAAGGATGCAGTCATTTATGCAGATGTATTCACCCCCATGCACACCTAAATTTGGCCTAGAACACCGATCGCCCCCCATGATGACGAAGACCAGGACTTACTACGTATACATGTGAGGAAGGCTACTATGCAGGTTAGCGCGGAGCTGCTGATCAGATGCCAACACAAAAGGAGAGCAGACAATTGCGACGTAATAAGACAAGATTGGCCAAGAAGGAGCCCAACAAAAGGGGAATTGTGTTTGAAATAGACTCAGCCACTATCAGATGAAAGAAGACTTTGATTGGGTGATGCTACCATCATTTAGGATGCACTGTAACCAATTCCCAACTTAGACACACCGACTTTATTACACTTTTTTGCCGAAGAAATCCCATGTATTATGCGGGCGAAGGGTATAGTAGCATACAATCAGCAGTTTAACGATCCGGGCGTCTTCGGAATGCTCCCCAGATTTCACCGATTGGCTCTCTTAGTGCAATTAATGATTCTTTCATCAGCCAAGATGAGCAACCAGCAATTCTCAGGCTCTCACCTACTCCATTCAGCGAGACGATGAAGCCTCATTTCGACAGTGGACAGCCCATGCATCATCATGCCCCCAAAACTTAGCCACTTGGGCATTTTCAGCTCTAGAGCGGTAACAATCACGTACTCCCCGGTGTGCGGCCTAATATGGAAGATCAGCCAGCCTACTACCTGCCTTTTCTGTCCTGTACTCGAGACCAAGCCCCGACAGCCTCCCACTGATCTTGAGACCATGAAATCTTCAATAATGTGTCCGCCTAGTCATGGGACGTTTAGAATCCCGGTGGAGGGTAGGGTACTAATCCGGCACGAGACTACGGGACAGAATCTTGTAGCTACTCCTTACCACAATCTCAAAAGCACTAATGGATCGTGACGAGCCCTCACAAAACCAGTCCCCGATTGGACATACTCGCGATGATATCTTACAAGAGCTCCAGGATCAATCAAGGACAGATCTCAACGACATCCATTATCGATTCATACCGCGTGGGGCCTTATTAAGTGTTCTGACTCCCAAGCGCGTTCGGAAATTCGTTGAGTCGATAGTTCACTCCGGCAACATGAACAATGGAAAACTAGACAGCATTGTCAATAATATCAGTCCAGACCACGGAGAGAACTGCCACTGCAAGATCCATGTCTGCACTGGAGGTAGAATCATATTTGTAACATTATTACTAATAAGACGAGAGGACACCATTGAGTCATTTTATACACAAGAAAATCCAAGTGTCTGCGACAAAGATCTCCCATTAATACAGGAAGACATGGCGGATTCCATGACCATGCCTAAAGCATTCCACACTTTCTCGCCTATCGAAAAAGAACTATTCCGTCATTTTCAATGGAAGATGAGGTCACCATATCTTACAATGCTGGGTGCAGATCAAGATTACAAAGAATTGGATTCGCAAGTTGCTTTGCCATGGATATATTTGAAGCAAGTTACCGACAATTCCGACCCAATGGCCGGGGAATATTCTTACGTTCAGAGAATCAAAATTGACAAATTTCACCATGAATTTGTATGCCTTTCTCATTCGATCCCATAATATTGTTCTAATGACCTAATAAGTGATTGATATAGAATCATGAGGACTTCGCCCTGAAGATTTTCGATCTTCGGAACAACGATGACGCCAGGTTTTCTTTTGAGCAAGAAGTTGAAGCCAATAAAAGGACCCCGATACACGATCGAATTGTCCCACTCCTAACAGCATTTGAACATAAAGAGAAATTATGCCTCTTGTTCCCCTGGGCAGATGGTAACAATCTCCAGGACCTTTGGAAAGGGTGGTCTACATTTGAGTACACGAACATGGACGAAAAACTTGCGACTTGGTATACAACGGGTTGGCTGGTAGCAGAATGTTCTGGTATCGCTGACAGCCTAGTTGAAGTCCATAATTCATCCCAGGACAACGATCAAAGGAATTCAACCAAGCCATCTTCACAGTTGCACATGGACATCAAACCTGAGAACATCCTCTGTTTCGGATCTAGCATCGGCCTAACAGAAGGATTCAGGTTAAAGCTGGCTGATTTCGGATTAGCCGAACCACTAAAACCAGATGGTATATTAAAAATGAAAAAAGAAGTACATACAAAAACATACCGTCCCCCAGAAACTAATTTCGAAGAACATGTATCACAAAATTATGATATATGGTGTCTTGGATGCCTATACCTGGACTTCATCACCTGGGCTACACTTGGATGGCAAGGGATCGAAAGGTCCGGCCAGCAACGCATGACCGAGACACATGACGAAGATGTTAGTGCAGCCATGGGACATTATTATGAGGACACATTCTTTAAGAAAATAGCGAGATATCCGAAGTCGTTACCGGTGATGAGGAGAAAGATGGGACGGGAGGTCAAAACATTGGATCATTCCGGAAGACTGGTCGTCATGAGGCGTTATGTGAAAGTATGGCTTGAGCGTCCTGGGATTCGAATTCAATGCATAATCAAGAACGAAGTTGCTAAGGTGAGTTTGTGGGGAGTTGGCCCTACCTAATGCATAACATCATCTAGCCAGCCTACTAACATCAATGTAGCATATTAGAATCTTGGAACAACACCCAGGTTGTGATGAATTGCTAAAGAAGTTCCTATCTTTCATCCAAACCAGTATGCTGGTTGTTGATACCAAAGACAGAGTTGATTCGAGAGAAGTACAGAAGTTTTTCAATGGCTTGAGGGAAACATAGCATAGCTAGGTCTTACCCACATCCATATAGCAATGTTCATCAACCACCACGCTCTGGTTTATTCGAATGGGTGACTGGTAAATATAACAAGTTCCCATAAACCAAGAGAATATCAATCTAGATGAATAGCCAACAACCAAAGCGCTTTCTTCTCAAGCCAAATCCTTGGCTAGGCGTCGCTCCTCCTCATTTCCCTCTGGGCTTGCTCGAACTTCTTAAGGGCTCTTTTTTTTTCATCCTATCGCCGTGTAAGGGCTCCAATTGTCTGTGATATATAGTTTGAGATCACTTACTGGACTGAGCTTTCGGGGAAGTTTTGCTCCGATCCCATCGTCATTTGTTCCCTATCCGTGCTCTGTTGTAAGCATGAAATACATAGCAAATATTATTCCAGAAACATTGCTGCTTACCGTAATTATGATATCTTTGTTTTCGAATCCGAGTTCTTCCATAAGGAAGTTTCTCAGAACTTCCGGATTCTGGTATCTGTGATTGAATACATCGGTGGGCTTAACTTCCTCGTTCTCTGCCATCGGAGCTTTGTTGAACTTGAAATGAGACAATATTGATTTTATTTTGGGGGATAGTACTTTAGCTATAGAAGGCATGAGGTTGGTCTGTGGAAACTCGCGGCGGGAGAGGCTAGGGAATATATAGGTATAGGTAACAGCGTATGTGCTTTATTTAATATCTTGCTCTTCTTGAGTTTCATTTGCATTTAAGCTTCTCTTGCTCGGTCAATATAGATAGGAAGACCGTGTTTTCTTCAGTTCAAGCTAAGCCTGCTTACCATTTCACCGATTATGGCTATGTGCGAGGCATACTTTTTGACTAGGGCATGTACGCCCTGGTAGTAAGAGGGCCTTTTTTTTCGCCATGTGTAAAATCTAGGCTTAGCACATATTACGGCTGGGCAGACACGTGAATGGGAGAAAGGATTTAAGTGAGCAGGCTGGGGCAGTGATGCAGCTTTCCTGCATATGCCATCCGGGAAGAGTTCCAGCGATGTGCATAATGTGGCTTCCAAGGGATGCTACGCTGCTGTGATGGAAGCTCTATGGAGGTGGGCTTTTATACGCCATTGGCTAATATATGCATTGCGCCCAAATCATCCACGTACATATGAATTTCACCTATTGGTTCGATGAAATGGATGATAAAGGCGTAACTGTACTGCTTATTCGTCTTTACACCGAAATATGCACTTTTTAAATGCAACACTGTAGCCCACAATTCGCGCAGAGTATGTTGTAGAAGAATCCCGCTATGTATAATATCCATAGCAATCCACGTATGGCTCAAAGGGACCGGGAGAAGTGCCGACCACTCCTTCATGAGACTTTCCTATGTTGTCATGGAGTGGTTAAGCAACAAGATAAAATTTGGTAGAAGCGACACTGAGCCTTTCAAATTTCATCCTGGACAAGTTTGCGTGATTCAAACAATCAGGTTATGGAAAACACCAGAGGTTAGCTGATGCCAATGTGATTAATTTCAACATCGTGTAAGTATACTGACGGGTCTTGGAATTCATAGGGCAACGTATGCTTCGAAACTACGGTCCTGCGGTCGGAGGGAGAGTACCGCGCTTGGCTGGGGAAGGTGAGCTTCACCTTTGCTTCATTCCTTGCTTGGAGCTCGATCAACTATCTGACATATATCAGTTACCTACAAGGTTAAAGGAGAATCAGGAATTTATAAATGGGCCTCGTGGCCCAACCGTGATCCTTGTGATGCATCAGAGACTCGATGCTAAGAATGTGCCATTTGCGAAAGCTACCTTCCTTCCATACGGAGAGGACACATTTCTTCATGGTTGCAAAAATCTATTCCAGCACCCTTCAATCTCATCTACTCTCTACAGAATCTCTACGGCTACTTTTAGTAATCGGTTCGTGGATTGGGGTGCCGAATCTCCTTTGGGTCCATCGATTGGTATGTCTAGCACTATTAAAAAGGAATGACCTATCATCATTATAAACTAATCAAGCATTATTAGTATACAATTGCAAATCTGACACGATGTCTCCTGCAGGGGATGATGATGTTGCGGTATCTATTACCTGCTTCATTGAAAAGCACATAACATTTGCAGTTATGTATGGCTGTGTACCAGATGTTATGGAAGATACCACCTTTTTCGTGGAAAAGTTGAGCAAAACAAACAACCTTTCGGGGTTTCATCCTATGTTCCTTCCGATGGTATATGTTGAACTCGAGCGCCAGCGTCTGCTTAATGTGCTTGAGCAACAAAGAACAGATCTCAACCAGAGGATCCTAGACATGGAAAAGAAGCTTCAAGATGAAGGATGTGAAGTGTCGAAGACGAGAGAAGTGATAGATCCGGCGTCAATAGAAAGAGACTGCAAGATAACAAGACTTTGGGGTGACGTCAGTTCGTTAAAGAATGGATTGATGAGTTTGAGGGCGGAGCTCCTATTCATGTCTGAACATTTAGCAACCCTTCAACGGGACATGTTCGACAAGCAAACGATCGGTGAGAATGATAACCGTTACATCAGAGAAGAACCAGGGGACAAAATCAAAACGAGGCTCCACGAAATGATGCGCGAGTTCGATACCAAGATTAGACAATGCGATGGCGTTCTTGAAAAAACAGCGCTGGCGGCACAGATGGTGAGCCCTTCTAGAACGGCGGTATGCCTAACTTCGATTCGTTTAATACTCATGGTACGTAGGAAGAGAACTACTATTCGAGACGAGATGTACAAGCGACCATCATCATAGCAAACGCCTCTAAGAAGGACAGCGGCCAGATGCGATATATCGCTTTCCTAGGCATGGTGTTCCTCCCAGGAACCTTTTTGGCCGTGAGTTTACCCCGGGCTCTATGTACTTAAGGGACAAACGAGAAGGTTGATATATTTTAGACTATGTTTTCAATGTCCTTCTTCAACTGGACTCCAGATGATAGCAATCGCACTATCTCGCCCTGGATTGGGCTTTATTTCGGGACGACGGTGATCGTGACAGGGGTACTTATTTGGTGGTCAAGGAAGAAGTGGGATAAAGAGGAGTGGACAAGAAAGAAGACCAGTTCTGGCCAAACTTCAATCGTATAAATAAGCGATAATAAAACCTTTTTAAAATTTATATATTATATATATATATATATATATTTCATTATTATTTTAATTTTAACTTTATTTAATTATAAATTATATAATATAATAATAATCATAAATTATAAATTTAATCTTTATTAAAAATAATAATATAATACATTACGATATTTAATATTACCCGACCTTATATAAAGCAAGTAAAAGTTCTTGTTAAATATCTTCTTATATTATTTGTCCTTATACACACTGTAATCCAAGTTAGCCGCGTCCAAAAGTCCTGAAGAACGGAAGATACACTACCCACCTGCCAATAATATTCATTCTGATACTTGCAAGTATACGGCACCTTGCAAGTAAAGCTGCCATTCCAGTTCCTACCACCGCACTGCGCGTACTGCGCCTGTGCTACCGGAGCCGGAAGTGCTAGTATCTTCTCCGATGCTCGCTCGGAGGCGATCATGATATACGAAGTCGGGTTCGTGCTGACGTGGCCGGGGAAGATACCGGCATCTACGACGAACAGGTTGTCGGTGCCCCAGACTTTGGTGTCGGTATCTACTACGGCAGATCCTCCGGCTCGGCCGTCGTCGGTTCCTAGTTTGCTAGTGCCTGCGACATATTAGTGTCTCTTTGCCTTCATCGACAGAGCGAGGGAGGCTTACCGATCCAGTGATTAGAGCGTCGGTTGGTGTAGGACACGAGCATCTGTGGAGATGTTAGTGATCAGAAGATAATGATTTATGTTTGGTAGCCTACATTGTTGACGTAGTCTTCAACCGTCACATTGTCGGGCGGATGGTTCCAGACAAGGTCCGGAATGCCCTTTAGAGCATCCTGGAGATTCTTAATCCCCTGGATGACTGCCTGAACGTCATTCTCGTCATGCAGATAGGGGGCTTCAGAGACCACGGTCGTCAAAGCTGGGGTAATAGTCATGCGGCCCCTAGACTTGGCGCCTCTTCCTAGGTACTGACTCATAGTCATGGCATCTACATTGGTCAGTGAACTTGAGTATCGCGTGAGATCATGGTGTGCACAAGCGAGGTATACATACAGCCATTAGGGGTATCCAAACTTCCCTCGACTCGAGCCGTCCATTGAAGCTGACGGACTACTCCATCAGCACCATTGATTTCGTCCCAGAACCTGGGCTGCGTTAGAACTTGTGAAACCCCCTTTACCAGCAGTTACTCACATTGGCCCGATATTCGGTGCTGCTTGTGCCAGTATACCGGATCGTTTCTCTACATATATAAGTTTAGCGTCTAGGATGCGCCTTAGATGGAGCTGATTTATGCTCACCCAGATATGATTCTCGGTCGGACTCAATCGGGTCATCATATGCTTCATAGAAGTCATAGAACACAACGTCAGGATGCGAAATCACAGTGTCGGTCTATTGATAAGGTCAATAGGCGGTCCGATTAGGCAGTAAGAATGGGACTGGGGGGATGAACAAACATTTGTGTGATCTTCCAAGTTATAACCGACGGGGGCGTCGATCCACGAGGTATTCGAGATGAACGTTGGCCCGTCGGTAGAGCCCTTAACAATCTCCAATTGGTCCTTGGGTCCAATGCCACCTAGCTATGTGAGCTAAAGTTTCATAAGATAAGTGGTGGAAGAAAGACTTACTCCTCATCAAGATCTTGGCGGAGCCGAACGTGCCAGCAGATAGAATGACACGACCGGAAACAGCTGTGGTGTTCACAACACCGACATATCCACCGTTACCAAAGGCCTCAACCTCGATACCGGTGATATGACCACCAGTTCGGAGAACTCGTTTGACTGCAGTATTCATCCAGAGGTCGAAGTTAGATCGCTGACTGGCGGATACTAGGTACGTGGCCATGGGACCACCCCTCTCGCCATGAGAGAACATAAAGGGTGAATGCGAGAACGTATGGTTCTTCTTGTTCGGCTCATTATTTGCGGTGAGTTCGGCCCATCCAGAAGAGCCAAGACCGCTAGCGAGGACGTCAAATCCCTGCTGGTAATATCTCTTGCCATCCAAGGAGGGCGTATCGGTACCAGGGATGCGAGAAAACACCCTTTCAGTAGCTGCCTTCATATCCGCAGCTTTCCATCCAGAAGGGAAATTATAGTCCCAATCGAGCTCGTAAGGCTGCCCATGCTGTTAACCTCTGTGCGTGCCTAGATCGGAATTAGGGGACGAACCTTCCACCACAATCCAGCATTTACAGCAGTGCCACCCCCGAGGACGCAGCCCGCCATCTGGTCAGTGTCGGTGCAGGCAATTCCGTTGGAGTTAACCCAGATTTCGTTACAGAGACCGGGGACGTCAAAGCGGGTAAGGTTTGTGCCATCCAGCCATTCAGGCTTAATATCACCTCCCCACCTTCCAGAAGACGGTGGTCCCTTTTCGATGAGGAGTACACTTTTGCCGGCCTCACTGAGTTTATCTGCTATCGGAATCCCACCAGCACCAGCACCAACCACGATGTAGTCGTAAGTGCTTCCTGTTGGAACCGGTATTCCGGTAGCTGTAGGGACTGTCGTTGAAGAAGAGGTGGTGGTTGGTGTAGCTTCTCCACAGGAGCCCGTAATAGTCGCCGTGGCTAACTCGACCCAGTCGGTGTACGAGGGATTGGCAGCGTTAGAGTCGATAGTAGCACCGAATATACCCTCTCCGTTATCATGTTGGACAAAGTTAGCTTCACTTGCACACTCGGGATCCGAAGGTGCCGGAAAGGCATTGGCCCAACCCAGTACCAGTAACCCAGAGCTTGTCGATGCCGATCCCGTTGCCCCTCCTTGGCTCCAGGACAGACAGTTCTGACATCGGAAGATGGCGGTGTATTGTGTTTCCTCAACCTTCGACGATATCTGGGTCAACGTCGCATCGCCAGTATATAGCGAAGGGGCCACATAGCCAGTAGCGAAGCGGAAAGACGTCAGAACCTCATCTTCATACGGCCACGCGGTAAGTAACAAGGCATTTGTCATGGGACCGCCAAGCGACACTCCACACCATCCTGTTAAAGTAGTGCTGTTGGAGGGACATTGCTGTTGGTATATTAGAAGGATTCTGAGCAAGAAGGTGAAGGATGAGATGAGTTACCAGTAATCCGATGAACTCATCAGAGTCGACTTCGAGGGCATCAGAAGGAAGGGCAACACCGAAGGTTAGACCTCCATAGGTCCCGCTAGATCCCGTGTTCTTATTTGGTACGATCCAGGTATCGAAAGTAATACCCGTATCAGGATCGGTATACACTGTCGGTGTGCCACTTTGACCAAGACATTGCTGGACATCTAATAGCTGCTGTTAGCTAACATTGGCAAGAGGAGGATCACAAGCACTGACTACTGCTAACTGCAAGCAGCAGCGCTAGAAAAGCCTGAAAACGACTCATGCTGCTGCTGTCTTTCACGGAATGCTACTATGCTGCCAATACCGCACCTGAGGACGAAGGGAAAGGATCGACATCACATAGGTAGGTCGAAAGCTTATATGCGAAGCAATTTATTGTTAGTCAGGGATAGATTACAGCTGAGATCATTAGGGGTTGTAGCTTCATCTCAGTAATGACCAGGTGGATACGCGTATCATACCCCGAGAGTCCTAATAGGAGGGAATTTCAACGCGGTAAGACGGCCCTGCATTCGGAGGCCTAGCCGAACGCGTGGATAGGTGGAATGGGACCCAACACGGAGGATGCTGACAAGGGTGCCAGGTGTGTACCGGGGTGAGGACCAGGTTCTTGACGGCGTCGACGAGAAGAATCCTAGACCCATATTCAGACATATTCAGAACAGGTCTGGACCCTTCTCGAATGGAACGAAACATATCGCAGCAAATATTAGTGCTGCTAGAATATACTCGTAGTTCACCAGGAACAAGTCCCTAGCTTTTCACCACTCCGTACATGTGTGTGGTTTTGCCAACACGTATTATGGAAGGTCAGATCTGATACTGTCCATCTGCCAGCAGCACATAACCTAATATATTTACACTATATCGTAGACATGCAAGGGATAGCTGACGACATCATGCAGTTAGGCAGTCGCTGACAGCCCCCGTTCCCCCAACTTCAAACATTCGATACCCCTCCCATT
This sequence comes from Eutypa lata, assembly GCA_022661535.1. Classification (NCBI taxonomy): domain Eukaryota; kingdom Fungi; phylum Ascomycota; class Sordariomycetes; order Xylariales; family Diatrypaceae; genus Eutypa; species Eutypa lata. Next base: position 331,384 of record JAKULF010000009.1, on the reverse strand, counting down.
ATTCTTTCTTTTCTTTTCTTGCAATCCGGTTTCCAGATTATTCAGAAGGGAAATAATCATGATCAAGAACTGATCTATGAGGTCCAGCTAGCTTGGCAAAAGCGAAACACATGCCTAATTCGATCACGGAGATCAAATCGCTGTACGTTGAAGGTTAGAGCTTAGGTAGCAGGGTAGGTAGGTAGGTAGCCCTTGGCGACGGCCCGAATCGTCCGAGGAAAGCTTCGAGTCTAGAATGGCTTAAGCGCTGACCTATTAAGTGATCCAGGGGACCCAGTTAAACCTAAGAACCAATCGCATAGCGCTGATTACGAGCTGACAGCCTTATCGCCCCATCCTCCGCATGTGGATCCCTAAAGCTAGATAATAGGAATCCCATATTATGTAATACAATAAAGCCTCTTACAATAAAAAAACTATACAATAAGAAATTTATAATACGTAAACCTATAATAAAAAAGCTATTATAAGATTTTTAAAAAATCCGTTTTATATTTTAATATTTATAAAACTTATTAATTATTAAATAATTTTTTTTCTTTTTTTTTTTAATTAATTAATTTTAAATTTTAAATTTTAAAAAATCTTAAAATAAATATATTACGTAAACATTTAAAATTATAAAAAACGAAATTAAAAAATATAAATAATTATTTTTATAAGCTTATATTATATTAAATAAAAATAATAATATTTTTATTTATTTATTTAATTTTTAATTTACTTTTTTTATTCGTTTTTAATATTTTTATAATATTATAAAATAACGATTTATTACGAATAACTTTATATTAAATTAATAAAGTTAACTTAAATAAATTTAATAATTAAATATATATTAAATTAAACGAATTTAATAAAAAGTTAAAAAATTAATTTATAAAAATAAATTATAATATTAAATAAAATAATTAAAATATATAATAATTAAAAAATTTAATTTAAAACTTAATTATTATTTTAATTATAAATTAAAATATAATATTAAAAACAATATTAAAAATAATATTAAAATTAACATTAATATTTTTCGTAATTAATATATTATAAAAAAACTTTTTTTTTTATATTAAAAACTTTATTTAATAAATTAACGTAAAATAAAAGTTAAATAAATAATTAAATTTCGAAAAATTTAATTTAAAAATAAAAATTATAATAATATAAAAAAAACGAATTAAAACATTTTAATCGAAAATAATTTTATTTTTTAAAGTTATAATTTTTTCGAAATATAAAAGTAAAAATAAAATTATATTTTTATCGAATTTAAAATTCGTTTAAATTAATAAAACGATATTTAATAAATTACGAAAAATTTAATATTAATTTTAATAAATATTTATTTTTTATAATTTTTAAATATAACGTATTTTTATTAAATTAATTAATAACTTTTAATAAGTTATAATTTATATAAAATTATAAAAACTTAATTAAATAATATTTTTTAAAACAATAATTTAAGTTTTAAATAATTATTATTAATTTTACGAATTTATAACGAAATTTTTAATTTTATTACTTTATTAAAACGAAAATTTAATTAATTTTGCGCGTTATATTTACGAAGTTTTTTATTAATTATCGTAAAAATATTATAATATTTATTAAAATTTTGCCGACCGCTGCGGTGCAAAAAAAGTACGGCCCTTCGCAAGCTCCGGGGACTTTTTTTCCGACCTTCGGGATCGGCAAAATTTTGCTCCGCAGGTAGTGGCATTCGTCGGTCCGAAAGCTATTGTATATACGTAAATGGTGGCATTTATAACAGGATACGCCCTTAGTTTTCGGCTTCGAATTAGCTACAGCAAGCTGACCTGAATTCAAAGCCGAAAACTAAGTCCGTATAGAAATGTCCGAAGGTGGAAGGATAATTACTTTTTTTACTTTTTTTACTTTATACGGGATTCGAACCCTAGGCTCTACGGATTTACTACTACGTATTACGGATTCTACGGATCTAGCCACTACACTACAGGCTTTTTACACTACGGGCTACACTAGTCACTGCATAGAAATCTTACACTTTATCTCCATATATATAGCCAATTCTGCGCCCGTACGTAGGTTTAGCCGACCTATAGCCGAATTGGCTAGTCAAAAGCTAGGTAGGTGGTCAAAGCTTCCACCACCTAGCTGCACCACCCTAAAGAAATCCCTAAGTGGCCAAAGCTTTAGGTTTGTAAGCCACCTTCATACAGCTGCTACAGCCACCTACAGCTGCTACAGCCACCTACAGCTGCTACAGCCACCTACAGCTGCTACAGCCACCTACAGCTGCTACAGCCACCTACAGCTGCTACAGCCATCTATATACAGCTGTAGGTCTGTAGGCTAAAGTTATCTAGTTGTTGCAGCTACTTATATACAGCTGTATGGCAGCTGTAGGTTTGTAGGTTTGTAGGTCCATAAGGTGGCTAGTAACTAGGTCCGAAAGGTGGCTTGTAAGTGGCTAGTAGCTCTGTAGGCTGTAGGTCTGAAGGCTCCAGATATGTAAGTGGTCAAAGCTTAAGCTGTAAGCTGTAGGTCTGTAAGCTACAGCCACCTAGCTGTTGCAGCCACCTAGCTGTTGCAGCCACCTAGCTGTTGCAGCCACCTAGCTGTTGCAGCCACCTAGCTGTTGCAGCCACCTAGCTGTTGCAGCCACCTAGCTGTTGCAGCCACCTAGCTGTTGCAGCCACCTAGCTGTTGCAGCCACCTAGCTGTTGCAGCCACCTAGCTGTTGCAGCCACCTAGCTGTTGCAGCCACCTAGCTGTTGCAGCCACCTTAAAGCTGCTATAGCCACTTATATACAGCTGTAGGTCTGTAGGTCTATAGGTCCAGAAGGTGGCTGCTAAGTGGCTAGTAGGTCTGTAAGCTGTAAATCGGTAGCCTTTAGGTCTGTAGGTGGTCAAAGCTTTAGGTGTAAGCTGTAGGGTAGGTCTGCAAGCTACTGCTGTTACCGTACAGTTGCTACTGCCCTCGTCAGCTGTCACAGTCACCGTCAGCTGTCACAGCCATTTACAGCTGCTGCAGCTACTTATATGCAGCTGTAAGTCAGCTGTAAGTCCAAAAGCTGTAGTGCAGGGTAAGTCTGCTAGCCACCTAGTTGCTGCCACCGTACAGTTGCTACTGCCCGCGTCAGCTGTCACAGCCCGCGTCAGCTGTCACAGCCCCCGTCAGCTGTCACAGCCCCCGTCAGCTGTCACAACCCCCTATAACTGCTGCCACTATACAGCTGCAACAGCCACTTACAGCTGTAGGTCTAAAAGTTGTAGGTCTATACGTTACAGGGTAAGTTTGTACGTTGCAGGGTAGGTTTGTAAGCCACCTAGCTGCTGCCACTTACAACTTTTAGACCTACAGCTGCTACAGTCACTTACAGCTGCTACAGCCATCTACAGCTGTAGGTTTGGAAGCTGTAGGTAGGTCTGTAGGTCTGTAGGTCTGAAAGCTGCAGGGTAGGTCTGTAAGCTGTAGGTCTGTAAGCTGTAGGTCTGTAGGCTGTAGGGTAGGTCTGTAGGCTGTAGGTCTGTAGGTCTAAAAGCTGTAGGTTTAAAAGCTGTAGGTCTAAAAGCTGTAGGTTGTAGGTGGTCAAAGCTAGGTGGCCCATAAAACCTGAAGGATGCACCCAATCAAAATGCTAAATCTTTTTTAGGACCAATCAAAAGACTAGCGCCAATTAGCTTCGAATTAGCTCGGCACTAAGTCCTTATCGGCCCAGATTCGACCAATCCGCGAAGGATATTCTTATCAATATCCGCTATTCGTGCCAACCCTGATTTTACTCCGAATTTTACGGTTAATTTTCGAGGAACTCAGAATAAAAATGTCCTTCGGACATGATAATAAAGAAATATTTATTTATTTTTTTTAAATATATATATTAATTATTTAATTATTTATATATAATTACGTTAATTAATAAAACACGTAATAAATAATTAAAAAAATAATACGAAAAATCTTTATAATAATTTATTATAAAATCGAAAATAAAATTTATAATATTTTAAAAATAACCGTTTAATTATATAAAATCTTTATTTTATTTTATAATTTAAAAATTTTCAAAGTTATATTAAATAAATTAAATATAATATATTTAAAATAATTAAATATTATTATAATAATATTAATAACGTTAAAATTAAATTAAATTTTAAATTTAAAATATAATAATTAAAAAATTAACTTTATAAAAAAATATAATTACGTAATTATAACGAATAATAATATATACTTTAATTATAAAATAAAAGATTATTAAATAAAAAATTATTAAAAAAAAGTTAAGTTTTTTAATAATAAATATTAAAAAAATAAAAAAGTAACTTTTAAAAAAACTTTATATAATAATAATAATTTTAAATATATTAAATTTAAATTAACTTTTAATAAATAAAAAACTAAAATTAAATTAAAAATATATTTTATTAATAATAAAGTTAACGAAAATAATAAAAACGATAAAAGTTTAACGAAAAAATTATAATAAAATAAATTTAAATATAAATAAAAATTAAAAAAACTTTTTAAATTATTTAAAATTAAAAATTAAAAAAATCGTATTTATTTAATTAACGTAAACGTTAACGAAAAACTTAAATTTATACGAAATAAACTTATAAAAAAAATTATTAATAAATTTATAACTTATTTAAAATAAAAACGATAAATAATTACTTTTTTAACGTTTTTTTTAATTACGATTATATCTTTTATTACGCTTTATAATTCTTAATAAAAACATAACTTATATATAATATTATATAATTATTTATAATAAAAAAAATAAATAAATTAAAATTATAAATTTAATAAAACGTATTAATAATAATTAAATTTAAATTAAAAGATATATTATATATATATAAGTTTATAATATTCGTTAAAATTATATTAAATAAAACATTTTTAAATAAATTAATTTTAAAAAAAATATATTTTATAAATTTAAAATATAATATAATTATAATAAAAAAAATAAAAACATAATTTTAAATAAAATGTTAAAAAAATTAATATTATATTTAATATTAATTAATAAAACATTATTTTAATATATAAATAATTATATAATTAAAATAATATATATATAATTAAAAAAATCAAAAATAAATTAATATAAAAAAACATTTATTAACGATTTTACAATTAAAACGTATTTATAAAAATATATTAAATAATTTCCAAAATTATTTAAACTCGTTAAAAAACGCAAAAATATTAAAATAAAAACTAAATATTATATCGATATAAATAATTACTTATTTATTAAATTATTATTACGAAAATACAATTTAATACAATTAAAAATAATGTAAAATTTTATATAAAAATACATTTTAAAAATTATATAAAACGATTAAAAACCTTAAGTAATACTAGCTTTATTAACGTTTAAAAAAGTATTTAAATAAATAATAAAATTAAATAAAAATAATATTTATATTATTTAACGTTTTTATTATAATTATTAAAAACTTAATAAAATCATTAAAAAAAACGTTTATTTATTATTAAACGTAACGAATAAAATTTAACGAATAATAAAACATCGATATTATTATTTTATAAATTTTAAAAATAACTTCTAATATATCGAAATTTATAAATTATATAAAAAAAAAATAACTTTTATAACTTTATTTAACTTATACGAATAAATAATAATACTTTTCGGCTTTTATAATATATTAATAACCTTTTAAACTTTAATAAAATTTTTTTTAATATTATTTCGAAAATTCGTTTTAAATATAATTAATAATATCGTAATATAAAAAAAAACTTTAAAATAACTTTATATAAAAATAAAAACGTTATTTTAATAATTATTAAATTACGATATAATAATTAACGTTATAAAATTAATTATATTTATTTATAAAAAAATATTTTTTAAATTTATTATATTAAAAAAAAATATTAAAATTAATTTAATTAAAATATTAATAATATAAAAGCGATCGAAATTAAAAATTATAATTAAAATATAAACTTTTATTAACGCGATAAATTACTTTCGTTATTTAATTATAAATTATTCGAAAATATTAACATTTTTAACGAAGTTAATTAAAAGTTTAAAAAATTATAAAATTACTTTAAATATTAAAGTTAAAATAACTTAACGATAAATTCGCAACGTAATTATGATAATATTTATCGTATAAAAGTTTAATTAATAAATTTTTTATATTATAAAAATTAACGCTTTTTAATATTATATTAACGTAATTCTTTTATAACTTTATTTATATAAAAAACAAAACGAAATAATTTTTTACTTTATAATTTATTTTTTAAAAAAGTTTATAAATATTTAAATAAAATATATAATTTAAAAAAAAAACTTTTAAAAATAATATTAACTTTATAATATTAACGACATTAAATAAAAAAAAAACGTAATAATAATAATAAATTACGAATTATTTAAAACGTTAAATATAAAAATTAAATAATTAATATAAATCGTTAAACTTTTTAATATTATTAAATATTACGATATATAAATCTTTTATAAATTAAATAAAGCGAATATCTTTATAAATTATTTATTACGTTTTATCGAAAATATATAAAACCGAACGTATTTAATTAAAAATTAATTTAATTTCGTTCGAAACTTTAATTAATTAAATTAAATTAACTTATAAGTTATATATAAATATTTTTAATACGAAACGATATTATTACTTATATTATAAGAAAAATAAATATACGAAAACTTTATTTTTTATTAAAAGAAATTATATAAAATAATAATAAATAAAAAACATTTAAAAAACCTTTTATATATAATAAATATAATAATAAAAATAAAAACTTTATAAAAAATAATTAAATATAACGATTTAATAATAAATTTAAAAAAAATTCATTATAATTAAAATTATTTAATTATTAAAATTTTAATATAAAATGCTTTAAAATAATTTTAATATTTAAAAATCATTTTAATAATATAATAAGTTATATTTAAATATTTTACGTATTAATTAATAAAAAAGCTTAACTTTTTATTATTTAATTTATAATTAATTATATTATTTATACTTTTTATACGTTAAATAATTAATTATATATTTATTAATTAATTTAAAATCTTTATAATTATAAAATACGTTATAAATTAAATAAAAATATAATTCGTACTTTTTATATAATTTATTAATATAATACTTATAATTAAACGAATTAAAATAACCTTTAATTATTTAAAAAAATAAATTAATAATAACGTTAATACGTTTAATAATTATAAAGTACGAAAATAACATTAATAATATAAATCGATAATAAAACTTATTATATTAATTTAACTTCGTAAAAATAATAAAATAAAAAAAATTAATAATAATATTAAAAAAATTATATTACGAAAATATTAAGTTAATTTTACATTAAATTTATCGTATTTACTTTAAAAAGTAATAACGATATATAATAAAACATTTAAATTAAACGATTATAATAATTACTTTTTAATATTTAAAACGTAACTTTTATAAAAATAACTTTAAATAAAGTTTTTCGAATACGTTTAAAAATTAATCGAAAAAAAAAATTAAACTTTAAAAAATAATTAATTAAATAATACGAAACGTTTACGATTAAAAATTATTATAACGATTTAAAAATATTACGAAATCGAATTTAAACGTATTTATAAAAAAAAAAAATTTAATTTAAATTTACGTTATAAAAAATTAAATATTACGAATTTATTAACGCGAAAAAAAATATAAACTTTATTATAATAAACTTTAAATTATAATAAATTATTATTTAAAAAATATATATTATATATAAAGTTTTAAAAAAATTACATTTTTATTAAAATATAATAAAATTAATTTATTCTTTATTTATATAAACGACGGTTATTTTATATAAAGCTTATAATATATAAATAAATAATTATTTAAATAAAATTAATAACGTTTATAAAGTTTATTAAATTAAAATAATTAAAATAATTATTTAAAATAAAAAAAATAATATAAATTTTTAAAATTAAATAATAAAAATCTTATATTATATAATATAATAAAACCTTTTATAATAAAAAAATTATATAATAAAAAATTTATAATACGTAAACTTATAATAAAAAAACTATTATAAAATTCTTAAAAAATTCGTTTTATATTTTAATATTTATAAAACTTATTAATTATTAAATAATTTCTTTTCTTTTCTTTTTTAATTAATTAATTTCGAGTTTTAAATCCTAAAGAATCTTAAAATAAATACATTATGTAAGCATTTAAGGTTATAAAAAGCGGGACCAAAAAGCATACGCATGCCCCACGTGTAGCCAAAGGCAAACGCAACACAGCATAATTATATACGTATAATAATTAGTAGGTGATAACAACCTTCATTCTATACTACGGTATTCCTAACCCAACCCCGAAAGTCACGAGGATACTCGATGTTGCAATACGGAAAAGAGAATCCGTCTTCCCTGAAATACTACGGTGTTAGGCATCTTTGGCTTGGGGGCCCGGAAGCGGTGTTTGCATCCTGCTGGTCCAGGCAGTCCAGGGTATCCGAACTAGGATCGGAGCGAAAAGCGAAGACTCCTTTGGGCTATGCACACCAGGAATCTCGAGCGAAGAGACAAAACTTGATTTCAATTTCAATTTCACATGGCCACGGAAACTTCCCCTCTCGAATCAAACAAGAACAATGGAGAAACCCCAAATGACTGCCAGTCTGTAACGAACCTAGACAGGACGCGAAGTCAAAATGTTGTGCACTATCCACTCAACGACGTGGAGCTGGACTTCCGCCGGTATGCCCATCGCCCCCTTGGACACCGTGATATCCTGATAAGCCGAATTGCGGGGGAATACATGAAGCCTCGTCGAGTTAAAGGCAAGCTTTACCTACAGGAAACTTCCATGGCATCTCCGTTTATGGAAGTAAAAGCTCGAAACCGGGAATTCGGCCTGGACCTTCAGGTGGCTGGCAGAATGGTCTTGACGAGATGGAATACCGAGCTGGTGTCTGGTTACCAGTCTGAAGATGTTGATTGGCGTAAGGATATACACATCGCGCCTTGGTATCACTGCCGCAACCGTTCAGCGATAGAATTCCAGGCGTTTCCAATTCTAGACGAAATAATCTATGGACTTCTACAGCGTCATTTCCTAGAAAAAGATCCGGCCTTGCAGCCATTCTTGGAATGGATGGAGCGCTTAAGCAGCTTACCCCCACTAGACTATTCGTCGGGCTGGAAGAAAGATACGATAGAGCACCTGAGGGTGCTTCAACCGAACTTGATGATGCAACACCGTCTTCAAATTTACTCTGGTGGGCATCCATTCTCAACTCACGGTCAAACTAAACCAGTGTTCCTCATCGAACCTTATCTTGTTATGCTTCGAAGCCATAGTTTCTTCCAGCACTTGTATGGCTCTCTCCATAGAGTTATTAAGATCTTGCGAGCTGGGGGCGATCCTAGACCATCTAGCCATCTTCCACTTCATAACATCACTTTTCTGGGCCGTGACCGACCTCGAAGATGGCATAGCCTACCTCCTTCTGGCACTCGGTGCTCCGTTGTCTGGGACGAGTGCTATATCCTCTTCCCTAGGCGGCCACTATCCGAGATTGACAAGTTGTCCAGGAGAAGAAGCTTGAGTCGGTCGCACATTCGTGCCATGTTTCGGGACAGATCACCGATCGTTCGTGATGAAGATATGGCTCAGTCACAAGGGACAGGAAGACCTGGAAATCGATGTAAAAACTGTACTAGGCCTAACCACGTAACGGCGAAGTGTTTTTCAAACTGTGGTTACTGCAATTCGAAAGCGCACAAGGCCGACACCTGTCCAGTGAAGCCGATCAATCGGTGCAAATGCCAGCCGTTCCCGCAGTTCCATACGGTGTCCAACTGCTTCGTTCGGTGCAGCCGGAGGTGCGGTTCGCCTTACCCGCCCGGCCACTTCAAGCACAAGAACGCCATGTTATGTTCCCACCGCTGCTGCCTGTGCGGGCTCAGAGGCCACAACGGTAGGAAATGCAACTTGCAGAAATGCCGCTGCGGGGAGAGACATCTGACTCAGGACTGTCGATGGAAGGTCGAATGTCCTGCTAAATCCTGTGATCGGTATCTATGCACGGAGCACTGCCGGGAGTGCGCGAGGACTCGGAATAAGGAGTTAAAGGAGTATTTTGTGGGTATGACATGTCCCCAGTGCTTGCAAAATGGCATTCCTGTCACGCCGAAGGTGGAATCAACACCATAAATACATATAAGTTTCTTGCAATCCTTTACATGTGTTAATATTGTAGACGTTTTCGTAACGCGTTAGTCTACCCCCTTTTCTCGTGTATCACTGTTAATGATGAACCGCATGTTCGTGTTGCGGGGCAAGCCCCTTAAATGACGTCGCAAAGTCGTCAGCGACACAGCAATACTGATCGATGTCGTCATAAGTCGAAACACATCTCTTTAACGGGAAATGACGGTTAACAAACAGTAAATATATTAAGTCAAAAGGTATTTAATAAACTGTATATTTCAGTAAGGCTCCTGATTACATCTGCGATGAGCGCCAGGCAAACTCTTACGAACTTCAACATCACATTCAAACGGTCAAGGTTCACAACACATATATTATCATTCAACTCTCTCACAACCACCAGCCTCACATCCGCAACTCCATCGCCATATTGCTCAATACGGTTCCAATCCCACCCTCTTCGATACTATTACTGCACGACAACGGCAACGAGAACCAAGATGTCTCCCCTTCCTCTCCCGGGAGGCTGCTACTGCGGCGCGGTCCGCTACACCATCACGCTGGAAGACCCGGAGAACCAGGCTCGCACGAGCATCTGCCACTGCGGGAACTGCAAGAAGTTCACCGGCGGCGAGCACGGCATCACGACCAAGATCCCGCGGTCGGCGTTCGCCGTCACTGAGGGACGGAAGCATGTGCGGACGCACGAGGCCGATAACGGTAGCGGTACGGTGCTACACCGCGAGTTCTGCGGGACGTGTGGCGGGCCGTTGTTGGAGTACGGAGTCAGTTCTGTTTCCTTTTTTGTAATTATTTCCTATCATCCAGCATGTCGATTTTCTTTTGTAGTTGGAGATGAAGAAATAGGGGCGTCAGCTTGATTAAGGAGTAAATCGACTCAGTATGATCTAACAGAGGTGTGCTAATGATTACTCGAATACCAGGCGAACGCCGGAGAGAACATTTACGTCTTCTACGGCACGATGGAAGACCATGCCCGTGGTCAGGTGCAGCCCAAGGGAGAGTTCTTCTGCAAGCTCCGAGACCCGTGGATGCCGGAGGTTTCAGGTATGTTCGCCATCATGTGTTTATAGTCTTCAATTTTCACGATGTTAACATTGGTATGAAGGGTTATTCCAGAAATGGGAGATCAAGGAATAGCGAGAGTTCTGCAGTCCTACGACGCCAATTTGAGCGATGCTATAATTATTGTCGCTTTGCGTGCATGATTGGAGTTCAGGAGTGCTAGCTACTAGGGGGAGCGTGTGTGGAATGCTGAGTTGAATTTATGGGATGGGATGTAAAAATATCAATTGGGAGAAGGAAAGAAAAAAAGAAAAGAAAAAAAAAAGATTGGCCACGGCAGGAATCGAACTCTGCTCCTCTCTCTTCAGGTAAAAGTAGTAAGTAATGATAATATGAGGTTGTATTTGAGAGAGTGTGCAACCATTACACCACACGGCCTTATGTGTTACCAGTATGTTTATATATTTATAGTTATATGGGAATAAGTTTGCTTCCCGTGGAACAGTCTCGAGTGAATGTAAGGTTCAAGGTTGGATAGAATCCAGGAAAATATCAGTAGAGCAAAAGCATCGGTCCTTATTTTAGGTTTGCGTGGCTTAGAAATGTAAAACGCCCCAGTACACAGGATAATCATTACGTATAACTTTTTATAGTTCACGTTTATTGAACATATAGCGTTGAGGACTATAAATGGTAGCAAGCGGTTGACAAATTAATTGATACTGCCCCGGGAATTTGCACTGTACTTAAAAGCGCAACTTTTGGTGAAGCACAGTGCACGAAGTTTATCAATCTTTTGTCAATAGCTTGGGTAGCCAGGAGCCTGGGATTTCTTAGGATCTTTGGTCTGAGTTGTAACTGTATCATGTTGTTTTAGATTTCACTGGCCGTTCACTAAACTATCGGTACCCGCTCGGTTCAGTTCAGGAAACAGAATTATGTCTTTGAATTTGACCTAGGTACGGGGAATCTCAATAGAGGTAGGGAACAGCACAACGTAGTTTCACCTGCCATATAAAGCTCGAGCCTCGTCCCAATTGGTCCAATATCCAGCATGCCATCTAGGCAATGGACACGGTTCGGTGACCTGAAAACCGTGTTCGCGCAGGAGCTTGGCCATTGAGGTCCAACCAAGATGGTAAGTCATCACCGCGAGGCGTTCTCCGATCCAACCTTCAGGTTCTGACCAGGTAACACCTCCACTCTTCGAGGGGTCAGAGATGCCATTGAAGTCAGCACCGTGCTCCAACAAAAGCCCGACCATGTTCTCGTGTTCTCGGGCGAATGCCCAGTAAAGAGCTGGCCACCTTCGAAAACAAGCCGCCGGTCGACTAGTGAGTGCACCGCTGCGGAGGAGTGTCCGGGTGAGGGATAGATTACTCGATGTGGCCGCCTCGTGCAGAGGTAGCATTGGATACCATGCGTCGGTAACGTAGTTGGGGTCGGCGCCATGCTCAAGCAGCAGCTCAGCTACGTCATTGTGCGTATATCTAGCGGCCATCACTAACGGAGCTGCCGAATCGTATGCCACAGGTTGCTGCACGGGGACCCCGAGGTCTAGGAGATGACGCACCATCGCTAGGTTTCCCAACCCTGCGTTGATGGCTAAGTCCCTGTGAGAAACCTCCATTGCCTCCGGCCACGGTGCCAAAGCACTGGTGAGGTATTCGTAAACCTCTGGATTAGACGTGTTCTCCCTGGCCAGCAGAATACCTTTTCCTATCTCAGTAGTGTGGTCGATAGATCCATACGGTTTACCATTCATTATTACGAATCCCTCGCTGTTATCGCCCTGCCCTATTCGCAACGCCGCCTTCAGAATGGCTATATCGCCTTTCATCGCGGCACCCTTCACTGACCAAAGCTCGAATTCGGAACCGGGCAGGCATCCCTGGAGAAGCCGCAACATTTCTATGTTACCGGCTTGCGCGGCCACCTGAATCGGTGGTGCGAACAGATAGTTGTGGCTCGTCGGCCTCTGGTGCCCCTCGGCGAGTAGCCGCTCGGCGAGGGGTAGGATATTTAAATAGGCGGCTGCTGTCAACATGTTCAAACCAAGATCAGGTTCTGGTCTTTGTTTCTCTGCCGTGAGAGGGCCCCATTTATCCTCTTCATCGTTGCAAGCCGTATTTGCTCCATGGCTCGATGCTAGCCAACAGAGAGCTTCGACAATAGCTGTAACATCAAGCACCGCCGCCTCCCGATAGATAGCCTTTGCTAGATACCGGATCTCGACGAAGCGCTTAACGGCCGGGTTCTGCTCGTGTAGAGATCGAAATACCAGATATCGCGTCCATAGCTCGAAGGAACCATGTTGATGGCAACGTTGCCATTGAACCCCTCCATACGGCCAAGCTCTCTTGTCATCCATAAGAAGCGTTTCGAAGAGCGCAGGATGCACCATGCATGCGAACACTTTACAAACAAGCCTCAACCTCAAACCGCGCTTGACGCCGCGGCTCAAGACGGCATGAACCAGGATTACATGAAGGATCTCAGAGGGGAATTCCAGGACATCCATTTTAATGAGCCTAAATGGAAGTAAGATACCCGGATGTTGAGTCGTGCGGATAGTTCAAAGTTCGGGACGACTGCTTACTTATATGATAAACAGTGTTTGTCAGCCTGGCTGTGCCCCTTGGGAACTGAAACAGTAGAAAACCAACATCTTGTGCACAGACTGCGCCACCCACCCCTTACTGTGGTCGAGATTCAGGTTATAAGTGACATGTTGGCCTGCAGCCGACATATATATAAACACTTTCTAATTTTAACATCAATTCGATTATATTTAATTCAAACATAATGAGCCTTCTGACAGGAAATCGTGGTAGATAACATCATTGGCCAGCGAACTAATGACTTGACCGGCGCTGCCGAATAAGAAGCCCGTCTTCGACAGTGCTTGAGTGAGCATTCAGTGTAAACGAATGTGTGTGTGTTTATAAGTATGTAAGCTACCTAATCTTGTCGGTACAGTCCTATTGCCCCCGCATACACTAAGTGCTGCACCAAAATCTGCCCACCTATCTCCATGTCTAGCCAGATATGCCGCCAGTATCGCATTATGTCCCAAAGGGTCTCAAAAATTAAACTGTATATCCACGTCTGAGTCGGGGTACAGATCAATATTAGTTATGCGACGACTGCTTAGCTCAGCATTCTCCGAGAGTAACTTAGAGGCTCCTATCCCAAAGGTGCTGTCCATGAGGTGGGCAAAAGCTTGTGTCTCCTGGGCGGTACCGTCAGGGCGCACTGTCACGGTCGATTTAGGTCCCAGGCCAACCATCCCCAGGGCCTCGTTAATCTTGTTCTTCATCTCGTCATTTACAACTTTTTGGTAGTTAATGCTTTTCAGGTCGCCGACGGATTTGCCCGAGAACTGCTTCCAGACGTCAACGGCGATGCTGCGCAACGGAAGTTTGTCGCTTGTCTCGTCCTGTTTATTCTTAGCAAGGAAAACTCCGAGGCTGTCTTCGACGGCATCAACCTCGAGCATATCTATGACACCGCTAACACCATCCTTTCGGACGTGGATTAGGTTACCTCCCGGGCTGCGTTCACGTATATATCCTCTGGTTCGGATATCAATGGGGGTTTGACGCGGTGGAGCCTGTGGGAAGTCGTTATCCGACGTACTCTCGGACCCGGCTGAGCGTCCCGATTCATTGGAGCCAGCATCGCTGACCGATTCGGCATCGCCTGCGGCAGAACCCTCCTTCCCAGATTCTTCGGTCTTTCCCGCCTCTCCGCCCCTCTCTGCCCCTACCCCTCCCTGACTTTGCCCGGCTCCCTGTGCTCCTTGGGAACCCTCAGACTTACCAGTGCCGTCGACCTTACCAGATTTCCCTCCACCGCTGACCCTACCGGCTCCAACCCTTCTATGGAGGGAAAGGCCTTCTACAGGCCAGCATATATTTTTCTCGTTACAAAACACTTCCCCTGTTCACTAGTTAGAACGGCTTTTTCTTGACACAACATAACATAGCTGAGATAGAGGAAGGAAGACTTATGAGGGACTTCAAGGATCAATGGGAAATACCTGTGTCAGAACGAGTAACCACATCCTGAACTCGTTTATACAGACTCCGGTTGGAGACGGGTATACCAAGTCCAATATTGATAATTCCTAGCAACAGAGCTGTGGTAATAACGGTCCACTTCATGGTGATATATTGATTCAAGTGCAATCCAAATTATTACTCGGGGTATGATAGATATAAAAACTATGTAACTTGAGAGTGCTATGGTGGTTGGTTTGGATATATCGGTGGGTAACGTGACAACTTCTAAGATAGTAGGGGCCGAGGAAGGCTTGCTAAGTCGAATTCTTAACGGAAAATGTTGGAAGGATATGTAGAGCTGTGTGCATTTGGAGTGCCTAGTTCATGATATTCGAGAGGAAGTCAACATAATATATATTTATGCCTCTTGCGGCCAGGTTCATACCAACATCCCATTGTGCATCAACACTTCTGTTACTTATTTCACCTTACGATAAATCAATACTCCCTTCTATTGTGTTTATAAACACGTGTTATCACTTGTACTGGAAACTAGACTTCCCGGCGGATGTGTAAGCTCGAGGTAGCTAGAATCTGTCTGCGCCGCCTCAGCCTCCCAACAATCTCATTTGGACTGCAGCACATGACAATATTGTTGTTAACGGGGGAAAACCCCCAATAATTAGCGTTTACCATCTATTTTAGTTGCATCATCTCAGGTGCAACGCCCATTAATCGTGTTATAAGTTCATGATAGCTGTTTCAGTTTCCACAGCATGAACACGAGCTTAAGCGGCATGTATGTGGCTATGCCAAGGGAGCATTTTTATTTATATTGACGATAAATGTCCAACAGTGCAGATAAACCAAGTGAAAGTTTCCAACGTTGTCGACGGAAGGATCCAGTCCGACATCTATGAGAACTATTATCAGCAAAATCAAAATATATCCCATGCCCCGGAAACAGTGTTATCCGTGTCGGGGGATGTGTTTAGTTGGTGCCAGAAATATCACGGCTTTCCACAAAGCATAGCATATTATTAGAAGGGTGATGACCAAAACACTTACTGCTGAAAGAGAACTTCCACTTGTATAAAGCTCGAGCGAAAGCCCCTCACATCAATCAACATCAGGATATTAGCCCCAAAATCAAGAACACCGCGATCAGTCACTCGATTTCTATTGTCAAAAGGCTTCATTGATTATCTTGAAATACTCCCTGTTAAGAACCATTGACACACTTCCATCACTTGTAGCCTTTTTCTTCGTTACTTAATCACTTCGAACTACGAAAGTCAATTTCGACCAAAGGTTGTCAGTAGCCATGGCCATCGTCAACAGCGTCGCCTTGGGATTCTTCGGGTTTCTCTCGCTGCCCACTCTTAGCGATGTTTTTGGATCCGGTGAACCGGCAACGATTAGCATCCGGATCGGCGCCGGCGCGGTGAACAGCTCGGTCACCGGGATAGGGCTCGGCGGAGACTGTCCCACCGTTGTGCTCTACGACGCTCAGGGGGTGCCCATTGGTAAAGCCGCAGGCTCGTCGAGTAACCAAAACAACGGACAGGACACCACAGTTGGAATCCAGGAGGGCGGGTTCCAGACGCTGACCATGAAGAGCTCGAAAACGCCCGAGTACATCCAACTTTCTGCCTTCGGCAACGACGCCGTCTGCGTCTCCTGGTTCGAGACCACGTCGGCGGCCGAGGACTTCCACACGTGGAACGGCGCTATGGCACAGACTTGCGGGCTGCCGTGGTACCCTAGCACGGCGCTATTCCCCACGGATGCAGCACAGTATCGACCTCCATGCTTCTGGATGAGTGCGGACGGGCGGTTTGTTAAGAGCCTCACCGCGCGTCTGCTAGACTTCGCCTTCCCGGACTCGGAGACGGCGAACGCGACCTCGACGCAGTGGCTCGAGCACAGGGACACACTGTGCGAGGCGCCGGCGCGTCAGCAGTTCTGGAACGGCGATGTCAATTGCATCCCGCACTACCCCTCGGGCAACCTGCCGCAGCGGACCCCGGATGGGACAGACGCCGACTTCGATTTCGTTAAGAACGGCTATGTCATCGACTGCTTCAAACCTGGCGAACCCTTCAACGATATTAACCTTAATGCGTTCCTGCCCGGTGGAAAGTCTATAATCACAGACATCGATGCCCCAATCACGCTGCCCCCGAGCCAAACGTCCGTGGTTATACCTCCCGATGCGACACTTCAGACCTCCCTCAACTTGGGCGCTCTTGGACGTCGAAATGTCGAAACCGAGAGCTCCAACGCAGCTGATCCTGCGGTCACTAGTCCCCCAACTCAGGAACTGTATTCTCGCAGAGCCTTCAGGCCTGATTCTGAACGAAATGCTCCAAGTCACGCCCCTATCATATCTCGGCGGGCCGAGCACCGCGCCACCAACCCGCACCAGTGGTGTGAAGAGGGTAAGCTTGTTATTAGCCAGCACCTTGAACATAGCGCCGTTGAGGTGTGCGAGAGCGAGACATCTTGGGGTCCAGACTTCGTTTCAGTCCAAGAGGGGGTGTACTGCGACATGTGCGAGCGGAAGGTCTGGCTGCTTTGCGACGATAACGATGCCGGCATGGATACCCGAGATAGCACTAGCACTGATACATCCCCTATGACGGAGACCTGCTTTGACCTCGAGAAACAGCAACTGAGAATGCCGGTGCGGGTCCGCCGCGATGGAAAGAGCCCTCGCTTTTTGTACGGTAAAAGGTTTGAGCACGTGTCGGAGTGGAAGTGAAGTTGGATCCTCCACTTCGTAGTTCGGTCGGTAGTGTCATAGGTCTGAAAAGCGTTGGCTGCTTGATGTAACAATATAGGATAGCGAATAAATATATCTTATAGCGCCTCTGTCTCGTATCTATTTCTCCGTCATAATCCTTTGTGCTTATTCAGATAAAGTAGCTGTTAGATATATCACGAGACAATCATTGAGTAATATTCGGTATAATTATAGGTAATTCACTCTCATATTCTCTGCAAGTCCAACCCTGTCTATTTTCAGAGCGATGAACTTATCAAAGGCTTTACTAAGTCCGAGAAGTATGAGACCCTCTAACACTCTCTGACACAATGCCTCCCACCGCTATGAACCTATGGACGTTTAACATGCTCCTCCATAGCACCTTGATTCATTCTAGGGACAGCCGTGTAAGTAGAGCGGAACAAGTGACTCTCGCCAACTGTCTTTCTTAGGGCTTCCGGGACGCTCTCTGACAAGGTCGTTACTTCGTCGGGTTCGACGGAGCTGGCTTCTCTGAAGTTGGTGCCTGTGGGGGTGGCTGCGGTGCAGGCGCAGGACCAGCAGGTGTAGAACCGGCAGGCTTTCGCACATCATAACCCTATTGTTGAGCCATTTAGTTCTGATGCCGCAAGATATAGTACTGCAGCGGAGGTTAAACAGAAATTGCCATGGACTACTTACTGATTTGCGACCCATCTTGTAGTAAGTAGGAATGACGATTAAATATTATTTCTGTTGGTTCGACTTTGGTTATCTTAGGATGTCAAGTGATAATAGTTCATGTTATGTTTTAAGAGGAAAATTGTGTAGGGAGTTCATCTGAGAGGGGAGAAGTATTTATAGCTCTCTAGGAAGGTTGAAAGGTGTCGGGGTGAGCTACTTTTACATATAAGTATATTGTAACTATGTTTGCTTTTTACATTCCAATCATATGAAACTCGTAGTCCTTGAATGGCATGTAAAATAAATCATATGACAGATTTTCAGACCGACCGCACCAACCTAATTTCCATTATGCCGACGTTCAATAAAGTCCAATACGTCAGAGTGGTAAGGAATGGAGTTGAAACAGTTTGCTCGGTGAATATGACACTGTCAGATATGCTCATGGAACAACGCATTTATCCAAGTCGCACAAGATACTTTATGACATAATACAGCTTTTCCTCCGAGGGCGTAGGTGTTACATACCTAGTCACTCGTCCGCCTAAAACTAACGCTGCTTGAGCATGACTCACATCATTTAATCAGCACGGAGATCATTTTTTTCCGCCACTAATTGTCGAGAACCATGGTATATCCTACTGAGATCCTGCAGATACAGCGAGAGTAACTTGTTTATAAGAGATCACGTACACTCCTTAACTATGAGCTCCAGTGGCTTTCAATTACGTTGACTATATTCAGTGCACCTTGAAAGATAATCGTTGTAATGTGGATAAGCAGCAATTGATAATGAACGGGATTACGTGACACTATGATCCAACGAAATAACTTTTATATCTTTAGAGATTAAAGGGGGATGAGGGAATCTAGGCCTATAATCACGAGTTGTCTTTGAGTTCGATTATCTAAATGAAGTCGGACTTCATCGGTCACCGTATGTAATCTTATGGCATAATACATTTTTACTTTATATATTTATATAGCAAATAATGTACTGTAAATACTAGTATAGTTACATAGCCAATGTAAACTTCGCATCCGGAGTGTGAGAGGACGAACGGGTTGATCTTAAGCGGAGTAAGACTGTAATTAAGTAGAGTGCTGAGGATAGAGGTACCTAGAAACCATTACTATAGGTATGATAAGGAGCGGGATTGAGTGAAAAGCGTAATGCTGTGGTGTCTCGCGAATCTAAGAAATGATACATAACGTCGTCTTGACGACGTTATATGGACGGTTAGGTACCGGTGGCCTAAGCATGTATGTTGGCCAACTAATTATTTGAATACTACCAAGCCCTATTGCATTACGTCTACTGTAGAATGTATGGACTCACATGAAGTGTCTCGTTAGTACGTAATCCTATTTAGTGAGGTATCATTGGAACATAATCAGTATAAGTGCGTTTATTCTGAATGTGCACAATGGTCGTTAAACCGTACCAATGGGGTAAATATGGCAAGTAGTATAAATAGGAAAAACTAGCCTACGTTGTTGGTTGAAGCTTGAGCGAAAGGTTGTCCTTATGTGGCTCTCCTATCATGTACTTTCTGCCTTAGTCCGAACCCCTGAACAGCTAGGAGACTAATTATCCTCAGGTCTGACATGAAAGGAAGCATAACCATTGACGTTAAAGGAACCGCAACTACCACCCAAATCCATATGCTGAGGTTTCCCGAACCAAACTCTTGAAAGTTCATGCCGAAAACAGATGCAGTAAATGATAGCGGAACGAACAACACAGCCAGTACTGTTAGATATCTGACGCTTCGAGATTCCGACACTGCCTTTTCTGTCTGTTGAATCGACGTGTAAGCTTGAATGACTGATATGGCAAAGTCACACATCTTTGAAAGTTCATTTTGCACATTTATAAAACTCTTTGTAGCCTGGATCATCAACTCAAAGTGCTTCACTGCCTCGTTGTCGCTTGGGCCACCAGCCTGTTCTTGGTCTGAGCTTGGCAAATGTAAGTCCCGGTGGTGAAGTAAGAATTTGGCCAAACGCTTAAACTCGTCGGAATGTTCCGAAATTCTCTGTTTAGTACTCAAGACTATGGACAGGTCGACTTCGGCGTTGTTAAACTTTGACGGATCTGTTTCATTGGCCATTTTCGACTTCACCATCCGAAGGTATTGACGTTTTGCAACCACAACCACATTCAGAAGCGGGAGCAGTGCGAGGGTTTTATGTTTGGACATCGGGCTGGAGACGAGTAAAGCACCGTAATTTGCCAAAACAACTGATGCTGTCTGCTGAAAATAGCTAGAAGATGAATCACGACTTTCTGCAGTATTCCAACTCTCGTGTTTCTCGGGATCTGGCAAACCAATTGTGGGATAGAACTTCAAATTCCAACCAGCGCCAAGCTTTAATTCATCTAGAACTCTCTCAAACGAGCTAGACTTGACCTGAGTCCCAATATCAGACCAGATGATACCTTCATAGGTAGATGTTTAGTGAAGTCGTTAATATAGGTCACAAGGATGGATATTTTGCTTACCAGTCCAGCAAGTGGGTGTCCGATGCAGGTAAATAGAGATGTATTGCTCAACTGAAAAGTGTTCTCCGTCGTGAACAAATATGTCCCTGATCCTTGTTTCACAAGGCCTTGTTGATCTCGGATCCCTAATAAAGGTATCTGAAGATTCAGATAGTTTATCAGCAACGACGGTACGCAACCGCGCGAGCTCTTTCTGACTGCATTTTTGACACGCTATCTTAGGCCCGCGGGAGCCCAGAGTTGATAATCGTAGTCTCAAGGATTTGTGATTCATCAATAGCGGTTCATTATCGTAGAAGAATTCATCATGCGGAATAACATGCTGGGAGAAAAACTCATGCTCTATACCATATTTAGCACCAAGTAACCGGATCCATTGGCTCGAGGGTTGTCCCCTCAGGAATAGCAAGACTGATTCAGAATCGGAAAGAGCTCGAAATGCTTCGACGGTAATGGAGCAGGGATGGTCTGATATATGCTTGTCTAAATAGAGAATCTCAACAAAGGTGGAATCTTGAGGTTCTAGTCCATCTGTTGTATCTCTATGGTCTGTGGTGTTCTCGTAGCTTAGAAATCCGGACAGCCATTCCAAGTGGGGTTTCGGGAAAGGAGTTGCGAAGAACGGTTTTGTAGCAGCGTCTCGGCAGTCAATAGCATATTGCTTTGCATGTTGTTCCACGTTTGTAGTTCCGGGCACAACTAATATCTCCAGGGGAACGTCATTGTCGAGCTCTACGGATTCTGTTTGCATTTCGTCACCTGAGAACCCTTTGGTAGGAAGACCTAGTTTGCAATGTTCACGATAGAACCCTTGTATTGCCGTGACCTCTGTTTTAACTGCCGTTCGTTGCTTCGAATTTATCTGTTTTGCAAATACACATTTTGCCCAGAATTCTTAACCGAGGGATGACGCTGCTTCACAGAAATTTGGATTAAAAGACTTAGTTAACCCTAGGCTTCGCTGGCAGTTTATAAAGCAATTGGAATATAGATATGTGTAAGATAGAAGGACTCTTTAGATGCGTGTATGCGGCTTAAAATTCACGCTGTGAGGAAGGAAGGCAATGACTATAGGTTGTTATGCATACGGAGACTATTGTACACTGTTAGCCGATCCTGCTGCTACTTACCCCTCCTATGTCGATCAGGATACTTGCGCAAATCGACCATTGTTGAATATTGTATTGTCGTAGCCGTGGATCGGGCTTTCGCCTATTCGAGGCAGCTGTGGCGATTTCATGGCTACATTCCGGCCCCGATGCAACGTAGTAAAGTCGAAATGGCTCATCAAGCTTATGCATCTCCAATCCCTGTCAGGCGATCACACAAGTTTAAACCTGATGTAGATCCACCCCCTACCCCAGCTTTAACATTGCTGATCCTCTCTTCGCGCCAGTCTGGAAGGTTACAGGTCATATGGTTTACAATCACCCGCATATGCGAAGCTCCGAAGACTCGATCAAAATAGCTGACAGTCATATCAAACGCATTTTAATTGACATGTACACAAGATACATTGCGTCATCAGACCGTTGCCCAGCTACCCAGCCTTGTCATGTTATAAATATATACCACCTCTGCAGGGCACTGGCAATGCTAGCTATTTGATACTCATGAACTACTAGTCGATTTCCTTTTAACCATCCCCACTGGTAGCAGGGAACGTGTATGCAGATTGCGCAAATCGGTATTTCATTCTATATCGTATGAGTACCTGGTACTATGTTCAGGTCATCTCTGTACTTCCTGTCCAGGGAGGACGACTATCAGAATGTTAAGCCGTATACCCTCCGATATATACCGGAAGACATAGCGCCAACCAACATTGTCTCCGAAAGGCGGGAAATTACGGTGCACGATTTGCGCGATTGTCGATCAGACCTTGAATTTGAGCGCGATGGATTCATCATTCACCGCCTTCGGCCACCCATATCTCCTGAAGTGTTTCACTCTGCATCGGGAATTTTCTCTATCTATATCAGGCAGCTGTCTCAAGCACTACAGGAGTTGTTCAAAGCAACTCACGTGTATGTGCTTGACTACTCAGTTCGTCGGGGAAACCCTGATTTCCCCAGGTCGTCGGAAACATCTGACAAGATCAATCACCTCTTCCCAATGGCACATATTGGTCAGCGTAGATTTCGGACCTGGCATATTTGAGATTAAGTTCATATTTTCTAACAACAATATAGATATAACTATGGATGAGGCGGAAAGAACAATTAAATCGCTCTATGGCAATGCGGCTGATGGCATTCTAAATTCTCCATGGCAAATTGTCACGTGAGTGATATAACACCAAATCCAGTTGAAGGGATGTGGCTTACCCGTTTCTCAAGGGCGTGGAAACCATTGCAAGGACCCGTAAAGAGCTGGCCTCTGGCCGTGTGTGACCCGTCGACAGTCAGATATAAACTTGACACCTTACCGAGTGACGTTGTCTTCGAGGAATTCTTCACGGAAAACGTACAACTCCATTTCAGCGAATCCCAGAAATGGTACTACATTTCCGAGCAGCAGCCCCACGAGGTTTTGATATTCAAGACCGTTGATCCAAGCTTCAAGCAAGGCTTAGGTAAGCTACGTCAGTGAAGCTTGTGCTATATATTACTTGCTTATACTTAAAGGGTGTCCGCATGGTTCCGTGCCACTTTCTAAGGAAGGCCGAGGCCACGTGTCACGAGAGAGTATAGACTGCAGGGTATTGATATCACACGCTCAGCTAAAGCCATTCCCTGCAGAGCGCCCAGGAGCATTTACTTCGAACACGCATCTATAGAATTGAATGAACAAATGAAATTGTAGCCTAGATATCTCTACAAGCGTCTCCTTGACTTCAAGAATGTAGAGTGCCCATCATGTTGTCGGGAAATAGTGTAGCTTGAAGTAAAAACCAGAAACCATTAGCTCTCCAGAGGCCCGTAGTAGGGCAATAGTGAACCGGAGCAGCAAGCGCGGTTGAGCTCACTGATGGATGATACGCATAAGCTAAATGTATTGATGTCTGTGTGGTACGGAAAAGCATGTATGTGTGTGGAAGAAGTCTAAGTACAGAGGGACAGGTCTGCATCTTATAGATGTCAGAAAGCCGAAGGCTTTCCACGTGACAGGCTAGAAGCCGAAGGCTTCCGAAGCTGTATACCCCTAGCCCCTAGATCAATAGATAATAGAACCATTAATGCTTACATCCTCTTAACTATCTAGGGGTATTTCACCTCTTTATATGCAAAGCAGCTGATCCAGTAGGTCAATAATGGTATCTACCATTCGTGTACATGAGGTGGAGGCATACAACCAGAAGCTGCGATATATGCACACTGAAAGGAAATTAAATTGTTTATATCATACACCCGTCCATTGTGGATGATTGTATATCCTCCTAGCTCCTCACAAACGTGTACTTCTAAATGATCTCATATTCCACCCATTGAGCAAAATAGCAAAACCAGTGCAGCTTCTCTGTCCCTCTGTGTCTCTGTGCGGATATCGTTCAAGCTTGGTCTTTGTTGTCGGGTTTTCCATTCGAAATATCTTTGGGGATTTGAAGAATGACAAACGATGGCTCAGTCCTAATTGCTAGGGTCACTAGAGCCGTATGATCTGAGACAACCTCGGGTTTGGTTTCACCCTTCTGGCATGATTGGTCGTTCTTTGGTGGCCAGTTCTGCTTCCAAGGTTGAAGTTTCTGGGCGTTGGTAGGCGACATCATGATGTCACAAGTGTAGTACGTGAAGCTTTTAGAGAGCCAATTCAAACAGCTTTAATATATGCACTAAAGTTTGTGAAGTAACTTCGTCTGGTTACCGTGAATCTTTGTAGCGGCTATTGTGTTTGTGGAAAAAAGGACCTCGTTGGATAGCTGAAAATGATGGATAGTTATAACTGGGAGCGGAAACGTGCTTGACCCCAAGTGAAAAGCTCGACATACCCTAATACCAATTCCATGCACACTTCGGTCACCCCCACATCTTTTAAAAGCCACCCCATCCATTATGTGCATGCCAGCCAAGGATTTACCGGTCAGTTGTCTGACCGGTTATGCATTTGATCCTGCTAACAGTGTCTCACCGGTCATGGAATTGTCGGCGCCATTGTCCTTATCAACTGCAACCTACAGGAGGGGTTTTATCTCAACGAATAGTAATGCGGAACATACAAATATGTTGCGAAAATTAGGGCGAGCCTGCAACTTCTTAATGAAGCATTTCTGCCCAATGCGAGAATAATGGATGGTTACTTGTACACAGGCCCAATGAATACAGAAGGCTGCTGTCTTGGCAAGTTTGATGCGCTTACCGGATCATATATAATAAGAGGAAATACTACAACATAAAATAACATTACATCGATAATGGAAGAAAAATATCCATTGATTAGCCATGATGAGTAATTTATTGAAAGAATATACTGTTTCCAGATTGAAGGGACCTCTTAAGTTATGACGGGCAATGAATATTCAAGGAATATGCCAGTAGTTAAAGTATCGGTACTTTGTCGACATTGCATTCCATAAGAGTCTGCAAAGCTGTTGATCTCTGTGACCATGTTTATTATTCGGTGTATCTCTGGCGGTGTTGCCCACCATATGATCTAGACCTGCGTATGTTAATGTATGATTAGCAAATTGCACAAGTGGTATCATTCTGAGTCAGAACGCCCCTGTGCTCTCAAGAAATCACCAATACATTCAACGCTTATGTGAGTTCTATGCCCCTTGTAAAAGCCGTGCATCGTTCCATTCTTGGCTGGTTAGTAGCGGTATAAAACGCTGCCTGTCTAATTAATGGATGTGAAGAGGTTAACATCCATCTACAAAATTTGAGTCGAGAATGTTAATTTCATTCAACTAATGGAGACCTGACCTACTTTGTATCTCTATAGCACTTTATCTTCATACTCTTTCTCATTTAGTGGCATACTTTACTTTAAATGCTAGGACTTACGGGAAAGGGTGTAATCAAGGCGCCTAGGGACGATGTCAACGTTTTCTATGAGCTCTACTGCTTTCCAAGGAGGGAAGCAGGGCTCAACAAGTGCCAATAGCAATGATACGGCGCACGACGAGCTTGTGCCTCTGGAGTAAGTAATCCAGCATAATAGTTACCTAATGTAACTAACCGAACTCTCGTGCGATTTTGATTCCCGGCTTTGGCTCTCCACATCCAGCCACGTAGGCAATACAATCGACATCATGGCGCAACTTATTCTTGAAAATGGGCGTTGATATGAATTTCGTTGAAGCTAAACCTGTAGATGTCCACGAGAAATCAAGTTTGGAGGACTGGATCTCGAACTACGCACGCCGAGAAATTGATTATGGGCAGCAACGGGTTGATGAGAAAGTCGGCGAGTACTCGGCAAACTAGCTTAGTCATATCCAATCGGTATCTCGCTAACCGTTTCACAGAATTCCAACAAGAAGTTTATATTGGTAGGGCATGGAACCGGGGGTTTGGTAGCAAAACAGGTTTTCAACCAAAATTCCTACAGTTCCGAAAATATTCACTCATCATATCAGGTTCTTTGCCATATAGGTTGGGCGGTGAGCCAAAACGCTGAGCTAGCTAGCCTTACACACAGAATTGTTGGGCTTGTTCTTATCGCAGTTCCCCACAAGCCTCACCGTGATGGCATGCTAGGACAACTTCTGATACAGCAGGCTAAATCTACAGGCCGGAGACTTCCATCACAGATCGCTAACGTTTTGAAGAAAACAAACGACTTAGATTCAATCGCGGAGCTATTTGGCAGCTCCTTGAACAACGTACACCTTGACGTCAAAGTTTTGAGCATTGTTCCCTTGGAACGTGAGAAATCAAGGATACCGGGAAGGCCGTTCCAGACAGAATATGTATGCATACTCCTACAAAAGTGTTCTTCATAGCCTCACAAATATAGGTGCCAAGAAGAGAGGACTTCATTATAGGGGTCCAAGAGACTGTAGTTGAAAGTCAACGCGGTTTCCAAGACATCTGTCAGCTGGACATGGCTCCTGACCAAGTCATGGATGTCATGGCATGGATGAATCAGACTGTAAAGTGTGCAAGAACAACGTCAATGGAGTGCAATGGTAAGTCGGCATAAGGTTGGATTAGATTCGTCATGTTTGGTATATCGTCATTCTTGCAACAGAAATACATAAATGCAATCCCCCAGCGCCCCTATCTCGTGTCAATTAGGCTGACAAAACCGCTAGATACGTCTGAAACACCATGCACCCCCCCATTGGAGATATCCTCTCCAAAAGAGGGCTCGTCCGATCAAGCACAACAAGGGACTTCTGTTGGGGGGGACTTCGCATACATTCCATCTCATACTAGTATGAGGTCCCAGGTTCCAAACCCCAAACTCCCCTGCTTTATGATGGATAAGGCTCTGCAAAATGGTAGCCTTCAAGGTCGTCTAGAAATATTGAGTTTCCTCGACGATCACCTACTTCCAAAATCCTCGAACGTTCCCAGCCTCCTTGAGCAAAACAAGTCTTATGAAACATCTTGCCGTCTTGTAACCATTATCGGACTTCCAGGTGTAGGGAAAACGGCGGTAGCAGCAGAATTTGCGTTCTCGCGCCGAAACCAATTCGATGCGGTATTTTGGATAAATGCCAGTACGAAAGACAAAGTGCAACAAGGGTTCACGGAGATTGCCCAGAACCTTAACCTTGGTCGTTATGACGAAGAATTTGATCCCATATCAGCTCGAGAAGATGCTAAAGGCTGGCTTGTAAAGCCGATCAAAGTCTTGAGCCAGACAAAGGATATTATTACTCCAAACGAGGCTCAATGGCTTCTCGTATTCGACAATGCCGATGATCCAGAAGTCCTAGAAGGCTTTTTACCTTCTCTCGGAACTGGCTCAATACTGGTCACCAGCAGAAGGGCCGAGCATTCGTACAAGGATGACATGCGGCGTCTTCAAACCAATCCGAATGAATACAAAATTAGGGAGCTAATTCCATTACCCATTCATCAAGGAGCAGAGCTGATCAGACGCTGGTCTAACTCTCATTCAGACAGCCACGTGATACGATCCATTGAAATTTCGGAGATTTTAGGGGGTATCCCATTGGCTCTACTTCAATGTGCCGAGCTTCTTCGAGAGAATGAAATTAGTTTCAAGGACTTCCTCAAATGGCACCGACTTGCAGACCACCGTACGGACTTGATTAATCATATGGAAAATGTTGATGTTGAAAGTAATAACTTGACGCTACCTGCGAGAGGCACCCTAGGCTTGAGTTGGGCCATGAGTCGTCTAAGCCCTGAAGCCAAAGCAGTTGCTGATACGCTGAGTTTTCTAGACCCTGACAGGATCGAAGAAGCTATTCTTGAGAAGCTAGTCGACCTTGAAAGCCATGAACTTCTGCCAGATTTCCCCAAAGACTTACATTCCTTCTTCAAAGCGAGAAAAGAGTTGAAGACTCGGGCTTTTATCAATCTGAGTGAATCTGATGATCAGGAAATCCGTGTACATCGCTCCGTGCAAGACATATTCCAGTTCTACATGGACAAGGATCGCCGGAACCAAGCCCTTCGCTGTGTGGTAGCGCTTCTCATGAAGCACTATGCGAAGTACCTCTGGAGTGGCCGGAGTCATGGAGTGGACCGATGGGTCAATTGCAACCCCTTGTTTCATCATCTAAGTCGCCTGGTGGGTCTTTATAACCGATGTTCTGTTGATCATAGCTGGGTGCCCAATTTGGTTCTCGCGAGATTATTGTATCGCTGTTCTTGGTATGTGTGAAGACTGCAATTTTATGAGGCAACGAGCTTAGTATGCTAATTAACAGGATACAATTCGAGCAAGGAAATATGTCGCCAATACTCCCATTTCTGAGCCTCGCTGAGAGTATTTGCGAGTCAATGCCTAGCACGGACAGCCACAAGATTCTTCGTGATGTCTGGCACACCCTAGGTGCCATCGGAACATGGACTAATGATACTAAACTCGCCCTTCCAAATACCAAAAGGGTCCTTGAGTCCTGGCAACATGAAGCAAAGGAAACGGGCATATACGACCGAAATATAGCAGCCGGTTATAATCAGTATGCAACCGCATTGATGATGTCTGGGAACTTGATTGGTGGAGAAGACAATTTGAGAACCTCTTTAGACATCCTGTCTAAGCTTGAAGACAAAGAACTGGCTTCTTCACATAAACTAATGCTTGGATATAATCTCTGGCTTCAAGGTCGACTAGATGAGGCCGAAGAGATTTTAAGAGACGGGTTGGCCATTCGAGAAGCGAAATGGGGGAAGAATGATACCTATTCTTATAAGTGAGTTAACACGTTATATTTGATTAAGTGGGATGCAGGCAGCAACTTATACTTTTACACCATGGTACTAGGAGTGGCGCATATCATGCTGCACTGGGTAACGTTGCCCTTGCCCGAAACAACCTCCCAGAGGCGCAAAGGCTCCACGCATACACCATGGTTCAATACGAGAAGACTCATGGGAAGCATCATCCTGGAACCGCTGATATTTATCATGTGATGGCACGATATAGGATACGAGAGGGTAACTTTGCTGAAGCTGTGTAAGTATATACCTAGCGGCACCCCAAGAATTGCTAATGATGTTAGTAAGTTGACTGTCAATTTAGGGAACTGCTAGACAAGGCTCTCACCATTTGGAACTACAATCCGGTCCTGCATCGTGCTGAGAGAGCCCGAAGTATGTTTGTCAAAGCTACTGCCCTAAGAGAGATGGAATGTAAGGGCGATGAAGCTAAAGACCTGGTGGATAACGCTACGAGGCTCTTCACAGATTTTACCGGTGATATATATGTGGCAGATAGGGAATTGACAGAAGAAGATTTCGATAGCATGGTTATGTTCTGGTCTAGGTAATGAGGAATATGGTGATTATGACGTATTTCATTTGGCTTTGGCTTGAGACATTCTTTTCCCCTACCGTCGTTGGATAGAGATATTTTGTAGCTAGCCTGCTAGTGTATGTCACATTGACGTGGATTTTGTAGCACATTGTGATCATCGTACCGAGACATGTCTTATATTATAACCTTCACTACACAATATACTATTAACTGATTTGTTCTTACA
Source organism: Eutypa lata (assembly GCA_022661535.1). NCBI lineage: Eukaryota > Fungi > Ascomycota > Sordariomycetes > Xylariales > Diatrypaceae > Eutypa > Eutypa lata. The sequence continues at coordinate 301,103 of JAKULF010000009.1, read as the reverse complement.
GTTCTAATTCTCGTACAAAGACGACAAAATGCTAGTGTGGTATGGCTGTGATCAGGAGATTCGTACCGAACCAGTTAGAGTCAAGTCATGTACACATGTTTCTTTCGCCACCCCTGACGTGAGTCTACATGTAGCGAGCCTTGCACCCCCCCGCATTCGTGTCTTGACATGATAAGAATCACACCAATACTCCCCATGTCCTGATGGCAAAAGGCTGCATCTTACTCACTTAAACTTTATCTAAATATTTCCCTAAAAACCAAACCAAATTCACATAAACAGTTGACCTTGACCATGGCCGAAACGTCTAACCTTCTCCGTATGCTGGACACAATTCAAAACCAGGTCACTGCGATTCATAAATATCTATTAGAATCGGGTCAACCTGAGCCCCGCTTTGATGCGTCGGCTCCTAATATCGACTATACAGGCGTCGAGGAAGTGCGAGCCGCCACATTAGACAACTTGTTACACCTGCGTGACTTGCTTTCGACCCCGCGAGAGATCTTGCAGTACCACTGTGAAACAGACTTCGTCAGCCGCCATGCCCTCGACTTCTTACGGATCTACGATATCGTGCCCGTTGACGAGACGAGGACGTATGATCAAATTGCTGTGCAGACCGAGCCAAGGATTCCCACGAAGACGGTTCGCCGCATCGTACGCCACGCAATAACCCAGCGCATCTTCTGTGAACCACAGCCGGGGATCGTAGCACACACATCGGTCTCGCGACTTATTGCGGAAGATGTCACTATACGTGACTATTATGGCCTCAAGTGCCAGGATGTCTGGCCAGCGGCAACGCGGGTTGTGGACGCATTAAGCAGATGGCCGCATCTTACCGGCCAAGAACACACCGGGTGTCTTGGTTCATGGGAAACCACGGTGGGAGATGCTAGCTGAAGATCCAGCCCGATAGGCCAAGTATGACAATGCAATGAGAGCATTTTCAAATGACCGCACCTTCAGTACGGCTCAGGTTGTGGAAGGGTTTGATTGGGAGGCACTTCGAAAAGCAACTATAGTAGATGTAGGTGGTGGCATGGGAACGGTCAGCAAGAGCCTTGCTGAGGCATTTCCGCTCCTTACCTTAATAGTTCAGGATAAAGCAGATGTGGTTGCCAACGGAAGTGCCGAAGATCCCGAAGCCCACCCTCGCGTCAGTTGGATGGCTCACGATTTCTTCACAACTCAGCCTGTTAAGGGCGCCGATATGTATTTCTTCCGCCGCGTCTTCATGGAATGGGAGGATGAACGTGCCATTCAGATCATCAGAGCTCTGACACCAGCGATGAAGCGTGGGTCACGATTATTGATCTTGGACTTTTATGTCCCTAGTCCAGGAACCAGTCCACTCTGGCAAGAACGCAGATTCCGCGCAACTGACATGACGGCCATGGCAGTGGCAAATGGTGCTCAGCGTGAGCTAGACGAGTGGCAGGTCCTAATTGAGGCTGCTGGACCAGGGTTTCGTTTCAGGGGCGTGCGTCCAATACCTGCGTCTGAACTCGTTTTCATCGAAGCCGAGTGGGCAGGGATTGAAGACACGATAGGCTGATACGTGTGACATAGGATAGAAAATTGCAGAAGGCATATGCTAGGTAAATATTCGGTATTTTGAAGTATCTCTTAGGTTACGTAGGTTTATCATATTTTGGTTCTACTTCTTCATTGATGCCTGGCTTCATCATATTGATAGGTTTACAATACTAGCAAAGAATACAACATGCCACTTTTCACCATGCTAGTATTCTTGTACCTACAGGATTAACAAAATGCAACATTACATTAATAGCTCTTCCTTTTATTCCGTAACCAACCTGGAAGTAAGATAACATACGTCATCATAAAAAGACTCATTAACATTTATTAAATTATTCTATAACTTTGTATTATTTGTTTTATATAAATTCTTTAATACATTATTTATACTATAAATTAAATTCTTAACAACTCTTGTTAAAAATATATACAGTTATTTTATTTAATTAAGTTTTAAAATAAATCTGCATAAATAAAGTTAATAGGCATAATGAAAAGCTGTGCATTATAAAGAACAATTTATAACTTTTGCATTATGATTGTACCTTAAAATTAAATATCATTCTTTTTAGCAAATACTTTCGTGTCCTTGAGGTTAACTCGTATCTTACTCTATGTCCCCCCCGTCGTCAAAACAGGCCGTTGGGTCGAAGATCAATCTTCTGGAGGTGACAGCGGCACGCAAGACAGATTCCTCCTCAAAGTCTATGCCAACCCCATCCCGCGTTCTTGCCTTTTCACATGCTTGGCCACATTTGCGCCGATCTCCCCGGTGTACATCGATATCTCGCGGACAGACGTAGACTCGCCGGGTACCCCAATTGGTGGAAACATCTGTCTTTGTATCTGCCTTGGCCAAGACTCTATCTATTCCTTCTCCAGCCTCTACATCGGGTACCATAGTTGTAATTGTCTCGATTCGGACGGCGTCATGAAATCGCGCCTTAGAAATCCAGTCCTCTAGTCTAGGGATGCCGAAGTAACGGGCTTCGCCGAGAAGAGCGGCATATTTACCATAATCAAAGCTCTGCATACCTGCGTCGAAGAACAGGGGGAACATGGCACTGCGGAGGTAGTGCAATACGTTGTCAAACATGTCTGGGTTGGCGTCGATAAAGTAGGAACCATCCTTCTCCCTGTCATCCCAGCGCTTGGACAAGCGTGCCTTGAAATACGCACTCTCGCCAGTAAGAGTGTCTCGGCATGTGATGAACTGACGCTCACCGACTTGGATTTTGACCCGGTTGTCATCAGCCTGTGTTGATTCGGCTGGGGGAGACATGCTCTGTCGGAGGTTGTCTGCAGTGCCAGTGAGTTTCTGTCTAGCATCTGGATCCGGGAACTTGTAGAGGTTGAGTTTTGAACGAATTGTAATGGTTCTCAGCGATGAACGCTTGAAAATGCCCACGCAGTATATGCTATCACGGTTTAGTTGCTTGAAGGAGAAGCCTGTTTGATGCACTTATTCGTCTCGATGTTAGCCCCAATTCTGCAGGAGTAAAGGAAGAATACTCTTCCAAATTTGTAAATGATTCTAGTGGCGGATTGTCAGCTAATTCCTAATCACTAGACTTAACTGCCATACATATTGGTACCTAATACCAAACGAAGATGGCCAATTGTGAGGTTGGAGGCATTTGGTCCCTGCCGTTGGTTATGCTTCTCCCGTCTCGTCACACAGTCAAACGGAGAGAGATATCTAGCAAACAAATTATTCGACACTCCCGCTAACTCACCGGATCGGAATCCAGCAACCGCGTACTATAAGGGGAACCAATAACACCACTGTTTGAAAACTATTGGAGGCCCTCCAATATTTAACATGGAAATTTCATGTGACAGTGAGAACTCGAATTGCGTAGAAGAACTAATTATTCATGTACACATATTAGCACGTTCGAGTGTCGCTTATACTGCTTATTGTGCAAGCGCAATGAAACGGTCGTACTGACAGAACATGAAATTTGCCATGAAACAATGTACTTTAAAGCAGATGTACATGGGTGGGTTTATAAAATATACGTAAATAGCATGTGAACGTAGTCCTGTTAAGAATATGAAGGATTCAGTCGGATTCAACCTTGTTTGAATTTATATTATCTACATAAAGGAAAGCATGATTCTTAAACGAGTGTAATAAGTGAAGATAGACCGTCCCTCCTATACCATATCAACATATTCTAAGTCCCCCTCCAGCCCCTGAAGCCCATTTTACACCCGCTTCCCGCGAAACATCTCCCCCAGATTTCTAGCATGCGGCAACGCAGCCGGGGAACTTGGCCATGCAGTCGACGTTGCAGCAATGCTCCCAGTCGTCGGAATGATCAATGCAATCCTGGCAACACGCGCGGACACCCGGGCAGTCGCAGGCCCGGCGGACATAGAAGGGGCTGGGAGTGTCGTCTAGACAGGGTTTGTCAGCCACATCGTTGTCATCTTACACATTGAGGACTTTAACCTCAAAGTCTTTCGGGAGGGAGATAAAACAGGAGGATACGGGCTGGCTAGATTTAAATACTCACTCGGGCTGGTGAAGGGTGTGGCTGCGGCCATGCCGAGGATGGCGAAGGTAGCAGAGGCGAAAGTGAAGAAACGCATTTTGGCGGGGGGAGTGATGATTTTGGTGGTGATTTTTGTGTAAGAGGTAGGGTTTGGTAAACAGGTTGTTCTTGGTTGCTCGAAGTTGGAAGTTATGTGTGTGTTGTGTACTGCTGTTGGATTGAGGTCTGAGGGGGGTTCTTGCCCGCTCTTTATACTTCACGTCTCTCTTGTACCGACGTATATTAGTACACTACAACTGGCATAGTTGGTAGACTGTGACACCGATGATGCCTAACGAAGCTAGAGATATTCGCATAATCCTCCAGACTGTTTCTACCATTGTAGTGCCATCCTATTAAGCTTGGTATTGCCATTTTTGCTCATTCCCTGCACTCAGCCCAGTGAGCTGGTCAGTCAGTAAGTATTACCACCAGCCCAGAGACTGGGAGACTTCCACGATACATGCGTATAATATTATGCGTAACTGAACGACATATGGATCCCGTAGCCTATAGAAATTGACATTTCTTTGTCAGACTTTTCGGCACAGCCCTATGAAGTGTCGATCCAGTGGAAATGAATTGATGACATCGGAAAATCATTGGAAAACAGGAGAATTTAAGATCCACGATACCCACTTCCCCAAGACTTTTGGATGTTGATCTCAGTCTGACATAATACAACTACGACGACACTTATCCTACGTTGAGTGGCCGCATATGGTAGTTCTATGTCCTATTGTATATCAACTTGGCATTTTAAACGGTGACTGCATCTCGAAAAGGCAACTATCATTGCTTAACATGAACTCGCATCTGATTTTATAGTGCCGAATGATCAATCGCCAACCCCGATTGCCGTGCTGGAGTTCGAACGAGGCTGTAGGATGCGTGCTTATGTGATATGTATGTATCATAGTGTGTAACTTTGGCAAACTTCACCGCTTTCGTGCGGGCCTGAATGGACAGAAGCGAGTACAGAACCTGGATTTCTCTTCTAATTGTGATTGGTGTCACTTCGACCTCGGTGAAAAGATGACTATAAATATACCAAGTATAATCGGAAGTAGGATGTGCGATGCCGATCTCTCTGCACCACTATATACCAATGAGTTGGAGTTGCTGACTGCCAGGACCTTCAAACGGGGTACGGAACCCGGTCGACACGCACAAGCTCAGCCTCGCGATTATACCGGGGACCTTCTTATATGTATAGTTACTTAATAATTCCGAATGCGGATAGGAAGATGGGGAGCACTGCGAGGCTGCGGATAAATAATCAATGTCAGCTTACGAGAAATACATAACCACCCGTCTGAGACACGTCAGAGGCGCAGCAATGTTGCCTGACTTCTAACATAAACTTCCACCATGAAACTTAAAATTCGGACGTTCAGCAGTCGTAGTTTCAATCTTTGAACGGGTGTTCACTCTCTTAACAGTGGACAGTCATGTTGGTTGACCGGACAGTACGTTCATGGTTAAGTAGGCCCGTGATACAGATGATTCGGGGCGCTGATCAGCAATATTAGGGGTTTGAATGTAAGATTTTGCTCGCATCTTGGTATAAAGATCAACCTGTTGTGTACCAAAGGGACGATTATTATATTTGCCTTTCAATGTGTAACAGAAGCATGTCCATACGAAGACTTGTATGAGGCAATATAATGTAAGTTGTCGAGCTATTACGTTCAAACTGTCTACTAGAGGTGGCTGGTGCAGTGGGTTGCATTGCTTACTACGTAGATCTCCACCAGTGAATTGGCTTCTCAAACAATACTTCAGCGGTTGCTTCTCCTTGTCACTGTAGCCCCCAACGGACTATTTTGTTTCAGTATTACAAAGAGGAATGAAAGGAATCTCCTGTCTGAACATCCTCAAGAATAGTATCATCAGTAAGTATCAAATCCTATCTGGATTTCCTTTACTGAGTATCTACCCTCTCAAAGCTCTGATTTCGGCTGCTGAAGCAAACTAACATAAGAGCTGCCCCATGAAGCATTAGGAAAGAAATGTCCAACCAGCATAGCAGCAAAATCTAATATCTCCCTCCTTCTACCGTTAATGACTTCCCTTTTCCTTCGATCACAGACAATATGAACCAAAGTCATGCTAGAGAAGGTATGCTTCACCTGTTAAACCCGCACAGGACGCTAGGTGAAAAGTGATGCTAACATGATTGCAATTCTGGAGGTAGAAAGACGAACAGTGACCTAGAATAAACCTTCTACGACCGCAGTGTTCTCCTCTCTTTTAATCCGAACTTCAGGCTCGGTAGGTTCAACAGCGGTTGAAGTAGAGGCAGGTCGATTCTGTAGAATGTGCGAGCTCTGTGGGCAATGGTTGAAGAGGCTCACAATCCAGTCTTCTGGGTCCATGGACGACATAGCGTGAGTGGAGTTTGCTTCGGAGGCAACGTGTTTGTGGACATTGATTAATGACATCTTCGAGGGGCATCTCTTTTCACCGAAGTGTCGAAGTAGATCCATTGGCATCGCAAACACTTGCTGGCAATTAAGAGAGGCGGGACAAGCAACTAGACCATGGTCTACTCCCATGTGGATATGGAGCTTTTCATCGTTGTGGAATTTGTTGCCGCAGTAGTTACATGTGCTGCAGCGATCTTCTGGCTCCTTGGGAGAATGGCGGTGACTCGGAGTCTGGCGAAGATGGGCTTGGAGACCACGATTTTTCATGAAGAATTCTTCGCATTTGCAGCAATGGTACTCAAGCAGTTTCTGGTCGGGAAAATGACGTCCGCAAATGTCGCAGGTGTGTGATACAGGGTGGCCAGGTTTCTTTAGGTGCCTGACATGACGTTTCACTTTTTTGAAGTAGATATCGCAAGTGCCACAATAGCAATGTGACTCTGCCTTCTGGTGTTGTATGAATTCGCGCCCATCCCTAAATTTCTTGCTGCAGCGCCGACAGGTGGGATGAGCGCGTTTGCTATGCGCCCTGCGTTCTTTTTTAGATGGAAAAGAAAGAGCACAGGATTCGCAGAGGTACTGCCGCCGCTCGGGAAGTCCTCCAGGCATAACTTGGATTCTGTGTCGAGCCAAAGTTGACGAAGTATGATCTGTGGATGGCAATGAATGAACTTCGCTTTGTGAGGATAATGCAGTTGTGGCCTTGATGCCGTTAGTGGGTGCCTTTGGTGTTAGAAACTTGAATTGATGGTTGTCTATCGTCAAGATCAGGATTAGGGCAGGCACTGATTCATTAAATGAATATCACAGTGGCAGAAGTATGTAGTGACTTCAATTCTATGCGTGTACCTACCTAGTATGTACGCATCTGCCTAATATACATACATGCAGGCAATAAACAATAGGAAAGTACATACATACTAGAGGGATATGGTATGTAGGAAGTGCTGCCCGGGTGAACGTAACTGAATGCCAACAAACTTGTTTACTGACGAAGTAATAATCCGATAATACATACACACTTACCTACCTGCTCACAATGTAACGGTTAATTAGGATTAAGGCCAGGGGATGCCTAGCTAAGTGCATCCAAACAGTCTCCTCGCCACCTCGTGATGAATTCCTTAGGGTCCTCTCCACTTCATAGGCAGGTACTTTAGCGAATACTGCATCCATTTTGCCAATTACCGAATATTACAATCTTATGCTATTGGGTATAAAACATACAATTGAATGTCAATTCCGCCTAGCTGTGAATGTGATAGTTTGAAACGTATCTATATAGTTATACCTCAGTAATGATATCACCCGATCTATCTATCAACTCTTCTGAACATGCTCTCCCTTCTTCACCCTCTCACAAAGCCCCTTTAGAACCTCAGTACCCTTTCTGAAGTCAGCCTCGTCCACATAGATCGTACCGCTAACCCTCCAGTACATGTGGCCCCTGTAGATAATAGTCTGGAAGTAGACCCCGCTCTCCTTCACGCCGGTGACCTTCATCCACATCGTGATGCTTTCCGGGCTCGGTATGCTCTTGATGTCGATAGGAAGCCTCACGTTGGCGAAGTTGCAGTCCCGCAGGCAGGATCCAGGGGCATCCATGATGTCGGTGCCGAGGGCTTCGGCTGCTATGGCAGCCCCGCGCTGGGCAATCGATTTGGAGTATTCCTCGATGTTGGCTTGGCCGCCGCAGACCTCTTCGCGGAATTTCACGGCAGCTGGGAAGACAAGTCAGTACAGGATCGTTTGAATGATATCATTGCACGTATAGGAGTTTGCATACCTTCAACGCAAAGCCAGTTCGTAACATCGTTTGTTCCTACAAAACGGCATCAGCAATTCCCACGTTCAAAACCACCATTTTCTAGCAATCGAAAACCGAAGCTCGCCAGTGGACTAACTACCCAACCAACCAACTCACCAGTAAAATCAAACATCTGCACAAACCTGCCGGGGACCTCCACATTCCCCGGTCTGAACCCGAAGCTCGTAGGCAGCGTCGTCCGAATGAGGTGCTGGTTCCGCCTCGGCACGTACAGCGCCGCGCACCCCCGCGGCACAAACAGCCACTTATGGAGGTTCGTGACGAAGAAATCCGGGCGCAGCTTGCCCAGGTCAATATCGATATGGCCGATGCCGTGGGCGCCGTCGACGAGAACCAGGGCGCCCTCGGCCTGCAGCGCGGGAACCAGGCGCTCGAACGGCACACGCAGGCCGGGCAGACTGGCGATGGTGTCGACGATGGCGAGACGGACGCGCTTCCCGTCCCTCGCGTTGACGGCGCGCGCCGCGCCGACCATCTGCTCGACGACGGCGTCGTCGGAGAGCGGGAACGCCACGGGCACGACCTCGACCTCGACGCCGTAGCGCTCCTTCAGCCAGGCCACGCCCGACGCGACGGCCGGGTAGAGGACCTCGTAGCAGAGCACCACGTCGGTCGCGGGGTCCCACTTCAGGTTCTTGAGGATGGTGTCGGTGCCCGTCGAGGCGTTGGGCACGAAGACAATCTCGTCCGTGCCTGCGCCTGCATCCCCGGCCTCGGGGACGTGCAGGATGGATGAGGCGAGCTCGCGCTGCTTCTTGAGCCGCGCGGCGAAGTCTAGCGCCACGAACGGGTCCGGGGTTGCTTCGGCTTGCGCCCGTAGGGAGAGGTGCTCGGCCCGCACCGATACGGGGTGCGTGCCGTAACTGCCGTGGTTTAGAGGCGTGTAGGAAGGCGAGAAGGCGAAATGCGCTTGTCGCATGGGAGCGCCGAAGGGGACTTGTGGAGGTGCCATGGTTGATGTGCTGTGTTGTGCTGTGCTGTGCTGTGCTGTGCGGTTAGGGTCGGGGTAAATTAAGTATTTCGACGGGGAATCAGAATTGAGAGATAACTAGATGCTAGAATAATGCTAGAATAAGATGGCAAATATACATGAGTTCAACTATCTTTTATAGTGATGAACGGACATCTACAAATCCGAACTCTTCTATTTATCTTCTGAACATTGAGTCACCCCTCATGATATGATATTGTTGCATCTATGCCGGGGACGGTAAGTTAATAGTTAGAGGCTAGTCTCTCGAACCGAAGCCGAAGTGGGGAAGCAACCTGCCTCTCCGCCCTCGACGCCCTGTGATGATCAGCCCGAGCGGATGGAAGCGAACTAACTGTGACTCTCCCGCTCCTATCTCGGTGTCCAATTGAGTGGAACTGATTATCAGCTAGTTATATACCTAGGCTCGGGTAGGACTGTCGTCTTCGACGGACAAAAGAAGCTAACATGGGTATACCTAGCCCTCATACCTACCTAGCATGGTAGGATTTATAGTTAAAACCCTAGTTAAGCGCCGGGTTGACCACTTATAATGCATCCAAGATTCCGACATGCAAGAAACGTATATGACTCGATCTTCGGAATCAGTCAATAGGTCTGTGTCAGGCATCTTGTGTTATTAGAACAAGGGTTGTTATGATCTAAGAAGTACGCTATGAAGCTTGATAGAGTGTAAGGAGTGGTATCCTATCTGCCTATTAAAAAAAAACCCTCACCCCTGAACGCCCTGCAATGCATATCCGGGTTCCCTAACCTGCTTTCCAAAACAGAGATTGCCAACCCTTCCGCTGGTAAAAAGAAACTATTCGTACATGTATTTTGGACTCATTCCTTCCTTCAATCGCCATTACGCTCCAATTCCGCCCCCTGGTTGAGACGATCAACGATTTCAGTCTCGCTTTTCCAAGTGGAAGAGTGGAAGAACGGGATTGGCAATATACTAGAAATGGAGGCGGCGCCGGAGGCTGCGACGGTGACGACGACGAAGACGATGACTTTACCAATCCACCGCCCAGCCATTCTGTTCCAAGAATTCCTCACAAGCCTGTTTCAGGTCGAGATTCGGTCGGAGATCTGTGGTTCTTAATGGTTCCCTAGTAAGAGGGTCGGTAGGATGTCTTCGGAGGTGTTCCATGATCGAAGCTCTCTCGTACGACTTGCCTGTCCTCGTCTACATTGCGTGTTAGCCATTCATACCTTTCAAAAGGCCCGAGTGGTGGAAGGAGATCAACTTACGATAACCGGATCGACCATGATACAGAAGCTGATATCGTCAATTGCCCAGTCCGGAACTGCTCGTCTCTTCTCCGCCTCGGGTCTAGCCCTCTCAAATGTGGACTTGAGCTGCTCGATCTTCTGCTCCCACTCCTCCTGTACCGTTTCCTGATCGATCTCGCTAACGCAGGACTTGAGGATCTCGTCTCTCTCGTGCTCCAACAGCGCGATAGTCTCCCTCTCGAGCTCCTGTCCCTGGCGTATCCGCCTCTTTTCCCTCTCTTCCCATCGCTTCTGCTTGCATAGCAGGACCTGGGCGGTGACATTCGGCAGCGACCTGTCGTTGGTTTCGGCGCAGAGCTGGTGGGCGCTGAGGGCGCTCTGGAGGGAAGATTCATAGTCACCCAACTTGATCTGCGCCTGCGACAGGATGTAGTATGCCTTCATGTTCTTATCATGAGACAACTTGAGACACATGTTGCAGTCCGAGATAGCCGAGTCCCATAACTCCAGTTTCAACCGGGCCATGGCGCGATTCGTATACAAGGCTGGGTTCGAGTCATCTGCTATGATACTAGATTTCGCCATGACAGTGTCAGCCTGGTAGATATTGCGCCTGTACGTATGTATGGTAGTTCCAAACAGAAAGAAGTCCATAGCTCTCAAGCTGCCCTTGGGTACGCCCTAGGCATATGAACATGTGGATACATACGCTTTGGAATAGAGGCTGTCAGCACCAACATAGTCTTCCTTCTTAAAATGACTGTTTCCCTCCTCCTTAAGTTGGGCTGACTTGGCAGGATCTTTTGCCATGTTTGCAGATGAGTTGTGGTCAATGCAATGACCTCAGGAGGCGACAACGATGATTTCAATTGAAACTAGTTCCAAATGAGGGGAAAGCATACGGCGAAACAGGTGGAAGAGGCTAGAAGCGTATTGCAGTCGTTCAGCAGCCTTCAGGCTGAGAAGGCTCAGAAGGCTCTGGTTAACTATGCGATCCTGTAGATTTCGCCTTGTTTGTGTGCAGTGGCAGTGGCGCAGTGCTTCGCTTCAATGTTGCTGTAACACAAAGAGGTGACGAAAGAAAGACGTATGGTATGTACTGGATCTAGACAGTTCGTGAAGATATATTGAATGGACTGTTACATAAAAACACTCACGGGAAATCAAAGTAGAAACAGGCACGAAATAAAATAATGGCAAAATGTAATACAACACAACAATTCACAAGCATGAAATGGGGGAAGCGTTTCCATGCTACTACAAGTATTCACCAGTGCCAGCCCACCCACCACTTTCTGCGACAGCATCATCCGCTGCTGCCATTTGTCAGGCCTTGTTCTAGGCTGGAAACTTCGAGAATGAATAACAGTTGCAGTGATTACATATGTACATACAGGGGTGCTGGGGTGTCATCAATGCAACACTACTAGTTCTCTTATCTAACGTTATCAAAGTGGGTAACTGCCCGCGATGTTATGCTTGTTTCCCCACACTGCTGTTGTCTGGGTCTGCCTTGTCTGATTCTTGCTTAGGGCGGGTCTGGCCGTGGATGATCCGCCTTGCCTGTTTCGGTAAATCAAATATCTCTCCTGCTCCCTTTCTGCCTTTGTAGTTAATGTAGATGTTGGAGAGGAGGGAGTCTGGAGTTTCTGTATATTTCATTCCAGTTTGGTCAGGTGATTCACCTTCTGGCTTTGAATGCCCTTTGTTTACTCCTTCAATGTTGGAGCAATGGCAATGCAAAATAGACCAATCCAGTTTCTGGCAATCAGTGTAATCAACAACCCTCAAGGTTCTCTGGGTTTTGTATAAGACGTCCAACGTCAGGTTGAAAGACTATGATGTAAAAGGCCAGCATTTATAATTCTTGAAACCAGTTAGTTCATTTGTTCCGTGCCTACTTTAACATAATTTCAATTTGAGTAATCAGTGCTACAAGTAAGCCTATCGGTGTCGAATGCTAGAGGTCAATTCCAATGAATTGCTCTGTCTGTAGATGTAGAATTCAAATGCCATTTGGCACCATGTAGAGTACAAGCTATGTAGCTTTATCAATCTTGATGCATCCATGCCCAAGTAGCATCACTTAAGCTACCATAAATCCATGCGTTGCTAGGGAGAATGACATGACCCTACCTACATTGTACATTGTATCCAGTCACTTAGGCTTCTAGGCACCAGGGTACACACGAAGATTGCAATACGCATTACAGCTATAAACCACCAATACCTGAGTCTATTACCATCTGCAGGTCGTGATAAGATACGATGTGATCCATTTAGTTCATGTCAAATCTGTATACATACCAGGTAATACCCTAGGCATCCATATTAATACCTTAGGTACATGTATGTATGTACTACTTACCAAGGTACCTAACGCATAGTTAGAACTGAATATACCTACACATGCAGGTGCAATATTATCAGTAACTCCTCTTACCTAGAAACATGACAGTGCTTGATATATACGTGATGCCATTCGGTCTAATCTCAAACCACACTTTATAAAGAGAATATTACAGGGTCAAAACTGCAAGTAAGGTTTCTACCTACTAATAGATATAGTGCACCAATATTTTAATCAAGTCCAACTCATATATCTAATTATAAACAATATCCAACGTAGACCAGTTAGATTAGATAAATGCATATGAAGTACCCAGGAAAGATAAGTACTTCGTACATCAGCACTTGAGGGGTTTGACTTCCAGGTTGCTGGGTCCAATCACAGTCGTAGATGTTACCCCGCATTACGCTATGTACATACTTAAGGTAAAGTACGTACCTTCTGATCGACGTGCACATGCACGTGTTACCCCTCCACCCATCCATCGACAGTACGTAATTATTTATTTATGTCGAGGTCGATTCGTTTCGGTTACCAGGTTACCTTTCCAATGATTCCCACAACAGGTCAGATCGACAAGGATTGGAAATAGTAACGAGGTCTTCTTTGACGCAACCACTCTCTTTACATTGATCTTCTTTCTGAATCGTAGTCTTCGGGCTTCATTATCTGAACTCTACATTCTCTACATTCTTCATACTTCATTCACTTGTTTCGTTCTACGTACGTTATCATTTCGACGAACGTTACGGATTACATTGCAATTCAAGGGACTGCAGAAAATTCAAGCCCTCGACGCAATTCACTAGAGAGCAATTGCTGTCGTCCGATCTTTAACCTCCTAATAACCTTCATCCCATCCATTTTGACGGTTTCGTTCCGTCGTACTCAATTCATCTCTACTATTGCGGCTGCTACTATCAGTTCGGCAGTCGCATTCGTACCGTGCAGGAACCTATTGTTCCATCTCAACCTGAGGACATACTTACATTCTGCAAATATCAATAATACATTGACGACGTCACAATGGCTGAGTGTCTCAATTACCACCCGTCAACTGCAGCCGAGGCTCGGGCTTTCACCGACAACCTTCCCGGTGGAACTGCAGCCTTCGCCATGCCTCCTCGACCTCAGTCGACTATGCCTCCCCCTCCCCTACCTCAGCTACAGCCACAGAGCCTACAGGTTGCTGTTCCTACTGTTGGTGACCTCATTGGCAACGGTTCCACTGCTGATACCAAGTCGACTGCAATGGAAGTCGAGGATGAATCCAACAAAATGGACATCGACACTCCTGCCTTTCAAGGACTTGCAGGCAGCGGAGTCATTCCCACCATCCAGAACATCGTCGCATCTGTCAATGTGGATTGCCGCCTTGACCTGAAGACTATCGCACTACATTGCCGCAATGCCGAGTACAACCCTAAGCGCTTCTCTGCTGTCATCATGCGTATCAGAGATCCCAAGTCCACTGCTCTGATTTTTGCATCCGGCAAGATGGTCGTCACGGGCAACAAATCTGAAGATGATGCCAGACTGGCAGCTCGCAAGTTCACGCGCATCATCCTGAAGCTTGGCTTCGCTGCCAAGTTCCTCGATTACAAGCTCCACAATGTCGTTGCTTCCTGTGATGTTAGATTTCCTATCTCGCTTCAACGACTGGCCTCTTTCCACCCCACCTTCAGCCAGTACGAGCCGGGTATGTATCACACCATACAATAATATTCCCTCTTCCATTTACGAGATATTAACCACTTACAGAGTCCTTCCCTGGCCTGATCTACAGAATGATGCGCCCGAAGGTTGTCTTCATGGTCTTTGTCAGCGGTTCGTGAGATGCTCTAGTGCACTCACATGAAGAAGCGCTAACAATCAACAGGCAAGATTGTGTTGACCGGGGCCCGAAACCGAGAGGAGATCTACCAGGCTTTTGAGATACTCTTTCCGGTTCTCCAAGGTAAATCATCCGGCTTATTCCTACCATTAGGGTCAATTCTCATACTAATTTTCTCTAGACTTCTGCAAGGCCCGATTCGAGGTTTGATTCGATCCTAGACAAGGCAAGCAGACGCTTTCGTGGCTCGAGATTGATGGTGAGTTCCAATCAATCTTGAACAAATAATAGTGACTAATGCGTCAAAGGCTTGATACTACCAGGGACTGGGATACCAGACTTAGCTGTGTTGAGCCGCGACTTCCTACCCATCCTCTCTTACCCTTTCATGATTCACCATTGTAGCCCTGTAAACCACCCAACCCTTTCATCGCCTCGTAAGGCCTCGTTCGTAGATAACGTGGCTATCTGTAAGACTACATACACACCCTCTAGATACGTATGGTCTGCGCAGGAGCACTCTCAAGTGGGCTTCCAGACCAGACTCAGTAGACATTCCTAGGCAACTAGACTAATGAGGCATGACTTTATGAGAATTATACCACACGATAGGTAGCTAGCTGTACTGTTGATAATATATATGATTTGCTCCGTCTTTCTGTCCGCTGGTGTAGTATCCATCTTTGTTTTACTAATTGAAAAGGCCAAAGTGTCAGTGAAGTACTTCATAGCATTGTTGCTGTATGCTTAGGTTATAACACCAAGCGTTAGTTAAATCGTGCATTGCTTAGACTTAACATGAAGGGATTCCGTTGAATGTGCAACGCAGCTCATTGTATGGTTAACAACCTACAGCGCCATTAGACAACCATCTTAAGGCCTAGAATCACTTTTAACCCTTTGTAGACAGCAGCCTTTGTTAAGCGATTCGATTGCACGCTGCATAGCTTAAACGAAGTTTGAATGGTACTTGCATGATATCGTTCTTTGCACGGATTATCAGAGAAAGGACAACTGGAGCCTAAATACCGCCATTAGAAACGCCCACTAACTACTGAATTCACCTCTAGATTTCCTTGCCAATTCTTCGTACAGAGTATCTACAATCTCCAGGGTCTGTAAATTGATGCAGATACCGAGAAGACCCTTACATTCGATTGCACTCAATTACATTCAACCTACACTCAACCCCGGTCCATTCCACACCAAATACTCAAACACTGAGCAAAAAGGCAGCACAGCACACCCGAATTTCCAATCCTACCGATCCAGCCACAGAATGAATTCCAACCTCTTTCCTACGAATCTCAAGACACTCCCAAATATGTCGACGGGCACGAAACGACCCTTATTCAAGGAAATGACGAGAAGAAAGGCAGGCGGCGCAAAGAGGAAGGTCCGGTTCCAGCGTGCACAACAACCACGACCTATCCAATGCCGCTACGACATCGACCTTCTGGTCTGGCAGCAGTGGAAGACGAAGATGCGGGTGCAGAAACAACTCCATCGCAGGGGAACGACGAATACGAACAATCCACGATCCTGCTTCACTAGGACCCAACAGGATGCGTTGGCGGCATGGTTTGAGTCTATCGACTTGAATCAATGAGCTGGAGGGTGTCATCTTGCGGGACGCTGATCGAGCGATGGCTATGGTGATCTTGGAACATTGAGAGGTACTCCGAGAGCCTGGAATTGCATTTGTTCAACATGGGACTTCCACGAGAGTCCGTCAGCTATATAGCCATCTTGAGTGCTGGCTTCAATGGCTAGGTTTGGTGCCGTGAAGGCATTGCTACTCGACTTTGCCATGATCGAGGACCTCCATTACAAGTATTGCCCCTAGAACTTGTGGAGGGGGGAACTGGGGCATCCTCTAGCTATTATTTGCTATCTACTATCACATAGCCATGCATGAAATAGCCAGCTATCGGGCTAAAGAAAGTAGAGAAATGCGCAAGACCAGAGACACGCAATTGTCTTTCGACCCAAGGCAATTATTAACCACCATCTCCCCGAATTCCTTACATTCTCATCTTCATAGTTCATTCTCCACGCCTATCTGTTTGCTTACGCTTTATCTGCTTGAGCCTTGTTTCATTTTATGTAATATGAAATGAAGAACTATCCTATTGAAACTATATTATGCAGCCAACCATGACAGAGTGACGAGCGCAATCCACCATTTACTACCATCCCACCGCCACCTAATTAGCTGCTACCATCAAGGTACTTCGACAGCTGAACCTCACGACTACAAGTCCCCTTCACAATTGACTGCGCACAACCGTAACTTCAGGAAACTTGGCATCTGTACCCCGCAAGATCGTTGGGACAGTATGTTCAAACACGAAATCTGCGAAGGCCACAACGAGGCTCTTAAGGATGCCATTGACCCTTTCCCATTGTCCTGTCCCCAGAAACTCCCCCAGGCTCTCCTTAGCCGCTTCTGTCAGATTCATACCGCTGAGGATAACCGGGTAATCCGTAAAAGAGCCGTGGGTGGTTCCGGCAATAGCGATTTCGGCGGTTTGCGCCTGCATGTTGCCGTAAAACTCGTCCCACGTGGGATCCTCTACGCGATGGTTCGGGCGGCCGATGTCCAGGAATGGTCGATCCACTCCCAGTTCCATCACGGGACTGAAGAACCTGCCGTCTAGGTTTACACCGCCCAGAATGCGCGAGTCTGATCGCATGGTGGCTGCGGATGCTGCACCGCCGAGGGAATGCCCGTACATGATGATCCTGTCGAAATCGATACTGCTGCCCCCGTTTTCGATGCGTTGCCGCAGAGCTGTCGAGTTTTGGAGTTCGTCGATGACAAAGGATATGTCTGCCGCGCGGACCTTTGATGCTGTTAGCACCTTTTTACTCGCGACATTCAGAGGAATTATGAGATAGAGAGTATCCATACCTGTATGACCATTTCAAGGGCTGCATCGTCATCCGTTGAGATATTGGCCGCTCTAACGAAGCTACCATCATTAAACTCGACTACTGTGGCATCGTACGGATGATCGACAGTTGCGACGATGTATCCTTCACTGGCCAACGAACTAGCCATGGCACTGTAAAGGAGCCGTGATTGACCGAAGCCAGGAGAGAACAAGAGGAGCGGGCGTGTAATCCTGGTAACATCGGGACGTTCCTTCCGGATTCTGGAGCAAGATTTGCCTTGAGGGATATCGCATAGCTGCATCGTCAAAGATGTGAACGTCGTGTTGGGTAGTCCGACCGAACCGGCAAGAATATCGTAGTCTTCAGCGACCAAGGGGGTCATGTAAGGTGCTGAGCGAGGAACGCAGGGAGTTATCGTAGTATTGACTGGTATGAACGTAGATACCACGACTTTACGCTTATGAGGCGTGTCGTCGGGTGCGAATGGATCCATGCGCATTGCATCAGTGAGCGTGTCAACTGATACTCCAACCGAGAATGGGCCAGTGGGCTTCGGGAGCACAAAAGCAGAGGCTGGTGCCAGGAAGAGAAGGTAGGTTAGGTATAACATCGTGATACTGTTACACGGGACCACGTCGTTGAAAGACCTAACTAAGGGAAGAAACACAGAGTGCTTTGAAATTCTAGTATGCGGATATCTGACAGTGGTAATTAAAAAGAATGATATTCAATAGAAGTGATGATCTTCCTGACCACCATCCTCAGGTCGAGGATCGAAGCCTTTATACATAGTGCTTTGCTATCCTAATGTGAATGCCTAAATAACGAAATATAACCAACCATCAATCATCGAGTCTGCAAATACTACCTAGAATGCTAACGGCGTGAAATGAGTATGAGATCATTCCCTATTACGGTAATATTCCAGCGAACACGATGCTCTCCAGCCTTGGCAGTACACCAGCGCGCAAATAGGGTTTTACAGTGCTAACAAGAATGGTAGTACTTAGTCGATGAGCCCCTGACACTCTCTCTGCCTTATACATATGTTGTCGTAGCTTACTAACTGGTTAGCCACCGCCTCATTCCCCAAGTGGAGCCCTATCGCTCGATTACTGCTACTTCAGGCATAGTTCAGGCACAGTTAGTATACATTAGCGTTCAGCCGCTCCGCCCGACCTTCGGCTTAGTGGCTCCAGCCGGATTTCCGTGACCGGCCCGATTGGTCATGTTTATTGTAATGTAATGTTCAGCTCAACTCTGGAAAGGTATTGCGGGATATCTATCACACATGATGGGTCATTCTCCCTTCCAGTTCAAGCATCACTTTTGCGATGGCCATCGGACCTTTCGACTCAAGAGCGAGGCGTTCACGATGTTTACAATGTACCCGAAGTCACTTAAAGGTACTGACTGTGCTTCATGCTAGCTCCCTTGAGTCATGACAGATCAAGCCAGAACTAACTTAACAATCACAGTGTAGTGGGAAGGCCCCTTGCAGCAACTGTCATCGCCGCAGTCTGGCTTGCAAGTATCCCGAAGCAGCAGGTATACATGTGATTACACTTGACGACGGAAAACATAAAACATCCACACACTATGGAAACAGCACCCTTTCCACTGTCGAAGTGTCGGGTAATCGCTCACCGCGTCTGATGCAATCCCCCTCCTTAGAAGCAACTTATCGCCATCTTCACTATTTTGGCCTCTTCATTCGAAAGAACACCTTCAATACCCAGTATCCATCATACGATGCTGAGATCAGAGAAGTTCTGGGGACCGAGACGGAAAACCACCTAGTCCAGGCCGTGCTGGCTGTTGGTGCTCTAGAGGCTTCTAGGTCCAATGCCACCCGATCAGCCGAGGCATCCACTCATCGCTCTGATATTTATCACGGTCTTACATCATATTCATCATCTATTAATGCCCTTCGAGATGCTATGAAGTGTTCTGGAGATCCATCGCGGATTCAAGTTCTATGGACGACACTATTATTGGGACTGTTCGAGGTTAGTCACCCTGCTATCCTGTCCTGTCCTGTCCTGTCACCCTGTCAACTCGTTCATTATATAGTCCACTTGCCTCGTTGAATGCCA
This sequence comes from Eutypa lata, assembly GCA_022661535.1. Taxonomy (NCBI): domain Eukaryota; kingdom Fungi; phylum Ascomycota; class Sordariomycetes; order Xylariales; family Diatrypaceae; genus Eutypa; species Eutypa lata. The sequence continues at coordinate 281,374 of JAKULF010000009.1, read as the reverse complement.
TTATCTCACTAGATTATATAGCTCATGCAAGACTCGACAGGGGAGGGCTGGGTGAAACATATGGTTCACGGAACATCGAGAGCCATGGAGGCTGCCGGTCCAATCTTGTTCCGCTCTGGACCAGGGAGAAGCTTTTTTCTCCAGGCGAGAATATTCGAAGTATGCAGATCTGTCGTGTTCAACGAGACCACATTTCTGACAGCGCCTAATTGGGTAACTTTATCGAGTGAGCTATGGACGGGCAACGCCATCTCGGAATGGAGTCCATTGGAAAGTCTCTTGGACATCATTTCTATGTGCTCGAAGCTTTGCGTTCAGTACGTTTTGATTGTTTCAGCAATCCGCGCATATTCAAGATACCGTAGCTAACCCCTGAACAGAGCTGGAAGCTTCACGGATACTCTGGACCAGTTTGGTGCGAGCGAGATGAGCGAGAAGGCCAACAATCTAGCCCTGCAAGGCCATCACCTACGGCAGACTCTTGAGATTTGGGGAGTAATAAACTCGGATCTACTCGGCATAGCTACAGATGTGGCAACCTCGGCTGGTTCTTCCGGTACAGTGGACCACACAGGCTTGCTTGCAAATGCTTTCTTCGCCGCAATCAGCATATATCTCTCTGGAGTATACGACTACAGCATAACTCTATGGAATAGTTGGGGTATTTCTGTCCCGACACTCGCCGAGGAGGATGTGCAATGTCATGTCAACACTATTCTGAGCTCGACAGGATTTGCACTGGAGCGAACAAGCATCTCACATTTACTATATCTATTTCCCCTGAGAGTAGCGGGTGCGAGATGTATGGATAAGCGGCAGCGCGATCAGGTTCGAATGCTTCTAAGACAAGTCGGGACAAACTTTGTCGTCGCACAGGCGTTTGAGACGGAACTAAGCATGCTGTGGGGGTAGCATAAGAATATACTATCTGTTACAAGACTCTGCAATGAACGTCGAGGTTGTGTTGAGCTTATAGTGGCTGGCGAATGCCGAGACTCTGTGTATAATGGACTTTCAGAGGAGGGTTTGGATGTTACCAGAGCAAGATCACCATAATGGGGTCAGAGGACTTATCTCATCAGGTATGTATGTCTACTTAATCCATAATATAACCAAAGATTCCTAGTTTGAGCTAACTACTAATTCTAGGTTAGAAAACATGGTAGCGGAAGCCTTTCTCATGCATCGACCATACCCCCTCTCATTATTGCACTTGGCGTACTTATGATTCTCGATCTGCAGCGCTATCGGTCTGGCCGTGAGCAGACTAAACGCACCAGAGAACTAAGAGAGTCGTTGGCACTAGTTCGCATTTCCCTCGCGGATCCTCCTTTACATGGTTCACCTACCTTTTATGATTGCAATATTCGTACTCGTGGTCCTCGTGGTGCTATTCTAGGTCTTTCCGAGATGTCTCTTCTGTGTCCGCACCTGCGGCATCGACCGCTGGTTTATGGAGCACTCGTCATGGGGGCCTTTATCTCGGTTTCGAGTCCACGGACTACGCGATAAATAATGAGTCAAGAGATGTTAGAGCGACAGCAGCAGCAGTAGTGATAGAGGCACCACCCAGCGGTCCCAACAAGTAAAGAAATTTTTGACTTGATTAATTGTTTGATTAATTTAACTTGGCTAAATAAGGGATTTTTCGTATTTAATTAAGTTAATTAAAGGGCTTTTTTTAATTAATGTTTTTTGATAGTCCGTGATATTCTTAAAGTAAGTTCGTAATACTTTCGAAAATATTATTTATATTATATAATATTTAAGTAACTTAAGTAACGGCCTTATATTTATTTCGGATAAATAACGGTCCGAGTTTTTGATATGCTTGATCAAGTTAATTATTAAATAAGTTCGAACCAATTAAAAACAGGTAATTTTTTGATTGTTCTTGTTTTTGATAAGTAATTCGATTTAGCTTTTTTACTTTACTTGTTGGGACTGCTGGCACCACCTCCATCAATGCCGGCTGCAGCTCATGGGCCGAGCCAGAGGTCCAGCTAGAGATATGTTGGAGGAGTGAATGAGGAGGGTCTTTCTGGCAGCAGCGCCAAAACGTTTGGTAGATAAGACGGGAAAATCGAGCTGGACTATGTGGGAGCGGATCATCAAGCAATGAATATAGGCAGAGCTAGTGGTTAGCGGGGACGTTTAAACTAGGACCATTGTAGATTATAAGAAATAAAGGTAAAAGAAAGCAAAGCGTTAACTATCAGCTTACTATAGTTTCAGGAACAAACTTAATTTGATACTACCATAAATCGATAGCCTTAGTCCGTGAACTTAATCAAGGGATGGTGAGTTATGGGGATATCTCCGACGTAGCGTAGAAGTATATTTTTTCAGAGCAAGCTACGGAAGTAGTTTTATCCAAATCCCCTTTCGTCCCATTCATTCGGAGCCCCAAACTGAAATCACTTTCTCCAACGACTCCAACGAGACCTTATCCTTCTTCTTCTCTCCATAAACAACCGCAAACAATACGATCATCAAAATTCTCATACACCACACGATCAAAATGTCACGGCACATATTCGCGCTTGTTTCTCTTGCGCCTTCTACGCTTTCATCACAGGTAGTGTTTCCGACTACTACCCCAGAGTCGCCCTACAGGTTCCGCAACTTCCCTCTCCTACCAAGGCATCCGGAAGACTACATGGATTTCTTGGATCCAGAAGACTATCGGCCCTCCGGACCATCAAACTTTTCGGTGGAAATTTCCAGATCCGACTTTCTCCCGTACCTAGTCGTCGGACTCGCCTTGGCCTTCTTGATTCCGTGGTTATTAATCGTCGGCGACAAGGTCTGCAAGCTCGAACTAAGCAGGCTGTTCCGACCGCTCCGGGAGAAATGCGCGCCAGCATTCTACGCGCTGATGCTACTGTGGTGTCTCGTGGCCTTCCTCATGTTCCCGATCTGCTTGTTCTCCTGGTGCAAGAACAAGGTGTGGGAGATGCCGCAGCCCTGGCCTTGTCCGTGCAGAAGCCTGGCGTTCAAAACAGCGACGTATCTGTCCCCGCCGTTGCCTGCTGCCCGTTCGAGATTAAGGCATCGAGGAAGAGGTGGCCGAAACCGAGGCCTTGATCATCGCCATTCGGCACCCCCTCCGTACGACCTTTCTGTGTCGTCCGCGGAGACCGCTGTCGAGATGGTAGGGTGGGATCCCATCGATCTTGAAGACAGACCACCGGATTATCATTCGATCCCACTCACTGCCAGCAACAGTAGAGACCATAGTTCCCCCAGCAGTTTTCGAAATTCGGAACCTCCGAGGGCACACATGCGCGGTTAAGCATGATCCCGATAGATGAATAAATATACCTGTGTGTCAAAAAAATGTACAGCGACGAGGCTTTGCTTCTTCAGCAGAATAGGTAGGTTCAGTGTCCGCCAAGGTACAAGGGGCAAATGCTAACAAGCTACGATAGGTCATATGTCAGAACTCTACAGGTTCACCTCCTGATCCAGATTTAAATGAAGTAATCCATCATATCGATGGATGTAATGTCCTACTTCATTTTCATATAGATCGGTCTTACGATATCGTCCAACAGGACTTTTCTTTTGAACCTAGGCAGGATCTGCGTTAATGTGTCTGTAGCTTCAAAGGTGGTCGTCCAAGTAGCTGATCCTAGAGTATCGAAAAATGGCATTCCATAATCCAACTCGGAAGCGATTTCAGCCTCACCAAACGCCAATGACGGCATGACTTCTGGGAGACTTCTGACGTGGGCCTTGAAACGATGGCTTCTATTGAACCGAAGTATCATTATAGGGAGATTAGGACCGATATATGACAAGATGTCGCCGCTATACAGATCATTCCTAGATAGAATTTCAAGTTACCTAGTGTTTTAACTACTCCAATTTGAGCGTTTCTAATCATCATTTGTTCAAAGACGCGACAAATATCGATTTCATATAGATAATGTGCTACGGTTGTTTAGTATTGTCGACGCTATCAGCTCACTCCATTCATTCCACGAGAGTGCTTCCTGAACACAACTTGCCGATAATAATCTATAAATCTACTAGAATATAGAGAAATAGGCGATTTCATTCGTTGGGCTCATGCGGGTCGTTCTCCACATCCTCAAATAGGGGTTCGATTCATCAAAACAGTGAATCAGTCAGTTATCGATCGTCCAAAAACGCCATATGCATTTTAATGATCTTGTTAGATTAATTACTGCTAGATCCCATGGGTAACACACTATCGACGCCAACTTCACTGATAGTCATGCCTACGTCGAGATCGTCTACTACTTTCGCTAGAACTAGGATTGAGAAAGTCTTCTTGGCGGCGCTTAACACAGCATCCCCAGACTATAGTTGTAGGCTAAGCTACCTGGCTAGCTCTACTCCACTCAGGGCCCTGCCGCTACTTAGCGCCCGAGCCGCTAGGTTGAACATTCAACTGCATTTCGGCGGTTAACATTGACATCCGGGAAGGTCTTAATGTTGGATCAATCATAAGTATGTTTAACAAAGTCTTATACAACGAGATTATATCTTCGATATCTTGAGTGTAGGGATAATAAGCAATACAAATAGAGGAGTTAGTTAAATATCGAATCATAGCTGAATGGCAGTGGCGGCAGATGGGGCAAATGTCTCAAAGGTATAATACATACGAAGTAGGTGGTCGATCAGTCAGTCAGTCCAAGAGTTATAGGTCCTGTGTTACAGTCAATGCAGAGAGAGTTGAAGGCAATATTGAACAGACTGATCTACATGCTTAATTAAGCGACCTCCCCACAGTGCTCGGCGGCAATAGGAGGGGTTCAGCGGAGCACCAGGCCCTGCTCTGACTATATATAGAAGAATATCAATTCAATCATATAGCCAGCATCTCACGAAAATGAGGGGCCAGGCTGACAACCACTCATGTAGGTAGCCACAGAAAGTACATAGCCATGTTTCATTTCAGCTCTTCGCATTGTAAATCTATTTGGACCCTTGTGCTCTTTATTTTTTTCACTTGTTTTTGCTTTTATTTATTTTTTCTTCCGGTAGATGTCTCCTAAAGTATGAATTCATTCCCCAGTGGATTTGAATCGTTTCTCCACATGATATTTCCGTTCACAACTCCCTGTAATAACCCCATATCCTCTCATATCATATCCAACAGCTCCAAGGCAATTTTGCGCCGAGCGCTCGAGCAACCTATGCCATCGCCATGGCTTTCTCGCCTATAAACCGATTCGATGATAATCGCCCATATGATATTCGCGATAAATCTGCCCCCAATGTAACAGTTCGGGGTGAGCAGGAAGTCGAGTCTCGCCCGCAACCTTGGCGCTTCGAAAACATCTGGCCGCTTGAATCTCTTGCACTGTTGACAAGCTGCGCATGCCAAATCGGCTTGATTGTTATCATTTCGCGTATGAATAACCAACCTCTAGACACCTGGAAAACCTTCATATCCTTAAACACCATGGTGTCGATCCTGAGCACCCTCTCGAAAAGCTTGGTGTTAGTGCCGGTTGCGTCCTGCATTAGCCAGCTCAAGTGGCACCATCTGCGCGCGCCTCACAAACTCGATGACTTCGAGCTCTTCGACCTAGCGAGCAGAGGACCCGGCGGGTCGGCTTTGCTTGCATTGCGGTTTCCTTTCCGGCTTGCCACCTTAGGGGCCATCATCACTATCGTTGCGTCTGCTATAGGTCCATTCAGTCAACAAATCATTCGGTTCGAGACGCGCGAGGTGGAGACACCCGACAATGCAGTGAGCTTCGGCTTCTCACACGAATATGACCAATTTAAGGACTTTAAATCGGCCTCGGGTGTCATACCAGCGTCCCAGTTTGACTACGCTATGCGTGGGGCGTTCCTGAAAGCAGTATATGGCCTCGAGTCGACCCCCGAGTTCAACTGCTCGTCCGTCTGCAAATGGAACGGCACATACACAACGCTCGGTTTTGATCACGAATGCCACAACGTCACTGCAGCCACGTTGTCAACCAAGGTTTGCATTACGGACGACGGAGATGAAGTCGATGACTACACGTCGTCAATCTCCCGCAATTGCAACATGACAACGCCGGGCAACCTGACGCTCACTACTCGCCTCAGTCCTACCTCCGAGCAGACGTTGCAATATGTGACGAGCAAAACACACATGGACTGGATTCAGTTAGGTGCTCCTGGGGATTATTTCAATCGAACTCGAAATCCCGAGTTTCTCCGCGTCGCGCAGTACATGGCTCAAGACAACGTCAACAATGCGAAGGGTTATTACGATTCGAATATCACGGAATGTACCGTGAGCGTGGCGGCTTGGGAATTGTCGGGGGTATCCGCCAATGGAAGTACCTTCACCATCTCCAATCGTACCAAGATTGCATTGGGGCGAACACTACCCCAAAGTAATGACTCACTCCCAGAACCGTTTGGTTATGGCCGCGATAGTGTCGAATTCAGTGGACCTGGGATACCAAGATTGGTTATGGGCGTTTTTGACTGGACTTCGATTGGTGCATATATGTCCTCACAGCTCCTTAACCTTACGTCTCTAGGTGGTGAGCCAACTATAAAACAAGAGGAAGGGTCCCCTATATTCACCACCGAGAAATATGGGACTATCGACGACATACTTGGGCGAGTAACGAAGAGTATGACGGATTCAATCCGTTCGGCCAGCAATAACCAACTTGCTTATGGGACAGTTGTGCAGTCCGTTGTTTTTGTACAGATAGCGTGGTTGTGGTATCTTCTCCCGTTGACGGTAGAGATAGGCACATTGATATTACTCGCTTGCACAATGTGGGGTTCGCGTCGCGGAACGGAGTTGCCGTTATGGAAGTCATCTGCCCTAGCTTTGTTGTCTCATGATATGGAGGAAACAGGCAACTCTACAGGGGCACTAGGGGTTACTACCAAACTGTCAAATACAATAGAGCTTGATGCTATGGCTCAAACTGTTGCCTACTTAAAGTTAAGGGAGCAATAGGGTGGAGGGATCAAGTGAAGCTCGGAATCATAGGGGGTTCCCCCCTTTTTTCTTGCGGTCTCTTTCTGTTATTTCATCTTGTAACCGTTTTATACCCATTTAGACCAGTGTTATTACTTCACCAATATAACACAAGAGTATAATATTACCGCTTTGCGCTATATCTGTAGCTTAGTCTGAGGATAGCATCATCTTCACAATTCAAAAATTTCAAAGTCTTCACTTCCTGATCATCGTGAAATATCATGTCAATCATTTGTGTCAGAATCTCCTGAATTCCATATACGGCGGTCAAGATACATAATGTCCTTAATCAGGACTCTGCGATATTAGCTGAGCTCTTATATCCGGGAAAGACGGCACGCCACCCGACGTCTCGTCTAGAATAACCCCCTGCGATAAAAGCCTCTCCTGAAGTGCGACATAAGGGACATCCTGCATCGCAAGAGAGTTCAAGAGAGCGATATCACAGGCATTCGCACATGCTTGCCCTAAAGCGTAGAACTGGTGCTCCAGTCTCACAGCACCTGTATAAGGACGCGAGTAAGTGTCAGTCAACTGGGCTCCATGACATGGATAACTAATTTTCCAGATGAAGCCTAGGAAAGATAGACCTAGGAGAAATAGGTATCTTTCCGTAACCCACGTGCGATGAACTCGGGCAAGTCGGGGTGATGGAGTTCTCGCCCTCAACTCGACGAGGCACCAACGACCGATACGCGATGCCAAATGGTCTCCATTTATGTCTGTCCTTGAAGATAAACCTCTCGTTATGAGCCTTCCCATCGCGCAGGATCCGTCGGACGCAGTGGGTGTCAGTAGGCCAGTATGCCACAGCCACAGGGTCCGAAACGGGTGCATCGCCTCCATCTCTCGATGCGGTCGCCTCCGTGATGACGTAGTCCGACACCATGCGTCGAGCGTCACGCACGTACAGCTCGTAGGGGAAATGGTCATTCTCTGGAAATTCGTCGCGGCAGTATCCAAAGCGAGCCCACTCCTTCCTATACTGCTCCTGTGGCATAATAAAGCACTTGTCAACTATTTGGGGATGGCGCGGGTATGAAGCGGTGTTGAAAGAGCACTTACAGGGACGGCCTCGTCTGTTGCAAAGAACCACATCAGCCCCTTAGTGAACCGCGCAGTTTCTGAAAGTATTTGCTGGCGCTCTTCATATGAGGCGACTGGCCAGGAATCATTCATTCCCAGAAGGTCCGTTGATAGCGACCCCTCCGAACCGGTAAGGTCTGTTTTCCCGTTTGGTAGCCTCTTTCGTGGGGGATACATGTCCCCTCCGGCCCGGAAGAATCGGCGATGTAGTTCGTAATGAGTCTCGTCGTAACCATCTGGCTTCGTAATCGGAACTCGATTGTCTGGATCGTCTGTGATATGCAACCTAAATGAGTAGGACTGCAAATGCAGATCACCATCTCCAGGCTGTCCAAAGGGTTCGTCTGAGATCCCGTAAAGCAGCCCGCTGGACGGGTTACCAGGTCGAATATACGGATCTACGTCAACGTCAATCTGTCGATAGACAGTTGTCTCACGAATTCCAGCTAAAGATTCGTTATACTTGGAGGATGATTCCCGGCCGCGTGTCTATGATATGCCAGACGCAGCAGGGAGGTCTCCTTCGTAAGATGCCTCGACGAAAATCTAAGACAAGGAATAAGTACTCTGTGTATGTTCTCAAATAGTTGAATATCGTAGATTGTTAGTATATCGTACCTTTGCAGTAACCGAAGTCTTGTTCTCTAAATTTACTGCTTTGATTCTACTTCCATCTCGACTAACACCAGCCTCTTCGGATAGCCTAGACTTGACACGGAAAGAAAACGCAGTCAGCGACCTGATTTACAGTCCTCATTATCAAGGAAAAACCTAGGTGGGATGTGGCTCACTTGAATGACTGTAATAGAAGGGTATTCGGCTAGCCACTCAGCAATGATCTTTTCCGCAACCTTCGACTCAAAACGCCAGATATCCGGATCTTTGAGCTTCTTTTGAACCACTTCATCGAGTCTGATGCGTCGACCATAATGAGTACTGATCCGCTGATGGAGTTCTAGGTTCAACCCGCCGAGCGTTGTGCTATTCTGGAACTCGGCTTGGTTGTCAATGTCGGTAGCTCCAAGTCCGTTGATCTGTATCCCGCCTACTTTGGCGTGAGCGATGATATATTCAGTATACGATTGCTATAACAAGACTTACCAATATGCCTTTGTGGTGAGATAAGAGCTACTGTTCTCCCCAGACGCGCTGCTTGAATTGCGGTGGCTACTGCGGCTGATGTAGATTCATAAACAACAATGTCAAAGTCAGACATCTTAGGTATCCAATCAGGGGTGCTTTGAACTATATCGGCTGGAAGGATTCAAACTTAAACCCCATGCATATCTGTCCTGTTTTACAGTGACTCCATGTTTTTGACATGAACCCGATCAGCGACACCCTCAAGAAGAGTAGAATATAGTACTAGACAGACTGTTCCTCGGAAACCCACAGCCAGGGCACGACGAGGGTTTCGGGATATCAAAGGCTATTGCGGAAGCAACTTTTGTCGCTCTCTGAGACGATGGATCAAATATTGGACCGATGACGGTCCCGGATAGCGGGTCAGCCATTATGTATTAGCCCCTTATAGAAATTCGTAGCAAGGAACAAGTATCCCCGGTGGAGAATCCCCAGATACCCCACGATCCATCCACTTCTCCGCACTTATACCAAAATAGCCTGTGCCGTTCCACGGGATGCCATTTATATTCCTTCGAGAGAACGTTCGTTACTGGAAGAAAAATACGTATCGCTAACTCCCCATACCTGGCATTGCATGTCTAACTGCGGTTGGAAGTTGAATAAACATGTTAAAGCGTTATCCATAAGCAGTATTCTGTTCTTTGCCTCAGAGATACAAGGTTGAGATTTTGAAATATCCTAGTAGGGAATGCCTGGGTGTATGCATGGCAAATAATTATAGCGCAAGCCTAAGCTAAACGACCCCTGATGTGTCGGCGAAAGCTCCCGGCCTGACCCTAGCAAATCTACCTTGTAGCCTCCTCTCCAGCGATCATGTGGGCCAGTAAGATGAAATATCTCAAGGACTTTGACTGTTGTTCAAGTATATATAGCTTACAAGAGTTCCTGAGCTAAGTAGTAGAGCAGCAAATAATATTGCGGCTACTTATGATTTCGTTTGTATCAACCCACTGTCACTCGCGAGTGAAGTTGTTTCAAAATGGGTCGGGGCATCTTCGTAGGCAGGTCAGCATTCGCGACAGCGACTTCCCGTCTGATGTTCTACTGCTTCATCTATGCCCTCGGTAGTGTGTTCTTCGGATAGTGAGTAGTTCCAAGCCCATTTCGTTACTCGTCTATTATATGTTAATTTTCTCATCAAGTGATGGCGCATCATTCGGTGGTGTCCAGGCCATGACCCCTTTCATGGAAAAGTTTGGATCTTACAGTGAAGTCAAGAAAGCGTATACTTTGCCCGAGAAGACCGCATCCTTGATGAACAGCCTTCCTCTGCTTGGAAAATTCCTGGGAACCGTCATTGTCGGTCCTATTATTGAGAGAATCGGGCATCGATACACAATGGCCGTGACTTGTCTCATCCAAATCGTAGGTGTTATTAGTAAGTTTTTCCTCGAAAGAAGCGTACCTACCCAGGTTCTAAGCGGTAAAACAGTCCAGGTTACCAGTAATAAGGCACCTCAGTTTGTATGCGGAAGGTTCTTGGTCTATACCGCGGTCGGTCTAGTTGAGAATGTAAGATATTATGTTTCCGATTTCGATACCATAGATCGTCTAATTGGTATGCTAGGTTGTTCCCACATACCAGTCAGAGATCGCCCCCGGTGCGCTGCGCGGTTTCTTCGTCGGGTCAATTCAATTGTGTCTAACCTTTGGGTCCTTGATCGCTGGTATTGTCAACCAGTCAATGTCAGCAAAGACAGATAACTCGGGTTGGCAGGTTGCCACTGGTATCCAGGCGTTGCCTGCTGTGATGATACTCGTTATGCTTTTCTTCACACCGCTCTCCCCTCGGTGGCTTGTCTTTAACGATCGATCCGACGAGGCACTCGCAGTGCTGCGAAAGGTGAGGAAGCAGTCGGATGTAGATATCGTACTTCCTGGACTCGAGATTGCTGCCATGAGAGATGATGGTCAAATTGGAAAGAGAAGAAAAGGAGCCTGGTGGGACCCTTTTAAGGGAAACAACCGGCGACGAACAACGTAAGCTACTCAGATCGACAATTCCACTCTACTCCAGTGATATTAATCATTATTCCAGAATTGCTTGCAGCATAATGGCTCTCCAACAGCTGACAGGCGTTACTTTCTCATCTTCCTACGGCCCTACATTCTATAAATCAGTGGGACTGGCCGATAAAACATTCGTTTATGCGGTACGCATTCACATGTGTTACTCTTAGGTGTCACATATTAACGGGTGTCGAGATAGGTTATCAATAATGCTACGTCCGTAGTTACAGCAATAATGGCCATGGGACTCTTTGACATCCTTGGACGCCGTAGCCTGGTTTTTCACGGAGGCTATTCCCAGGCAGCTTTCCTTGTAACCATTGGTGCTCTAGGCCGAATACCTAACCCCAATGCCAACCAGAGTAATGGTATTGTAGCGGGGATGCAGCTGTATACTTGTATTCTCCATATGACATTGGGTCCAGGCGCCTACATCACAGCCGCTGAGATTGGCACCCAAGACCTTCGCGAAAAGACCATGGCTCTCGCGGTAAGTCGACTCTTAAAAACGGTACATTGGAACTTCTAACTCAATATTTACAGACTGGGATCAACGTCATTTTTGGCTTTGTAGTCGTGGTTGTCACACCCTATCTACTTGCTGAAATCGGTGCCGGACTAGGATACATCTGGGGAGGGTTTGCCTTCGTTGTATCTATCTGGGCTTGGTGCTTCATGCCCGAACTCAAGGTAAGAACTCTGACATTCCTTTCTGTACTATCTCCACTAATGTTATATTCGACAGGGTCGTAATCTCGAAGAGATTGATCCACTGTTTGAAGCGAATTTGCCTGCTTGGAAATTTAACAAGCATCAGACTGAGGGCCAGGGTACCATCGTGGCACATATAGAGGGCTGTGATCTTGATAAAAAGGATATTGATGTAGAGCAGGCTGAGAATATTGAGATGGGACTCCGAAAGCCCGACAACGACAGCTCTCGACGTTAATAGTAACCATTCACCTCGGGCTACGAACTTATTAGCATTTAAAGAGCTCGCTAAACCAGATTTTAAAGAATGAAATATTTATGAATAAAGCATGTCGAAGATTTCCATTCGAAAAATAGGGGTAGTATTGAAGCCTAACATGACTGTTTAAACTATTGCATCTTGGTCATTCGACCTATTCACATCCGTGAGGCACAATAACTTAAGTCCAAGTCATGAATTACATAATTTCAACCTCTACTCGCCTCGGTTCATTCCGAAGCTACATGATCTGGCGATGCCGTCGTTGGCTCTGGGCTTACTTGCGTAGTTGTGCCGAGCGGTTTTTCCTTCAACTCGGCCAGTGCTTTCTCATCATCGGGCCTTAGAACTATCTGGGACCAATTCTGATTTTTGAGAAACTCAGACAAGAATCTCGACGGCTTCGACGCCAGTGTATCCAGGACCTCGCCACCCAGGGTCTTGTTAAACGCGAACCTCAAGATCAGACCCAGCTTTCCAGCTAGTTCCGCCTGCCTCCTAACGGCTGTTCGACGGTCCGGGTCTTTTATATTGGCGATTTTGAAGAATTCATCCCAAAAAGCTAGCTCAGCGACGTTACGACAGCTGAAATCAGACCATCCATCAGCGGTCATATTGCCACCTGCACGGCGCAATGCCCAAATCTCGAGCCCAAATGGCTTCATAGCAGCTAACGACCAATCGATAAAGCCTGTTATGTCCAAAGTCTGCTCGTCGACGAGAATATTGGTGCCCGAAAGGTCGCCATGGTGGAGTACCTGTGGATACTCCGTGCTAAATAGATAGGAGACTACGTCCTCGCTCTCAAGCTCATTGATGGTGTCTTGTATGTAGGAATGCTCCTTCGAACCTTTCAATACAGCCAATTTTTGATTAATGTCTTCTTCTTGTTGCTTCAGAACACCTGGATCAACAGTCTGAGCATTATTCCAGGCTCTCGCAAAGTATCTGCTATGCGTGAGTGCGTGAGTTATGGACCAACTTATGCATCCTAACTTACCTCGCTAGATTAACAGCGAAGTTAACTTGCTTCACCGCTTGAAAATCTTCTAAAATAGGATTAAAAGGCATGACTTCCATGCAAGATTTTCCCGGAATACAGGGCATGGTGTAAATGTGCAGCCGCTTGCTCTTATCTTCATCATTCCCTAGTTCCCCGTGGAAAGTGGCTTTAGGCACAAGATCTCCATGGACTATCTTAGCCAAATCCTCGAGTTCGCTGCCAAGTTTGGCCTCAGGAACTCGATATGAAATAATAGTCTCGGTAGTTGCAATCACTGTATAGCTGAGAGATCCCTGCATCCCGACGGGACGAACTGACGACGCGCCAACAAGTGAGAATGCATTATCATTACATTCTTGCTCGCTTGGACTTTTTCTCCAGTCGAAAAAGTCTTCGATTGATTGTTTCGTCCATTGCTCAACACCAGCCATGTTATTTATATTCTCAATAACTTGACATTGATCTCGTGGTGTGATATTGAAATGACCATGTCCAGGGATAACCCTACTATTACCTTCTGTACTTGGACAAAGGACTTGGTATTTTTATACTCACTCGCAACAAAGGCCTATCTACGTCAGCACTGCTTCAAAGAGATACGAAATAGCCCATTCCACGGTCGCTGCAAAGTAACGCTTAATGTGAGACTTTGTAGTACCTTGCCTATTCTTCAGTAAAACCAAATCAAAATAGCTCCCGAATTACCAGAGCTTTACACAACCGTAACAACACCTCTTATTTATTTTGCTTAGCAATTCATCTAATACGATTTCAAACCCTCAACTTTCCGTAGACGGGCTCCAAACTTATAAAATACAACCGGAAGCGGAATCATAGCAAGGCAGATGAATCCAAGCAAAGAATTCCCCCAACCCAACCCCAGGGATCCATACATAGGCGGTCCCGCCAACGGAAGAATAGCACCCACGACGCTCCTCAACACCACGTTCGCCGCAATGGCCGATGCAGCATACATGGGATAGCTATCAACTAGATAGGTAGTGACAGACAGAAATAGCCCCATTATGCCAAAGCCGTACGGTACCAGAGATACCACAGGCTACACCCAATGGGTAGCGTAGAACGAGCTCCAGCCGTACCAAAAAAGCGTGATAGGGAGGAACAGGCCGAAATATATTCTGATAGTGAGACGCATCTCCGGCACAAACACACCCTCGTTCGCCCGAGCCTGTCGAATAACAGAGCGGTCTAAGAAGAATGTGACAACAACCCATCCAAGGACATTCCCCACGCCTAGGGAGAGGTAGACGAGCCCGGATGTGGAAGGGTCGAAGCCGTACGTTTCCTCGAATACGGCGGGGATGGTCGTGTAGAGAAGGTAGACGACGCCGAAGGCGAAGGCGATATATAGGGAGAGAAAGAAGACCAGAGATAGGACGAGCATCCTGAGCGGTCTTATCAGGCTAGTGAGAAGAACCCGTTTTCTGCTGCGCTGGTTACTGTCGTCGTAGCAACTCTTCAGGTCCCCTCGGGCGAGCTCATGGCGGAGGCGGGACGTCTTCTTCTGAAGCAGGACCTTGTGACTTGTCTCCTTGTTTGTCAGCTCGATGAGGACCGTGACAGGCGTGGCGGCGGCCAGAATAATCCAAAAGTCGAACCGCCAGCCGATGGTCTTGGCCAAAAATCCACCAAGCAAAGGACCGACGGTGGGACCTTGATGTGGGTGAGTATTTCTACTTGTACGCTCACTAGGTAGGCGAGGTACGCGGATAGCTTTTCGACGACTCACCGATCAGAGGCCCAATGTTCCAAATTCCCATAGCGAAAGCGCGTTGGTCTGGACGGAACAGATCGCCGATGATGCTCCCTCCCAGAGTCTAACGTCAGAGCAGAGTGAGCCGATGAAAATACCAAGATAACATCATACGTAGGATTGGGCGATAACTTACCAAGGAGGCAGCGCCACCAACGCCGCTGAAAAAACGAAAGATGACGAGCGCGGCAATATTGGGAGCCAAGGCGCACCCAACCTGCCAAAGACAGTAAAACACATTCGCCACGCTCAGGACGGGCTTACGTCCGTACATCTCGGATAGCGGGTGATAAACACTGGCCCGACAGCATAGCCGAGCAAGTAGATGCTCACGGTCATAGAACCGATGACAGCGTTATCGTTGGCGAACTCCTCGTTAGGATGTCGATAGCGGGAGAGAGAATCGAAGACGCGAAGGGAGTCAGTAGCGTGATGGTCGACAGCAGCCCGACCCATCTGCACTTATGCCAGACTGGGAAGTTGAAGGGCAAAGCGGGATCTTCCTGTCTTTCCCAGCCGATGAGTCCCGAGTCGAGATCAGTGACGGGTACTGGATCAAAGACTAATCCCTCCCTTTTCGTTTTCCCTGTTGGCTTGCTGGAGATACGCGCAGACTGGCTTCCGGTTTGGACGCCAGATATATCCTATGGTCTTCCATCAATTAACAAGTTCATAGAAAGCACGCGGACAACGAATAGCGTGGTTACGTTATGGAGTTCCGTGTCTGTCTCTCGGTCAGAACCCATCTTCTCACTTTTTCCGTGGGTCGAAGCCTGTGATATTTGGGTATTAGGAGTGTGCGCATGTTGGCGGCTTCCTTGCTGTTTATTGTTGACTGAGCCTGGAGAGTTTTCGTGAGGTTCAATGTGCTCTGCATCTTCTTCCTTCATGTTCTATTTCATGTATGAATGAAGAGGGGGCTCATTTAATGGGATATTCGCTATGATTCTAGGAGTAGAATATGACAAGAGGTTGCCTTAGAGGGCAAGAGAATGACATGCAGAAATGAAGAGGCTACGGTTGTAGCGGGCAGAGGGAGCAAGGGGAGGTTATAGTGCGGGGGCTGCCCCCCTCGTTTGTTAGGCCCCTTTTCGTGGTAGTACAACTACTGTGTAGCTGCACTATATATTATAGCTGTACTACGGCAGCCATTCAATGGCCGCTTCTGGGTAGGTCCGGAAATCCTATTTTAGTTAGCATTACCACTCAGGGAGAATGTCGGTTTCTCTTATTCGTTCACTTGATCCCTCGGCGAGATATCACTATTACTGGCTGAACGATGTATCGGGTGTAGGCAGGCATACATGTGCTCTATAATGAACAGCTAAGGCAACACTTAAGGATAGATATAGTACAGTTGGTTCGATGGTCCGCTGCCGGAGAATAGAACCACCACAAGATCTTGATCCATACGAGATAAGCACCGATGTGATGCAGATGGACCTCCATGTAGCTTCAAACCACGTCCCTTCACCAGTCCATATCATCCATTAAAACAGCCTACTTATCCCTACTAGATAGCTTTTCATGACCACAACCCTCAACAAAAACCCCAGCCCAGCCCAGCCCAGCCCAGCCGAACCACTTAAGCATTCAATTAATGAACTTCCCCCCACAGCCTCCACAAAGCTCAGGAGATATCTCATCAACGACACTCTGAACATCGCCACCAGCAAAGCCAAAACCAGGTTCTGCCGCGGCAGCAGCCGCAATAGCCAGCAGCTCGCCGGGCTTCAGACACTTCGAGCCGCAGACGGCGCACGTGTTTGACACGCCCGGCGCTAGGATCGGAATCCCCGTCGCGGCGCAGTTTTCGAAGACGTGGCCGTTTGCGCAGGCTGACGACGACGACGACGATGAGGTCTCTCTGTTTTTGTTGTTATTGGTGTTGGTGGTGGGTTTGATCCGCGTCTCGCAGAATGGACAGAGTTGCGATGTGGCGAGCTTGGTTAGGTTGCGGTTCAGTTGCGTGATGCCTTCGATGGTGGTGGTCCTTTCTGCGCTACTTCTGTTACTACTGCTACTGGAGTCTGTGTTTCTGTTTCTAGTAAGTACGCCCGGTACTGGCGGACCGCCGCCGTACATCCATTCCCACATGCGAGCCTCGGTGCTCAGCTTCTGCAAGGCAGTGGTGGGAGGAGGTGCTTCGTCATTATCATCACCATCAACACCAGCTTCGTCCCTTTCCTCTCCACCACCGGCTATACCAACGTGCCGACCGAATAGGACCTTGAACTTCATCCCCCCGAACGTGATCCGATCTGGCTTCAGGGTGCCATGGGGGCTCACGAAAACGGCCGTGACGCCCTTCCCCGGGCTGGCCGTTAAGCCCCAGATGCGCATCCGCGTGGTGTGGACCTGGTCGGAGGTGTCGAGGCCGCGCATGCCCGCTATATCACCCTCGCCGTCATCGTTGTTCTCGTCGTCTTCATCACCTTTCTGACCACCACGAATACCATCACCATCACCATCGCCATTGCCACCATTCTCATCAACGTCGGAATTCGAATTTATCTCGTCGTCTTCTCCTTCTTCTTCTAGTAGCTCCTCGTCGTAATCAGTGTTCTCGGGATTATATACCATCTGGTAGGCTAACGCACGGGGGAGTTGGTGCTGAACGGATTGCTCGATCTCAGTGGCCCAGCGCGGCTCGCGCACCGCGTGGGTCTCCGGGTTTGGTGGTAGCGGCAGGTTGGTCTGGTGCCAGTTGTCGTTGGTGCTCGTGGCGGAGAGGCGCACCAGGGTGAAGGCTGGGGTGGATGTGGTTTGGGAGAGCGAGGGTGGGTGGATTACGAGGCCTTTACCGTCGGCCGCCGCCGAAAGTCATTAGATGAAAAATAAAATAAAATAAATAAAAACTTTAGGGGATACATATCGAGGGAGGTCGAAGATGTCGAACTTACCAGTTATAGGATTGGAGATTTGGTCGCTTTCCTCGGGGCTGGGATATGTAGTGTTGCACTGGTATATCGAGTGCTTGTTGCGAGATGTTGACTTCGATGATGTGTCGACGGCATCAAACGACAGTTGAAAAGCCTGCACTCGAGCTGGGGTAGCAATAAGGCCACGGCAGACTTTCTTATCATCGATCGTCCAAACCTAGTAGCATGTTTGGTCAGAAAAGGGAAAGCAGAATATGATACGGGATAGATAGTTGGGTGACGAACTAAATCTTCCCATGTGACAAATGCTTCTGGTCCAAGGAACAGACAGATGCCGTCCGAATCGACAGGCGCTACGTCTACCTCGGGCGTTTGCATGTGCGTCCAAGGGGTCCTAAGCGTGACTTGTCGGAAGCCGACGTAGTTCTTCGCAACGTAGGAGATTATGCTGGATTTCGAATCGCCTTTGTTTAACCAGGGACTCCAGCTTAGGGAGAACGAAGATCCGCTGGGAGAGTAGTCGGGGTCGGTTTGCTAACACGTCGGTCAGTAAAGCAACTTGCACACACAAAAAGGGAGAGGAGAAGAAGAAAGGAAGGAAGGAAGAACACCAGCTTCGTAACTACATACGTCCTGAATAGGGTGCGGTCCACCAGCCAGAAACCTCTCGACCTCCTCCACACGCCACTCTCCCGCATCGCCCGGCTCAGCATCAGCCTTATGTCTCGCCTGGACGGAGAGGATAACGACCTCATTACGATCATTAGCATAAGCAAGTAGGGTCCCTCCATGACCGCCACTACCACCACCATCACCACCGCCAGCATCCGTATCATTCGCCCAAGCGAAAGCCGTGACGTGATCACCAGCGACATCCTCAACGTCAGCCCCTCTCCCACCTCCTCTAGCACCAGCAGTGGACGGAACGCGCAGTTCCCCTCCAGCGCCCACAGCCCAAGGAACGACCCACGACCTTAGGGTCCGCGTATTCCGCCCGCGGACCTTGAAGGACCCCATGCCGTCGGACGCGCCCTCGCAGTAGACGGTGATGCAGCCGGCGGCTGTCAGCACGGCGAGCACGGAGCGCTTCATGCGACCGAGTCCGCACGGCGACCACTGTAAGGCTGCGACGTGGTTTAGGGACCCGCCCATGCCCGTGATGATGGTAGTGGTGGTCGTCGTTGCCGTCGCCGTGGGATCATGATGCTGATGCTGCTCGGAAGAAGAGGAAGGGGAAATATGGCGGAATTCTTGGCCCACGGCGTCGAATAGGGGTTTGTTTAGCTCGGGACGCCGTACCTCGATGGTGGGGAAGCGGAGGGTTACCTCGTTGTATTGGGGGGTTAACTCATAACTGCTGGTGGTGGTGGTGGTGGTTGATGAGGTTGGAGTGGTAAATTCCGGAAGGTAGATGTAAACGGAGTCTTCACACCCGATGGCTAGTTCGGCATCCGGCGACCAGGTTATGTTGTGTGTCGTGAGAGCGACTGTCGACAAAGTGATGGGCTCAAGTGGAGGAGGCTTGTTCCCCGGGTTCTCAGGTAGCGCCATGATGCTCAAAAAAAAAATTTCAGTTGCGTAGAATTTTTAAACTCAGTGAAGTGATTCGGCGTTTGTGACGGTCACTAGTGAAGAGTAGATTATGTGCGAATAAAATAGTGATATGCTGGAATTTTTGTCGATGAGAACAGAAACATGACGATGCTGGCGTCGCACGACCATTCGCAATTCATCTAAAGAATCGACCAAGTACACTTATAGAACCGAAGTTGTTTCTCTTTTTTTTCTTTTCTTTTCTCTCCAGCTCATCAATGGTGTTTACGCGCTGATCTATGGTGGTATCTTGGTTGAAGTTGGTACAATTGAAATTGAAGTTCGAAATGCGGATGAAAACCCCTTCAGCCCGCTAATGATGTAGTTGCAAAGTTTAAGAAAACAGAATACGCAAAGACACGATGACCATGTTTACGCTCAACCTACACAGACAACATTTAATTGGATAGCTTGGAAACTGCCCGTTGCGCATTAAATGATGTCCAAATATTTCTCTTCTCAATTACAGCGTAATATATACATCTAAATTCTACGGAGGGATCATTTCTTAGGCGCTTCCAAATACGACCCGAGAGCCCACAATGCCGAACAGCCAGCCACCGCGCCTGCTCCCACGAGCTTCTTAACCCACCAATTGTCATCCGTCAGCGGTTTCGCGACGTGCATCTGCTTCTTGGACTGGGTCTGTCGAGATTTCGTTTCCACCGGGTTGTTAGCCGTGGCGTTGTTCTTCTCTGCAGCCTCTGCTTCCTCGGCCATCTTAGTCAGCGTTGCGATCGTCCTGCTCAACGACAGAATATCCTCGTCGATAGTCGCATTCTTAGACCCGTCCACTTCGACATTTTGGATGTTCCCGAAGAAATCCGTCAGCAACCGGTTGCGCGCCGCCTCGGGACCACCCCGGAAGAGGTCGTATCGGACGCCCGCGTCCGAGTGTATCTTGTCGTAGGTGTAGCTGTCGAACAGGTCGCCGATGGTCTTCTTGCTGCTCAAGTCTTTCACTTCGGATTCGAGGAACTCGAGGTTGTAGTAGGTATATCTATCGATGACGGCAACTCCGACATCGTTATCGGCGTGGTGGGAATACGAGGATTGGTCGAGCTCCGAGGAGCCGGTGGCGATGATGTTGGGTGAGTAGAACTTGCTGTACATAGTGTTCGCTTGGCACGTGTCGATCATGAACAAGATCTCGTGGTACCTAGGGTATTGCGCGACAAGTCAGCTAGATCCCTAGTCATATCACAAACACACGACAACAATCTCTTGTCTGTCTGTCTGTCTGTCTGCCTGTATGTTGTTGGCCTGCCTTACCTTCTCTTCTCCCACATCTGCTCAAAAGCATCCGCCAGATCGAAAGCACCAATCTCCTCAGCATCCTGAAACTTCAAGAACTCGTTACCGCCATGACCCGTCATGTAGATAAAGATGTTGCTTCGATCGTCGGTCAGCAGACGCTTGCTACGGGGCATCTCGTCGCCGACGCGATCGGTGAGCAGGCGGATGAAGTTCTCGACGGTGACCTCGTAGCCGCGGTAGTCGACCTCGATGTTGTCGCCGTACAGGTCGACGGCACGGTCGGAGTTGCTGTAGACGGTGCCGGGGAAGGCGTTGCGCGGGTTGCAGGCCATGTCGTCGGGCAGCATCAGGATGATCTGCGAGTCCGGGATGCCCAGGCGCTTCACCGTCCGGTACATCGATAACACGTTGGCGAGGTGGCGGTAGTTGAACCAGAACCGCGATGTCCCGACTAGGACGGCCCAGTTGCTCGTGTGCTCGGCCGATACGAGGGGCGTCGTCGCCGTCAGCAGCAGCACCGATGCTAGAAGCATCGGCAACTGAAATACCCCTGACAGCTTCATCGTGTGTCTGTCTGGCTGTCTGTCTGTCTGTCTATCTATTATTTTCCAGGGTTTCAGAAATACATGAATTAAATTAACGCAAACAATGAATTTCAAAATGTGAGCTGGAATTGATTGGAAGATGGAATTGGCATAATTGAAGATGCGACGATGCGACTCTAGTTCTAACTACGTTTCCCCTGACTGCTGACTGGTAGGCAGGGCATCCTGGCTTTGAGGCTGAGTTGAACGATGTATGTATGTATATATGTATTTGTCATCACGGCTTGCACTAAGCCCTTGTTTGGCCGAGTGGCTTTCCATGTTTTTATCTGGAGTAAACGGCGATGGCTTGCAGGGATCGGACGTCAGGTTGTCAGGGTACAGTATGTATTGTACAATACAGCGCAGTACTTGCGGCTAGGGGACCATCAAATACTACATACAAGTAACTACAATTAGCGCGGGGTTCAATGTTCCCATTCGGTACCTACGGCATATAATGGCTGCCGTTCTCGGACATCCATGAATGTTAGTCTAATCTTTGATGTTCGCATTTTGAGGCCTTGATTCCGCATACTATGTAATTATATGCATATTTATATTAATCTAGGGATAGACTATTCATTTCTCTTATAAGAAACACGTGCTACTTACTATAATTCTTAGAGTTTGATGCCTTGGATGCTTATGTGGAATATGCATGTCTCCATACATATAGCTTTGTGGAGTTGTTTTAGATCACATGTCAGTTTGAACTGGCCTATAAGATGAACTTTGAGACTCAAGTCCCTCTTGCCGCTATGACAATCGTCTATTTGTCTTACCATCGTCGTAAGAGACAAGCCAAAGTCTTTATATAAGTTTATACTGAGCAGTTGGATAAGCCGGTCTGCTTTGCCTTTCTACTTACGAAGGTCGGGTTCACAATCACAGGCCAGACTCTACCGGGATTACCATGTGCGGATACCTTGTTAAATAGCTCCATATACACTGTATTTAGCTTTAGCGCATAAGCCACTAAGGTACAGCGCAAGGTATAGTATATGGTCACTAAAATATAGCGGTTAAGGTGTGCTGTAAAAGTACAATACGAAGTATAGTGCTTCTTGGCGCTTTAGTCTTAAGTCCGAGCTCATGGCTTACACTGTGGCTTGTAAAGTATGGCCCGTGATTGTGAACCCGACCTTCGTACCTGTTAGGTATATACTTGTAGCCACCTAGACACCCCGCTTCGACGAATTGGGAGTGCCGCTTTGAACTATACCCAGTAAGTATACCTACTTCCTGATAGTGTCCCTCCTTTAGTTCCTTTAGTGAGGTGTAAAGACCGAAGAAGACCCTGA
Source organism: Eutypa lata (assembly GCA_022661535.1). Classification (NCBI taxonomy): domain Eukaryota; kingdom Fungi; phylum Ascomycota; class Sordariomycetes; order Xylariales; family Diatrypaceae; genus Eutypa; species Eutypa lata. The sequence continues at coordinate 258,786 of JAKULF010000009.1, read as the reverse complement.
ATATGATGCTATAGCTGAGGGAACTATACTGGTTCTAGTTTAGTTACTCAGGTAGTGGTACAGCGGCATACCTAATGTATACTTCGCAAACAGGGGATGATCTTAGTAGCTTAAAGCTTTCCCTTTTTTTTCTAGGTCATGATCGTCGTTCTCGAGGCCAACAAAGTTACCTACTGAGCCTCTGAGACTTTTCTTGAACCCTTTCTTTTTGTCACGGACTTTTCAGTAACTGGAATTTTCACCTAAAACAACTATCATAATCTGTCAACTTAGGTATTTATTAATGTCCTATCTTATCCTACAAAGTAATCAACATAACTACTATTTTTTGGTTGCTCACTGACTGTTTTATTTCCTGCAGCTGTGAGATTCTCTGAGGTTGTTTTTTAGTTAATGACTTGGACCGCCTTTTGTGAGATGATATCATAATTCAGCCCGACCAACCTCTACCAATTTCAACCAATCTGCGAGCTTACCGCCAGCCACCTACCTACATTCGCACATGACAGTTAACATAAGCTTCTGACCCTAACTGAGTGCCGTTGTTGCTGCGATTTATTAATAAATACGTAGTGCTACGAACTACAATATCTGCATTTAACCATACATACTAAAATACTAAACTAAACACATCGACAACAAGGCTGCTCTACACACGATATTCTAACCAGGGTCCTCAGGACGTCAAGTCCGTTTCCATATCCGTCAACCCATCGACACCATGGGTCGGCCGCCCGCCTACATTTTTGTAGTAAGGTTCGTACCTATTCCTCTGAACGAATACCCCTTCTTGATCGCAGCTAACTGAGCGGAAACTCACAGACATGGAAAACGTCTCGATGCTGCCGAAAGACAATGGCATCTCAGCTCGCCAACACCCTACGATCCACCTCTGACATATGGAGGATGGTTACAGTCTAAGACTGTAGGGACGAGGATCGCGTCTATCCTACAAGAACGAGAAGCGGAAGAAGAGGCTGCTAGTAGTGCGAATGGGCACATTGATAACGGAGAACACCAGAAGAAACGGAAGAAGAGGCGATATAGAATCATTATTCACAGCTCACCATTTCTCCGTTGTGTACAGTCCTCTATTTCCATAAGCTCCGGTCTTGCTTCCGAGCCCTTTCCCTCAATAGTGTCAGTGGAGACAACCACACAAGATGTCGCATCGCCGGAGTCAAAATTGTTAGGAAACAGCCAAGGCCATTCCTCTCCGAGCCGTGGTTTTACGCAGAACAACAGACTCACGGTCTCTACCAACGTTTCCTCTCCATCCCATTCGCATCCGCCTTCGCATTCACATTCGTCTACGTCCCACAACATACATAAGTCCGTTCTTAGACTTGACTCGTTTCTCGGAGAGTGGCTATCCCCCGACTACTTCGAACATATCACACCACCTCCGCGCTCCACGCTCATGCTAGCCACCGCAAAGGCCGAATTGTTACGCCGCGAGAATTATAACGAATATCCTCACTTCCATACACGGTCGCCGAATGTGACAGGACAGCTATGGGGGTCTAGTATCGGATCTGTCCCTAGACTAGGCAGTCCCCTAGTTTCTTCTGTCACTCCAGACCACGACCTGTCGTCTAGCATCGAAAGTTTACCAGGCTTGAATGAAGGCTTCCCGCCACATAATGGCGACGCAACTCATGGAGGGTATTTTCAACACCATCCTACTGGACATCGAGGTTATACGTCGCCCGTCCCCTCCTACGCTATATCGTCGAGCCAACCTATACCCCGTGGATACGTTGCTCATGCCCGGGATGCATGCGTTGATGTGGACTATCAATGGGATTCCACGAGAGAAAACATTGGTTGGGGAGACGGTGGAGTGTTGCCCGAGGAGTGGGCATCCATGCATCAGAGGTTTCGGAGAGGTCTAAGACGACTAGTGGAATGGTATTCCGCTACCGACGATCCTGGAGAGATGGTGACCAAAACGCCCACTAGCGCTATCAAATCAAGCCCGCAGACAAGCTGTCATGAAGAGTCTACAGCGGATGGCTCTGAAGATGTTGAGGTGGAGAATGTTGTGATTCTTGTATCTCATGGCGCAGGTTGCAATGCGCTCGTTGGCGCCATCACACAGCAGCCTGTTCTTGCCGATATTCCCATGTCATCGCTCACCATGGCTCAAAGGCGGCCAGAGTTCGACGACAGTACGCAAATTTCAGATTACGACAGACCCCTCTCATCCCTAGACGAGGGATTAGTTAGAAAGCGGGTCAACCCCTCGGATATGTTTGAGCTGAAATTATTCGCCAATACCGATCATCTGCTATCAGGTTTTCCCAGAAGTACAACAGTCAGCAGATCAGCCTCAGTCAACGTGCCGCACGATCGTCCAGGGGGTTTGTTCGCCGGTCCCTATGCCTCCGCCTTGCGAGACATCAACTTCGGCGACGCATACGGAGGCTCACCGGGCGAGAGCCGGAGGAATTCGGCCAACGCTTCGCTGGGGAGTATAAGAAGGGCGCCTCAAGTTCCCACGCCAGCCATGCGGCCGCTGAATTACGCGAGACCGAGCGTAAGCGGTGGTGTGACGGTAGGTAGCGGAGCCACGAATCTCCTCTCGCACCGACCCCATCGCTCGGGATCGTTCGGTCTCTGGCAGCCGAAGGAGGAACGCGAACCTGAAACTAATAAAGATGCGGATATACCCATGTTGCTGAATTTCAGCCACGAGAAAGAGGCGACCAAGGCAAAGCGCGAGGAGGCGGAAGAAGCGGTTATTGTTGAGACGGAGGATGAACACCACCATCCCCACCACCCGCAACCTACTGCTACCAATAATAGCAGCAGCAGCGGTACCGAACCTAGCACCGTATCCGAAGTGCCAAGAAAGACGATGGCGGAAGAAGAGCGGAAAGACTCACAACAACGACAACGACAACAACACGACACGCACAGCGAGGAACACGACACGTTCGGAGACACGGACGTAGCGGTGCCGCGTCTCTGGGCGGGGACGGGCAACGGGGGCCTCTGGGGGGCGCCGAGACCTCCCGGTGAGGCGGAGAGGTTGCGGGATTTCAGCTCCACGAAGAGGCGGTGGACGGTGACGAGTGGTAGGGTGGCTACTCCGAAATGAAAATAAATGAACACATAAAAGGATATCTACCTACCGGTTTGTCTGCCAACAGTCTATCATCCGAACCTAACTACCTACCCATTCACTTACCTCACTTCATCGCTTAAACTCACTCTGCTCTTTTTACTACTATTATCCGGAACCAGGTAGTAACTCCGCTCTATTACTCGGCACGTATCGAAATATCATACATATGTACGTACGTACGCACATACATAATGTCCTGGGATGTATGTATGCATATATATACCCCCCTCTTCTTACATGTATGTATGTATGCATGCATGTAAGTCGTCCCCATCTGGTCTGGTCATCTAAAAATAGATAGACAGATAGATAGACATAGATACTTAAGTAGGTATAGACAGCATCAAGAAGGACGGGACAAGGGGTGTCAGCGCGTTTAGGGATGTTTTTTCACAAATCCCTACTTACTTAGATGAAATGCATTGATGGGAGAAACGCATTCATAAACATACAATAATACAAATGGTCTTAATCACACAGGACGCTATCATCTGGTATAGAATTAGTTATACGGAGGCTAAGAATGGGGACGAGGGATCTGAGATGACAAGTAGGCACTAGGTAGTCATTTTGGGTCATCAAATCGACGTGACTCTAGTGCATACGTAGCGATACCATATTCCAGTCCTCTCATTGAGGAGCGTAGTACTTAGACATCGCAGAAACCAGCGTACTTCTCACTGGTCGTCATATAAATGTGTTGTTATGCAAATGGTATCTGTAGGTATATACTGGTTGTATATGTATATATAAGCATCTATTCCGGAGACTCCATCATCTTCTAGTCAGGTAGGTAGGTAGATACAGATAGTATATATGCACAAGCTCCTCATCCATGTAAGAAGAAAAATCAACGTGATCAAAAGCATGCAGGGAAAGAAGAAAAAAACAGCTTCCCCGCTAATGGTCTAGTCAGACTCCCTGTAACCATAACCCTCAACTTCTCTGGTAGGCGCAGAAATGACGCTGCTGTGCTGTCCTGTCCTGTGCTGTGCTAGCATAGCCCTCACCCATCCCCCAAAGCTCTTTCTACCTTCTTTTCTTCTTGCCCACGAGCAATACTTCCATGCCTGAAGAGTAAATGTCGTTCGTTTAGCCTGATCGGACGCAGCTCTCTCCCTCCATAAAAAAGGCATCAGATACCAAACGTATGACCGGCTTGCTTGGGTTGGCGCGATGACGTTCGTGCTCGGTGGACATGTGTGCGACTGACTCCATGATCATCATCATATTCATTGCCTCATCCCATAGATATACAGCTATCCAACCCATCTACCAACACGCAGTCCAGTTCTTCATCCTTTGAATCCTCCCACATTTCCCTCCACCACCCTCCTCTCCCGTTCACTTCACCACCCCCCCCAAAAATAAAATCACAACGTCTTCTCCCCCTTCCACCAACTCCCCGCCCCATTAATAGCCTGATGGGCCATCTCGACCCCCAAAAACGTCGCCGCATTCGCGGGGACCGCCCTCGCGAGCGCGGGCCCGAAACCGGGAAAGAAAGCCCTATACCCGCCTTTGGCCCAGAGCTCCCTCACCACACCACCGATACTCGTGTTGGCGCCCTCGGGGGCGGTCTGCAACCGGCTCTTGATGGTATCGATGGGGAAGACGGGGATCCACATGGCGATGCCGGCGGCGCCTCCCGCGACGGTGACGGCGCCGAGGCTCAGCTTGCCCTGCGGCTTCCCCGTCGCGGGGTCGACGGGCGTCAGGCGGCGCTTCATGTACTCGTAGGCGGCGAAGTAGGCGGCGGAGCCGGGGGCGTCGCGGGCGAGGGTGGCGGCGGACCCGCGGAACACGGACGCGACGCCGCCCTGGTGGTAGAGCTGGCGCGCCACGTCGACGCCGCCGCTGTACTTGGGCTTTTCTCCCGGCTGCAGGTGCTGCGACTGCGTCTGCAGGATCACCTTGACCCGCTCGAAGGGCGCCGTGATCAGCGTCATGGGGAAGGCGCTGAAGGCCCCCGCCGTCGAGATCTGCGCTATGGAGAGGGTGCCGTCGGGGGAGGGCGCCGATGTCGCCGTTACGATTTGTTGGCCGAGTTCGTAGCCCCAGAAGGATACGGCGACTAGATTGTGTGTTGGTTCGTCAGGCAGGCAGGCAGGCAGACAGGCAGCAAAATAGAAAATACAGATACGAAGCAAGGTAGAGAGGAAAGAGAGGCTACAACTATAAGAAAGAGAAGAAGAAGACTAGAAGAAGAAAAGGAAAGAAAAAACTAACACATAGGAGTAACGCCAACCAACGGCGCACTAACCCCGGCATACAGACCCCTCCGCAGCCCATCCCTCGCGACGCTCTTGCGCACGACGTCGACGGCGCTCGAGTAGGCGCCGCGCTCGGCGGTCTGCAGGCGGACCTTGACGAGGTCGAAGGGATGGCCGACGACGACGGCGCAGACGCCGCCGAACCCACCTGCTGCGAACGACCGCGCCTGCGACGCCAGCGCCGACTCGACTGCTTGTGCCTCGGCTTTGAGTTCGCTCTTCAGCTCCGTCGCGCTCTCCGGTATGTGCGGCAGGTGCGAGGATACGGAGGCCGGGAGGTGCGTTGCTAGTTGGTTGTTTATGCCTCCTCCTGCTCCTCCTCCTGCTCCTCCTCCTTCTGCGGCTGGTGGCTTTTCGTCTTTTGATGACATGTTTGTTGGGTGGGCGGACGGTCTGTGTATGGGTGGGGGAAATGTCGGATAGAGGGGAGAGGGAGAGAAAAGAGAGCTGCTGAGAATTGGGCCCTCTCTATGTATATTCAGTTGAGCTTCTTATATCCCCACTATGTTAGTTCGGTCGGTCGGTATTTGCTGTGGCCTTTCTCGCTTGTCGTCGAAAATTGCAGGTAGGATGCGCAGGTTGGGATTGTCAGCGATTGGTCTATCGTCTAAAATTCCAGAGAAGTAGGCTTGGTAAGTGAGATCCTTATGTAGTTGAGTACAAATCAAGGAAATACGACATGAGGTCAAAGACAGCTCCGAAATATTTGACTATTATCGTCGGCCCAGAGTGTATGGGAGAGCTTCACGGAATCAAGGAGTGCCTCGGCATGTATGACCGCATGCGGGTCTTATCAGATGGTTAGCGGTGAATCCCCACAAGGTCTAAGGAACTACAGATCCACTATGAAGTAGCTGGATCGGATCGAATACCGTGAGAAGTCGAAATGTCAAATTCAAAGTGGAAGACAAGTCCCTTTATAATGGAGAAGTTGAGGTAAATATTGGAATAATAAATTGACCAGGTATTTACATTTACTACATAAATGCATGTGACACACTTGGCCAAGTCGGTCCAAGGGATACCAAGATATCACTACTACCTACGCAGCTACGTAATATAGTACCTGATTAGGTATACTGTGTATATGTGTAGTTAGACTAACCGAAGCGGGGAAAGAAATAAGAATTGCATTTGCATGTGCATGTGATGTGCATCATCCCTCAGAGCCGCAATGCTAAATCAACACCACCTCTCCTAGTCATCATTGAGTACGACGTGTATGTGTGGCATTTCAGGTACCTTTGGAAGTACCTTCATAAACCATGGTGATCTAAACAATATTCCCTTGAGCTGCTCCCTCGATTGTCCATTTAACTCGACGTTTAGTAGCGAGCCCAGCTGTGCGTGCAAGGTCAATATTGACAAGAAATATGACAAGAAATAATCGTCTCGAACTCCACGGGGCACCATGCGGGGTACTGCGGAGAGTACAGAAGTACCTACTAAGTACATGTATCCTGCGCTAATCGCGCTAAACAGATCTGATGTAGATGCAGCTATTTCATATATATATAGTGGCTTGTCCCGGACCGATGGAAAGGGATGTTAAACTTATTTGTTAAATTGAAAGGGCAGAAAAGGCCGCACATAGTAATGACCTGTACGTCAATTTTTTGGTAGAAATTTCGCAGTGTTATAATAAGATTTCGAATAGCGATTGGTGGTCTAGGTGACGTACTCATTGGTCTCAGTAGTTGTTCATTTTAGGAAGTCTGGCAGAATATAGGCAAAGCAAGCCTGTAGTTTAAGAAATTTAGAGCTGGAAATATCAACCTACTCCAGTACCTTGTCTAAGACATTCGCTTTGAGAGACTCTTGAAAGCACTGGATTATGGCAAAAGGAGCTCCCCGACCTCAGACCCGGATATCTCTCTGCATCCATCTCTTCTTCAGGTCTCTACTGTAATTTACAAAGCGCACTCTCATATATTAATAACGTGCGCTAGTGAAAATAGTGTTCAGAGGTATGTTAGGATACCAGAAGGAGTCTTGCCTATTCAGATATTCCAGTATAAATGGCAAGGCTGTTGGCTTTGTTCACTTGTATCCATTTGGCAATCCCGAGAGACACGGTAACACAGTGGTTGGTAGATTGGATTCGCCGTGACAGGCCATAATTGAGGCTCCTAACCCCTGAATCGTCGCTCTTGAATTCACTAGGATAGATCTAGTGAAGCAATCCCCTTTGCATGTAGTATTTTCTGTGCTTATCGTAGTAGTCAATCTTCGCGTTCACCATAACGCGAGTAAACCCGGCATCTATGGAGTTTGGTACTTGTGTTATGCCTCTTCAGCTACTAGAAGTTGGCAGGCATCCCTTTTCTTCTTGAACGCAACAGCCTAGATAATCTTTCAGTTGGATAACATGCATGCCCAGCAAACTTGAGGAAACAAAAACCTTTCCTTCAATATGAACAGAGGCCAAATTCTATTCCAATAGGCCTTAGTTGACACTTGGGAGGTGATCTGGTGGTGCAATTGTTGAAAGAGATAATTGCTCTGACGTGCTCTTCAGAGGTTGAGTTACCTACTCTTACTATTACACCGAACCTATATTCACATTAACGTACATGTAGAGATAGTAACATTCCTCTCAATAATGCCACATCAATATATTCGCCAAATGTCTTATGCTTCGGAACATGGTCCGCAGGATTACCATAGCAAGTCGACGGCAATATTTTCAGCCCCTTTTGTTTGCTACTTCTTGAACCAGGGCTTGCTGTTTATTTTTATACCAGCATTTTACATTCAAACTATACGTCTAAATAGAAGCTATCACCATAATGAACATATATAAAAGCTAATAGTCCATATCAAACTACAGCATACTTATGGGCATGTGTAGCAAAGTGCTTTCAAGCGACATTGCATGCTCAAATATATATCTAGAGATTTCCTCCCAATATTTCCTTGCCATAAACTAAGCTTCCCTAAAAATTGGAAAACACCCTCAAATGCCATCAACTGCTTGTTCTCTGTTAGGAACGTAATGGAAGGTGGGGGATATCACAGTAGGATCAGGTTAAATATCCAGAGCATCCATCTAATCGACACCGCCTGCCTACCTAGTAGGTATTTCGAATAATCAGGTCATCACTGCAGGAACAACAAAGCCTGCAAATCAGGTACCTAGGCAGGCACGTGTTCATTGTGAAGGTATTGAATCACTCAGATGATGTGCCTGCCCTCTATATAAATTTACTTGTGTACCTATCCTGTTTTATGTATTCACTTCTGTACTTCCCCTACGGTACCTATTGCATGCATGCCTAATGGCACCCATACTGTACATAACCGTCGACATCTACTACATACAACACCTGCGTCTGGCGCTACTACATACAACACATGTGTTGAAACTTACCACAACAAACTCGACGCGGTCAGATTTTTTTCAACACAGTTCCTTCGACGTCGGCCCTACAAGATCTCGACACCGTCGGTCCTACGTTTTCTCAACATCGTCGATACATAATCTGACCGTTGTTGATTCTACATAGCCTCGAAATCGTCGATCCCACCTACTCTCGATTTTGTCGATCCCACAGGCTTTCTCGACGTCGTCAACTCTACACACTATTGACCTCGTCGTTTCTCTATCCCTTTTTTCGCGTCGCCAATCCTGTGTACTCTCAACCTCGTCGGTTTTGTTCGATTCTACTTCTAATTACAACCTCGAGAATCATCCAAGTTAGGTCTGCATTTTCAACCGGTAATACCATCCGTCTCTTTATTTATTTGCAACTAAAACGGCTTCTTTCTTCATGTTTAGCTAATATAGGGTGTCCATAGATAGACAAAATGCCGCCGGACTTTCCTGACGAGGTTCTGATCATGATCTTCTCTTGTCTCCAAGAGGATCTAACGCATGACCACACGCCAGGTGAACTAAGATATCGCCCGGGACATGGAAGCGTGATGCTTGCTCGTTTGTGCCTAGTTTCTAAAGGCTTCCGCGGTGTAGCTCAGTCTATCTTATACCATAGCATACCGGTACAAGACAAAAGAACGCGTCTTTTGCTATTCCGCACCTTAAGCCAGCAGCCCAGCCTAGGATTGCTAGTGAAACGAATTACTCTCGAGGCATCTAGCCAGCTAAACCACGACTTCAAGGATGTGTGGGCTGTTATGAAACGCCAAATTGTATTCCCGACATGGTTCAAGAAGCAAATTCAGGACGCCTTGGACCTCGTATTCTCTTCTGAGAATCCTACCTTTTTCAGGGATCACCTCGACACTATGCAAGACGTCGAACTCACTATGTTCCTAGTCTTAGTGCCGAAAATTGAGCGCCTCTCCATCACCTTGCCAGGGACATTCTACAGGCTTAGGAGCGCATTTTACCACTTCACCTCACCTGTCCCTACGCTCCATGTTCCTGGAACCCCCCGTAGTCCTTATAGAGGCGGACGGGATCTTCAACCACGATACGATTTTAGCAGAGCGAGAAACCAGCCAGCTAATACTATCACCATCTTATCTCCTTCTCCTCGCGATCACACCCCGCTTTCTTGCCTACAGCATCTACATGTCGGAAGCTGTGACGCAAAATCAATGGTGATGATGCAGCATCTAATACCAGGGCTGGTGTCACCCGCCTTGAAGAAACTCTCATGCCACATGGTGGATTTCAAGGACTGTATGGACCAACCATTGCCAACCATTCCGGGGGGGCATCCCTCTCCGCTGAAGCTCGAGAGTATCGAGCTTAAGCACTCGCTCATCAATGCCCCCGATCTTAGAGACTTCTTACACTCCTGCGGTGGTGGTGAGAGTCTTCACACCCTCCGTATTCACTGGAGTGAAGAACTCAAACGCTGGATCGGGGTGGGCGAGATCGGCGTCGCGTTGCACCAGTATGCGTCTAGCCTCCGCGTTCTCGAGCTGAACACTTATGACGGGATTTCATGGATTGAACCATACCAGATGGCAGGTGTAGTCGGGTCCTTGAAAACCCTGCGTCACCTGAAGGCCCTGGAGATCAATCATGGATGGCTTGTCGGAATGTTAGAGGAGGATGGCCTGGACGGCTTTGCAATTAACCTCCCGGAGAACTGGCCCGCACTTTGGGAGCTTCTCCCAGCATCCCTAGAACACCTTCATCTCACCTTCTGCGAGCTAGGTGATCCAGTAAAGACCCGTGAAGACCTGTCGAAGCTGTTCTACCACGGCCACTTTCCGAAGTTGAAGACAGTACGGGCTAGTAAGCACCCTGAATTAGGGGTATGGGAGGTAGAAGTTAGACCCAACAGCCAGTGGGCAATAAAGTCTTTTGACTGAATGAAAGTGAGAAGGGTAAAGGAAGACACGTTGTAATAAATAGATGATGGTATATGGCACAATCAATTCATAAATCACTATTGTGCGAAGTCCAACTGAGATAACATAGTTTCTGTGTATTAATGGCTCATGTGACTATCACGGTATACATTTGGTGGTGAAGATCTAATCATGTCTGTTTAGCCTTTCTGGCCCTTAATAGTAGACTGATGTGCAGACTAGGGAATGAGCCATCTCCTCATCTGCTAGAGAATAGACAGCTAACAACATGCTGCCCTTTCTCTGACTAACCATGCACGATTAGAAACCAATAGCTAGCGGCTAGGTTCCTATATAAGAATTCCCCGTCATTCTTCCCACATACATTCTCAATCACTGCTCCTTTATGGAGATGTAAACCTTGGAAGTACCTACCTACCGTTGCATTGATATCACGCTAAAATACGACGCCGTTGTAGCATTAGCGATAACGGTATGTATATACTCGATTGTAACATTTTATTTGGTCTAGAATGGAAGAATACATAGATCCGCGTAAGAATAAGCTTGTTTAGTTAACGATGAATTGGACCATTTGACCTCGTCAACCTATTCGCTTTACTAGGAGGAAAGGCAGAAGTGGCGGCGACTGCTAGTTGGCGCCCTCTACCTATCTACAACGTACTTCCGGAGGAAACCACTCAAGTGGCAATTCGAGATACGCGTGTGGGTACCAAGTGCGACAAACTTTCCGGCACAGGTGCCACAGGAACTTACTATTAATTATCATCACACGTCTTCCCATACGCCTGTCCGCCTCCTCGTATTATGCCTCCCCAAACCTCTTCTTATCGACCCCAAATCCCCTGCCGCTCCTCCTGATCTGGACTCAGCACCCACAGATGATCCGTACTTACAGAGGGACAGATGCTGGCTCTCCCTACGCGCCGGTGCTGCGATGTACATACACTGCGTGGGAACACTGCCCTTTCTTCTTTCGTCGGAACCTTTGGATGTAGGGCCAATTAGAATGATCAGCTGGCAATGACATATCTACCAAGTTGAATTGATTACCTAGAGAGTTAAAACCCGACCAGGCCTTTTAAGACATCAGGAGGAGATTTTGCAGCTGACTATGTAAATATTCCGCCACTACATAGATCTAATCGCGAAAGAATAGATCATGGTAGGAAAAACCCAAGGAAGCTGGGGAGTGAAGTATATTATTAACGAGTTTGAGTCGGTTTACAATGGTAGTGGGTAATTTTTTTCGCCCACGTCGCGTATTTCCGTGGTCATATAGACGTTATGCCTCCTCATCTATGGATTCTTCGCTTGATAAATACTATACGGGCCATTCTGGTCTTACAATGCGCCAAGAACCTATAGAAGACTGTTTCCAACGATCGACACTGGACTTACTAATGAACCGCAGCCTCCATGAATACGAGTATCCGTTATTATCTGACTTGTATTCGTGACACACCGCTTGTCCACTTCAGGCAGACATCGATGGATGGATGCCTTCGTGCCATCGCAGGTCGTTGCCAAATTAAATGAGATACTGAAATACTTAGGTTGAAATCATTTACGCTGATTTAATGCCAACCAACCATTATTCAGTAATCGATAACATAGAAAACAGTTTGTCCGATTGCAAAGTGTATTTATAAAAATATGCACATTTTTTATATTATATAGTAAAGTGTGATAACCCACATATAGGCGAGTTTGGCGAACCTATCTCTCCAAAGGGTAAATGTATCAAGTATTTTAACAAAGACTGACATAAGTAGCGTCCTGAACCCGTCGAGCAATCGGGCGTGTCGGGCAATTCGGCGAGGCGTTGTACAGAATCTCCAAGCCGAGCGGTGGGAACATGGGGAGTCCGGCCGGCATGTGGATCGGCATGACCACGCTGATGCCCCGTTCCGATGAGGCCAGCCGGTCCACCCCCTCAGCCCTGACCCCCATTACAGTAGTAGTGCGCGCCGATCCGAACCCGCGCTCCCGCGCCTGTCACACTCTTGAGTCGTTACACTGGTTCACCTAATCTCTAATGGCACGTGCTGCCTGCATAACCTTCATACCAAGACACGCTATCCTCCGATGTTGTCACCATCACTCTACGTAGTATATAGACTCTTTGTTGTCAATTATCACGGAAAATTGATGCTGGCGGCTCTTGGATGATAGTCACGGAATTGAACCGCGTTGGATGAGTGAACTGAGTTGTTGGTTGTTGGGTTTGGACTATAGATGCTCGTATCGTCGCTCGTATAATCAACGGGCCTGTGCTGAACCCATTTCATGTAAGACTTCCGATGTGTGAGACCTATAGTTCTTGGAATGCCTAGATGGCGTCAGTCTACAACAATCTACACTGATGTCTCAGGGGGCTAATTGCTTGGCTAAGTGATTGGAAGGTAAGTAACAGATATTCGTGGAAGCTTTGACTACCATTCCAAAATCTTGTTGCAGAGTGTTGTAGACTGGCGCCATCTCGCCGTTCGTTGGATGCCTACAATACGATACAGAGATGACATATGGTATAGAGACGACATGGACCAAGTCTATAAAAGAGGACGGAAGAATGTCAACTATGTGAGGTCCATCGAGAAAAGACAAACCTCCAACATCTATCTATCTAGCTAAGAATTCTTTGCAACAGCTATACACTCACTTACTCACTCACTACATCCTACATCCAACCGTCAAAATGAAGTTCACCTCCACCATTCTACCCATGTGTCTCGCAACAGTCGCCACAGCCAGATACCTGACAGTAAAGACCTACTCGGACCTCAAGTGCAGCAGCCCCGCGGAAAGCATCACGCTGCACAACCTCGAAGACTGCCACCAGATGAACACGCCGTTCCGCTCTTTCTCCACGCAGTCGGTGGACCAGTCGTTTATCGACGAGGGCGTTCGCATCTTGACCTGGTCAACGAACGACTGCCAACACTCGTCCGTCACCCAGCAACAGACCTTCGGCCTGTCGAACGACGACAACTGCAACATCCCCTTCGCCGATATCAATGAAGGCCAGCAGAATCCCTTCAAAGTGGGTAGCTTCCAGGTTGGAGACTACTCTTAGTGGTGGCCGGCGTAGCTCATTGCTCCTGTTATCAATTCACTGTGTCTTCATGGATGGATTGCGATCTAGGAGATCACGATATGGAAGTGGTGGAGGGGGACTCGGGCAGCCGAGGAGGGAAGATGGATACATGGGTGATTGATCGCATTTAGCATGGGAAAGATGCCATTCTAGGGTAACTCAACCCCTTCCCAAGCTATACGTTCGTGAGTTACGGAGGAATTTGTATGTACATATATAGATGACCACAATGCACCGATGGCCGACCATAAAATGCGCCCAGAAACATCTCAAATAGAAACAAAGACCTCTCCTACGTGCCGAAGAAGTTTTAACAACATAACCTTATGAGGATGATGGCTAACGTTGTCCCGTAGGTTCGGCTTCATCAGAAAATGATCAGGTTAGAAGGGAGCCGGTGAGCAGGAAAACAAACCGAACTAAACTACAACGAAGGATAAAAAATCAAATCATATAATTATTGCTTTAGTGTAACACCAGTTAGTCGCGTCGAAAATAAGGGGAGGGAAGGAGTAGTTAGTCAGGAGGTACTGTAATTACGCTTACATAAGCTAGCCCCCTATGAGCTGGACTGACGTCACACTAGAAAATAGGGGCCAGAAACACATCTGCTCCAGGTCATGGAAGGGCAATGCTCAGAATGAATAAAAATCCATCTTCGCACCATCTTCTCTCAAGTGCGAGAGGGTCCCATGGATACTAATTAAGATGTATTGTAACTGACTGCAGTTGTAATTGCAATCGCAACCGCAAAACCAGGACCACCACCAAGACCAGGACTACAACATCTTCGACCCGTACCTGTTAGCTAAGGTTTACTGCCGTATAGAGGCCGGCCCAGTACCACGGGTGGTTATGGGGGTTCGCTGGCCGATTCGACGACGTATGCATAACGTTATAAATATCGGGACGAGGCAGGCGTCTCTGTTGCTCGGCATTTTGCTCGGGTCGTAGGATGCGTGCCGTCCTTGAAGCCGTTGTGCCTCCTCCTTCTTCTTCTTCTTCTTCAAAAAAAAAAAAAAAAGGTTTCCTGAATGGGTTCTCGCTGGTCGAATGGCCGGGGTAGTTATGGGCGTGGTCATGGACGTAGATACCTGCTCTGTTGCGGAGGACGAGAAAGCGGCGATAAGCAAATCACAGCAGTGGTTCAGGTTAGAGGCTGTTTTCTTCTTTTTCTTTTGGCAGCACGAATTAAAGCGTTGCCAATCAAACGGCCGGAAACCGTCTAGGTTATTACACACAAATACATACACTGGTACCATACATATTCAGACCATATTCAAGGGGTATATATTACCGGATGGATAAATAAATTGACGTTATGCTAATAACTTGTATGTACGTTTCGCAGTTGATAGGATACCATAAATATATACGAGGTACACTGTCCAACAGTAGCATAGCAGCAAGCAAAGACAAAAAAAAAGTACCAAAAAACAAAAAAAGAAACAAGTTCAGCTCAGGAACACAGAGACGATCATCGTCTATCCGCTCCATCCGTCCGTCCGTCCGTCCGTCCGTACGTCGAGTGTTACGACCAAACAGCCATGGCCCTTCTCCTCCCCCGCGACCTCCAAACCTAGTAACCAAGTGGAGGGGGCTTCGAGGACATCGACTGGTTGAGCCGACCCATACCGCACCAGCAGCCGGCGTCGCCCTCGCGCTCCATCTGGATGGTGAGGTCGATGCCGTGTTTGGCGAGGTAGATCCGGACCCTATCTCGGACCTCTTCCATGTCCGCGCCCCGCACGGCCGCCACGTGGATGACGCCGAGAAGCTTCCCGCCGCCTCCGGAGTCGGCGCCGGCGCGGTCGTCTACCCAGAACTTCGGCACCGAGTACGAGGCTACGCCGCGCTGGTTCGTGATCTCCGACAAGGTGTTGCGCAGGTTGTACTCCGTGTCTGCGGGGATGGTCAGCAGCAAGCGCTGGGCGGATGATTTCACCAGCGGCATTGCCGTCATTAAAATTAGGTAGGCGATCAAGAGGGATGCTGCGGGATCCCAGCCCGACCACGGGAAGATATATGTTAGAACAGTGGAAAGAATAACCGAGGCACTTCCTAGGGTGTCTGCGAGGATGTGCAGGTAGATGCCGTGCATGTTTTCGTTGTCGTGGGAGTGAGAGTGAGCATGAGTATGATCATCGTGGGAATCGCAGGAATCGTGTCCGTGATCGTGCCCATGGCTGTGGCTGTGACCGTGGCTATGTCCGTGCCCGTGGTCGTGACCGTGAGAATGTCCGTGGTGGGCGTGAGAACCGAATGCAAATATACCTAGCAAGTTGACCACCAAGCCCAGAGTACTAACAATGAAGAGTTCCTGGAGTCTCTTGGTTTCTCGTCCTTCGACAAGTCTCTCGAATCCCTCAAACATGATCTCGAGACTTATGAGTCTACAATTGCATGGTTAGCTTGGTGATATAGAAAAGTAGAAATAAGGATAGATAAAGGAACATACATCAGAAAGACACCATTCGCAAAACCACTAAGCGTCTCGATCTTTCCAAAACCGTAAGGAAATCTTTCGCTAGGCGGCCATTTGCTCATGACGGAAGCGAAAAGTCCTACTGCCAAAGCCACACAGTCAAAAAACATGTGTATACTATCGCTCAAAAGTCCCAATGAGTCGGTAAGGTACCCATAGACAGCTTGGACTCCCATGAAGGTAAAGTTTACCCTATCACAACTGTTAGCTACATCCATCCCCTCTAATCAAGTCCTGTTAACACGAGATACGTACGCCATGAAATAGAAGATGCGACGGGAGTCTTTCTCCGTCATAATAGCATGTATCAGAGGTACTTTCGAGGTATGTGGTAACAACAGCGCCGTAAACCTGGAGTATCCTGCTGACTCGTGGGAATGTCCATGATGATGATGGTGGTGCTCATGCTCGTGCTCGTGCTGGTGGTCATGGCCATGGTTATGAACATGATCATGGTCTTTATCGTGATTATGTCCATGCGTAACAGCGACAGAAGGCGGTTCGTAAGAAGGGGTGGTGGGGAAGGGAGGTATTGTGTCGTTCTTTTCGTCTAACTGAGATGGCTCATCTGTAAGTTGTCTCAGCGGAGAAGGACGGGTTTCTCGGCGTTGTAGAGGTACGAAGGAGTTCGCGCGATATTGCGATAGGTTACGCTGTTGGGCTTGTGCGTGGATATCGTTCTGGGCGTGAGTGTGGTCGTGATCATGTTCGTGATCATGGTCATGGTCATGACTATGACTGTCGTCGTCGTGATGGTCATGATCGTGCAGACTACCTCGACTAGGAGAGAAAGAATGGATGTGACCGTTCGATCGATTGGGGCGTCTAGAGTGACCGAATGATGGCGAATGGGAGTGAGAGTGGGAATGGGAATGACCGTCGGAACCATGATGACTGTGACCATGTGGCACTGGAGGTTGTGGTAAGGCGTATGACGAAGCCATCTTTCCCTACTATTAAACTTGAGATTGAATTGTTTAGACAGAATCCCCTCCCCAACCAATATAGAGATGATAACAATCGATTCGTTAGGTAAATGCTGCCTCGGAGTCCACCAAGACCCCGTTATCTCATATCTTATCGCATAGAGTAGTAGTCCATCGGGAATTCAAAAAGACAATTGATAGAGTAATTTTATTGTACTGTCTATTTTGTCAATGATTTGAGAGGAAACAGACAGATGATACGAGGCTAATAAAGTAGGTTTAACTATGTGCCTCGTATGGTGTTTACCTACCTACTTAACCTAGCTAAGGCCTAACTAAGGTAAATACTTGGCACAGCTCCAAAAAGAATTTGGGAATTGGTTACTTGAATGAACAGAAGAGACGACCTGCACCTAAGTCAAGCAATTGGTGGATGAGATGAGAGACTACAAAAGAAGTTGAGAGTTGGGAGTGAAAATGGGAACGGGAATCTGGAAATGAGATACGGTCAATTATTCATAGATGTAGGAGATATAACTAAGGAGGTACGAATTAATTGGTCAAGTGTTGTATTGAAGTGGTGGCAAATAGTGGGAGATATACATACTCTGTATGTATTGTATGTATGTATATTGGAAGGTAGTAATGAGTCTAACGATCATCAATGATTTCAGCCACTAAAGTTTACAGAATGTACATACACACGTACTAACTATTCTAACCAACTTGACTGTTTGACTCCCACTCCTTGCTGAAAGCGGTCCTCGCTTATCTCTTTTGTCTCTGTTTCTGTCTGCCCTATCTGTCTTGTCTGCTTTGGTTGTCTCACTCTTTCTTGATATTTCTGCTTCAGGGCCAGACATTAAGGCCAGACCAGACATTTAAGGCCAGACATTACAACAGAAGGCCACGCCAGGAGGGAAGAACGGCAATGGCCCTGCCCGCCCACCTGGGTCTTGAACGGTACGTAGAACGGGTTTCTCCACCACTTCCCTAAGTTCCCTTTCGAGGCCCGCTAAATTAAAACAAATAACACCCCTGTTCAATTGGGCCTTTAGAGGGGAAACGGGGTTTGTTTCTTCAACATGATTCGTTCTTTTCGAAGATCATCCCAAGGTCCCTCCCCCCCAAGACTTTAAAGCAACCCCCCTTCCCCCCAATAGTTCAAGATTCAGCACCGATGCAGGTCCCATATGTCATGCGTCGGGATTTCTCTCTTATCTAACATATAAACAACGGCACGGCACGTGGGTTGCATTTCTTGTTATAACCCAAATGTTTCATCTTTATTGCATTCCATCATCATTTTTATAATGAGTTGGTTTGTTAATTATCTACCATACCATACATCAGCATACCTGTCCCAGCTTGCGTACGTTAGGAGACATGTGTAAAAGACCACATATAATACGTTATGCAGTGGCATGAGCTGAAATATCATACCTAATAAGTCGTCGGGCCAACAGAAAGACAACCACCACTCCATCAGTTATATATAATTCAACCTCGAGCTTACTTAACCGATGTTGACTTTTACTCCCTATACCTTATATTCGTAGAGTGCGAAATGTGTTTCTTACTACCCCCTATTACAAGTGTATATAGACAATGACAGCACTAGCTCTCCTTATTGCGGTTATATTACCTATTCATACTACGGCAAACCCGTTTACCAATTACTGACATGAGATGAAATTTCGGGCATGTCTTAGTCATTTGTAAAAAGGGAGTATTTGGGACTCTTCTTGTGGTTACTTACACACCATGTGGCTCAACATCATCGATGTGACTCCGCTTATAAGTGTATAAGTGATAGTAAATCAATTCAAGAAGTCGGCCTATCCTCCCACCTACTACCTGTCGTGATGACCACGGTCTGGTAATAACAAAAATCCCTTCAATTTTTCAATTCTAAGCAGTGTGGGTGTACTGTGAATACCCAAATCTCCAATAGCAACGGCGGAGCGAGGGTTCCAATCGGAGACCAAACCGAACCGAACAGCAAGCACCTGCGCCTAGCCCCACACGGGAAGTCTTACGTAGTATGTACCTAACACACCGAACTGCTTGCTTCCAGGTTGCTGACCAAAAAAAGAAGACCTCCATCCCACCAAACAGCATCCCGAGAATCACACTTCAACAAAGAAAAAAAAAGAAGAAGAGAAGAACCAACTTATCAAACGATAAGTCGAGGAGGAGGATGTCGTTATTGGCTGTAGTCCTAGGGACCACGTTTGGCGGGTTGATAGCCGGGATGTTGGTGATCATGGCCCTTCTTCCCACCCGCTACGTCAAGCACTCCCCGGCGCCCAAGGAGTCCGTCTCGGTGCAGGTTCTCGTCCTCGGAGACATCGGCCGGAGCCCGCGTATGCAGTATCACGCCTTGAGCATTGCGCGACACGGCGGGAGAGTCGACCTGATCGGCTACCATGGTGCGTATAATCCATCATCCCACGCACTCATTCGAGTTGTCCCTTTTGACATGTTTGTTTGTTTGCTTTCCCCTTTTCCATCGAGTATATGTATACATGCATGCATGTATGCGTATGTGGTGGGTGTACTGTTGTTTCGTTTCAAACAGTTGAACTAACTCAATCACCAGAGTCCGCACCACATCCCGATCTCCTCACGAACCCTCGTGTCAAGATCTACCCCTTGGCTCCTCCGCCAAGTCTGCTGAGGGCCAAGTCGATCCCTTTTCTCATCTCCGGCCCGTTGAAGGTCCTATGGCAGATCTGGACTCTCTTCCAAGTCTTGGCGTACCAGACACCCCCCGCCCGATGGCTTCTTGTCCAGGTATGTATCCATGCATGCATGATGTTGATATCGATATATCGATAGTGGCGACAACCACCCCTACCATCGCATCAAGAAATGAGAAAAAGGAAGAGATGAAGATGAATACATCTCAATGAACCAAACGCACGTGACTAACAACACCTTCCCCCTTTCAGAACCCACCCACCATCCCCACTCTGGCCGTCGCCCTCGTAGTTTCCGTCCTACGGAACACGCATCTCCTGATCGACTGGCACAACTACGGCTGGACGATCCTAGCAGGAACGAAAGGGCCGACCCACCCCTTCGTATCCGTCGCGCGCGCCTTCGAGATCGCCCTGGGCCAAGCGGCGCCAACCGCCAACGTGACCGTGACGCACGCGATGGCGCGGCAGCTGAAGGAGGAACCGTACAGCATCAGGACGCCGATCCTAACGCTGCACGACCGTCCGGCGACCATCTTCCAGCCCCTCGACTCCCCGCGAGACCGCCGCGCTTTCCTATCGAGTCTGCCCGAGACCAGAGACGTCGCCGATGACATCATGGCCGGACGAATGCGCCTCCTCGTTAGCAGCACGTCGTGGACCCCAGACGAGGATTTCGGATTGTTGTTGGATGCGCTCGTCGAATACGCTAACCCTACTACTGCTCACGCCACCACTAGCACTCCCACCCCTCTCCCACCCCTCCTAGCCATAATAACCGGCCGCGGCCCTCAAAAGGCCTCCTACGAAGCGAGGATCCGAAACCTGCAAGACGCAGGCAAGCTTCCCAACGTGCGGATCGCGACGGCGTGGCTCAGCATCGAAGACTACGCGACGCTGCTGTCGTGTGCGGACTTGGGCGTCTGTCTGCACATGTCGAGTTCCGGTGTCGATCTTCCCATGAAGGTCGTGGATATGTTTGGAGCCGGTCTGCCCGTGGCCGCATACTCGAAGTACGAGAGCTTCGGAGAGCTGGTGCGGGAGGGTGTCAACGGACGGGGTTTCGAGACCGCGGGGGAGCTGGCGCAGATCTTCGTGCGGCTCTTTGGCAAGGGTAACACCGGGGTGGATGATGACGATGGTAGTGATGGCGATGATGAGTTGAAGGTGCTGCGCGAGGGGGCCAGAAAGGAGGGCAGCTTGCGCTGGGATGAGGAGTGGGATCGTGTGCTAGGGAGGGTGTTGGGCGTTATTGATGAGTAGAGTGGGTGGGTGGTAAGCAACTTGGTTTGTTGTCACGAACAAGAGTTGCAGAAAAGAAAGAAAAGGAAAAAAGAAAGAAAGAATCTTGAATTGTACAGCACCCTAGGTAACCTGTACGTACGCGAGTGCCCGCTTATTATCGTCACCTATGCGATGCGTGGACAAACGACATCATCACGCGTATGAACGGAAGCGCACGGAATCCATGTTATATAGATAGATAGTACCATGCGTACGAAACAACGCTGCAGAGAGAATAATGCCTTGCTAAACCGGCCAGAAACGCCCTATGAACCTGAGGATCCATGAATGAACAAAACAGACAACCCCCATGCGAACTCGCAATACATTCATAGGCAAGTAACAAAAGTACTACCCCATTGATCCAATCGTCAGCCAGGCAGTCAGCCAGGCAGTCAGTCAGTCAACCTAATGATTTCTTGCCAGAACCGCCTACACCACCCATGTTCATGTTCGCTTAGAGACTCCATGCCATGCACCGCCCTCTTCCCCCCTCTCCTCTACTCATCTCCTCTACTCCCCTGTCCCCTGTCCCCTGTCCCCTCCCCTATTCCAAACACCTCCCACTCCTATCTTGGATAGAATAACTTTTAATTAATCCTCCCCCAAACTCTCCCTAACACACCTCCGACACCGCCTCCGAAACTCGCGATCGCCGCTCTCGCGCTCGGCGCGCAGGAGCTTCGCGGCGTCGAGGTTGGCGGGGCTCTCGTCGTTGGGGTCGCCGAAGAGGCTGAGGACGCTCAGCAGGATGGTCTCGGGGGTCTGGACGGGGCTCCACCGCTCCGACTCGTGCTCGTACCCGTGCTCGTCCCGCTCCGGCCGGTGCAGGATCGAGATGCAGAGCTCCCCCGACGGGTACACGTTCGGGTGGAACGGGATCGGCGCCTGGAACGTCATCTTCGGCGGGAGCATCGGGTACGTGGCCGGGAAGAGGAGGTGCGCTCGGAAATATGCTCCTGTTTTTTATTCTCCCGAGGGGGGTTGGTTAGTTCGTACTCTCTCTCTCTCTCTGTATGTGTGTGTGGGGGGGGGGGGGATAAAGGAACAGAGTGAGGGGAAGGGGAAGGCAGGCGAACGAGACACAGACAAGCTGAGGGCCGATAGACAGATAGACATACCTCCGTAGTATTTGCAGTCGTCGTTAATCATTAACACCACCTCCCACTCGAAGACATTGTCGTCGTTGACCAACCCAACTGATATCCCTGGGAGGTCCTTGGCTGCCCGCATCTCCTTCAGCTGTTTTTGAAGTAACCGGGCAGCTCCAGTGTTCTGTGCTGACGATGCTGATGGTGTCGGGGTGGACGACATCTTGAATGCCGTACGTCGTTCTTGTGCAATGTCGTGCGGTCGAGTAGGTATGTAGCTGGGTAGGTACTTACGTGGGTCGGTGGGTGGATGGATGGGTAGGACGCAACGTAAATATGTATGTAACCTCTAGGTGCGTATTGTAGTTTGATAGGTACTTAGGTAGGTAGGTAGGTAGGTAGGTAGGTAGGTAAGGAGGTTGTAGGATGTAGGGAGTAGGTATGTAATACGTTATGTGTGCGCTTAAGTTACAAATAAAACCATCTGTTCCTCCACCTAATACGTTCTTCCTCCACCAGTTTATCGAACCAGAACCCTGAAGAGAGTGACGAGGTATCCGAAGTCTCACGACATCAAAGCGTATGTTAGGTACTTACAAGTTGTCGTTGATGATAATGCATATGTCGGGTCGAGTCAAGTCGCCTTTTGGGAAGTTGCCCACGATGGTGGGGTTCATATAGGTACATGCGAATGCGCACTGCGGGGCAATTTCCTTGCTTATCAGATGTCTACTTTAACTGGTCCTTTCAGGCTAGTAAAGCAGTACATAGTTATACTACATGTAGTAGGTACTCCTTGTGGACCTTGATGGGTGGAGGACGAAGTAGTAGTAAAGAGGCAAAAGGATACGCCTCATGGGTATTTCAATGTTGGTTGAGTAAGTATTTATTCTAAATTTCAAGTTTGCTTGGACTATATGATTCACCGATTCTTTTCCACATTGGGTACTTGTACATTCATTATCTTGTCCTTTCCACGAGTCGACGCCGGGGATTCAGCCACTCAATAGTCAGCAAGCAGATGTAACGGAAATCCGTGATGTGTTTCATATGCGAATAGAGGAATTGTTATTCATATGGCATTGTGAAAATAACGATCTAGAATCGGAAATTCGGCTATAAGATTCCACCTACTTACTAATTTGGCGTGGATGTGAATCCCGAAGTGAGGACTACCATTTCACCCTGATGTCCAGTGTACTCCTACAACCTATAATGACTTCACTTAGCTTGACAAAGAACGTAGTGGCTGCTCATAGCAAATGCTATTAATACTTTATACGACATAGCTCTAACATTGAAACTGTATGAGATATCATCAAAATCACATATAAGGTGTAGCCAGACCAAACAGAAATTCGATACCCAGCTAATAACTCCCAAAACACCGTACACGCATATGCATACACAAAATAGATGTCAGTAACCACTGCTGCCGCTGACACACCCCTCATCCGTCCGTCCGTCCGCATGAACAGTCGGCTCCCCCAGCCGAAATAAATCCATTCACTCATCTCTTCTTCGACGTCCCAAACCCCGTAATGCCCATAGCAGCCATCATATCATCCTCGTCATGCTCGCCCTCGATCCTCACATCCTCCCCATACTCCACCTTAACCTTCTCCTTATCCTCCCTCTCCGCTCTCCTCTTCTCCGCCTCCAGCGCCCTCTTCAACCTCCTCGCCTCGCGCTCCCTCTCATCCTCCTCGCGCCGCACCTCGAGCCTCTCGGCCAAGCTCGTCACATCAGCGCGCTTCCTCTCCTGCAGCCGCTCCCACACCTCCTCGATCCGCCGATGGACATCCTCCGCGGACGCCCTCCGCACCTCGCCCGTCTCGCCGATCGCCCGCAGGTGCTGCATCGAATTGATGTGCTCCACCCACTGCACGTTGTCCTTGAAGGTCAAGTCGCAGGGCTCGCAGTAGAAACCCGCACCCCGGCCGCGCTTGCCGACGCCGGCGCCCGCGGGGACTAGCGTCGTCTTGCCCACGGTGGCCTCGAGGTCCAGCACGGACCGGCGCGCCGTCGTCATGGTCTCCGACCCCGTCAGCGGCTTGTGGTATTTCTTGCCCGCGAGCTTCGCCTCGTACCGCGCCTTGGCCTCTTCCTTCCGCTCCGTCTCCCGGATCCGCGCCTTCTCCGCGTACTCGTCTAGGTCCCATGTTTTTCGGAACGATGTGTCCGTGGCGGGCGTGCCGTACGCGGATCCCTTGTCTTTGGACATGTCGGCGGTTTGGTTGGTTGGTTGGTTCGCTTCCCGAGCGTGGTAGGTGTTCTGTGGTCTGGTCTTTTGGATTGTGCGCTTCTTGATCTGTGATTTCTTATCTGATGCGATGCTGGTGTGATTTAATGTCCGTACATTCTCTTAGGATGGTGATTGTGGTATCGCAGAAGCCGACTGCAAGTAGATGTTGCCAGTCGCTGTTGTTGTTGTATTGATTCAAGTTCACGATTCCCGCGATTTGAAAGTACAGTCGATCTTATCGTTATCAATACTTAGCGTTAACTAATGGTCCTAGCTTAAACTTCAATTGAAGCTACCCCGCGATTTATGCATATAGGAAGACATACAGAGCCGACAGAGATATCATCAGCGCCAAAAGAAAAACTACCCCGCCATAACATATTTTCGTAGCTTCATGGTTCATGGCTATCAGCGGCTGATTCTCTTTTCCCTCATTTCTCTAACCTCTTCTCTTTGATAGAACCCGATACATATCGTTGACCTCATAATGCTTTACCTCGTTGGTCTCGGCCTCTCAGATGAGACGGATATTACCGTCAAAGGACTCGAAATCGTCAAGAAGGCATCTAGGGTCTATCTTGAGGCTTACACCAGCATTCTACTAGTTGATCAATCCGTTTTGGTATCGCTTCCCCTAGATATATCCCTTCAAGCTACATCGCGCCCATAGCAAGCAGCTAACGCTAATAACACAGTAGGAGAGTTACTATGGCCGATCCATTATAGTTGCCGACCGAGAGATGGTCGAATCTAATAGCGACGAGATCCTACGAGATGCGCAGACGGAAGACGTCGCTTTCCTCGTGGTTGGTGATCCATTCGGGTATGATGATATTTCATAATCTGTTTTACATTGCTTACCGCATGCCATACACATCATTTTATCATTCGTAAATATAAGCGAGGAATTGTGGCTTTCTACTTCCACTGACTACTACATTCACTAACTACTACATCCCTCACCAGCGCCACGACACACACCGACCTAGTGATCCGAGCCCGCGAGCTCTCGATCGCCGTACAAACCGTCCCAAACGCCTCGATCCTATCGGGGATCGGCGCGACGGGGCTGCAGCTCTACAACTTCGGACAGACGGTATCGATGGTATTCTTCCTGGACAACTGGCGGCCGTCGTCGTTCTACGACCGGATCAAGGAGAACCGCGACATCGGCCTACACACGCTCGTCCTGCTCGACATCAAGGTGAAGGAGCAGAGCCTCGAGAACATGGCGCGCGGTCGCCGCGTCTACGAACCCCCGCGCTACATGACCGTCGGGCAGTGCGCGGCCCAGATGCTCGAGGTCGAGGAGGATCGCAAGGGTGGTGTCTACGGGCCTGATAGTCTGGCTGTGGGCGCCGCGAGGGTCGGGGGTAGGGAGGAGAAGTTCGTGGCGGGTACGCTGAGGCAGCTTTGTGATGCCGATGAGGCGCTTGGTCCGCCGTTGCATAGTTTGGTTTTGTTGGGGAGAAGGGGACATGAGCTGGAGAGGGACTATGCGAGGGAGTTTGCGGTGGATAAGGACCTGTGGGATAAGATTTGGGCTGGTGACTATGGGAAGCAATAAATAGAAAAAGAAAAAACATATATCCTCACGGACAGAGAGAGTTTACGTCATTGGTTGATATTCATAACTCCTGCTACGGTTACACGTCTTAGAAATACAGAGGCGACTCAAATCGCCTACATTCTTTTCCCAGGACAGCTAGCTCGTACAAACATACCATATCTCACCAGCTACAACTACCCAGCCAACCATCCAACCAGCCAGCTAACAAGCCTTATGGTGCAACAGGTCAGGTAAGTAGGTACAATACCTGTCTACCTGCCTAGTGAGAAGCTCTCCATTGGGAAACCTCCCCCTCAGTCACCTCGCGCAGCTTAACCGGCGCCGCCACCTCGCCCGTCACGGCCCCCTTCGCCATACCAGCGACGCGGCCCAGCAAGTTTCTAGCGACAGCATACGTAACGCTACCTGTCTTGACGCGGATGATGCCGATGCGCGGGTCGTTCTCCGACCCGTCGTGGGTCCCGTCGCCGAGGTCGCCCAGCCAGGCCTTCAACGACGAGCTGTAGTGCTGCTTGACGAGGTTGCGGTCCGTCTCGATGGTGGCGATCCCCGCGAGAGAGGCCCATTCCCCGTTGCTGCTGCTGCTGTCCAGGAAGGCGATGTTCACGTGCGGGTCTGCTTGTAGCTCGTCTGTCTTGTGCGACTCGGTGTTTGTGAAGAAGAGGAGATCTATGCCGCCGGATTCCTGTGTGGTGATGGTAGTGATGATGGTTGTTAGTTCGTTATCCAGTAGGTAGGTACCTGACTACCTGGTATGACTGGAGGCAGGAGATCATACCGTGGCTGCGACGGCCATGCAGCGGGATACCAGCTTATCGCTGCTGGCATCCCTGGTGGTCATCATGCCGAACTTGCAGGATGAGATGAACTGGGTCACGGTCTCGATCTTTTCCTGTAGTGTGGAGGGTTCATCCTTGTTGGCCTCCTTATAGGGGTCGGCTGGCTTGCTGCCGGTGTCTGTGTTGGAGAAGGAGGTAGAGGACATGGTGATTTGTCGTAATGCTCAGGTGATCCCTCGTATTTGATGTATGTATCTACGGATGTCAATATTTCGCAGTCTCAAGATTATAGGATTTAACTTCAGCATGAAAAAAATAAACCAAGAGTGATCTCTTTATTTAAAGGCAGCAGGGCAACAACTATGTACGTATTACCATTCTCGGAATAAGCTACTTAGACGGCTATGTCATCTATAATACATGCATGTGGCTATGTATGTATTTGTAATAGAACCTTTCAATTCCTCAATTCCCTAGTTGTATTTCTTCGATCGTGAAGACAGCGCGTAAGTCGCGTCATCAGATTTCATCATAGAGATGTCGTTGATTTCGTTTGAAACGCCTACAAGACTATGACGTCAATATAAGACAAGCTACCGCAAAAACACGAGCTACCTATGTACAATATCTGATGTCCCAGCAGTATGTACATTCAAGACATGTGCCGTAGGTAGTGTGGTTACACTTGAACTACCTAGCACAGCATGCATAAATCTCCGAGAACAAAAACTGATACATACGTAGGAAGGTTCGAAATGCTCGTGGTGTATCATATTATAATTCCCCTCTCTGCTCTAAGTGATTTGGAGTAGGTAAGTGTCAGTATTTTGAGCAGACGAGCAGACAGACAGGCAGGATATCGCAGCTCTCCCAAATGTATTCCATGTCATATTACGCATATCATATATATTACTATACCAGACCGGGTTGATATATCATGACTGATATCATTAAGCCACATAATAAGCTGCCTGAAGCTCTATCAATGTTCCTGAGCCAGGCACCAGACGAGAATTAGGCTATAGGGGGATTTAGATGTCCAGGCCTAAGAGATGTAGTTAAAGGTAAACTCCTACATACATGCAGATTTAGTAGTGTATGTACATACATACCTACCGAAGTTAGGTGGGGCTATTAGTTCCAACACTGAAGTTAGGTATTCTCCGATTCGTTCCAGTGGCAATCTTAGACCTTGGAGTCACTATGTCGTATGTACGAAGCATAGGTAGTTAGGTACATACATATGTACATACTTCCTACCTACACCACAACGCCATCTCGGCAACTAAGCGTGGGCGGTCTCAATAGTATTACATGCTACCTGCATGTGTGTGTAGGTCTATGTAGGTACCAGCAGGTAGGTGTAAGGTCAGATTTACAAAAACGAACAGATAAGTAAGGAAGGAACGAAGCATTAGAGGATCTCGTTCTTTTACAAACATCCTCAATTTCTACCCAGTGACAACATCAACGTGGGTTTTAACCTTGGGTCGATATTGACGACGAGGTTGACTGTACACTCAATCCTGGGGTCTTTCTTCTTCCCCTCTGCCCCTTACCAAACTGCCTACATAGCCAGCCAGTCAGCCAGCCAACACCTCGTTTCATTTTATTTTACGCCAACCAACACTGTCATAATCGCATATCTGATTTGACTTGACTTGACTTGACTTCACCACTACACTTCATCTCATTTTACCTCACCTCATCCTCTTTATTACTTCATCTAGCATCCGTGCACATAATCCCGTGATTGATTGGTTTGTAGTTCTAGTACTGCCTATTAAGGTTCTCCCACTCATCAATTAACCCACTACCGTCCATCCCGTTTCCTACCTATACTAAACAACTATTACCACAATCGCGTCATTATAACGGAAACGACAACTGCAATAGCAAGAGTCACACAACGAAGTTCACCCAATACAGATATTTCGGCTACTAAATTCCGTTTGGGGGATTCCTGGTTGTCTATTTGTTCGTTTGTTGGACCAACTGATATCCAAACTGAGATATTAACCTGCAACACATCGGACACATCGCCTCCCTCCATCGATTATCTCCGTATCTAGACATACCATAGTCCAGCCTCACATACTGGCTAACGAGTCTACCCCCGCCATCTCAAGTTTCATCAGTTTATGTGAACTCGTCTAATCGTCCATATTGTACATGGTCATGAACAACAAGTCTAGTTCTTGTTAATTCTACATCCGGAAATGGTCTGTTTGAACTCCCTCTCTACCTGATAACCCCTCTTCAACCTGCTTGTCTATCTTCATAAACTAACATGTCCATCAGAATTCTGCCTGGGAATGTCGTGATCACGCCGATCAGGCCGAGATCTACTACAACCAGCCTCTTCGCACCCAGAACAGACATCTTCAGGATGAAGTCTTGTCCCTGAAGCGACTCCTCCGCGAGAATGGCATCTCTTGGCGACCTGATGCTTCTCAAGAGGCAAATGGGTCAGCTCCACAACCTAAGTCTGCCCGCATCACTCGCTCTAGTTCGAAGAGAAGCAGAACGTTGCCACATATTCCAGTCGAGATTCAACTGAGGATACTCTCCTACGCCATGACCAGTCCGCTTCCCATCGTAGACCCTCTGTCTAAGGTCAGGCGCGATCGCCTCTTGGTTCGTGAGAAGACCAAATCCAACCAGATCGCCATTCATTTTCTTGCTACCTGTAGAGCGTACTATGTCGAGGGCACCGGATTTCTGTGGAATAACAACAATTTCATCTTCACTACACCCGAGGCCCTCAGAAACTTTGCCGAGGTTCCTCTCATTCATCGTTTGACGGTTCGTTCGGTGAACTTCCGCATCATTGCCAAGTTCTATGATGATGAAGATCGGACTCATAACCTTCCTAGCAGCTATCACCCGGATTTCAAGAAGCCCAAGAGACTTATGGTCCACAAAAGACCCAAAGATCATGCCCTAGCTCGCCGTGGCTTCCGTGCATATGCCTACTATCAACTCATCGACTTTCTCGAGGCTATGCTGCCCCCGCACGACCCTACTGATGGTGCAACCGATTTCGAACTTCTAAAGACGAATAAACGCCCCCGTCTTCTCCCTAACCTTGAACGCATACGAATTGACTTCGTCAACTTCGGAGAGGACATGTTGATGTTTCCGCCTTCTCATCTACACGATCTAGCCTCTCATCAGATGGGTTGTTCCTTGAACGAGGTGATGCTTACGGGTCTTCCAAGCGACGAAGCTGGCTTCCGAGTTAGCAGCGAGTTAGGTGGCCTCCTAAAAGATGAGGGCCTCCTTATCGACCATGCCCCCACAATGATCGCGCTGAAAAACGGAATTCGAGTCCTCCCGTGCGATGACGACGGGTGTCATTATTCTTCCAAGGTTGTTCGCGCCATGCAGACCACTTTCCGATTCCGATCACCTAGTAATGACAACCATCTTCATCACCAAGAGGAATTTCCTCCCGCGCCTAAGGACGAAGGTGAACCGCCCTCCCACATGTATAAGTCCTGTCGCACTCTGTGGAAGAAGGTTCCCATCAAGCTAGATGATACGGAGAAGCGCAAGTGGGAGTTGTTTGACAGAATAAGTGGACTGCCGTGGGATGATGTCGAGGAGGAGGTCTTGTTCCTGGAGATGATGGAGGAGAACCACGGCCTGTCCAAATGCTCGAACTGTGGCGAAAGACATCCGGGTGCTATTTTAGACGACGAGTTTTCCGATATGGACGAAGATGATATCTTAGGGTACTGATCGATTCATTCGGAACTGAAAAGGAAGGCAAGAGAGTGGTTGCGCTTCTCATCTGTTGTTGTTTTTTGCCACGAAGTTTTTACGAAGATTATGAGGAAACGGGGCGTTTATGATACCACTGCGCATGTTTTGTTTTCTTTTCTCATTGTTTAATTTGCTGGTCTCCCTACTTCATTCGAGCATTTGGAAGAGGGCGGAAAAGAGAAAAGGGGAAAGGGGGAAAAGGGACAAGGGGCCAAGGGGGCAAGGGAGGCAGATCTGCTATTACGAAAAGTAAATTGATGGAAAGGATCCATGGAAATGTATTAGTTAAGTACTAATCGCCTATTTTTTTTTCTTCAGGCCCCCATTGCATTCAGATGCTACCTATGAGTACTTAGTAGGTAGATGAGCTAGCTAGCTACATGTTATAATACCAAAACTTGTGTTTGTCTTACATGCTACTACTATCGAGGTTGCTGTTATGATTCCCTCTTCTTATCTGCCTTCGAGGATATGGCGTGATCTCTCTTACCTACCTCCGAAGTTGCTGCTGTTTTATGGGAGATTTTTACCTCCTTCAACATCTAGCCTCTAGGCAGACGAGCTCTAGGTATCACGTTTCCTTGATCGGGGTGAGCTGGGCTGGTAGCTTGTATGGCCATAAGTGACAACCGTCTTCTCACTTGATCCATCCTGCTTCTCTCAGTGCAGCTAGGTAGTGCTTTTTAGATATATACAGCTGTGGCTGGAGATAGGTCTCCCATTCCCTCTATCTCATTACATGCAGAGCTTGCCGTCAGGAGGGGCCCTGAACGTAATTCCGGTATATAGGGGGACATTTTCAAGGTCGCCTTATTCCTCCTATTACATGACTTGGGAGAGAATCTCACCGTAGTTTACAGAGGAATGAGCTTTCTTGCGCTTTCTGTGATCAGGTCGTGAGTAAAGATGTGGTCTTGGTCTCTGTTTTATATCTGCGAGAGGGTTGTGTGTGCGAAGCTGGCGTTGTGTTCTCTACGGAGTGCAACTCCGAAGTAGCACGAATGCTCTAGTTAGATGGCTGGTAACGTCAGGTTGCTATTGGTGTCTGTTGATGTGGAGTGGAGACTCTAATGGTTTCTTGTTTCTTCATTGCGTTAGAAGGGGTATGGAGCTGCGAAACATCTGAGGGCTACTATACTGAGACTCGTGTAAGGTGTAGGTGTCATTTAGGTCTTTCAGTGCGAGACACTTACTTGGAATAACTTGGAATTTATGGACGAGTCCTTCTTGTCAATTATACACATGGACCTTTTCTTAGAATAGGTGAGGTTTACTCAGAAACCCCTGTTTGCTAGGTCTAGGTATCAGATACATCATCACCGTTGTAATCATCACTTCATAGCATGTAGGTAAAATAAAGAGAAGTACCAAATGATTGTAAGGGCATAAAGTGCAACGGGAAATAGTAATCGAAGACCAAACCCCATGTTGAGGTGAGCGAGTGTACAGCCTAGTTCTCTTAAAAGAATTCAACAAATGAAAAAGAAAAGCCCTCATTCTGCTTCCTGTCCCTCCCCTAAGAGTCGTCGCTTTCAGCACCCCAAATTCTTGTCACCTGAGCGCACATGTTCATCCTTCGAATCATTATCGAAGGGCATTTCATTGTCCTTGTGCTCATCCTTTCAATTTTTGTTTGCTCCCCTTACTCCCCCGCATTTAGCCACACTTCATGCATTAGAGGGACATTGATCTTCCCGGTGATCTCTCCAAGGGGTATCTTAGGGTGCAGACTGTCTTCCACTGCCTCGTAATGTTGCTTGGGGATGGTCATCAATATCTTCACATCTGTAGTGTCGTCCAGCCAATCTGCGCAAGGAAGAAGTTTGATCTTGTTGACCACGAGTTTCAAGGCCTTGTCATCCAGAGATAGGTCGGAAAGGTCAAGGAGAAGATGCAACAGGGGAACTTCCATCTCCTGCACGAACTTCGACACAAGCTCTAGGAATAGCTGAGAGATCTTGTCTAAGTCCTTGATGGCGTTCTCGAATTTATTCTCCTCTTCCTCCAGAAAAGACAAGTCGGCGTCGGGTTTAGTCTTCATCACCGAGTATAGCACCTGGGCAGTCAGCGAGACGAAAAGACCCCGAGCACCTTGGAGATCAGGCCTTTCGGGATCAGCTACGCGACGTCCGGTGAGGTAGCTCAACGCGAGGCCCTCATCGTT
Source organism: Eutypa lata (assembly GCA_022661535.1). Classification (NCBI taxonomy): domain Eukaryota; kingdom Fungi; phylum Ascomycota; class Sordariomycetes; order Xylariales; family Diatrypaceae; genus Eutypa; species Eutypa lata. The sequence goes on along the minus strand of JAKULF010000009.1, from coordinate 225,986 downwards.
CTCGATGACAAATTCGGAGAAGATAGCTGAGGCGTACTCGAAAGGTGAGAACATCCCTTCCTGCTTGTCTGCGTATTCACCATTCGCAATCAGGACTCCGGTTGAGCTGACTACCAAGTCTTTAACGCCCTCGTATGCCATGTAATTGGTCCTTGCGCTTTGTTGTTCCGACTTCTCATCGTTGATGTGTCCCATGATTTTGGCCAAGTCGGCAGTCGCTACCTGTTCCGGGTGGCCAGCCGCCGCGAGCCACTTGTTGGCGGCAGCGAAGCTTTTGACATTTTTGATGAGATTTTCTGCCTCAGAAGACATCTTCGAATTTTCTGTTCTTGGTGCGAGCTGATGGTGATACTAGAGTCCCAAGAAGGCCTCTATTGGTTTCGTTCAAATTGTGAAATAATGAAGTTGAGAGGATTAATTTTTGAATACCTAGCAGGGGCGATGGTGTCCTTCTTGTACTTCTTCTCACTTCGCAGTGGAATGGATAACTTACTTGTGATACACGAGTGACGCACAGATACCCGAAGTATGAATCATCGCTCATTCCATTGGAGTTTGCCTTTCACATTCCTTGATCACTTCTTGTCACACCCAGATCCATTCCCTCAAAGTGATGTAGTTCTTACCGAGCAAACTTTTGATCTTGACCGTCTTTGTCGAAGTCCTTACCTTTCCTTGTTCTGCATCTGTAACGTATGTAACTATACTTGGTTTGCGAAAGCATGGGATGTTATTATGATTTAGGGGGGAGGGGGGGTCTCCCTAGGTTACAGGTCTTTGAACAAACAATTACATTTTCTGTAGCTAGGAATTCTCTTGGTTACCTTGTGTATTGTTTGATAATTATGAGACTGCTATTTTCGTTCTCTTGTGCTATTCTAGGCATTTCGATGATAGGCAAACTATAGGTTTCTCCTACCACACTGCGGGCCCATTCAACCCCAACAGAGATTTATTGTTCACATTCACCTTTGTCAGTCATTGTAAGCTGTGCTTGAGTGGATCCGTCAATATGGTCAAATTAGGGATAGTCAGTCAAGCGCTCTTATGCCGGCCTATAATTTCAAGGAAAATAGCTTCTGCAGTACTTCGTATGCCGTATATGATCAACCCTAGACTACATTATTTACGATCTGCTCCCAACAGCCTGCACCATTGTGGTATCTTATCCATATCCGTTGAAAACCGAACAATTTATTGTAGAGTATTGAAGTTCCTATCAAAACACTACATCATACAGACCAAGTTTCAGTTTTACGCAGATATCTAAACACGTCACTGAACCTTCCTCTCTGCTTAAGCATCATATTACTCCTAGACTTGGCTCTTACATTAACGTATCAATATCCATCGCATCGTCCTCATGCCCGTTCAATCCAGCCTTTCCCTCAATAGCCTTTCTCCACTCTCCATATATCTTTCCTTCCAGGTCTACTGCATCGAATTTCGTATCGACCAGTATGCAATCCTCATGCCCAAGCGTTTCCTTCACAGGCTCGCATATTATTTGATAATCTTCTTCTGTGTTGTAGTCGGCAATGAGAAGTCTAACGAAGGCACCTGGCCCTTCCGTTAACTCCATGATGGCTTGTATAACGCGGTATGGGCCCGGGATGGAGTTGAAATCCATCATGATGTAAACAGTCTCGTTCATGGATAGGGCCAAGACCTTGTGAAAGAGTTTATTGAGTGCTTCCACGTCCATCCTAACTTGATCCAACTCAATCGCTATGTACACAAGGGGTAAATCGATATTAGGTCGCTTATGTGCTATCTAGGCCACCAGCTGGGCGATCAGCGAAAATAAGGCATGAGGTCCGATATCGTTCCAGTCGTCATCCCAGCCGTTCTTATTGTGGTCCTTGTGCGCAGAGACAGTGTAGCTTAGCGTAAGGCAACATGTTTCTCTGTCCAAGAAATTTGCGAGCCCAGCCAGGGCGTACGATAATTCCGAAAGAAGAAAGTTATCGTGTTCTAATTCTCCGATGACTACAAGAATATTTTCAGTGTTGTCTTGTCTCACGGGATTCAGCCAAGCCTTGAGGAGTTCATGCCCCCAAACCTGTCTGGTCAGGCGACGTAGTTGCACATAACCATCATGAGGGGTTTTTCCATCTTTCCAGTTCTGGATCTTGCCCATGAGCTCGTCCCGGACTTTGACGGCATTAGCATGTTCTATGTCAAATAGCCTCATAAGATCATGCTCGTCCCCGTTGCTTTGCATCGAAGACATGTTACTGTTCTTGCTGTTTCGGGGGATGAATGAAATAACGTAGCGAATTATTATGCCCTAGAGAATAAAATAGGAAAGCCTCAGCCGACGTATGGCTCCCAAATTCTGGATTTTAGTGCAGCGAGGGAGAACTAAATCTCTTTTTATAGTGTCTGGCTGTCTTTGGGATGACTCACTACCCACTTCAGAATGATCTGGCATTCGTTAAGCAGTCTATGACTAACTATCGTTTAATCGGTTTCACAGTCTCTGCAAATCAGATGAAATATGCTACGTATGGAATATGGCCAGTTTGACGTAAGTAGGCCGTAAATATTGTAAAGATTAGCTAGTACACTTGATAGGAACTAGATAAAATAGGTCACATATATCTTGATTGATTACCGGACTTTAAATTATGTTTCTCTGTTCTCTGTTATCTATGGAATCCGAGGAATTCTCTTCATTCTTGAAAACCATCTGCGGAGGTTCGTTTTGGAATGCGGATAAATTTTGAAATTTCACCGGTGTGTAACTTTGGCTTCAATGGCAAATTCTATTACTAGTAATAACCTTACTCTCATCAGGTTTACAGGTTACTCTGATGCTTATTTTCATAAAGAAATACTTGAGTGTTTTTATGACCACCCCCATCCCTAGTCTTGAACCCTATGTTTACCAGTCTTGGCCACATCGCCTACAATGTAGTTTCCATCAGGCCTTATCACTACATTTCTTTCAGGGCATACATATAATTCCAAGCACCAAACAATATTACCAGAAATCGATATTAATAATCATGTCTCCTGACAAGCTACTGATTCTTTCATTCCTAAGCGCTACCGTGCTACTTTTACGCATAGTTTTCAGCCACTAATAATTCGCTAGAGCATCCATTCTCGTCTCCCAGCAGGAGTCCGCGCCATCCTCTACTCGTACCAATTCCGGATTATTCTTCCGAACCCCTGTTGATAGAGGTGTTCTCTCCATAGCACTTTCCCATTCCTTGTACGTTTTGCCTTTTAAGTCTATGCCACTGGAGGCTTCATCATCAATGTCTCTATCTTCAAGGTAAATCTTAGAATCATGAGATTCACCCATCACAAGATAAAGATTTTGTTGATCTGGCTGAGAGATGAACACCTTAACGACCGCACCTGGCCTTTTCGTTAAATCAATAATATCTTTCACGATTTGCTTTCTGCATTTGGCAAAACCAATGTCGACAACTATATAAACAGCGTCGTCCTCTGGTAGCGGGGCTAGAATATCGTGGATTACTCCCAGAAGCGTTGATTCGTTGTCTTGGACTTTGCCCCAGTTCTTCCGAGATCTGAGCAGAGACGCTACGTTTATTTCGGGTCGTTTGTGCGATATTTGGTACAATAGCTGGGCGGCTAACAAACGCAGCATGTCAACCGTATCAGCCTTCCCGGTCCCCTTGCTCCCTTGCTGTTTTTTGTGCGAAAGGGCAAAGCAGCTCAACACAGGATAATTCAGCTTCTCAACCAGGAATTTTGCGACACCGGCTGTGACATACGAGTCCGTCGTTGGTTCTCCGTTATGCTCAAATATTCCGTCGAGGTAGAAAACCCTCTTCTCCGTGCTACCCAGCCATTCTTGAAGCGCTTTAGAGCTCCATATCGTATTCATCCTACGGCACTCTCGCAAAATTTGGCAGTTGTCGATCATATTCACGTAATATTCCAGGTCTTTGGCGCTACGGCTATAAGATTCATGAGCCGGTTCCTGCCAGCTCCAAATCTCTTCTAGGATATCGCGCTCGTGGTCCGGCATTAAAGACATGTCGCTGTTCGGGCTGCGATATGATACAAGATATCGAAATATTCCACTAACTAGGCGATAGAGTTAGCTTCATAGATGATATTAGTCCATGCATCAATAGTATGAAGATGTCTAGAACATAAGTGTAGACCAGTATCTACTAATGTACCAATATTAGGGTGTAATGATTGGGGAAAAAAACATAAAGTGCCATCTACCGTGTTACCCTCGGGCTCATCCATCTTCATTCATGGGATGAGCTTACCTTGGTCAAATGACGACGTATCCCGTTTGTTAATTCGTTTCGTAACTCTCTGCGTTTTACGAACTGATCGGACGAGGCGTAGCTATCAAAACGATGGACCTGACGTAATATACGGCAGATATTTGTGCAGCATTAGGTAGGGGAATTTGCAGAACCGTGAAACCCAGTATCTTAGATAGTAGCATTTTGAGTTGTCTATCTGGAGAGTAGGTTCGCTCTTGAACACCTCACTCTTCTTTGTTCCGACACCATGACACATTTCTCTGGAATGCCAACAGATAACGCGGGAAAACCAACATTGATACCACCAACACTACAAAAATTTTGCTATCACTTGTAGGATTCATTTCCTTTGTGTCTCGATGATTCACACATCAGTTTTGCGACTAAGCCAGTAAGTCATAGCAAGTACAGTATACCTACCAAACAGTTCCAAGCATGCTTAGAGGATTCATGAGATCCAGTCATAGCGGCTGTCATTATATGAGATGATGCTATGCGAATTCACAAAAATGAGGATACGCCCCGAGCCATATTTGGTTCTCTCCTCCATACGCAGCTCTCTTGGTGGCGGCGAAACCCCTATTCTAGCGTTGCAGGCGAACTAAATCGATGAGGACGCCCCACTATTCTGGATAAATAACCACGAAATTCTACTAACGTTTCCCCTGAGATTGCGTCTCTCAAAAATTCTCGAAGTCTTCCAACCGTGAAACTTCTTGTCCCGGAAACTACACGCCGCTAGCTTAACAAACCACTCTTAGTGACGAGGATGACGATGTGCGTATGGCGAGTCAGTTCTGCTCTACTAGCTAGTATCTAAATATTGAGTGGGCCAAAGAGAGCTGTAGGCAATTCCGGGATCTCGGATATATCATGGGATATTGCAGCAGCAGCAGCATGATCGGGAAGGCTAGTCGGCGCCGAGACCCCACCATGTAACTCCGAACCGGCTTCTTGCGGGAAAACTTGGACGTATTACCTAATCCCACCGTACGAACATACAGACATACTACCGCTTGGAGTGCGAGCAATCTGAATTGGCCTGCCGGGGTATCTTCCCGAGAACTGTGCTAGAATATCTGAAGAAGACCCAAATGAGGGCGGCATTGAGGCTTGCTATAAGCTAGCTATAATACTGAAAATGCCACCACACTGGACCCCCTTTACTATACACTTGGCAGTACCGAGTAATTATGGATATTTAACATTCACATGATTGTCGTGTTTTCTACGCGGCAATATGCAGAACATGATCAACTGCATCTGATAAACTAGACCAGCTAGTTGGACTGGTAGGGGCGGACTTATGCGGAGAATAGGAATAAGCGAGATGTAGGAATGCGGGAAGAACGTGGGATGGAGGGAAGGATTGTTGTGTACAGTCAGACAGGTATGATGTTTTAAAGTGGTTTTTTTACGCTGTCGACTGTCCAGTTTTATTGATCAATAAAATGAAGACAGTGACGAATAAATACCGGACTTGCTTCCTAAATAGTGCTCGACTCGAGTAATGGATGAATGAATGATGTTGCCCAGCCGGCGTCCGACAGTGAACTATCAGTCGATAGGCATGTACATATAAGAAGTAGACAGTCTACAGTAATATTTTAGGTAACAAATTGGCCTTCAATCATGCGCCTTGATGAAACCACGTAGGTTTATGCTTGATCTACGTCGATGGACGTATAAAACACTCCGTTCTATGAATCTAGAGGTCTAAAGGTATGCAGTTGAAACAGGTAGAGAAATGCTAGTCAGAACTAGAGTGCGGACGCAGATGCGGCTCAACTATACTCTATAGGTAAACTTTACAATGGACCCCTGAGTCGATTGATAAGATCCGGAGCGGTGGTTGGTGAATATCAACCTGCTAACTACGGGTCGGTAACGCTAAGGAGATGGGAGAGTACCTAAAGATGTGATGGAACAGGGGGTCCATGGGGGTCAACACCTAGCAAATAGGTAGCTTACCGTTCAGACAGTGCGATACCGATACCGGCGATATCGGAAGGCGCCGCTAATTCAGAAAAATAACGAATCACATGTCAGCATTGGGAAACATGGAAGAAAAGGATTTGATGACGCCTTTTTGCGTCAGGGGTCTTTCTTCTATTTCTTATTTTTTAAAATAATAATAAACACCTTGTAGGGCAAGTTGTATGTATGTATGTAGGTGGCCTGACGGAAAACCAGATCCCGAATGGCATGATTTTCACTTCTTGGTCTCTTCCAGAATAGCAGCGAATAACTACCTAGATATCTTCTGTATGTAGGTATGTACATACATACATACGTACATACACACACGCACCAGAAAGATGTAGAACTTGGAAGCATTTCTACGATAAGGCTGAGCCCACTATCGTGAGATACGAAACAAGACAAGCGTATCCAACAAAACAGTGAAAAATGGACCGATTGGTGGGGTCAGCGTGAGCAAAATATTATGAGGGTACTTCCATACCGCACGTGTGTACACGCATTGCAAGTTGTAAGTGATTAGCATGTACGTAAAAGCTGGTGGGTGGTGAGAGTGATGTAGGGTGTCTGAGGTATTCCTGTATGTCCGTATGTAGGTCTGTATGTATATGCCTAGTAGTGCCCAGTGCGTACCTTAGACCATGTCCATATCTGACGTGGGACTTTCCTTCCATCAGGAGATAATAAATTTGAAGTTTCCGTACGCGGTGTAAAGTCAGTAGCTTGTCAACTTCTTTTCCCAAACATTTTTTGCAACCCAACACCAACACCAACACCAACCAACAACATAGCAAGGCATCGTAATCCTGCTCTCTCTCTACATACTGCTTCTTCGTCTTATCAGATCATCTAAACAACAACCAACTCACCATGTCTGAGGCCTTCGTTCAGCGTCCCGCTCCTGGATTCACCGCCACCACGGTGCTTCCCGATGGCGAGTTCAAGGATGTTTCCCTCTCCGACTATCTCGGTCAATGGTAAGTAGAGAGTGAATGAACGAATGAATGAAGCAGATCACCACTTCATCTTGGCTCTGCCTCACCATCTTCCTGCAACTTGTCATATCACATCATTCACCCACCCACGTTTTCCCATCCTGCCCCTCCTCTTATCACGCAATAGCCCCACACCAACAGTCACGGTGATGATGATAGCACGATAGCTACCTACCTAGTCAGCACTCGGAAACCACCTGATTAGTGTAAATTGCTAACCAACCACTCCCAACACAGGGTCGTCCTCCTCTTCTACCCGCTAGACTTCACCTTCGTGTGCCCGACGGAGATCCTCAGCTTCAACGACGCGCTGCCGCAGTTCACGGCCGTGAACACGACGGTGCTCGGGATCTCGACGGACTCGCACTTCTCGCACCTGGCGTGGGCGCAGCAGCCGCGCAAGCAGGGCGGGCTGGGGCCGGACCTGCGCCTGCCGCTCGTGGCGGACAAGAGCCAGGCCATCTCGCGCAAGTACGGGGTGCTGCTCGAGGACGAGGGCGTGGCCCTGCGCGGCCTGTTCATCATCGACCCCAAGGGCGTCCTGCGCCAGATCACCGTCAACGACCTGCCCGTGGGCCGCTCCGTCGACGAGACCCTGCGCCTCGTCCAGGCCTTCCAGTTCACCGACCAGTACGGCGAGGTCTGCCCCGCCAACTGGCAGGCCGGCTCCAAGGGCATGAAGGCCGATCCCAAGGGCTCCCTCGAGTACTTCTCGGCTCAGCCGAATGGCGCCGCCGCTACCGATGGCAACAAGCGCCCGCGCGTCGACGAGATGGTCGAGTAAGGAAGGGAAGGGAAAGGACGGGAAGAATGCATGAATGCATGAATGAATGAATGGAAGGGAGGAAAGGAAGGACAACACAAAGGGGTGATGGATTGAGAGAATGATGCATAGAATGAGCAACAGACTTGACTTGGCACGTGTGACGACAACCCCCCCTAATTAGTTAGACCAGAGAGCTTTAGAAACCCCATACATACCGAACCTACCTACCTAGACTCATAGATTACATAGAGTAGAGAGTGTGTGCTTGGGCTTGATTGAGACAAGGCAAAACAAATAGACCTTTAATATTCTATTCCCCTTCACTCATCGTAGGCATGTCGTTGAAAACTTTTTGGAGAAGGATGAACGTTACATTCCTAAATATACGACCAGTGACCAATGATGAGAAAGTTTGCACCTGTTCCCCTCACCCACTGCCTTGCCTAATTATCTACCTACCTACGTTAATAGATCACGTGCGGAGTAACCATGCGGAGTAGGTGTGTAGGTAGTTTAGTTGGTGACACTCGACACCGATGAGGAGGATATGATGATGATCTATGCTACTTAAATACACGACTCCAATTCGGAGGAGAGGGGGTTTGGACCAGGCTATCCCATCTACCGGACTGCCGGAACTAGCAGCAGCATGATCCAAGAAAATCAATCAATACGACCTGTCTGCATCAAGCATGGCTCCAAATACCTAGATGATAATACGTACTCTAGAGGCTAGGAGTTTGCCGTTATCCTCCCAACTATCTTCAAATCATCAATTCCGCCGTCGCAATGCAACTAACCCCAGTCTCTAGATCTATCTATCGTCTAGGTACTTATATAGGTATCTAGCTATCTACATAGTCGTCATCTCTAGAACGTCGTAAATTGGCTTCCCATGTTTTCTCTTAAACAGGGATACCGTGATAGATATGTAGGACTAGATTACTCGTATATATTTACAGGAGTACAGTGAATAGAAGTGCACTTCATCAGCTCTATTCCATCTCGCTCCCTCTCCCTCTCTCCTTCTCTCTCTTTATGGTCGGGTGCAATTGAAAATCGTACAGACAGACAGACAGACAGACAGACAGACAGACAGACAGACAGACGTAGATACCGATCAATCAATCTATCCATCTCCTCCATACGCAACCGGCTAGCCAGCTACACGATTATGCCTATATATAACGTGTTAAATGATTACTTGTAGTAACTGTCTCGCAGCAAAGTCACAGCACCAAACTCCATTGTATCGATAGGCGCTACCTCGTCTCCGAACACGAATATATCAGCAAACACATAGAAGAATATCATATAAACAGCGATATCGTTCTTGATTACATAACTCCCTTCTCTCTATATCGATCAATTCCTCGATCCATCGATCTGTCTGTCGAGTAGACTGACGCCGACATCTCACAAGTCACTAACTATCGAGTCACTCACGTGCGTACATACGTACGTCCCTTTTCATCCCTTTCCTCTTCTTTTTCTCTCTCTTTCTCTCCCAGGTAAAGTCCCAAGTGATGACATGATATGATATGATAATTATTCATTCATTCCTCTTATTCATTGCCCCTTTTCTTTTCTTTTTAAAAAGCCTTTCCCTTCCCTACCACGTTTGTCTGTTATCCATGAGATGGACGAACGAACGAACGAACGACATAGCATCAGTGTCAGGTCAGGCCCCACCATATATCTATATCTACCTACTCATCTATCCGTTCATCCATTCATCTTACTCTTACTCATCATCCTCATCCTCATCTCCCTCCTCCCCTTCTTCCTCCTCCTCATCTTCTTCTTCCTCTTCCTCGTCACCCTTCTCCGCTGTCACCGCAACAGCACCACCACCCTCTTTCTCCAACCTCAACCACTCATCCCACTCAGGGAACAACTCCTCGTCCTCGACCGGCAGTCCAATAACCTTGGCAACGCGTCCTCGCTTATTCTTCTCGAGGTTCTCCTTCCACCCCTTAACCGCATCGACCGCGAGGCTAGGCTGGTACGTCTGCGCGAACAGTACCGCCTCGGCGAGCCGGTTCGTCTCCGTCAGGATCTCCACGCAGCCGGCCGTGTCGCCGAGGATCCACTTGCTCGTGAAGGCGACATTGTGGGCGCCGGCCTCCCGCGCCTGTTGAGACAAGGCCTCGAGACCGTCCCGGTTCGACGTGCTCGAGTGGATCAGCAGGAGGGAGCCGAGATCCTTCGCATGCGTGAAACACTCGGTGGCCAGCGCCACGTCCCAGGTCGCGAGGGCTGCGTCGCCGACCGTCTTCCATTTGTGATCGACGTCTGCGGCGCGGGCAAGTTCGAGGGCGATGTCGAGCTGGTGCAGGGCGAGGGCTAGGTCAAACTTGTGCTCGGGGTCGGTGGCTACCTCGAGCGCGAGTTCCTTGTGGCCTTGTCCCTCGAGGAAGCGGGCGATCTTGTTGAGTTGGTCGTCGGGCACGCTTGATAATAGCTCGGCAGCTGTCTCCATGTCCCCTCGCAGAACCAGGGTCTGGTACTCCAACACGGGTAGAGAGAGGCCGAAGGACGTGATATTGACATCTTTGTCGGCAAGATATATCCGCGAGTCTCGTTGGATGTACCCGAGGACGTACATGGGCTGGTCGAAGTGAGAAACAGTGTAGGTCTGGTCGCCTACTAAGTAGTTGAGACGGTTGGTGCTGTTAGTATAGATGAAGCAATCTCCAACCCATACCCCTGTCCGTACACTGCATCGTTTATTAGTTACTAGTATAAAAAACGAAGAAAATAAAAAGGAGCAAATAGCTTCCAAAGCTTAAAACTTACCTCTCAGGAATGTCGGTGATAACCTCAAAGGCAGCCTCAACACCATCCTCGTCGATATCGCCGTTCTGAGCAGCCTCGACATAGTTTTCCCGCGAATAGCGAAGGACATAGAAGGTATCATCACAGGCCAGAGTTACCAGCTCTCCGCTCTCCGACCAGTAGACCTGTCTCGGTTCGACCTCGATTCGTCGAACGAGGCCGCCAGTCGCCCAGTCGTAAAAGCTGACACCACCTTGACCCTTGACACCCAAGAGAACACCGCCCGTCAACCCCTCAGCTTGGAAAGGAATGTCTAGGCCTCCCGGCTTCTCGACGAAGTTCTTGTATACTTTGACCGAGGTAGATGATTCTCGAATGGCGAAGTCGTTGCTGTTTTCTTTGGTAGCCCAAACGAAGTCCAAGGCGGATCCGAAGGCCTTGTTTCGCCACGCCAGAGCCGTGTAGATGATATACTCGCCATCCCCACAAACTGCGACGAACCGACCGTTGGGCGAGTGAATAAGAGTTGAGGGATATACTTCGCAGGTACCGAGTTCTTTGGTGGGAAGAGTGATAGCTTCGTTGTCTTTCACCGCGTCTGTGGTATAGTTAGCTCGCAGGTTCACAGGCTGGCAACAGCTTGGAAATGAAAACATGGAAATACGTACCGCCGCTCTTGATAATAGAAGAGAGAACTTCGTTGTGTCTCGCCCAGATAAGCTTGCCAGAGCCATCGATGGATACTGCAGGTTCTTCTCGACCCAGCTTAACTACTACAGCTCCGTCATCGAAACCAACAGCTACACCCTGCTTTCCTCTTTGGTAGGATACACACCAGGCACGCTCCAAGCCATAGTTAAGGGATTGTTCGAAGCGGTAGGTATTTGAATGCCATATCCTGATGGTGCCCTAGACGATGGATGGATGGTTAGTAACTAATGCTCGTTCCTAGTCCTATGTGCAAGAATAAGGGCAAGCCCAAGAGCAAGAGCAAGAGCAAGAGCAAGAAAAAAGGCATATTCAACTCACATCCTCGGAACCAGAGATGATCACTGGCAGTTCGGGGTGGTAGCAGGCGAAAGAAACGTTATTCGTATGACCTTCTAGGGTAGCAATCAAAGATTTTGTAGTGTAATCCCACACTTTGACCTAATGGATATATTAGCATTTCGATTGCAGGTGTCCACGATATCGGGGGTAATCGTTACTGTTCTGTCGTCACTCGTGGTAAGGAGATATGGCTTGTCGGCATGGGGGTAGTAGTCGACATGATTTACACCCTTCGTCTCGTGCCTATTCCGCATTACAAGTCAGTCTCAGTCGCTATCTAAGCTTCACAAGAAACGCAATTCCAAAAAGAAGCATCCAACTCACGCTTCGAGTGTGAAGTTGGCGGTGGGTGATCCTAGAGACCATATCTTGACTGTTCGATCTAAACAAGCTGAAGCGAAGGTATTGGTATCTTTAGGGTTGATGGCGAGACCCATAACATAGTGGGAATGTCCCTCGAAGACTTGAACACATTTCCAGCCCTTTTCCCAGTCGAACAGCTTGATGGTCATGTCATCCGAGGCGGTAAGGACGAAAGGTTGGGTAGGGTGTACGGCGATGGCTCGGATGTAGTCGGGGTGGGCTTCGAAGGAGGTAATCTTCTCGGATGTGTTGTAGTTGTAGACGCGCAGTTGGAAGTCATCGGAACCACAGACGATCCAGTTCTTCCTGGCCACGAAGCGACCCGCTCGAACGGGGACGTCTGTGAGCTCGAAGGTCTTGACTATCTGCTGGGTCTCATAACTCCAGATGTAGACATGACCTATATAGAAAGATTACGTTAGCTAAGGGCGAACACACCAACTTATTACAGGCTAGTGTAGACAAGATTGAAGGGAGGCATACCGCTGTAGAGAGTAGTGAGGATCCATGGTTCGTGTGGGTGGAAATCGATGCCTTCGAGATATTGTCAGCATTGAAGCGCATATATGTATGTAGATGTGGACACGGCGTCCATTCGTTTCGACGGGTTGCAAGTTCAAGTACCTTTTACACGCTCACTGCGCGCAAAGAGCTGTCTCTATATGTTTCCAGTAGTGTCAGCAAAGTCTTCCCCTCATCTTTGAGGTTCAATCGTAGCAGCCACAAGTATATAGCCCAGAATATAAACGCCAATCCACACGATACCGGGAAGGGAGACAAGAGGAAGCTCACCTTCACGTCCAGCCTCATTTTGGCGGTGACTTAGCCCCAGATGCGCAATCAGCGAGAAGTGAATCGAATCGAATACAATTGGCAACCGGTCGGTATAACGAGGAAATACCCGGCGACAATCGACGAGGGTAGTATATAGTGTCGTGAGTCGGTAAGCTCGTGGTTTAGAATTAAAGGTAGGTTAGGTATATGGAACACCAGGTAGTTAATTAAGTTGTAAAACCACCAAGGGGGACGATGCCGATTGGACGATGATCGACGTGGTTAGTTTCTAATAAAGGACCGTATAGAGTAACTATCGTAATCACGATAGCAAGTCTCGTCGTTCTCGGTTCTCTTTCTTGGTCAATTCGTTCGTCGCAAAAGCTGTTGTGGAAGTCAGTCAGTCAATCCCTTAGACCTTGTCCCTATTTCGACACTTTGGCCCTAAGTTCCAGGTTCCCACGTTCAAATGTGGTCTTATCGTAAAAGTGGACCATATGCAAGTAACAGGTGCGAAAGCCACTTACAGCCTCAAGTAATTCGTAATAGCAGCGACTTAGTGCAGCCACACCATTAATTAACTCACTACGCCACAGCACTCAGTTCTGATTCAGGTGCTAACAATAATCTACCAGGCCAGGCCAGTCGAGGCTATCACCAACTCAGCAGCTCTCTCTACATATGTAGCCTCGCAACGCCCAGAGAACATACAGATAATATCACTTGGTATGGTTAATGCCATTGCTTATAGAATTGCTACCATCTCCATTTCATACCTTAGGTGCAGAGTCATTGAATTGTACACACACACATACACACACACAAACAAGATGGTAATCCCATTCTAACAGACAGTGAAAGATATTGCAAACCAATTCTCATGTTTATTGGTCTATATGCCTAATCTTCATTTTTCATGTATAGCTAAGATCCATCCATGCTCTTTCTATTTTGCTTGCTCATGAGCAGGAAAGCAAAATGAAGAATATAAAAGTAGAAGCAGAAGAAGCAGAAGAAAAAAAAAGAAAAACGCCCCTTAAATTGGCCTCTTGGTGTTTGAAGTTCCTTCCGTATCATGATATCAAACGCCTTGACCCCATGCCATCTAATGATTTCCCTTAACTGACGTAATTCATATTTCCTTTCGTTTCCCTTCCGTTCCCTTCCTATTCCGTTTCAATTCATCAGCGTTGTGTTGCATCGAGTTGCATCATGACAGCATGCATGCGTGCATTCATTCCTTTATAGCTTCGGTGTCTGAATCCCACCAGATGCCTTGGCAGGTGTAGTAGTAGTGGTAGACGACAGCTTTTGACTGGGTCTAAGTCTAAGTCACTCCTGACTATCCGCTTGCACCTTCTTGACTATCTCGACCACCTTGGGATACAGCTTATCCGAAGCCGAGAGACCCGTGACCTTGGTGACAACGTCCTCGGGGCTGTTATCCTGCAAGATGGTGGCGAGCTCCTTGCTCTCGTCGTCGCCCTCGACGTTCTGGAACCGGAACGCCATCTCCGCCGCGCCGAGTAGAGCCTTGGTGCTGAGTCCTCTCTCCTCGAGCTCGGCAGCGGGACCGATGAACCGCTCCTTGCGGCCCAGCTTGCGCAGGGGCGCCCGACCCACCCGCTCGACCGCGTCAGCGAGGTACGGGTTGCTGATACGGGCGACGATCTTCTCCTTGTAGGCATCCTGCTCCGCCTGTGCAATGCCGTGCTTGGCGACGATGAGGGCGGCCGTCTCGGTGATGGCGGCGGATACCTCGGACTTGATGGCGGCATCACGCATAGCGTCGTCGACCGTCTTCTTGTGCCGGTTGTAGCCGTAGTAGGCGGCTGTGGCGTGCGACGTGTTGACGGTGAAGAGCTTGCGCTCGATGAACGGCTCCAGGTTATCCGTCCACTTGATGCCATCGATAGAGGGTCTCTCGACCTTGGACGAAGTCTTGACATCCGAGCTGTTCTTCTCGAACGGCTTCGCTTCGACGACCCACTCGTAGAACTTCTCGAGGGTCACATCCAAACCGGCATTGGGATCTTGCGCGGGCACGATGCGGTCAATAGCCGAGTTGGCATACGCGGCTCTCTCGAAGTGGTCGTCGAGACGCCCCGCAGGTGTGTTGGTCTTGATGTGTTCGGCCAGAGCGCTCGTGGCACCGATCATGTTCTCGCAGGCAATAACAGCCAGCGGCTTCAGGTCGGTAGATCGCTTGTCAATGCCCTTGGCGATGACGGGGGCGATGAACTTCAGAATGTTGGGTCCGACGGAGCAGGTGACGACATCGGCTGTGGAGATCTCGTCGATCAGCTCGGCCTCGTTGTGCTTGGAGTTGATGGCCCGGTAGTTGGTGATGACCTTCACGTCATTGCTGTCGACACCGACTTCCTTGACCTTGTATTGCGGGGCAGCATTCAGTGCATCAACGACCTTGTCGACGACATCAGCAAAGACGACATCGTAACCTGACTCGTGAAGAAAGCAGGCGACGAAACCTCGACCAATGTTGCCAGCGCCAAAGTGAACTGCCTTTTTGCCCATTGTGGATGAAATGTGTGAGGGATCGATAGAAAAGGATGCGGCTTTAGTAGTTCGTTCGTTTAGTTGATGGTGTATAGATGGACGTGGGTGTAGATGTGGATGTGGGTGTGGAGGAGTATCCTTGATGGTATTCGTAATACTATCAAGTGAAGTTTATTTGTTGGTTGGAGGGTGATGTAAAGTTGCAATGATTGATGAGGGAAGAGAAAAGAGATGAAATAGAATTTGGGTGGAGAGGGGTTCTACCAGTTTATATAACTTGTGTGTGACGACAACTGCAGGAATAAGGAATGAGAATTGAGGGAAATGCGAGTACTTTGAGAGCCACGATGCCCGCCTACAAGCGTTGAGTCGTTGGACTGGCCCGGAGGTGTGGAGGGGCTAACGGAGGGGTAGACATGCACGTGTATCTGTACTTGCATGTACATGTATGTAGGTAGTTACGCGGTGCTTAACATCGGTGATGACTTAAACAATTGAACATTGAAGTTATTGATATCATAGCCCTGGCATTTCTTTCGTACCTACATGGTAGATATTCATTCTACTGTTCGGCTTTCAATATGCAGGCAGTCAGTCCCTGGGCATCAAGGCGTTTGATAGCCACCAATAATTGACTGGTCATTGATTACATGGGCTTATGCCCGGATTGAAGAACCTCAATATACCTACATACCTGCATACCTACATGACTCTTCTTTCCGATCCAATAAATAAATGTTTATTTGCATGCTTTATGTATGATAGATGGCAGGATGGATATGTCGATGTCGATAATCAATCCACAGTTGCACCAGTATGGCGAGATAGAAGACGTAGAATAATGGGTACTATGACTTCAATACCGCACCTTCGCAATGTTGAACCAGTATACATACATAGTACAGTACATACATGTAACTACAGTACGATAACTTCGATAGGAACGTCAGCTTGTAACCAGTAACCTTGGCCTGCTTGGGTGGAATTCAAATGTTAGCGGGGTAAGCAGGGGTATCTTGGCAAATCAAATGAGCCACATTCAATTCGTAAGTTTGTGAATTCATACGATCGTACAGCAGAAGGCGATCATAAAACTGCAGGATAAGTTTCATCTCTGGTAGGAAGGAGGGCCAGAGGGCCTAGAGTAGAGGGCAAGAGGGCGGCTGGCAGGTGGTTAGATGAGTGGAGTGTTCTATCTATTCCTCTAGTTTTCCTATATTACGTCACGCCACATCAATATAATCGTTCATATGCATCTTTAATCATTTTGATATTGTTTTGGGCCATGGACTGACTGCCTTAATAAGACATGAGATCAAGACTATTATCCTACTACATAACTACATTTCTTAAAGCTGGATAACCCCGACCAATGAACAGTCCAGACACTCCGCTTTCTACCGACTTTTGAGGCGGAGCGGCGGCGGCGTCTAGTAGTATGAAGCTAGAAAGGCAGGTATTGTAGGTACCTAATTCTATTGTACATACAGAAGAAGCCTCACGAACTAGGCCCCTTCAAGTTATCCCTATTTAGCAAACACTGTCGTATCTTTTACCCGGTGAGGTCAAGTATCACAAGAAATTCGACATTTGATCCCATCACGCTTAGTTACTATGGATTCCCATGTTCTCCATCCAGCATTGGTGATGGTTCCTGAATATCTCCAGGCTTGCCAGGGGAAAAGCGTCAAAGGAGCCACCAACCGTCTCGGATGGCCCACCAACAGCGTCTTAACGGCAGACCACCAGACCACCAAGCGCCGTCTCCCCGCATTCTCACAACGTGGGTACTACTCCATACCAATGTAATATAAAAATATGAAAACGTCCTGTCCGGGATGCCAAACGTAAGTTGGTAAGTAAACCTAGACTACATGGTTGCGTACATAGTTACTAACAGGGACCCCTTGAATCCTTAATGTTTATACATACATAGGCATAACATATGTACATGGACACAACAGGCAGGAAGACAGACTGACCAGCTAACATGATAATCCACCGACGGTTTTGATAAAATTATCTCATCCATCTATGCACCTTTATGACGGACGGAAATGATGTGGTGTCAGAATCATGCTCACAAGAGATAAATCGGCGAATTGCAGTTTGACTGCGGACCGGATAACCACCGGGAAATGGCAGAGAAGGCGCCGAGGATACATGTATTTGCTCATTGTACCGAGGACAGTCATTAAAACATCAACATACGATCTAAATTTTCTACTCATTAGACCGCTTTCACCATTAGTTAGTCCTCGACTTCTCGGATATTTCAGGAAGCAAAATTCGGCGCTACTCAGTGGTCCACATCAGTCATCGTGATCACTTATGTAGCCTCTAGTACATACCTAGGTAGGTAGTGAACGAGGGCTAGAGGTGCTAGCTAACCCAGACTTCTCCGCAAAGATAAAAGGACGGCGTCAGTACCTAAGGATGCACTCCTCATTCCTCTAGGCGGTGTCTTTGGTTCCAGGTTTCCACGTGTGGGATCATTGGATGAACACTAATTCAGTCAATAAGCGATACAAACATCTGGCGTTACAAGCGGTTTGTCAGAAAAATAAGGGGTGATAGCAATTATGCTAGGTAGGTCTGGCCGGTAGGGTAGAGATGCTGTATCGTGTATGTATTGTACAATACAATATAATACAATATTACCCAACACTGCCAACGAAAAACCCGGCCTGTTCGGCTGCCCCTCCCTTTCCAGGTTCCCCTAAGCGTTCAGTTTCAGGCCCCTCCCAATCCCTGCGAAATGACCTCACCTTATCACATCATTTGGGATTTCACGATATCATATCTGTCCTGTTTAGTGCAGTCTATCCGATTTCTCAAGTGTTCATGATCAGGACATAGCATCAATCCATACGAGTCGCTTGTGAAAGTTCCGAACAGAGCCTTACTGCTATTGCAAGGCTGAAGAAGGTCCAGTACCTAACAGAATAAGTTTCTTCAGGTCTTTCCTATCAGCCCTACGTAGCGATACATGGGTATATAATATATTTCTTCACATGAGCGGGCATTTCACAATCATCACCCTCAATAACATCAAACTCCTACCTCTAATATCTCAGTAGTTAACACCTAGGATCCATATTCACTCTATCCATAGGTGGATACCTTTGTTCTACCTAGCTAAAAACAGCAGGTTGTCCCAACGGGATCGCGATCGTGACATTGTTCCACAATCTAAAGCATCGACCCCAACATACATATGTACCTACCAGCCTACCTACGTATATTGGGACTAGACTATTGATCCCACTTAAGAATGCTAGTCGGTAGCGTCCACATTGTACGTAGTAGATAAAAACTCACGATGCAGCTAGACATACTCTCAGAGGGAGTTACTGTAGACCGTATCTAATCGAATATTCCATATATTTCGGCTTTTACGGTCCGATTCGGCATTGCTGCTGCGCGATTTTCTCATTTCGGTCACACAGTTTCTTAAGTCCATTTTCTGACTACATGACTGCGCTTTCGGTGTATGGTTTTCTTTCTCCATGCTTCTGGCCATTGTTCTGAATATGCATAGGTCCATCCCTTTTGAAATTACTCCATGGAACTTCGACTACAACTTCCACGAAAGGTGTCTTCCGCATCTACCTACCTCGAAATTAATCGCTCAACTTAACTCATACACTTGTAATTATTTATACTTGCCAATAGGCTATAGTTCATACAGTGGCTTTCTTAGAAGATCTAGATAGTTATCGATTAATATCCGCATCTGAATACGTATAATTCAAATTGTTGCTAGGGTTTTCTAACACCCCTTAAGGGCTTTGTTATATCACAACACAGCGTAGCTTGGTACATATCAACGACAACCACTATCAGCAAATACTATTGAAATAAAAACATGCGTCAAGTAAACATGATATATAGCCTTCTAATCACGGTAAGGGTTGTTACAGTGGTGTCAGGTTTATGTACAAGGTTCTAAGCTCTGCTTTATTTTAAGGGGTCAAGTGACAAATGTTCATCACGTTCTATCTATGCACTACATTATATTGAAGATACTATATAGAGTCGATTCACCGGATTCTCAGTCTCTGACTAGGGAATAAATTAATGTTAGAGAGCAGTTTCGATGATAGTAACATCTTTAACTCCAGAGAAGATACACCATAGTTGGATAAAAATCTATCAGCTCTATAATCAAGTGCTATTTGCGTTGAAACTTGTTCTTGACTTATTATCGGCTGTCCCATCTACGTTGCTTTGACGCCTTCGGGAGATGTAGCGTGAAATATTTCTATTAAAATTGTTAGCTGGACGTATTATTTCGTCATGGGCATTCAAGATGGGAGATAGAGTTAAAACTGGAGATATGGTGAGATATGGAGTGAGAAGGATTATATATTGACAGATGAAGTTATTCCATCGGCGAATAGATATGTAGGTTTGGAATTTCACTAGCATCAGTCTCAATTACAATGAAAGAGAATGTTAGGGTGTAAAGTGTACGCTATAGATATAAGGTGTAGACCAGTGTAGACTAGGTAGTAGTGATTCGCTGCTAGCGAAGTTGTGGTAGCTTATATAAAGGGGGCCTCACCCCCTAGAGTTCTATAGTGAAGCAGGCGTTAATGGTCATATTTGTTTACCCCCAAGCTCTGATCCCTTCCTTTCACTCTAAACACAATACTCCCAACAGAGAATAACCAGTCAAACTACATCTGATAATGGAAGTACCCCCATCTTGCGTTTAGATTGGGTTTTAGAATTAGATTTTAGTATAGCTGGCTTAATATAAAGTCATGGACCTGACGATTTATATGGCGGGCCTAGCTTGAGGAAGAGCACTAAAGACTTTCTCTAGGAATTAGTTACTACGAGTTGCTGGTCAAGCAGATAGAATAGAAAATACATATATCATTATCAAAATAGATACAGACAGTTGCCGTTGGCTTCTTACTCCTCTACTCATCTCGGCAGTCAAGCTTCATCTATGTCGGAAGGCTCTGATGTACAGGAATTCTCAAGCAGGTTCTGATATCCAGATCTATGTATCTTTTACTGCCAGCTTTGGAAGTCATAAAATCAAACAGCTTGGTAGGTCCGACATCTGGGGTCTATTTTAAACCAACAATCACTACCAAGCAAAGTTGAGGCAACTAAGTTTGGTCTATTATATCAAATCAAACTGCTACATAACATCCTGCTTTCTTGGCAACCTGGTATGCATTCAGAAAGAGGACGCCAGGAATATACGATATACGTCCAATTATAGACCATGGCCATCTCCTCACTTACTAATAGTAGAATATCCTCCATCCAACCCCCCGTTAGTGTCGCGAAGTGTTGCCAGTTAATGGAACGTGTTGACGAATTAACAGGAACAACGGATACGAAAGCGGTAACTGTGGGTTTTGGTAGTGTTTCCAAATTAGCGTCCAAGGACAGAGAAAGCACGCTGATTCGTTGCTCAACGATGCTGTGCCGCAGCTGAATAACTAGCACGCAGTATAGTGAAGGTTCTGTAGCAAGAAACAAAACGGGAGGTCCCTCCCGAATATGCAGGTTGGGACTTCGAAGGAAGCGGGAGGTGGGGTCTAAAATGTATCAAGTTGATGGGCCCATCTTGGATTATAACGTGCACATCTAACATTTATTTTATATTGTAGTAGAAGATTGGAATATTTTATTCCCAACACCGACGGCTTTCCTCTCAAAGAGGGCTGAGAGTTAGACATCCCATCCTTCGTATCCTACGCACCAGCGATCACCATGACGGAGTACGAGAAGATCTATGAGGACATAGCGGATCGGCCAGGTGGGCCATATATTCGACTCTTAACCTTGCTTCCTGGAGAGTCTACTCTAGATGCTATGAAAACTACGAAGCCGGAGGAAGATTGGCCGATTAAATGGGACGAAGAAGTTGGTGACTTCGTCGGGGTGAAACCCGAAAACTGGACCGAACAGCCTCCGTTACCATCAGACCTGGAAGTGGAATTGTCCGCCCACCCGCTCAGCGACTGCCCCGAATACGAAGCGCTGTCATATACCTGGGGCAAGGAGACGGATTACAAATTCACCATCAAATGCAACGGACACGAGTTCATCGCGCTGCGGCAGATGCACAACGCCCTTCATGCGCTCCGGCTCCCGGATCGTCCGCGGGTGGTGTGGATAGACGCCATCTGCATCAACCAGAGCCAGTACGCGGACAAGAACTGCCAGCTCCCGCTGATGCAGCACATATACCGAAACTCGAAGCGCACGGTGATCTGGCTGGGGACGCAGTACGAGAAGAACAGCGCCCCGGCTTTCAGCGGCCAGGCGATCGACCTCGACCTGTCGCCGCCGGACCTGGAAGGCTTCGGGCGCTCGTTCGAGACGTTCCTCGCGATCAACTTGGAGACGCTGGCGACGGATCCGGCGGAGCTGTGGCAGGATCACCCCGAAATCAAACCTACCTGGGAAAAGCGGCTCGATCTAATCAAGGACGCTGCCCTCCGGGTGAAAGAGGAGTGGTCCACCCGCGAAACCCCTCTTTCGACCGACTTCAACGTCGCGATAAAAAATGTGATGGACAACAGGCTGGAGGACACGCAAATGCCCAAGATCTTCCGCTCAGCGGGGAAGTACCTTTTAACGCGTCCCAAGTACCGGAACACCGTACGGCAGGGCGTGGCTTTGACGGATGAGCAGTCAACTTGGCGGATGACAATACGCAATCTTCTCTGTAGAGAGTGGTGGAGTCGGGTATGGATCATCCAGGAAGTCTGTCTTGCTTCGGACATCACCTTCATCTGCGGCAATACCACGTTGAGCATGGATCTTCTGTTCCTAGGGATGGTCTTGTACTCGGTTTTCCCCGACAACCCCTTGTTCCGAGGCCACATCATCTCGTCGTGGACTCTCCCCCAAGTGGCAGAGTACAGGGTTCTACAGCGGCAGGGCGGTGATCGCCCCCTCCCCGGGTTTTTGCATCTCCTGAGCGAGTTTCGCTTATCCGATGCTACGAACCCCCGTGACCACGTCTACGCGCTACTCGGCCTCGTTCCCCCAGATGAGCAATCCGCTTTAGATGCAGCAGACTACAAGCCCGACTACAGCAAGGACGTTTCTTGGTGCTACACAGAAACAGCAAAGGCTATCTGTAGCGCTGCCGGCAATCTGAACATCCTGTCTATCCCTCGAGCGCCGGCCCGCACGGCATCTACATCTGCCGCGGGCCCCTTACCTTCTTGGGTGCCTGATTGGGCCATGAAAACAGATATTTATCCGCCTACACATGGTATCGAATCTCAGGGGGCGGGCGACGCTGCGTCCCTTTTCTCAGCCTGTGGGAATTGCATTGCTTGGCCACCTCAGATCCGTGGAGATGGAAGTCTAGTGATATCGGGCTACGTTACTGACTCCATAGCTGAGGTCGTCTCGCACACCCTGCCTTTCATGCAGGAAATGATGGAAGCTATGATGAGCCAAATGATGGACGAGGAAAACCAAGAAGCTATGGAAAAGAAGATGTCCTCTGGGACGATGGGTGCGCTTGATTTCGCCACAGACCTATTCGCCATGTACGGCAGCACGATTAGTGGCTTGGTCGAATGGGAGGAGTTCGTCATGTCCAAAGGCAAGGCGTATCTGACTGGTGAAGATATGAAGCAAGTTGCTTGCGCTGTACGCTGCTATGGCTATATGCCAGACGGAGTCGAGGCGGCGATGAGCGCTTTCAAGGAGTACACGAACGCTTTTTGGTGGACGCGAAAGATGTACAACCTTACAGCACCGTCGTCGTCTTCAACATCAACATCATCACCCTCGCAATCGCAATCACAATCACAATCAACAACAACAGCAACGAAGAGCAAATCCTCGTTCTCATTCTTCAAGAGCAAGAAGTCCAAAGAGAAAAGCGAGGAGAGCTCCGCGAAAGAGAACTCCGAGAAAGAGGACTCCGAGAAGAAGGAGAACCCCGAGAAATCGGAAAAACCCGAGCAGTCCAAATGGAGCAAGAACCTCATCGCGCTGGCGGCACCGAAGAACAAGTCGAAGCTGGTCAAGTTCAACTCCATGCAGGTCTACTCCCTGGGACGGAAGCTCGCGTGGACGGAGAAGGGCTACCTGGCTCTCGTTCCCGAGGACACGACTACGGGAGACAAGATCGTGCTCTGCCAAGGTAGCCGAATTCCGCTCCTGGTGAAAGAGGCCGGGGAGCCCAACCGGTGGAATCACTTGGAGGGTTGCTATGTTCACGGGATCATGGGTGGAGAGGCGTGGAATGAGAGTCTCTGCGAGGAGATGGAATTGATCTAAGGAGGTGTAAAGCGCGCACCAACTTCTCATCCATCTGTCTTTAGCTACATAGATACATTTGATGATATAAAATGAAAGTAAAATATATGCTAGTAGAATTATCGTACGATGAGATGATAGCTTTGAGGCTTTTGCTAGTTAAGTTAGGGCCATCAGGGATATATATATATATGTAATGATGATCTGATTACTGGCGCCACGATAGGAGCCCAACGTTAAAAGTTACATAGGAGCTCCAAGCAGCTGAGGACTAAGGGCCATCCAGAACATGCCGAACAGAACCGGCACCAACGCTAACAAGATCCACCAGAGCTCAATAGTGAAATGAGCCCGTAGCCATCTTGTATAGCGCCCCCTTAGCTTCTTGCGATGGGTGCATATCTCTGTCCCGAAGACAAGACAGCCCAAGCCCGGGCGCGATTCGCATTCCAGATGCTCCCGTCGCCGCTGCATCAAAAGTCTGGATGCTTGGTCAGTCTAGATTGGTCTATGATGATGGGGCCACAATTAAGGCTATGATTGATTGACCAGGTATGTAGGTACATATGTAGGTGGACAAGGTATGTTTGTAGTTACATAGATTTGGGCGACTAGAATGACATGATGATACATACCTGACACTCCCCTTGCAGAACTTCAAGTCGCTCCTCAGATCGCAACGTCGATCATTGGGACATTCGAGATGTAAAGTGTGGCGCTCGACCAGCCACTCGACCTTCAACTTGATACCGGTATCTACTAGATTGTAGAAATACCGACACGTATGTTTGAGCGAGAGCGCATCCGGATAGGTGAGTCGTTGGCTAATAGAGAGATGAATTTCAGGAGGAAGATCATTTAATGTTGTAGCTGGTTTGGTGGTTGTAGGCGCGTCGTCGTCGTCGTCGTCGTCGTCGTCGTCACATTCACGTGGTGGTAACTCAGCTTGGTCGATATTCCCCATCATATGCAGTCCAGTGGCTTTCTACTGAATAGGGGTTGGTTGGTTGGCTGATAGTTGACAAGAGTAGGATGCACTTGAATTCAACTGTGGAGATGTATTTGGATGCTCCTCGGGTTTATTTTCACAATTCATACGAAGTGCAGTATTGTACGTAGAGCATGTAACTGAAGCATAACATCTTTATTTATATCTTGTTGGTGCCTTGGATTCGTGACTTGCGACGGCTCTTATCCCATATATGATCTTAGCTTAATTATGCCTGGAGCGTGTGATTGGCCCATTCAGACTGAAAACTGTCGTTGGTGAGTAGGCAACAGAATAAAATGCATAACATTACGATCTTGCCATGTGTCAGTTTCTAGAGTAGCCAGATCTTACGAAATCTGGTAATGGAGATCTCTCTACCTACGTCGTACATGCAGAGAATCATTTCTCCTTCGATTATTCCCATGGTGGAAACAGTACTTCGTCACTCTGGTTACTACGATGTAGTTCTTTTATATGCATACAGTTCGTATCATAGGATTTATGCAGGAAACAAATATTGACGCCACTCCCTTCATTATCTTGTGAATGTCTTTAATTTACCACGTGACAGCGCGATGCGATGCAACCATCCTTCAATCTACCAATCCCGCGTTTACCAATTAACCACGAGGGGCGTCTTTGTTGATTGATTGATAGGCAATCGAGTCGCTTGGCTTGGTCTCACCTGGTGCTGTGCTGCCTAGTTTGTTACAATATTGGCATATCTCATTAGGCCTCAGTTCGAGTCAAGTCCTATGTACTTCTGATTATGCCAATGTCATCATCCTCTTTCTGATTGATCGCGCATGTATAATGCCTATTATATACCTATAATTACCTAACTACATACATGTGCACCCGCGTCATAGGGATCTCGAGTCCTCTTGCCCCACCACTCTCAACTCAACTCGACTCGTCTCTGCCTTTAGTATATGATTGGATCGCAAGACGATGAGGACCCCCGAGCTGCTGGATTATCTTCTCCATCTTGCAAGCTTTCCTTCTTCTACTATTCCACTTAGTTAATTCTATACTATAAAATGCAATAAGGCTTGTCCTCGTCAAAGATGGCGACCCTTGCTTCTATTTCCACTGCCACCCCCTCTTCGCTCTTAAATCAAAAACGGTCACAAGATAGCGACTATGGATCTGATTTCTCGGAAGGAGAAGAGGATATTGTGAACCAGTTGCTCCAAGGTCTAAATGACAAAGACCCGGCTATTCCTACCTTTAATACAGCTATTCCTAGCACTGCTGCTGCTTCCATATCTACGCCGCATATAGGCTCTGTGCAGACCTCCGCCGACAATTCGACGATTGCACCCGACATTAGTATACCATTTGCGTCTTTGCAAGGGGACCCTCAACATCATGTGTCTACTACGCCAACAGCACAGGCTACCTTTGCCCCCCAAGGCTTTCCATCAGGCGCGGCGAAGAAACCTGCACCTATTCACGGAAGCCGCACCCGGCATTCAGATAATACCTATGGATCATGGCCAGAAGCTTTGAATCACGGCGTCAGTTACCCGGATTGTGAGTTTCCCCTCGTGCCTCGTTGATGTTATAGCACCAAATACCAAATACCAGCACCAACACCAACACCAACACTAACAATCCCTAGCGAGAAAACAAGTGTTGACTGACCAATAGCATCTAGTGAGTCGCGCTTTGATGAGCTTCGAGCCTAAAGCAAGTAAACCACCCGAGCCACCCTCTAAGGGTACCACTGACGATAGCCGCTCGCCGTTACAAAGATTCCGATCATTTCCCAGAAAACCCCTGACCGTGACTGATTTGTCTTCGGGGGCATGGTGTGAATTACAATACTGGTATACGTTGACACGGCTTCCTGGTGGGAGAAAGACGACCACCGCTGCTATGCGGGGTGGATCCAAGGTCCATCAGACCCTCGAAGATCAAGTCCATACCACTATACAAGTCAGTGTATCAG
Organism: Eutypa lata; assembly: GCA_022661535.1. Taxonomy (NCBI): domain Eukaryota; kingdom Fungi; phylum Ascomycota; class Sordariomycetes; order Xylariales; family Diatrypaceae; genus Eutypa; species Eutypa lata. The sequence continues at coordinate 199,297 of JAKULF010000009.1, read as the reverse complement.
CGAAAGAAGAGGCTTTTGCCCTACGAATATGGAATCTCATCCAAGGATTAAGAACCCTCCGGGACACTGGTATGACTAGGGAGCTCGAAGTTTGGGGTACACTTTATGGAGAAGTCGCCAACGGAGTAATTGATGAGATCAGCTACACATGTCCAAATATCGCCTTCGAAGAGGAGTTACACAGCCAACTGTCTCAAGGAGAGACAGCTGTTAGTCTGAATCCTCAGCCTTCTATTGCCAACTACTTCCAGCCACATCATAGGAGAGTCTATTTAACCGATGTCAAGACGCGAGCATCTACAAGGCTACCTTCTGGTGCAGCACTTAGACCAGCGAGGGTTCAGCTGTTTCTATATCATCGGCTTTTGAGTGATATGGCTTCCGGGACGGTTGATTATTCCGCCATTACTGCTCGGTATGGTCTCAGCTCTCAGGCCCGGTTCTCGGACGCATTCATGGCACAGATTGGTGGTCTTCACGATGAAGTTTTCTATGATGCTGATTCGGATATTGAGGGTATTCCCTCCACCCCGCGATCTCCACGCTATGGACCTGACACGGGCTACCCAGATTCCTCACCAGATACGGATTCTCAGATGGGTCCTCCTCCCGATCTTATAAGATACAGATCGATCGAGCAGCTGATACCCCTACTCCAATCTGAACTACGAGGGACTTTCCCACAAGGCGCAAGTGCCATTGGCGATCTTCTTGCCGTTCAGTATCGACATCGAGACGATGGTCGTATCATTGGCAACAACTCATTTCCCAACGACCCTGAAGCTTTGGAGGGATATTTGCAACGAAATCTCGATTGGTGGCGTGGAAGTAGACAGGCTGAAGGCGTTCCCATCGAGGAAACCTACAAATGTCGCTCCTGTGAATTCGCTGAGATCTGTCAGTGGCGAATGGATAAAGAGACCGAGATAATACAGAGAAAACGGAACTCAACAAATGCTAGTTAACAAGTAGTTAATAAGAATAAATGGTCGGGGTCAACTTGTGCACCTAGCTTACGAAGTACAGTACCTTCTAGTCGCCAACCTCAGTCGATCATTACGGGGGATCGACTCTAATGGTCTAATTAATTCTGCACTATTTGACTGCCGCCACCCGCAGCCGCGGTGCAGCATTCTTAGCGTTACGCCTTCATAAAAAAATTGTCCGACACTATGAACTGATAATCACAATCTAACAACCCTCTCTTTTCAGCCCTGCCTACACTAACTAGAGCGTAGTAATCGAGATCTTGCCTTAATAGTAAACGGTAATTATAATATGTAACACAAAACCTAAAATCAACTGCAACCCAGCAACCATGTCTGCATGCTTTTCTCCGCCATGAGATGGAGAGAGGGTGTGTGGGACAATGTGAGAAGGCTGGAAGGATACAGACTGACAGATAGGAGGCATATTTGTTAATTGTCGGTGAGCAAGCAAGCAGCATTCTTCGCAATCACATATCCGTACCGGCAACTCTGAGTATACAGCGTGAGATGATTGGTATATCTATTCTTGGCACCTCCCATTTAGGCCATCCGAGCAGCCCTGATAGCCCTGACAGCCCTGAGCACAGTGAGCTCTTTAGTCAACGTATGTATGAGACCGAACAACGGGAAAAACGGATGTGACCCGTTGGAAGTCGAAGTTGCCTATCTACTAGTTGAAATCCGGTAATAATCGAGAACCTTGGCTCGAGCTCCAACAGATTGGTTTGGAGAGGCTACTGACTGACTAACCACCTACGTATAGTATGGACGGGGCTGACGGGGTTCGCATCGGAAACGGACCCGAGAAGCAGGAGGTACGTAGCCTCTAACTAGTAGTATGTAGTTAGATAGGCAAAAAGAGAACAAGACCAGGCGGATTTTTTGCTCCGTTAGATTTTCCAATATCACCGTTAAATGGATAGTTCCAGCCAGTCGGTTTCCATTCTTCGGAATTGTTAGCCTCGTATCCCAGCAGGGTGTAACCCGGCATCTGAAAAATTAGAATGGTATTCTGAAACTCCTCCTTTTTCTCATGGAGGGAATAATCCTTTTGGAGTCCGGCAGTTCGACAAAAAGGTCGAGGCCTGACATGGAAGGAAGTAGTTATTGGGATACTCTCGATAACTATGATTGTATGTATGTACGTACCAACCTGCTGAATGTATGTCCAGATGCCATATTTGCATCAATATATTGACAATTGGTGTAGAGATGGTTATAATCTCGTGATCTTTACCTTCTCTCGGCGTTAGCGAATGAAAATCCATTTATTTTTTGTGACTAGAGAGACCAGCAAACCAATTATCCGTTTTCTCATGTCACCAAAAGATCTCCTACCTCTAGTTAGTTACCACCTCCACTTTGGATCCCCAACCATTTCACAAACCGGTGCGGGTCCCACGATCCATAGCGCGCCACACTATTCCGGGTAACTGGTCTAGACGCACCCCATGATGAGAGCGAGACTGTGCCTGCCTGCCTGCCTGACTGCCAAATTACACTACAAACACCTCATGTGTTTTATTGGAGCTTTTTTTGCTTTCGTTCGTTCGCGTTCGTTCAGCTATCACGGTCCAGCCCAGCCAGCCAGCCAGCCAGCCGGCTAATCGACCAATGGCTATCGTACTCGTTAGCTGCGGTGGCTCCGGGGCCGTGCCCACGACAACGAACGGCGCCAAGCTATGCGTTCGCTCTGTCACAGTAGTTATAGACAGTGGAGTGCCGTAAAGTGCGGTGCAGAGTGGTTTGTCTGACTGACTGTCTGACTGTCTGTCATTGCATTGTCGTTTCGTTTCAGCCCTGTCCTTTGGTCTGGTCTGGTCTTTCCCTCTTCTTTCTAACATCTTCCGATGAAATCATCTTCCTTCTTGGTTCCTACTTACCTACATGTAGGGTTTTCACCTTGGTTTGAAGAGTTGCAAGTATGGACGTAGCGATTATGGAGGCTTCGGACGTCTTTTCTTCCTACCACCCGATGGGAATGGATTCTCGTAGACGTAGTATTGCTTCCATGTCCACGGGAAATGGGCCATTGGCCATTGTTCCTCCGATCCGGTCCATTACGCCTTCGCCTCGACTTCCATTGCGATCGGATCGACTGTATATGCGTCTCAGAAGCAATTCCGGACTCACCTTCCACACCAACGAGGCAGCGTTAGAGCAGTATATCAACTACCAGAACAGTGGTCCTCCGCGACCGCCCTCGGCCACTTCTGCCTCCCAGCACGAAGCGCTGCAGGAAGAGGACGGTGGTGCGGATTTGACCGAGACCCTTTCGGACAACTCTCGTGGTGATGGCGCTGGCCCAGTGGAGGCCGGCATCCAGTCGTGTTTGCCCTTCTTGGATTTTCTAGGCCCGGGTGCTTTCCATATGTCATTGGAGAACCCAGCCATATCCCGCCAGATGCTGCGGTATTGTGAAGACCATGGATGTCCGGAATATGTCGAATTTTTGTTGAAAGTTGGTTGAACCGTCTCTTTCCAGTCGGATACTTTTATTACCTACCTACTACCAGCCGGGACACGCGTGCTAACCTGATCATTTGCGTCAATAGGTCCAGGAGTATAACCAAGCAACGGACGAGATAGCTTCGGTGTTGACGGGTATTGCTTCATCGTTTACTTCTCCGACGGCGAAGAACCCACTCAGCCTCCCGCCGATGCTCTCCAGGCAGCTCAACGTCGACATCAAGCGTATGGCCCATACGCTGCTGCCTGGCATGGAGTCCGTATTCGTCGACGCCACCCGACATGTCAAGAAACGCATAGCCAAAGAGGCCTTCCCCGGTTTCGTCCAAACGCAGTTCACCCACTGCGCCTCCGTAGCCCTGTCGAGCGGCACGAACGGCATCGGATCTCCCAAGCTGGAATATCCCGGCCTAGGCGAGAGTTTCTGCATCAGCACCGTCGCGAACCCGCAAACCGTGATCACGGCAGCGTCGGATGCCTTCGCCAAGCTCACGGGCTATCCCGCGGCGGAAATCCTATCTCGGGGCAGTAGTAGTAGCTGCAGCTTCATGCAGGGTCCGTTCACAGACCAGGCGGCCATCGGCCGGATCCGGGCCGGTCTGCGGGAGGGGAGGGAAGTCTCCGAGCTCATCCTCAACTACCGCCGGGACGGGGAGCCGTTCTGGAACCTGTTCACGCTCTTCCCCCTCAAGGACCAGCAGGGCCGGATATGGTACTGGCTCGGGGCGCAGATCGACGTCTCGGAATCGGTCACGAGCCGCCGGGATCTCCTGCGCGTCCTCAACCGCAACCGCAACCCCGACGCTCCCACCTCGGGAAGTACCATCTCGTCCGAGGAGAAAGATGACAACAGCACGATCGTGAGCCGCGAGAGCTCTGTACGCTCCAACTCCCGCTCCGGCGGCTTCCTGCAGCAGTTCCGCAAGAACACCCGCAGTCCGTCGCCCCCTCCGACGCCTACCGCGGAGTACCGCCACCAACAGCAGCAGCAGCAGCAACACCACCATCCTTATAGCAAATCCGCAGGCGGCAGCACGGCAGGACCGCGCACTCGGTTCCTAGCCCAAGAATACCTACCACGGCCCCGCGCCCCCACAATCCTACCCGTCAACGCACACTACGTGGTGCTAGCATGCGAGCAATTCGCCCCATCGTCCATCATTCAGAGGCAGCCGACACCGGGGATGGGCGGGACGCCAAATAGCAACGGCAACGGAAACAGTAATAGCAGTAGCAGTAGCAGCAAGAAGAAGCAGAGCCTCAAGCTCAACGTGGCGTTCTACTCGGACGCGGCGGCCGAGCTCCTCTGCATCCGCGGCGACGCTACGCGCATGGGCATCTTCCAGGTGCTGGAGGACCACGCGAACTCGCCGTCCATCACGAGGTCGTTCAAGTCCATGGTCCGCGAGCGCATCGAGTTCGGGAAGTCGGTTAGTGCGGAGATCTTGGTCGAGCGCGGTCGCGGGTTGTTGTTTTTTGGTGGGCGGAGATCTAATCACCATCATCACCATCATCCCCACCATAATCAGATTAGGGGAGGAGGAGCAGGTGGTAGTAGTAGTGCAGGAGCGAGTACCAATGGAAGTCGACCGGGTTCTGCGGCCGAGTTGGGCGACCATTTCCGGAGTGGCTCCGGGGATAAGCTGGAGCGGAAGATGATGATGGCGGCGATGGGGGGCGGCTCGAGACAGGAGAAGCTGATGAGTCATTGGACGCCCCTGAAGGATGCTAATGGCGCTGTGCAATGGGTCATCCTGGTTTTGGCGCCTAGGATTCCCGCATGATCTGATCTGACCTGAGTAGTCGTGATCGTGATCACGAATCCCTCGAATTGGATTGGGGGCTTCGAAGTTATGTGGCCATGCCTATGGATAACTTCCGTGTTATTGGGTTATCAGGTATCGGCCTTTTCAGATCTGGCTGGGTGGGTGGGTAGCTGGCTAGCTTTGGAGTGGTAGGGCTTCTTCTACGTTTTACCGTAGTCTCCTCGAGGAGTCCTCGATCGAGCCAGCTACCCAGCCAGTTCCCATCGTTTGGGGGAGAATACGTATGACCTGGATTCTGAAGGTACATACGCCAATCCTCTGAGTCTTTCACTTCGCGACTCATTTATGGAGGATAGTCATCTTGGACTACCCCTTTCTCGCCATAAGGAGAACCCCCCAGAAGCTACATAGCTAGCAAGCAAGCACCATCGGAACCCGGATATGGAATATGCTTGGTGACTGGGTAAGCAACCCCGGTTTTGTAGCGGTTCATGTCGCTGATCTGCTGAGCCCCCTTTTGAACCTCAAGGTTTAACGACAGGTCTGGAGACTATAACTACCCTTGAGATATCTTCATGGACTTCGAGGGTGAAGCTCCTTAGATCAATATGGATAGATTCGGTTCTAACACTGAGACCTGCCATGGTCACCCAACGCCGCAGTACCGGTGGTGTCTCTCGGTTTGGACAGAGCACGATGACTATCCTACTAGGATAGAACGTCGTTTATCCCCGATGATAGCAAGCCTTTTCTTCTTCTTTAGCTGGGCTAGGCGGCGTGCTCTTCGGGAACTCATGGAGTGAAAAAAAACTTTTCTGTTTCCTATGTGGTCAGGGAGGGAGGTTAAAAATGGAGCGTGGTAAGGGCAGGCACAGGTCGGGGATGAAGCTCAATATACATACATTTCTCACGATAGAATATTAAGGGGGGGATGATTGAACGGTCCGAATGAGAAGATTGATGAACGTGTTCAGCATGACGAGATCACAGATCATAATTGGGGTATGAGATTCGGACGACGACGATTAGATACTTAGATAGACAACAGATAGATCTCACAAACTTTATTATTTCATTAGATCTAATAAACTCGTTGGGCATTATCACTCCTTCATTGGGCTTCTATCAGTCTTATCTACTTAGTAACTATATACTTACTTAGACTTGTTATTACTAGTATGTCACTAACTACGGGAAGTCTTGGTAAGGTTGGCGGTTAGTTAACTTAGTAGGTTAGGACCGGTCCGTGTGTTTGCTATCTTGGCATTAGAACGTTTTGACTCTGTTTTACTATTCTTAGAATACATTCTGAAGGTGCGAAGAATTTGATATTCATACATACATTTGGTAGACAGGGGAGAACACATAATAAGTACGTATATAAGCACTTCATTATGCGAGGATTCGGTATTACTATGCAACGAAGCAGATGGTTACAATTATATTCCTTGATTATCCTTAAGGACATATGGCAGGCTAAATGCATAGCAACTGACTCGATGGATGTATTACATGTCCGACGGGAGAGGAATATGAATGAGACATGGAAAGGACTCATCACCTCTAGATATCAGGATCTTTACTGTAACACATACTACTAGATTGTGATACATACATATATGTAAGTAAGCTTGTAAGCTTGTAGACTCAGGGATCTGATCGGATGACAGAGCTAAACGTACAATATAGAAATGCGGCCGACTTGCTAGGACGTCTTGCCCACCTAGGTATGTATGAATGTGCAGATGTGGTAAGCATTAGCAACTTCGAGAACAATAGTGTTATTAGTTAGACAGAGCATCGTATAGAAAACAAGTGGTGATCTTTCGAAGATATCAGAATATTTATCTACGCACTACGATGAGCAAGAGAAAGAGCTGAGAGTTAGGCGACGTCGCTGAGGCCACCTAATGAACCCATCATTTAAAGTACGTACGTACGCTGACGATGATGATACCCACACCATCCACACCACCGCGTTTTTACTATATACGCACTTAATGATTGGTCTATCTTATTAGGATTTCCTGCAACTCATCAGGGGATTCCCGTGAATAGGCAATCAAATAATGAACCATCTAAATTAAGTATCACTTAATGCGACTGGCTGAGCCTCTTTTTATCACTCTACGTACGGTGTCCACCTGTAGGCCTTGCTAGGGTACGTTTAATAGGATGCCTAGTCAGATAGGTAATGTAGTACAAAACCTACATACAACATACACGTACAATAATTGTAGTACAGAGGTTGCCACGTAAAATTGTTCACCCCCTTCCCTTCCCTTCCTTTCCCTATTGTATACTTACTTACCTATTCTCGTGACGTCTCATTGTGTTATTCATTCGACTTAATCTCTTCATTTTAATTTGGATGACCCTAGAAACATAGAGATGTCTGTCTACTGTGTCTTGCCTGTCTAATACTTTTTGATTGATATTCTTCGATATCGACCCTCTTACTGCGACTCCAATAAATAGACCAGCGACCACTCTCGAGATAATCTTAGCATACTTATACTATCCTATCCTATGCGCCTCGTCTCGCCTCGTCTCAGCCTTACCCTCTTCACCTGTTTTGCCTGATTTGCGCTTATCACGATGACGAACTGCCTCGATCGATCTCGATTGTAAAACTTGACTTCCGACACATCTCAAACAAATTAACCGAATCCCGACCCTCTGCTGTGCTCACAACCGTCGCACGTGTCCAATGCAGACTCGGATTAGCTCGTGGCTGTCAAGCCTTCCCGACGGCCACCTACATTCATCCCTGCGATGGCAAGCCGTGCTACGATACGGAACCATAGCTTTTATCATATCCATCGCCCTCTCGAGCATCTTTCTCTTCACAGGTCCCGAGGGAGCCCTCATTGATACCAGCTCTAACCTATTCCACAACTTCTGGAATCATCGTAAGAATGCGACACATCCTATCGAGCAGCTCATTAGCGACGCCCGCGCCTACCATAAGATTTTACTAGAACAGCAGAGCTTCAATATCTCGTCCGCCGCTCAACGCTATCGGAAGCGACGACAGCGCCATCCTCCCCCCGGCTTCGATGCGTGGTTTAACTATGCCGCGAGCCATGACGCCATCATCGTTGAGTCGTTCTTCGATCGCATATATTCTGATCTTGCACCTTATTGGGCCCTCGACCCCCAAACGATAGCCGAACGCGCCTCGTCCTGGTATCACGTCGTACGCGTACGGAATGGAGTCGCAAACGGTACTGGCAACACAGAGAATATGGTTCCGTGGCTGCAGCTCTGGACCGATCTTGTCTCTGAGGCTGCCCCTCACCTACCTGACGTCGACATGCCTATCAATTACATGGACGAGTCGCGTCTGATTGTGCCTTGGGAGAAAATCAAGGAGTACGTCGATGTGGAGCGGTCATACCGTTCTGAGATACCCCTCGACCAAGTCGTCACGAACTATACAGGCTTAGCGAAAGTCGACGAGATGGTAGAAGGACGACGAAAAAGAGAAGAAGGGGAAGGGGAAGGGGAAGGGGCAGAAAAGGGAGAGGGAGAGGGAGAGGGAAAGGGAGAGGGGGAAGAAGAACCAGAAAGGAGGAAACCGTATAATCCGGCTTGGATCGGGGATGCGAACTATTGGGACTTGACCCGCGCTGCTTGTGCGCCCGATTCTTTGTCGCGTGACGTACCACCGATCGAGAACATCGAAGCTTTACCCCAGTTCCCGCAAGATTGGGACCCAGACTATCAGTACCATGGGTACGTGCGCAATTTCACGGCGGCGCTCGACCCATGCCAGCAGCCTCACCTACGTGACATGCACGGCACCTTCATCGAGCCTCTCACCTTATCGACAAGTAAGGAGCTGATCCCGCTCTTTGGTGGCTCCAAGCTGTCCGTCAACAATGAAATCCTCATCCCAGGCGCTATGTACCTGACTGACGACCCGTTCTACTCTGGAGGCGAGTCGCACGGCCCGCCTTGGGCTCACAAGAAGACCGGTGTCGTCTGGCGCGGCGTCGCATCCGGTGGCCGCAACAAGAAAGAGAATTGGGCCCACTTCCAGCGTCACAGGTTGATCGAGATGCTCAATGGGACGACGGTTGCCGAGATCGAGAGGAACGAATCATCGCCTGCTTCGACGGAACCAGCGCGCGCCCCGACTTTCGAGATGCCGCCCCTTTCCAAATACGACTTCCCGCGGCGCCGCGATGGCCAGGTCGGCCACTGGTTGCGCCAGTTCGCCGATGCTGGGTTTGTCAATTTGCTGTGCTTTCCCGCGGATTCCAATTGTAGTTACGTAGCGCCGTGGTTCGAGGAGGTCCCCAGCGTCCCCATGGCCGAGCAGTACCAGTACAAGTTCATGCCCGACGTGGACGGGAACAGCTTCAGCGCGCGGTTCCGGGGCCTGCTCTCCTCGACGTCGCTGCCCCTCAAGGCCACGATCTACACCGAGTGGCACGACGACCGGCTGGTCCCCTGGCTGCACTTCGCGCCCCTCGACAACACGATGCAGGACCTGTACGCGGTCCTCGACTACTTCACGCGGAACCGGGACGGCGACAATGCGGCGAGGTTCCTGGCCGAGGAGGGGACCGCCTGGGGCGCCAAGGTCCTCCGCAGGGACGATATGCTGCTGTATGTTTGGAGGCTGCTTCTTGAGTTCGCGAGGGTCTGCGATGAGAGGAGGGTCTGGTTGGGTTATGTGGAGGATTTACAGCAGCAGCATCAGCAGCATCAGCAGCAAGAGCAAGAGCAAGAGCAAGAGCAATAGCAATAACGACAGAAACAGAAACAGGAGTAGACGGTGTTTGAATAGAATAAAATAAAAACGTGTAAAAACATGATGTTAATAGTAATGAGACGAGGACCTTTTTTAATCATTTTATCTTGACTTGTGATTGTGGTATTTTGCACTCTTTGAGTGCTTGATTTATCCTTATTTCTTCTTCTAAACTCCTCTGCTTCTTGAAGGCGGAAAGGGGATGTTAATTTTGCTCTTGCCATGTCCAATGTGATATGAGTTTGTGAAGGGGAGGATTCTAACGTTACCTATGGCTATTTAATAGGTGTACTTGACTGCGAAACATCCCTTTCTTTGTCTAAGGGATGTAAGTAGAGGTAGACCGCCTCTAACTTCAGGATAGATAGATCACTTGCATCATTGACTTCAGGATGAGACAAGCTAACTTGCTAGGGACAACTATAATTACAGCTGAGGATTTCACATAGGTACCTAGACAGCTAGAGAAAAAGATGAAAAGGGAAGATACATATGTACCTAATACAGTTCTTTGTTTTCGTTACACATGATGCGATTCAAATGCTAGGCGAACATGTAACACTACCCAGCCTAGACTAGTATACAGTAAATAGGGGGTTTCTTGATCTCGGAGATAAGAGGCGTCATGTTTGTGAATCCGTCACCTAGGCTTCATACTTCCTTCCCTGATCCCATAACATGCAGATAGTAACTACTTACAGACATGGCATCAGTTCAATGCTCGTGGGATCGTCAAATATGTATGCATAAATAACCTACGTGTAGGTGGTCTTGTTTTATCTCCTGAATGAGGAGTCCTGACTTTCGGACCTCACAATCGCCGCAAATCGGAGTTTAGAACAACGCCGATGATGTGTTTATACCTACGTCTAAATCTCATGATGTCGATGACCCCCTATTGCCACTGCGAGTTGATGCGAAGATGTAGAGTATATAAATGAAGTATATTCATGTCTGTGAGCCATGGCTATATTCAGCGAGTTTGAATCGCGTGTCAATTCATGTGCTTTGATCCAATATCATATCCTACCTTCATTAAACTAATCTATTCAATATTTTGGAAAAGGGGCTTCTTCCAAAGTAATAATATCGTAGCTCTCAAAATGTCGTCAACGGCAACGCCACAAGAGTACACCCTCCCTCTCTCCGGTAAAGTCGCAGTCGTAACGGGAGCATCGCGAGGCATCGGTGCAGGAATCGCATTGGAACTTGCAAAGAGGGGGGCAACGGTACGCATGCCCGCCTATCCATCACTATCATTATCATCATCGTCGTCGTCGTCGTCGTTGTCATTTTACCTACCTACACACATACACACATACATAACCAGCTAACAACAACCCCAGGTAATCCTAGGCTACACATCCCCCAGCAGCTCAGGCAAAGTCCAAACCCTCGCATCGCAGATCCGCGCGCTCCCGCACAACCCGGACGCACATCCCTGCCGCGCAGACCTCGGCACTCCCGACGGCGGGAAGACATTCATCGCGGATCTGGTGAGGTGGTGGAAGAAGAAGAAGAGCGAAGCTACCACCACCATCAACAGTAGTAGTGACAGCGACAAGAGCAGCAGCAACACCCTCAAAATCGACATCATAGTAAACAACGCAGGCTACGACGTAGTGCGCACGCTCGGGGAGATCACCCCGGCCGACTTCGCGGCCGTGTACGACGTGAACGTGCGGGGGGTGATATTCCTGACGCAGGCGCTGCTGCCGCACCTGAACGCGAACGGCCGCATCATCAACATGTCGTCGGTGGGGGCCCGGGGGGGCTTCAAGGCTATGAGCTTGTATTGCTCGTCCAAGGCAGCGCTGGAAGGCCTCACGAGGTGCTGGGCGGCGGAGCTGGGCGCAAACGGGACCACCGTCAATTGCGTCAATCCGGGCCCCGTGCCTAGTGATATGCTCGATGGGGTGCCTGGGGAGATCATCGCTAGTATGTTTTGTACTTCTTTGCTTCGATTGCTTACTTGTCTGGTCAATCTGTCCTACTTCTGGAGGGTTTTGACTTGTCTAGGGCTTCTATCTCTCTGTTTTATGTGTTTTCAGTGGCACTTTCACTTCCCTTTTCTTCCTGCTCGGAGCATTTATCTTCCTCTTAGCATGGTTGGAATATAACTCGTCTATTGTCAAATATCAAAAAACAAAATCGTTTGCTAACTCTGGATATTGCAGTGCAGAAGGCTAGCACCCCCATTGAGAACCGGCTCGGCTCCGTGAAAGAGATCGCTGATATAGTTGCGATGTTGGCGGGAAGAGATGGGGCTTGGATTACTGGGCAGGCTATTTCGGCTAGTGGTGTGAGTTTTATTCGATTTCTTCGCTCCTGTCTTTCTCTCTCTCCCCCTCCGCATTCTGTGTGTGTGTGTGTGTGTGTGTTTCTTTTCGTATGTGTATTACTTAGCCGAAATGGGCATGATCTTGGACATTATGTTCTTTGTCCTTTCCCGGTTAACTAGATACTGACTGAACGATTATATAGGGCTGGGCTATGTACTGAACGACTCACCTGGTGATGGTGACCTCGAGAGGAGCAACTTTGAGTAATTCTCTCACCGAGAACTAATGTCACGGGAAGCGGTTTCGGAGCTCAATTATCTATCAGGAAAAATACACGTGGATTATATCAACACTGCCAGCAAGCAATGGTATTGTAGCAGGGGAGAATCATTATAATAAAACTTAGTATGCTATAACATTTTGGGTACCGAACTAAACTATTTGTTTTCTAATCTCTTATACAAGCTCGCTCGGACTATAAAATCTATAAAGAAATATTTGCTGCCTTTCGGTCTTGATGTATGGTGATATCAAGCTTGACATCCCATATTTAGGACTTCAAATCTCAAACGACGTTGATACTTGAAACACTCAGTAGCCCTGGACAGTCGCTGCACTCCTCAAATTGCGCTCCCATAGTAGCAGAGAACCGACGAAAACCACTATGTTGAAATAAAGCATTGTACGCATTTGCTCGTTATAGCCATCGGCGAAAATCTGCTTCACTGTATCACGGGTGACATCCGGTAAGGCGTTTATATACTGTACAGACTCTGAGATCTGATGGAGTTCTTCGAGCGTCAATATGGCTTGTAAACGCGAGTTGGTATAGTTGTTGAGGACGGTCGCACTGGCACACGTTAGTTAACAGCACCAAGTGAGCGGTATGGAATTCCAGTTCGTAGCTTACCTGATAGCAAGTCCGATTGTCCCGCCCAATACGCGTACTTGGGTTATTGCTCCCATAGCCACACCTGAGACGTTTGTATTAGCGGGTTAATCATTGAGTTTCACAAGTATTCATAACATACCCAAGTCTGCTCGATCTACGACCATAGGTGTGAAGATCAGAAGTGACACCAAACCCATCCCGAACCCGAAGCCCATGATAACTTCATAACCGTACATTTCATTGCCACTGACGTATTTCACAGAACTGGCGAGACCAAGCCCAACCATCTGTAACGAAGCAGCGAAGAGAATGAGGTAGAAAGGGGGGACCTTGAACTTTGCGGCTAGCTGTCCTGCCACGGCTGTAGCCACGGGAGAGGATAGCAATAGCGGCAACATTCGAATGCCTGCTTGGAAAGCTGATTGTCCATCTACAGCTTGGAACCGCTGAGGCAGATTGATGAGCACGGTCATGAACGGCGGACCGGTAAAGAAAGCGACCCTACACTCATTGCCTATATTAGCACACCATGAACTGTAAAAGGAGAAGTAAATTGGAGATAAATAAAGGAATCAAGAGCCAACTAACGCGATGAGCGCTGCAAAGATCCGATCCTTCAATAAACGAAGCGGGAAGACCGGCTCCTGGACAGAGCCTTCCCGACCGATGAACTTCTCCCAGCCGAGGAATCCCACGAAGAGAGCGGCGCCGATGATCAGGCTGGCGAGGATAGCGGGGCTGGCCCAGCCGTACCGGGAGCCGGCCTCTTCGAACGCGAATACGATCAGCACCGAAGAGGAGAGCAGGAGAGCGGCGCCCCCGACATCGAGACGGGCGAGAGAAGCCCGCGAGAGCTTGGCGCGGAGACCCGTCGAGTTTGCTGTTGATGGCCGCCGGATCTCTGGGAAGTGGTTCGGCATGAAGAAGGCGATTAGTCCCGTAGCTATGACACCGGCTGGTGCGCTGTTGTTAAATGTTAGCTTAGCTTGGGGAAATGAATTGGCGAAAGGGCCCCGAGATGTGATGTGATGTATGTGACGTGACGTGACGTGACGTGATGTGATGTGGCATGACGCCGTGATATCTAGAAGAGGGAGAGGAATCGGATCGGCGATGATTGCTTGACTAACTTGAGAAGAAAGACCCAACGCCAGGACGAGTGATCATTGATGACTCCGCCCAGGACCGGACCGAGAACCGAACTCATCACCATAACCATGGAGGTGACGGCGATGACATTACCCCAGTTTTCCGGCGGTACCATCTCCGGTTGAATGACCGTCACCATAGCATAGATGCCCGAGGCGCCAACGCCCTGAAACGCTCGGAATATGACACTTCGGACACACGTACGTACGTATTAGTCGGAGTACTTCTTACCACTACCCCTCAACAAAGATAGGCTCTGTTCGACTTACAGGTGCACCATATTGTAGATGGAACCACAGATAATGGAGAAAACGGTGAAGAAGGCAAGCGCAAGTAGGAGAAGCCATTTCCGCCCTAGGATATCGCTGAACTTGGCATATATGATCAAAAATCCTATAAGGGGTTGGCTAGGTCGTTAGTTGAACCGAGTAGGCAACGTAGAGGAGACCATCAGTGATGGAAGAGAGAGTTATATCTGTCCACTTACCTGTGTAGGTGATGAGATATGAAGTGACGACCCAATCTCTTTGATCAAATCCTCCGAGAGCGTTTGAGATGGATATAAGAGAGGTGCTGACGATGGTCGTTTCAAGGGTTGACAAGAGGAGCGATAGACATAGCCTGAATTGAAGTGGCAGTCATGGTTAGCTTATCGTTGATGCTGTATGATATGATCCTTATACGGCGAGTAGTTGCAGTCTACCTGGATAGGGGGTTGTCACATACGCGAACGTCAGAGTATACAATCTCCACCCTTTCAGATATTCTCTCGTAGGCTGCTGAGAAGCTTCTGCGGCGGGTATAGCATTCTCGGCAGACACATCGGTTTTCTCCTCCTCGGGGGCTGACGTATTGTTCTTCTGCTCGGCATCAGCACCGCCCTGATGCCTAGTCGGTGCTGCTGTCAGTATTGGTGTACTCGCGTCACGATTTAGGTCCTGGGTAGTTGCAGCTCCAGATGACGTGCTTATGGTTTTGTTTTGGCTTGCTGGATCGTCACTTGTCATGTTGTCGACGTTATTTCGCACTTGCTGGGTTATCACCATGTATGCTTGATTCTATATGATCGCTGTCTCCCTTCTCTATTCACACACTCTCTCTATAGTGACCTACATACATCTAAGTAAGTCGCAAGGCAAGAATTCCTGGGTGGATGGGATTATCTGTCTTCTGTACGGCGCAGTAGATAGACTAGTATTGTAGGATTCGGGGCTTGTCGAACAAAGGGGTTATGCATAAACGCCCCTGAAAATCTCGATCGGGATACGTTGCCTTCGGTATAGCTTACCCTAGGTATGTAGATAGCAATACGAAGTCACTACTTCAACTTTCATTTCACGTATATTGAGTTTAATGTTGTAATTGGCCTTCAGATCTACAAACCATTCATTAGATCACTTCCTCGCCTCCTCGCACCCAAGGTCAGACCTTGAGATGCCTCGTATCTACCTGCATATCTATAATAAGCCTTGTCATCACGACTTTTAAACCAGCCTTGGCTGCATTCTGTCGCGGTGCTTCGCACACTCCAGGACCCCGTTGAGACTCAATGCTACCTACCTACTTACTTACCTTGCTTACTTAGCTATAGTCAGAACAAAGGAAAAGGAGGAAATTACCAATTACGAAGTATTGTGGCTGAGCAGTGTAGAGGGAGTTCGAGGCTCTGGTTCTGGGCTTTAGTTCTTGCACAGCCTGACAGTTTGTATAGGGGGATTATATGTTTATACATAACGATATGTAGGTAAGTATGCATGTTGATAAGCGACACAATGCATTAGATACATGTACATAGGATACCTGGCAGGCCTGGATCGGCATGGGTAGAATACCTGCGGGGTAGAAACCCAACTCGAACCCCGCCCCCTGTCAACCATGTACCGACGAGGTATCAATATACTGACTACGCAACTATTGCAGGCTGTCGTTCCTTTCAACTACCTCACTTAACATTAAACTCTTTCTTGGGTAATATTTAATGGTTCTCTTTTTCTAGATTCTCTTTCTCTCTCTCTTTCTGTGATATTTATGCATACATACAATTTGTTACGTTGATCTGGTATTTGTAACCAAAGCTGAAATTTTAAGGCTGAGGGCCAACGTTACATTCTAGTTTCAGGGAAACTTCAGATTAATGTTAGTGCAGCACATGGACACTCCTCCATTTTCGGGTATTAGCGCAACCGCGCTGAAGATTAGGTAGGTAGGCATCTGGTATCTAAGCCTCAACGACATACCTACATGTAGTTGCTATGAAGCATGTATGTCGTCGCCACCAGAGATATATGCAACTATAGGGATGTAGTATGTTTCTGCATACTTATTTGGGATACAATCTGTCTTAACAAGTCCTACAAGTCTGCAAGTTTGTGCCGCAAACCGAGACCTCTTTCATGTGACACAGTTCAACTAACTACCTAGATAGGTACATAGTAGTAGACCCGTTACTTAACTAGGTACATTAAACTCTTAGCATAATGTCATTATAGTCCAATCAGCGTCGATTAAACACAAGCTTCTAGCCCCCTAGCCAGGTACTTATCTACCAGGTAGGTAGATAATAGATACGCTAGTCACACCCAAGACACCAAACAGACGCCTATGGATTCGCTACTCACTACGTCCACTGAGGAGTAGCATTGAAACAACCCCCCAATCGCCCCCATCCCCCTTTGACTTAGCTAAGTCAGTTAACTAACTGTTACCCAACTGCCCAGTACCTACCTACCTACTTAACCACCTAACCTCCAGACTCCATACCTAAAGAATTAGAAACAACAGAGAGTCCACCATGGGTATTCAGGTGGTTCAGGACTGCTGGTTCTTTGATTGATATGATCAACCAAATAACTTCCTTACTAACTACTTCTAACAACTGATATCACTTTTTATTACTGCTTTTAACCTCTTCTACGTAACTTAACTCTAGAGTCTACACACCGACTTCACCTTATCATCATCATCTCTCTCTTTCTCTGTTCCTGTCTCTTTTTTATTCTGTTTTTCATTCCCACCCTCAGGTATCATTTTGTCTTAGTCTTGCGTTGTTGTGATTTAGCGCCACTGACCTACTACCACCTACCACTACCTACTCTCTACCAGCTCTACCAGCTCTACCTACTTACTTACCTACTTCTACCTACCTACCTCCTACTTCCTACCTAACCTGACCCCCACCTGACTTCCAAGGTTCCTGTCTGCCCTTCACCTCCCGTTGTCTAACTTCGACGACAACATATTGGGTATCTCCCACCCCAATCTTCTCGTCCTCCCCGACCTCTGTGATAGGACACGTACCTTCCAGACCGACGCGCACACGAAGCCTTTCACGAACAGTCTTTAACGGGGAGTTACAAGGAACCCTAGAGATTCCATGATGTCGTGGAAGCTAACCAAGAGTAAGTTGGAGCTATCAGGTCCATTTGATGATGATTATCTTCTGTCTTTGAAGGTCGCAACGAGAGGCCATATGGGGCTTTCTCCTCTTTCAGCCTTTCTACTTGAACGCTGTTCCACCATCCCTTCTTTTCGTATTTACTATTGTAACTGTTCTTATCATTATGTTTATCTTTCTATCTTTCCTCTTTATACATCCAAATAAAAGGCATCGGCAGAAACGTACGTTACTAACCACAGCGACTTGAATAGAGTTAAAGGACACCCACCTGGGTCCTCTTTCTGGCTTCTCCCGTAACCCTTCTACATCTACTATCACAGATAAGGACGACAAGGCACCTATTGCGACATCGACGACACCCACTCCTAGCGATAATGCTATTGGTAAGCATCCCCTTGGATTGTGATTTGTTTGACCGCTTTCGTCGCCGTTCTTCCCATTCTCGTTCTCGTTCCCGCTCCCGATCTCGTACCCGTATTCACCTGGGTCAACCTGCTAATTCATGGCCACCAAAACCAGCCGCCTCAGAGGCCTTAGTACAGGAGCCTATTGTCAAGCCCCCAAAGCCCGGTATTCTCGTCGTTACCCTCCACGAAGGTCAAGGTTTCTCTCTACCCGAACAACATCGAAACGTTTTCGGTACTCAACATGGGGGAAATTCGATGTCAACAGGAAATGCCCTGAGCGGTGCGGGATCCGTACGTCCTGGTTCGTCGCAGAGACCTGGTTCTTTCATCAATGGTGGTAGACCACAAACTTCAGCTGGCGGCTTCACCGGAATCCCTTCGAACCATGGTCGGATCTCTAGTAAATATCTGCCCTACGCCCTCCTAGATTTTGACAAGATGCAAGTCTTCGTCAACTCGGTTTCAGGTAACCCCGAGAACCCTCTTTGGGCAGGCGACAACACTCAGTACAAGTTTGATGTTTCTCGAGTGACTGATCTGAATGTCCACCTCTACATCCGCAACCCTAACGCCCCTCCCGGAGCCGGCCGAAGCCAAGATATCTTCATTGGCGTCGCTCGTATTGCTCCTAGGTTCGAGGAGAAACACACGTTTGTGGATGATCCCAAGGCTAGCAAGAAAGATCGGGAGAAGGCAGCAGCTGAGTTTGCCAACCGAGAGAAAGAACTCGGCCACTCTGGTCTGAACTGGGTTGAGGTACAGTACGGAAGCGGCAAACTGAAGATTGGCGTCGAGTATGTCGAGAATCGTGCGGGTAAACTCAATATCGAGGATTTCGAGCTGCTTAAGGTAGTCGGGAAGGGTAGCTTCGGTAAAGTCATGCAAGTCCGTAAGAAAGATACTAGCCGTATCTATGCGCTCAAGACCATCCGAAAAGCCCATATTATATCACGATCCGAAGTTGCCCACACTCTCGCCGAACGATCGGTTCTTGCTCAGATCAACAACCCTTTTATCGTTCCCCTCAAGTTCACCTTCCAATCGCCCGAGAAGTTGTACTTCGTCTTGGCTTTCGTCAATGGTGGAGAGCTATTCCATCACCTTCAGAAGGAACAGCGGTTTGATGTCAACCGTGCCAGATTCTACACGGCTGAGCTTCTCTGCGCCCTTGAGTGCTTACATGGATTCAACGTCATCTATCGGGATCTGAAGCCTGAGAATATCCTGCTTGATTACCAAGGCCACATTGCTCTTTGTGATTTTGGTCTATGTAAGCTGGACATGAAGGATGAAGATCGAACTAACACATTCTGCGGCACACCCGAGTACCTAGCACCGGAGCTGCTGATGGGTCAGGGATACAACAAGACGGTAGACTGGTGGACCTTGGGAGTCCTTCTTTATGAGATGTTAACAGGACTCCCGCCATTCTACGACGAGAACACCAACGAGATGTATCGCAAGATTCTTTCAGAACCCCTCCATTTCCCAGGAGCCGATGTGGTTCCCCCGGCTGCCAAGGACCTTCTTTCTAAGCTACTTAACCGGGAGCCTACAGAACGGTTGGGAGCTAATGGGAGTGCCGAGATCAAGGCCCATCCATTCTTCCATGCGATTGATTGGCGGAAGCTTCTACAACGCAAGTACGAGCCGACGTTCAAACCCAATGTGGTAAGTTATAACTCGGAGACAGCCATGTCCACCAGTCTCTTAGTCCCTTACTCTGTCTACGTTTTGGATTCACTTTATCTAACGTTGATGCTCCTAGGTTGACGCCCTCGATACTGGTAACTTCGACCCCGAGTTCACATCCGAAGCACCGCAAGACTCGTATGTCGAAGGACCTGTCCTATCCGAGACGATGCAGAACCAGTTCGCCGGTTTCAGTTATAACCGACCAATTGCAGGGCTCGGTGATGCAGGTGGCAGTGTTAAGGACCCTTCGTTTGTGGGAAGCATTCAAGACCGGCGTTAGATTGTTTGGCTCTACTAGAGACTACCAGAGATTCGACAGGAGACTGCGACGGGCTGGTACCGCAATAGTATCACGATGATGAGGGTGATATTTGGTGAGAGCACCTAGACACAAAGACACGGATACGGATACAGACCCAAACACAAACACACGGAAGACATGTAGGGGGGCGTCCAATGAAGGGGTTTGTTGTAGAGCATCATGAGGATTTCTTTCCAACTTTTAGCATAAAAAAGGGATCGCTCTGAGCAAGTATGGCAAGTTACTTGGAATTAGGGGAGTTTTTCAAAGGCCTTTTGATCCTACCATCCTACGTACGCACGTACGTATTCAACGAACACACAGGGATATATGCATTTCAGGGACGGTTGGCTTTTATACAACAAGGAATACAAGGGTAAATGGACTGATTCACTCCTGTATGTGAAGCGCTTGTCTACTTGTCCAAGGGGCTGTTGAGCAAAGGGGTTTTATATCAACGGGCCGTTGAGTGAATCTTGTCCTTCATGATTTCAACAACAAACAGAAAAAGGCATGTTGATTGATTGGTTGATGTAGATGTCTGAATAGGGAATCAAACCAAAGAGAAAATGTTAGACTAGGTAGATACAGGCAGGCAAATGATGTGGCACACATGCATGAAGAGAATTTGCTGCTTGTGAATGAATGAACGAAGTACGTACCTATGAATGATGTCTCGTAGCCGTGTTGACACTCCTATTTCATGATTTGATATACTATGCACGTGTTTGTGGGGAGATCAGTGACTGAATGAGCTGCTAATTGACCGACCAACGGGGTTAAGGAGGGATGCAGTAGCCAGTAACTACATATTATTCTTATAAATACATCAATGGATACCTACATCTACCTACGTCCACAGGTACCTACTCACATATCAGTATCAGAAAGGTTTGCTTCGGCTGTGGCGGAATTCCAAGCTTGACCTGGTGACCGAAATGCGGCTTTTATTTGAAGCCTGAACCTGATAAAAATTTGATATACGAAGCTTATGTAGCACTGTAAAATCAGGTAGATAGGTATGGATTAAGACATGTAAATCTTTTCTTGGGATTCACATGGCATGTTGTTAGGCTCTTACACATAAAAATAACCATCACATAGTTGATCAGGCCGATTGGGAGTACGTAGGTATGTAGGATGATTCCTGATTGCTCCCCCCTATCCCTGTGTGATATGCATACCTGTACATACCAACTTAGACAATCCAAGTGTGTACATGCCTCACAACTGCCCATAGTAGCTAATTGAAAGTACCTCCTACTATTAACTGGTTGAATTCAATTAAATCTACAGCATTGCCTGTTGCCTATCAGCGAAGAATGTAGTACATGCCTCATGCCTATGGACCTTATCACCATGTTAGGGGTCCATGCTAGAGCTCTAGGTAGTACTTATAACGTCACTGTTCGGAGTAGCGTAGGATGCGGGGTAGTTTCTTATAATGTTGCCCCTCCTTGTCATCATCAGCCAACGCCAACCAAAATCACACGCTTCTTCGATCCCGCGAAACCCGAGCGAGCTACTCTACATGACCTAAGTCTATTAGTTAAGTGCTGCTAGAAGGACTTTATACCGATAATTGTAAGCATCTGATCTGATCTGATCTACTATTTCTTTTCACGATACCCTCCCTCTAAGTACATTTGCCTTTCCTACTGAAACACCAATTCAATTACGTTAGTACATTACTCCTAATAGCTCATCATCTCAACATCGTTTCGTCGTTCTTCCTATATACCAACTTAGACTGACGTCAGCAGTATAATTGCTTGTTTCTACCCTGATTCTAAAAGCCTAGGAAGTAGATTTTCTGAGCTTCTAGAAGCAAGAAGAAACAATAGAGAAAAAGAGGTAAGCTCCGTCATTCCTCACGATGTCCACTGCTTCGGTTCAACTTGCCTTCCTTTGCTCTTTCTGAAACGCTTAGCATGTTTGGGATTTGAGCATTTTCGTTCCTGATAGACTCTGTCGCATAGACAGATCCTGGTTCCTAAACAAATCACGCACTGGGTCCTTCTTTGCCTTGGTGTGACATGACATTTTTCATTACCTCCATATTCTCCATATTCTTCATCGTGTCTCTTTTCTTCCTCAATTTACATCAACAACACCCAACCGTTAAACTATACTAACTAACACAACTGAAGGGAAAGAGTTGTGTCTTATATAATCAACCGACTACAACTGTAATACCGACAAGATGCCTCAAGCTACTACCCTCCCGACCTGGGCCGCTCTCGAGGAGCACTACAAGACGGTGGGAAAGACCTTCGTTCTGAAGGAGGCTTTCGCATCCGATCCCCAGCGCTTCACCAAATTCACCAAGACCTTCAAGAGCCCCTCGGGCACCGACATTCTGTTTGATTTCAGCAAGAACCTTATCACCGAGGAGACGCTCAACTTGCTGATTAAGCTCGCCGAGGAGGCTGGTGTCGAGAAGAAGCGCGATGCTCTGTTCGCCGGCGAGAAGATCAACTTCACCGAGGACCGAGCTGTCTATCACCCTGCCCTGCGAAATGTCGGCGGCTGGGACATGAAGGTTGATGGCCAGGATGTCATGAATGTCAAGGGCGGTGTCAACGATGTTCTACAACATATGAAGGAGTTCTCCGAGCAGATCCGCAGCGGAGAGTGGAAGGGTTTCACTGGAAAGAAGCTTACTACCATTATCAACATCGGTATTGGAGGTTCCGACCTGTAAGTCATGATAATACGAGCAGACACAACGAGATACAGACACGGCACCGCGGGGAAATATTAGGCTTCTACATAGAAAGTTGAAGAGGCCTAGACAGCCTGATCCCCATTCTCCACCTCCCCCCTTTTTCCCATTCTAATCCAGAATTGTACTCCCTGGCGCCCTTTGATATGCTTGCCTTTCAACTGACGCTATTTACTTTCTACAGCGGACCCGTCATGGTCACTGAGGCCCTCAAGCACTACGGTGCTAAGGACCAGACTCTTCATTTCGTCTCCAACATTGACGGTACTCACCTAGCCGAGGCGCTGGCCGGCTCGAACCCTGAGACTACACTATTCCTGGTCGCCTCCAAAACCTTCACCACTGCCGAGACGGTTACCAACGCCAACTCTGCTAAGACGTGGTTCCTCGAGAAGACCGGAGGAAAGGGTGATATCGCCAAGCACTTCGTCGCTCTTTCGACCAATGAGTCCGAAGTTACCAAGTTCGGAATCGACAGCAAGAACATGTTTGGTTTCGAGAGCTGGGTCGGAGGTCGGTACTCGGTCTGGAGTGCCATTGGTCTCAGTGTTGCTCTCTACATCGGTTACGATAACTTCCACAGGTTCCTCTCGGGTGCTCACGAGATGGACAAGCATTTCCGCGAGACTCCGCTGAAGGACAACATTCCTCTCCTTGGTGGTCTTCTTAGTGTCTGGTACAGCGACTTCTTTGCCGCCCAGACGCACCTGGTTGCTCCGTAAGTAGCCAATCAGAAACCAAACCTAATAATGGAGGACCGGTGTATGTGCAATTGATATAGCTAACATGAATTGACCACAGCTTCGACCAATACCTACACCGTTTCCCCGCCTACCTGCAGCAGTTATCTATGGAGTCCAATGGAAAGACCATCACTTCGGAGGGCTCACCCGCCAAGTACACGACCGGTCCGATCCTGTTCGGAGAGCCATGCACCAATGCCCAGCATTCATTCTTCCAGCTCGTGCACCAGGGCACTAAGCTGATCCCTACGGACTTCATCCTGGCCGCCAAGTCGCACAACCCTCTCGCCGACAACCTACACCAGAAGATGTTGGCGTCCAACTATCTCGCCCAAGCTGAGGCTCTCATGATCGGCAAGACAGCTGAGCAGGTTAAGAGCGAGGGCACACCCGATGAGCTGGTGCCACACAAGGTCTTCCTTGGCAACCGACCTACGACGAGCGTCCTTGTTGGTGGTCACATCGGTCCCGCTGAGCTGGGCGCCTTGATCGTCTACTACGAGCACCTCACCTTCACCGAGGGTGCTATCTGGGACATCAACTCATTCGACCAGTGGGGTGTCGAGCTTGGTAAGGTCCTCGCCAAGAAGATCCTCAAGGAGCTTGATGAGGCTGGTGATGGTCAGGGCCACGACTCCAGCACGGGAAGCCTGATCAGTGCGTTCAAGAAGTACAGCTCGTGAAGGTGCGAGACGTCTTCCTCCGGTAGTGGTGGTGACAGTCGGACCGCTGCCGGGAAGGGGGCGAAATTATGAATGGACGAACAAACGAACGAACAGACTACCATGGTTGGGATGGGATGGAATGGCTAGGCAGGCAGGATAACATAACTTGACGGCCGGAAGTAAATCAAAAAGGGACAGACAGAACGAAAGATACAGTTAGCGGGATGTTAGCTTAGATAGAGATCGTCAGTTAGCTTAAGTAGGTACTGGCAGTCAACCTGGTGAGAAATATAATATAGGTATAAGACGATTTCACTTTTTTAACGTTGGTGACTGGAATTTATTATGAATAGGGTCAAGTAATCGGAATATGAGGACGAACACGTTGTAAGTTACGCGATATAAGGAATTGTCAAGATCTTACGGGCATAACTATGAGTTCGACTTGTATTGTATCATGAGGTCCAACATGTTGAGAAGATCGACCCTGTGTGTGATCTCTGACAACTTGGTTCATCGTCGTAAATACTTCTACCTAAGTACATGCCTCCTTAGACATTAACATCTGAGAGTTTTTCGACATTTATCTAATAACCGTTGATAACATGCAATTCCGGGTAAGAGACGAACGAGGAATTTAGACTAGATTATGATTGAGGATGGCATCATCGTCATTCCCAAGCTGCCGAGGGCGCATTCTTTAGCTTAAAAATACGTACCCAGAGGTAAGTAATCATCAATTCGGCTTACTCCGGACCCGCACCGATCGGCTATCCGTTTGTGTCGCTTCTGCCGAGACGAGAGGAGAGCTAAATCCTACTAGGAACGGCGCTTCGGTAGCCTCCCGACGGACAATAGACGATATGATGAACGGAATGACCCCACGGGAATGAGGGTAAGTAAGTAGGTTAAGTACATAGTGAGTAGACTAGGTAGTTACAGGTTGGAGATCGCTGTGATAAGGATGCCAAGAAAACGAGATGAGGAGACGAGGAGATGCGAGGTTTTATTCATTAGGTAGTTAGCTAGCTTCTTTCGTATACATGGTATGTACACAGGCTTGATCTTGTTTTCGCCTCCGGGCCTCTTCCTCTTTTTGTTTCTGTCTAAGTATTGTATATATGTAAAACTGACCTAGAGTCGCTGTGCTGTGTTGGCGTTGTGTGTGTGAGTGTTGTAGGTATAGACTAGACCAACCGTGACATTCAACCTTCCACGTACAACACCACAGCAGTAACCATGGCATTCCCTCGCTCCATCTCTTCCGCGCTATCGCTGTTACTCCTCACACTCCTCCATCACCCATCCCCAATATCGGCCAGCTACGCATTCTACATCGGCTCAGCGCACACATCCAGCGGCGGTGTCCTGGTAGGCGGAACCGGCGAAGAAGTATCCTCGCACTGGCTCCAACTCTTCCCAGCCGCGGACCACAACACCACCAACACCACCATCACAGTAGGCGTGACGCCCGACGCCATCCTACCAGGCCATCTCCTCCAGATCCCGCAGGTCCCGCACACGTTCCGGTACCTAAGCATGGAGTACAGCGACTTCGAAGGGTTCCCGGCGCCGCTCACCAACGGCGGCGTCAACGAGCGGTCCGTGGCCGTGCGCGACGTCTGGGCCGAGAACCGCGCCGAGCTCTACGCCATGACGCCCGACCCGCAGACCGGGCTCCAGTACAGCGACCTGGCGCGGCGCGTGCTCGAGCGCGCGGGCTCCGCCAGGGAGGGCGTCGAGATCATCGCCGACTTGGTCGAGAGGTACGGCTACGCCGACTACGGCGGGAACTCGCACCTCATTGCCGACGCCGACGAGGGCTGGGTCGTCTGGGAGTTCGCTGGGGGCCAGAAATTGTGGGCTGCTGAGCGTTTGGGCCCGAACGATATCCGCGTCTTGTATCCCGGGTACATTGAGGATTTCCCTCTGGACTATAATTCGAATTCCTCTTCTTCTTCCTCTTCGAAGGACTACATGGGCGCGCCCCACCTGATAGACTTCGCGGTCGAACAGGGGTGGTGGGACCCGTCGTCGGGCGACCCCTTCAACATCTTCCAGATCTACGGCGTGCAGGGCGAGAACTACACGGCGCGCGACGGCGGCTTCAAGTACATGTCGCAAGCGGCGCTCGAGGAAGCAGCGCTCGCCAAAGCCCCCGTCACGGAAGCGGACCTGATGGCGCTGGTGCGGGACCCGCGCATCGCCGACGACGAAGCCGGGTACGGGCAGGTGGTCGACCTCCGACACGACACCGCAGACGCGGACCTGATCCGCGTCTGGAACGCGCCGACCGGGTCCGTCGCCGCGCCCTTCGTCCCCTGGTGGCTGGGCGTCACGTCCATCCCGCCCGAGTTCGGCCAGCACCGCTACCTGACGACGGGCGCGTCCGGGACCTTCCTGAACCCGGATTTCCAGCTGCAGGAGGCGGCTGCGTTTGCGGGACGCCTCTACAAGCGCGTCCTGTACTACATGTGCACGGCGCCCGACGCGTACCTGCCCGTCGTCACGGATATGCTGGCGGGGTTCGAGGCCCAGTCCCGCGATGATGTCGATGGGTGGGTGGAGAAGGCCGCGGGCGCGCTGTTGCTGGGAAAGGAAAAGGGGGATAGGGAGGCCGCGAGGCAGCTGCTGACGTATTATTCGGGGGCGCGCGCCGAGGCGGCGATGCGGCTTGGTGGGGTGCTTGTCGATGCGCTGGATGGGTATGTGAAGTTGAAGGGCTTGTGGAGGAGTCCGACCGGTGATCAGATTAATGATGCCGGGGAGGGCGCCGAGACGGTCAATTGTCTTGTTGGGGTTGATCCGGACCAGCCGCCTGAGAAGCAGAACAGGTCGTCTTCGAGACGGAAACGAGCCGGTGCTGCGGACGCGTCGTGGTTGAAGGGGTTTGAGTTGTGAGTGATGTTGGCTGCGATGGTTCGGCGTTGGATTAGACCAACGTTTCGAAGTTTATAGACACTCGAAATTTTAAGTTGACTACGTTTTGTTGTTTGTAAGCTGCAGCAAAGAAGGATGAGATATGACTCTGTAGTTACATTATCATCGGATGAGTATCATCGCTGCACAGGGAACACATGTTTCTTGCTGCGTACGTTAAGAAGCGAAAGCATTCATTCTGTGGCCTTCTATGATGAGAGAGAGACACTAGATGTATATTTCGCAATCTTATTTATGAGTTTACTTTAGTGAAGGTGATACAATATCATATACCCATGTGTTCTTTCGATCCTCTCCACTCCTGGCTGACACCCTCTAACCACCCAGCCCATGCAGTTTTAGTCCCTGTCGAACGGATGGAACACCAAAGCTCTGACTTCGATGCTCTCCCTCGCAGGCACATCAGGACCAGCGTTAGGGTCTTCAAACGCCGTGTGTGGAATGCGTCGAGCTCTTCCATCCTCCTTGCTGTCAAAGCACTTGATGAGCAGGACCTCGTTCGGGGTAAGCCCGTGCTTGTAGTACCACTGGTGCGAGGGGTTGTACTTGACGGCGAACGTCTCCCCCTTTCTGGTCGGGTAAATTAGGCCTATAGGCTGCAGGTCGTCCTCCGACACCGACCGGGCGTCTGCCACGGCTAGCGGATCTCGCAGCACTTGGCTAATCGGTCGCCAGACGTTGATGATCTCAACGCGCCCCTTGAGCAGCTCGGCCGCCTCCTCGGCCGGGAGGTGATGAGGAACACGAGAGAGCGAGGCGGAATAGGTTTGGTCGATATGAACCCGCTGGACGGGTCCTCGTTTCTGAGGATCCCGGCCGGCGGTGGGATCAGCCGATTGGCGACGGATGGTGTGGTCAAAAATGAAGATCTTGGATGCGCCAGTACTAAAATCAAAAAAGAAAGAAGGATCAGTTGGCTGTAAACAGGGGGCAAACTAACCCCAGTGGCTCTCTCTGAGACTTACACGTCCTTCAACAACTGCTCCGTCTCCGGGTAGTACACCGCCTTGATGTGAGCATCATCTGTGAAGTCCTTCTCTTGGGCAGTATGATGAACAACTTGGAACCCCTGCTTGTCTAGAGTATACTCGGCCTCACTCCCGCTAATGTCCGTAATACGAACTGGGTGAGTATCGGCGGGTCGCTCGTATGTCTCCGGGCGATCCACGTACGTTGGTTGAGGAGGCGAGCCATCCTCATTCGGCTTATAGTAGTTCAAAACAGTATCAACATCACGACGCTTCACCGAAGTATCAGCTACACTAGAAAAAGTAGTCGGGACTACAGTTGGTCGCTGAGCGTGGAGGGTAGCCATAATTTCGATTCCTTGTTAAGCAGTATCGAGTCAATATTGTGTGTCAAACGTAAGGGGTGATGTGTATAGAATATGTTATCTCTGTCTGGGTATGGAATGATGTCAGGTATGGGGTCATGATTAACCTATATATATACTCATATACGTGCGTATTCTCCAAATTCCGGAGGTTGCAATTGTAAGCAAGATCGCCCCTCAAGCACGCAATCTCCATCGGCACCTTGCGAAAGTGGTTCAAGCTTGCGGAGGTTGTCATAGTCTGGATGCTCATCGGCACTCACATGCATCGGCTTATAAATCAGCCAATCGATTTCTCAGCAAAGTCGGCCTAACCTCCATCGTTTTGAAGGGTGCATTGAATACAGAAGATCTTTGAAATATGATTTGGCCAGCAAAAGAAAATCGAACATTGCGTGCTACATTGCATCTGCTGATATTCTATTCTGACTATTGGATGGGGGATCTCTTTACAATATAGCATCACCGCATTCAGCAATCCTCCAATGACCATTCTCGTCCCATGGATTTATAATCCACGATTACTGCAGAACAACTTTCCGGATCCAACCGAACAGGATTATATGATTATATGATTATTGATCCTCATCTTCCAGCTGCCGAGGCGGCTGAGGATCTTTAGGCACCCGTGTCAATACGGTAACCGTTGTACCATCATCCAATACTTCTTCCATCTCTTCTAGTCTATAGTTCCCGAAACGTGGTAGTAGAACAGTCCACACCAGCCAGTATAGAAATCCA
Source organism: Eutypa lata (assembly GCA_022661535.1). Classification (NCBI taxonomy): domain Eukaryota; kingdom Fungi; phylum Ascomycota; class Sordariomycetes; order Xylariales; family Diatrypaceae; genus Eutypa; species Eutypa lata. The sequence goes on along the minus strand of JAKULF010000009.1, from coordinate 170,041 downwards.
AAGCCAAGTCTGGAGATTTATTAGCACGAGAAAGAAATATGAGGAATATGTATCCGCCATGACTGCATATGGATACTACTGTGCGAGTGTTATTACTTACATGCCAACTCCAACGATTGCGTATGTTGCGTAGAATAATCCACCCGGCTTTGGATCTGATGGTGGGAAGAACGGCGCTGCAAGTAGAGCTAGGGATAGGATAATTCGGAAGGCTACAGCAGGTAGCCAAGCTCTGAAGGGTCTCTTCAAGTCTGGGCGTTTGTAACGAAGCCATACCAATCCAGCAGAAGTTGCAAATGCGAAAATTTGTCCGGGATACCCTTCAACTTCGAGAATAAAGGAGTACACGTCTTGAGATGGTGGTAGAGCGATCACAAGAAAGGACGGAATGTAATGTACGATGAGGCCGCCCATGGGAGCATTGAAGGGCTTCGAAGATGATAGCAGCTTGGAGAAAGGAAGAAAGCCTGCTCTAGCAATCTCTTGATTGAGACGAGCCTAGAGAACAGTTGTTAATTAACCCTCGTGAGAAATAATAGCAGGACAATACTTACAAGAGCAAACGTGACCACCATGACGTTACCGCCAGCAGAAAGAGCCACTGCCAGGGGTAGAATCCGTCTTCCAACATTGACACCGAATGTACGCTCGAAGAAAAGTGCCGATATCAACTGGCCGCTTTCCTTGATTTCTTCGATGGGAACTACGGCAAAATAGGCTACATTTGCCAGCAGGTAGAGTAGACAAGCCGTAACCAAGGCGGTAATGGAAACTGATTTCAGGGTCCTCACAGGGTCCTTCACCTCGTTCAAGACATTGTTCAAATTCGACAAGCCAGCGTACGAATAGAATACCTTGAACAACGAGGTCGAAAGAGTCCCGAAGCTCCAGTCAGAACCTTCCCAGAGCGTATCCCAGGCGGACTGATCGCGCGTCTGGAAGCTATTGCCCACAGTCTGTGCCGGCTGGAATATGACCACATACAACGCAGCAAACACCATGAATATCACGAGGCCTACTTTTACCCATCCAAGGAAGTTCTGAATGCGGATACCAGCCTTATACCAGACGCTGTGGATGACGGTAATCACGGTCAGTAGCACTAACGCCAGGAATTTCTTCGAGAAGTCGGTGGGTTCGAGGTCCAAGGCATAATGCACATACTGGCTGAAGATGATGCAGTTGCTGGCCGTGAAGCCGAGTAGCACGGCCTGAACCGCTACTATCGTCGATGCGAGGAACCTCGGCCTCGGATATGTAAACTCGAGATACACCTTTTCGCCGCCGGATCGAGGGAGCATACACCCGTATTCCAGAGAGACGGCCAACCCACACGCAACCACTACGGCGCCCAGCACCCATAGGACAAGCGTGAGTCCGACACTACCGACTGACTTGAGGATAACGCCGGGGACCGCGAAGATGCCGCTACCGATGACACGCGAGATGGCTATGATGTATGCGCTTTTCCAACCGATGTTTCGTCCCAAGACCGACTCCTCGGGGAGCACATCGTCTTCGAGTCGTCCATGGTGCGGTTGCGACAACAGGCTTCCGTCGCTCAGCGATCGGCTGGATTCTAGACTGTCTCGCTTCGAGCCAGCGGTCCGACGTACGAGGCCACCGTGATCCGAGTCGGCGGCTTGCAACAGCGGTTGCTGCTCTGGTTCCGAGTTTGAGCTCATGTTTGGAAGTTGGTGTTCGTCTTTACTTCGGTACTCCTGAACAACATAGGTATGTGGATTTGAGGGTTTATCGAGCAAGCTATCCAGGCTCGACTATCTTGTTGCAGTAGTTGAGGGCAGCCATGTTGTTGTCCGTTCGCCTGTCTCAGAGGAGCCGAACCTGGTTGGCTCTTTCTGAGATCCTTTCACAGCTGACAGGTGACATAATCAACTTAATCTACCCGCGGTACGTGATTTAGTTAGGTGTGATTAGCAATACACTTCACAATATGTATTAATGTGACAAGATGGCGTGCGACCGATTGTTCCGTTCCGTGGTTGAGGTAGGGCACGCCATATGTCGCCATCTTTGCATCACCCACTTTTAAAGGACGTCTCATGGGGGCCAGGACAGCACGCGTAGCTGAACCGAACAAGCATGTAGCCAGCCCTGCCCAACCATACATAGTTACATAGTAATCTGATAAAGCTAGCTGGCTACGTACCAGTCAGGAGCCCATGCGGCCTGATAATGATCAACGCATTATTGATCGTGGAAAGAGCCAAACAATTGCTTTCAACTGGTCGTTGGGCTCTGCGAAGTAAATATTGACGTCTAGTTTGAATGATCACACGTGACAGGAGTTAATAACCAATTAATTGATTTACTGGTACCTTAATTGGGCAACTGTAAAACCTCGTATCACTATTACCGTATGATTCAACTTGTCGACCTGCATTTGCATTTCTACACTCATCGCAATATCATTGGCGTTGCTTTAGCTAAGCACATGCAAGTACATAAGGTCCTTTCTCATGTAATCCAGATAGAGTTTCATAGGTGTATATAAATGTCCGACCTATTTAACGGCCGATCGTGGTATAGTAAACGTGGTAGAGTGGGAACATGGAAGAATTTTGATCGTGATGCATTATCCGAGAGTGATAACCATGAAGCAAGTTCCTATGGAGTTGTAATGAAAGACAAGGCAAACTTTGGTAATGTTCTATCTAGTCCCAGGGGTTGTCGCGAATAAAGGAGACTTACGGACTAACTGCGTACACCGGCATCTACGATATTTTCTAAATTACTTGGTGGTTGACTCGCACGATCCATGAAAGAGCTGAAGCAACAAAGCAATGAAGGACGGATATTTCCGAAATTCTCTATGTTAGTTTCATAAACCTAGATATTTTACATCTAGATCTTGCGTGTCAGTTTCTAGCACTTAGATCGTGAAGCTTGATCAATTCAGGGGGGAGCTATGCTGTCGCAAATCCACCACAAATGCCTTTAACGCCACATCCAACCCCCAGTGCCTTTGTCTTGGTGGCTCAGAGCAATTGATTTCTACACTTGACTTGCTGACTTGCATTCTTGCTTTGTCTAACATTTCTCATAGAATGTAGGCGTGCATACTGGCATGTTGGCATGTGTAACTACTTACATACCTAGGTAGTTACAGGCCGGCTATGACGTCAAACCTGGTGGTGGTGTCTGGAATGATGTCATCCAAACATAATCATATATATATCCTACGTATCAACTGCTCTCAGTTCTTTCAATACCCGAAAAGTAACATCCTATTCAACAACATCAACTCCAGGCCTGCATCTGCAATCAAACAGATCATAGCAGCACAACAATACCACCACCATGTCGTCAAATAACCGCAGTTACTTTTCGTCTTCTGTGTCGTTCTCCTCCTCATCATCATCCAGCACCCGAAACGGGCAGACTACAGGTTCTCGCTATGCCGAGTACACCACAAATGATCCTTCAGGAACGACCACTTTCACTGCTTCGCAGCGCAACGGCGAGCCCGTATACACTGAGCGCCGAGACTATGACGCACTAGGACGTCCAATTCCTCAAGGTCGGATCCTAGGGAATTCGGACGGAGGCTCTGGTCGACGGATCGAAGATGTCTCAGACCACCGACGTGATAAGGATAGGGTATATGAAGAGCGCATTCAGGACGAGTATGCCAAGAGGGAAGGTGGTGCGTAAGGGCGCGAGGTTGGGACGATGTATTTCGAAGTTGTCAACTGAATGACATTGACGGGTGGGAATATCTACACAATGGCACTCTTATGTGCTGTGTATAACTATGGTTCACGGGTAATCCAATGTCTAGATTACCTGACGAATATATAATATATTACACCCCAATACATGGTTTTATGGTGGCCTTGACACTTGTATAAAACGGAGTTAGGTACCTGTCTGGTTCCTACTCACTACCGCAATATCTCCAGAAGCAGGTATTCCAAAGTGTTGGTTTATAGTTTTAAACGTACTGCGTGATGTTCTGGCTGCAAGAGAGGAATGGACACAACGACAACGTGTACATATCTGGAAAAAGCGTTGCCTGCTGGGAACCGGCAAGGATAATATAGTAAAACGTTGATTAAGGGTCTATGTGCTGTTAACAGTGAATCGATATGAATAATCATCACAAGTAAACAGTTTATTCGTTGCCTTCAAGGTTATAACGTTCAAGCACTCCTGTAACCCACTTCAGCATCTACTATAATCAAGTCCACATGCGTATGCATACCTATGGAGTGTCATGATATGTCTTATAGGTTTGTACGGGGTCTTGACAGTTTATTCATGGCTATACCCCAACTTCTAGGTAGACACCCCGCATTCGGTTATATATCATCTCCCGATACCGTGGCTTCAGACCATCTTACTGGCGTGAGGCTCGTCGACTAGTTAGCCTTGGCCCTTGGCGACGTTACTGGCTAGGGTTTAGTTAACCCCAGACCTCCACACTCGCTTAACTAGTGATCCTCAGGGTAAAAGTCTTGGACAAGTCTTGGACACAGCAGCTTTGGCCTCACGACTGCTGGGGAGTAAGAGATTGGCAAATGAACGATCGTCCCTTCGTAATACCAAGAAAACCAAGCCATGATATTACTAAGTCCTAACAACTTGGCAAGCTCAGAGACTCCACGGGGTTCAGATGTAAACCCGTTCAAATATTTCCCCAGATTCTACTCCAGGTTCCCCCATGTTTTGATATGTGGGAAGTCTATTATGGTCTGCTATATAAAGAGCTATAATCGTTCCTTGGCTACTCCTTAGCTTTTTAATCTAGAAGGCGAGCCACACCTTTTCAATCATTCTAGAGCTAGCTTTCTACTTATAGATACCTTCCTTCGATATGGCGACGACAACGACGTCAGCGACACAAAAGTCACCCGAACGTGACCAGGAGAAACCGGTTGGCGAATATATGGACAGTGTGATAATGGACGAAAAACCCGTTGTCACTGAAGACGTAGCCGTTGATTACACTGGCACGAGGAAGAAAACGGACCCGGTTGAGATCGCACTCGTCCGGAAGCTAGATTGGTGTATTATGGTTAGCGCAAGCAACGTCCCGACCTTGAAACTTCTCTAACATTGTCCTAGCCTACGTTATGTGTCATGTACTTCCTCAACTATGTCGACCGAAACGCTATTGCCCAGGCACGGCTAAACGGCTTGGAAGACGACTTGAATAGTAAGTAGCTGACGAGCGTCTCCCATCTATTCTTATCTAAGGCGCATATATAAGGCATATAGTGGACGCAGTAGCGGTGACTAATGCTACGTGATCTAGTGACCGGTTCCGAATTCAACACGACCGTCAGCATGTATGTCACTCCTATACATGAATAATGAGCTTCAATGAACGGGAGATAACCTGTTCGATGCAGTCTATTTGTTGGGTACGTGCTGATGCAAGTACCATCTAACATGCTAATCACTCGAATACGACCTGGCATATACATGAGTGGCTGGAGTACGTGAAACCTCCCTAACCCCCTTCAAGCGCTTCTGCTATACTTCGTCTTATCGGTGCGATCCCAAGAATGATTATACCCTCCTAGGGCTGGATCAGAATTGGCGCTACCTCCGTTGACCCCAACTTGCTGACCGAATAAACCATTATAGTGTTAGTATGGTCCGTTGTATCTGCTTGTACAGCATTAGTACATAGTTATGGCGGTTTGGTTGCGTGTCGATTCTTCCTAGGCATTACGGAAGCGCCGGTATACTAGTCTCCCGAAAGAGACCCGCCCCTAAAACAAACTACTAACGCTATATTAGTTCTACCCAGGAGCAACGTATATGCTCTCTATATTTTATACACGTAAAGGCAAGTTAGACGACAATTCGCTTCTGAAATTGGGGCTTTCCTAGTGTCGTAGGGACAGAGACTAATGTTCTTCTTACAGAGGTTGCATCCCGAATTGCCTTACTCTACTGCGCACAGATTCTAGCTACGGGCTTTTCTGGCCTAATCGCTGCTGGAATATTCGCCGGGATGGATGATCTACGGGGTCTGGCAGGTTGGCGTTGGCTCTTCATTGTTGAGGGGGCCATAACCGCCTTAGTTGCCTTCGTCGGATTCTGGGTACTACCCAATACGCCACTGACAACAAATTGGTTGAAACCGGAAGAACGTCAACTAGCCCATGAGCGCATGGAGCGTGATAAGATCAGCGACTCGCTCTCGGAGGCTAGTGCCTGGGAAGGGTTGAAACAGGCCGCATCTGACAAGCGAACGTGAGTTAATATGCAGGTCCAAACTTTTGTAGAGTCACCATGAGCCGTGCTTCCTGGTGCTCGAACCAACCCTACGATCCTTTTTCTTTCACGGGGATGCTTGCACATTAGCTGACGATTATTCCCAGTTGGCTATTTTGCCTTATGCAGAACTTTCACCTGTCAGCTTGCTCGTAAGTTCACTCATCGACACAATACTAATCGTACAACAGTTGCTAACCTGCCTTCATAGATTTAACTCCTTTTTCCCAACGTGAGTAACTACCTATGACACGCGTTGGATATACCCTTATTTCATCACATTCAATCATTCATGTCTATCTAACATCAAACTATAGTGTAGTTAAGACTCTAGGATTCAACACTACTATAACTCTCGTCATGACCTGCCCCCCTTTCCTCTTCGCTGGCGCTGCTGGTATTTTCTGTGGTAAGTCGGATCCTTCATCCAGTTTCTTGTTTAAGCTTAAACTAAACATCATTATAGGATGGAGTTCTGGTAGATACCATGAGCGGACTCTACATATCACTGCAGGTTTAATTATTGCCATCGTTGGTTTCGTCATGGCCGCAAGTACACTCAACACAGCAGCACGATATGTTGCCTGTTTCATTTTTCCTGTAGGAGCCTACAGCGTTAGTAAGTAACCCCTTACCCTACTTCTCACTGACTTCTCGCCACGAGTCATCAACATTTATATGTTGGAAGAACCGCAACTCTACAATTATCATGGGCTGCCCAAAGTAGTCGATATTATTCAAATTCTAACTGACATCAATTCAAAGACTCTGTTATAATCGGATGGGCTTCATCGACTCTGAGCCAAACCAAGGAGAAGAAAGCAGTAAGTGTTTCTTGAAAGACTGTAGGCTTGATAGGATTATACTGACATATGTGTCGTATAGGTTGTTCTAGCAATGACTAACGTTGGAGGGCAAATTGGATATATATATGGTGCATATCTATGGCCCGACAGTGATGAGCCTAGGTAAGTTACAGAACCCTCGGACTTCCTACTTGTTCTCTTTTGGCATCTCAAAACACACAGAACTCGACGAGAAATATCTATATAAAGATAAGACGTTATTTTAGACGCTGACTATAAGTACTGTAGGTATGGCATTGGATTTGGAGCATCTGCCGGGTTCGCGTTATTGTCGATCATCTGTGCTTGGGTTATTCGGACTATGTTGATCCGGGAGAACAGGAAGATTCGAGCGTCTACCTCCGAACACGTCAACTTGTACGGTTATTGAAGATCGCTAGCCAATGGGTTGGGATTCCCACAAGCACAAGCGCGAATAGCTTCAAAGCAGACCTTGATTCAACCTCAAGGCTTTTCATAACGTTGGGCTTTCAATGCCATGGAACCGGCTCTTCCAGTGAATGGCCGATGCCAATATAAAGCTGATGCATCATGCATGTCCCTGCTGTATGGTAGACCTATACATATCTGGTTAAGGTGTCATGTAGTGAGGAACAGTTGGGGAACACGCCGCTAAAAACATCAAAGCTGTGAACTCTGTTTTAACTGGTAGCTTGCTCCATCGTGTGTGAGTATATGCGGACTTATGTGAATAGATTCGATTTTTAACATCTTTCTAACCTCATGTACTCACAGTCTTGTGGCGTCATCCCGATGGTATTGGCGTTATACACTGCTATTATTCAACAAAGACATGAGAACCTCAAAATAAATACTCGCCCAAGGTGTTGCCAAATTAAACGACACACCCACCATAATTTGAAATTCGAATAATTCACAATTAATGCCAAACGCTTATTGATTATTCCATTTCTCATTGATAAATAGAATATTATTCAAATTTTACAAGATCTTAACAATGACTATGTACCTACTTCAACCAGAGCACAAGGTAAATTATATAATGGAAAATGGTGTCGATTATTCCGGCACCAACTTGTAGCCCTTCCTCCAAGTCACAGCATAACAACCACGATTGACTGTATAAGCCATTAGTCATGCCTCTATATTGTGACCATTGCCAGTCACAGAATAACACGAATCGCAATGCAAATGAAACCCATAATTAAGACCAGTGCAAGGCAGAATTCTCCAAATTCCCCTCCTCTCCCCCATTTGGATAGAGAATGGAGCGATCGCGTGAAATTGAAAAATACAGTCCGTACTAGCAAATGACTTCTTAGAGTGAATGTGTGAATGGGATCATACGAAGAGCATATGGTCGCCCCCCCTATAGGCCTATAGCCTTTTTAGCCTATTAATTATTATGAGTCCGAATTAGGATGTCCGATACTTACATTAAATATGAGTAGTGTTTATTCTAACATTGAAGCAAAACCATATTACGGCTATGGTTAATCACCATTGGGGAAGAACTCTCCTTTGGGGGTCTAGTAAGCATCGACTTTCCGTCCTTTGAGCAAGTCCATATCGGACGCTTGTGTATTATATTATTATGATTTATGGTCTCCTGGAGGCTGTAGGGCTTAATGATGTCCAAGTCGCCTATTTGCTTAATAGCTCTTCCCACAATGGCCAATGGTCATCGATATGCCCATATGAAAGGCGTCACTGTTGCATAAAGGCGGAATTCGAATAATCTCCCGCTAAGCGGTAATAATCAGAGATTATTCTGTTTTTAACACTATGGTGAATTATTATTCAGATTATGGAATATTTCAGAATTTACACTTACCTCATATATTATGACTAGGGTATAATGGTGGAAGAGGGTGGATAGAAAATCAAAGAAAGTAATGATAAGCAAGATAACCGTTCGTATCCCCAACCTCGATGTCTGTTACAACGCCTGTTCATAGTCGATATTCCATATGTACCCGGCAATCTTGGGCTGCGGCTACGTGGAAGGAATGTGTATTGTGTGTATCATGTCCATGTTCATACTGAGTTGAAGCTCCTTGTTCAACTAGCATGATGACTGTTCGCTCGAAGTTGGAGACCAAAGCCAGATGAACGGCCGGCCAACGCCGACGAGGCTCACTCCAGTTTCCTGGCCGGGGCTTATCAACAAGAGGGTTACCGAGCCAGTTATCTACTGGTGGAGCGATTCTGTTATCGCATAGTCCATATGATGGCTGGTCGATGCGAGCACCGTTGTGTAGCAGTAATCGGATGATATCATCATGCCCTCCTTTGGCTGCGACATGTATAGGAGAGCAGAACCATGTTTGACGCCAATCTTAGAGTGATGACGGAGTGGTGGAAGGATCGGGATAGTGATGAACCTTATACAGTTGAATGTTGGTGACATAGCGCAATGTGTACTTCGCACTGAAGTGTTCTGGATGGGGAAAAGTATCCCATTCATCATGCCGCTCAAAAGCTACGTCAGAATTTCCCTCGTAATAGGCATTAGGGTCGACATCAGCAGCTAGGAGCTAGCGAACAGTATCAGTTTTCCCATATTCACACGCCCAGAATAAGAGGCAGGTTGTTATATGAACTGGAAAGTAGGTTCATATATACAAGTCCAGTGATATTAAAGTGAGACGTATGTTAATTTTTCTCCAGCCATATTACCTGTTGTTAATACCTTTTAACAGGAACGTGTTGCGGATGGTTTGTTAAGGATCATCAGAATCTTAAAGATACTACGAGGCGAGACTGTATCGTTAAACTGGACAGGATGAGGATTTAGTTCGAAGTTCGGTGAAAATACATATTGATTCTACGTTTACCACAAAGGGCGGTGACATAGCAGCAGAGGTTCCGTAAGCCAGCCATGATTAGCATTGATATTATACGATCCCGGCATACCCGGGACACCATATACTCACAACCACTGCGGGGTACCAACATTTCATGTATATGTTCCCACATTATTGCAGATCCCCGGGGGCTTAATCGAACGCAACATTTTTTTAATCATATTCCTCCCTTAAAGACGGTTAGTGATAGAATTACCGCCATAGGTAAGCAAGCAAGGAAGCAAGCGGTGATGCTCGTTTCGTCTGCACAGCCTTGGGCCCAACCAATGTCCACTTAATATCAAACATCCAGCCAACCAATGATGTGCTACGTTGATAGTTTGATGAAATATATCCCGTCAGCAACGGTGTAAGCCTGTAACTGAATTTCCAACATCTTCAGTCACATCCTTTCCTCCGGTCCTCGTTTACCCTTTACACAATTTTGACTCCAATATGGCACAGTTTCAAGTAAACGGGTTTGCTATTGTCGTAGGAGTAAGAAATCCAGAGACCCTTCTTCCATTTAAGTACTCACTAAGTTCCGCCTATAGGCAGCAGGTGGAGTTGGCAAGGAGGTTGTCTTCAGTTTCGCTGAAGCGGGGGCCAAAGGCATCTTGCTTGCCGACATCGAGTACGAGGCCGCCACTAAAGCAGCTGAAGCCAGCAAGTCTCTAGCAACTGATACAGATTATCGATCGCTAGCAATTAAGGTGGATGTAGTAGATGCTCAATCAGTGCAGAGAATGGTCGACCTTGCAATCAAAGAGTTTGGCAGAATCGATTACTGCATCAATGCTGCAGGGGTTGGTCCCCCATTCACAGGTGCTCCTTTACAACCACGAAAATGGGATAAAATAATTCGCTAATAAGAACTCTGGTTAGGTCGATGTTGCTGAATATGTTCCCTTCGATGAAACCGACCCCGATGACTACGACCGTGTCCTAGGTATCAACACGAAGAACATGTTTCTTGTATGCAGAGCTGTAGCAAAGGCTATGAAGCAACAAGAACCTGCCAAGGTCACGCTCAATAGGCATGGAGTACGTGATGTTGGCCGAGGATCTATCGTCAACGTTTCCTCAGCCATGGCTCTATGTGCAGTGCCCAACAAGGTGCCGTACGCAACATCTAAGCACGCAATCACTGGTATCACGCGATCCTGTGGTATGTAGACATGTAATCATGTTGCTTTTCAATCTTTATACTAATATAAATATCGTACAGCGATGGATTTCAAGTCATATGGGATTCGTTGCAATCAGGTGTGCCCGGTCTGGGTGAGAACTCCTATGTATGAGGAAGAATGTAGAAGAGTCCCACAGACACCTCAGATCTTGGAGAAGTTGGCTGCCGTCGAACGGCCACTTGAGCCAGATGAGGTTGCCTCCGCATGCCTATATCTTTGTAGCCCCAGTGCGGTCTATTACAACGGGGCGACTTTGACTCTTGACTCCGGTATTCTTGTTGGGCCAACGCTTTAGCTATAGTACTCTTTATTAGGAATTCCTTCACATTCCAATATATCCATTCTACCATCGTCAGCACCTGAACTCAAGGCTGACCTATAAGTTCCATAGTTAAAATCATTTCGGGTTAATATCGACTATCATCGCGAATTTAAGGGGCTAGGGGTTATATAGTTTAATTGGCCTTTACGTGAAATCAATGTTCGTCAGTAGATGTGAGCTTTAGTACGCTGCTAAATTAAGTCCGATAGGGTAGTATTTAGGATGTGGCATCGACCAATCCCAAATAAAGCCCGCATCACAATATATGTACAGAACACATTACATGCACAATCCCGCTCAATACAGGAGGTCGACAGTCAGTGTAGACTTAGCAAGATTATTAGCCTGTCTACCCAACGCCTCGAACTACCAGACAAGTCTCGCATGGTAGAGAGTGCTCTGCACTAAAATACAAGTCAAAACTATCAAACCCACAGGTTTAGCCGCTTACTATCCTTCCACCCACATCCAATTCTCTACTTTCTCATAACTCCTAGGCCAGTACTTGATCACATGTTCTTGTCCGTCCCGTACAATGACGAACTGCATCATATTGTCTAGGGAATCTCCGGCACCCCACAAAGCCCAAGTGCTAACAACTTGGTCGCCTTCCTCGAGCCCAGCTTCTTCTGCCCGTGAGCCTTTTACTAGGCTGGTAACCCTATTGGAGCTAACTACGAATCCCGGTTCAAACCTTTCAGCATCCCTTCGCACCATTTTCAAGCCGAACTTAGCCAAGCTGTTTGTGGGTGGCACAATCAACGTTCCATTCTTCATTTGTGAAAAGCTTTTCTCAGCAGGATCCTTCCCGATGATATTGCCTAACACTTCTACGAATTCCTCAGTCTGACATTTCTCTCCAGCAATAAATCGACGATATAGTTCCAGTACAATATCGTCAAGACTCTTTTCTTCATTCGTCGCAGCAGACACGAGGCCCTGCACATAAGCGAGGTAGATGAAGCCGCGATTGTAAGGGCTCTTGACAATGTCAAGCCCTTCCCAGTAATGTTCCACTATATATTGCCAGTCTAACCCCAACGTCGATGATGTATAATACGCTTGTGCGTTATTGTTTAGCCACCGGATAAAGGATTGTCGGTCTAGCGCACCACCATAGAATGGGGCCATAACGGCGTAGTAATTTGCCACACCTTCGCGATACCAGAGGTCATACTGACGTGTAGGGTACATAAGTGCGTATTCGTGGATTGTCTCGTGGGAGACAAGATTCGTAAGGGCATCCTCGGACAGCTCCTCTTCCGTCCCGTCAGACCGTTCAAGTAGGAAAGACTGGTAACCCCCGGCACCTCCATACCCGGTCCAGACATACCGCCAGAAGACACGGAATGGAGATTCGTAGTCGCCAAAAAACTCAGAAATCGAAAGAAACATCTCCTCAATTATTCCGCCGACGCGATTAGGATTATATGGTAAAGAGCCAATCCAATACAGTGCGAAATCTCGTTCCATAGCTTGTGTAGTATGATAGCTCGCGGACACGTTCCAGGGCGGCCATCGTTGTAGAAGTCCAATAGCGAAGTATGATTTAGCAAGGATTCGACTCGGCGTCCCAATAGTTGAAGAATTCTGTTGATCTCCAAGCGAATATGCAAATCGTATATCGGCGGGTGCTGGTTCGGGGATATTCCAATGTACAGTCACATTCCATTCTCGATCCCCTGGTGGATATGGGATAAAGCCTTCAGCCATACCGATGACTCCTCCTTGGTCATTTCTAAGATCGATACGTGGTCCCGATGGTGTACTAGAATTGGTCTCCCGTGGTTCATCTCGAAAGCGGACTACGATCTCCCCAACAGAGTCGCGTGAAGCAGACCATGTTCTCTGCACGTTGGTATCGTTTGAGTCAGTATGCGATAGGGATAGTACGCCATTGTCGTCTGCTGCGGACAAGGCGTCATTATCGTAGCGTAGTGTCGGTGTCTCGCCATGATTTAAATCGAATTTGAGTAGAGGCTGGCCAGCTTTGAGATTGTTGGGGTCATTAAGCTGAAGGGTCATGTCAAGGGCAATCACAGCATTGTTAGAACTATTGAATTCAGGGGCTAGCGAGACGCGCAGCCATGGGAACTCCGCAGCTACTCCTAGTATGAAGCTCGCCGTGATAACCATCACATTCACCTTCTGATCCAGCTGCAATTGCATTATGAGAGAAGTTAGTCGAGGCGGGCCAAAAGACAAACCCTGTATCGATAATAGCCAAATTCAACACATCGATTATCCTCCAGATTAATGCCACACGGCAGCCAGGTGAGATGGTTACAGGTCTCTTCTAGGAAGAATTACCAAGAGGAAATATGTGCAAATGAAAAGAAAGTATAAATTGGGATCAAGAGGAAGCAGACGAGCTGGTCCCTGGACAGGTTAATCATTCAGGACGTTTGAATAGAACTTCAACGCCTACAAAAGAAGATACAATTTCAAGGGCCTACGTAGAGCTAGATTACACTTATGGGATAAACTGTATTGGTAGTGAAAACAAGTTAGGGAATTTTGCCCTCTGCCAGTCATCTCCATGCCACTCCTCTTCCCCGCAACATGGCTTTTACCCGGTTCACTACCCGCTTACTAACCCACAAATCGATCTTCTATCTGATATGTATTTAGGCATCATCCTCCATGATCTTTCGAATCCCTTGATTTCCATTAATCGTTCTTTTATTTATTCTAGGTATTTTGTATTCTCTTACAGACCATTAGGGCCTATCAAGCAGTCTAAGTGTAATGACTGATTTATCACAATAAATGATAAGAGCACTAGTAGATATAACAGACATATTGCTCAATATATATTGCCGTGTACTTAGTCGTAATACTTTTGATTAACACCCGCAATGATTTCTTTCTCAGGCTTATCGACCTGCCCAGTCCGAAATCGGTGGTCTTTTGCAATCCTTGCTCGTGCCCAATCTGGTAAACACGTTAGTCGCAATCCTACAAACGCTCTGATGGGACGAACCTTCAGCTGTCACATCATGTGTAAAGTTCTCGATATCGCACTGTAGGCCGAGTCTCTGCAGTAGGGGACTGACGACAGGCTTCAGAATGATATTTGCTTCGGGCCGGGCAAAGTATATCAAGCTTAACCTCGGCTTATCCGCCTGGTCCTCAGGAGGCCTTATGACGCGATGAACTGTACTCTTCAGGTAGCCCCCGCTCAGAAACTCCAAGGCATCCGCAATATTGACAATAATGGCATCTCTCGGGGACTTTACATACTTCCATCTTCCCTCAGGTGTCTGTACTTGAAGACCCGCAACAGGTTGATGAAACAAGAATGTCAGGGTGTTGTAATCCGTGTGCCCACGTGCCCAGATGTTGCTTGCTTGCGCATCTTCCTCCGCCGATCGCGGGAAGTATTTCATGTAGCGCAAATACTCAAGACCCGGGGCATCATACCGATGACGATCCACAAAGTAGTTCTCATCAATCTCCAAAACGTACGCGAATAGACGCAACAGTGGGATGAGAACCCGGTCGTGCACCTTCATGGAGAACTCCTTGACCTCGTCTAAGTGGTCCAAAATGATCTGCGGATGAGGCCTCTCGTGCTCCGGGGTAAACTTTGGGATATTATACCGTTCGTCGTTGTCTCGGACGGAGAGTTTTCCGGTCGACTGCGGCTTATATCCTCGGAAATCGCCCTTAGCTGTGTCGCACGCATACTTGAGCTTCTCTTCAAGTGGAAGATCGAACACGGCCCCGCATAGTGCGTACTGCTTCTTGACTTCTTCATCTGAGAATCCATGTCCTGTAACATAGAAGAAACCTGCATTCTGTTAGCTAGCTTGAGGCTTGACCATGATGCCACGTCCTGGACTCTAACCATTTTTGTTGATGAATCGAAGCACTTGGTCTGCCAAAGCTTGTTTCCCCCCTGGTTGATCTAGCTTTGAAATATCTAGCGCTTCGAGGTCTGCATATTCAACTGTCCAGGCGTGTGAGCTACCGTCCTACGATTAGTTTCAAAAATTACACGTACGGATTTCCCTGGTATCATTCGGGTACTCGTAGGGGGGAAGATCCTCTATCACCCGTGACGGAGACATCGTTTCTACACACTATCAAGTCCTGACGTACTCATGTAGACTGATATAGTATACGAAAGTGAATAAAAGCTACATAGTATATGGATTTCACCATGAGTAGATGCTGTTAGGTGCTTCGGTAGGTGGGTAGTGGAAGGCGGGGTTATTTGAACAATTCCTCATCTCCGAAAAATCGGTCTTCTTTCCGCCGGACTGGGAAAGACAACCCCAAATTTAATGGTATCATTGCGGACTCGGAGGGTGATTGTTGTCGTAGGGAATATTGCTCAGCCAATGAATGATTACGATTTGGCTTGAATGGATCAAAACATCATATTCCGAAAGATGACGTGATAAAGAAAAGCGAGGTAAGAACGAAACTGACCCAGGTCATCAATCGTAATAAATATCCAGTACGGTAAATAGTACATTACATATGTATGTCTGAACTAGACTTGCACTCTTTTTCCGTTGTATAGAGAATAGGGGAATTACTGTATCGCGATGTTAGTCCCTGATAAGCGTAATACGGCCGTTGTAACTTCAACCCCGTCTTCGAGGGGTGTTAGCGACGATGAACTGATTAAGAGAAAGTCTTTGCGACATCGTCTTAGAGCGATGGTATGGGATAGTCTCGATCGTAGCCCTGATGAGCGACGCTTTATTGCCAAGATTGACTTCTTCATCCTCACCTGGGCTGGTTTTTCATACTTCAGCAAAAACCTCAATTCAAATAATCTGTGTAAGTAACAATAAACCAGATCGTGAAATTTTACCCTATTCCCGGATATTAACAACTTCTAGCCAATGCCTATGTGTCAGGGATGAAGGAAGAGCTGAATGTCGTGGGAAATCAATATCAGATGTTCATTACGATGTGGACCATGTGGGTTCCATCGTCTCCTTTTCAAAGAAATGACTTTTAACCCACTATAGAGGATATGTCATATCGCAGATACCATCCCAACTTATTTGTACTCGAGGTAATTTTCCATTCCATGATCAAAGATCGTAGCTAACCGAGCACAGTCAGGCTATCACTCTGGTGTCCTAGCTGGGAATTGTTTTGGGTTGTTGTAACTTTTGCAACAGCCTCAGTGAAGAATCCCTATCAACTATATGCTTGTCGCTTTCTGGTCAGTATATTGTTACTCATTAGGGAAACTTTCTGACGAGAGATAATAGGTGGGATTTGGAGAAGGTACATTTTACCCTGCTGTCCATACTGTTTTAGGCGGTTGGTATACGAAGCAAGGTTAGTGGTAGATCAAAAGACAGGTACTTGACCTTCAAGACTCTTACTTATTTCGATAGAACTTGCGAAGAGAGCCTGCATTTTCTTTGCTTCCGCTTTTGTTGGATCAATGTTTAGCGGTTATTTGGTGGGTAGTCCAGCAACCAAACTGATAGGAAAGTCTAACTGGTACCAGCAAGCTGCTCTATACTCTGGACTTAATGGTGTTCACGGCCTCTCAGGATGGCGCTGGCTATTTATTTTTGATGGTGTTATCACGTTGCCGATGGCGCTTTGGGGTAAGCAACTGTTAATCATACCACGTTTATCATTAGTTGACGTGATAGGGTACTATGCGGTTCCCGACTTGCCAAGCAACACCCGGGTGCATTGGCTGACCACCGAAGAAAAGCTCCTCGCCCTGGAACGAATGGATCGTGCTGGTAAGCACCTTGAAGAACCTGTTACGATTTCAGGACTCCTCCGTGTATTGAAAAAGTGGCACTTCTGGGTATACACGGCTTATTACACGTTAGTATATACATCCTAAAGGGAATAGGTTTAGTTCACACTAACATCAAGCAGTTTCTTCATTTGCAGTGAGAATATTGGGAGCTATATGAACCTCTGGTTGAAGAGTCTCAACAGGTAAGGGAAGACAGGGTTGATAGGACCACGTACTGGACACTCACATTCGATAGATACACCGTCCCACAGATCAACACCTACCCAACAGTCACTAATGCCGTAACAATCGTAACTACACTGATCTATGGGTGGACAAGCGATGCACTTCAAGTGCGCGCGCCAATTGCTTTCTTCTCCTTGGCAGTCTGCTTCTTTGCAGCTATGAACCTTGCAATTTGGGATGGAGTGCCATTTGGTCTCAAATGGGCGTCGTATTATCTTACTGGGTTAGGCAGAGTCCCTGAGAATGAGCTTGATGTCCAATATTAACCGTAACCTAGATTTGCCCAAGGATCAGGTCCCATATTTCTTGTAAGTGCATAATCGATCAGATTGGACTCTTTGTACTCTTGCTCACCGTTCATGTAAGACGATGGTCAACGAATATTGTGCTGGAGATAGCCTAGAGCGGAAGTTTATCCTCGGGACGACGAATTCCATAGCGTAAGTTTGCTTCCTTGCAGAAGGTCTAGACGAGACTCCCATCCCCAAGGTCTACTAACATTGAGGAATAGTTATGCATTCAATGCTTGGATAGCCCTGATAACGTATGACACCAACTATGCACCACGCTTCCTAGTAGGGAACTCGGTTACTGTAGGCCTTATAGTCTGCGCAGCCATGACCTTGGCCACTGCTGTTTTACTGCAACGTCGTGACCTGTAAGATATTACTCCCTGAAGCATTAACTACGAATCTAACATCTTACAAGCGAAATGGTCTCGAAACTACGCAGAAGACAGACCTAGGTGTAGGGAGACTTTTATATTGGAAACTACATCTAGGCGGTTAAGGGGTAGCCAGGAGGACGGAAAGACGTAGAAGCTTGGAATTTCATGTGTAGTCCATCGTTACCTTATATTCCTCACTATCTTCCGCCTTCACCTCAGTCAAATGCATGAGGTTCATTTTAGAAAGCCATCATGCCATGCAACCTTTCCGTTTGAAAACGGGTGTGTAGGTGTATTAATGTACACAGTAGCAATTATTCTAACAGGGGTTGAACATCCATCTGAAGAAGGATCATGGGAAGAGAGCGACGCTTCATGGCCACAATGAAAAGAAAAAGGGTCAAAATAGCAATTGTCAGACTGTGAAACATAACTCTTATAATTTCCCACCCAAATCCACACAGGTAAGACCGCTCTCTAACCTTCACTGTCGCCTTAACATTGGAATCCTTGTCGCGTTACCCAGTCGCACATCTGGGTGCCGACACACGTACAACACTGGCATGCCTACAAACACTGGTTAGCAGCAGGAACATTAAGAATGCCGGTATATGTGAGGCTCTAGACCTTTCTAGCCCTATCATTATCGTCTGTTCCACCAATGCAGGATAATGTTCGGTTGTCTGTAAACCGGAATTGGTTGTAGCAGGCGTTGGCATTGATAACGTCAGCACACTCGTCGGTGGCTGCAAGCTCTCGAGTGCACTCAGGGAATTGTCCGAGAGCGATGGTGAGCCAGAAGGGGGTAAATGCGAGTGAGAGCTTCATCGTGTCTGCTGAAAGACCGCAGTTTGCCAAGACGATATTAGGTCCGGAAGTCCATGGTAGAGATGTCTGCCGGATGCGTGAGTGAAACTTATATAAGTAACTCATGAACGCGCTACTTAGATGGCAGCAAATCATGTATGACGACCGAATTCTGTCAACGCATTCACTGCAATTCAGATTCATGATATGGTTTAATTACTCGATATTAGCCGAGCCCATCAAGTGCAGCCGGAGCTGTCCTTCCTGATTATATAATTGATACCCAAGAACTGATCATACATTCTCATTGGCTAGAATCTAAGGGTGCTTGATATAATGTCTTACCATAGTGCGGGGCGGGTAAAAATAGAAGCATGTCAATCATTGCTATATTTTAGAGGTAATTGAGAAGTCCGTGACAGCTCTAAGCAATGTACTCTCCACATCTTCTGGCTTCATTGGAATCCACTTCTCTATTCTAAGTCTTTTCTAACTATGATGCATAAACATGAATTCTTAAGCTATTCCATAAATCTTGCAGATAGTATGGCATAGTGTACAACAAGTTGTGTACTACTACGAAGAAAGCTAGATAACTATTATCGTGGGAATGAATTCTAGTAGTTGATGAAAAGTCTGGTCGGTAGTTGGGTTAGAAAGGGGTTCTATGTCAAGACAACCGTTTGGGATCCTGCTTTCGTCTGATATTGACATTCCATAAAGTAACTTGTGTCATCAGCTACTAAGCCAGACAGGTCGCCCAATGCGTGTCTGTTTAAATGATCAACACCTTGGCATTCATATCTGAGTTCGGTACAAGGTATTCTCCACATTAACCGGATGTAAGGTCAGGCCTGTTCACCTATCGAAGCAACTTCTGATATTAATGCATGATATTTTCCGAGCCGGGCAGCCACACCCGTCTCATAGTCAGTTCTGACAGAGCCGGTAGTCATTTTTCAACAAGCGGGTGGCTACCATATTCTGCATATTCAAGATCACAAATATCCGCTGTATTTCCTGTTTCATACTTCTGCTCTAGAGTCGACACAATCTTCAAACCAGGAACTCACAGAGTCGTCGTCAAGATGCAGTTGAATACCTTCATCGCTGCCTTAGGGCTACTTGCGCCTGCAAATGCACTCCTACGGTTTGGATGTGCTGGTTTGACTGTCCAACGTCTGGATCCCTTAGTCAACCCTGGCATGAAACCGTCTACTCATCTTCACCAGATCATTGGAGGAGTACGTCCCAGCCTCTTATAGCTTGACTTCGGTTAGCTTCTCTAACGTTGTGTAGGACTCGTTCAACATCTCTATGCCTCCGGAAACCCATGACCTTGTGGAACTTTCAAGCTGCACGAGCTGTCAATTCAAGGAGGACTTCTCTAACTACTGGACCGCTGTTCTGTACTATCATGCTAAGAATGGAACTTACAAGAGGGTCCCACAGAAGGCCCAATTCGGAAGTAAGCAATTTCAGTAGTCATTGTATTTCCTTCCTGCTAAGTTAAGGGTTCAATGTCACTTGGATATTCCTTTCGGTGGAATGGACTTCTAAGAACCTCACATCCCACTTTCACCCCTATTCAGAACCATTTGCTAACTACAGGTGTTACAGTGGAGGGTACCCTAGGTGGCATGGTAAGCAGAGCATGGATAATTAAGCAACATAATTGTCATCTAACTTATCTACAAGGTCGTCTATTACATGTCCGATGCCCTCTTCGATACCGCTCAGAGATCCAGCGTCACAGCTTTCAAACCAGGATTTCGGATGCTTGTGGGAGATACGACTTTCCGTGACCGTGAAGAGGCACGCAGGTGGCGCCAGCTCACATACATCTGTTTAGATGCGAATCAAGGCAACCGCGCTCCGGAATCTATCGGATTCCCAACAACACCTTGTCCCGGAGGTATCATGGCGGTATGTAAAAGACTGTGTCTCTTTCAACCCCTCGCTCTCTTTTTATTAAACCATGATCATAAGCGTATCAATTAGGGTATATGAACTAACCTATCTTGTAGTATGTGGCTCTCTTCTAACTGAGTACTTTTTCTGTGTACTCTAAACACTTCGAGACATAGAAGCGTTCGAATTCGTGTGTAATATGTTAACATGTAACAGAAACCACCGCTTCCCCACCTGCTGGGATGGAGAGAACTTAGATTCCCCTAACCACCAAGATCATGTCGCATATCCAGAGAGCGGCACCTTCGAATCGGGTGGTCCTTGCCCTTCTACCCACCCAGTTAGACTTCCCCAGATCCTACTCGAGACTGTTTGGGACACTACATCCTTCAGCGATCCGGCAGACTTTGTCGATGGCCAGCAGCCATTCGTGTGGTCGAACGGTGATTCCACCGGGTTTTCTAACCATGCTGATTACCTTTTCGGCTGGGAGGGTGATTCACTCCAACGAGCCATGGATGGTCATACCTATGTCTCCGCTCCAATGCTCACACCCCAGAGTATTGCTGAACAGAACCAATGTCAGGTTCCTGATATGGTGAACGAGGATATCGACAGTTGTAAGTAATAGATTGTCTGTTTGAAACTATGTATACAGAGGCTAACACTTGATTACAGGGCTGCCTAGTCTTCCCGGCCAGAACCCGGAATAGGAACTCGAATAGTTTGACACTCACAAGGTTATCACAAGTTGGTGGAGGCTTTTTTACACCATCTGCGAATGTCTTTTCTTACAAGATGCTATTGTTCTATCAAGTCAATATGGTTCCTTGTGCCAATGGTAGTTGAAGAGAGCTCTACATGAATGTGGTGCTAGGGGTACGAAATTGGAGTGACCTCATTATGGTAGTTTCAACTATTATGAATATTTTAACATTCATTTATCCATCTACAAGTCCTAGAGGCCTATCGCTACTCATTTTGGATACCGTACGAGAAGTAGTTATATTGTTTGTCACTTTGAGATTATACAACTTTAACAATTGGAATATCCTACAAGGTGTGCAGACTTAACTAACCCTTCAATAGCATTAAGGTCTGAGTATATAATAAAGCAAAATTTCAAATTATAAAGCTCAATTCCATTAAATCTGTCTTTGTTTCTCACTGACGAGGAACAAAGGGATCTTAAAACCTAAGCTACTGTGACCTTACCATCTCATCACTTCCTCACTAAGCAGATGATCTTTTTAAGCTTCATGTCACTATTGTTAACCTTATAACATTTTTGAAAAAGCCAAAATATTTAATAAACTTAATTAAAAAGTTAACTAATAAGAAAAAGCTTAATAAAACAATATTTAAAAATCCAATTCAAGAATTTGCAGTGCTGGCATTTACCTAAGTTTTTATCATTCAAGATACCCAGATAACGAAGAGCATTTTATATATTAAAAGAAAAGTCCTTATTAATATCATCTCAGGATCGTTGGTAGTTATAACTGAAGCCTCCTGACCAGCTGTTGCAGTGGGAAAGTATCACAAACTTGATTCTTCCATTGAACACGGATTTGGAACGTCTACGATATCTTTGTTCATGTTAAATGAGATCAAGTGAAAGTTAGGAAGTGCCCTCCTCCACTGTAATCTGAGAAGCTTCTTTGTCAACAAGGCCAAATTCAGTGGTATGCTGTTCTCGTAGCTTGATTTGCTTTTCAACAAAGGTGGTCACGAAACCCAAACATGACACACCAACGAATACCAACCACACAGTGCGTATGGCTTGGGTGTATACATTGATCACCTGACTCCTGGTAGGCTCCAGAAGGTTGCCGATTTTCTGTGAGCCGCCATTCAGCCCAGCAGCATAGGTATATGCCGCGCCATCTGCTAATAGTTGACGTACAGAGGGGTCGTCTATGGTGCTCAGATGGGAGTTGATCTGGCTATTGAATGTAATAGATGATATGGTAACACCCCAGACAAACCCGAATGTACGTACGAAGGCATAAGTCCCCGTGGCGACGGCAACATCGGATTCAGAAAGACCTGCTAAAGTAGAGGGCAACGAGACGGTAAAAATAAAACCAGTGCCACCTGCTGCAATGACCTGGAAGCCGACCCAAGCTCCAATGCTTGTCTCCCGATTCAACATCGAGAAGAGGCCTACGCCAATAGCGCTTAAAGCCCATCCTGCCAAATGGGCTGGTTTGTAAAGCCCTGTTTTAGATAAGAAAACGCCAGCCGTAACCGCGAGAAGGAGAAGACCAATGGTGAAGGGTAAGTAATAAACGCCTGACATTAACGGCGACGACCCCTTAATAGCCTGGAAGTAAATCGGCAGGAAATAACTGATGCCCTGGGACATGATCGAAGCAAGAAAAACCATCAGAAAGCCGACAACAGAGGTGCGATTCTTGAATAGTCTCGGGGGCATGCTAGGTTCGTAGCAGATAGGTGAGGCTTGATGGACATGGAAGCCAATCCAGCCGACTATCCCGAGAACGAGTGCCAGGATGATTCGCCAGTTGTTCCATGAGAACCCTGTGGTATTGTTACCGCCCATAATCAACCCGAAGAAGGTGGAGACCATGGACGGTACGAATATCGCGTTACCGAGCAAGTCCACGCGAGCTAGTGCAGTAGCCCAGGACTGGCTGCGTTCATATTTCACCCTCAATAGAAATACCATAGATACAAGGCCTACCGCGGTTATTGGTAAATTGATCCAGAAGATCCACCGCCAGCCGGGATGGGACTGAGCGAGTGCCCCACCTATGATAGGACCAGCAGTGTTGCCGATAGCTGCTGTTGATAAGAGAGCGCTTAGGTATGGGCCACGATGGCGAGGTGGGATAAGATCGCACATGATGATTTCTGGCAACACATACAAGCCCCCGGTACCGAGGCCTTGGATTACCCTAGCAGCCATCAGTGTAGTCGCATTATGGGCTCCACCCGCTAGGCCACTGCCGACGAAGAAGAAGCAGATGGCTACGAGGAGGGGGTTCCGACGGCCGAAGATATTGGATATCTGGCCGTACAGAGGCTGTGGTACCGTGGATGCGAAAAGATACGAGTTCGCGATCCACACGTACTGGCTGCTCCCGCCAATCTCTCGCGTAATTGTTGGGAGAGACGTTGTGATGATAGAGGAATCGAGGGCTGAGAGGAACGACAATAGTGTAAGAACCAGAAAGATGGCCCAGATACGCCAGGTATGCCTGAATTCTTCCGGCATCGCTACGACAGGAGGTTGGCCTCTGGTAAGTGTGGTTTCCACTTGCTCCAGTGACGTATCAGGTTGTGCTTTAGGCTCGGGCTCAGACATCATCTCGATTTCGTCCAATCTTAAGCGCCACCTGGCTGGTAATAAACGAGAACGTGGAGAAAGGGGGAGGGAATATTGACGACAACGTGTGTCGTAGAAGACAAAGAACAATATGAGCCCTAGGCGTTAAGGATGAATCAAGTTCAACTTGGTTCCTGCTGTATGCGAAATGATAAAGAAGAGCGATCAATCATGATGTGCGGGGCTTCGTCCTACAACGTTGGAAAACCGGTGTGAACCCTTGCCAGCTGGACCGAACATCAAGTTATGTCTTGTTTGAAGTATGCAGTGATATGGCGTGAAGATCGATATCTACTTCGGGCATCTAGGTAATGTTTGCAGGTATTCTAACATAAATTCATATTAAAGGGTTGGGGGCAGGTAGCCCATTGCGACATTTATTTGGGGAAATAGAGGTTCACGTGTATACTTTGTAGTTATCCTGTCTTCTTAGTACTCGTAGAAACGGGTATCAACTATGCGGGACTTACTACTGAGTATAAGTAGCATTATTGGCACTAGAGAAATAACGGTTTCATTCTGCGATGTAGGTAAAACCAACTTATAACACGCAGCAAGAGATGTTAGAAATATGACCTTGCGAAAACACAGCAGATGCACGATATCTACCATAATACGTACCATCTAGGTACTCCCTATCTCCCTGTCAGCCAATTTGTAAAATTACGCCGGGGTGTCTTCCTAGCTTGGACTACATAGTTGAGCCCGTGGGCACAGCCTTGCGCCCATGCTAATCACATATATGTTGGTGGGAGGATGAGGCCTGTACCCCGCATGAGGATTGTTACCTTGGGTTGAGGCGTAGCACGAATGACTAACATTTAAACATAAATACATTTCAACCCAAAAAGGGTAAAAGACCGATGTACAGTTGGTTCAGTCAATGATTCCATGGAACATGACACGGCGTCTTAGAAATGTTGTGAGCGGAGAATCAGCATGATTATGGGCTATAAGTGGATGGCGTAAAAAGGGGGGGCAATGTGTTGTAAGAGGAGACCTGAGAACTGGCAAGCTAAAAATATCGAGGTGCCTATATGAAAGCCACCGATTTCTTGGCTTGGAGACGAAATTCACGACGAAGTAAGATCATTTCTCTTAAGAACAAGTGCTCACCCTTCTCGCGAACTATCTGAATCAAATTTCCATTGGTTTTTCAAACCCGAATCTACATCCCCTCAATTCCCTTATAATGCTTTCTCAGCTCGTAAGCACGGATGTGCTTCAAGTATACTCCCTGGGCTTTGTGGCTCTGTTCATCTTTGTGTTAATGGTCTCTATTGGGATTTTGAGCAATCGAAGAGGATCAAACGCGCTTAAAGGCCTGTTCCTCTGCAGAAGCCAGACTGATAAGTTCTTCTCGACGATCAAGGCTCGGGCAAAGGCTTGGTCTTTTCTTTTCAGGGGACCAAAAATCATTCAAGAAGCCTACAATCGGGTAGGTAATCGCCACACCAGCTTGTGAATGCACCACAACTAAATTAATGCCCAGGCCAATGGATCCCCATTCTTTGTTGATGCCCCGGACAATCGCTATCTTCTTGTCTCATCCTGGAATCAGATCAGGGAAATAGACTCTGCACCAGACAATGTGCTGTCTCTTCAAGCCGCCGCCAGAGAAGTTCTCCAGCCAAAGTACACGATGGTGGGTTTCAACTGGCACGACAGAAAGGGCTTTGATGGCGCACCGTTGCTTAAGACGATACGTACCCTTCTCACCGGTCATCTTCCACATATCCTACCCTATATCAGGGGTTCGATTTCTGCCAGATTCGACGAGCAGTACGAATCTCATCCTACTATCAATGGTGACAATTACTCTACTCTCCCATACGAGTTCGTATTATTAACATACTCGGCAGGTCACAAGGTCTCGCCCGTGTATTACATGGTCATTGGAGCCGTTGCTCAATCAAATGCCTACGCTTTCTTTGGCAAGGATCTATGTAAGTTGAGGAACATCCGCCAAAGTTGAAAGCACCCACCGCTAAACCTTATACTCAGCAAGTAATAAAGAATTCATGAAAGCAGGCATGACTTTCATCGAACAAACACTAGTTATCGCTGAAGTCGTACGCCTGCTCCCACAATCAATTTCAGGGTACGCGAACTGCATTGTAAGGTACTGTTCACTGCTAACATGTTAGATCACTCGGGGGGTTTCTGGCAAGAAAGCTAAACTCCGGAAAAATCATCTATGATACGCTGGAGCCAGTTGTTTCTAGGAGATTTGAGGAGCGAGATCTGCGAAAACGGGGTCACGCCGTACCTGAGCACGTAGGTTGATAATCCAAAGATAGAAATCGCATACTAAGATACATCGCAGAAGGATTGCATTCAATGGATAATGGACACCTCTCCCAAAATGAAGCCATGGACTGTAGAACGAGTTATTCATGAACTCATGGCTGTATGGTTTGGGTCGGTCCACATAACATCCACGGCAAGCAGTTATCCCCGCCGAGATTTCGGGACTTCTCAATACCCATTAGCTAATTATTATACTGTGATAGACTGCCTGTTTCGCTCTCTTTGATCTTTGTTTACACCCAGAGTACCTAGAACCGTTGCGGAAAGAGATCAAAGACACGACGTGGGAATCATTTGACGCCGCTGGCGGCGAGTGTTTCCCCTTGATGGATAGCTTCATGAGAGAATCTGCTCGTCTGACTCCTGTAGAGTCTGGTACGTGTCCCCTCTCTACTGCGGTTGGGAACATTTCTGACGGCCCCGATAGTTAGCACCCGTAGGAAAGCCACGCTGCCGTTCCAGCTGTCGGATGGCACTAAAGTTGAGGTTGGCCAGTGGATCTGCTCGGCCGTCCGGGGTATGAATCTCGACCCGAAAAACCATTCTCTTCCGGAAACGTTTCACGGGTTCCGATTTGTGAAACCCGATGTCCTAGAGCACAGTCTTTCAAATGGCTTACACGAGCGGGAAACGTTCCAGGTCCCAGACACTGGCAAATCATCATCATTCGTAGAGTTGTCAGACTGGCAGCTTTGGGGTACGGGGAAGTCTGCTTGGTACGTTATTTCTAGGTGTAAATTACAAGTGAAGGAGCTATTTGATTAACATGTCCACCACCTTAGCACTGGGAGATGGTATGCCTCCGCAGCCATCAAGATCATTCTCGGTCAATTCATCTCTAAATGGGATATGGAGCTCGCCAACCCCAAGGCAACTCGCCATTTTTCCTGGCGCACCTTTATTTATCCAATCCCGAGCACGAAATTCGTTTTGAAACCGCGGGTCCAGTAACATGGAGTCTAGGCCCTGCTGCCAAGAAAACAGGTGCTGTGATTCGTAGGAGGCCACAGGCTTCGTGGTCACTCAGATCTACGCCTTTCGTGCTGTTAGCAGATGTAACAATTCAACATAATTCACTTTTCAATTCTTCCAAATGCAGAAAATAGGCTTTCCCAGGTGGATAACGTTGCAAAGAACAGGGCTAGGAGTAATTGTATCATTTGACCTCCATTTTGGAAAAATAAAATGAAGATCCTTGGCGCTCCCACAAGCGGGGTAAGTGATAAAATATCATATCCCTATAGTTACTCATATATTTATTGAAATAATAGTAATTCTTTTATTAAATTCACCCCAGCGTCGACCTATAGTACAATTTTGTACATTTGTCGCTGTCAACCCTGTCACCAACCATTTGGGGCTCTGCTTTTTGTTTTGGGGTTTGCGGAAGTCAATTTTTGGAGAAAGCTGAGCTGCTTCTTCGGTATGGTATTAGGTATATGTTAATATGCAAGATACATGTATCACAGAATCCGGAGGGCAATTGGTTATTCCAGGTAGCCCCCAATATTACAATGCAGGCTGCCGGCTGAACAACTTTCCTTTTCGTAAAATCCCTTTCGATACGACCTTAAAAGGCCTCTAGTGCCCCAACATGTTGTTGCCAATTTATAACAGCCTAACACAAGTTCTCTTCACTACAACCCTAGATGGTTATGGTGTGCTGGTGGTTAGTCTCAAAGTTCGCGCGACCAGATACGCTCCTGAAAGTCGGGACGAGGGAGAATTAGTTAGGGTAGACCCCAAACCCTAAGGATTATCTTACATCATTGTGGTACATTGCAACACCATGCTGTTAACGTGCCGTAGCCTTTCCACGACAGTGCCAAACCCCCAAGGGGGCAGGCACCCTTAGTCACGTCGATAGTAATAACTATGGGTTGCAACTCTTTATGCAGGCTACTGTGTCTAGGACATACCCGTTGGTCAGTGGAGGAAATCGACCAACTATCTAAAGCCTTGGCCACGGGAAATCGACCAACTAAAGTAGCCAAGGCTTTAGTTGGTCGACTTCCCGCAGTGACCAACAGGTATCGTTCAATCATTGGCCATTCATTCCTCTCATAACTGCGCCGTCCAATTGTCTCTAAGTAAAGAAAAGATTCGCTGTTGGTCTGAGATTCGTGCGTAAATCATGCATAAATACGTTGGTCACTAAACGACAAAAGCCACTAGATTGAAGAACAAAGTCCAGCCTGAAGTTTCACACCAGCCCAAAGCGGTCCACAGGTCCGTAATACGACTGTTATAATATATTTACATAAGCCTCTTACCCCCTGGATTTCTTGGAAACAAGGTTAGATATTTACAATATGGCTGCAGGTTTTGTCTTTTTAGATTATTACAACCCGCTTATTTCTTTTCTATAGTATACGGGCGGGGTTCTCTTTTCAACCACCCCTACAGATCATTGGGTTACACCAGCTTACATCATATTCCCCAGCCAGCGTCGCACTCATTCTGCATCTGTATCTGGAGAACCGAGAGCCTACCGCTTGAAGGATTATTAGATAGCGGCAATTAGGTGCGCAATTAGACTCCCCTCTGTGACAAGGGTTGTAAGGCTTGGAACTGGGGTTCCATTCAAGTTGTCAACTAATAAGTTTCTTTGGTCCTACAGCCTCTGATGACCTTCTTGCTTCTACGTCCCTCTGTAAGGACGTTTAATATTTATATACAACTTCAGGATACGTATCTAGGTACGTATCTCCATTATCCTATTAACGTCCTTGTAGCTGTTAATAATACGTATTGATGTTATTAAGCATCTTTTCATTCCGGTATCGTCGTACCTATGACCTTCGAAATGATTGCACGTTGGTTGTTTCTGCAGGAATCCTGCAGCTAACAGACACTTGGCTCCACTCCCCTTGTGACACCCACCTCTTATTTTCATGTGTTGATGTCTCTTAACTATTTTATCGCAGGGGTTAAGCCTATCCATTCATCCATATGTAACCTCTCATTTAATATGGAGAAAAGCTGAGGGATGGATGCGGTTAGTAAGGATAGAAGTCTGATTGCTGCTTCACAGCCTCCTTGGGGGCACAAGGGGTGTGCAAGGCTAGGATTTACTATACGTAACAATATAGGCACTTGTTTAACAAATCAAGTCCGAAGACATTATGGCCAAGGGCGTCTCGAGCTGCAACCTTCCTGCGGCCAAATAAGGGTAGTTTTCAGCTTTCACTTTTCCAGTCACCTTTTGCTTATGCTTACTTTACTTTACTTCCCTATATCGTCCGCCTTTCATTGCTCTTTCCATCGGGGGCAGATGTTGTTGTAAAAGCCAGTTACCTCGAGGAACTTCTTGAAATCTTGAGGGCTACTCATTAAAATCTCCAAGTACAGTCTCGCCTCGTTTCCCGACCAGATTCTTCGTTCCTTGTCATTAGTCTAGGTCGGCAAGGAAGTTATTCTAATTCGCTCTGGCAGCCTTAGGCTGCAGGCCGAGCTCGTCATTGTACGATAGTTTCTTTGCGAGCTGACCTGTCGGGTGATGTGGCGTCCGCGCTCTGTGGCCCTTCTATTCATATAGTCTGTAATCCCGTTGCGTCAATAGCAGTGTACTACGGAGCAGAATTATACATGTATTTCTAAAAGACTGCCAATAAAGAGTTGCGGGCAGTAGCAAGTCAATAATTATATTCTTGCACAATGATTCTTTATAAATAGCTTTAACAGTAAATACAAAGCGAGATAATAAGGACATAGACGGGTGCCAGTTATGTAGTTACAGAAGCTCAGCAGCTAGCTCAGTTGCTAATAAGACGTTAAAAAAGCAAGAAGTCCATCCTCAGCCACTCATGTAACCGACCGCCTCCGCGGTCGTTGATACCCAAGCTAAAGTCGGAATCACTGAATCGATCAGGGCACGATGCACCTGCTCGTTGGGATCCCAACTTGCATCCTCCACGACGGTAACGACAAAATCCAAGTCAGTGGCACTACAACATTTCCAATTAGCAATTGTATTTTAGTGAATATACTGGCGAGGTCTGAAACTTATTGGGATGCCATTGACTCCCAAACGTGCCTCTTTCAGGTATTTTCATGATTGAAGCTAAGTACGAAGGGAAGAAATAACTACGGAAATTGCTTACTGTAAGGCGGTGCCGAGGACCGGGCCACTTGTTGTGATGCCACTCATAATAAGATGCCCCACGCCTAACTTCTCGCGCAGAAGCGGCACGATCCCATCGGCTACCAAGGCAGACATGTACCCAGGGTTTCTAGAGGATGTGCTTTCATGACCACCACCGGTGGGACCAGCGGCGGGAATGGCAAAGTCGCTATAGTGAGCTGCCATCTCAGGGTTGGCCAATAGTAAGGGTTTGATCACCGAGAGCCATTTTTCCGTCCCTTTGCTCATTATAGGTGGATCCTGCGTCGTATCCATAAGGCAGTGCACGATAGCGACGTTATTTTCTCGCGCCGCCGTTAGCAACCTCTTAGTCGAATTTACCACGATTTCTTTTGTCTTTGGGTCTGGGATCATGTCAACGTGTGCATTCTCGTAGTCGAGAAGGAGAAGGGCTGTCTTGGATGGGTTGTAGCTCGATGGCCTCCAGGGATCCTCGGTAGCCATGGTGATGAATCTTTGGTAAGAGTATTGGTGTAGGATGAATATGGGAGAAGGAACAATGATGTGGGGATTGGTGAGTAGAATTTGGAAGAAAGCAGCATCAAAAATGAAGAGGTGAGGTAATGGAAGGGCACAGCAAGGTCATTGAAACATGGATTGGTATGAGGGGAAGAGGGGGGGGGGGAGGGGGGGGGTAAGTTTAAAATCATACATCTGACCAATAGTGATAAGATGTCCCCCGCAATCATCGTTTAAGCTGTTATACTGTATTTTTATTGCCTTAAACAGCGAGTGATACGTATCTTTTATATCTAATATTTTACTAGCCCATTTTATATACGGTCTTTTTATTTAAACCTTAAGAGAATGCTACGCACCCGGGCGCTTAGGTCTCTTGTACTCCACTGCCCCCAACTTCTAATATTATCTTACTGGCCAGGGTTCGAAGGTTATGCAGTTATATTTCAAAAAATAGTTACATACTGTCGCCAGTCCGATCTCCCAAGCAGGCGTAGGTAGGCGTACAAATGCAGCCTGAGACGGCCGAAAACAAGATGGTCCTGTAACACGTAGTTTTCCTTATACACCCACTCTTCCCCGAGATTTCGAAGAGTCTATGTTCCTCGTATATCCTGATTATCGAAAATATATCCCGTCTCTCGATTCATTATCATATCAAATTATCTTTATTTTGCGATAGCCGTGCAACCACCCATTTCACCATCAACTCCAAGCACACGCTATCATGGATTCTCTTCCACCAGGTGTCGACCTTTCCACTATACCGGTAGTGCCGCCACCTCCTGGGGTAACAAGCAATTTTGTTAATCCGCCATCGATTTCTTGGGCGCCCCGTCTAGCTGTGTATTTGACATTCCCACCTATGGTTATCGTCGCTTTCCTTCGCCTGTTTGTACGCCTGCGGAGCAGGCAAATTGGAAACGATGATTGTAGGTTGGCCGTATTCACCGATAATCGTGATGATGTGCTAATAGCTACAAGACGTCCTCATAGTTGCTGTTGTAAGATTCTTTCGGGTACCCTCATTCCAGAGTCTACGTTACTTAAGAATACACCCAGGTCTGCGCTATGTCATACAATGCTCTTCTATTGAGCGTCTGTAAGCCCTGTCCCGACCATATCCCTGTAGACCACCCTCATTAATCGTATGCAAGTCTTGAACGACATCATTGGGCGACATGGCTGGGACACACCAGTCACTGCGTATGATAGTTCGTACTACAAGGTATGCTTATCGAACTGTTTAGCTAGAGTCAACATACACGAATCATGGACATGCTGACATATTATAGTCAAACTTCTCTACAATTTGTGTCTACAACGTTACTGCCGCCTTGACCAAGTGTTCACTCTTGGCCCTGTTTCTACGAATTTTTCGCCCAGCCCGGCTGGCCAAGACTGTGGTATGGGCCGGTACCATAGTGACAGTGCTATTTTACATGATAGTTACAATTGCGGCAATGATCTACATCATTCCGAGACCAGGGGATGGAGGATGGGGGTCGATGGCGGCGAATACCAGGGCAGCGAAGCCTGCGGGACAATTGCTCGCTACAGTAGGAGTAGGTGGTACAGTGACAGATTTCTATGTGCTCCTAGTCCCATTGTATTTCGTATCCAAAATCTTTATGCCATTGAGCAAAAAGATTGGTATTGGCTTCCTCTTCCTAACTGGCCTCATGTGAGTAGCAACCCCCCCCCCACGCAGTACTTGAAGGCAATTGCTAATTACTAGACCTTGCGCTTGTTCCGTCATCGGTTCTGTCTTCCGTTTCAAATTCCTATCGGCCACAAGTGGGATCGATGGCCTATGGGTAGGAACTCAGATGCAGGCACTTACGTATGGATTCCCTGTTTATCCTATAAGTTGATTGGTTATCACTAACGATTTGAGGTCTAGAATTACCGAGATCAACATTGGTATCCTTTGCGCCTGCATACCAGTTGCTTTCGCTCTATTTAAAGCCACTTATCAATGGATTGAGTCTAGCCTGTTGTCTTTTAAAAGCCTCTTTCCCTCTATTCGAAGCAAGGAGTCGGTGAAGCCAGCGTCTTTAAGCGACACAGATAACACTCCTCCGAGCCTACCAGCGAAGATACCGAGAGGCATCATAACTGGACTGCGATCATTCATGCAGAATGGTCCCAATTCCGAGTCGAGCAAAGCTGAGAAACCTGGAGCTGATGGTCCTGTTTCGTCGTATGTGGAGCTGCAGTCTGTTGATTATGAGACTTTCGGTCGGGTTTAGTGGAAGTGTGGACAATATCAGAATATTTCTTGCGTGGAATATATAAACCTGTACCGTATCACAATTGGTCGTACAATGATATGGCATCAGAGTAGTACCTGCCAAAGTGGGGTACTGTAAATGTGATAATAGAAAACCTTTAGCATTTAGAAAATAAAATGTTGTAGGACTCAAGCACCTATCCAGGTAACATCAACATTACACTAGAGCCTTACAAGCGATCAAGAGAACGTTAAGTAATCTTCTCGGTGCATTTTCAAGCCACTGATATCCTATAAGAATGTGGCGTATAATGTAGTGTGTCCTATGTAACCAGTGAAGGCGGGGTCTTACACAACTGTTATTCAGGGGGGAAAGTACTAAGTATCTACAAAACCAACACGCCTTAAGTGTAAAATATCGGATATTTAAGTAGTACTACAGGTACAGCAGGTCGAAGTACTCCGCCCTTGTAAATTGTACTCCAAAGATACTGAACATGTCGTTTTGCAAATAACTTCAATTAATACATCTATTCATTGTACCTACAATATGCAAAGCAGAGCCTACCTATATAATTTACTATTTAATAGAGATTTTAACCCCTCCTCCTTACGTCTAATTTCTTCATGAATTGCGTGCATTATCTTCACACGGTGGTTTCATTTCCGCATTCCACATTTTCTCTCTAACTATTTGAAAGTGTCATTTCAATCATTAACACACCACCATGGCCGGTCACTTTGTCCCACGTCACATTCCTGCTCTCTTTAGCGCCACTACAACAACCTTTGGCGGTATGCTCGCTATGTTCCACGCACGTGCTACCATGATCAGCTTCGGCTTGCCAGCTCACATCGCCGACGTTCCTGTTACCTGGCCTGTCTGGGTGATCGGACAAGCACATACTTCGATCATGGGTATCCTAATATTCATATTTTACTTTCGTCGCCAATTCGATATTGTCGATATCATCTTGGGCGTTAGCTCGGGATATGCCGCCATTGTTGACAGTTATGTTATTTGGAGCCAGGGAGAGGCTGCTAAGGCTGCTTTTCGCCTCGTTGTTACGGGTTTATTCTGTGCTTGGGGACTGGCTGGTTTAACGTCCAGAGGTTGATCTCAGAACTAAATTGCATCGGTCACCATTGATTCACTGATTTAGTGTTGATTTATCTAATGCCATTACGTATATAGAGCAAGAGATGCAGTTGAGCTGAAGCAGAACACTTTTACTTCGAACGAGAATATCCTTTCTTCCTTAGTTTAGCGAAGCGAATATAGAGCTCTAAGGGCATTTCTGATGTGAAACATATTTATTTGCTTACCTCCCTGTTTACTTACCTGCTTACTTATCTTACATATCCATTTTTGAAGTGATTGCACTTTATGTTGGCTACAGCAATTTGGTACTGATGGCAGGTAGTTGATGGGGTAAGTGGTAGCAATTGAATTTGTTTATGTATTGCGCAAATATAATCTGTCTAATATTGTACATACTTTATTATTGCGTGTTGGCAGATGATCGTGTCTTTTTCCCTGGCGACGGCGAGCTTAAAGAGCCAAATAGAATAAGGCGGGGGAGATCATCCATTACATGGACATAGTTTATCGTATACTACCACTAGGAACACTGCTCCCTTGATGGGTGTCCTCGAAACATCCCCGCGGTCCTCGCTGTGAGATAAATTCCAAGATCCTCGTCACCTTCTGCCAATGATGC
The DNA here is from genome assembly GCA_022661535.1 of Eutypa lata. Lineage (NCBI taxonomy): Eukaryota > Fungi > Ascomycota > Sordariomycetes > Xylariales > Diatrypaceae > Eutypa > Eutypa lata. Next base: position 135,026 of record JAKULF010000009.1, on the reverse strand, counting down.
TGCCAGTGACATAGTTAATGGAACTAAAATTTGCAGATCAAGGCCCGAACGAATGGTTCTCGACGGTATTACTTCATCTACGGCATTCCCAAACTAGGGTAGAAGGAACAGCATACAATCCATGGTACTGTCAGCACCTTATCCCACTATGTAGTCGTAGTTTAACTAGGCGGTGTAAGGTGAGTATGTATCAATATTAGTAACAACTGGAGTAGTCGTGTCAAACCTTGCTGGTTATTATCATGTGTTGTGTGGGATCAGAGCAAGAATGCCTTAACCACTGTAGGTCTACAAGATGAGACCTAATGTTCCAAGAATTTCGAGAGCGCAATGGGAGTTTCATCAATATATTCCCCCCGCACACTGACAATTATAGTAAATTCCACTAGTCACTCCACATTTGGTAAAATTATAGCACTATGAATTATACTTAAATCTCTGATAGTCTTGCAATGCTAGCTACGTGTATGTCATACTTCCGTACGCGATGTTAACTTCGCACTTGATTCAAGACAACATATCTTATCATCTGTTGAAAATGTAACAAGTGGTCAATATATAAGCGGTAATTCCTTGCCGGGTGCGTGCGACCTTTCTTCCAGTGGGCATAAGCGGGTCACGTGGCTGTGTAAGACTGAAGGTATCAATCTTAGTGAAATCTTCGATTGCCTCCTGCTTGCACGCCGGCTTTCCATAACGATGATCCGCCGTGATTGCTGGGTATATGAACAAACTGGTGTGATTTCCAGGTGGCGCCGTGGGTTTAACTCTGACCTCTCCATTCGGGCCATAGATTGTCCCAAAGGTATGGTCCCTAAAAGATTTTGGAAAGAGTTTGCACAAGTAGAGATCAAGGCTCTGCTCGTAGTCTCCTGCAGCACCGAACTCAGCGGCTTGTTGGGAAAAGTACAAACAACAGGTCGTTCCAACGTAGTCTAGAGCCTCATGGGTATCGAAAGCCTGAGTCGAGAATAAAGACTTCCGATTGATGGTCAAGTAGCCCCGAAGTGGCCAGTTGTCGTATACGGCTGCAGGAGGTGTGGTTGGCATTCCAATGAAAGTGGACATGGCCTTGGGAAACTTATCCCACAGTAGTTTATCGCGGGCAGCGTCGTAGAATGAGGGCATAGCTGTGGTTCTGACTCGCATCTCTAGATATCGCAGCATTTTATCGATTTCTTCAGTATTGTGAGCCCACGGAATAGATATATTGCTTCCCCAGTTAACTTTCTTAGCAAGAAACGTAGTGCCGAGTGGAAAGATGAAGCCCTCCCTCATCTGTGGAGATATATCGTGGATCTTGAGGGGATCCCTGCCCGTCCTACCGTCAGGATTGTACCCCAAGAAGTGCTTGTCTGGGATGTCGCTAGCGAGCTCATCGTGTTGCTGCTCTCGAACAGTTTCAAGGTGCTCTGGAAGAGTAATGCTGTACACCCGTGGTTGGTAGTAGTTCTTGTCATGACCGTCGACGGTGGCTTCCTCGGTAAGCGTTCGCGGGAAGATGATCCACATGAGTTCATCGCTTAACACCGTGTATGGGGAATGAAAGAATAGATGGTACCGCTGGAAGAACGCCATAATATGGAGAGATTCCATATTGTCTTTGATGAATCTGGACAAGTCAAACTTGCGGGTAGCGAGATCCTGTGAGGCCGCGGAACGATTGGTGTTCCATAGGTAACCTTGTGGTGGTGAGCTTATCGGTGGGAAAGGGAGGTCGGTGGTATGTCGCATCGCCTCGGGGAAGTGCTCCCAAAGCTCCACGTCACAATGGAACTTGTAATTCTCGGGGACTTCAAACTTCCGTATGCGCCGCGTGAAGAAGAGAAGCATAGCCTGTAAGCGTGGGATGGCATGCATAGGCTTGTCGCGTAGGCGGTCGGGACTGCGCCCTACGCTACCCCAGGATGGATTGTAGATGGTGCCTACGTCCCAGAAAATATGTCTGACCTTCTCTTCACCAAACTCTTTTATTTCAAGAGACCGGAAAAAACGCTTCACGTTGCACAATCGGGGATGTCGCGGAAATCCATCTTCATTCTTGAAATCATGACATATGCGATCGAGCGCATTGTCCGGCTGACTCGAGTCCATTGTAAGGTACTTAGAGGGCGATGGTTAGTGTGTGCCTCTGGTGATCGGTAGAAGTCTAAGGGGTAGGTAAGGTGTTGAGGAGGGCACTTATAGATTTGGGATATGGAGGTTCGAGGATAAATGACCTGGTTGGGATGGAGACTTCTGGAAGGTTCGTGTGTACTGGTCAAGGGTGCCTTGTAAGAGCCGCAAGCTGGATGAATGGTGTTTGGAAGCTGGACCTTGAGGTGTGCTGAAACAAGGATCGAGAATATAAGAGGCACCTACGAAAGATGTTTTGAAGAGTACATAAGTAGGTGGTGCTTGAATCTCGTGTTGATCACTGCTGGAGGTTGGTTGTGCATGAGTTAGTCCAAGGGGTTACCTACATACGTACATGTATGCCCATACATATCAGTGCAGTACTTCGTATTTGCTGATTGCTAACATGCAGTGTCATGGAAATCATGGCGGAGTTGCAACACCATGATAGAGGTAAGATCGATGATTGCCGAACGTACCTACCTAGTCATGTATGTGTGTATGTATTTGAAAATAATATCCAGTCCACTGATTAAATACCTGGATAATAACCCTAACCATCCCCCACCGCGTACCGCCTGTAAGATTCCGTGGAAATACATAGCATGGGATTAGAGGGATATCAATATAGAGTATGCTGTCTACACAAAGGTTAAATCTACAGAATTGTTCTGAGACGATATTGCTGTCCTCAAACAAAAACTGGAGTCGCAATGCTGCCTCGCTGAGTTGATCGCTGGGCTTGTCGAAGACACCCGCGCGTCGTTGGAACTCCGTCTACAGCACGAAGTACTAGGTTTAGTTCACTTCCATCTCTTACAATACACATTCTACCCTGGTGTTGATTTAGCTCGTTGTAGTTACTATTGGGCGGCGCATCCTCTTGGCATGCACCTCCTGTTGCGCTCTCAAGGCGAATTCGAAAAGACAATTAATGCCGCAACGAATTAGCCTAAAATTGTTCGGTGATACCATAAGCACCATGGCGACCTTATATTGGTATGGCAGAGCATCATGTCATCAATGGACATAATCAATGCAAATTAGATCAATTTCGTGATAACCGCGAGTTCCTGGAGTCCCGGGTTGCGACTCGAGCCCCTGTTCTTTAGACAGGAGTACGTCGCCGATAAGGGCCTAGTAATTGGATGGTGTTCAACTATGGCAGAGAAATGGCCACATAATATATGACAGTCGGAACAAGAGACAGAGGAGGAAGATGGTTTGGGTTACGAGCCGGCTCGATATTGTATCAAGAGGGCGAAATCTCGGCTGAGACTGAAATTGCACGCAGCGGCGGGAATGATGGACTGCGCTAAGAACATGCTCAAATGCAATGAAGGATACGAGTATGGACTAATCGAGCACATCCCCATACAGCTCTTCCTCGACTGCGTGGAAGCTCGCATAGTCATGGCACCAGTTTCTGCAACGTCGACATCATACACATGTCAGTTCCATCCTCTGTTGTAGCTCCTTCAATCTGATACGATGTACAAGGCGATAAGCCAACCTTACGATCTGAGACACCCCGACATGTGCCATGTTGCATCAAGCATGGACGTGTACGAGGCCGAAGATCCTAAGAGCGCCCGCACCACTGATGATTTAAAGAGAATAGATATTTTCGACGGCCATATTTTGACACCTTGGACGTACTGTAGAAGAGACAGTTGGGTGAAGGACACTTCTGTCACAACAGCAGGACCCTAGTCAAGGTGGTGGAGTAGCTCCACCTGGCCTATACAAGGGTGGGAGCACCCCCCGAATCCCTAGGCTGCTCCTTTCCTCCCTTTCCTACTTCAAAGCTTCAGCAGAGCAAATATAAGGGCATTTCTGATGTATGAAGGGAAAATATTGGTGTTGTTGTATTGACTATGGAAGGAGACAACGCCCTAGTGGCGCGGAAGCTCTAGAGCTCTAGACTACCTAAGTAAGAATTAGCACCTAGGGTGTCACGTGACACCTAAGAGTGCAACACAAACTCTAGTTCTGAGAGCATCTCATGTTCTAATTCCACATCCGTGAATTCAACATCTCGTAAATAACGATGAAGGTCTATCACCTCTCCTGTCCTTAGTATTCCGTTATTCGCAAAATATGTTGGGGTCCTTTGGACTGATTAGGCTTGGACTTTTTGGAAAGTGACTTCTGTTGCCAAGGCCCGTACCCATACACAGGGTCCACCTGTCCACATCAGAAGCACCATGGGTTAGGGGTTGTTCATAGCAAAGAAGTACATCGGTACGTGAAGGAGCATAGAGCCAGAGAGCTTGCCTCATCACTCAGGCCTTTCTCCGTAAGGTGGCTACGCCACCGCAGCTGCGGCTAGTGGCGCCGTACCAAATGTACCCACTAAGCCCAATAGGGAAAATACCCATAAGAGAAGCTATTTTATGGGCTGCTGCCCCACTTCTGACCGACACCACTCGGCCTCTTGCCCGAAAAGCACCGGGGGTGCGAGTACTCGACAGCACGACTAGAACCAGGTCGCGGAAATTGCACATCGACAATCTCAAGCCATACAATCCGCCCGTACGCGAAGCACAGGGATCGGTTTGCGAGATGGGCGATTCCCGAGAATGAGCCGCGGAATGTACAGGAATTGGAAGATATATCACTGATCACGACATGCTGATGGTTCCGTTTTCCCCTTTTCGGCCCCGGCGACACCAGATGGGCTCGGCCGGGATGAACATGAACATGCGCGACTCAAAAGGAGAGTATAGCTGTGATCTCATACGGTCCCCTCCACCGTGGCTGGAGTTTGGGTGCTCGTGCGTCGTCGCCCGGGACTGCCTCGGCTGGGCCCCTTTTACGCATTGCGGATATCTTCACGTCTCGCTCAGGTTTGAGGTATTCCCATACCCATTCTCCCACTTCATATCCATTGGCCTCTAGGCCGGGATCATCCCGCTTCTCCTGTCTCCTCCCCGCCTTCTCCCGTATCCATGGCCGTCTCGTGGTCACACGGACTCGTCGAGATGACGAACAGGTTAATCATGAGCCATTTGAGGAAATGGGCCGCAACCATCGGGTATGAAGGGCTGGAACGGTGGTCATTGGAGGTTCCCCGAGCGGTGAGTCGTGTAAACGCCAGGAAGTTGCCCGATTCCGACTTGTCCCCCGCGGAGGTGGAATTATTCAAGGAGTTCTACGTTATGTGGAGAAAGATGAATCGCTGTCTTACTGTGTCCTTCCGGGTGAAGTCCAGACTGCTCTAAACTGGGCACATGACGGACACGGACATTTTGCTACGGGAATTACGGAATAGTGACGACGACGACAGCTCGGTGTCGTCTTGGGTGTGGGCAAGAGGCCGAGTGGTGGAAGGTGCGCTGGACATAGCGCTATGAGTACAGTCCCAGCTGGTCCTAAACCAGACCGTACCACTTAGAAAATATAACATCATTTTACTCCCCTAATCAGTATTGCTACTTCGTACGTAGCCCACAACCTAACTAAATACAACATCTTTTGGTCGCTCATCACTATCCCTCAATCTCTTGAGTTCTTAGGCTATCTGAATGTTCATCTGGGCATCGTCGAGACAGCTAGATTGCTGTCATCTCGAGTGAGCTGCCACATGACACCTCTTACCCCAAGGCATATCCACATGGCCTAGCCCTTGCCAGCGCCATTATATCCCGACCCCGCACGCCCCGGTACACGCGATGAGCACAGAGTCACAGTGTCAGCCATAGCCATTTAACCTAGCTAATTAGTATGCAGGATCTTACCCCAAACTTTGTCATTGTCGACGTTGCCGTATAACCACTTTAGGTCCTTTTTGAATGTATTTTTTTTTAAGTAATATGATTCGGGGGATAAAAAGATGTTGTATTTCCTAGGTTTAATGTAACCGTGATTGACTGCTGCGACCGTACCTACATCACACAGGGTTGTTAGAGCCAGATCTGTATTGACCCTCTACTCTGAACACCATTGAACCGGTGCAGTAAGCCCGAGCTGAAGGAGCCTACAGCTAAAGGCTAAGTGATAATCGAGAATACCACAGAGGTGTCACATTAGGTGATATACAATAATAAAGAAGTCAAAGGCATTGGTATTGTGTATGCGTGCATGCTGCAGCGTGACCTACCTCCGAAGCAGGTGGTAGTAGTGATGCTATCTTACACATAAAGACCATTGTAGGTCTGAAGCTCTTCGGCTTGTAGGTCATGTGATCTTCTGTGGGCCATGCGACCATTCTGTCGATGTGCCACCACCGAGCCCTAGACCACCATAAAACCATCAAGCAAGTCTAAGATGCGCATCTAAAGTTCGCACCAACCCAGAACAAGATCGTGGGAAGTGAAAATATGGTACATGTGCCTCTAACCGGCCCCGTGCAGCAGATGATTCAGGAGATTCGCGTCCTCGTGAGGATGCAGACTGAACCCTCTCGCAAAATAGGTGTCCACCGGTTTGAATAAAGTAATGGTGAAAAAAGAAGTGAAAGGAATGACCATAATGTTGAAAAATAGGCACAATTGCCGACCGACTATCTCCATACTTCAATCGTAAACCATGAATGCAAGGCAATGCTGGACTGCAGGCTCCAGAGAACAAGGCACCACGAGAATCGGACCTCTGATTGGCATTATTGCTTGGACATCGTCATATCCATTCATCATCAGTTATCGGCACCCTAGAACCCTCCTTAGATGCTCTACTTTCGTGGATCTTGGATTGCCTCCTCACTCTGCTCCGATTTGCGCGCGAAGAGGGTAGGTCGCAATGCGTGTGGTGGAACTTAATGGGATGAATTCCTGGTGTGATCCGCCAAAAGCCCGGTAGGCAACGGAGGTTGCACAGGCGGTGGAATGTAACCCTCATCGTAATTCATGACCAACGGAGGCCGCGCAGGCATGTTTGGTGGACTAACTCTATCAAAGAATGTCTGTGGCTGTGGCTGTGAACTATGATTTACAGATGTTAGTATTGATAGCAACTTAGATACTATCAGGGCGCTGATATCCATGTACTTACGTAGTGGGCACACTTGGCTGCTGAGGTGGGCTTCCTTCGTGGTTCTCGGTGATGGTAGACTCGTCGGAAATGACATCGCCGGCGCTAGTATCGACTGTTATTTCGCTAACTTCAGATGTAGCGGGAATAGCGGTCTGTTGGGCAAGTACTTGGCCGAGGGTCGAAGACATGGTTGCCCCAGGGATCTGGCCGACAGTTGAAGACACGGGTTCGATAAGATGGGCGGTGGGGTGAATAACTCCCATCGGGTTGGACTGTTCTTGGGGGGCAGAGGTAGTAGAGGCCGAGGCAGTAGAGGCCGAGGCTTGACTGGCGATCGGCGCTGGTTGATCGGCTGCAGCCTTGACGGCCTTCTCCTGTTTCGATCCAAGGTGCTTTCGAAACTGCTTCTTGTCTTCCTCGCTCTCTAATGTCTCATACTGAGCCTTGGAAATGCTCTCATTGAACTGACTTGGGTCATCTAGTTTCTCGTTGAAGACCAAGCCAACTTCTTCTCCCTGATTTGTGGCATCGTAATGTTTCCAAAGTTGGAAGTAGTATTCTTCCACTTCATTCTGAGGGATGGGGGGCTCCTGAACGCTGAGCGGCTTGTAATCGACTTGTACTCTGAAATCGAATCTTTCCAGATTATCGATTGTTTTGTCTTTCGATGAGAATCGAAAGTCTTTTAGGAGGTCAAACTTGTCTAGATAGGTAGCTTCTCTGATTCCCGGGATCTTGGCGTTGATGGCGGCCTTGGTTATTTCGAGGGCGTAGGCATTGACTCGATTCGTTGCGTTAAGAAGTGATTCTCCCAACTTCAAGTTGCACCAACGTCTTTCTTCAGAGTCATTGGTTAGACCCATCAAGAGTAGTGCGCACCTGAGCTTGTCTTGTCGTGTCATATCAGGATCCAGATGGTCCATGATATCCTTGCGAAAGAATGGAGAAAGATTGACTCTCGGCTTGGGAAGGTCCACGAACATACGATCATGGGCTCCCTCAATATCGCGATAGTAGGAGACGTTGGATGGTATCTGGGTCTCGTCGGAAACAGGGCTTTGATGGTTACTAAATCTGCTAGACAGCGTCTGCGGATGTGATTGTAAACTATGATTGGCAGATGTCAGTTTCTATAACAGCTTCGATGGTATCAAACGCCAATATCCGTGTACTCACCCTGTAGAGACGATCGGGGATGGGTTCGTAGGTCTTGTTTCCCTGCGTTTCTTAGTACTAGGCTCATCTGATTCGGCTTTGTTGACCCTAGTACCCGTGGCCCTCTTTCTATGTACCACATTTGAAGACATAGCTTCACCCATACGGGCAGTAGACGAAAGGGGCGTGGATTAGCTGGGACTAGCAGTAGGGTGGGTAATACTCGTCGTCTTAGATTGCTGTTGAGCGGTAGAGGTAGCAGAGACCGAGGCCCGAGTACGGGCCAGCCCTCGTTGAACTTTATCCATCGGGTAATACTTGGGTTGGAAGCAATAGATCATCCCAGAGAAGGGATCTCCGCGATTGTCATGCTCTATGACAATGTCCATAATGCGGGTCAAAGTATGTTGGCTCATACCCGTGTTGGGAGGTCCATTAACTATTTCGCATATGGAAGTACGGTGATTCAGTTCTTGATCAGAAATTCCATCCTGATGTGCCCATGCCTGCAAGATTATGTGAAACCTTTCGGTGCGGGATTGGGAGTCGATGGCGATTATATGACAATGACGTTGGTCCTGTTTAAGATATTAGTAACTATACTACTGTATTTATGATAGCATAAGTTTGGAGACTTTTTGCTAGTAGATAATAAGAGGGCCGACGAAGCAATACATACCTGCGGTGATATCGAATTGAATGGGCTACGTAGGCAAGAGTGGTGGCGAAACGGTGCGCATACGAAGATCTCGACACGTCGAAACTGATAGACTTGACGCGGTACAGATGTTAGATTAGATGTATGGCTTGTTTATACGACCATGCATGGATGGATGATGTGTAAGTTGATATTGGCAGTGTGGGGGAGTAGTAGGTGGGGGAAGAGGTGGATATGGAAAGCGGTGATTATGGAAGAATGCTGGTTGAGGAGGCAAGTGCGTTTGGGAAACGATGTGGGTGTAACGATGGCACAACCTCGAGACCAACAGACTCAAGGTGGTGTAAATATCAGACGGAATTACCCTCTTGATTTTTACCTGGAATAATCTATGTATGAGGTAGGATTGGTGGTGTAGAGGAGTGTTAGGTGGTGAAGTTCGGTGGTAGTGGACGTGGGAAGGTTGTTGGATGAACAGACCATTCGAATAAATAGATACTCACCTAGGTAGTTCAAGACACAGTTGAACGGAACGAAACTAGGCGACACGTGTGCTTTAGTTTCCGGATAACTTGAACGTAAATTGTGAATATAAAGAGAAGTTGGCGGAGGGATGAAGATAATGAGTAGGTAAGTACGTGTAATTAAGATGGGAGAGGAGTAAAGGCAGCATATGTTTTAAGGATTAATGTATTAATATATTTCCTTGATATAAGTAAGGAACATTAGAATTGGTTAATTTTATTTGAATTTCCGTAAGTATATTATTAATTAAGAAAACTTAACGTAGAGAAGTTGAGGGTTCGAAAACTCCAAGCTTCAAGTGTACATAGGTACATTGATATAGGTATAGGTATGTATGATATATATACATGTGTATGCTGCTGGTCTTATCTAAAGCCCGTGAAAGGGAAGAGCTATATGGGTATTACAACAAACCCCTGGTCTAGGTGGTGGAGTAACCTAACTACTTTATATAAGGGTGAGAGCAAACCGCGTCTTCCGGGATTTCCCTTTTCTCTACGCGTGCATTATACTCCTGCTAGTGCCGAGGCACCGATCTTTCGCGATCTACACTCGTTCGTATTACGAGCAGTGAACTTTGGAGGAGAACAAGAAGAAGAATACCGGCTTTGCGCCGTAGTTCAGTGCAGAGCATCTAACGAGTACCCAGATTTGGTTCGCCTCTATGCTTGGGATGGCCAATACGTGTTCCCGCCAGGCAACGGACGTGACCTTGTTGGAGATGACTGGCGTCTCGGAGAGTACGGTTTCTCGTATTTGCTCTTTTACTGCAAGGCCAAAAAAGGCCGCGCACCGCGTAACGACGAACGAGTCACACGATTGGGGGTATCATTGGCAGCTGGATTGCTTCTTATACTTTTATTGTGTAATGATGCCAGGAGCCTCTATGAGAAGGATACTGTTCAGGGGTGTGGTATATAGGTAGAATAGTAAAGGACTTGGCGTTCTAACGGGCCTACTGGTTCAAGTGTAGCCTCTCGTATGCATGTATCTTCGTCATACTACAGCCCCTATCCCCTATTCTCACTGGGCCCATGCAGCATACATACAGACACTCGCGTACGTGCAACAAAACGACTTCAATATTAACACTCTTATCAGTCCTTATCACCCGCCTAACTGTGCCTGCCTAAGATACTACATACAGGATAATTTTCGGACTCAACTGTTGCCGCCCCCACCAACCCAATTCTTGCGTTCCCTCTCTCCATTCCAACTTTCAATTTTCAACTTTCAATTTCCAACGCAACTTTTTCTTTTTTTCACTTTCCAGTGTTAAGAACCCAACCATAACCATTGTACCTTTCGATATTGTTTCCTTCGTCGTTATTAACATTCGCAGGATTAATTTCGTACTCGCAAGACAATGTCTGGCCAACAGTCACCCTCTCAGGGTGCTAAAAACCCTGAGAAACCAGATGTTTATATGACAGACATTCACAGTTCTGCTGGTGGTCAATATGACCATACCCCCGCGGGTACGAGCGAACAGGGCTCTCTCCCTCCTCCTCCTGGCTCTGCCATGTCGTTTTCGGGTCGCCCTCGCCCTCGCGCTCGCCCTCGCCCTCGCCGTCGCCGTCGCCCTTCACCTCCGGGTCAAGCTTCCACGCCGTCTCCGGGTCTTAGTCGCCCTCAGCCTCCACCTGCGGGCCCACCTGGCGTGACACACGTCGTTCCGGGTCAACGTGTTGATCCTCCCGGCGCTGTTCCGAGTCCTGCTGGCTCGGTGCCAACCACAACTGGTGGCAATGCCCCAGCATTCCCATTCCAAATGGAGACCGTTCCAGGCCCCGTCACTGGTTCCAGAGGCCAGAAACGGCCGTACAGTGCTCTCACTGATGAAGAGAAACAAAGGGGAGATGCAAAAGGTGCCAGAAACCCAAAACTCGTTTACCAAAATTGGGCAAGGGTCCAGATGGATCAGAACCACAATCTTGTGTTGACAAGCAAGAAGAACCACGTTCTGAGAAATTCATATATGATCCAGACCAAGAACGAAAATGGTACGGGCAATGAATTGTGGTTTGGAACCTTTACCCACGCGCACGGCGGCGTCGAGATGATGCAGAATTTCGCGACGCACCACCCAGGTGCAACCCCTATCGCGGTATCGATTCAAGTGCATACTAACCGCACGGCGGCCGAAAATGCGGCTCTCAGCCAGCACGTGCTTCCCCTCCTACCATATGCTCACAATTCGGCATTTTTCCATAACGGAGGCTTGCGTCAGAAACGGCGCGAAGAGATTGCATGTGGCAATTGTGGCAAGCTAGTAAGTACTGGGACTACGTGGATGCCCTCCCTTTCCCATTTTGTCATACAACCTGTTACAAGATAGGATGAGGCACGGAACACTAACTTCTCCTTTTTCCAAATAGGGTCACCTGCTCGTAAACTGTGTCGGGCCGTACAGCGCAGAGGGCGATATCGCAGGTTGCCCCGTATGCAACACAAAAGAGCACGCAGTCGATGAATGCCCACACTGGCCTGACCTGAGCAACGACAGCAAGTTTCAGACGCTTGTCGCCCAGCGAGCCAACAAGTGTCAGATCCGCTCCGATCTCAATATCTGCAGGTTCGCTGTTGATCACGATCGCGAAAAGGGTGGCCAGCACTCCAGGAGTAACATGGGTCTACCGTGGACGCGAGAAACCGCCATTGTGTGCGCTACAAATGAGGGTAACATCCAGCACATGTTACATTTCAATTACGAGACGCAGAAGAACGGCGTCTACCCCGACCCCAATATGAACTGGCCGAACTTGTACGCTGGCAGGATACCTAGCACGAGCTGGTCTGATCATAAGACTAGGAAGTGGGCAGCACGTAGCACCAACCCATCCGATGTCGATCCAACCACGGTGCCTCTGCCTAGCTCTCCACGCGCTGATCCTAGTTTGGCCGTCGTGAGTCGCGAACGTGTCGATCTCAACACAGATGCAGCGCTGGACCGGTTCAACACTATGTTGCAGAAGGCTCCGGAGGAATTGCCTCCTCGTTCATTTAATTAGACTTCCGTCTATTTGCAGATCTTCATATACATGGTCATAATTGCCGCTGATGTTGCTATATGCAAGCTCTCACAGAGATAGTAATAATATTACTGAACTTGGTCCCTTGGCCAACGTAACCATATGTTATTTATTCTTCGTGTCCTAGTGAATGTGCTTCCCTAAATAGGTCGGGTATGTATATACGGCTCACCGAGGTAGAGCAACTCGAGAAATCCGTGACAGCCTACCCGGCGTACCAAACACTATGGCATACTATCAATGATTATTCAGTAGCTACTGAGAAGCTCTCAGATTTTAATGTTTAGGTAGGTAGGTAAGTACTTGGGTAGAGGTATTTATGACGATGAACCAAGTTGATGGTAACATGCGAACGTAAGATCTACCCTTCTAGATTCTCCAGGCTGGCCATGCTCTCCTTATGCTTTGCTACTACCGTCGTCACTACATCTATGCCTTGGAATGACGACTACGACTGCAGCGTATGAATGGATCTAGATGCATATGGCGCCTATCAAAGTTGGGACGTGTCGTATGGTCCAATCGTTGCGAACACCTTTAGGTCCATGTGTCAATGCCTGTGCCGGTTCATTATGCACGCTCGTCATATGTATAGACCGTTAATAGCAACAAGGCATACTTCGTGGTACCTAACAAGTTATCCGTGGGGACTAAATCGCCACCATCAGGAGCATCTCCACCTCATGAGCACGGAGAAGCTCACCTTCCACCCTGCATTTGGCATTTGGACACCTTGATTATAACGAGTCTCACCTAAGCTATGATGGTCATGTTCGCATGCAGCGAGATCTCATAATGCCCGGAAGACATCTCGGATCATCTCGGATCATTATATTCAACCCGGGGATTAAGAGATAGATGTCTAACGAATCCACCGATGCAAGGATATATTAGTTAATGTTGGGTATAGCCAAAGGTGAAGCGAGAATGGGATTCTTCAAGGGAGGTCATACCATAGCACCTGAGTCAGTCATGATGATGAAAGTGTTAACATGTCCATCTGTGCTCCATCTCCATTCATCCATTTCACTAATGCCATTGTATTCAGCTTGATGACTTGGCACAATATCGCATTGTGGGTAGATTTACAATGTAAGATAGTGATTAGGAGGGTAAAGAGATGTTATATCTTCAAAGTCTAACAGTCTGGTCCAGGACCAGCTGGGACCGTTCCTATAGCGCTAGCCCAGCACACCTTCGGCCAATGGCGATAGTAAAGGTGGGCAGAGTGTCCCGGTTATGCTTTAAAGGCCAATTCAGGGTAACAGTACTGCTACATTATAATCATGACGCCATTGTCGTAGATGTAATGGGAATGAATAAGTCACGATATTGATAAATATATGCTAGGGATTTCCTAGCCCCGGCTTATATGGGGGAATACGGTTTCCTGGCCCCGCACCTGGAAAGGCTAATTGTCCCACCAAACCATGGCTAGGAAGTTCCCGGGCTCAGTTTATATGGAGAAAGAAGGTTATCTGGTGCCCCACCTAGCGATGTCAACTGCGCCACCAAACCAACGGCTAACAAATCTCTAGGCCTTAATTTGGGAATTTCTCACACAGGAATGTTGATAAAGTCACGTCCACAACCCCTCTCTATGATTAATCTAGAGATTCGAGGTTTCAATACACTACTACGTCGGCTACCGATTCGAAATCTCACGCGATATATGCTGATATCGAGGTACGCTGTTGGTGATGTGCTGCGCAGTAGACTTTCGCTGCGCTGATGATGCTAACACCAGACCAAGTTGAGGGATGAACACCTCGTTGGGGGCAATTGATAAGAGATAGTTGCGGCATCATAGTGTCGTGATATTTAGGTTGGAGGAATAGGCCTGCTACCTTTCATCTGATTGCCTTGCATGTCATTGTCTTGGGTGTGCGACATAGCTGAGGTCATATGTGCCCTCAACATCGCCGCAGTTCTGAAGAAAATGGATGTCGCGGCACTGGTAAATTGGGCTCTAGGTCTGACTTTCGCTCTGGGCAGGTCGCGCATTGCAGCATTCATACCTACGATTCTATGGGCTGCTAAATTTCCACACCCCCTTGAACTCCTCTTGAAGTATGTGGTGGTCTAAGTAGTAGCAAGATCTGCGCAGAGGATACTTCCAGTCTGAGCCTCATCATGCAACACGATCAACATTGTCAACAGGTCTACTTGTATTTTAAACACGAGATCCCATTCGAGTTGATGGCAGTCCTGGCTGACGGTAGGTTTTCAGATGAGCGACGAGAAACTCCAGGACCATGACTGCCGCTACATACATCTATGAGTGCATGAATGCAGTATCACTAGGTGTACCGGCTTAGGTGAAAGCTCCCAGGTTGCTGAGAGTACAGGCCTGCTCCCTAGTCACCATGAATAAAGCTTGACACTTTCGACACCCGTTGCAAGAGGGACAATGATAACCAAGATCACCGTTCATGCCAAGCAATATCGCAGTGCACGCCGACCTTTCGTAGGTAAATCAAGATAGATGATTCGCAGTGGTATGTCTCCCAACCTAAAGGGAGGCCCTGAAAGTAACGTGTTAGGTTTGGGATAAACAGCTGGCAATTTCTACTCAAATGGAGGACCCAATTGAAAGGGCTTGACTTGTATATCCATAATCATGTCCTCATGTTCGTAGAGCATTAGTGCGCTCTTGCACGCCTTGGTCGTGGGAGGTAAGGGCCGGGAAACAAGCTGGGACTACCACCAAATCTAAGGTCAGGGGGTTCCCAGCCCCGATTTATATGGGGAAATAGAGGTTTTGAGGTGGTGGCCCAGAGATCCGGATTGGGCTAAGGGACATGCACTAGCAATTCTCAAGCCCTCGTTAATATGGGTAATTATGTCTTCAAGGTCCCCACCCAGAAAGTCTCCTTTCCCTATACAAGTTAGGGCTAGGAAATCCTTGGCCCTTAGTTTCATATAGGGAAATACCATTTCCTGGGCCAGGACGGGAAGTGCATTACATTTCATTCAACAGGTAAGTGAAGCAAGGCAATAAGGTCTAGTTGCATTAAAGAAAACTCCCCGTATGATATGAACAAGGCTGCACGTACAAGACTGAGGTTGAACCCGACTGCGACGATGGTGAGAGCTGAAAGCGCAACCATGGGTCCACTACTTCAGGCCAAGGATGTCCTCGAGAAAGGTTCCATAGAAGCGTAGGACGTATTTCCACAACGATGGCAGGGTGTTAGGATTACATGAATAGACCAAGATTAGCAAGAACCTCATCTACCTATGATGCAATGAAGTGTGTGTGATGAAGTGAGTGCCTGGTACAGGCTGAGTCACATTCAGGCGGAGAGGAGTATAGGGCACCGAAACTGGGCTCCTGATGAGGCTTTAAGCCATGGGCATCTAACAGCGAGGACCCTCATCTGTAATATTACCAGAGAGAGCTTTGATAGTCACTAGCGAATGGATGCTAATATAAGGGGAGTGTAGTCGACTGTAGGATTCTCTCAGTAGTAATGTCTCGGTTGACAACGGCACTTTAGGTGTAGCCAACCTCATCAGTCTAACGCGGTCCTGTTAAAACCTTCCCAGTCCATTCAGTTGATGGTGCCTTGAACGCTATAGTTCCACTGTACGTGACGCGTGGTGATTCCCCTTTGCCAAATTCCCCCAATGCTGCATCTGTTAATGATCCCCTGGGACAAGGTGGATGCGTGACAAGGATGTGAAGGCTTGGAACTGAGGTTCTATTCAACTGATAATTTTCTTTGGTGTTAAGGTGCATGAAGTGCTTCCTTTCCTCGGTACGGCCTGTAGGGTCGTCCACTATATATATACACAAAATAAAGGTACGTATCTATAAATATCCTTTTGCCGTCCTAGCAGCTGATCATAGCTGTTGGTTCTTGGTAGGCATCTAAACGACCGTCGCATGACCTTCGTACGTAAGTAGTTAGCTGTTATGTGCAGCTATCTTGCATCCGACAATACTTGACTCCATTCCCCGTGTGACAGGATGCAAGTAGATCTCAAAAGTCTCCAGTGCGTCTTCAGATCCCCATCATGTAATTGGCGTATGATCGAGGGATGCCTATTTAGTCAAGCGACAGTTATTACCGTATCTTTGTCCAACGGATGGTTTGGTACTAATCACAGCGCTTTCTTAACATTTCTGGGCTAAGCGTGCAATGTCTATCCTTGGCTGACCGTGTTGATTACAATGCGATCCGCAGTGCAGCGCTAGGGGGGTTTGATCAAGACCTTAATGTGCATGCAAGTCTAATAAACAACGTCTTGCGAGCATCTGTCAACTTTCAAAAAATAGAGCCAGACGTTTCCTGGGTGCCCTATGCAGGCAAAACCTAATTATATGCCCCTCCGCCTAGGAACCTGGATTTGCCTAACAAGCCAGGCCTAGGAAATCCCTGGCCATATATTCTATGGGGAAACCTTATTTGCTGGGTTACACTTTGGCGGGCAAAACTAAACTTTTAGCCCCACCTAGTAAACTTAATTTCCCCATACAATCTACGGCTAGGCAATTGTTAGGCCTTATTTGTATGGGGAAGCCCCATTTCCTGGGTCCCCGCCTGAGAACTTAATTTCTCACCAGGAAACCGGGGCTAACAAAATATCTGGTCCTCTTTATACCACCTTACTGTCGCTCAAGCTTATAAAAACAATGCGAGAAATACGAGTGCACCTTAGTAGTGTTGATTGGATAGCCAAGGCGCCTGGGATATCCTAGATAGGGACAATCGAAGGCCATTACTTCGTCCCTCAAGTTCAGCCCTGCCCATGCACAGGGGATCTCCGTGTATAATCATCTGATTATACTCTCCATCTCTCCATCCATGAGAGAGGCATACCACTTGACTCAACTATTGCTTGTTATAAGCGAGTTTCCGTCAGCTCATCATGTTCAATGGCTTCTCTGGTTGATCTAAGACGTCAATACATAGGCTAACTTCAAGTTCACGTTGCGCCTAGGTATGCAGCTATATGTCGAAAACTTCATCTCTTGTTTCTACACTTTGTCTTCTGTTTATCTTCAACCCATGTTGTTTACCAGCATACTGCAACCTGCATCAACTCACCTGGATTAATTCCTTCGTCTCTAACACACACACTAAAGCATTTTATCTCTCCCTTCTACATCGAATGAGCGCTGTATGCCGTGGTTAACTCCGAGCCATTGAGTTGACAGTAGCTGCAGCCGCTGAGATTGGCGGCAGTAGATAGTTCGACACCCAAACATCTACTGTGTCAGCTACTTCTATCACGCAAGGAGAGAGGTACATGAATCATGACGGAAAATTATCTGTGTAGTCCGCCGTGTAGCAGTAATGGTACGCATTTCAATACAGGTTCAAGAACTTGGAAAGACAATACTCGGGGAGTGGGAGCCAACAAGGATCGTATTGTGAAGCTCGTCTGTATACAAAACGTATCCCATGCCCAGTTGGCTGTAGCCCTTGAAGATAGCGATCCCATTGAGTCGATGAAATATAACACATTGACTTCCACGGTTCTGGTCTTGACCGCTAGTAGGTAGGTAGTTTCGTGGATCGCTCAAGGAGGATGTTTATGCAGGTCAAGATCTGCGCATTTGAGTTAGGTTTTGTCTAATCCCCAATTCATCTACAGTACCATCATGGTTGAGCTTCGAAAGGCTGGGAGGAAGCCAGCAAAGCAACTAGACGCAGAACCAATGCTCCTAGCAGGTTCAGAGTCCACTTCTAACTTGAAATCGTTGAATTACAATGTGGCTCGACTTCACATGTGGTGCAGGAAATCTTTCTCAGTGATGCATTCTTCATTAGCGTTCATTATGGCCTTATAACTACTGTTTCAAGACTCCAACAGGTACGAGATCGCCCCGATGCTGGTTTAATATAAGCGGGTGGAGTCGCGTACAGTGAGGGGCAACATCGCGGGATTATCGTTCATCAAACTAGCTAGGTAGATCTCCTAGAGAGAGCAGAGTTGTGCTGTCGCAACTAGATATCATTACACTTACGGGAAACCGCAGTCATATGGCAGAACTTTAGCTTGCGGTGGCTCTAGTCTCAAGTCCCAGACGACCAAATTCCACCATCTACCCCTCATGCGCTTGCTCGACGGTTATGCTTCACTGGTGTAGGAGCACTCGACCTTCGATTACGAGATGCCGATTTCAGAGCCTTGATTCAAGGCGGAACTAGGAATATCTAATAGACAGTATTGTTATGTTCCTGATGACTGTGGCTGTGCTCCCCACAGAATCGCTTCTGTGTTTTAAAGAGCTATTGTTGTCAACCATGGTGGTGTTGTGGTGCTGTGATTGACATAGAATCCAGATATCACCAGCTTTTCTACAACTTCCCAACCGCTCTAGGACGGGCCACCATGGTCTAACATATGTGTAGTGAATGACCTATGTTTGAATGATATACGGTGGAAATATCCTGTCAAAGGGCTGATAGTGGACGTCGATATCCTTAAATCAAATTATTTCCCGGCGACAATTCCTGTAAGCAATATAAATTGTTTTGGTATGGGCCTATGAAAAAGCAAATCCCCATACAAATTAGGGCAAGACATTTCCGGGGCCTAGTTCAGGTGACAAAAGTCGGGTGCAGGGGACCCACCCAGGAAGTCCAGGTACGCTAATAAACAAGGGCTAGGAACTTCCCGGCCCTGGTTTGTATGGTACAATCACATTCTCTAGCGACCTACCACGGAAACCTAAAGATCCCAAATTAAGTAGGGCCAGAGAATTGCTACCGTTTATTCAGGCAGTAGAAATTGATAGTTACCCTTCACCCACGCAGCTCTGACTGTTGCGATTGCGATACGAAGTTTATCCCTACTCCTGAGATCGAACTTAAGACCTAGACCTAGACCTCTTCTCGTCGCCGTGACATAGCAGCTTTCAATGCCCTGGAGGAGAGCGGTTTCACTAGGAATGGCAAGTCGCATCCATCTCCTTAGAGAACATCTCCAGCACCCATGACCATGCGCTCCTTGGTCTTCTATTGCAAGTGGTTAGCGAAGTATGAAGTCCGGTGACAAGTAGCATACGTTTAGCAATTGCCACGTGGTGCTTCTCATCAAGTTGAATGTTCGGAACCTTGGACGGCTTACCGTAGCCGAGTCGAATAGATGTGGTGTTATCAAGAGCTATGAAGCTGAATAGTTTCCGAGGACAACACTCACTCCAGCGGTCATTACATTGTGTATCGACAATGTATGGGAGCTGCTGCCATTCATGTCGTGACGGAAGTGGATGATTGAACATGTTCTGACTCTTCACGACGAGGTTTCTATGCGATGCGATGTATAAATGATTGGTAGACAATGTAGTTAACATACATTTCCTCTGAACTATGCCTACCATTCGCTCCGTAGCTCCGTAATGGTAGGCTAGAAACTTTGGGTCTTAGGTCCTACTAACCATGCCCCTATGCATATTTCCGTGAACTAACCTACTGCTGCTTAGGTTTGATATGAAAGGAGCCAAGCGCTGGTGGGGAATGAGTAGAAGATGTTACACATGCTTCTCGGCCAGCCCTGCAGTGGTGGATTCTAACACCGAGAGACGGGTCATCCCACAACAAGAGCGTAATAGGAGCTTAGCTATCCTGCCATGATCGCGTCCTTATAGCGAGGCGAAAGAATTCCTCAATTAAGAGCTAGATTTTAGGTAGGACTAGCAAACCTGACTATCCCATTCAAACCGGGACCAGCAACATACTTATTTATGGTCCGGGCATCATCTGGAGTGACTCTGGGCCTTTGCTTGGTGATTCGAGATCTGCATTCCTTTGCTCGACTCGCTCGGAAATATGGTGATTCTGTGATGAAATGTGATGACTGAGCACACACAGTCCAGTATCCACCATACCAATAAGTCCATAGACACCACTTGATCGTGGTAGCCATGCTCCATCCTCACTTTGAAGGCGACTCCTGACCACCACGATTTGCTGAAGTTGTCCCTGTGAACTCCTCACTAGATCATACCATGCACATTGATATACGCAGATCCTTTCAGGCTATAATGGGGACTCGATCTACGGTCCCTGTGGAATATCTGGGCCTTGCTATAATACCTCCAGTACTCATCAGGTTGAGTGCGGTGCGTGTTGCCACTCCAGCTATTTCCTCGTCGAGAGTAGCTGGTGAACAGCAGAAAGGTACACTTGGCATTGCATTTGGTATTAGTCATATGCGTCCAACTTAAAGGAGAAGAATGTTTGCTGTGTGGAAACTATAGAAATAGCAAGTGGCGCCTCCCGTGATGACTTCGTCTAATGCTTCAAATTGAACTGTACCAAACTGTACCAAGGCATATATGCTCCCGTGCATGATAGCTTCTTAATAGACAGAGCTATGCAACACTCGCTGGTTGACGCGCTGAATACATCCGCTTATGATGTATCTTGAACTACCCATACCGGGTTGACGTCAAGACTGATCTCAGATGGCTCATCGAATCAAAGCATGAAAGTCTAGACGAGATATTCACTGGGAAAGAATCCTAGAACGACTACTATCTTTACTGCGGGGATACGATATGAGGACGAAGAACAATCCAAAGAGAGAGAGAGTAGGAGAGTCTGCGATTAAAATAATGGTTAGGAGAATTGCTAATTTGCAATGAAATCAAGCTACAAGCTGATTGTATCAATATCTACTAACTACACTACTTCTGCGTGTTGAGACTTACCCTTAAAGAGTATTCTATGATTATTCAGTTTAGATCTCAATGGTCAGAGTCTAAATCTAAGAGGACAGGGTATCGCTCCCCATGTACATAGGCTAAAGCTCGAGACTCTGTAACTAGACCTTCAACACAGTATCAACTTAGTGGCTTCATAAGGGAGGGGGGGCTGTAATCCGAGTCGGCTATTAGACTTGTTCTCTTGTAACATGTGTAGTACTGATTGGTCGATGCGCAAGGGTACACGGCGTGGAGTTACACATATGCTGTTGCCTGTACAGACGGAAATAGGCGGGTGCAAATTCACCCAGTGATGATTACATCTTGTTAGCATTTGCCTCCAGTCACAGTTGCGCTCATATTTCCAGGCCTCACGTCTAGATTCATGTTGCAATAGTTGGCAAATCAGGGCTAGCAGGATTTCATAATGGGCTGGGGACTTGAAGTTCTGCGAGATTGCTGAGAGTCGTGAGTCATGTCGACCTATACTGCAGGTTACGACGGCTAGGTCAGGATGGAAGGAATCTATGTGAGAGGCTTCCATGACAACAGGCCTTACCTATAATACAGAATAAATCCCTTGCTACAGCAGCGACTCCCTAGGATTCGACGCTATCCTCATGGCAGTATCTATGCATTATACGTACATACACCTATTGCCAGCCACCTTCGTAAAACAGGCTCTGTCTTTCGGCTAACTCTTCGGGTACGCCTGAACCTGTCGCAAAAGATGCCCGTAATATTAATGAATAATGTGACAGTTCTCAATACTAGCAGTTCGGTCATATTCGTTAAGGCGTACAAATAAAGAAGCACGCCAATGAGGTCGGGCACAGCAAGTGAGAAGTCCCGTCGGAGGCCACTCAATTGATCAACGTCACGACTTGGAAACATACACTATACGTGCAGAATTGATCAAATATGGTGTTCACGATGTGTATCTAGCTAGACAGCGGCTAAACTCATTACAAGTCAGTTGTTTGGTAGCTCCAGCCATCGGTAGTTCGGCCGTCCCAAGCTCATTATTCTGCTTGGTTTGATGGGATCGCTGGTTCAATACGATCGGCGATGCCAGCATCGTGTGGATGTATTACTAGCAAGTGCTGCTACAATTTATGATGCAGGACTATGGGACTGGGTGTATTGATGAGAGGCTCTGGTGAATGCACCCTAACCCTAACATGGAAGACGATGAGGCCTACAGGCTCCGAAATGATTTGCATCACCACTAACTGTGGGTTCTGCGGTTGTGTTCGAACAATGAACTCACCGACTGCATCACTCTACTGGTATCGAGCCCAGGAGGTTGTTTGTGAAGAACGCTGACAAGTCAACAAGCAATATCATGTTCCTCAATCTTCCTCTGGCGGTAGGAACGAGCTCCAAGAAGGTCCGTATGTAGGTCATATCTATAATGATGACAGGGCTGGGAACGACATAACAACATAGGGTGAGAGGTGCAGATGAGATAGTTCCCCAAGGGAAACGGGATGGAGCTGGAAGTTGGAAAGCATCACTTTAAAAGGGCCGCAGAATCTCTACCCCTGTCTTGGCGGGTCAATCGGGGTTTCTAGGGGGTGACCTGGCAAACTCTATTTCACCACACAAACTAGACCTGGGAAGTCTCCAGCACCCATCTGTATGGCAAACTCGGGTATTCTGGTACCATACCTAGAAACCAGGTTTGCGCTAATAAACTGGGGCTAGGAGTTTCCCAGCCCTGGTTTAGTGGAGTGAGCCCATTGTCTAGGGGAGGGGCCAGGGAATTCCACTACCCCATATAAATAAAGGCCAGAAAATATTTAGCCTTATTTCGGGTGGTCAACAGCCAACATCTAGTTAGATCTGACCAATGCCAGCACACGTCTATTTACTTATCGCAACACAAGGTCTCGCATTACATTATGTTGACAGTATTTATTATTAATAAACTGCTGCTGGCGATATCCTGGAAGTCTTGGTTGGTTATTATTCATGATTCTACAGAGCTATCTAGCCTCTGATCACCGGCTCTAGACTAGAGAGTCCTCTTGCAATGTTGCACACTGGTCGTTCACTATCTCTATTGGCACGCCCAGGTACTGCTGTGTACGTCTCAATATAATCGTCTCTCCTAGTATTAATCGTAGAACCTTAAGGCTAGTCGAAGCGTAGAAAATGAACTAGGGATTGTACTATTCTGATGGAACGGTGGAGTAGTGGGATATGTAAGCAATTGAGGCATTCTAGAAATAATAAGGGGTTGTCCAGGAAGGTCCTGCGGCGCGGAGAATATTACCCACCCCTATTTCACCAATTTTCCCCATGGCACAAGGGCTGCCAGTTATATATCGGTGTGGCTTGCATCCTTTAGAAGCTAATTATAGATGACCCAAGTAAGCCCCCAAGTGGAATACAGCGTGTGGTGAAGACCAGGAAGACCACTTTTGACGAATCACATAGTGAGAAGTTCGAGGAAGTTGACTAGCTGCTTCATAATGAGATTGCGACAAGGATGTGAAGGCTTGGAACTGAGGTTTTATTCAACTAATAATTTTCTTTGGTCCTAAGGTTCATGATATCCTTCTGTCTGTCCTGGACGACCTGTAGGGTCGTCCGATATATAAAGGTACGTATCTGTATGATCCTTTTGCCGTCCTAGCCGCTGCTAATAGCTGTTGGCTCTTATTAGGCGTCTATGCATTCCGTTGATTGTCACATGACCTCCAAATGTTGGTGTGCTGGCATTCCTTTACAGCTATTCTGCGGCCAACAACACTTGGCTCCATTCCCCGTGTGACAGAGATGGTTTGATTGGAGACTATGGGGAACACCTTGTTTGGCTTCCGACGTCCATGCACCGTGAACACGAGTGTGGTTCGCTAGCACATCTTCTGAACTAACATTCAAGGGGGTTAGAGAAATGGGAATATCCATACAAAGCGAGGCTAGATATTTACTGGCATTCATTTACATATGGGAATTAAGGTTTCTGGGTATGGCCCCGACAATTGGTTTTTAGCGCCCACCGTAGGCCTTGGGATTACGTGGGCCTTCTTCGTATGATAATACTAGGGTTTCTAGGTGGGTACCCAGGAAATGAAGTCTTCCCATGCAAACCAGGGCCTAGGAATTCTAGGTCTTGGTTTGCATGGTCAAATTAAGTTTGCTAGGTACTTTTTATAAATAGTGCCATCCCCTTATAAAGCTTGCCAGTATGTTGGACGTGATCTGTATTGACGATGCCATTCTTTTGATTTCGAGCCAAGCTAATAGTTGCTCTAGTTGACGTAGAGAAAGCGCTATTGATCAAGTTCTTGAAGTTCTTGATGGGCTGTGAAGAATAAAGAAAGAGTTTAGTTTAAGAATCTCTTCTTAGGGATTGTTGCCGATGCGGTCATTAACATGAGATTCGATAGTAAGTTTATGACATCTTATATTCAGTTAAGAGAGTGCAGTTAATGTCATGATTATCTTAGGGCATTATATCCCACCTCGCATTCCTGGACTGAAGTGGTTTGCTTACAAGTATTGACCCCAAGAAGATTAAATCCAAGAAAGATCAAAGCCTAGTTGGCAGATAATTAAAATCGGTCCCCATCATTGCTATATGTGACATATCGTGGTCCTCGTGTATATGATATGCTTCATGTCGTAGTTCCAAAATCTTGGCTGTGTTGCATAATGATGCTGTGACACTTACTAACATCGGGAGTGAGGTCTACAAGCTTAGGGAACTTCATCAGCCCATGCATATAAAGGCACAAGTGTTATAACTTGGCTGGGAAAGGTACTTGTCCTATATGGCTCGATGACTCGGTCTCGAACCTTATTGCTTGCAGTACTAGTTATGACATTCAAGTAGTTATAGTGTAGAGGGTTTGTATAGTCAGGCGCAGACAGAGAGGCAAGGGACTACGAAGGAGTGCATGTATCAACTTCCTTATTTTCAATGAAGAGGTTACGGTCTAGAGTATTATATGAATACAGATAGTGTCGTATACGTTTTGTTCAGACTCGATTTAATAAATGTTATCCTATAATTTCACCGATTCACTACGGGGCAGTTGGTGTTAGCTAGACACCCACAGGCAGCTTCATCGCGAGTAACATTGAAGGATCGTATATAATGAAAATGAAGACGTCTTAAACGTAAGCTATCCGCGAGGCGTGGTACATTCGCATCAAGGACATTAGTCACATTACATTCAACTGGGTGATCCAGAGCCGCTTTATAGAGAGGATCGTCAGGCTTTCTTTGGACTAGGCCTTGCTATCCGCAGGCACATCTGTAGACGTGATCGTCTACGGTGTCACTTACACCGACCTTTACAATACTACAACTACAGCAGCTGTCTTCATTGAAGATCTCACAGTAATTGATGGGGATGGTTACACTGTACTAGGACATCCCTTGTGCAATATAATAATTAGCAGTATATCACGCATCTAGTCTCTGGCAGCCACCCGAAATAATGGTGCTTCAATATAAACAAACTAGAACCAAGAACTCTCTAGCCCTATATTGGGTGGTACGAACTAGAGTAGATAGATAGCCCCCCTCCCCCCTCTTTCCATTGGAACACACCACGCGGACTTAATTAAGGCCAAGGGACATACGGACTCTTATGATCCAGGTTCAGGAGATTGTAAGTTAGGCAGCAACAGAAAGAAGCGCTCATACGAATATTACAGATACCGCAGGAAGCATTGCACCATTATCAGCAATAAGGCACGAATTGTTAATATTTAACGGCTAGAACCCAGCTCTAGCAACCCGGTTAACGTTTACAATTCAGGGCTAGAGGTTTTCTGGCCCTGCATTGTATAAGAAAATGAGGTTCCTTAGGCCCACACCCACAAAGGCTATTTGCGTTACCAGACTGAAGGCTAGGGAATACCAAGCCCTAATTTATATGGGAGACTGAAAGTATCATAATAACAAAATAAAAATGAAGGTGTAATTGTGGTTATATTTTTTAAATATTTCTTTATTAAGCTAAGTAATGAAGAGATTTATTTAATAACCGAATTACGTAATCTATTTATATTCGGCCAGATTGCTCGTAAGCGATCATCGTATCGGCAAAACGAAAAAAATAAAGATTAAGAATTTTTATTAATTATATAATATATATAATTTTCGTATTTTATATTAACTTTAAGTAATTTTAGTAATTTAATATTATTCGAACTTATTATTATTTTTAAAGTTTTATTTTAATTAGTTTTTATAAAAATTAAAAATTAATAATATTTAATTTATTAATAATTAATAAAAGATTATAAAAATTTAAATGTTTTATAAAAGTTATTATAATTTTTTTATATAAAAGTAAAAACGAAATCGATCGTTTAATATAATAAATGTTAATTATAACATTTAATATTAATATAATTTTTTTAATAATTAAAGAATTTATTTTTTTATTAAAGTTATTAATTCGTTTTTTAATAAATTTAACGATTTTATTTTAATTGTAAAAAGTAAACGTTTTAATTAATTAAATTTTAATAAAAGATTTTTTAATATTAATGATTTTCTTTTTTAATATAACGAATTTTCTTTTTATTTTTTAAATTAAATAATAAAATTAATAATATTTTTATTAATTAAATTTAATTTATTTAAATAATTTTTATTAATAATTTTTTATTAATTTACGAATACTTTTTAATTTAATATTTTTTTACGTAACGTATTTATTTAAAAATCTTAATAAATAATTATAAACTTTTCGTAATTAATATAATATTCTCGAAATAAAATATTTAATTTTTTATATTTTATAATAATAAAATTATTAAATATTTTTTTAATAATTTATTAATTTTCGAAATTTCGATTTTTTTATATAAAGTAATAATATTATTAATTAATTTTTTAATTTTATTTAATGTTTAATTTACGTATAAATTTAACGAAATTATTTAATTTTTTAATTTTTTATATTTATATATTAAAATATTATTATTTTTAATTAAAATATCGATATTTTTAAATAATTAAAAGATTTTTTTTTTTATATTTATTATTTAAAATAATAATATAAATATAAATCTTTTTTATAAATTTTTTTATTTTATCGATTAAATTATTTATATTATCGTTAAATAATAATTTTTTATTATTTAAAAATAATTTCGATTTTAATTTAATAATACGATTATTTAAATTTTATTATTTTTTTAAAAACTTTTATAATTATAACGTATTAAAATAATTTTTTAAAATAAAAATATTATTTATTATATCGTTAACTTTATTAATTAATTTATTTAAAAACTTTATTTAAATTTAATTTAAATCGTTTTATTAATTTTAAATTTAATTATTAAATTTTAATTTTTAATTTAATATTAATTATAATTCGTATTTTTTTTAATATTTAAGATTTATAATAATTTTTAAAGTTTTTATATTAAGCTTTAAGTATAAATAAAGAATTTTAATAAATATATTTAAAATTTTATATTTAAATAAATCGTTAACGATTATTATTTTTTTAATAAAAAATATTTAAATAACTTTTATATTTTTAAATTTTAAATATAATATATTTAATTATACGTATTAATAAACTTTTTAATTTATAAAAGAAAATACATTAAAAGAAAATATTACTTTAATATAAAAATAACCTTTTATAAAAACTTATCGAAAATCGTATTTATAAATGTTATTTTTTATTATAATTCGTATAATTATTAATAATTTTAATCGTATAAATTATTTAATTAAATTATAATATATAATTATTTAATTTTTATTTAATTATTATCGTTTCTTTTTATTCGAATTAAAAATAATTAAATAAAAATTAATATAAATTATTAAATTATTTCGTTTAATTTAAATTTTAAAATTTTAAACTTTTCGAAATTTAATTTAAAAAATACTTTTAATATAATTAATTAAGTAATTTTTTTTAAAAAATAATAATCTTTTATTTAAAGCTTTAAAGCGAATAATGTAAAATATAATTAATTAATTTATATCGAAAATATAAAAAAAATTATCGTTAATTTTTTTTTAATTAATTTAAAATATTAATATAAATAAAATATAAATTTTAATATATATAATTTCTTTTAATTATTAAATATAATAATAATTTAAATTCGTTTTTCGTTATTTAAATAAATTATATTTATTTTAATAATAAAAATCACGATATTAATTTTCTTTAATTTCGTAAACGTTAATATTACTTTTTTAAAAAACATTTTAAATAATAAAATCGTTAAATTAATAAAAATTTTATAAATTTTAATCTTTATAACTTAAATAATTAATATCGATTATTTAAAAATTAAATATTTAAAAGATTAAAAATTAATTATTAAAAAAATAAAATTAAAAAAAATTAATTAAAAAAAAATTATAAAAAATTAAGTTATTAAAAAAATTATTAAAAATAAGTTAATTATTAAGTAAAACTAATAAAATAAACGCGTTAATAATAATATAAAAAAATATATAATTTTTAAAAAATATTTTTTTATATATTAATTATTTATTTTTTTAAACTTTTTTAATAATATTAAATAAAAATTAATAAAATAATTATAAAAAAACAATAATAATATAAAAAAATATAATTAAAAAATTTTAATATTTATTATTTTAATCTTTTATTTATCGTTTTTATTCTTTAATTAAAGATTATCTTTTAATTTTTTAATTTAAAACTTAAAGTTAATTTTTTTTTTATTTAAATATAAAATATTCGAATTTATCGTTTTTATTAATATTTTCTTTATTCGTTTTATAATTGTATTTTCTCGTTAATATATAATATTAAGTAAAATATTTTATTTAAAACGTTTAAAGTTATTAATATAAACTTTATAAAGTTTATTTTTTTTAATAAAGTTAATAACTTTTATTAAAATATTAAATATAATTTAATATATTTTTAATAACTTAATTTAAGTAAATAATAATTTTAAAGCTTTAAAATCGTCGTTTAAATTAAGCTTAAGTTTATTTTTTCGAAATTATTATATTTATTAATTTTAATTTTTAACGTATTTTTATATTTAATTTTTCTTTTAATATTTATATATAATATTTAAACTTTAATATATATCTTTATTTATTAAAAGTTTTTATATCGTTAATTTATATTTCTTTTATTAATTAATATATTTATTTTTATTAAATTTATTAATAATAATTATTAAATCGTTATAATTTAAAATTTTAATTATAAGTTTTATTTTTTAATTAAATATAATTTATAAAGATAATAAGTTATAATCTTTTATTATTTATAAATTAATTTTAATAAATATTTTAAATAAAACATTAAATTATCGATTTAATTTTTTATATTTAATATTAAATATTTATTTATATAATTAAGTAATAATTAATTTAATTATTTTTTTAATTATTTTATAAAACTATTTTAAATAAATTAAATTATAAATAAATTTCGATTTTTAATAATTAAAAAATGCTTTAATTAAAAGATATTTAAAATAATAATTATTATTAATATATATTTATTAAAAGCATTTAAAAATATTATATAAAAATTTTTAAAACTTAAAAACGTTAAATTAAAATATTTCATTAATTATTATTTTAAATGTAAATCGAGTAAAATAATTAATTATTATTAATATATATTTAGTTTTATTTACTTTAATAAAAACGAAAAAGCTTATAAAATTTATATTAATTAAATTTTATAATTTTATCAAAATTATTCGTTTTAATTTAACGATTAAAAAAAGTTTCGATTTAATTTCGTTATATATATAATAACGTTAATAATATTTAATAATATTTAAATATCGTATAAATTATTAAAAATTATAAATTAAATTTTTTAAAATAATTATTATAAAATAATAATTATATTTATTATATATTTATAAAAAAGTTAAATTAACTTTATTAAATAAAATATATTTTATTATATTATTATTACTTTTTAATTAAAATAAAAAGTTATTAATAATATAATATTTAATTATATTTTTAACGAATAAACGTTATTAATTAATAATAAACTATTTAATAAATTTAAGTTTTAAAATTAAATAATAAATTAAATCGTTATATTATTTAATTTTTATATATAATTTTATAAATAATTTAAAAATTCGTTTAACTTTTATTATATTAATTATAAAATTATTATTATTTAATAATTTAAAAAAGAATAATATATAAATTAATCGAAAATTAAATTAATTAAAAGATTTTTTTTAAACTTGTTTTATAATCGATATAATAAAAGGAAGCTTTTTAATATCAAATTTAATAATTAATTAATAAATAAGTTTAATTAATTTCGAAAATTCGTTTATAATTTTAATAATTTTAATAATATTTAATTTATAATAAATAATAAATTAATATTTACTTAGTTTTTCGATTTAAATAAAAAAACTTTTACGTATATTTACTTTTATATTAAATATTTAAAAAAGATTTAAATAATTAATATATAATATAATAAAATAAAGTAATTTAATTATTATTTATTTATATTTAACGAAGCATTTATAATCTTTAAAGCTTTTCTTTTTTTAATAATATATTTAATCTTTACGTTTAAAAACTTAAATAAAAAAAACATTAAAATATTAATTAAAAGTATTAACGTATTTATTATAACGATTTTTATTAATTAATTAATAAGTTAAAAAAGAATTTCTTTTACTTTTATTAATAATGTATTAATCGTTAAATAATATTATTAATTAATATTTAAATTTTTAATAATTCGTTTTTAAATTTTATAATATATAATAATAAATATTTATTTTTAAACTTTTTTTTAAAAAAAAAATTTTAAAATAACTTTTCGTTATATTAATTTCTTTTTAAAAAAAGTTTTCTTTTAAATAAACTTAATATAAACATCTTTAAAGATTTTAATAAAATTTATATAATTAAGTATATAAATACGTAAATAAAAAGTTAAATAAAAAAAATTTTTTAATTTTTTTTAATTTTTAAAATAATTTTTAATTAAAAATTAATTTTTAAATTAATTTCGATATTTATTTAATAATTAAATCTTTCTTTAAAAAAGTTTAAATCTTAAAGCTTTAATTAAATTTATAAATAAAAAAGTTTTCTTAAATATTATATTAATAATTTTAAAGTTTAAATAAAGAAAATAATAATAATAAAAAAAATTAAATATTTTATTAAAACTTTTAATAAAAATGTTATAATCGTCGATAAATATATTAACAGAAATACCTTAATTAAAATAATAATTTATTAATATAAATAATATCGATTTTTAAATTTTCGCTTTATTAAATAATAATTATTTTTTAAATTTTAAATTATTTAAAATATAATATATATATATTAATTTAATTATTTCTTACGATATTTAAATATTAAATTATTAATTATTAAAATTAATAAATAAAGTTTTAAATTAATCGATTTTTTAAATATTAATTAATTAATATTTATAAAAAGCGTTACTTTAATTAAAAATTTTATGTTTTTTTTAAAATAAAATATTAAATATATTATTTTAATTATAAATTAATTATTAAAGTTTAATTATAACGAAATTAATTAATTTATAATTTTAAATAATTCGACGATTTTTATTTTTTTTTAATAAAAATTAAAAGTATATATTTTATTTATTTAATTTTAAATATATAAGTTTAATTTTTTTTATTTAAAAATAAACTTTATTAATAAACTTTTTTTTATTAAAAGTATATTTAAATTATTTTAATTAAAAGAACTTAATGCTTTTATTAATAATAATAAAATATTTAATTAAATTTATACTTTAAATATTATTAAGTAATTCGATAAAATAATCGTATTAAGTATAATATAATCGTTTAATTAAAGCTTATTTTTTTAATATATTTATTATTAATTTAATAATAATTTCGAATTTATTAAATTAATCGTTAATTATAAATTAAAGGTTATTTAATAAAGATTTTTATTATAATTTTCGATTTATAATTAATTATTTCGAATTTATTTAAATTATAATTTAAAGTTAAAAAGTTATAATAAAAAATTTAATAATAATTTTATAAAAATAAATCCATAACTTTAATTTATATAAACTTAAATTTATATTAATTATATATAATATTTTCTTTTCGTTTTTTAAATAAAATTTAAAACTTTTTTTAAAACTTTTATTATATAATATAATATTAAAAGTTAATATTTTATTATTAATATCGTTTAAAGTTAAATTAATTTTATTTTAATTATTAATAATATTTATAAAGAAATATAATAATGTAAAAAGTAAATTTATTATTAATTTCGTTTAACGTAAAATTTTCGAATTTTAAATAAAATAATCGAAATTATAATATATAATATAAGAAATAAAAAATAAAAATAAATTATTATTAAAAAAAATTATTAATGTTTTTTTTATTAACGATTTTAATTTTAAATTAAAAGAAATAATTAAAAAAGATTTATTAAATTTATTTTTTAATATATAAAAAAAAAATGTTTAAATAAATATTTAAATTTAATTATTAATATTTAAATATAAATTAAAAATTTAATTTATAATTTATAAATTTATTTTTAATAAATTTTATTTAATAAAAATAAATATAACGAAGATAATAATATAACGATTTATTTTTTTTTTAAATTAAAAAATTAAAAGTAAAAAATTAACGATATAAAAGAATTCGAAATAATAATAATAAATTTAATAAATATAATTCGTTTTAATTAACTTTAAATAATAATATTATAAGTTATAAAATTATAATTTATAAAAACTTAACTTTATTTTAAGCTTTTTTTTAGTTTTTTAATTAAGTTTAACGTTTTCGATTTTATATAATAACGTATTTAATAATATTAAATAATTTTTTTATTAATTTACGATAATATTTAATTTTTTTTTTAAAATTTAAATTATTATTATTTAAAAAATTATTATCTTTTACGTTAAATAATTTCGAATTTATATTTTTTATAAAAATTAATTAAGTTATTTTTTTATAAATCGATTTCTTTTTTATTAAAATTAAATTAATTATAACCGTAAGTTTTATCGAAAAAATATAAGATTATTTATTAATTTTAATAAAAATAAAGCATTTAATTTTAAAATTAATATCGACGAAATTTCGTTATAATTAATTTTTATTTAATAATAAATTATAAAATTTATTTATATTTATAATAAAAGCTTTAATTATCGATAAAATTTTATTAATAATAAAGGAAAAGATTACGTAATAATTAATTAAAGAAATATTATTATTAATCATTTTTAATTTATATTTTTTTCGAAATTTAAACTTTTTAAATTTTAATTTAATAAAGATATTAAAATTAATTAATTTTAATAAAAATTTATAATTAATAAAACATTTATATATAAATATATCGTTTATTTCTTTATTAATAAATTCGAAAAAAGTTTAATTATTATTATTTTTAATTCGATTAATAAAGTTAAATTTATTTATATTAATATATATATAAATAAAGTATAATGTAAATATTAAAAAATAATATTTCGATAATATTTTAAGTTTACGTTTTTTTAAAAATAATTTAAGTTATTTATTAAGTTAAGTTTTTATAATTAAGCTTTAATTTAAAAATTATTTTTAAATAATATTTAAAAAAAGAATTATACGAAATAAGTTATTTATATTAATTTAATTTTTAATGTAATTTTTATATACGTAAATTAAAATTATATCGCTTTATTTTTATAATTTTATAATCTTTTTACGTATATAAAATTTAATATTTATTAAGCGTTATATAAAATCGTTTATATTTATAAAATTAAAATTAAAAAGATTAATTTTTTTTAATTTAAATAATAATTTATAAAAATTTATAAAGTTATATCGAAATTTAATTAATAAATTAAACGAAAAAGATCGTTAATTTAAAATAAGTTTTTACCGAAGTATATTTTTATTTTTATTAATATTTATATATAAAAGAAATATTATAAATTAAGTTTTTTATATAAATTTAATAATGAAAAAAAATAACGATTTTTTAATAATATTTAATAGTTTTTTATTTAAGTTATTTATATATTTATTTAAATTAAAAAGTTTTTATAACTTTTTTTTAATTATATAATTAATTTTTATATTAATTAATTTTAATATTTTTTTAAATTTTAATAATTTTAAAATTAATTTATTACGATTATAAATATTTTAAATTTAACGAATAATTTAAAATAATTAATTTAAATATAAATAATTAAAAAAAATATATTTTTTATAATTATAATTATAATATATAAAAATAAAACGTATTTTATTTTTATAATTATTAAAGTTATATTAAATTTATTAAATAAAAAAAATAATTATACTTTTTTAATTAAAAAAATTTAAATTTTATTAATCGTTATTTTATTTATTTCGTTAATTAATTTATTATGCTTATATATTTATTAAAAATGTTTAAATTAAATATATTTATTATAATAATTAATATATTTATTCGTTATATTAAGCGTTTAAAGTAAATGTAAATTTAAAAATCTTTAATAATAAAATAATCGAAATTTAAAATTATTAACTTTTTTATATAATTAAAATTATTTTATTTTTTTTTATTTTTTTAATTATTATTTTTAATTTATAAATCGTATTTTTAATTATTAATTTAATTTTTTTAATATATTTTTTAATTTTATTAATAAAGTTATCTTTTTAATTTAATATTATTTTATAAAAAATAATAATATTTTATATATTATAAAACGTATAACGTTTATTTATTTTATTAATATCGTTAATTTTATTTTTAACGAATAAATAATTAATAACTTTATTTTATAAAATTTTATTTTTATAATTTTTATTTAAATATATATATTTATATATTTAATTTCGAAATTTTATTAATTAATAATCGTTAACTTTTTAAAAAAGTTTATTAATTTATTTTATAAAAATAAAAAGCTTTTTTTTTAATTAATGTTTAAAATTATTAATTTTCGAAATAAATTTAATATCGTTCGTTTTTACTTAAATAAAAAATTTTTTATTAAAGTTAAATTTTAAAAAATTATATTTTATTCCTTTAAATTCGAAAAGTTATAAATATTAAAACTTTATATTATTTTATAAATTATTTTTAAATAAAAAACGAAATTTAATTTTTTTAATTTTTTTTTATTATAAAATTTAATTCTTTTATATATAACTTTAAATTATTAATATACTTTTTAAAAAAAAATTTTAAAATTTTTTTAAATATAAATTAATTTATTTTATTAATAAATAATTTAAAAATTAATAAAGTATTATTAAAAGTTAATATAAAAGTTAATAAAATTATTAATTTAAAAGTTAATTTTAAAAAGTTAATAAATTAAATTATTAATTTAAAAATAATTAAAGTATTTTCGTATTTTTTAATTATTTATATAAACTTTTCGATTTTAATTAAATATTTTAAAATAATATATAATATTTTAATTAAAATCGTTTTAAATTTAAAATTTATAACGAAAGTTATAATATATATAATAAAGAAAATAATAATTTATAAAATTATTTAAATAATTAATAATTTAATTTATAATAATTAATAATTATAATTTTTTTTAATTAAAAAATAAAAAATATTAAATTATTTTAATAAAAATAAAATAAATAATAATTTATAATAAATAAATAAAAGTTTTTAAAAGTAATTATATTAATTTAATGTATAAATAAAATAAAAGATATTATATAAATTTAAAATAATATAAATTAATATTAAAAAAAAAAAACTTAAATTAAAAATTTAATTTTTATTTATAATAAATATATTTTATTTTAAAAAAAAAAAATTTTTTCGATTTTTTTTCGTTTTTTCGTATTATAATAATTAAATATATAAATAACTTTTAATTATTTTAAAATAATAAATCTTTTAATAAAAAAATAAAAAAATAAATAAATATAATTTTCGATTAATTTAAAATATAAATTAATTTAATTAATTAAAGAAATTATATAAAATTAAAAAATTTAATACGAAAATAAAAACGATAATTTTAATACTTTTTTAAGTAATTAAAAAGTAATTAAAATATAAATATTTTATTTAATTTTTAAATAATAAAATAAGTTTTTAAAACGATTTATAAAATTTAATTATTTAAATTTTATTTTTATTATTAATAAAAGTATTATAATAATAAAATAAAAATGAAAATATAATTGTAATTATATTTTTTAAATGTCTCTTTGTTAAGCTAAATAGTGGGGAGACTTATCTAATGACCGAATCACGTGACCCACCTACAAGACCTAGGCTTTCTAGGGCCCCACCCAGGAACCCGGATTATGCAGCAAAACCATGGCTTGGAAATCCCCAGCACTAGTTTATATGGGAAAATAAAGGTTTCAAGGTAAGGTTCTAATCAATTGAATTGAGCCCAGGGGATTGCAAGCCGAATAACTACACATAGTTCGCTCATAAAATAATATTGCATCATCACATATGACGTGCAGTCTCATTTAACTAGATATCTTGCCTGGAGACCTGCTCTGACAGCGTTGACCGCGACAGTGAGCTTGTCGGGAGAACTCACTGTGCTACTGGAACGTCTAGGCCATCACCAGGTCTTCACTGCAATTCCCCCAAAGGAGGAGAGATGGACATCAATGATGATCTACACGCATGTAACCCTTGTGTTTGCACGTAAGCAACGCCGCCTCAATACTGACACTTTAGATTCTTGGAATACCGCATGTTTGCCAAGCTTCCCATCAAATTCACTAGAAGTATCACAGTACTCAGTGAGGTTCTCGAGACGTCAACCTATCAGGAAGCTTGTGAGCTGTTGACATGCTACGCCCTGTGGCTTTTGACTAGACTCTCCGTAAAATAAGAGCAAATCTTCGTAGATCGGTTCGACACTCGAAAAAGTATCCAGTCAATTTTCAGGTGGCGATGCTACTAGGACAATACTGAAGTACCCCTTATCTCCAAGCTCTCATGTTCCCACAATCTACCGACCGTGCAGCACTGCGAGTGTGCTGCAGAATCCTATTCAATCTGGCCGCTTCTCGCTACTTAAGGGTTTTAGAACATTGCATACTTCCAATGCTAGCTATGATAAGCGGGAGTTCTTGTTCGCGATAATATTCCAATCCCCTTTAAACCTCCCGCTAGAGAGGAGTGAATCTAGAAACATGGTATTCTCCGGGTTGAAGTAGAGTCACTCACCTCCATAGGTAATCAGTTTCGTGATGAATAATGAAGGCCGATGTGCCGATGTGCCGAACGTAAAGAGGACTTAATGCCGCATGTAGAAGGTTTGGCCCAGACGCATGTGAGTCCCTGGAATCAGCGTTCAAGTGACCGGTATGATCAGGCTTCCATGTCCATCCCCGGATGGACTACTCGCACAGGACATGGACTGTATTTATGGGCTCTACCTATTCTTTGCCAGCAACGGCTTGACGGAGTTCACCGACTACTTGAATAACAGGTAGAGCATGCGCTGCAAGTTGATGGTGCTGTATCAGAAGATCCTGGAAGCTCCTGTGACGGATGAGCAAGCGGAAGTGAGACAGGAGAGTAGTATTATCGGGCTGCACCTAGTTTGATAGAGAGACCATGGCGTGGGATATGGCATCTGAAACCAAACATTCACAATTTAGCTAATAGTAGATCCTGCATCTTATGCCTGATTACGCGATGTTGGTTCTTTGCAGGGTCGCAGGGTCACAAAGACCAGCGCTGATTGCGACGGCGGATTTTTATACCATATAACCTAGAATCAATATACATGCCTTTTACAGACACCGCAGATGGCGACAGCTATAGCTTGCAGGTTGGCCTCCTTTGCACGCCATGGTTGATTAGACGGGTGGAAATCCCTGGTCCTCATTTTAGTATATATATCGGTTTCCTAGCCGTACCTAGAAACGTCTTTTGTGGCACCAAGGTGAAGGTGAGGGCTGGAGATTTCGAGGGCCTAATTTATATAGAGAATAAGGCTTCGTGGGGCCCCACCCGCAGAAATGGAATGCCCCACCAAATCAGGGGCTAGGAAGTGCCCAGCCCCATATTTGCGGGGAGATCTAGGTTCCAAGGTACACACCCAGCAATCAGTTTTTGTCACTTGTATCAGGGCCAGGAAATCCGTAGCCCCCTAATTTGATGGTGCATCCCGGTTTTCCAGCCCTACCAAAATGCGACACGATGCACCAAGAGGCCAGAAGATACATAATCCTGGCACCCATGGGTCCGTGGGTATTTTGCCGTGGGCGGGCTTTTCCTACCCTTACCGCCAATAAAGCCCACCTTCGATCATCTTACCTGGTCTAGGCTTAGCTGTCATCCATCTGCCACTGAGGCTGTCACTGAAGCCCCCAAAAGACTACAGAGCTGGATGATTCAAAGCCGGTTTAAGCACCACACGAGGCGTAGGAGACTTTCGAGGAGAGCGGGGCAGGGAAGGGTAAGGGAAGGGTCGAAGATTCATGGTTCAAGAGCATCGTGGTGTATTGCAACGAAGGGTGCATGGTTTTGGACTTCACAAGAGCTCCAGGAGAAAGGGTACATGGGGTATACATAGGGGATATGTTTGTTCGGGTTGGAAGCTGCAGGATCGTCAGGTCAGTTCGCAAAGGTGAGTTCACACAGGTGAGTTCACATAGGTCATAAGGGCGTGAGGGATTATCGGTGTCCTAGAGCCATGTCTATACACGCCAGGACGGGTAGCGGAGACCTGCAACCAGACGGCGTTCCCACAGCCAAAGCTCGATCAGTTTGTTTGTCTGTCTAACCACCAACACCTCGACTAACGACAAATGGAAGTTTGGATGCTTGAACACGACATTTGACCCCATCACACTCTCCACCCAGGAGATCCAGAATAGAAAGGTGGTTAGTATGGCATCTCTACCATGCTTTCTACTGAAGATATCGAGATATAGGAGATCGCGAGACAAGACATGGTCACGCTCTGTAGCCGGAGCTTGTAGTCATGTACGCGACGAAGTTGGTAGAGTTGCACAGGGTCACAATTTTTAACCGTCTACCTGTACTTGTCCGTCAATATACACAAGGAAACCGTCACCGTCTTATTCGAACACCTGTGCTCCAATACTATCTCTCGGCCACCACGTCAATTTGGCGGGGGTAATTAGTTCATAACTAGAGAAATCAGGTGCCATCGTTGGTCTGCTGCTGCTGCTGCGAGCCGCCCATGAACGACCCCTTAGACTCGAACGGGTTCGTATTCTGGAACACGCTGTTCGTCTGACTCATGAGTGTGAGGGTGTTCGGCTGCTTGCTCAGCGGCTCGGCGCTAGACATGATGTCATCAGGTAGCTCGAATCTTATCGCTGCGGACAATGTTAGACTATGCTAATCTGACGTCGTACGGAGGAAGAAGTTGTAGTACTTGGTTCTAAGCTTGGATCCCTCGTTGTCTAGGGCCGACTTGCCATTGACATTCTTAGTGTCGCTATCCCCACCGATGACTTTATGTTGAACTGAGCTTTCACCAACGACAGACTCGGGGTCGTATTGACCACGCCATCCTCGTCCGTATCACAGCCAATAATGCGTTCATCTAGTATCTGCCCGTGGATTGCACATCGTCTAGAAGAGTGGTCTGACAGCCTCCTTGGCGAGTTCGAATCTCGTGAAATGCTGACTGATTCTGCGCTCGGTCTTGCCTCCGATCATCCTGAGAGGTATGTTCAGCATCTACGAAAGAACCGGCTCCATGATGGCGCCCATGGCCATCCACTGATTCAAAACCCAATCGTCGGAACTCGACATGGAGGTGACATCAGCGTAACATTTGGCACTTGGAGCTTCTCGCCCCCTCTCAAATTCCCTCACGGATTCCCTATCTAGATTATGATCTGCCTTATATTGAGGTTCGGCAGCATCGAATGCGAGGGTCCGACGATCGTCTCGATGGCCGCGAGTTTAGTGTAATATCCGTAGCTGTCCTCCTCGCAGGGTCGAGCGTCCGTCACTTTAGTATTGAATGTAGTATTACACGCAGGTGCTACCTCCCTCTTCGCCTCGATTGTAAGGTCGGGCTCATTCAAACATACACCTGAGCTTTTTGTACCAAAGAAGTTCTGGGTCGTGTCGACGGATGTGTTCGCATTCATGGCGAGAGTGGACTTCTGCGTCGTGGGGTACCCCTCGTTGGCACCCACTTGATCTACTCGGAGTGTGTCTGTTTTAATGTGTCAACGAGCCATTGCCCGTCTTCTTCGCGCCGGTGTTCTTCCTCTACACCGCAAGCTTGGATGTGGTCGTACCGCTCGAATTCACCGACGGCGGTTCCTTGGCCTTAGGGTCAGAGAGTCGTAGGAGCTATTAGTGCGCTCTTTGGGGCTAGGCTCTTCCCACGATCCAGTAGGGAGCTTGACTCGACAGTGACGTTCTTGGTGTCGCCCCCCTCACCCCCGGCGCATCGCCTTTGTCATTGTTACCACCATCATCGGCGGGAGCGTCGTCGACCGTCCCCGTAGTTCCGGTGGTGTCATCGTCTTTCTCCTCGGACATCGTATGATCCTGAGCCGGGTCCGGAATGCGAGTCGGATCCGAGTTCCAGCTGCCTGTTCCAGTCTGCTGGCATCTGTTGCAGCAATTCCTCCTGAGTCATGCCAACACTGAAATCCTTGTTCTCGCCTTTGTCATCCCAATCATTATCACTGGAGGGTTCTCCCACACTATATCATTGAGTGTCATGAGTGCCGAAGCTACCTCTGCAAGTCTCTGTATAGAAAAGGCATAGACATCAACTCGCGATACCCCATACACCCAGCATTTGAGGTGATCTACGTCTTTGAGACCGGGCGCCACTAGTGACACGGCCCCTTCCCCCCATTACACCAAGGTCTATCAATGTAACTCAACACTTAGCCAAATGGCCGCCGGGAGATGCGCAGCCCGGGGAGTACACCCTCCGAAAGATGCACTGCATTGGGGGATGCACTGCTCGAGGGCATGCGCAATGCCTGACGAGTGGTGATGAGGTCCACCCGCTCTTGTTTGCATGCAGTGGGGTTCAATTGGCAGGGCATATCATGGTAGGGCACGATGGTTGTCTAGATAAAGGGCCACGAATGGGGGCCAGACGTTTCCTGGCCTTACATTTGTATGGTGGTATTCGGTTTGCTGGGTAGGGGGCTAGACAACTAGACGTTCCCATATAAACTAGGGCCGAGAAACTTTAGCCCCTCGTTACTACGGGGAAATAGAGGTTTTGAGGTCGTGGCCCAGAGATCCGGATTGGGCTAAGGGACATGCACTAGCAATTTTCAAGCCCTGTATGTATGGAGAATTCAAGCTTTCTAGCCCGCCCCCCAGGAACCCAAGAATACCCGCAGAGGTGGGGCTAGGAACTTCCCAGCCCTAGCCTATATGGTAAATCTGGATTGTCTAGCCCCCTACCAGGAAACCTTGTATCGCCAATATCAACCAAGGCCAGAAATATTATCGTTGTAGTTTGTAGTTATAATATGACCGCTCTTCGGAATATAGAGTTATCAGCATGACCGGCGCTCGCATTGAGTAATGTTTGAGACCGTCCCGGCACATTGCAAGCTTGTATGAATGCTAGGTCTATCACGCAGCCTGCATGCGCAAGTTGCGATGGCCCCCCAATATGACTTTATTTGGAAGACCTACTTGATAAACTGGTCGCTCAAATCCTATTCATCAGAAGGTGACTTGGTTGATACTGAAGGCCTGCGATCGGGTAGTCGTTAAGCATACGTTGTCCTTGCTAGAGGATATCATTCGAGACCGCTTAGAACGTGGAATTCATCACAGTAACCCATGTCGATGGTTTCCTGATCGGATGAATTCCCCTCATGCGGCACTCCCGTCTGCATACCCACTACCTTGCGGAGCTACGTTGCTAGCAGTGTGATAACATTTATTATTGCAAGTGAGGCTATCGCTCCATGCGCCATACCACTGTGCAAATTACAGGTCATCGTTGTTCCTCTACGTGTACCAAGAAATGGCGTTGCATATCGCGCACCTGCAACTTGGTGAGGGAGAGGGGTCTACCCTTCTCATATAAAGGGGTTGCCCCTCCAATCCAAAAGACACCAATCCGATATTCTCAGCAAGACTCCGGTTACCACCCCTAAAGAAGACCACAGTTGACCAGCATCCGCGAGACAGACGCCCCGCCCCGTCTATTTGTGCAGCGATATACCTCAACAGCCCAAGAAGTTACTTCGATAATCCGCACAGGCGATATCCCCAAACTTGGTATTGGCCATCATAGTTTGTACCGAACCGACACTGGGTCCATCGGCCATGGATTCGAATACGACAGCTCCGGATCGGAATCGGTCGGGATGATGCGCCTGGTAACTTGGACATTTCTCTCCAGCCGCCAGCTTTTAGATCATCCTCTTGGAAATGAGCTGGGCGAATGTTCCGCAGCACAAGTGAATACCTTTAATACAGAACTCAACTTCAGTCTATTGAGTGTTACGATCAAGAGGCCATCGCCCTCGTTCCCGGCAACCTCGGAATCAGGAACCAAGGGAATAGTCCAGTTGGATGTAGGTTTTCTTGGTGAAGGTCTAGAAATCCGGATTGCACTAGCAGAAAGGGGCTAGGGATTTCCCAGCCCTGGTTTATGTGGTAAACAAGGTTTCCTAGCCCCCAACCCAGCAACCTAGAGTCCGCTACTAGACCACGGCCAGGAACTTCCTGGTCGCGGTTTACGTGGCAAGATAAGGCTTTCCAGTACCCCACCCAGAGATGTCAATTTCCCCACCAACCGAGGGGCTGGAAATTCCCTAGCGCTGCTTTATACGGCCAAATAACGGTTTCTAGCCCTCACCTAAAAAGCTAAGATGCCTACCAAATTAAGCGTAGGAAATCTCCTAATGCGACACTCAAGACCTCTCCGGGCTTGGGCGCCCTTCATTGGCGGGACGCCGGGATAGGTATTCCTGGTGCTGAATAGATCTGAGGCTGTTGACGTTGGCATAACGCCCACATATTCCACCACATGGGACGGGACTATCTTATATCGTGTTGAGATAGAGTGGTGGTACAGTTATTCGAGCACTCC
The DNA here is from genome assembly GCA_022661535.1 of Eutypa lata. Classification (NCBI taxonomy): domain Eukaryota; kingdom Fungi; phylum Ascomycota; class Sordariomycetes; order Xylariales; family Diatrypaceae; genus Eutypa; species Eutypa lata. The sequence goes on along the minus strand of JAKULF010000009.1, from coordinate 91,871 downwards.
ACTCGCTGTGACATAGGCACACGCATCTGATTCGGAAGTTCGAGAAGAGGCTAGAGCTCAGTGCTTGGCTCGGTGCTTGGCTCGGTGTCCGGGGCCGGGATCCGGAATCCGGAATCCGGCACTGAAAAAGAAAAAAGACGGCATTTAACGAGTAATTAGAAAGATAGGCTTCAACGGGACTTTGGTATTGGATTTATAAAGGTAGGGCATAACTCTAACAAGAGGTTTGAGTAGTTGATTAATCGCATGAGAATGAAGTGCAGTTGCGGGCAACTAGAGCTAGGACTGTTGATCTTGCACTATAGGTAGAGGATCGACGTCATAGCCGAGCGCTCTCCTCAAGAGATCGTGGTGAAGCAGATGTACAAATCTGAATGTTAATCCCATGTTGGCATCTCCTATCCGGTCTGAACCACCATAGCTAGTACGCATGCACGGAGTACTTCCGGTGGCATGATAGGCGCTGTATAGTCAAGTAGGTCACTAGTAGTAAACCGTCAGCGTTCTATTGAGGGCGCATAATTAAAGTGGCAAATAAGGCAATAATAGAATAATGCACCTCATAATCTAATCGTCAAGTCGCTCAATACCACGGTGCGCATGCGTGGGGATTTTCGGGCAGCACATTAAAGAATTATTATAAGATCCATGAACCCCCTTTTCCCCATATAAACCAGGCTAGGAATTTCCTGGGCCTGGGTTGTTAGCGCAATTCAGGTTGCTAGCCCCCCACCTACCAGTCCGGATCTACCCGCCAGTGGAAGGCCAGGGAATTCCCAGGCCTGAATTGCTAGCGCATTCCGGGATTTTGGCACCCCACCTTGGAATCGGGATTCTGCACATAAACCAAACCTAGACATTTCCTAGTCGTAGATTGTTTGCACATTTGGGATTTCTCGAGGACCAGCAACCTAAAAATTCTCGCTAGAGCCAGACATTTCCTGGATAGCTACCTGTGCAAAAGGCAAGGCTCAAGTAATCTCAGCTCATGCGACCATTAGGCGACATTCAGGTAGCAGATGCAACTTTCCTTGATGACCCCCAATAGAGGTATGTGGGATATTAATGTCTCTCTCCACATCACGATGTCGCAAACTGTTAAAGAGAGGAGAAACCAAGTGGTAGCCAGTTCAAGAAACCACAGAAGGAAGCCAGGCGAACATCTGACTACATCCGGGTTTGGCTAGACACAGACGAATACCAGGTCGCAACAGGAAATTCATAAGCTCGTGATGGCAGTGAAACTTTAGCTCGGCATGTATAGAACTATGCTACCTAATATGGCGACAGTCCCATGATTAACAGCTGACCGGAACCGACCCTTAACAGGTCCATCGCTATCGAATACCCATAAGTGACGGTGCGCAGAGGTCCGTGTGCATTCTGCAGGATGTTATAAGAATCAAGCTGTGGTGACTTTACCCTAGGCCGTGAAACACTGGGAGAATAGGAGTAAGTAATTTGGATAACTGAAGGAATGAAGTTTGACATCTGAATTTAAAACTAAGTGCCAGTGGCAGTGGCAGATATATCAAGCTATGACCGGCGTAACCGTTGCGGCGGGTTCTCTCTTCTTCACTTCCATCCAATATTTGAGCTGGCCTCTTTCATTGTAACAGGGGAAGAGGAGTCGGACGCAACAGTAAGATCATAATATTCCAAGCTGGGTAACTGGAGGACACCTGGAAAGAACAGTCAGGTCACACACACACATGCACACGCACACGTACATAACCACATGAGGACCTGTTATAGATCATGGTTTTTCCAGGTTGACCGGTCTCGTTTTTAAACGTGACCCTTGGCCTCATCTATACCCTCCGTCTCGCTCAAGAGCGACCCGACTCTACACCGCATTGGCTTGGTACCTGTGAGGTCACGCGCACCGGCTGCTTCGCTGATGTACTCCACGTTAATACCCGGATCCCAAAGTGGAAGTGGTGGACCTGTCGGGGGTGTCGTTGGTAAGCGCTCACGATTATTGGCCATAGCCTCATATTAAAGAACGTCACTATGCGCCATGCTCTACCTAATGGAGTATCAGTGAAGCTCCCAGGGCAATGATACTCAATAAGGAAGAACATCTACTTGACACCACTAACATGCCCAATCTGCGCTACGAGTAACCCGCGCAGTGGCGGTTATCAACGACTATTAGACGACAGAGGGCATCATGATATCATGTCTTAAAGCCGCTGCAATTTCTCTGCCCTTGATCGAGGTGAGCGGATTTTATTATCTGGTTGAGTATGGGCCGGAAACCTTTAAATGCCCACCTAAAGTAGGGGGTAAATATTTCCTAGCCCTACCCTCGCGGGGATTTATAGAGTTCTGGTTGGGGGGCCAGGAAACCTTATCTCACCATATAAGCTGGGGCTGGGGAATTCCCAGCCTTACTTTTGGGTGGCGGGCCCGGTTTCCTAGGTGCAGACCCACGTAGGTGCATTGCCCCATACAACCCAGACCCGGGTGTTCGGGGGAGTGAGATCCACCCTATTAGGTCACGTAGGGATATACCTATTTATAGTTAGCTCTCGACCGTGGCATGGTTAGCTTGTTAAGAATATAATATAATAACTATTTACATTATACGTTTTTTTACTTTTTTAATACGGTGTATACGGAATTAACCGCTCGTTTAACCTTTAAACTTTTATAATTAATTATAACATTATTTACATTTATTTTTATTTTTTTTAAAACTTAATTTTTAAAAACGGTTTTAATCGTTAAAGTTATATTAATTTATTTACGATTAAATTACGTTTTATAATTACATTTAAATATCTCGTTATTTTAATAAATTTTTTATTATTAATTATTTTTAAAAGTTATTTTTTTTATAATTTTTTTTTTTTATTAAAAGTTTTTATTATAATTATAATTTATTTTTTTATATTTACCGTTAATTTAAAAAACGTTTTATTTTAAAATTCGTTTATTTTAAATTATTAAAATTAAAAATTAATAAAAAGCCTTTCGTTATTATTTTTTAAATAATATCTTAATATATTTTATAACGTTTAAAACGTTCGTAAATTAATTAATTTTTATAAAATTATTTTAAATATATAAATTAATTAAAATTAATAACTTTTATAAAAGCTATTTTATTTTTTTCCTTTTTATTATCGTTATTTAAGCAATTTTAACCTTTTTTTAACCGTTAAGTTAAACTTTAAATTATAAAGTTATTAAAAATTACATTTTAACGTTATTAATAAACTTTATTTAAAAAAATAAAGTTTAATTAAAGAAAAAAATATTCATTTTAAAAACTTTATTAAATACGTTTTTTTTAATATTATATTATCCTTTAACTTTTTCTTAAATAATTTTTATTAAATTAATTAATTTAAACTTTTATTTTCATAATTTTCGTTTTATTTAATTTTCGTTTTTAATTTATTTAATTTATATATATATATATTTTTAACATTAAAAAACGTACGATTTTAAAATTAATAAAATAACGTAATTAAAATTAATTATATTATATTTTTATAATTATTACTTTATAACTTTCCTTTTATTTTAAAAACTTATTACGTAAATCGATTATTTATAATTAAACGAAACGTATTATAAAATGTTATTTTTAATTTTAAAACGTATAATAAATTTAATAATAATAAATTAATCGTTTAATAAATCGCTTATTTAAAATAAAAGTTTAAACATATTAATTATTTTAATAATTAATTTTTAATCTTTTTTATTTTATAAGTTATTAATATATAATGCATTAACGAAATAATTATTTTTTTAAATAATAATTTAATCGTTAAAGTTATTTTAAATCGCGTTTAATAAAATGTAATTATATCGATTAATTTATAAATTATAAAAATAACTTTAAAAAATTAATTTTTTATAAAATTAATAAATAATTTAAATAATCGTTTAATTATTAATATAAACGATTTATTATAATAAAAAAATAAATTATTAATAACTTATTATATTTAAACCGTTATTTTTTTTAAACGTATAAAAATAAAAAATTTATTTAAAGATTTTATTATAAACTTTATTAATTTTATAACTTTTTTAAAAATAAATATATTTTAAATATTAATAATTAAGTTTATAAACAATTTATAAAATTTAATTTTACATCGTAAAATTATTAATAAAAATAATCGTAATTTATTTATTTTATAAATTACTTATAAAGTTATATAAAATTATTAATATATAATTAATAAAAAAACGATTATTAAGAAATTTAATATTAAAGTTATAAAATATAAAATAATAAAAAAATATATTATTAATTAAATAAATTTTTCTTTTAATTAAGTTTTTTTTAATTATTATTTCTTTTTTTTAATTTTAAAATTTACGAGTTTATTTAACTTTTAACTTATTACGTTATTTAAAATAAACTTATTTTACGACGTATATTTTAAATTCTTTACGTATATTTATTTTTTTTTAACTTTAAAAAATTTAAATTTTTTTTTTTATTATTAATAACTTACTTTTATTTAATAATAACTTACTTTTATTTAATAATAATTTGCTTTTATTTAATAATAATTTGCTTTTTTTTAATAATAATTTATTTAATAATTTATTTTTTTATAATAATTTATTTTTTAATAACTTTTTCGATAATAATTTATTTAATAATAATTTCTTTTTTAATAATTTTTTTAATAATAATTTTTTTAATAATAATTTAAACCTTTAATTTATCGTAAATAAAACTTAAATTATAATCGTATAACGAAAAGTAAACGTAACGAAAAAAGTAATTTCTTTTAAATTATACGATTTCTTTTATTTCGTATTATTTTAATTAAAAACTTAAATTTTACTTAACGTTTACTTTTTCGAAAAACTTTTATTTATTTATTTATTAATAATATTTAATCGTTATTTTTATATAAAAAAGTTTATTTTTCATATAAAAAACTTAATTATTTCTTTTTAAATTATATTATTAAAAAGCATTTTTAATTATAAAAAATAACTTATATTAAAGCTTTAATTTATTTATAATTAAATATATTAAACGTTTTTATATAAAGTTAATTAAACTCGAAATTAATTAAATTATTTTTCGAATATTATAAATAAACGTAATTTAAATTCGTTAAAAATTTACAAATTAATAATTTAATTTATTAACGTATTATTACGAACATTTTTATTTCGAAAAATAATACTTTTATTTTTATTTTTACGTTTTTAAAATATTTATCTTCTTTTATTTTTTAAATTAATATATAAAATTTTAATTTTTATTTTCTTTTTATTAAATTAAATAATATAACTTTTATTTTAAAGTAAAATAATAACTTAAAAAAAAAAGTTTATAAGCTTGTTTATTTTTTAAATTTAATAATTAAACTTATTATTAAAAAACGAAAAAAAACTAATATTATTATATTTATTCGTAATCTTTTAAATATTATTTTTTTATTTATTATTAAAGTTAAAAAATAAAAGCGTTAAAAAAGTTTTTAAGAAATTTATATATAAAAAAGAAAAAAATCGTTTAATTTTTAAAAATTAATTAAATTAATTTAAATTAATTTAAATTTTATTAATTTTTTTTAAATTAATTTTAAATATATTAAATAATTTCGTTATTTATTTATTAAGCGAAATATTAAAATTAAACGTTAAATAATATATAAGTTAAAAATTATTAAAAATAATTTAACTTTTTTAAAACTTTTTTAAAATTATATTTTAATTATTACTTTAAACGTTACTTCGTTTAATATTAATATTAATATAATAAATCTTTATTTAATTATAACGTTTATTATTAATTTTATTTTTATTTTATAATCTTTTATTAAATCGATTAAAACGTATCGTATAAACATTACGTTTAAGTTTAAAAAAGAAAATAAAATATATATTAATATATTTTCGAAAAATTTTATTTAAATTAATTAAAGTAATAATATTAACTTAATATTTATCTTTATTACTAACAAATTAAGCTTAAAAAAACGTTTTTTAAAAAACTTAAATTTTATTCGTTTAAATCTTATTACGTTTAATAAAAGATTTATTAAAATAAAAAAGTTTATATTTTTTATTATAAAAATTTAAAGCATTTAAAAATCCGCTTAATGTTTTTTAAAACTATATAATTATTTTAAAAATTACATAATGTTATTAAAACTTTTTTAATTATAAAATATCATCGCTTTTTTTAACATTTATTAAAGCTTATTTATAATTAAAAATATAATTATTAATAAATTTCGTATTAAATTAAAAGGTTTTTTTTTATTCTTTTATCGTTATTATAAAATTACGTTATACCTTTTAAATTTTAATATTAATTCGAAAAAACATCTTCGAATTTCTTTTTAAAATAATATTATTAACTTTAATCTTTTTAATAATAAAAATTCGTTTAACTTTAACTTTAATTCGAAAAATTAAATTTTTAAAATAAACTTAAATAAATCATTAAAGTATTTATATTTTAAGAAAATAATAAAATTAATAATGCATTTTAACTTACGATTATTAAGCGTTATAAATCCTTTTTCTTTTTTATAAAAGTAAAATTATTTTTTAAATTTATTTTTTATAATTACGATTAAACGTTTATTTATACGCTTCGTTTTACGTTAAATTTAATTTTTAATTAATATTATAAATTTTTTTATTTATTATCGTTAATTGTTTTAATTAATTCGCTTATTTCGTATAAAGTTATAATTTATATAAAAAGTTTTTTTAAAAAATTTATTAATAACTTTTATTTAAATTATATATTTTTTATTTTACGTCGTATTAAAAAATTAATTATTAATTAAATTATATTATTTAATATTATTAAAAAATGATTTTTTGCATTAAGCGTTTATTTAAACCTTTTTATATTTATTAAATTATTAAAAAAAGTTATAAAAACTTTTTACACTTATTGCATTTTAAACGCTTCGTTTATTTTAAAATTTTTTTTTACGAATTTCTTTTAATATTAAATAAAACTTAAATTAAACATTTCGCTTTAAAACAAGTTAAAAAGAAAACATTAATTCGTTTTTTAAAAGTATTAATTTAATAAATTAATTTAAAAAAAAATAAACGTTAATATATATAAACTTTATATTATAATAAATAATAAATTATTAAATTAAGCTATTTAATTTATTTTAATTAATAAAAACCAAAATATTATTAAGTTAAATTCGTAAATTAAACCGTACTTTATTTTTAATTATCGAAATGTTAAAAAAAATATTTTTAATATTAATATTACGCTTTTGTTTAATATATATAAGTATTTATTATATTTAAAAATTAAATTATACTTTATTTTTAACTTTAAATATAATTATTAAATAATCGGAATTTATTCTTTTTATTATTATTATTTTACTTTTAAAATATTCGATTTTCTTTAATTATAATTTATTTAAATACTTTAAGAATTATAATTTATTAAATTTTTTTTTATTAAATTAATAATAATTATTTTTAATTTTATTTTAAAATTATAGCTTAAGTTATTTATAATAACTTTTAAAAGTTTTTTTATTATTTTTTCGTTAACTTTTTATATTAATAATATTTTCGTTATATATTTTAATTTTAATAAATAATAAATGTTTATTAAAAATTATTTTCTTTTTTAATTATTATAAATTAACTTACGTTTTTTTTTTAAAAAAATACAATTTAGCTTTAATAAAGTTATAATTATTAATATTTTATATAAAATTTATAAAAGATTAAATATTAAGATTAAAAAAGTTAATAAATTAAAAATTTAATTTATTTTTTAAAATTAAATAAAAATAAAAGTATTTTTAAATACTTTTAATTTAACGCATCGTTAAATTAAAAATTATATAAAAATTATTCGATTTTTAAATCGATTAATTAAAAATGTTAAATGGAAATGAAATAAAATTAAAGCTTTATCGTTTAAACTTTTAAAAAAACTTTTTTTTACGATCGTAAATATATATAATTATACGTTTAATTTATTTATTAAAATGTATTTAAATGCTTTTAAATTTATTAAAAAATGCTTTATTATATAAAAACAAAAAGAAATAATTAAGCTTTTAATTTATAATAATTTCGTTTTTACGAAAATTTAACGTAATTATAATATTTATAAGCGAAAGTTATATATTATTTTTAAATTTTATCATCGTTATAATTATTTTTTTAAAGCTTAAATGCTTTTTATTATTTATATAAATTATAAACTTTTTATTTAATTTATTAATTCGTTAAACGTAAAAAATATATATATAAAATAAGCATTTAAACTTTAATTTTTAAACGTACGAATTTATTACATTAAAAATATTTAAAATAAAATCGTAAATATATTATTACGTATTATATTTTTTAATAATAATTATAAAAATAATATTTTAATTTATAATTTTAGCAATCTTTTCTTTTAAAATAAATGAATTTAAAAAAACGACGTAAATAAATATATTAAAATATTAAAAAAGTTATTATAATTTAAGCGCTTTAATAAAATTAATTATTTATTTAAACATTTTATTAAATTTTTTTTTATTATATTAAAATCTTTTTAAACTTAGTTAAATTTATTTAATAACTTTTAATTTTTATTAAACGAAAATTTTTTTTTATTTAAATTTTTTAACGTTTTTTTTATTATATTATGTTTTTTTCAAATTTTATAAAAGTTTAATAATTAATATATTAATATATATAACATATTTAAAAATAAAATAATTAATTATATAAATAAAATACGAAAACGAGTTTTTTTTAATAAAGTTAAATAATATAAATTTAAAAATAACGTTTTTAAATAACTTTATAAAGAAGTTTAAAGATAATGTTTTTATAAATTAAAGATTTCGGTCGCTTTTTATAAAGTTTATAATAAAATAAAACATTTTTTATTTATTATTATTATTTAACGTTTAAATTAATTTATGTTTTAATTTAAAATAATTAAAAATATTATTAATTATATTATTAATTATTTATCGTATAAATATTATAATTTAATTAAACCTTTTATATTTTTATAATTAATAATCGTTTACGTATTTTTATAATTTATAATTAACGATTTTATTAATTTTTTTTTTATTTTAAAAAGAAGTTTTTAATACTTCTTTATTATTATTTATTATTTTAATTATTATAATTAAACTTTTTTTATTACTTTTATTTTTATAAAGGAAATTATTAAATGTTTTAATAAATAAATTAATATAATTAACACTTTATTATTTATTTTTTATTTTAATTTTAATAAAGCTTTTATTTTTTAAAAATTATATAATTATTTATATAAAAAAAGTATAACGGTTTTAAATGATTTATTAAATTTTTATTATAATTTTAGCTTAATTAAAGTTTTTATTAAAATTATTTAATAAGTTTTAAAAAAAATTATTAATTTAATTTTTATTAAAACTTCGTCGAAACTTAAATAATAAAATATAAAAATTTTATAAATTATAATAAAAGTAAATATTTATTATGTATAATTTTTTAAATGGTTTTTTTTCGAAATTTTTTACGATTATTTACTCGTTAATTATTTTAAATAATATTACTTTTTATAAAAAATTAATAATTTTCGTTTTATATTAATATTTTTAAACTTTTTATTCTTTTTAAATAAATAAATTCGTAAATTTATCGTTTAATATATAATTTATTTATAATATTATTACGAATATATTCGCTTTAATATTAAAAAAATTAAGTTTAATCGTAAATTAATTTATAATTTAAAAACCTTTAAAATTTAAATTAATAATTTTGTTTTTTTTTTTTAAAAAAGTAAACGATTAAAATTAAGTTTAAAATAAATTAATTCGTTTATTATTAATTTACGATTTAATCGTTTTACGTTTAAACTTTTATAATTTAATAAAAAACTTACTTTATTATATAATTATTACGAAAATTAACTTAAGTTTTTTATATTTCAAATTAAATATTTTAAATTTTTTATTAAGTTTACTTTACTTTTTTAAAACTTATTATATAAAAAACGTATTAAGTTTTAATATTTATTAAAAAAGTTAAATAATCTTCTTTTATTATTCTTTTATTAATTAATAAAATGTTATAAAACGTATATATATATTACGAAAAAAAATATATACTTTATATATTTATTTTATTTTATTATTTTAAAAAAAACGCATTTATTAAAAAGTACTTTATACTTATATATAGTTTTTATTATTAAATAAAAATTTTAAAAGGTTTTTTTTAATTTTTTTTTTTTTATTTATTTTATTTTATTATTTTTTTTTTTTATATTTTTTTTTTTATTATTAAAATTTTTCTTTTATTAAAATTTAAAATTAAATAATAAGTTTAAAGAAATAACTTATAATTTCGCTTTTTTTTTAAATTCGTTTTTTTTTTAAAGATTTTGCTTTTTTTTCGAATTTGTTTTTTTTTATTATACTTTAAAAACATTTTATTAAAGCATTTCGAAAAATGGTTTTAAATAACTCGTTATTGAAAAACTTAAAATCGGTTTAAAAGCTTGCGAAATTAATTTTTAACGCTTTTTTTTTTTCGAGTTTAAAGGAATTACTTTTTATTATATTTCGAAAGAAAAAAGGTTATTATTATAATTATAAATATAAGTTAAAAAAAGTATAAAAAAAGTTTAATACGATCGTAAATACGTTGTTTTTTAAAGATTTTTTTAAAAGAAAAAAGATTTTTAATGAAATTAATTATAAAAATTAAAAAGTAATTAAATATTAAAAGAAATTAAAAATAAAAAGGCTTTTTTTTCGTTTATTTTTCGGCTTTAAAACTTCGAATAAATCTTTTCGTTTTAAACGTTTCGTTTTTAAATTTTTTTTCGAAAAAAAGGTTATTATTAAGTTTAAGTTTATTAACGATTTTTTTTTATTTTTTCGTTTTGCGTTAAAAGGTATTATTAAGGTTTATTTTAAGGAAAATTCTTTTATAATTTTGTTTTTTTTTCGTTCGTTTTTTCCTTATATAACGAATTTAAATATTAAAAAAGAATATATTTTTTTCGAAACTCGTGTAATTAAAAAAAAAAAGCGATTTACTTTTTTTTTTTAAAATTAAATTATTTTTTAATTATTAAAAAAATCTTTAAAACTTATTTGATTTTTTATTATAAATGAAATATTTATTTTTATTTCGTTAAACTTTATTAATGTATTTTTTTAAGTTGTTTCGTTTAATTTTAATAATGCGCTTTTTTAAGTTATTTCGTTTAATTTTAATAATGCGCTTTTTTAAGTTATTTCGTTTAGCTTTATTAATATATCTTTTTAAATTATTTCGTTTAGTTATAAATTTTCTTTAATTTATAAGGAATTAACATTTTCGTTTAATAATAATAATAAAGATTTTTTTTATTTTTTTTTTTTCTTTTAATTTTAAAAAAGTAAAAAATTTTAAGTTTTAAATTTAAATTTTTTTTTTACGAATTGTTAGTTCTTAAATAATCGTAAAAGGAAATAAGTATATTAAATAAAAGCATTTAAAAAAAATATAAAAGTATTTTTAAAAAATCTTCGTTAATAACGTTATTTTAAAAACGAATTTAACTTTTATTAAAATAATTTACGTTTTAATTAATACGTTTACTTTATTAAATAACGATATTAAAAGGTTATTTATATCGAATATAATTATATTTATATTTAATATAAAAATTAATATTTTTAATATAATATTTAATTATAAAAAACGAAAAAAGAAATATATTAAAGTTATTACGAAGTTAAAAAAAGTTAATTTTATTATTATTAATAATCGTATAAATTATTAAAGTTTAAACATTAAGATTATAAGTTATATATAACGAAATATATATAATTACTTTATTTTTTATTATTATATTATAAAGTTAAGATTTTTTTTAATGTTAAAGTTACGATTAAAAGGTTATAATTTTATTTAGTTTTTAAATTTATTATTAATAATTGTTTATTTTTAAATTTTTAATAAACTTTTTTTAATGAATTTTTATTTTTTAAAATTTATTAATTAAAAGATTTAAAATTTTAATAAAAAAGTTATTTTTTAACTTTTTATATTTACGTATTATAAAGAAGTTATAAAAGTAATAAATAACGGTTCGAAGTTAAATGCAATAAATTAAGCTTTATAAAGCACTTCGAAAAAATTTCTTTTTTTTACTTTATTAGTTTTTTTTAAAACGGCTTTTTACGTTGCGTTGTTTTTTAAGCTTTTACGTTTAATTTTTAAGAAATTTTAAAAAATTACGTTTAAAAATTATTAATAAAGTAATTACTTAATAATAACTGCTTTAACGTAAAAATGGTTTAAATAAATAAAAGTTAAAATTAAAAAAAATTTAAAAAATATTAACGAGTTATTAGTGAATGGTTTTAATGTAAGAAATTTTATTAATTATTTCGAATATCTTTTAAATAAAACGAAATATTATAAATTAACTTTTTATTCGTACTTAATACGATTTGCTTTTAATTAAATGCTTATAAATTATATTTATAATAAATTTATATTTAAAAGCTTTATTAACGAAAATAATTTTTAAGAAATTTTAAAAAAAATCGACGTTATATTCGTTTATTTATACTTTTCGTATAATTTAATTAATTTTAATATTTAAAAATTTTTACTTTTAAAATTTTTTATAACTTGTTCGTTTAAAAGCTTTTACGAAAAAACTTATAATGTTTTTATATATAAAATTATAAAGTTTATTAATAACGTTTAAAATTTCGAGCTTTTAATTTATACGTAAAATTTAAAAACCTTCGTTTAAAAACGGGTTTTTATTTTTAATTATTATTAATCGTAATATAATTATAAACTTTTTTAAGCGAAAAAAGTTCTTAAATTAATTTAAAAATTTTTTAAAAATATAATTATTTTATATTTTATTTAAAATAATAACTTTTTTATTATTAATTATTATTTAAATTATAATATACTTTTAAATAAAGTTAAAACGAAGTTTAATAATATAATTAAATTTATTTATATTTAATAAATTAAAAAACGATATGTTAATTATTATAACGTTTCTTTATATTTTAAAATATATTAAAAGCTTTTAATAAACGAGTTTAAAAATAAATAAATAAAAATTAAAAATAAAAAAAAACGATTAATTAATAATAAAAAGTTAATTAATAATAAAGATAAAAAAGTAAAGCTTAATATTAAAGTTAAATTTATTAAAATAAAGCGTAATTTTAAATGTTTTTTTTATACTTTTAAAAAAACATTTAAAGGTTTTATAAACGCTTTATTACTTTTTTTAATTAAAAAAAATTAAGTTAATAAATAATCGTTTAATTAACTTTTTAAAATGTTTAAAAGCGTATTTTAAGTCTTTAATTTATTTCTTTTTTTTACGTAAATCGTTACTTTATATTTAAATTTAAATAACTTTTTTATTAAATTACTTTATAATATATATAATTATATTATTAATCGAAAAGTTTTTTATAAATTTAACGAAAAAACTTTAATCGTTATTTTTATTTAAAATTATAATTTTATAAAGTACGTTAAAGGTTTTAATTTAATTTTACGGTATTTTATTAATAAGTTTTTAAATTAAATTAATATTATTAAAAATTAAAAGTTTAAATAAATAAAAAAAAAACTTACTTTTTTAAGAAAAATAAAAAGATTTAATATAAAAGATATTAAATAATAAAAGGTTATTTTAATTAAAATTAATAATATTAAAGAAAAAAATTTTATAATAAAAAATAAAAAGATATTTTTAAAATTTACGTTAACTTTTAATTCGGAAAATGTTAATTAATAAAGAAAAACTTTAAAATCGATTAACGTTATTAAGAAAAGATATTTTATTATTTATAAAAATTAAATTATTTTTTTAAAATTTAAATTAGTTTTTAATTTTAAAAATATTAAATAATAAAAGATTATTTTAAGTAAAATTAGCGTTATTAAAGAACATTATTATACGATTAAAGATAAAAAGGTTTTATTTTCGAAAGTTTTTTTATTTTAAAATATTATATTTATTTAAGTTTTTAAAAAAATAATTTGTTTTTTTAAAATTAATTTAAATTCTTAAATTTATTTAATTTTTAGTTAAATAAACGCTTAAACTTTTTTTAATAAACTTATTATTTATATACGAAACTTTATGTTTATATATATTATTTTAAATAAATTCGTATAATTATATTTAAAAGAAATTTATAAATTATATAATAAAAATAATTTTTTTTAATTAAGTTTTATTATTAAGATCGAAAAAGCATTTTATTTAGTTTTTTAAAAAAAAGAATTAAATTACGCTTTTACGTTATTTAAAAATTAAAAAAAAATCCTTAAAAAATTAACGAATAAATTTTTAAAATTACGACGCGAAGCTTATTAAATTTTTATAATTTTTATTCGAAGGATTATCGATTATATTTTTTTTTTAATGATTTTATTTTTTACGATTTAAAAGACTTTTAAAAAGCTTAATTTATTAATTTTTAAAAATAATATTTTTTAAAAAATCTTAATTCGTAAAAATTTATTTAAGGTTTTAAATTATATAATTATGCTTAACGATTTTAAAGAAATATTAAAAATGAATTATAATTAATAAATAATAAAACATAAAGCTTTATCTTTGATTTTTAAAATTATTAAGGTTAAAAATTATCTTTATAATTTTATTTTTAAATTAAACTTTTCGTTTTTAAATTTTATTTTTATAAATATTTTTTAAAGCTTTTTAAAAAACGCTAGATTTTATAAAATTAATAATCTTAAAAGCTTAATTAAGTAATAAATCTTTAATGTAATAAATGAAAAAGGTTATAAAAGTTTTTAAATTTATTTAATAAATCGGTTTTAAAAATGCAATAAGGATTTTAAAAAGTTATAAAAACGAACTTTTACGTTATATATAATAGCAATTTATTAAACTTGATAAAACGGGTTTTTATATATAATTAGTTAAGGATTTTTATTTTTTAATAACGAGGTCGCTATTTTTTACTTTGAAGTTATTCGGGGGAGTGAGATTTACCTTATTAAGTTACGTAAAGATATACCTATTTATAATTAGCTTTTAACCGTGGCATGGTTAGCTTGTTAAGAACATAATATAATAACCATCCACATTATACGTTTTCTCACTTTTCTCCGGGAACTTCCCAGGCCCATATTATATAGGAAAATAAGGTTTCCAGGGCTCCCACCTAAACAATCCGGTCTACCCATACGAACCAGACCTAGGAAATCTACAGCCCCTTATTTGTGTGTCGTAAGCCGGTTTCGAGGTGGTGCGCATTAATTGCATTGTCATCTTCCTATGACAACGGCCTTCTGCAACATTAAAATATACTGTTGCATGGTCTAGTTATTAAAGACCGGATGCACACGGGTGCACTTCAATGCACAGGGTCACTGTATAACGTTGTTCATGCACCTCAAACGATGGATTTTCAGGGCATGACCTTGTTCTGCCGAAATCCAGAGCTGCCGCATCTGCCTAGGTTGAAGATGGCACGGTGAAAAGTAATACTGCTAGGGGGCATTGTGCCAGGGGTGAGGCTATAGGTACGGGGTTTGACGAGATATTGTGAGATGGTGTAGCACACAGTGCATCTATTCGATCGCGGCCATTGGTATAATAATCAGTATAGACAGAATTTATCTCTTATTATCTTATGAGTCTATCATACCTGTCAGATCATTACATCTTCACCATATGATATCCCACACCATGGCATATGCACTGACATGGGGATGGCGAGTAGGGCCAGTGATACCAAATACTGTTCAGCTAGACAACCTGTCGTATACGGCCTCTTGTGGTTCTAAGTATTGAGACCATCTCAGAGGATATCTCTTCGCAACTGCACTACTCACTACAATTTTCACACATTCTGTATTTGACGACCTCTAGCAGTAACTAAAGATGGTCCTTCCTGATGCAATGGCACTTGCATGGAAAGTTTCGAAAGACTTCCAACCTACCTGTAGGAGTCCCAACAAGGTCATCCTCGACCATCTATTACACAAGAGATTGCGGTCCACGAATGCCGCGGTCAACCTATAGGAGATATTTCATCGGGAATTCCTTGGAGGCCCCCATTAATCGGTGAGCCGTCTATGCTTAAAGAAAACGAAGAGGAAGTGGCGAGGTGGGAACGCATATCCAATAGGAATCTTCAGAGAGAAGCCACCAAAGAGACCATAGTAATGAAATCATAGTAATCATAGGGGGTCCGAATGGTGTAGCAAAGTCTCACAGTACAATAGCGCTTAGCTAGCAACAGGTGAGATATGGATGCTTTCCATGTCAAGCACTAGGCGCCCTCTGTTTTAGACCATAACCCTCGAAAGGGCCGTGACCTTCCTAGGGATCCTAGAGGGTCAGGTTGCAGACCATCAACACAATGGGTTATTGCATTGTCACTCTGATTCGAACGCAAAACATGATAGAGTGGGATCAAAGTTGGATTTAGCATTACGTTCTTGTAGCAACTCAAGTCCTCCCTTGAGAGGCCTATGATCAAGAGCTCACAGTCCATTGGGGGAGACTTCGTGGTGAATTCTCCACTTTGTAGCATCAAGACCGATGGACATGATATCATCTATTCGCTGTCCACAGCAGACATGGGTGCGTCTATGATGCAGCATGGATGACGGTATTGTGTTTTGGTAATTGTAGTCATAGGCAAGGGATCAGAGCTTTACCAGGTATCATAGAAGAATGTATTAACCCATGCGAAACCAAATATTGTGTTGGTAGTCAATCATTGGTCACCGAAAGGGGACCAAAACTACAACTAACGTTGTCACGGCCCTATCTTGCCCACTAACCACTAGACCATCATGTCCATGCGCTGGAGCAAAAGCATGCAAGTGAACAAAACTAACAGCTCTGGCATATGAACTAAACCCGGAGGAACTTTCTGAAGCCTGCAAGCTGGTCCAAACGGATGGTGACAATCCCTCTTAACAAGACTCAAGCGCAAGTTGAAAATTAAAGCTATCTAAGCGGAAACACTGGAACCCCTGGATAGAGGGGCCTTCACGTTGGTGTCAACGGCACAGCTCATGCACAGTCATGTAATGGGAAATAGGTCTTGCGTTAGAAATACTTCTCATTAGGAGAAAGGTTTTGAGTGTAGGTCACCGTGATCTGCTCTAATACCCCGTCATCTCCATGGTTTTTAACATACCATAAAACCCCATATAATTAATATGGGGTTTACAGAGGACCATGTGGTGTTCGTGTAGTAGCCGTCATCAAAGGGGTCCAGCAAGTGTTAAGAAGGGGTGCAAGGTCAACCTAAAGTTTTCCCGGCCCGTATTTTGGAGGTAATTCTAGGGTTTCTGGGTGTAGGCCTAGACAATCAGGTTTCATTATATAAATTGGGGCTGGGAATTTCCAGGGCTTATATTTGCAGGTGTATTCGATGTTTCTGGGGGGAGGGGTAGGGAACTTTATTTTCCCATATGTACCAGGCCCAGGGAATTACTGGTGTTACCTTTGCGGGTTCAATCAGGTTCTCCAGGTACCCACGTAGAAAACCTTATATCTCCATACAAATTGGACCCAAGAAATCTCTAGCCAAGTTGGTATGAGGAAATCCCAATTGCCTGGCCCCTTACTTAACCACCACCCAGAAAATTCTACTCCCTTAGAAGTCACCTTATAGCTTGCAGCTGGACACCGATTCTAGAATGGCTCGCATCCGACTTGGTGGACGTTCCACTTTTGGTGGTATAGCTGCATAGTCCTTATATTCTGTGCCGTTACAATAAGTGAAAAGACTTGCGAGGAGAGTTTACCGAATGGCTCTACTAAAAATTCTTGAAGTATTCTACCTACTCAAGCGACATGTTGACCTCTTATGTTCAGCTTCATACACATCTTTGTAGGTCTAAGCACTATTGTCTTCCGATTTCGTTCAGTCAAATCCCGCCCGTGTTCTGCTTAATTCTCATATTACATGATTCCATAGCCTTGTTACTAATAGAAATATCAAATCATAAACCACTTCTTGTCGTTTTCAATCTGGAAGCCTTAAAGCAGGCCAGACTGGATCTCACTTATGTAAGAGCCCAATGGGATGTCTGCATCTGCGGCCAGGTTCTCCATAATTATCACGACCTTGTCAACCAGAATCTGGGCCGTTTCAGGGTTCATCATGTGGTTGTCGGTAGATAGCTTGACATGAAGCTTGTTGCTCTGTGGATAGGATACCATGAACACCTTCCAAGGCGGCAACCGATTAGGGTGTAGGAAGTACTGTAGCTCGGTCTCGACTCCGGCAACTTGGAAGCCTGGATTCTCATCCACGTTTTGGTGTTGAATCACGAAATCAAAGTCTTCGCTGTCCTTCCAGTTAGTGCAGTTTCTCATGATATCCTTGAACCCGAGAGAGTCTGCCTCTCCGAGCCTGATGAATTGATCTTGAACGTAACGGAGTAAGTCTTTTGAAGTCAAGGCAGTGAGCAGCTTGACGCGGACCGGGATAATGTTGACAAATGTGCCTATCGTCCGCTCTACACCATCAATGGCAGAGTTGCGACCGGCTATCAAATGGCCGTAGACCACGTCCTCGTTGCCTGTTATACAAGAGAGAAGCAAAGCCCACGCCGCACTGGCAAGGGTTGCGTGGGTAGTCTTTCCAGACAGTTGCAACGGTTTTGTGTCTGCTGAAACTTGGATGCCTCTGGGTCGAGGGTCTTGAAGACACTGCGCAAGGAGGCTAGGCTGAACATGCTTGAGGGTTGTGAGATCCGATCCTTCCAAGAATTTCTTCCAGTACTGGGATGACTGTTGGCGTCTGGCTGATGAATATGACAGGAATTTCGAGAAGGTTGGGCCCTCTGCAATTGGCTTGTTCTGGTATTTGGCGAAAAGTCCCTCGACAATCAAGGGTAAACAAAGGCCGTCGTACTGGCCATGCGACATGCGAATAACGAGCCGGAGGCCCTGAGATTTATGACGGAGGAGAACAAGAGCAAGAGCCGGCTGGATGTGCGAACATGACGCAGTGTCCTGCAGACAGAGACTCCTAAATGATGTCTCCAGGTCTTCTTCAACCTTGACGGTGCGCAGAGGTCGATCCAGTGTACGAAGGGTGACTCTCCAAAACGACCCCATGAGCTTTAAGAAGCACGCACGCAAGATAGGGAGTTTCTCAATGGCCGCCTCGCAGCTTCTCTCAAAACGCTCAATACCTAGATGGTCTCCGAGATCCAGGTAGAAGTAATTGCAGAACTGGCCGCTGCTTATCCCTTCCATGACACATTTCTCCTGGAAGTTGGTGAGGGGCAGGACATCTTCGATGTTCCGGGCATGTAAACCACCCTCGACTGTTTCAGCCTCCTCCAGTAGTTTGGCTTTGACTTTACCGTCAATAAGACCGCCAGTCATGAGCTCTTCCGTAGTTGTCTTGTCATCCGCGTCTTGTTTGCATGCGGCCAGATCTTCCAACGTGTCACGGAGAAAGATGTCTGCTACTGCCAGTCGGATGCCGATCTTACGTGCCTCAGCGACGACCTTCATGGCAGTTATTGAGTTACCTCCAAGTTGAAAAAAACTATCGTCGAGCCCAATTGTCTTTTCATCTCTTTGGAGCACCCGCGCCCAGATCCCCTGCAACTGCTTCCCTATTGCTGAAGTTGGTGATCGTGAAGCTGCTTTCCCTTTTCTCGATGGGGCTGTGGACATGTTCATCAATGCCTGGCGGTCGACTTTGCCGTTGTCATTGATGGGTAGTCTCTCCAAAACGGTTATTGATTGCGGCACCATATATGGGGGTAGGTTTGCTCGGAGCCTGCTGGAAAGTTTTTCTTCAATATTTTGCACAACGTTCATTCCCGAGGTTTCACCGAGTCCCTTGGTCACCTTGGAAGACACTGTGATGAAGCCAACGAGGCGCATCTCGCCACCAGTCCTTTGTTGCAGCACCACGGCTGCCTCATTTATCAAGTCATGATCACGTAGAGTGTGCTCAATCTCGCCTAGCTCGACGCGGTATCCTCTGATTTTGACCTGACCATCAATCCGCCCAAAATATTCCAACAAGCCGTCGGTCGGCCTTGCCCGAACATAATCACCGGTACGATAGGCCTCCATCTCTGTTCCGTTGATGGTAATTTTGACGAACCGATCGACATTGCGCTGAGGATCGGTATAGCCTCTTGCTAGACCATCGCCGGTCACAACAAGCTCTCCAACTACACCCAAAGGTACGAGACGCTGTTGAGAGTCTAGCACGTAAGCCCCCGAGTTGCTGATTGATCTTCCGATGGGCACTCCGTTAGGGAAAGCCTCATTTTGAGTCAGACAATACAAAGTACTGATCACAGAGTTCTCCGTGGGCCCGTATGCGTTGATGACCTTGGCTCCTGAAGAGTTTTGTTGCATAAGCTTTTGCGCTGTGTATAGGTCCTGTTCATCAGCTCGCTCGCCTGCAACAAAGAGCGAGTCTAAAATGCTTATGGCAGAGGGCGATTGAAGCAGTGTCTGCTTGAGAAGAGCAGGGGTAAATATGGCGCTTTGAATTCCGTTGGAGGTAAAAAGATCACTTAAGTGCTTTTGCTCCAGCAGCATCATGTGATCAATGCAAATGATGGTTCCTCCATTGAGAAGAGCGCCGTAGATCTCCCAAGATGAGACGTCGAATGCAGTGTTCGTCAAGTGCGCCATGTTCGGGCCCGTGGAAGGTAGGTATTTGGCCATGTTGCTTTGCTTGACCAGCCGGACTATACCTCGATGGGGTACCATGACGCCTTTCGGTGTACCTGTCGAGCCTGACGTGAACATTACATAGGCAAGACTCAGGGCTGAAGGTGCGTGATGTTGGGACTTAGCTGTGCCACTTTGTAGCTGCCCATTAAGAACATCAGTGATTGCCGCAAATTTGACATTCTGGAGCTGAATTGATGGATGCCGAGTGTTCTCTCCCATAAGAACAATGGTGTGCCCGGGAATCGACGAAAGGATAGATTCGGCACGCCCCTTGGGTGTATTGACGTCGAAGGGCACGTAGGCAAGCCCGGCTTTTAGAATACCCAAGAAGGCAACGATTGTTTGACAGCTCCGGCTTGCAAACACGCCCACTAATGACTCAGGCTCAAGTGAATGCGTAGACAACCATGCAGCTAACTTGTCGGAAAGCGCGTCTAGTTGTGAATACGTTAATTCTGCCGTGGAGTCTTGGACTGCCACCTTGGAAGAGCATTCAGCGACCTGGCTCTTGAAAAGATCCGTTATGCTAGATTCCCGGAGGTAGGCGATGCGGTGCGGTTCAAATAGGCCCATTTCCTCAAGCTTGCTGTAATCTTCGTCGGTTAGATGTGGCATGGCTGTGAGGGGAGTTTCTGGCGCTTCAAGGCCTTGCTCAAGAAGATTCTGAAACACGGAGATCATGTTGGAAATTGATTCACGAACGAACAGATCCGTCGAGTATACGACTTCGCCTCGCAGGCCGTGTTGCTCCTGGTAAATATGAAACTCCATGTCGCACATTGAAGTAGTCTCGCCTTCTAGAGTTTCAATGTCGACGCCTTCGAGCTCAAGTATCCCTAGGTCAAGCTGCGAATGGACTGCGAAGAGTAACTGAACCAGCGGGTGTCGCGACAAGTCTCGAGGCTTCTGGAGCTCAGATACGATGCTCACGAAGGGGACATCTTTGTTTTCGAGGCCTCCCATCACTACTGACTGGACCTGGTGGATCAAGCCTTCAAACGTATCATCGTCTTCAATCACAATGCGGAAGCACTGCATGTTAACAAACAAGCCAATGAGGTCTTTAACCTCATATTGATCGCGATTGGCAAACGGTGTGCCAATAGTAGCATCAACTTGACCGGTCAGATAATAGTGTGTCAATCTGAACACCGTAAGAAGGATGATATACGGCGTGGCATCGTACTGGGCGCAGAGGGTTTGCAGCCTGTCATAAAGTCGCCCTTCAATCTTGAATCTTTCCGTGCTTGCATGTCCCGACAAAGCTGCGGGTCGGACCTTGTCACAAAGAAGCTCCGCTGGTCTACTTGTCTCCAGTTGCTTAACCCAATACTCGAGCTGTTTCCCTTTGTTCTCTTGCTGTCGACGTCTTTGCCAGGCAGAATAGTCCTTATATTGAATCGGTAAAGGGTTCAGCTGAGAAGGGGGATCATGGCCGCGCACTGAAAAAGAATAGCAAGCTGAAAGTTCTCTGCAAAGCACATCAACGGACCAGCCATCAGATATGATGTGATGCATGACGATTGATAGGATATGCTCCTCTCGGCTTAGCCGGAATACCGTCACCCTCCATCCAGGCTCTTTGGTAAGATCGAATGGTGTATTGTGGTCGGTCTCCAATACCTTCTCGAGGCTCCCCTCTTCTCCTGGTTGAATATCCACGATCCTTAGATCTTGTGATATCATAGGATTTACCTCTTGAATACTGACATTGCCATCAGTTGTTGCAAAGGTCGTCCGGAGAGTCTCATGGCGACTCTCAATGGCGAGAAGAGCTGCTTTGAGTGAATCAAGTCGAAGAGGTCCCCGTATACGCAGTGCGCGGGGCATGAGATACCAGGTCAAACTGGGATACAACTGCTCCAGGAACCACAGTTGTTGCTGAGAAAAGGACTGCTCAACAGGTCCAGCCTTTTCAATTCGAGGTATGGATACAAGTGTGTCATCGGCACCTCGCAATGCTGAGGCCCGCTCTGCTAACTGGCAGAGCCGGGGGCGGCGGAAGATGTCTGCCACAGCTATTTGCAGGCCTACCTCACGCGCCTCAGCAACGACCTTCATTGCAGCGATAGAGTTACCTCCCAGTTGGAAGAAACTGTCATCTACTCCAATGGCAGTTGGGTCAACGTTTAGGACCACGGCCCAAATAGCCTGGATTTGACGTTCCGACCCTGTGGTAGGCTGTCGCACCGGGCCTCGGGATGTGTCCATTTGTCGCTTGTTTGAGAGAGCTTTACGATCGACTTTACCATTCTCGTTAATCGGCATTTCATCCAGGATAGTTATTAGTCGAGGGATCATGTACGATGGCAAATGAGCTTGCAGCAAGTCTCGGAGTTCTCGTTGTATAGTCTCAGACATCTGTTGCTTAAGAGGCTTGCTGCTCATTGCCTGCAATCGCCGGCCAGTGTGATCTGTAGGGAATTGGAACATGACACGCTTCCCATTTTCAGGCTGATGACGGTGGAAAATTGCATCGAGGCCGCCGCGTTGAGAGTATTGCCTCGCCCAGCTGATTTCGACTCGGCATCCTGCCTTCCGAGCGACGTTGAGTAAATCAACGGCCGATAATGCAGGGCAGGCCTTGGCTTGCTGACTTACATCCTGTAGCCAGCCTGCGCCATCAACCCTTGATTTCTTGTCACCGCTGACCGAGTCGACAAGATATCTCTCAAACATGGTTTTGCTATGAGGGATGTTGCCGACAGCAATGACCTCTTGACTTGACTGACGTTGTAAGAGCTCGGTCAATGACGCCTGGTCTAGCTTCATATCCATAAAGTCCCTCCAGGTATCCTTAGGAATCTCGTGGATGAGCTGGCTAGTATGTTTCCCTCGAGGCTTGGCATGGACCACTGCAGCATATCTATAGCAACTGAGTTCGTTGGTCGCTTTCATTCTCTTGGGAAGAATTTCCACGTGCTCGATCAATTCCGGCAGTCGGTCTTTCATGGCTGTGAAGAATGCCGGCTCCACGAGAAACTCTAGTTCAACCTCTTCCATCTTGGCCATCATCCGCTTAACATCATCTGCGTGAGCATCATGTCCAAGCATAAACAAGGCTCTACTAGCTAAGAATTCTTGATATAAAGCGTGCGACCGCATATCGCCAAAGAAGATAGTTTCGACGCTATCCAGTCGCAAGACATCTTCTACCATGTTGAAGAGATATTCCTGGCTTGGGAAATATTGGGCGACTGAGTTGATAACGACTAGGTTGGGGGATATAGGCCCTTCGAGCTGGCGGAGCTCTGTGGCAGTGGCCTTGAACATGCGAACCTTCCCTGCCAATCCAGGTATGGACCGAGAAGCGTTGGCGACAAAGCCGACAGCCCGCTGAGATGGGTCCAGTCCAACATAGCTCCGAAGCTCTTTACCCAGGTTAAAGAGGATCATACCAGAGCCTGTTCCAATTTCAAGCACATCGCCGGGTGCCCGGCCGTTGAGCAAGGCGTCTATAGTTTCGTCCAGCCATTCGTTCATCTCGCCTTTGTCAATGCCACTTCCATCGTACATGGAGGTCCAGCCCACGAAATCTCTCCCAAGGGATTCTCCTTGTATTTTGTCCATGGGAGCATAGGTTTCGTCGTTGAAACGGTCCTCCCATACTCCAACATGCTTGGACTCGACGGTATCCCCAGTGATCTCTTCAATCTTATCGCCGCGGCTTCCTTCATCCACGCGAATTGTAATGAAGCTCGCAAGATGCGCTTCATGCCTAGGATTTTCTTGTATAACAGCCACTGCATCGTGGACAGAGGCATGCCGGCGCAAGCAGTGCTCAATTTCTCCTACCTCAATACGCTGGCCGCGGATCTTAGCCTGGCCATCAGTTCGTCCATAGAACTCAAGTTTACCATCGCTCAGACGGTGGCGTACATAGTCTCCAGTTCGATAGGCGCGAACAGTCTGTCCATCAACTGTGACAGTAATGAACCGATCTGCGTTCCGCTGAGGGTCAGTGTATCCGCGGGCTAGGCCATCTCCCGTTACGACTAGCTCGCCGATGATTCCTATAGGCACTAGGCGCTGCAGATGATCCATGACGTATGCTCCCGAGTTGTCAAACGCTTGGCCGATAGGAACGCCATTGGTGAAATTTTCTCCGTCATGAACACAGTAGGTTGTGCTAAAGGTTGTGTTCTCCGTCGGTCCATATCCATTGATAATTTTGCCATTCTTCATATAATTTTGTGCCGTGTGGATATCCTCGGGATCGAGACGGTCCCCTCCTACCATGAGTAGGCGAAGTCTTCGAACAATGTTCGGACATTGGGAGAGGTATTGCTTCAGCAGAGCAGGCGTGATGAATATTGCCTCAATTGCCTCCTGTGAGAATACCCTTGATACAGCCGTGTAGTCCAAGAGTGTATCAGTACTGATGCAAATCAGAGTGTTACCATTGAGTAGGGCTGTGTATATCTCCCATGTCGAAGCATCGAAAGCAATGTTTGATATGTGGCCTATAATCCCATGCTCTGGAACCTGAGAAACTAATGAATTTTCTTTCGTCAACCGTAATATGCTACGGTGCTCTATCATGACACCCTTTGGGTGGCCAGTTGACCCCGATGTGAACATGACATAGGCGAGACTGGATGGTGAAGGGTGTTGCACGATGGCCTTGTGAGCTCGACCATGCGGCGCTAGCGCTTCTGTGATGGGAATCAACTCAATATTATCAAGGCTGTCGATAGCGGGCGTATCTACACCGCAGAGTACTAGCTTGCAGCTGGACACCGATTCTAGAATGGCTTGCATCCGACTTGGTGGAATCTTGATATCGAATGGCAAATATGCCAGCCTAGCCTTGAGAATACCCAGGATGGCGATAATCGTGTGACAGGATCGACTGGCAAATACACCAACGAGGCTTTCCTCAGCAAACGACCTTTGCGAGAGCCATTGAGCAATAAGATCTGACTTTTGATCTAGCTGAGCATATGTCAATTCGAGCTCAGGATCCTTGACAGCAACACGCCCAGGACTGTCAAGAGCCTGTCGGCGGAAGATGCTGACAACATCGGAGTCCCTAGGATACTCTGTTTGGTGAATCTTGACGAGGTCTCGATCATCCAGTGCTGTGCGGCCGGCCTTCGTCAAAAGCGGTACTGACTGAATTGCCATGCGAGGGTCAGAAAGACACTCTCCAAGCATATGCTTAAATATTGATAACAAATTACTAATAGTCTCGGCGTTATAAAGGTCTGTCGAATAGACAACGCCTCCACTGAGTGCTTCATCCTCTTGGTAAAGATGGAGCTCAAGATCAAAGCGAGATGCGGGTGGAGCGGGTATCGTCTCAGCCTCCAGCCCTTCCAAAGTAAAGCGGTTCAAATTCAATTGGGAATGAACAACGAATATCATCTGTACCAGAGGGTTCCGGGATAGCTCCCTGTCCTTGCAAAGCTTGGCTACGACGTTTTCGAAAGGGACATCCTGGTTCGCCATGGAGGCCGTGGCTACTTGCTGAACCTGATTGACTAGATCTACAAAAGAGTGATCCTGGATCTTGATACGGAAGCATTGCATATTGACAAAGAACCCTAGGATATCACGTTGCTCCCAGCGGTCACGGTTAGCGTTTGGACAACCAATTGTCGCATCTCTTTGATCAGTCAGGCGGAAATGGGTGGCCCGAAACGCGGCTAGGAGAAGTATGAATGGTGTGACGTGACATTCGTTGCAGAACTTTGTAAGGGCAGAATACAACGAGCCCTCTATCCTGATATGTTCAACGCCAGCTTCTCCAGATAGAGTGTCTGGCCTAGGCTTGTCATACAGAATTTCTGCCGGTCTGCTTGTTTGCAGCTGCGTGACCCAGTAGTCCAGCTGCTTCTGGTGTTGGCTGACCTGTTGGCTGTCTTCGCGTTGCCATACTGAATAATCTCGATATTGAATAGGGAGAGGATCCACGTGGGAGAGTGGATCCTTTCTATGAAGAGCTGCCGCGTAGAAAGCCGCTATTTCAGTACGAAGGATGTCAATGGACCAGCCATCGGCAATAATATGATGCATGACGATAGAAAGAACGTGTCGGTTTGGGCTTAGCTTGAAGATGCAGACTCTCCAGCCAGGCTCTGTCTCAAGTTCGAAGGGCGTCATTTGGCGCTTTTTCAGCCTCTCCTGGAACTCATCTTCTTTGTTTGGTGACACATCAATCACTTCAAAGTCGTGTTGCTCGAACGGCTTGACGGATTGTAGGTTGATGCCGTTTTCTGAGCTGAAGGTTGTTCGGAGTGTCTCATGACGGCGTTCCAGAGCTAGAAGTGCAGTGGCAAGGGCATCAATCTGCAAGTGCCCCTGGAGCCTTATCGAATACAGCATGTGGTACCACGTGAGGTTGGGATGTAACTGTTCGAGAAAGTACAAACGCTCCTGGGCGAACGATTGCGGGACAGGACCAGCGCGCTGCGTTCTGGGTATCCCCTTTGACACAACCTCAGCTGAAAAGTTACATTTACCGGCAACGAGGCTTAACTGGCGATGCTCGAAAATATCGGCCGCTGCCAGCTCAATACCGGCCTTTCTAGCCTGTGCTGAAACCTTCATGGCAGCGAGTGAGTCACCTCCGAGCTGGAAGAAGCTGTCGTCTAGCCCAATAGTCTCGGCGTCGACGCTTAGCACTTGAGCCCAGATTCTCTGCACCTGAAGTTCCAATTCAGACGTTGGCTGTCTCTTCGGACCGCTCTCTGCTGTTTTCCACTCAGTAATTTCCTGAGATGAGAATGACTCACCAATAAGACGCAGACGCTTTCGGTCTAGCTTGCCGGTGGGGGTCATGGGGAGCTCGGATATCGAGAAGAAGACACTCGGAATCATGTAGCTGGGTAGAGATGAAGCTAATTTGTCACCCACATCCTTAGAGATAGAAAGTAGCAGAGCTCCAAAGTGCGACTCAGAGCTCATGTCATCGCTACCATCCACCTGACAGAAGGCTGCTATGATTGGACTAGAGTCTGATCTCTCTGGGACAAGAACTTCGGCTACAACCTGCTTCGCACCACCAACTTTGCAAGTGTGAACCCAATGTTCTATTTCACTCAGCTCCACTCGCTGCCCACGAATCTTGACTTGGCTGTCCTTGCGACCAACAAAGGTCAAGCTACCCCCTTGGTTGTAGTGAACAAGGTCTCCAGTCTTGTATAAACGCCCGTGGCGCCCCGGTCGGTTAGCTGATCCTTGTAACAACCAAGCAGGATCCTCGATGAAAGCTTGAGCTGTCTTTGCCTCATCATGCAGATACCCTTGGCCCACGACAGGTCCCTCTAGCAATAGTTCGCCAACAAACCCTGGGGCTTGAAGGACATTATGATTGTTCGGGTCTACCACCCAGGTAACAACTCCGACTCCTTTACCAATTTGGGTCGCATCCTGAATCCGAGGAGTATTCACGTTGAACGTGGCGGTCGGAGTGCACTCGCTGGGCCCGTAGGTGTTAGCACAGCGAACTTTCCCCCACCAAGCCTTTACATCGTTATCTCGTAGCGCTTCCCCGCCAAACACCAGCAGTTCAAGGCTAGGAACACTGGATGGGTCAAGGAGTTGGGCAACGGAGGGGGTAAGCTCGACCATATTGGCCCGGAAAGATTCCATACTCTGAGCAAGATTGTCCTTCCGGTCCTTTTCGTGCGGGACGCAAAGACAGCCACCCGCATGTAGTGTAAAGAGGATATTGGAAATGTAAGGATCGAAACTGTACGATGTAAAGTCGTACATTCTGGTATGCGGGCTCGTGCCATAGATTCGGGACTGATGATGAGCCGCCGAGACGATGTTTTGGTGCGATATCATGACACCTTTGGGGTTGCCTGTACTACCAGAGGTGAAAACCACGTATGCGAGAGACGACGCGGGCACTGTTGGAAGAAGATTCCCTACTGGATCACTGAGACTCGAAAGGTACGCCGAGTCAACAGTAGTCACACGTGGGCATAGCTGCAAGCTCCGTGTACGGTTGGACATTGAGGACAGGATAAGGATTGTATCTACTTGTTGAACCATGGACTGAAGTCGTGACTCTGGAAGCGAAGTATCCAGAGCGACAAACACGCCGCCTGCCTTGAGCACTGCAAGCATGGCCACCGCCGTCCACATCGACTTTTCAAAGCATAATGGAACCAGCGTTCCCGGTCCAATACCGAGATCAACATGCAGATGGACAGCTAAGCGCTCGGAAAGCTGGTCCAACATGTCATATGTCAGTTCGCCGTCCCAGGCGCAGATAGCGGGGGCTGATGGGTGAAGGCGAGCACGTTCCTCAACCATGGTGTGCGCACAGCATTCAATCGGTGGAGGGAGGTTATGGTTCCAACCCCAGATCTCCTCCAAGTCCATGGGTGTTAGCACCTCAATCTCGTCAAGGACCTGACCCGGGCGCGCACGCTCAAGCTGGTGGATGACACGCTCTAGTCGCCCCAGCAGTCTTTGCACCATCTCAGACTCAATGGCTCTGGAATCGAAGAAGGCCTTGACAATCTTTTTGCCTGGGTCGTCCTGGTCGAGGTACACTTCAAGTGTGAGAGCATACGTGTTGAACCATTGCTCCTGGTCATCACCAAACTGCCACTTGCCTATCTCGTTACGGATAGTGGTGTTTTCCTGTGGCTGGACGAGAAGAAGTGTTTGGAACTTGGTTGCTTGAAGGGCTTCCGGGCTCAGCTTTGCAATGTGCTGCAATACCATTTGCTCATATGGAATCATATCTGTAGCCTGCTGCTGAACATTCTTCAGATAGTCCAACACTGTCTGAGTGCCGGAGAATCTTGTCCGTAGTGGAACCGTGGCGATGGCTGGCCCGGACATTCTGTCAATTCCGGGTACTGGTGTACTCCTGCCAGATACGGTAACACCGAAGACTACATCATCCAGGTTTGTCATACGACCTGCCACTAGAGCCCAGGCAGCGCGAAGAATGGTAGATTCTGTAAACTCGGAGTGAGTTGTACCCGATGAAATCTGCTGTTCAGCAACGCCATCACAGGAAGGTTCATCAGCAGAGAGAGGCAACGCTGGGAATGGCGTAGAGACGGAGCCTTCAAGAGCCTGCTTCCAGTAGATTTCCATCTCTGCTCGGTCTCGACTCTGGATATAGTGGATAAAGGTCTGGAACTGAGGCCCTTGCTCCAGCTCATCTCCGTGATAGGCTCTGTTCACAATGTCTACTATCAGGGGAATCATCCACCCGTCATAGATGGCGTGATGGATTGTCCACACAAAAGATCGAGATATGCCAGCATTATCTTGTATGATTGCATATCGGGTAAGTGGTTCGCCCAATTGCATGATCCTTTTGCGATCGGTTTCGAGATAGCGGTCAAAGTCAGATGTCGCTGTCCATCCAATGCCCTCGTTCAACACTACTTGTAAGAGACCTAGGTCATCCTGTTGAATAGTCCTGCTTCGTAGAACTGCGGTATTGCGGACTACCTCAAGCCAGGCTTCGCGGAAGCGATTAACATCGACCTCGTGAGACAAGTCCACGACAAGCTGCATGACATAGTCGCCCGGACGCTTAACAGCGAGTGCAAAAAGCCCCTCTTGAAGTGGTGAGCACGGATAAATGTCTTGGATTTCTGAAGTGCCCACGTGACACTGGCTTGAGACATCATCCAGTAAGGCAGAGATATCCGTATTCTGATCTAGTAAGGCAAATGGAGCAAAGGCCTTTGCCTCCAGACCCTCTCGCCGGAGTGCTCTGGAAGACAAAGCATGTAATTCGGGGTGATCAAACATGTCTTGCACCAAGATTTGTATACCCGTCTTGCGAGCCTCACCAACAACCTTGATGGTAGAAACAGAATTGCCGCCGAGCTTGAAGAAGTTGTCATTTAGACCAATCTTCTGGGGGTCTAGGTTGAGGATCGTGGCCCAAATGGCCTGGATCTGCTGCTGCATCGGGGTTGATGGCTTTCTTTTTTCAGTTTGTGTGGCTGTCCGCATTTCTGCTAACAGTTGGATGGAAAATACGGCCCCTATGTTTCGCAGCTCCCTCCGGTTTGTCTTTCCGGTTGCTGTCATGGGTAGTTTGGACAGCGCCAAGAAGATTGTAGGTACCATATAACTCGGCAGACGGTCGAACAGCACCTTCTCAGCATCCTGTGGTATAGAAAATAGCGTGGCCTGAGTAGATCCAACCTCTATTGTGTTTTCGTTATCTCTGGTAACATGTTCCGTCAAAAGGAAGACTGCCAGCATTGGCTCACCCACGCCTCCTTGGGGCACAATCACTTCTGCCGCCAGCTGACTTGCTTCTGGGAAGACTTCCTTTACCTGGAACTCGACTCTCTGCCCGCGTATCTTGACTTGTACATCCTTGCGCCCGAGACACGTGAGACTTCCATGCTCATCATATTGTACAAGATCGCCAGTCTTGTAAAGCCTGGCTCGTCGACCGGGCCTCTTGGAAGAGCCTCGTGTCAAAAACTCCGGATTCTCGATAAAGAAAGCGGCAGTCTTTTCGGGGTCATCCAAGTAGCCACGACCAATGTGCGGGCCTTCGACAAGTAGTTCGCCGACACAGCCCACTGGAACCAGTTTGTTATGATCCTCTGGGTCAACAACCCATGGCGTTATTCCCACACCAGGGCCAACCTGACACGCATTTTCTGGGTCTGAAGGATTGAATTTGACAGAAATCAGAGTCGAACACTCGCTGGCGCCATAACCGTTGCGAACCTCGACGTGCTCCCACCATGGCAAGACATCATTTACTCTCAATGCCTCACCGCCAAAACCCATCATCTTCAGAGTAGGAACTTGCTCTGGAGATAGTGTCTCAGCAATGGAAGGTGTTAGCCACACGTGAGTAGCTTTCAAAGACGTCAGGCTAGATGCGAAGTGACTCTTTCGGTCTTGTTCGCTGGGAACGCACACGCAGCCTCCTGCGGCCAAGGTGGGGAGCACGTTCACGAGGGAGAGACCGAAACTATATGAGACAAAGTCATAGACCCTGGATTCCTTTGTCAGATTCAAAGGTAGAGCCTGCTCAGATACTGAGGCAACATTTCTGTTGGTAATAATGGCACCCTTTGGAGTGCCTGTGCTCCCCGAAGTGAAGATTACATATGCCGCTGAAGATAGATCGATGGCGGGATGGAAGTCGATCTCCTTGTTAGATTGGAATAAGCCAGAGTCTACCTTTATAGTCTCTGGGATCAATCTCTTGGTCAACTCCAGCTGCGAGGGTGATGACAAAGCAAGCGTGGGCTTGACCTGATCAATGATGGCCCGAAGACGAAACTCTGGAAGATGCGGGTCCAGCAGAACGAAAGCTCCGCCAGCCTTGAGCACACCGAGCAGAGCTACCGTCGTCCATTTCGACTTTTCGAAACACACAGGCACAAAGACCTCTGGTCCAACTCCGCGCTCGACTAGGAGACGGGCAAGTATACTGGTCAAGCGGTTGAGCTCACGGTAGGATATTTCACCGTCCCAAGCATGAATAGCAGGGGAATCGGGTTGCTCCAGAGATCTTTCACGAATAATATCAGTGATGCAGCTTTCAGCTGCTGAAGGGGCAGTGCTGTTCCACTCCCAGATCTGGTCGAGGTCCTGAGATGTCATAGAATGCAGGTCTGAAATGGTCTGTTGTGGGGTTGCAGAGTCAATCTGGCAGATGGCGAACTCGAGCCGTTCTAGAAGCTTCTTCACCAGCCAAGGCTTAATGACTCTCGAGTCAAACCTAGCTTTAACCACATCGTGTTCGGCGACATGGTAGATCTCAAGCACAAGAGCACACTTTATGTCCAAGGGCCTTCTGTGGCTTATGGTCACATCATTACCGTTGCTCTGGGATTGATCAACTAGTAAGATCTGAAAGGAGCATGCATGTCGAGCTTCGGGGCAGGAATTGGCAATGTCTTCCATGTTGGAGCTTGCAAAGGGAGTCATCTCCGCCGCCCGGCATTCGACATCTTTGACAAAGTCAACCAATCGTTGGTCACGTCTTGTTCTGACTCGTAATGGTGTTATTGTAGCAGATGAAGTCCTCGAGCCATCATCCGTGAGAGTGTCTACGCCAAAGACGACATCATCTGAGCCTGTCGTCCAGCTAACAACCAGAGCCCATGCAGCTCGGGTTACTGCCTGTGCTGAGACCCCATGAGAGCGGGGAAACCGGTGCTCCGTGGTGTCATTAGGAGAGCAAGCTTGCACAGATAATGGCAGCGCGGGAAAGGGCGAAGATCCATAGTCTTCCAGTGCTTTCTTCCAGTAGCTTGTCTTACTGTTTCGAAAGTCAAGGGTCTGGGTCTCGGGGATATCAGGCAGGTAGTTGCCGTCGGAGTCCGCCTGCTCAATGTGAAACGTCTCTCCATGAGAGTTTCCCCTATCACCCTTCAAGCTGGCGGAGTTAGATGATGACTCGGCTTGACGGGACATCTGATTGCCGCTATGTACCGTCCCATTCCTGAGATTCTCATTTTTAATAATCGTCATCTCGTGGTCGTCTTGCTAACGTTGGAATGAATGCTGGGGGATTCTGAATTCTGGATTAAACTGGCGTTTTGCTATGATGGTTTTTGCAATCAATCCTTTGTTAAACAACATACGTAGTGTTCTTATAGATATGTACGAACATAATTCGGCTCTGGATTAATCAAAGTGCATTCATGTCATATTCCTCATGCCCTCAATCACTAAGGAGCGGTATGAATACCAAGCTGGCAATATTCTTTATGCCGCTAGGAGGGTGAAAGCCGCCGGCCATGCCGCTCTATCACGCAATCCACCCTTCTTCACCGCCAACTACATCACTTACCGATCTATTATCTCAGAGTCACCCAGCCGCAGACCGCTGTTTTCCAATTGATTCTCTTGATGTCTCAGAAGTAGAAGATACTTGTCACGGTACTAAGTGGCCACTATATAAGGCAATATAAGACGGTCCGTTCCCGAGCTGACAACGTTCCACTTTTGGTGATGTAGCTGCATAGTCCTTGTATTCTGTGCCGTCACAGTACTTGCTGCCCAAGGCGCAATAGAAATGGTGCAAGACACGGCTTGCTGAAATGCGGCAAAAGTGGACTTGTTAGAATTAGATCTAAT
Source organism: Eutypa lata (assembly GCA_022661535.1). Taxonomy (NCBI): domain Eukaryota; kingdom Fungi; phylum Ascomycota; class Sordariomycetes; order Xylariales; family Diatrypaceae; genus Eutypa; species Eutypa lata. The sequence continues at coordinate 58,129 of JAKULF010000009.1, read as the reverse complement.
TCTATATTTTATCATGGCTTTACAGATCAAATTTTCCGGAGGATGATGCACTTTTCAGCTTCGAACAAGATTGCGTCTAGGTGTTGAAATAAGGGGTGGCTGGTCGATCCCGCACCCTTGTGTATATAGTATAAGCTGAACAATGTAACCCAACGGGTATTGATCCTACCTTTTGACAATAGGTAGTTTCGGGATTTTATATAGCGGCAAGCATAATCAATCACGTTACACAACAGGACGAGCGAATCGGCAAAGTGGAGTTGCAATAGCTGTGCGAATCGTGACAGTTAAAAGTTTGCTTTGTAAAACAGCGGCAGCAGAAAATTTTAAACGGATACATCTAACAGTGACGTAATAAATGTCACAAGTGTGATGAAATTTTAGCTCGTGCATACCGTCAACGTCTTAAAGATAAACTACTGGTTGAGGAGTTTGCACAGCAAGCATCGGGCATAGTTTCAAGGCGTAAATTCGTAATTCTGCATCCAGCGCGCATATTCTCCTCCTCAAGACGCTGCTTCCGAGAGCTGAATCGCCCGGCGGATAATGTTGACAGCACGCGATACAGCCTCTTTGGAGCTAGCTCCGGGGACTTCGTGTCCCCCCTTGTGGATGAAGACGGACTTGACATCCGACTTGCACAAGTTACTGAAGTCCGTCGCCGTATCAAAAAATCGATCCTCTTCCCCCCATACATGCGCCGTCGGGATGCCAATGGCTTCACCAACCTCCGCAGTCGACACCAGCTGGAGGCGACCCTCCTTCAGCTGCTCGAAGTCATACGGAAGAAGAGCAGCAGACAGGAAAATGGCGCACTTGAAGGCGGGGTCGCTGCGTCTCGCTCTCTTTGCTTGGCGGAGCATCCAGGTGCTCACGAGGGAGGCAGCCTGGCTGAAGGCGATAACTCCATCGTATGGACCATCGGTCTGCAGAAACGTCTCCAAGTCGTCCACGGCTTTGCGGATGGACTTTTTTGAAGTGTAGTCAAAGTACGTGTAGGTCTCGTATCCACTCGGTAGCAAGTGCTTGATCTCTGTCAAAAACTTAGCCCGAAATCTCTCGGTTGAACTTGGACCATGGCGACACTTACCAGGATCGATCTCCCATGGAACCACGCCCTCAACAAAATCGTAGGTATGATGATCACCTAGCTCATATCGAATAGCGGCTAGAAGTGTGAGCGCGAGAATCCTATAAAGACTTGACTGAATTACCAGTTTGCATCTCAAACACCTACTCATGTTCGAAAATCAGCTGCGGCTCCCCATTCAATATTCAATGATTGCATACCTTTGAGTTCGTGCCTCGACCGTGAAGACTACCACTTGTTAGAAGGATTCCTTGAGCAGTATTGCGGACCATACCAGAGAAAGCGCATTTTGCCGTGTTTACCGGGTATGTTTAGCTGCGTTGTTGGTGAACATGATTCGTATTACTATGAGGATATGATAGAAATAAGTAGAAGCACCCATCGACTACCTCCAGCGGAATTTGCGGCGCTACTACCTCAACTGCCGATCTCCCGAAGTTCTTGTCCGCCCTCCCTACTTAGTCTATTCGAGTTGGTAGACGAAGTACCAACCAACTTCGGGAGCATCGGTTCGACACAGACCGACGGCCAGCTCATGCATGCCAATCATCGAGACTCCGGTCGGTTTAGGTCATACCATCTTACATGTGTTTTGCTTTGCCATGAGAACTAGCCAACGAGACCAACGCGTTGAGCCCGTGAGTTGGGTCGGAGCAGTGATCCTACTTTCGTTGCGGAGTCCCCGTAAGTACCATGGATACTCCCATCCGGGAAAGAGGCTGCAAGGGGCAGATCATTTGACGTCAAGGGCTGAGTCAGATGCATTTGTGTTCGACTTCAGCTGTCTTTTCTTGTCGGTGAGCACTGACTCTTCTACTTTGGGATAGGGGAGTATGCTCTGGCATGAAATGTCGTACGGCACAACGAGAGGCGGAGGCAAAATATGCAAGGCCAAATTACGCCATTACGAATCCAGTGATTTGAGGGGCATCTAGTGCAGTAACGACATATAAGCTGTGAAATATCCTGTGAAATATGCTGCGAAGTGGTCTATTCAACGCACTGTCTTGAAAATGATATGCTCTTTCACAATCAAACTATCTCGATAACACGCTTGAGAAGCTCTAGATTCATACTCGTACCAAAACACTCACAATAACCTCTATACAAAGATGACTGCCCGTCAGGCTCACCAGAGAGAGTCAGAGTCGGCTTCAGCGGCCATGCCATCAGGCGGAGTTGCTCCGTTGGCTGTCGTCGGTATGTCGTTTCGATTCCCCCAAGAGTCTACGTCTGCAGAGGTATTTTGGGATATGCTCGTCTCAAAGCGATGCACTTCGACCGAAATCCCTGTGGATAGGATGAATGTCTCCGCCTTTCACCACTCAGATCAATCCCGCTTAGATTCCATGGCTATGCGTGGTGGCCACTTTATCAAGGGCAATCTTGGAGCATTTGATGCACCCTTCTTCTCCATTGGCGCTGCTGAGGCAGAGGCTATGGACCCCAGCCAGCGTTTCATGCTGGAGACGGTCTATCGATCAATCGAGAACGCTGGCATCCCGATTGAACGTATCGCAGGCACCAAAACTTGTGTATACACAGGGTGCTTTAACAACGACTACGCCATGTTGCTACCAAAAGACCCCTTGGCACCGCCGAAATACGACACTGTAGGTACTCAGATGAGTATCTTGGCGAATCGAGTTAGCTGGTTCTTCGATCTCACCGGGCCCAGTGCCAACATAGATACTGCGTGCTCCAGCAGCCTTTTGGCAATGGATCTAGCATGCCAATCAATATGGAGTGGGGACTCCGAGATGGTGGGTGTTCATGGTGATCCTCGACAATGTCTAGCTGATTCTTGCATTAGGGTCTCGCATGCGGATGCAACGTGATTTTCAACCCGGAGTTTATGGCCACCATGGATAACCTGGGTTTCCTATCCAAAGACAGTCGGTGCTTCAGCTTTGATCATCGTGCTAACGGGTACGGTAGAGGCGAAGGCTTCGGTGTCCTTGTAATAAAGCCTTTGCAGCGTGCCCTTGATGATGGTGATACGATTCGAGCTGTTATCCGATCTTCCTCTTCCAACCAAGACGGAAAAACACCAAGTCTAACACAACCAAGCAAAGAGGCACAAGAGTCCTTGATCCGCTTCACATACAAAAAGGCGGGGCTTGATATGGGCTCAACACGATATTTTGAGGCTCACGGAACAGGTCAGTGCCGTGTAATTCATTAGGTCAGACGCTGAGGGTGCTAACACTACCTTAGGAACTCCCGTAGGGGACCCTCTAGAGACAGGTGCCATTGGCAGCGTCTTCCGCCATTATCGGTCTCCTGAGGAACCGCTTTATGTGTATGGTTCTACCTATCCTACCTTGGGGCCTTCTAAGCCAAACTGACCATTCATTAGAGGGTCAGTAAAGTCTAATATTGGCCATCTAGAGGGAGCTAGTGGTGTCGCCGGTGTCATCAAAGTGATCCTCGCACTTGAAAGGGGGATAATTCCTCCCAATGCCAACTTTGAGCGACTAAACCCCAAGATTGATGCAGAGTTCTTGAATATCAAGGTAAAGCACCTTGACTTAGCTCGGAACCAATGTATCCAGCATACTAAGCATGCCCCAGGTACCGATAGAAGCAGTTCCTTGGCCTTGCAAAGGCCTGCGTCGAGCGTCCGTTCAGTCCTTTGGATTTGGTGGATCCAACAGCCATGTGATCATAGAGGACGCATACAACTATCTCTTACAGCACGGTTTAAAAGGAAACCACAATACTGTGCCTGAGCCAATGCAGAGACACCTTTACGCTTATCCAAAGGGCTTCTGCCATGCGAGCAGACTTCGGGTAGAATATGAAGCCAATGGCACCGCAGACAGTGCCCAGCCTAATGGCAACGGGCACACCAATAGTCACACCAATGAAGCGAACGGGGTTGACGGTATTCGCAATGTCGATAGAGCCCATCATGTCAACAGTGCCAATGTAGATAGTGGAAGCAATGATATGAATGGCAGCTCACATCCCACAAAGGTTGGAGCAGACGCGGTGCAGCAATCTGAGGACCCAACAGAGACACAAGTCCTCGTATGGTCCGCAGCAGATGAGAGCGGTATTGGCCGCCTCAAGGAGAGCTGGAAGCAGTACTTTGACCAGTTTTCCACCTCCCAAGAGAACAAGGAGACCTATCTTCGAGATTTGGCTTACACCTTGGCGTATCGGAGGACACATTTCCCCTGGCGGACATTTGCGGTGGCCAAGGGCCGTGATGGGATGCACGAGCTCATCGGCCAACTGTCTATTCCTGTCAAAGCAGCACCATCGCCGAACCTCGCGTTCGTATTCACCGGGGTAAGATCTCAAACTTATCAGCTCCCAAGTGGATCCGCTCTTTGTACTAACTTGTGGTTTCTCTAGCAAGGTGCACAGTGGTTTGCCATGGGACGAGAGCTACTGGATAGGTACCCTGTCTTTAGGAATAGCCTGCTTGAAGCTGGTATCCACTTGAAGACACTTGGCTGTTCGTGGGATCTCCTAGGTAAGAATGCCAGTTCATCATCTTCAATCTCGGAACCTTGATCCTGATTGCTTCTCTGTTAGACGAGCTGCAAAAGAGTGAATCCGAAAGCATTGTAAATTCGACAGAACACAGTCAGTCCCTTTGCACGGCACTTCAGGTAGCCTTGGTTGATCTCCTGGGGTCTTTTGGGATTCGTCCAACCGGAGTGATTGGCCACTCTTCTGGTGAGATCGCAGCAGCGTAAGAGCTTATTGCCCTTCTGGGGTCTTTCTGCAAGCTAATTAGTTCGATATTAGATATACTGCGAAAGCCTTAACCCGGGAGTCAGCGTGGAGGATCGCTTACTTCCGTGGTAAATTAGCGTCCGCGTTAGGAAATAGCGACGGGGAGGGTAAATGGGGGATGTCATCCGTTGGACTGTCCAGGGAAGGCGTCAGGCCATATCTGCAAAGTGTCTCAGACAAGCTTGGATCTACTAGGCTTGACATTGCCTGCGTGAACAGTCCCAAGAACCTGACAATATCTGGAGACGCAGCGCACCTCGATTGCCTCCAGGCTCTCTTGGACCACAATCGCGTGTTCTCTCGCAAACTCAAGGTGACTGTGGCCTACCATTCGTTCCAGATGAGGGCGATTTCCGAGAAGTACCTTGTCTGTCTCGGTAATCTCACTAGCCAGCAACCGGACAAGTCGTCTCCAATCATGATATCCACGGTGACTGGGTCGTTGATCGAGCCCCATAATCTTTCGCAGGGTGAGTATTGGGTCAGAAACATGCTACAGCCGGTTCTCTTTACAGATGCACTATCAAGGCTCTGCTCTCAGTCATCTTCCAGTGTCGTGAAGAAACTAGATGGCCGCCACCATCGCATGGTCTCTGTTAACCACCTCGTGGAGATTGGCCCTCACGCCGCTCTTCAGGGACCTGCGAGAGATATTCTTCGATCGATCAACCAAGAACAGAACGTCGCCTACACCTCAATACTGCGGCGCAAGGTATCTGCTGTCCACAGCACGCTTGAGGCCGCTGGCCGCCTACATTGTGCAGGTTACACCTTTGACCTTGATCGTGTCAACCGGCTAACGGAGGTTGGTAACACCTCAACGGCCTCGCCAAAAGCACTGTCTACCCTACCTGAATATGCCTTTAACCACACAAAGGAATACTGGTATGAAAGCCGGCTTAGTAAGGATAGCCGCTTTCGCCGTTTCGGTAGGCTGGACCTATTGGGTACACCCAGCCAAGACTGGAATCCTCTTCAAGCACAATGGCGGAACATTATCCGCATTTCAGAGCTACCATGGATTGAAGATCACAAGGTGAGGCCCCCCTGCCAGCCCGGATTGTTCTAGCGATGGCATGTACTGACTAATGTTGTTAGATCAATGGGGCCACTTTGTACCCCGCCGCCGGTATGATAGTCAAAGCCGTAGAAGCTGCGAAACAGCTCGGCGAGTCAGAAAGCGAGGTCACAGGCTTCGTGTTGAAGAATGTGAGCTTCCATTCAGCACTCAACATCCCCGCAACGTCTCGTGGCATCGAGGTCGATACGTATCTTAAGTCAAGGAGCAAATCGGATCCCAAAGATTTACCTCTGTTTGATTTCTCCATCTGCACCTTCGACGGGGACAAGTGGATTGAAAACTGCAATGGATGCATTCAAGTTCTGTACGCCACCGGGGACGCTGACATCGATACCCGTAAGGAACAGCAGGCTTGGAATGAGAGCCACACGCAGACCTATCGGGACTGCGTCCGCAAATGCAACACCTCAGTCAACATACCAGGCTTATACGACCTCCTCTCCTGCTGTGGGTATGGATACGGCCCTACATGCCGTCCCATCACAGAAATGTCCTATAACGAGCAGGAGCACGTAATATCAAAGGTAAATACTTTCCAATGGTCCAGTTACGAAGGGGCTAGTATCGCACAGCACCATGTCATTCACCCAACCACACTTGATGGCATCTTTCAGACCATCTTTGCCGTCTATACGAAGGGCGGTACTGAAACAATGTCCCTGGCCATCCCGACGTATATTGATAGACTCTGGATATCAGCTACCGGTTTGAGTCATCCTGGCTCTGATTCTATCCAGGTCCATGCCCAGACTCAGTGGACGGGGCTTCGTGAGACATCTTCCAATATTACCGCATTTGATACATCGGGTGGCAAGGTCCTCATAGAGCTTAAAGGGGTCAGAACGACTATTATTGCCTCCGCGGATGCTTCCGGAGTCTCGGAGCAGAAGGTCCAGGACAAGTGCTACAACATCCAATGGAAGCCTGACCTAGACCTAAACTCTATTGACAGTGTCTTAGATTACTATGAGTCTGCTGCTACGGAGGATAATGAGCCCGTTGCTTATTACCGTGACCTACAGACCCTGCTTGCAACGACCATTAAGGACACTCATAACAGAATCAAGAGCAAGTCTTCAACTGCCCTTGCAGACAACTCTCATATGCACAAATATCTTAATTGGTTGGACCAGCAAGTGAAACGGCTCGAACTGTGTAATACCAGTATCGATGCTACAAATTGGGAACCTCGTCCTGAAAATGAAGCACCTGAACTGGTACAGAGGGTTGCCTCAGCCAGTAGGCAAGGCTTTCTTTATGCCAATATTGTCCAGAGGCTAGCAGAGATCTTGGAGGGCCAAGTCGATGTCTCGGATGTGCTATCTCGAGACTCAATCGAAGGCTTCTTCTCTGAGGTGGTAAGTTTACTAGCCTATGTTCTTAGCTTGAGAATGTTCAAGAGGTTAACAGCGTAAAGTGCCAATATATGAAGTGTCTCAAGAGGCTCGGCAATTACATTGAGGCCTATGTGCACAAGAACCCGGCAGCCAAGTTCCTCCAGTTGGGAGTTGGGTCTACTGCCATGATTGATCAGCTTATGAACGCACTCGTGAATTATAAAGATGGCAGTAATAGTCCGCGTTACGGTCAATTTGACTATGCCAATGTCTCATCTGATAACTCTGGCTTCTGTGCTGACAGACCTCCAGACAGGCATCCATACCAAAGAATGCAACCCAAGACCCTCGACATTGAGCTTGATACACAAGCCCAAGGTTTCGAGGACGGAACTTACGATGTCATTTTCTGCTCCATGGTACGTATTATACGAGCCCTCGCACACATATTTGATAGGATGTTAATTATCAGATTTCTTATACCACATCGGACATGACGATGGCATTGAAGAACTGCCATAAACTACTTCGGCCGTGAGTCAGGCTCTCGTGCACGCTGCTAGGAATTGATGTTAGCTAACACCAGCCAGTGGAGGCAAGCTTATTCTGTTAGAAAACGTCGAACCCGGTGCTATCCCCACAGGCTTCATCTTTGGTCTCCTAGAAAGTTGGTGGTCTGGTATGTGACTTGTCGCATTGTCGTGATGACTCGGGCTAACAAAAACACCATCAAGGCTCGGAAGATTCCCGTCAAGATAGTCCATGCCTGGACAAAAGGCAGTGGAATGAATTTCTTCTCAAGACCGGCTTCTCGGGAAGTGAGATAGAACTGGATGATTTTGAACATCCGATCTGCCATGCATACAGCGTCATAATCTCAACGAGGCTTCCGGAAACCCCTGCAACAACGGCGGCAATGATTAGTCTCGTCATCATTCATGGCCCGGATCAGGCGCAGCAGGTTCAAGCAGATGAAGTCAAGAGCGGCGCCGAGGCCGAAGGCCTATCAGCTCAGCTCGCATCTCTGGACCAGGCCCGGAATATCTCACCAGGTCCAGACACGGTGGTTATCAGCTTACTGGAGCTTCATGACCCCGTGTGGCTTAACATCAGTCCGGAGCTCTTTGACATTCTTCAAAAACTCCTGACCTGTTCACCTCGACTTATTTGGGTTAGTAGGGGAGGTGGCTTCCGTTCTCCAGACCCAAATCACCACATCGTCGATGGCTTGTTGAGAGCCTTACACTCAGAGCTTATGGGAGCCACTCTTATCTCTCTCGCGCTGGAGGCGGATGGATGCATCAATAGCCACAGAAGAGAATTTATCCTGCAGTTAGCAAGGCTGATAGTCATCTCTGAAGGGATAGACACCGAGTACGTTGAGTACCAGGGGCTGCTCCATATTCCACGTCTCACCTCAGCCAATCGAATGAACACAAGACTTCATGAGCATCAAGTCGGGAATCAGAGGCGTCAAGCAACGCTTGGAGACGGCATTCCACTCCGCCTAAACATTGGCACGCCAGGGCTTCTCAACAGCCTACACTTTGTTGAGGACAACGTCGGGAGGTCTGCCGAGTTGAAGCCATACGATATTGAGATCCACGTCATGAGTGCCGGTGTCAGCTTCCGCGATGTCTTGATCGCCCAGGGCCGGTTGAACCAGCGTACGGCCGGCACAGAATGCGCAGGAATTGTGACAAGGTGCGGAGAGCACTGTGAAGACCTCGTCGTAGGCACACGTGTAGCTGCTGTGTGTCTCGATAGCTTCAAGAGCTTCGCCCGTGTTGATTGTCGGTCCGCCGTCCGTATCCCTGACAGCATGCCATTCTCAACCGCCGCAGCCATCCCGTTCAACTTTCCGACTTCCTGGTACTCACTCAAAGAAGTAGCCAGGTTAAGCCCTACAGAGACTGTTCTAATACACTCCGGCGCCGGAGCCACAGGGCAAGCTGCCATCCAAGTAGCTCTTCACCTGGGTGCCGTAGTATTCACAACCGTCAGCACCGAGAAGAAGAAGCAATTCCTCATGGACCGCTATAGGATCCCAGCTGGACATATCTTCTCAAGCCGCGAGATAGCCTTCTGCAGCGGCATCAAACGACTCACACAGGGTGCTGGAGCCGATGTCATCCTCAACTCCCTCTCTGGAGAGGGCCTAGCAGCATCCTGGGAGTGCATCGCGCCTTATGGCCGATTTATTGAGCTGGGAAAGAAAGACATTACTTCTCACAGCAAATTAACAATGTCTTCCTTTGAGAAGAATGTCACGCTCAGAGCTGTCGATATTCCTGCTATGAGCTTGGAGCGGCCGCAGGTTGTTCGTAACGCCATGGAAGACGTCTTGCCTCTTGTCGAGAGCGGCTTTCTCCAACCGGCGGAGCCTCTCCAGGTCTATGGCGTTTCTGAAATGGAAAATTCCTTCCGTACCATGCAGAGCAGAGACAGTATGGGCAAGGTTGTGGTTGAGTTTAGGCCGGATGATACTGTCAATGTAAGTTGCATTCCGGGATGGCTCAAGCAATTGCTAATAGCTTCCAGGTTATTCTAGATGTAAGACCCAGCTTCCGATTCAACACCGATGCGACATATATCATCGCCGGTGGCCTTGGAGGTCTAGGTCGAAGCGTCTCGCGCTGGTTCGTCGAACGTGGCGCCCGGCATCTCATCCTCCTCTCACGGTCCGGCGCCAAGTCCACCGAGGCCCAAGAACTCGTCGCCGAGCTAACCAGCAGCGGAACTCAAGTAAAGACCCCAGCCTGCAATATTGCTGACCAAAAGGCACTCGGGCTTGCGTTGGACGAGTGCCTTACAGATATGCCTGCCATCCGGGGTTGTATCCAGTCATCAATGGTCCTTCGAGACGGTATGTTTGAGGGCATAACTTTTGAGTCGTGGGAGGAATCGACGCTGCCAAAGATCCAAGGGTCTTGGAACTTGCATTCCTCGCTTCCAGATGGTATGGACTTTTTTGTGCTCTTCTCCTCCATCTCCGCCATCATCGGCAACAGAGGCCAGTCCAACTACGCCGCGGGTAACACTTTCGAAGACGCCCTCGCGCAGTACCGCGTATCCAAGGGCGAGCGAGCTTCATCCATCAACCTCGGCCTCTTCCTCTCGGCTGGCGTCCTAAGCGGGGACAAGTCATTGCTGGAAAAGTTCCGCGCCAGGTCCTTTTTCAACCCCATGACCGAGGCACAGCTCTTTGCGCTGCTGGACTACTACTGCAACCCGGCGGAGTCTTATGTTAATTCTTTGGATTGCCAGACCATTGTACACGACGCCGCCGCTGATCAGCCAAACACGGATGTGGCGTACTGGCTCACAAAGCCGTCGTTCCGACAAATCCTCACCAACATGTCAAATGGAGACGCCGGCACAGCTTCCTCGGATGTGGTCAACTTTGGGACGGAATTTGCCGTTGCATCATCGCTCACAGAGGCGAGTGCTGCCGTGACGAAGGTACTCATGAAGAAGCTAGCCGATACTCTCTCCCTGCCAGACAAGGAGCTCGATGCTGCCCAGCCGATGCACAGCTACGGCGTGGACTCGCTTGTGGCTGTTGATCTGCGCAACTGGTTTGCAAAGGAACTTCAGGTCGACTTTGCCATCTTTGACATTCTAGGGAGCACTTCTATTGCGGGTGTTAGTTATTTGGCCGCAGCGAGGAGCAAGTATCGCAAGGCAGAGTGGACGGAGTAGGGGTGGCAAAAGTCCGATATGGAGACAGTTGCAGAAAAACATTTCGTCGTTAATTTACGTGGGTGAAATGGTCTATGGATTAGGATCTCATCATTCATGTTAAAGCAGATTGTTATTCATTTAGTACTTCAACCTGATATCTTATCACAAGTAAATTCCAAAATCATCATGTGTGAACATTCCGAATGCCCTCGTCTTTCAAACGTATCGAAAAGTAATAAGAACATCATTCACTTTTATAATACCGAGCTAATATTTTACTTTTTTTAAAACAACCAAAGTATTTTTAACGTTAATAATAACGTAAACCGGTATTAATTTAACGTAATATCTACTAACAACTGGGATAAGTGCAGCCTTTATCATTTGCCACTACTTCCAATCACCATGACTTCTCTCCACGTTACCAAGGAGGAGCAAACTGAGTTCTTCGAACTCCTTACACTATGACCAATCGTGTCCTCGAAGGACGGCTGCAGCCAGTCGCAATTAACTCGCAGATTCAACATCGTAGATGATGTCTAACCTGGCAAGGTACATCTACTGCATAGAGAGATCAAGTCCATCCTTAATGTGGCAGCAGAAACAAAGATTACAAATCCTGATCGTGTATATCAGGTATTGAGCGGGCGGTTCAACTCACACAGGTGCCTAGATGCTGCCCAAGACAACACCCTTGGAGGTAGCCCCAGTGCAATCCATGCTACTAGAGTCTACGCTGCTGCAAGTCAAGCTCCTGCAGTCGGTGCTGGTTCACTCCACGCCAATACACTCAACGCTTACACGAGCGACGCTGGCATGGGTGATGACCTTGCAGTCGACGTTGAAGCAGATGGCATTAACATGGTAGATGATTCTGAAGCCGACACTGACACCGAAATTGGGCATGAATAACAAGGTCCCAATCCTTCTCATGACGTCTTGGACGATTTCGTTGAGTATAAATACGACGAGCACGGCAATATCAGGGAGATGTATGTATACGTCCCTAAACCTGATCCCCGCTTCACCCCTTTCCTACGGAAGGACATCTTGGAAGGAGTGGAAAACTGATAGTTTGAATAGCGCCGATGTAAGAAGGATCGAAGACATACCAAAGCCTCAAGGATCAATATAAAGTTCCCGACAATTGCCAGGTCATCTCTAATTTAACTCCGACATTGAAAAGCGCAAAGTCGAATAATCAACTATTATTGATGAATAATCGGTGATTATTCCATTATTAAAAATACAAACACCGATCATTCCAATTTTCAAGTTTTATCAAATCTAATGTTTTTATTATGAAAGTTAATTCTTTGTCTGTGAGGAGTTTATAAAACTTTGTTCAAAGCAAAAGTGTATTAATTATTTTAACAACAACTTTGTGTTTCATCATATAAAAGCGCCATTGGGATTCCAGTCGAATGGCAAATGGGAAGTTCGAATAATAAGATAATTTGTAAAGGCAACCGGAGTGTGAAAACGGTTAAGATGTCCCGCTTATCTTAGGTCAAGGGAGCAACCATTCATAAGAACACTGAGATATCTCTCGGCCTATTATACAAAAAACCGGATGCTTAGTCACTGAGATAGATCACCGAGAGTATCGAAATCGTCGTCTGGGGTTAGCCAATTATCAAGGCCGCAATCTGGTATAATTAATAATACATTGGTCTTAGTTGAATACGCTCATATATCACGCAAACCGACTTACCATAACCAAAGTCTTGAATATAATAGCTTGAACGTTTTTAATGTCATCTTCTGTTTCCAATGCATGGAATTGACTTTTGGCAAGTTTTCTCGCCTAAATCCTGTCCCTTTTAGGACGGAATATAGCAAATGAAGGACTGTCGGAAGGATAAGTGTCGGCTTTTTGGACAACTTCGAAGTAACGCTGGGTCTCAGCGGTATATCTGTGGTGATATACTAGGCCATCGTATTGTTGAAGCGCCGCATAATTGAAACAGCAATTTCGTGAATGATCCTCTTTGTTGACTATAAGTGATTCTGTATGGTCTGAGAACGTGAAGTCCGTGATACCGGGAATCGTCTGGTCGTATAATTCCTTCTTATTCCTCTACATCTTCGGGTATCCTAGTTTCAGTACGCATCGGAAATCAACTAAACCATCAAACTAGTCTTGCGGGATGTGCTATTTCAATTCCCAATATAGAATTGATATCAACTTACATGCAAGGGGGATAAAGTTATTGCTTCATATAGCTCAACAACCCGCTACACAATGAATCATGGATAGACACGAGACTTTGGAGTTTCTCGCTGAGGTCATACAAGTCCAAGCGGCGCAGCACCCGAACGATAATCTAGGTGTCGCTTCCCCGGACGCGGCCCAGAGACAAGATAGAGATACGAGCTACAACCTGACGTGCATTTTACCCGGCTTGCAGGTTTACGTACCGCGAAATGCCCTTGCAGTGGGTGTAGCTAAATAAAGGCCATGTCTTGCGGAAGTGACCTCCAGAATATAAAAGCAAAGTCAATACATAACCCCCTATCTTGGTATCCAAGTATTGGCTTTTTTCACTTTCGCCTGTCGGGTTGTAGCTTTTTCGAAGGTGCATGACGCGTGTAGCTGGTGAGCGTAATGAAAGGCGGCTGATAAGTCTTGAAGTTGTTGATATAAATGGTAGGATTCGGGTGGAGTCTTGTGCAGTTGTAGGCTATTCACTCCTTTCAGTCTCTCCTCCCTGGGCTACTACAAGTCTCAAGCAATCTCAAGCCGTTCCAACCTTCACATTGGTGAAGAACTCTTCACCCCCCAAAGCTATTCATATTATTTCTGGATTATTTCAAACTTCGTCGTTCCCTCCATACTCTAATCAACATTACGGGTATCCTAGTTCATAATCCTTAGACACACCAGTCCCGACTCGGCATGCCGGACCCAACAAGTAGGAGCTAATACTGAATTAACAAAAAGTAACATCTAAGGTTCTGCCTAAATTCCTTATGGTGTCTCAACTAACTATCATGATAACTTGAAATGTAGCCATATATATTGTGCACAGTCTACTGTTAGCTTGAATTGTAAGTCTTATCGAGAGTAGTTGAGGGAGCATAGTCTCCTAATTTCGTAGCCATATCACTCCTACAGTGATCCAAGCCAAGCGTCAATCAATACCGGAAGTTACTCCTTCTGTAAGCCTAACTCCTTAATGAAAATGTCGGCTGCTTTCTCTCCAATCATCAGTGCAGTACTCATAGTATGATTGCAGACGTTTTCAGGTGCAATACTTAAGTCTGCCACTTTGAGCCCTTGCACACCGTACACATTCAGGTTCTCGTTTACGACACCGGACTTCTCCTTCGGCGCCATTTTACACGTGCCAATTCCGTGCCAGCACGTTGTCATGTACTGTCGGATCCACTGCTCGATAGCTTTCTCATCTTCAGCGCTGTACTCAGTATGCTCGGCAGTTTTGGATACTGGCGGTTGACCCTCAATGTATGAATTGGCTGCCTTAGACCCGGGTGGGAATTGTGGATGACGATCGGATATTTCACCTCGATACGTCTTCATCCTCCGCACTACTTCGCGCTGCTTTTTGTATGCCCAAACCTGTGTTGCCAAATCAACGCCGTCTCTATCGGTTAAGAAACCGGTGCTGAAATCAAGGGCATCATCTATTGAACTGCTAGTTATATGCTATGTATATTCCATGTCAGCTATGAATTATGTACGAAAATAGGAGGCTTCCGATAAGAAGTTCGGTACTTACCACATGACCCCGAGAAAACGGGTATGCTGTAAAGATGCCAATGGAAAAGTATTGTCCGGGCGAGGCTGTGAGATGACCCCCGGCCATACTACAGTTGGCACAAAAGTCAGCATATATACGGCTTGAATTTGAAACAGGCAGGGGTGAACATACCCTGTGACCATGAACATAGACACTAGAGGCTTCTCGGGGACACCTTGGAAATTCTTGTCCCAGGCTTCCTTGAATTTGGGGCCCAAGGACTCAACTTCAGATTGCGTTGGTCGAATCTTGGAGGAAATGTCAATACCATTCCACCCTAGCATTTGATCGTTATCGGCCAACATCTTCGGAATGTCAGCACGGAAACTCCACACGGCGTCAGTAGTCATGTTCGATGGAAGGCTTGATTTGTATTCATAGATGCTGACGGTATGGTCTTGGTAGTCATGGCCTACACCTGGTAGATGCGCAACCAGAGGAACACCAGCACGTTCAAGGAATTGAGGGTTCCCAATACCTGACCGTTCAAGAACGGGTGGGCTACCAAGTGTGCCACATGAGAGCACGACGAGTTTCGAAGCTCTTATCTGGCGAATAGTTGACTGCGGCTGCGTGGCCGGGTTTGGCCTGAACTCGATTCCTGAAGCCCTGCGATCATCGTCAAAGAGAACTCGTACGACCTGAGTCTCCACCAACACGTGGAGATTCGGGTGCTTGCCGTCTTTCAATCTCGGATGCAGGTATGTGTGAGCGGCATCTTGTCTTTTTCCGTCAGGGGAGACATATTTAGCCAAACGGGACACGCCGAGTGACTTGAAATCTTGCAAATCTTCTACTTCGGAATATCCAACCTGCTCCATTGAAGAAAGAACATCATCTTCAGCTTCGGTTGAACGAAAAGGCCCGTTAGACACGTGGATGGGACCGTCATAGCCATGATCGTCGTTCTTGCCTAGTGCGTGGTAAGTTTCGAACTGTCGTATAGGTTCAGGTCAATAATATTATTCAACACTAGGCATATATTTTGCGTACGTACCCTTTTCATAAAAGGGAGGAGGTCATCAGTTGACCAGCCTTTCGTGTTCCAGGAGTCGTAGTCGCATCTTTGAGGGCGAGAATACATCATGAGATTCAAGGATGAACCACCACCTAGACTTCCACCTGCGTCGACGCTTGATTGGCGACCGAGCAGTTGATCCTCTTTGTTGGCCTTGTAATTCAAATTCCACGGGTCTGCAGGGTTGTAGCTGCCTTGCCATAGAAGAGGGTGAGTAACAAATGGCACAAGGTAGTTATCACGACCCCCTTCAACAAGCAGAATAGAAAGGGTGGGGTCGGCATCAGAAAGCCGGGACGCGATAACGCAACCAGCGGTGCCGCCTGTAATGGAATGGCACTCTGTCAGCAATGAAATACACTTGGCCAATACAGACTAATAGGCGGGTTACTTGCCACCAGCGATAATCACGTCGACCTGCAGGATTTCATCGGGGAGTAATCTATATAATCCCATAATGCCACAGGAATAGTAGGTCCAAGATGATTCTATTTGGAGGCCAAGTCAAATTAATAGTGAAGCCTTTACCGACCTTGCGTATGCTGATTGTTTATATTTGAATCCAGATGTCCCAGGAATTCTTGTTCTCACCTTGTAGCGTGTTTTCTTCCCCGCTCTATCTAATGTTACACCAGTTTGAAATGTTAGTTCAAGCATCGCAACATGAAGTTAGGAACCGGCATCTTGGCTTCCCCATTAGGAAAATCGGTTGGTTGTCTGAATATTGCATGTAGTATAGCCTAGATTATCGCTTGTGGTGGTACCACTAGAACGTGCAAATGCCTGTAAGGGGGCTGTTTCACTGTGGCTGTAGAACGAATTGGGGGCGTAAGCGCTTGGCATTGCCTAGACAGGATAGTGGTTGGCTTTACACAACGCCGCCGCCGAGGTACTCTTTTATGTGGCCCAGGGTACCCGACATTCAAACACAATTTTTACATCATGTGTCACCTCAATAAAGCATTCTGGCATTCTCTTTTATCTCGCCAACTTCCACCCCTATTATGGAGTGATACGACCTAATGAGCCTATGTTCTTTTTGTATAAAGTACGGAACAGATCTACATCACCTCTACTTATACAGCGTGATCCACAATTAACGTCCAGTCCAAGACAACCCGCCAGGATGCCTTCGAGGACATCCATCATCACTGACTTTCTGGTATGGACTGTTAGGATTAGCATTTGCAACTTAAAATGTTCCCCAGAAGAAGATAGAAAGATGTTATTTCGACAATAGTAGAAAGTGTAAATAAGGAAAGGGCATAAAACCGTATAATCAAGATGACATCCTACAGCATAGGAACTGAACACTTGTGGATAGTTATACTACATATGAGAACTGTTAATATTGTGATTTACGCAGGGATGAGATAGGTTCGAACAAATGACGGCGGGATGTAGTCGACACCAGACTGTTGTTCAACCCAATCAACTACAACAAGCACTCTTCGTAAATAGATCACAGTAGCTTCAAGGAATACCTTGGATACTGTGGATTAATTTTGTGTTGCGGTAGTTGGAGGTTAAAAGTGAAACTGGATATACAGGTCATGAGATAGTCTTTTGGCCTTGCAAACCTGTACACCATGCATTCCACATCTACCTCCCACCTAACATCAGCTATTAATACTAGTCATATACAAGTACTAGGCAGTCTCATGAGCTACTGCAACGGGTTCGTTTTTAGGTCATTAAAAGCTTTTAGTTGCTTCACGGCCCAGTTGATACGACGGTTTTCTTCTTTACGGTTTGCGAGTTTTCTATCACTCAGTGCAGCTGACACATATATCAAACGATATTGACAACCACGGCGGACAGATTCACAAGTCTATAAACATAACTATAACTATCACTGGATCTTGATCTTCCACTAAATGGGATGAGACAGTTCTTGGAAAGGTTCTAGGACCGCGTCGATATTTAGAAGTTTTGTAGCTGTAGACCTAGCATGTGGGGATCTCCGTAATGGCCCTGCAATAATGATTAGTGTAAGTATTGTAGTTACTAAAGAGTAAACGTCAATCAAGCTCGAGGCGCTGGTGGCAGGGAGCAACTACTCCTTACTCCTGAAAGCTTGAACCTTCTTTCGAGTATGAAATTATTTTCTTCGGACAGCGTATAGTACAGTTTTACCCCAAGTGCAACTAGCCTCTTTACTTGAATGGGATCGGTACCATTCTTCTCCATCCGTTAGCGGAGGCAGCTCGCCACGCAGAGAATATTCCAGTAGTCATTCGGATTTCAGGCTCAAACTAGGTGAGATTGTAAAGGCCATATCTTCTTCCCTTGACGAAATAAACTCGAGCCAAGTACTCTCTATGATTGACAGTTCCTCTCGATTGGAAATTTAATGACATATCCGTGTCGGTTTAGTCACCTAAAACAGCGAGCACAATGGGGGCGGGTCTATTATTACTCTGGATAGGGGTAATTCACTTACTATAATTGCGGATCACTATAAGGGCTTTCGACCTAGGTGACGTCTATCAATATACGATGCATTAATTGTCCTAGGGAATCTTTAAGAGGCGTGCGCCCTGGAAATTGGCAAATTTAACACCTTCAAGCCTTTAGAGATAGGGGTTTATATCACTATACGATTTATCACAGATAATAGAGTTGTAGTTGTCTACCCTGTGTTCTCTATAAATCCTAGAAATGCAGGCAATGGCACGTCAGTGAGACTTTTCGGACTCGGTGGAACTAATGCATATGTAGCGTTGGACTGTGTCTTTCACTATCTTCAAGAAAGGGGGCTGGTGTAAAGTTCTCTTCTATCAAGAATATGTGGAGCAGCGACACTTGTGGCAATGACAATTAGTCTTAAACCATTAAGGAATATCAGGTAAAATTTGATAACGGATTCCCGCTCAACGATCTCGATAAATATATGCAAGAGCATAATGACCAAACTATGCAGGTCAGGCTAGGGTCCCCGAAACAGTTGAGCACTTGGACAATAGCGTACTTCTTCTTCAGTCGCTACCCATCCAGCTATTAGTATGAAATGTAGCTGATGAAGCGGCTTTCCGACCGGTCGTCTAGGGCTATGATTATTCTCGTAATTGAGTTATATACTGTTGTAGCTACTGATGTTATAACGGCATCTTTCTTTTTAGCGTGATAACTATTGCCTTCACTCCGACCACTATGTGAAGTCATCTGCCTCGGAGAAGCTTTGCCGCTGTCAGTTCCAAACTGGATCTTCAAGGAAAAACCCCGAACAACTAGAGTTGAGTCCAACATGAGTCGGCAGCAGTGCGATCATCCACTGTACGAACATTCCCAGCCCCTATATACAGCTATTACGCTCGCTTTAGTGAAACTATTACGGTGTTTGGGTATGGTACCGACAGCAGTTATTGGTCGTTCCTTGGGCGAGATTAGTCCCACGTATGTGCAATGTTACCATGTGTTTCCCAGCCACACACACACACACACACACACACACATATATATATATCAAGATTATTAAGGGCGCTAACACATTTCCAGGTACACTAGGAGTCTTGAAAACGTGGTTTAAACCTTTCAACACAGAGCGTGATACTTTGATGCAAGGCTTTCAACTAGAAATATCCGATCTAGTTATTGCCGGAAGCGTGTTCCATGCTATTAGCAACTTGGGAAGAACAATCAAAAACATTCAGAAATTGTTAAAGCCCGGTGGTCGACTGTCACACTTAGAGCCCATTGCTCCAGAGAAAGTGTCTACTAACTTCACTTCCGGTACACTTCCGGGGTGGTGGCTCAGCACAGAAGAAGAAAGGAGTATGGGCCCAGCCATAGAAGAATCCGCGTGGGACCAGGTCCTAAGAGACAATGGATTTTCTGGTAACGATCTTATTCTCAGAGACTATCAGACGGAAATTTGCCATCTTTTCAGTATCGTGGTCTTTACTGCTGCAGGTTCCTTCCCAAGCAGTAGTCAAAGAATCGATATCTTTCTTGTCACAAATGGACATATCAGCAATCAGATCAGTCTTGTTCAATCCCTCCAATCCATATTTGAATCCACTAACAAAAACAAGTGATATCTCTGAGTCAGATGCAGTCTACGGACCTCAGCAATGCTGACGTCGTCATCTCGAAGGAACCTTACTCACCGGTCGACTTGTCGAGGAAGTACATCTAAATACAACGCTGGTCCCACTTCTTTGCCCACAGATCAAACATGAGGCTTGGATGCCCGGTCCGGCAATCAAACTTACAGTTGGAACCCTTGGAATGCTTGATACTCTCCACTTCGTTAAGGATGCCGAACATGACTCTTCTCTCAAGCCGGAAGAAGTTGAGATTGAGATTAGAGCGTGGGGACTTAATTTTCGAGATGTTTTCGTTCCCCTAGGTAGACTTGAAGGTAGTGCTCTAGGAAGTGACTGCACTGGGATAGTAACAAGGAAGGGTTCAACCTGTAAAGCGGTCAACCCCAGTGACAGAGTTCTAATGGCCGTAGGTAGCATGCGCACCTATTGCAAGGCGCGCGAATTGAGCCTTACGAAGATTCCGGACCATCTCTCATTCGAAGAGGCTGTATCAATAATTACACCCGGTATCACGGCGTACTACTCATTGATATATATAGCACGCCTTCGGAAAGGTGACAAGATATTGATACACTCAGCTACCGGTGCTACAGGGCAGATGGCCATCTGGGTCGCAAAGATGGTCGGCGCCGAAATATTCGCTACAGTTGGTCTCGATAGCAAAAGACAGCTTTTGATGGACAACTTCGGGCTCCCATATGACCATATATTCTATAGCAGAAACACGACTTTCGCCGAAGGAATCATGCGTGTAACGAAAGGGTACGGGGTTGATGTCATCCTCAACTCTCTATCTGGAGATAGTTTGAAGTCATCGTTGGACTGCCTATCCTCTAGTGGAAGATTCATAGAGATAGGCAAGGCTGATATAGTCGCAAATTCCCCCCTGCCTATGGCTAGTCTTGCAAGAAACATCAGCTTCTCCGTTGTCGACTTGTTCCATATCTCCCAGACAAACCTCCCGCTTATACGGGAGCTGCAGGAAATTATCCTTGATTTGACATCTCAGGGTGCCATTCGCGGCCCTAGTCCTCTCCACAGTTTCTCGGTATCAAATATCGAACAAGCATTCAGATATGTTCAGAGTGGCAGGAACACTGGAAGAACCATTATTAATGTCGAACGCCCAGACATTGTTCCAGTAAGTAACAAGAGAGTGCATTGTATGCTGCCGAGATCTGACCCTTACCTAGAAACTTATCCTCGAGTCCCGAGGCTGGAGCTTTGACGAAACTGCATCCTATATAATTGCAGGGGGGTTAGGAGGTTTGGGGAGGGCAATCATCAAGGTAAGCAATCTTCCAATTTAGCTCACGCCGGCTCGTGGTGTCCCAAATACGATATTTGTAGTTATACGACGTGACTAGGTTTCGGCCAGCCTATAGGATCGCTTGTATCACTAGGCTGAGGTCGGAAAATGGAGACAGGACATTATAAGAACCATGAACGGAGAACTAATGCATTTGAAACAGTGGATGGCTTCTAAAGGGGCGAAGAGTCTAATCTTACCATCAAGGTCTGGCGCTTCATCTATATCAGCTTCCTCTGCCGTGTCAGAGCTTCGCGAACGGGGTGTGCGCGTTATAACTCCTAAGTGTGATGTGTCTTCGCCTAGTTCGCTCTTCTCCATGCTAGAAGATTGTGTCAGAAGTGGCGTACCCCCGATTAAGGGTTGCATAAATGCTGCAATGGTTCTTCAGGTATACCTCTCTAAATATGCTAAGGTGGCATATGTTAACCTTCCATAGGATGCGGTATTTGTTGATAATATGACGCACTCGCAATGGGACCTAACAATTCGGTCCAAGGTTAATACTTCATGGAACTTACACACCATGCTACCTAAGGACCTTGACTTCTTTGTTTTGCTTTCTTCGCTATCGGGTATACATGGCAGCGTCTCACAGTCGAATTACGCTGCTGGTTGTACGTTCCAAGATAGCCTCGCCCATTTTAGGCTTGCGAATAATCAGAGGGCCATATCTATTGACATTGGTTGGATGCGTGCAAGTGGTATTATTGCCGAAACTGAGAGGTATCAAATAAACCGCAAGCACGCTGGCGATACAGGCCAGATTGAAGATGAGGAGCTCCTAGCTGTACTGGATTTATGTTGTGATCCATCTCAGCCCCTGTCCCCACTGAAAAAGAGTCAGCTCTTAATGGGTATCATAAGTAAGTGACTTACAAGGCAATTCTCCACCATCTTTTACAGAGTGACACCATTTAGACATCAAGAACCGTTCAGTTCAATTCAAACAATATATATCAACAGCAGTTGCTAATTTAAGAATTTACAGCACCAGCAGAACTTACCTCAACAGATCACAACCTCCCAGCCCTCCTACAACGCCCCTTATTCTCGGGATTTTCTCAGTCCTCCGGAGGGACCAGGCAGCCGGAAGAAGGGAAAGAGTCCGGAAACCTGTCCATGCTATTCCAGGATGCTAACGATAGCAAATCTCGATCGGGTGTGGTTGTGAAAGCGTTGGCAGGAAAACTAGCCCGCGCCTTAGGAATTTCAGTTTCAGAAATTGAATCTAACAAGGTACTCACCGATTATGGAGTTGACTCACTGATGGCAGTAGAGCTACGAGAGTGGATAGGCAAGTACTTTCAAGCGACGGTAGCCGTATATGAAATCATGAGTGGAACGCCACTCTACGCGATTGGCGACCTGGTAGTAGATAGGTCTAATCTTGGGAAATAGGGGGTTGATTTCAGTTTAGGAGAACCAAAGATTATATCTAGTTATACTCAATGCAGTGCAGAATACCATCTAAAGCTTTCAAAGAAGAGGGATAGTTACATTATATACATGATTGGGCTTTAAACGAGATGAACAGACCATAACTCAGTACCTAACCGCACATATTATTTTCAGTGATTATGTTAATAATGCTTCCATAACTACCTTTTTTATTGAGTTGAAACCACTGTCCAGTGATTTCATATCGATAAGAAATAAGTCACAGAAATAGTTATAACGAGGATCACCAATGCCGACAAGCTGCGTTATCCAGAAGAATAAGAAGAGCACCATGGTGAGCTTGTCGGTAGGCGGGAGAAGCACCTGGGTTTGATTATTGATAATATTCCCAGACAGGGCCTATTTGGATCCCACTCTCATAGGTCTTGCGTATATTCTCGCCTGCATGCTCAGCTCCCAAGTGCGTCAATGAGCACTAGGGAAACGCTCGAGTGATGGCGCAAGGCCGAGTTGCAGCCACTAGAGGACAATACACTAATTACAACTCCTTATAGATGCCACCCGCCCTTTAGCTTGACCTATTAAGGCCAGGGAAGGACACTATAAAGCTAGCCTCGGAAACAGGCTCAAGAGGGCTAGGCCAACAGTCGGATCATCATTTGTTTGGCCCACAATTGGCCGAACATCAAAACCCGCCCCTATTCTGGAGCAAAGCTACCTTTTAGTCTACAAGATAATTTATGCATATTTATACCCACATAAACTTTCACACCCACGCCTCAGATGCCAGCGTTCGTAATATCTCGTCTTTTCTTGGCCAACTGTCTTGCAAGATATCTACCCCGCTTACAAGAGGCCCATTTCTCCGAAATACTTGTGCATACTTCGTGCTAACTTCGTCGACTAGCAAAACTAGATAATTTATACCTACACGTTGCCTCACTAGTTAATACCCTAGCGGCCGATGATGCTCATGTTGCCATGCAGCAGGGCAACATCAAGAACATTTCACCCGATCAGGAATATACCTATACCAAATTGAGGGATAAAAGAGGCTCCATCGTAATCCGAATGTTCCACTTGATGCGCGTCTAAATATAACAGATTGAAAGCGAACAAACTAGAATAAGGTGTTTCACACTACCATGGTCATTCCACATTTAGCGGACTCAATATTCTATTATTTAATAGACTCCAAATCCCATCCTCTTGAAGGTTCATGTAACTCCATGCTGGTTAGAGCCTTGACCATTTACAGGTGAATGTTTTCTCCAGCAACCATGAATGTTTCCCCGCTCGTCATCAGTTTGAGTATCGGCATCATCATCACGTATGTACTTAGCAAAGCCCTAACGTTATGGAGAAGTCGTCGTGGTCCGACCTTGCCTCCAGGGCCTAAGGGCCTCCCTATTGTTGGAAATCTAAATGACCTCCCCGAGCCCGGGATTCTGGAAGCTCATCACTGGTTGAAACACAAAGAGCTCTATGGTCAGTATCTAGGTGTTCCCGAGCATAATCCTCACAAGGCGTATCTCATACTGACGTATGGTTTTATCTGTTTGCCGTCACAGGCCCAATCAGTTCCGTAACCGTGATGGGACAAACTATCGTGATCATCAATGACGCCAGACTTGCTTTTGAACTGTTGGAGAAGCGGTCTGTAAAGCATTCATCAAGGCCCAGACAGGTCTTCGCAGGTGAAATGTGCGCTTATGTCTTCCCTCATGTCTCTGATAATCAATCAGGGAGGCAACCGGGAGATTGACTGACAGGCTCCAACAGGATAGGCTGGGGAAATGCTGTCGCATTGTCCCCCTATAGTCATCGGTTCCGTACTTATCGCAAGAATATGAGTCGCATCATTGGCTCAAAAACGTCCGCAGCACAGTTTAACGCATTACAAGAAACCGAAACAGGCCACTTTCTACGACATTTATTGGATAGCCCAGAAAGGCTGAGAGATCACATACGCAAGTCAGTACCCCTTTTGATGAAACCACCACTGTAAACATATTGTTAATCCATCCAATCATATAGAGAGGCAGGTGCAATAATATTGAAAATCGCATATGGTTACACAGCAGAAGCACACGAGAATGACCCCTTAATTGAAATGGCCGGAGACGCTATGGAGAAGTTCGGACGTGCCGCAGTTCCTGGTGCATTTGTCGTCGATATGTTGCCCTTTTGTGAGTAGAGTGAGGACGAATGTACCATCGTCAGGGTCGTGGTCTAACTTAACATCAGTACGAGTTCTCCCCGACTGGGTTCCCGGGACAGGATTCAAGAAAGTTGCTCGCCAATGGGCAGCTGAGCTTACTGATGTAACAGAAAGGCCTTATGCTTTTGTAAAGCATCAGATGGCGCAAGAGAAAAGCCAGACGTCGTTCCTATCTCGCCTATTACAAGAGGGAGAGCCAACCCCTGAGAAAGGATTCACCGACAAATGGTCGGCTATGGCTTTATACACAGCTGGAGCGGATACAGTAAGTCCCTTGATTTGTCATTCTTGCTCGAGTGATTCAGAATACATCCTAACCTGAAGTTGCAGACTGTTTCAGCGATTGCATGCTTCTTCCTAGCAATGTCAGTCTATCCAGAAGTCCAGCAAGCGGCACAAGATGAAATTGATCGGGTAGTCGGACATGACCGACTCCCATCAGTTCAAGATCGGAACGATTTACAATACATCGAGGCTATGGTGAAAGAAGTATTTCGCTGGCATCCCGTCGCTCCAATGGGTCTCCCGCATACAAGTACTGAAAAGGATATATGCGAAGGGTATCTTATCCCAAAAGGGTCTATGTTGCTTGCGAATATTTGGTGAGTATACCGATAGGGAGGCTTCAGTATATTCGTCTAACATTGGCTTAGGCACTTCACGCATGACCCAGATGTCTACCATGATCCCATGACGTTCAAGCCCGAGCGCTTCTTGTCACACGATGGACGAGAGCCGGAGACTGATCCACATACATTTGTGTTTGGTTTTGGACGTCGAATATGTCCTGGACGCATCCTAGCCGATAACACCTTGTACCTCAGCATCGTGCAGACTTTGGCGGTGTTCAATATCACCAAGGACTTGAAGAATGGGCAAGAAGTTGAGCCTATCCTCGATTTCGAGCCAGGTGTAGTTAGTCACCCAGCACCATTCAAGTGCTCAATCAAGCCAAGGTCGCCCCATCACGAGAAGCTGATAAGATCTATCGATTATACTCACCCTTGGGAGGAGAGCGATGGGGAGGTGCTGAAGAGTATGAGTTACTCGACTTAACTGTTAGAAGACAACACTTAGATTCCCCAGTTAGACTTTACGCATGAGAATGCTACCCATATATGATCCACAGGCCGCCAAGCTGTCTCGTGAGGTAGAATAATCCATTACCCGTTTGATGCCTGGATTTTTCGATATAGCCTCTAGGGCCGTGAAGCATTTTGACAAGATGAACCCCACGTCGATGAACGTGGAATGCAGAACTCACAAAGACTTCAGTCAAAGTGACATCCAAGTCTCGACTAGCCTCGAAATAGTTCTCTGTTATGTTCCCCGAGCTACATAGAATCATTTACATAGAGCCCCGAGGTATATAAATTATCCGACGTTCACCACAAACTCCACTGTCATACTCGCTCCTCAAACGTCAAGTGTCAGACTTCATTGAAGAGTTTATATATGACATGACTACATTAATGCCCACCATTCGATGCTCCCATAGAACGCTATACTGCAATATTGTGAGTCTTTAACCGCTTCCCGAGGTCAATAGCTCTTATTTCCCCAGTCCTGTGTCGTGAGAGTCAGCATATAATCTCTCGAAGTCACGAGCGAATTCTTGAGTATAGGTAGTATATAACCACCGCTTAAACGCAGGGGAATCCAACTCACTCTACAAAATCCTGTGTATACTCAACTTGATTTTATTCGTCGAGGGGAACACTGTAGAAGTAGACTCTGGAGTGACCTCCCAAGTATCCTTGTTGAGGACTAAGTAAAGCCCGTCAATCATGATGAACTCGAGACAGAACCGGGGATCCTGGTTCACGATAGGCTCGATGGCCGCGACAGGGCGGCCGGTGAACTGGATGCGGATGTTAGGGTTAGCACTAGCCCTGGGCTTCTTAAGGTAACTTGGGATAGTAACTTACGCTCTTCGCTACGTTTGAGAGGCCATAGTTCCTAGAGTCACGTCCTGAGATGATGTTTAGAGTTGCAGGTTGCATACGCAGCAAGTCAAAGGCCGAGCCGTGCTCGTAGCCCAAAAAGGCAACGAGCAACCATCGCGTTATCTCGGGGTCGTCGGTAACAACGAGCTTCAGGCAAATCTGCGAGAGGGGCCCGTATCGGTTGTTTATCCTGATCCAGACCTCGTGGGATGTGCCCGTTGCCTATGCCCGCACAATCCAAAGCCGTGACGAGGGTGCTAGGCGCGGCCCCGGTAAGCTTGCTAGGGACCCATTTTGCAGCCAGGTTATCCGTATGTATATATGCACCTTAAACAGTATGTACAGGGCGAATAGACGGCACAAAACGGCAAAATAACCAAGGAAGCTAGTAAGTACGCTTGGTGTTGTCATGGCTCGTTTGGGGCAAGCGACAGCGCTCTCTCTCTCTCTTTCTCTCTCTCTCTATTATGCCAATCCGCCATGTTGTAGGCGCCGAGGCACCATTTTTCAGCCATAATGTTAGAAAGAAGAACCACTAAACCTAATGTTGAGCCCCATCCAGTCTGCGCCGCTTACCGTCTTCTAACACGACACTGCCCAGGCATAGTGTCTGTCCTTTCTACCAGCTACCCACGCGCCGTCTGTGGCTTGCTAATCCGCCACGCTGTGAAGCACTCGTCCGTCTCTACGGTAGCCGCCACAGCACTCCCTTATTTTGCAAACCCCTCCCTTCCTTCTTTCCCCTTCACCTTCACCCTCAATAGCCGGCGGATATAGTCTCTCGTCATGGTGCAGTTCCTACCTTGAGATGAACACTGTGGTCCCCTAGGCAAACCTTATACCACCATACCCGCCAGGCAAGGCTACACTGTCAGGTCACCGCTTTCCGTTCAGCTGCGTACAGCAGCATTCAGTGCGTCCCCAACACTGCGGAGGTTGCGAACGCCTCATTACAGAACGCGCCGGAGACGGGACGAGATCCGCAAAAGACATCCAGAAGGAAATCACAGGCCGTCAATGCCGGCGCGTCCAACCCAACTTTCGGTGCCAGTAAAATACTATTAGTATGTTTCGGGAGCTTGCAGCACTGTCTAGAGTCTGGGCACAGTATTGCTAGAAACAAAGATTTCTTGAGATAAGGAAATAAAGCGCTACGAGAGTTTACCACGGTGATAAAGTTGAGCGCCATGACGCGCCTGTTCAAAAAGTCAGGCGTGCGCTCGGGTGACGATGGTAAGAAGCCCATGCCTGCGCTAGCCCTAGGCACCGAACGAAGAAGTCCAGCCCTAGTTTCCGACCCTAATTATGACGGGACACCGTCCTCGAACAGTGGGACAGGTGCCGAGGGCAGCACACGTAGGGAGCCGCGACGGGAGCCGCGCGAGCGTTCCCGTGAGGCCGGAGGCACTAATGGGGGAAGAGTTTAAGCGCAAGACCGTAAGTCTAGATGTGCGTGAAGTAGCGGACTGCGCTCTCGACGGAGTGGCTGTCGTTGCCTGTGGGAGTTTCAGGGGTTTCAGCACCTGGCCATCTGAAAGAAGTTAGACCTACAGAGAACCTGACCGGCAAGGATGCGGTTAGAGTCCCTTGCCACAAAGCAACGGATGGTGTCATCGAGGAGGAATACATGCCACTGTTCCGTGTCGCCGCCCCAGACCCCCTCCAGCTCACACCTGACCTCGTCCCACATATCCACCTCGACCGCGCCGTCAGTTCACTGTGCATCAACGGCTCCTGTGTTGGATTGACGTCTGTCACAACACGCATGAAGTTATATATAGACTACATCAATGATTCTACCGCGTGGTAGCCGTTGTTTCTTATCTTCTTACGTCGTAGTTATCACCTATAGGCTGCAGCCTTGCCAGTCCCTGTTTACCGGAATGTTATATCCCCCATCATGTTTCGGCCTGTCCGTCTCACTCGCTCTGTCGATGTCCATCGGCGATACTGAACCTCTCCTTGTCTTTGGTAGCACCCCCACTGTGACTTATTTCGTTGCTCACAAGTTTGGCCATGAAATACGGAGAGCCACCCTGAGGCCGCCGCCAACTCCTTCATCAGCCATGTCGTCGACTTGTCGCGCAGCTCGTTCAATTACTATGTCGAGCTCAGGTGCATGCTCTTCTCGCGGTTTTCCCTCTCCCGACTTAACAATCAGCCCTCCAACAGGAGAAAACAGCAAGCAGACCGATATGTCTATCTTCACCATCTCCCTTCCCGGCCAGAAGATGTATATTGTCATCAAGCTTCAGCTTATCCAGCTAGCGTAAAAGCAACTCTGGACTCTTGCTTTCCCGCCCGTCAAGTCCAAGTTCGTCACGATCGTAGTTAGTCTCAGCAAAGAGGCTCAAGCCATCCTTGCGCGAAGTGTCGACGACGACGGTGATTATGGCTTGTCGATGGAAACATACGCCGCTATTCGTGCCGCACTATACCCAGGTCCGGCGCTCAACAACATGAATCGCTCTCTGAGTTCGGCAAGATACTCGACCTACTACAGCCGGCGGCGGGGGAAACATGCAAGCAGCTCGGCCTGTTTACGTAGTTGGGTGACAACTTGATGACAGCCACGACGAGTGCCGTCTACGGCCCGCCGAACCCATTCGACGACAAGCAGGTTGCCGATGCGTTCTGGGAGCTTAAAGGCGACCTCATGTCGATCCTCGTCGGCTTCCTATCGTTTATTACACCCCATAAGCCCATCACGGCGCACACTAAGGCGACCCGGAGGTTTGAGGTGTATTATAAGGCGGGTGGCATGCGCCATATGTCTCCAGAATCTGTTACTCGGTAGAGGTCGACAACAAATTCTCACCCGAGGATACTGCGCGCTGCTTGTTCACACGGTGCCGTCCATATTCTGGGCCCTGATCCACCTTTACCACTAACTAGCCTTGCTACAAGATGACCTGGACGAGGTTGACGCTTGTATGCATATCAGTACCGATCTGGGGTCCAGCTCGAACACTGCCGTTGGGATTATCGATATATTATCACTTAAGGAAAAGTACCCCTTTCATCATCGGACTACCAGGAGGCCCTCTGCTCCCACAGGCACATCCTTATGCGAGGTTATAGAAGACACGTATCTAGGACCCTACTTCTTGAAGAGCTCTATGTCACAGATGCCCTCGCGTGTTGTCCAGGCTGAAAGACTCTTTAGAGTGACACAGACTTCAACCCCCGCCGATTTTTCATAGAAGAAAAGAAAACGGGACCCTGCGGCGTGTGCTTCCACGCTTTTAGAGGTGGTAAGACATTGTGCCTTGGGCGACACTGTGTAGTTAATAAGGCCCTTGCCATCGTGGCGCCTGTTTGTCGCACGGTTTGTATCAAGCTCTTCGAGAGGACTGGAAGTTGCCTACAACAGCCAAGATGAATGTTGCTGCAGCTAGCATGGGTCCAAGTTACGACGTCGAGGCTGAGATTGTGACGCGGGAGAGCTTTGAGGGGGTCCGGTAGGCTGTCAGACTAGAGGTGGACAAAACATTTGCTATTGTGATGGAGGACGTCGTTTAGGAGCAGAACTATGGTTAAAGGAGTATTGAGTATCGATAATTAAATTCTCATAACTTTCCACTCGATATTCCTCCGTTTGACCCGCTGGTTCCAAAGCCACTACTTTACCGCACCATTTGTATCCCACAGGTACTATTATTTATACTCCATACTATAAATTGATGGAGGGAAGAGCTAGAGTAGAGTAGTGAAGAGAGGTGAACGACAGGAGTGGTATCAGAACCATATCCGAACGATGCACAATTACTGTAACCACCTCGTGTTTGCCCATGTTAATCTTCTACCAGTACAGGGACTGGAATAGTGCTAGGTTCTAGGGATTGATGGTTTCAATATACATAGTACAGAGAGCCACCTCGACAGCTATTAGGTATGGGGGAGCACATAGACAGTAGTAACTTTAACATATTAACGCAATACAGAGAAGTCAAGTAGACTTGCGCATTCTATAGCTCAAGATCTGTTCAGATAGGTATATATTCGCAGTAATTGTCAGGGTATGATGTATCGCAGAGTCCTGAGAAGGGGGAACAATGAGAGATGGATTCACCCCTACAACTCGAAGAGGGGCGAAGCTTCTTTTATATAAGGTGCTAGGGCTGCGATTCATGGTTAGTCTCCACATTCTAACTCTAGTCTACACCTTCCATCTGTGCCTTATCCCCTGACAGTGACCTACTTACGCCGCTGCCGGCCACCTTTTATCTAGCTGCAGCCTACAGCCAACAACTTGAAGTGTAAACATCTTCAATATGGATAGTTAGGCAAGCAAGTAGCACAGGTAAAAGTAGCAGCGCCTGCGGTGTCGTATGCACTGACCCCTAGCTGAAAGATCACGCTAGCTTCAGCTTTATGACTATCCAGGCTCTACAATGTAACTAAAGGCAGAGACCACACTGTTATAAAAAGTTATATTAGTGGTATTCTACGAACGCAATGCGTAGAAGCGGCTAAGAAATTTAATAGTTTGCATTAAGGAGCCTTTTACAGTGATAAGTCGTACACCCACGACACCTACGTAGAAAGGCCAGTGCGCGGTTAAATAAAGAACCATTGCGCAAATAGCGAAAACTCATCCCCATATAACAGTCCATATAATAGCTATGTAGTTTGTGCAATGTTTATCTCCAATAATTCTCGGAGGTAGTTAGACCACATAGAGGAAAGCCTTCCCACACTTCCAATAAAACTGATGGAGATTCGTCTTCTCAAACCCACCTTAATATCCAGTACCAACTCTTTTCGACACCGACTTTCGGGACTAATGATGATAGATGCTAGAACAGCAAGACGGTGCCGTTGATCGCGTTAAGCTCTTCAGCAACAACATCCCCAAAATGCACCTACTAATTCCTTCAACGAAATTGATGTCATGGTCGGAAAACTCCTCGCCCAAAAGAATCAATCAGTGGATAAGAGAAGTCAAGCTGACTGGGCTGAATGCAAGTCAGCCGGAGAGCCCCGAACTATTTATGTAATTACAGTAAAGGCTGCCAGGTATTAAAGAGGATGACATCATGTTATTCAGGCACCCGTTTCGGCATTGACAATCGGGTGAGTTTTATGGGGCGTATGCTTGTGAGGCTGTAAGATCGCTGTTGATCGGTCGGTATATTCCGTAGATTAACTAGAGGCTGAGACCGACTACCGAGCCTGCGAGGCTCTCATTAAGTCTTAATTGGATTACAATTTAGTAGTTCTATCAAATATCACAAAGAGGCTTCTTGAATGATAAGTAAAGGAACCAACATAACAGTAAGCAGTTCAGTTTACATGTTGCTAACTGAATTCTTGGTTTGAATCTATGTACATGAGTCTGTGAGTGTCAACGGCAGCTGTGCGTGCGTCCAGTGCCGCCCCGAGGCCGCCCCGTTAATCATCTCCGGAGGTATCCACTACCCCAGATAATAAACATCGCGATCATCGTCATGCCGGCCGTAGGATTTGAAGATTTTCCGTCGCCTGATTCATATAGCTCAGCGATCTCCGGTTTAACGACGATCAGGTTTGTAAATTTAGAAACACTATTGTTTTTCCTGGTCAATGCTCTGAAACACCACAGCTAACATCTCCACGTCTCCAGCCTCGCGATTCTCCGTTGTTCGCAGCTCTAACTGATAGCGCATGAAAATGATTTGGCCTTGGCGAGACGATCACCTTTGCAAATTTAGAAACTTTCCAGCGGTAAGTGAGAGGTTAGAGGTGGACAATGACATCTCTTTACCTTCACGATGTTGGAAAGATGCTAGGAAACCACGGGAAATTCCATGATGTTGGGAGCTCCTTCGCCTATAAAGATGAGCCTGATTCCCTCAGTCCATCCAAGATTTTTATCATCAGCATCAGCATCAAACAACAACCACTACAACAACAACCACAACTACCACAACAACCTATCAACACCTTTTTAAAGACACAAGTCTTGCAACATCTTCACTACAATCAAAACTCCTTTCAAACAACACCAAATCAGTCAAAATGCAGTTCACTCTCATGACCGTCTTCGGCCTCGCTGCCACCGCTACTGTAAGATTGAGGCGATCTCTTTCCTAGCCACCACGCACCATCCCTTCTCCCGTTTTCTCTAAAGATAGAGGAAGCAGCTCTCTCGATTCGATTCATCACCTTTCCCTTCGGTAGCCAAATCACTAACTTATTCAATCGTAGTCTCTCGGCATCCGCGACAACATGTTCCTGCGACGCTCGGACGGTGAGATCGTCTGCCAGGACACTGACAACGTGAACGGGGAGAAGGCGCGAGAGAACTTCGTGGAGGGACAAGAGTACCTTCGGGGTAGAGGAACCGACTGTGACGTGAGCGCGGACAACGGATGCGAGCGTGTCAGCTGCTCTAACAACGCTGCTGTCTACCTTTGCACCACGGACGGCAATGACCACTTCGGCGTCGATTGCCCCCTCATCTCCGACTACATCGACCACATCTTCGATACGTGCCAGCACGATGGTCAGTACGACGTCGACATGGCCTGCGGCACCCAGGACAACACCGATGGGTGGCGCGTCGAGGTCGGCATGAACGCTTGCTAGATTGCTTCTAAGTAATAGCCTCTAGCTAGCCATCTGAGTACCTAGGTAGCCAGGAGGACCGGTCAATTTGTCAATAGGACTTCCCCTGCCTGTATATACTTCTTTTCTTCTAACCTGTACCATTATTCGCGTTGATGTATATAAGCCTGAAGGCGCGGTCTTCGGGCAGCAATGTAACCATCATCAAAATATCTCAGTATACCAAAGTGACGTATACAATTTCGTGTGATTAGTGTTTTAAAGCAGATGACACCCAAGACACTGCTTAGTTGTTATCTGAGCCGCTTTTTTACCCTAACCAGCAAACCGATACGCAGTAGAATTCGTAAAATGACCAGCATCCGTGCTGGCCACCGTAAACAGAAACTTATAATAGCCCCTGAAGGATATCAGTTACAAAATTATGCCCTCTCCGAGTGAGTGTACTGCGGTTGGCCGCTAACACTCAATAAGACCCCGAAGCTGGTTGACGAGATTGCCAAAGCTGGTGCGTACTGCGTTGCCGAAATTGGCACAGCTGGCTCCGCCGCAAGCCAGCTGGTATCCGATCTTGGTGGATGATCGCAGGATCTACTATGGCTGGCGCATTTCTGCGTTGAATTCCACCCCAGCCCTCGAACAGTGTTACTGACATGATATAACTAGTATATCATTTAGGAGGGTAGTAAATAGAGATATTGCGGCTTGCACTTAGTTCCTAACAGAATCGGGCGTGGCGCTTTTTTTCTGGAGTGGTTCCGTGGGAATTGAGAGAATATTATGTTGTTCAACCAAGTCTCCCTGAGGTCTATCCAAGGCTCTCTAGGCAGGGTTGTATTAGCTGATCATGTTCTTCTAGGTATTATTGTCGACTCTAACATTATAGATGCCCCAGCTATTCTATTCGTTGATGACATACACTGAGGAACTCCACTGCGCGTGCTGGTCGCCTTCGAGGGCAATGACAGACCGAAAAAGGTAGTTGCCGGTCATATGCGAACATAATGATTCGATTTTATGACATTGAAATATTCTATATATATATTTAAGTTAGGAAATGTTGGCCTAATGACCGAATTTGGATTACGGGTCGCAGAAATCTAGTGCGTGACCTACGGTTAAACGTAAAACAACTCACGGGTTGCCCAATATCCTGCAATACCTCTTATTCCATTCTAGCAAACAACCAGCTCAAAATGCATTATTAATGAATTTTGCATACTCTGGGCGTCCATGTCAGAACATCCCAGTCAATCCTCTGACTATCCTCAGTAAAACGGTCGTCCGAAATTATAACGCCCACTCGAGTATAAACACAACGTCCTTCCGAACTCGTCTTTTCCTCGTCCAAAGCAAGAAGCAGCCCTCCCGTATGGCTAACACGCAAGACAGATAAAAGGTGACCATATGCGTTACTCTCCAGTGCGTAAGCTTCTATGAACGGAACTCCCTCTATCTTGTCGAATATTCCATCTGATAGGAGTCTTGGCCATCGCGCTTTACGATCGTGGAGAATGCTAGCAGAGAACGTATTATAACCTTCTAGAGCACTATTTGCTTCAGTTGGCAGACGCCAGGTTGGGCCCTCCAGGACAATGTAGCCATCGCTCACCTGGCCGAACTCATCTCTGCCCTTTTTAGTGATTTCGTAGTCAACGAGTTTTGAAAAATGCGGATATGTACCATTCCGATTAGCAAAGGGCCAACGAACATATCCATTAACTGCCGCCCAGGACCAAGATGGGGCCCTGTATTCCTCATTATTATAATTAGGGGAAGGCCGAAAGCGACCGTGAACCCAGAGAAGATCATCCAGAAGACTATTTCTCCATAGGCCTGCGAGATATTCGTCAAGGTGAAACTCGTGAAACTTCTTTGCTATACCAGCTATGGCGGGCAACTTATCTGATGCGACTGTGTGTGACTTCTTGCTATAATCTGTGACGATGCACTGCCAGGTCTTCGGAAAGACGGTTGAATCGCCTACTAACTTGCTGGAAAATTCACGATCTAGCCTCATGGACCCGAGACCATTCATAGCACAGCCGGACTCTGTGAACTGCTCATTCTGGCATTCCCAGGCAAGCTGGTCCCGGTTGTAAATGAGTACCCGCGGTGACAGAATACGCTCCTGGAGCGTCCATCCACGGCTGTACAATGGTTCTTCCCAGGAGTTAACCAGGTGCCTTTGTTGTGCCAGCCTAATGTTTCCTTTGAAGGATGGATTAGAGGGAGATGGATTAGAGGGAGACCGCCAAAATAGTTCAACGGATTCCTCAATATTCGACGGTCGTACCGTAAAGAGACCGTCGTGAACAGAACTTCCCCAGGCGGCGGCGAATGTGAGGAAAGCTCCCCCGTATATTGCTGACATTTTAGAAGACTCTATTTCCCAGTCCTCAGCACAGTCTTGTATGATGCACAGTCTATCTACCCAGAGGTAACGAACACCAAGCCGACGGGTGAGCACGATTGCATCGACGATAGTTCGGAGAAGCCGGGATAGAGGAAGTGACCTCAGGTGGTCTCGCAGTGTGGCTGAGGTCGTTACTAGAGATGGCCTCTGTTTGAGTTCTTCCCTGTCTCCCCAGCAGTAGCTTAGAGCAACATAACGACTATCAACTTCAAATCCCCTGACTTCATTTTTGGATGCGTCTTCAGAAAGTAACAGGCGTGGATCTCCTACACTGTCTGTCCCGCCAACATCTATTACCCTTGTAGGCAGTCCTGCACCCCCGTGGCTGGAACAGTACTTGTGAGAATGTAGACACTTTTGGATCCATGCCTTAATCATGTCCAGAACTTCGTCGGACCGCATATCTGGCACTACGTATTTGTAGTTTACCTTCTGTACGAAGGGGTCAGCTTTATCTGTTAGTATGGTCTACTATACCGGAAAATTGTTATCATCATGGAAACTTACACCATGTCATTTCAACCCTCACCCCGCCGTCTAAAAATTGCGGATCTAACAAGAACACCTCCGGGGTTGGGGGACGGTTAGCAAGCGAATCCAAGCCTGTGTCTAACCTAGTTCTTTTATAGGCCGCCTCGTTTCTATCGCGCTTGTCTCGACGCCATTTGTTCTGCGCCGTCAGGTCTGCACTGGTACTGCATAAATAAAGATCACGCAGCTGATATACGATTTGTTTGACAAGGAAGGTCTCTGATAAGAGTTTGGTGCTCCGTAATGAGTTGAATGAATTTTTGATCTTCGAACATTATCTTGTGTGGTGAAATTGGATTGAGATATATTCTAACTGGATTGCGTAGCAACGATTTCACCCCTTCGACGTACGTACAATAATAATATTCTCCAAATGAATTCCCGTTAGGAGGATATAAGGGACAATTAAAAATATAGAGCTCGAAGGGGGTAATTGATGTTGCTTTGGGTACGTCCGTGAACTCTTTATTCAAGCAATCAAGAAGCACTTTCCCATAAAACTGCATAATTGACAACCTTTGACGGAAAACAACTCGTCAAATAGCCTTTCCCCAATTGGTTGATGATCAAATCCGTCCATTGAGAAGAGCTCTCGAAAGGAAATGCTGCTACATGTTGGGCAAAGAGGATGATAGGGATCCAGAGACGTGAAGCAAAGACTGCCTAGGAGCCGACTTTGGCTGTCCTGAGAAAGAGTATCATTCCGGAATTCCTGAATGTTAGAGGATGACGGCAGAGGTAGGTGTGCGTGTGTCATGTTTGGTGTAGAGCTGAACGTAGGCCTAGTTAGTGATGCAGTTAGTAAATTTGTGAGAAGAGCATTTGAAATAAGGAAGGTGGCATTCTTATATTGACTATAGAGAGACACAACGCCTGAGTAGCGGGAAAGCTCCGGACTAGATAGCTAGCTACCTTCGGTGCCAACTGTATTAGATTCGGTAAAAGTACGGGATCCAAACGTTACGTTTTGGACGCTTATTATAGTTTATATTCATACAAACTGGCAACATAAACATAATACCGATGCTTGTAATATTTAAGAATCGCAGCAAGCCTCTCGGTACCGAGACATTGTGTAACGCGTTCTCTAGATAAAGATAGAAATGTAAACTCATCTACTTAGAGGGTGGCCGCGAGAGCTGATTCGACTATCCAAGCTGCCAAGCTAGGATCTTATCTAACCGGGCGTACGAAAAATGTGGGTGACAGTACCGGCGCGGCCTCCAGACATCATAGAATACCACCTTGCTATGCAATACTAACGGCTCGACTCCAATCATTGGTCAATTTATTTTGGGCTAAGAGACCGAATTAAGCTGTTGCCTTATCTTGAATTGATTGTCAGTAGTTTCCTAATGACATCGACCTCGGTTGGGCTATAAAATCTACAATATAATCAGACTTAAGTGCGGGGGCTTACTTTTCCCACGCTTCGAGGAATATAAGCGGCTAACCTGTTCTACTGTGATTCGTACTTAACCCTATGCTTAGAAGCAAGCCACTTGGCTGGTGTACCGGAAAACCGGCCATTGAATCACCGACAGATCCGCCATGGAACACCTAGGCTAAGCTAAATAAATAAGATCATGGAGTAAACTTGCTGCCCAGGAAATTGTTACGTTAGTTGCTTGTTCAGAAACTGCTACGCATAATATATTTAGGTTTGTATTCCATTGGAAGAGAACCCCTATCTCGCGTGAGTGATCGTATTATCGAGACTCATAATGATGTACTTGCAGGCAAGCTATCTTCAAATAACATTAAGCCACTTACCACTGCCTCTTGCTGATGGTATATAAATGATATAAGTTTGGAATCTGACCTATGTCTTCGTGGTAGAGCCCCCATAGATCGGTGCCTGTAAGGCCGCCCCTCAAATGAGGCTTAGGCCAAACCTACTTCCGATTTGGGGGTGATCAGACCCAAATCCCTGATAGGAAACATGTTCGCTTGCAAATGTGCATTAGGCTGTAATATTGCAATTATTGAATTGTACGGGGTTCAGTTCTTACTAGCAACACTCAGGCATATTACAATGTCAAAAGCCGGTGGAGGGCTGAAATTAATAGGGGCACAAATCAAGCACGACGTTGATCGGAATATCTTAATTCCGTCATCGCGCTCTGTGCCCAGCCAAGTGGAACGGCCCGCTCTTCCCGACTGTGTGAACGCGACTAATTAGTAATCGTCCATTAATTAGACTAATCTAAACTACTGTAATGTGATGCAATCGCGAAAGGATGAACCGCAAGCAGGTTTGTCTTAAACCTCGAGCTCAGCCTTTTGGCGCTGCTTTGCCCAGTGTCCGCCAAGTCTATTTCCTTCATCCGGACTATGCGGACGGTGAGAACATTCTCTTGGCGCTCCCGGCCCTTGATGATGGAGGCATTCATCATGAGACAGCACGCGTTGCTTGCTGCATAATGGCTAACTGTGAATGGGACGGATACTTGTCTGCTACTAAAGATGGCCTTGCAGTCGACACTGGCCCTGACGACATCCTTACGGGATCCGAATACTTCTTCCGCATCGATAGCCAACGATCCTCGCAGTGCTCTTCATCGCAGCCAACGTCAATATCAACATCAACGTCGTCGCCACCGTTGCCGCTGGACACTATAGATAGCAAGAAGCTTCTATATCCTGTCGTACCTTCATTCGACCACTTTCGATTTCCCACCCAACTTCCACCTTCTTGGACGACACCAGTTATCCTGCCTGCCACGAGCGACAAGATCCCAGACCGCGACCGAACGTGTCGACTTACGTGTTCCTCGATGCCCAACGAGATTTGCCATGTCATTCCTGCTGCCCAGGAGAGCTGGTGGCAGAGCAATTGCATGTTCCGCTACACGGCGCAACCTGCGAAGAGTATGAATACCGATTGCGGAGAAAATGCACTACTGTTGCGACGAGACCTACACAAACTGTGGGACATACACAAGTTCGCTATCGTTCCGAAGCAGGATAAGTGGGTGGTTCATGTCCTCAACTGTTCTTTGACGACAGAACTGCAAGATCAATACCACAATCTCGAGTTGCAGCCACTTTATGGAGTCCGACCTGAGTTTCTTTTCGCCCGTTTCGCCCTAGCTATACTTGCCGACATGTCCCTGTTTGTCAAGCAACCTCTTCTACGCTCCTTGGTCATGTTAGAGAACAAGGAGCCTAAGCTCAGAACCTTGTCGGGTCGAGACTGCTATGCTCTCTTCGGTCAACCCAGTAAGAATCGGAGTCAAAGTCCTAAGAAGAGATCGAGATCCGCCGCTACTCTGGACCAACAAGATGGTGATGACGAGCTAGATAGCGCGGATGATCTCCATTCTAGGTGGCTCACAGAACAATGGGGTGAAACCCTGGATACTGAGGGAAGCGAAGAGGAGTCTGATGAGGATCGTGGCCGGCCAGTAAAACGGCGTCGTTTCCGCAAAGGATCTAGCTCCGCATCGTCGTCTCCTAGGCCTGAGTCAATGCCATCATTAACAGGGGTTAGTTGTTCTACTGCCAATTCAAGCGCAGCAGTTGAGCCTAGAGACCATCGACCTATCGCGAGAGTTGTGACTGGCTGGAACCAGACTAAGCCAGTCTCAAGGCAGGGTGACAGTGAACCTACGAATACCCATTCCCGAAACGTACTTCGATTTTTCTCCACTCCCCCCCGCAAAAATACAGGGTCTTGATCCTGGCTACAACAACAATCCATTCACACTTAATACAACTTCTCGACCTCGCACAATTAAGACACTATCAACATGAGCCAGCCAACGGAGTCTGAGATTCTCGCCGCTTTGGCCGACTACCGGAAGCACATCCTCGATCATAATAGGAAAGTATTCACGCAGCTCGTCCGCGAGGCTGAGACGGCAGAAGCCCCTGCGGACTTTCAGAACGAGGAAATCGCCGAAACGCGACGCGAATTCATGTACAACCAACTGTGCGTCTCACGCCCTGACAGCCTGGCCACCGATGACCCCCGGCGCATCAACGTGCCCCGCGACGTAATGGAACGGTGGGATGACCTCGTTGCGACGCCCGGACTCGCCCTCGACGGCACCACCGTTGAACGGGGCGAGGCACAACACGCCTTCTCGCGCGAGCAATACCGAGCCGGAATCGAAGCCGGTCTACGGAAGATGGAGGGCGAGGCGGCCGAGCTGTAATTCCCAGCCGATTTTGCCATTCTAATGGAGCACGTCGACAGCCTCAATGGCCCCGGATGGCCCCTGTACAGGGAGAATGGCCAGCAGGTACGCTTCTGGGACGGCCTGGGCGAAACGGAGGATGCCGTTGCTGAGCGTGTCTGGATCGATCTGGATAAGCTTAAGGCAAGGGCGGGGGAGAAGAGCTGGGACATGCTTGCGGGCTGGGAGTGCGGCGCGGGGCCAGGCGCGACGTGCTTTGTTGTCTACTTCCGTGACCAAGAAGATCAGCGGACAGCGGACTGGTGCTGGCGCTGGCGCTACGTAGTGCAGCTGGGGGTATCCGCTGACGTCTTTGGCAATGTGGTGGAGCTACTAGGCTGGTACAAGACGTTGAATGAGCCCGTGTTGAAGGACATCGATCTGGTTTCTGGGCGCGTCTTTTGGTGATTCTTCGGCACATGACATAGTACCACTAATGGCATTCTCTTCTCAATAAATGCGCTAATACAGACTTAGCAGGCGTGGCCCCTTTGCGAATACCTTCCCCCAGACTACATATCAAATCCTAATCTTCCCCAGCGCTCCAAACAAGCTGGGAAAGCCAAGCTTACAGACTTATTTTCTTACTTTTAGCCGGCATACGACCTCGGTACACCTACCACCCAGTAGGCGAAAGTGTGCGTCCATACAAGCAGTACAAAGACTAGGACCGGTTTTGCCCCCGCATGTTCTCCATGCCTCTTTCCGGAACGCCCACTTAATGATACCCTCTGCTGGGGTATATGTTGTGCTATGTCGAGCCCTACGAAGCTGCCGAGTACAGGTTTCTTCATGAGCGCTATGGACTCAGGCCCCGGCTCTGCCTGGAATTCCGTCCATTGAAACAGCTCCAGCGTTATGCCATACTTTCAGTTGATTTGCCGACAGTTGTCCCTTGTCCTACCGGGCGACACCTCTCAATCCGTGGATTAGTTTCCAAAGATGAGTCGCACTCCCCTCGCCATCATCAATGTAGACCTACCTACTTATTTACCTACATCCCTCAGGTTATTGTCGTTATATTTGAAGCTAGCGATACTAGATGGTTGCAGTAGACAGGTTAGTTCCTGCTAACTTAAGTCGTTGTAACAGCTAAATAATGGTAGCAGCTAACTAACACTGGCTAGACGGCAGTTGACGGCAGCCGAAATGGGTAGGACACTGCGCTAATAGATTTAAGAGCAGTGTGTAGATACGAACTTGACTTTAAGTATTTAATCAATGGATATGGGATATTGGGTGGTATGGCAAAGCAGTGCCTGAGAGCCACCAGGTCAAACAGAGGAATGCGGTGTCAGACGTCACCATTCCGGCGTTTGCAGCCGGATGACACCCAAATAGCTAGATTTCTACCCTAGATATTCCTGGCAATACATGAAGCTTCCTGAAACCGGTAAAAATGACCCCTATTAACTCTCCATAATAGATAATATTTCCTTACTCATGATATATTTACTTCAATAAACGAGATGTCTGAATCAAGCCTCCGCATAACTTTTCAATCGCACAACTGGTAACAGCATACATATTCCTGTCTCAAACGATGTCTGCAGAATGCCCATGACTGTCATAAGAGTCTGATGGGTGTTGTGAACTGACCTCGAATGACTGGTTTTTCATGATCTGTCCCCGGAAAGGTATTTTGCTGTCGTCTTGGATCACTTCAAAGCTGGTGTTTGCTGGTCTTCTTGTGTTTTCACCACGACCCCAGGTCCCTAAGGGTACGTGTGGGGTGCTTCTCCACGAAGAACTCGGGCTTTTCAAACTGATATACTCAACAAATCTTAAGAAAGGCTTTCCGTCCAAAATTGGCGCTAGAGTGGGAATGTTGGCTGCAAGGATACCCAGCCATAGTTCCAAATTGGTCTGCAGGAGCAAGACATAGTTGTCGTAAACTATATCGATGTCTAGACCTCTAGCCGACCTAGACAGACTCACAACCCGCCAGGTCATGATAGCAACAACACTAGTTGGTAGTTAGCTCACACGGTCTCTGTCTACGAAGGTGGTACGTACCTCAACCCTATGCCAAACATGCCACACACGGTGAGCTTCTTCTTGAGTGACATTTGTAATTTCCAGATGATGGGAATGGGCGCCAAAACAACACTCGAGTCCAATCCAAGGGTGATAGCAACCGATGCGAGCTGTTCCTTGGCCACATCGCGGCACTGGGACTGTCTCCTAATTGGATCCCAAGCATCTGATATTTTGGAACAGGCTGTGTTGAAAAGGATGATGAAAACAATTGTGAAAAGAACACTGAGGACTACCAAGACCCATATTACTTTTCGGAACGTCGTATTGGTCCTGAACAACTCCAGGTATAAGAAGAGGATTGTCAATTTGCATAGCGTAGTTGCAATAGTCCAAGTCCACGCAAACCCGATTGTGGCCTGTTAAGAACGTAGTTTAGCATGGGTTGAGAAGATCAGATCGATATGAGTCCTAGGGGCTGACCTTGATATGTACTGCGATTATGTCCCATCCGACATCAGCTGTGTGTGCACCGAGGCCGTTGGCAATTTCTAGACGGACCATTAGACTCATCAACCCAGAAAGTTACACGTCTGACTAGTAGTGACTTGCCCCAGATCACAATGCCTTCATTGGAAATAAGTACAATGACTGCGGCGATAATGAGGAAGTCATCTGCACGAAGAGACCTCCGTCTGACTTTCACAATAATATAGAATCGTAGATATATAGATACGAGAACGAGCAAAGTGAAAACAGCGACCCAAATTGCCAAGTTTCTTCCCTTCGCCGTCAACATCGTTTCAGTCCTGAGGGTAACAAATCAGATGAGCGATTAAAGACTAAGAGACTGTGATGATTGAATTCGTGATAGGCCGGTATTCAACTATCTGTCGAACCAGGTCACTTCAAGGTCTAGGACCAAGTTACTACTTATACAACTGCTGATAGATTGACATCGGTCTCAAAGCAGGTCAGGCGAAAGGCCTTCTCGTCAGGCTCGCAATCTTAACATTATGGCAACTTAACTATGCCAATCATAACCGCAACCTCGCGTGACACGCATTCCTACGAGTATCACTGCAAATCTTGCGACTGAAGAGCCAAGGGTCTTTGAGGATGCCAAGCGTGTTGTTGGTGCAAGGAAGATGCCATTTTGGAGTACATATGTATGTTATAAATATTGCAGGTATAGATAGACATACCCCGCTCCACAGAAAGCAAACCGAGAAGACGGTTACACTGCAATGCAACTGTGACAATGCAATACGCCAGTTAACTATGCGTGCAAATAGGTTGGCCTCGCGCAAACAGCCCCTCGACCCAATATAAATACAGCCCCCAATCATATCTTCCATATCATGATTCGTTTTCTGTCCGTGTCGGACTGGCGGCAAGTCAAACTTCAGGCGCCAAGAATCGCCTGTTCGGTGTTGCATGGTGGGTGGGGTGGATACCCCTGGAACCAACTGACCACCTGCACGGTTCATACTGTTGGCCTAAGCCCTAGCTAAAGGCATCTCCAGACTGTCTTAGCAACGCTCGTGTGATACCCACCAGGCCCCTCATAGACTGCCGGCACTCAATCTGCTGTCGATTCCGCCAGACTTCAAATATTACAAGGTTATTACAATGCCTGTTTCCCTGGTCTTTCATGCAGCTCATGAACTTCGTAAATCTGCCGGAAACGGGCGGGTTTGCGGATAAGCAGTTGAACCACAGTCTTTCATAGACTTATGGCGGAAAAGGAAGGCTAGGCTGGTCTCTGTT
This sequence comes from Eutypa lata, assembly GCA_022661535.1. Taxonomy (NCBI): domain Eukaryota; kingdom Fungi; phylum Ascomycota; class Sordariomycetes; order Xylariales; family Diatrypaceae; genus Eutypa; species Eutypa lata. The sequence goes on along the minus strand of JAKULF010000009.1, from coordinate 14,055 downwards.
ATGATAATTTATGAACTAACTAGGCGAGGACAAGGTATAATTGCATGTTAGTAGCTGTAGGCGCGGTGCATGTGGCTCTGCTGTGGCTTTATTTGACCTCTTGTGTATAAAACGAGAAGCTTTAGTTCGATCTAACTCTTTATCCCTCTCACAAACACCGCTATACCACAAGTCTAATTTGTTCATGTCCGTCACATACTCAAACATGATGTACTGATTATGTGTCCCCTTCTTATGGTAGTATAAAACACAGACACCATCACCCTCCCATCCCCACAAGCGACCATCCATACTTAAGGCCGCTTCTAAACCAATATTCTTGGGATTTCGATAGATTTCGCCTACATTCTCCTCGATTTAAGAACCAAAAGACGTGCAATGGATGCTCAGTGTGCACATCATCAGCCCCTCTCGGTTGCTTGCTTGATCGAAGCCGGACTGCAAGCCCATGTGTTTATGCCTCAAGACCCTGTATATCAAGCTAGTATAGACTCGTATTTCTCCAATACGGCAAAGTTGCAGCCAGCTTGCGTCTTTATACCGGAGTCCACCGAACAGGTATCCAGAGCAATTAAGGCACTGGTCACTACCAAAGAAGAATTTGCCATCCGCAGTGGCGGTCATGCTCCTTTTGGCGGCTCGAATAACGCACAAAGCGGTGTGACCATCGACTTGAGCCACTTGAGCAGCATCCAGTATGATAGCGACTCCAAACTGGTAACTTTTGGCCCCGGAGTTCGCTGGAAGCACATCTACACTGCGCTCCAGGAATACGGCCGCGTGGTTGCTGGTGGTAGGGAAGGTGAAACTGGTGTGGCAGGATTCCTCTTAGGCGGAGGAAACACCTGGTTCACGGGACAGAAAGGCTTTGCCTGTGATAATGTTGTGTCGTACGATGTAGTCTTGGCTGATAGTCAGATCGTAACGGTAACGAAGGACGTGCACGGTGAACTGTTTCGTGCTTTAAAGGGTGGCTCTAACAACTTCGGGGTCATTGTGAGCTTCACAATGAACACTATTGCCTGTGAGAACATCTGGGGAGGCACTACCATGTCATCGAAGGAACATATACCGGACATGATATGCGCTGTGGCAAATTTTACGACAAGCCTACCAAACAACCCGGATAGCAGTTTAATCGCTGGCATCAACTATATCCCACAGGTGGAAGATATTATCATCGGAGGGGCTCTAATCGAGACGCAAGGAAGACAAGACTCTCCAGCGTTTGCGGAGTGGTCTAAGTTACCAACGATTGTGACAACAACCAAGTCAAAGTCCATTTTGGAAATGGGCCTTGAAACAGCGCTACCTAACAATATGTAGTAAGTTATCAGTTCACATTAATAATACAAAGAGACGGGCCACTGACTTGAGAAAAGCGACACTTGGTTCACATTGACAATCAAAAACAATTGTCGAATCATGTCTAAGGCTGTGGATGTTCACGAGCTACTTGTCAACGATCTGAAATCCTACATCCCCCAAGGAGATTTCTACACTCAGTGTATCTTTCAGCCTCTGCCTTTGACGTTTGCGAAGCATTCCGTTCAGCTTGGCGGCAATGTTATGGGCATTGAACATAATGATTCCGATGGAATCATTCTGCAACTGAATGCCATGGTGAAGACCGCTGATCAAGACAACTTCGCGTACCAAAAGGTCAAGGCTGGTATTCAAACCATTAAGCAGTTTGCAGAAGCGGAGAAAGGTCTCCTGGACTGGGTCTATCTTAACTACGCGGATCGAAGCCAGGACCCACTCAGAAGTTATGGTGAAGAGAACGTGAAGTTGATGGAAAGAGTGGCCGCGACATACGACCCTAATGAGGTATTCCAGACATTGTGCCCCGGGGGTTTTAAGCTTCGCAAGTAGGCGATATAAGCAGGTCAATATCTAAATGAGCTACAAATAGACATATGACTCTTTGGCCGCTGCAGTGTATTTTGTGAATAAGTTTTCATATACTACCTAGCTCTTTTCTGAGGCAATGAAATTGAGTACTTATTACTGTTCACTATGGCATTGACGCTCATCCAACCAAGAGAATAAACGGAACGGTGAACATATATCTCTAGGCAAACTAGATACGAAAATAATGGCTTGAAGTGATAGAGAATACATCCTACTACCCCTGTCACTTTGGGAATACCAGCCTCATCCAGTCCTCCAAGTGAAGCAACCATGGCAAGTACAGCTACGTATCATACAACTCGAACTTGAGTATGAGTCCGGTGGTGGGATTGACGTCTGCCCCGTGAGGAAGTAACTAATGCTATTAATGCTATCTAGAAGAGCTTCTACATATCTAGCAGACTTAGAAGTGGCAATATGTAAAGAACCACCGTCCATAAACACCACCACACCCAGGTACCATGGTCCTCTTTCGCGGTCCGCTTCACCAACACTCTGCGCGCCACTACCAGGCCTGGAACCAGAGGAATATATAAGCCCACATATTGAGATTCCAGACATACGCACATATTAACGACCAACAACACACAAAGAAGGCAATAGATACACGTGAGATGGTGTCACCTAGTAGAAGGACAACAGCCTGTCGCCCGCGCGTGCGATCACCCTCCTTGTCTTTCAAGTCCTGTACCTGCATAGTTGTGAGGATCACCCCACTCAAAATTGCTGTCCATATAATCCCTTTCTGACTGAGTTCCGTCTCAGTTCCCACAGCTAGCTTGAGTGAACAAGTATGAGACAAGCTGTAAGCGATCGAAATGAGCAGGTCCCGGATGACTTCATCGCCCCCCTTCAAGTCGTTGTAGAGCCAGTTCAGTACCTGGATGCATAGTCCTTGTGTCTGAAGCCCAAGGAATGAGTTTATACCTAAGGCTATAGGGATGCATAGGAGCATAGCTCGACGAGTTTGATCCGAAGTAACCTTACCGGCTGGAATTGGTCTCCAAGGCTTGTTAAGGAAGTCTTCTTGAACCGACTCGGGTAATCTCTGGTTTGCAAGGTCGAATGTCAAAATATTGATCCAGTTAAAAGCGAGGACAGTCGGTAAGCGTCCAAATATCGCTGTGATCGGAGGTCGGGGGCCTTGGGTAAGAACTGGGGCAGCAAGAGCCCCGAAAACCCCAAAGATACTGTTGGGTATGATGAACGTGAAAAAGTTACTTGATGTAAACTCCAACACCAGTTCAACAATGAAGAAACGCTTTCTTCGATGTCTAGGTGACTGGGCTTGGATGTGTTGGAGTTGCGGCGAATGGTGGGCTGTTGGCTCCAACAGTGAATAGCTCAATGAGCCCATCGTTACCACAGGAGAGGGGTAGACACAATGGGAATACAGCAGACGCGAATACCTGTCTGAACCTCGGCAGATTCGTCGGAGGTTCGAAACTGCACATTCCTGAGATATATTTACATACTTTCAAAGGCAGCGGGTGGTACAAGATTATGGTACTGTGTCCCGAGGTAAGGAGCTAATGTAATGTCACAAATCCCCATCACAGCTATAGCATTTGGGGTCGAACCTTGCAACCCAGCTAACATGTTGAAGAGTAGGTAGGTACATTGTTCAACATAGCCAGGACGTATCACATGTACAAAGCTCGGCAATTCACCTCAAGCGTGAGTGCAAGTGTGGGTGAGAGGGCCTCCACATGCGTCATTACGGGCTGACGAACCAACCTAGCTGAGCTAGAGTTCGGGAGACCTACTCGACTAGGGTATAGGGGCTATCATTTCCAGTGGCGCGACAGTCTGATGGTCTATCAGCGAGGCTATGTGCCAAGGTTTCATGTCCGAACTTGGTTCGACCAGTGTCAACTGCAGCTTTAGAGACCATGAAGTTCGTGATGTAACTGTGTCTCGATATTCTGGTTCCGATTGCATCAAGAATCAAACCAACAAGTAGTTTAGTACCCGATTCAGAAAACTATGCATAAGCGGCAGTCATAACCAACAGCTACTATTCTATCGCAAGGCATCATTGTCCGACTTTGCGCCATTTTAGAGAAATAAGACCATCGTGATCGCCTTTGTTTCGCCCTTAGCGAGACTGCGCCGCATGCTGTTGGGAGCTGGATATATAGGAACATTGATTCATGAGAATGTTAAGATCGTGACCGGTGAAAATCAACGCCTAGTAAAACATCGTGAGTGAAGATCCTATGATGCTCACAATGCTACATTGAACCAACAGTGTGCCGTCTCTTCCAATCCTTACCAATGGTTCGCTTTCGAACGATGTGGCATGGTGAGAGCCAAGCGGTCTGCTAGACCCATTGCGAATGTGACGGAACAGAATGCAAGGATCATACCACTAAATTACAAAAGTAGAATGTTGTTAGCTCAGTAGATAAATATTTTGCATAGCCTTACCTAGCCACTTAATGTCATGATAGAGAAGCTGGCGGCTACAATATCAGGCTACCTAACGATGCTTGGATTGGGTGAATTAAAGTATTAACGCAATGTTCCCAAGCGGCACAGGTAGATTACAGGCATCAGCTTCCTTTACAGTGGAGTTCAGTCGCCAATATTCGTAATCCAACTATTATGATGTAATACTACTACTTGCATTGGCTCCCGTCAACACGATCAGCTTGCGAATAGTTTCATATGAAAGCCCCTGGTTGGGGTTTGGAGTTAATAATTGAATTCAAACGAGTGACACTTGCTACCGCTATGACTGCGCCGAAATATCTCCTTGTAGATCAATCTGAGATAAGTTACATTAACCTCCACTAAAGATTCTTCATTCTGTTTCAAATATGGAAGTAGTAGCCATTCAACTCCAGAATGGAGGATTCCACCCGATCAAATTCCTACAGAATCAAGTTTATCTAGGAAGCCCTGGATAGTATCCCTCGGAGGTACTGTCGTCATATACATGTTCTTCCGGAAGATGTCCACTTTCAACTGTATGTTAGCAGGGGTCCTCTAGCCCTTATCGTGGTCTTGAAATTACCATGGAAGGAAGTCAACAACAAAAGAAGAAGAAAAAGAAGGGCGGAAAGGGACATTACCGTCATCCTTGGGCTGGTTCCAATGCTCAACAATCTTTTTCAGTTGCAGTTCCTCTAGTACAAGGGGCGGGATGCTGTCCAGGTTGTTCTCGAATAGGTCATGAAGACCTTGGAGATCACCCGACATTGCGGACCACGCGCCCTGGATCTTCTCCAGTGTACTGATGGCTGGCTGGATGTATGTAACCAGTTCGTCGCCCGAAGTCTTCGGAGGGTTCGTTTTGCGTCAGCCATGGATTCTCAAAGGAATCAAGAGACGCGATGGGCGAGATGGAAAAGGTGGGGGTTTAGGGAAAGACATGAAACGTACTCCCATGGCAACTAGGTCAGAACTTATCATTTTTGCATTCTCTAACTTGGCTTGGTCGCTTCTAATCAAGTCTTGAACTCTCTCCAAGACCTCTCTTAATCGTTTGATACCCTTTTCGGTCAATATGTCTATGGTGATGCCAGCGACGGTACCCCATAAGGGACTGTGATTATGTGAGACATGTTCATCACACGGGATGGGACTAGGCTTTACTGACATCCAGACGTAGTAAGCTGTCTCTCGGATCTTCTTGCGGTCTTCTCAATGACAAAGTTGGTCAGCCAAGGAGTGTTGATGTACCTAAGGGTCAATGGACGTCGCACGTACCTGCCTCGATTTGCCGCTGGAGATCAGCTACTTCCTCGAGGCTGTCGTTGATTTCCTTTGTCAAGTCTTCGATGATGCCGCCTTGCCCCGTCAACAGATTCTGCAGCGTACCGGACGAGCCTTCGAGATTGCTCTGGTGTATTACACAGGCATCGTGGAAGCCCTTGAGCGCCTTCGTGGCCGTGTCCGTTGCATCTTGAAGCGTATCTGCATTATTTATTTCACTCTTGGTAACCGCCAGCTTGCAACTCTTGCAACTTGTGGGAGTCGGGTTCATCCTTGTTGTTCTCCTTGTTGTAATCGTCAACCCATATCAAAAGCTGACGATAGTACGAAGTATCGATACTTCCGCCGGCATTCTATCAGGCCGTCACAATGGTCAGTACTTCGTTGGCTTTTCATAAGAGCTTTACTAGATCTGCAGTGATCCCTACATAAGTCCGCCGCCACCACCAGTTAAATGGCAATTGGCCGTTGAAAATAACTCCAGTATGCTGCTATATACGTCTCCTTCGGTTAATGTAATTAAATCCATTAGTTATTAAGTTATTATAGTCGAATTTCGTCGCATTAAAAATATTATTATGGTGGTATAGTATAGCATAGCATAGTACGTTTTAAGTATATTATGATATGATAACAACGTATAAAATTAATTAAAATGATACGTTTAAATATATTTTAATATAATAAGTCCTTATAAAAAAACAAAGTGCGAAAAAAGATTATGGTAGTTATATATAAACCATTTATTTAGGTATTACTGCAGATCTAGAAAAATTATCACTGCAGATTTAGTAAAGCTCTTTCATAATATGGATAATAGATTTGTGCTTTACTCACCATGGCGTAGTTAAAGATCTTGGTAGAAATACTGTTCAAGTCTTCCCAGGTGTCATCAAGAAATGTGTCAGCCTCCTTTTTCATCTAAAAGCACCGTCCGTATGAGACTTCGTCAGTAAACTGATCGTACCAGGTGTATGTGTACTAGGTCGCCAGCACTCACATCAGTGTACGTCGTGATGACACCATCAGCTGCGTCCCAAATTTCTTCAGGCAGCTCATTGTTCGATGGGATGCTGTTGTAGCTCATGTACTCGTTGCGATTTGTAGGCAATAGCTTAGCCGTCCAGACGTAACGATTCAGTTTCGCAAAGTCGGCGGAATCAAGCGCGAATGCACGGTTGTTAGGATCATCATCATCGCCGTCGCCGGATCGACTCTTGCTGCTAGGATCGAACTTAACCCACAGATCTGGATCCGGATACCAGACTGTCGGGTCGTCAATGGGCTTGGTTGGATCAAACCTGCCTCTTCCTCCCATGATGGATCTTGACGGTGCTGATTGATGTTGAGAAGAGAATGAATAGGTATAGCTATAACAATATCGTGTGTTGGATCAAGTTGGTCTAGGTGGTTCTCTCGCAGCTGACACCCAACAATTGTCGTACAATAAACACTCGACTTTGTAGCCAACGTGCACTAGATTTGACCACCTTACCGAGTGATGCTATTTACACCTTAGTTTTTTAAACTTCCACACCTTACTTTTTAATACCAAGTGGCAGCCGGGCCGTCATACTTGTGCCGTTTTTTCCTTACGCTTAAAGATTAATAATTATAATAAATCCAATCTTTTTTATTATTTACCGGAAATTTACCCGCACATTTTATTAAATTTTATAAATATATATTCATAAAGTAATAATTTTTTCGATTTTCTTTGGCAAAAATACGTATAAATAAAGTTAAGCTATTAGAGGTAAAGCTTAACTGCATAAATAGGTAGCTCATTAAATTGCAATGGACTATTATCTAGCTGCCATTTACCTAATTGCCATTACCTAGCTGCCATTACCTAACTGCCACTTATCTAAATATATAACTCATAAATAGGTTATTTAATAAAATATTATAACTAAGTGGCAATAATTACCTAAAGTGGTGGCAATTCGTTGGTGATAACTACGTAGGTAGATAGGTGGTGAGCGGGCCGTCAATCTCGCGACGTCCCGGCCGCCACCTGGCATCAAAAAGTAAGGTGTAGAAGTTTAAAAAACTAAGGTGTAAATAGCATCACTCTTATAATACCTCTTCCAAAGATCAATCGGATATTAATTATGAAGGCAAGATGGCACACTCTTGGGCTCAGCTTTGGCCTACCGGGTCACAGCCTGACCCCGAGCTTGCACGAGGTCATCGTGCAATCAAGTCCGTAACGAATAGTTGTGTCAAAGCCTAAGCCATGTCCGGATGTAGGGGTATATTGCCAGCTGAATTGCTGATCGACCTGATACCTATGCACCATTCCTGGCTTTACGCTTTAACCTCTTGCCGGTTGACGATGATTATTATGCACTACTACCTGAGGTATTTGCGGGGTATATCTCTATTCAGCTTCTTAGAGTCTCCTTCGGAGTCTTTCCACTTCGAAACGATCATGCTTTGGACCGGTGTGGAAACCTGCTTCGTGTTTTCTGTGCTCGAACTATTCCTAAAGAACCAACCTACCAGCTATCAACACCCTTGTTATTGCTATCTGACAGCCTCTCCGGTCTGATGTCGTGATCATGTCTGCCCGGGACTCGTTCCCTCCTGGTTGTTAGCGGATATCTTCGGCTTAGACATCCACCTGTGAATGGTTAAGACTGACGATAATGCCTTGTTTTGTGGGAATCTTATAATCTTCGAATCATTTTCACTTCAAGTGCAGCGAGGGGTTGGTTGCATTGCACGCACGTCGTAATAGCTGAAGTGCTGGCAGGAAATCCTGCCGGCTGCAGGTAATTATTACATATGTCGTGGATATCTTGGCTCGGGCGAAAAATGTATATAAGACGTCAGGTGTCAAAAGGTTAATCAGTTTATACTAGCTAGCAGTACAAAATAGAAACCATTGCGTCTGTGCAAACCACCGATGTTCACGTGGAGAGCCGCCGCGAATCGCGATGTCTGAAATTCCGGAACAGCCACGGTCGCCAGCCAATTGGCAGGCATACGCCACCTCGACCGAGCTCAGATCGATCCCTCTGAGGCAAGGCCAATCAGGGATGCAAATGGTGCGACCACATTGTACTTCTTCTGTTGCGATAATATCTCTCTGGTGCGGGTTCACGCTAATTGGCTACCTATGACAGCATGATGTATACCTCGATGGATCAGCACTGCTCAAGGCAAGCCCGGAACAGCTTTATGTGTATACCGATGTACTCGCTCTAGATGAGGATACCGTGTTTGGTCTATCGGAGAACGCGCAAGTGACCATCCTTACAAGGATTATCACAGCGGATGCCCCTGTGACTCTCAAGGTGACCCCGCCAGCTGATGGTAGTTGCGCCGTCGCCATATACGCATCGCTGTTGGATCAAGAAGTCGCAGTACAGGCTGGGAACTCGGAGCCCCAGAAGTTGGACTTAGGTCCGGGGTCTGGGCATCTCGGGGTAACTATAGCCATCAGCGACGACACTATCAAACCGGTCAAATTGGGTTACATCAAGAGGTACAATTATGACAACAGACAGAGCCACGAATCCAGCGTGGAGACTCAACTGCGTATCGCCTCGGTGATGTTCTGGAAGAACACGTCCGTTGCCATCTCTCTCTGTGCCCACGTCGCCGCCTTCACCGTAGCGCCCTCGCCGCACTACCTCCTCAACTCCCAAGCCGTGGCGCTGGGCCAGCAGCTCGCGGCGCAGGCGGTCACAGATGACGGCAGCAGCTACGCCCCCGTCCTGCAGCTCGAGCGGTACATAGACACCCTAGACGCGGCGCTAGATGCGGCGTCGGCGTACGAAGACCAGTACAACCGGTTCGCTAACCTGGAGCAGGAGGTAGAGCTTCAGCTGGCGCAGTGGAAAGAGATGCTGGCCAAGGCCCGCGACGGAGCGAGCACCCGCCAATACCAGCGCCAGATGGACCTAGACAGGTACAACGATGCAGCGGCGACGGCTGATAACTGCTACTACCAGATGCAGGCAGAGAACACGGAGATAAGGATTGCCGGCGACAGATTCGAGGAAGAATTGGGAAAGTGGTAGGACTGGCAAAGCTTTCTTGCTGTTTGTAAAATCATTGTTGCTGTAGCCCGTACGTCGAAGCAATTCCTCCCCACTCTCCTCAAACCCATGAGACCGCCCCGGATTATTAACGTCTAAGTAGAGTTCGCAGTCAGCATCGGTGGAATGTTTGTTGGCGGGGGCGGCGAGGCTGCTGGGGCAGCCGAAGCGGCGATCGAGACTGTCGTAGAGTTCGAGAAAGAGGCCAGTGCAGTCGCTGAGCTAATCTCCTCGGACACGCTTAAGAATCTCAAGAAGTGCGTCGAGTTCCTCCAGGCGCTGTACCCAGTGATCCAGCAGATTGTAGACGCGGCCAAGGTGCTGGAGACGGATCCAAGTGCCAAAATCCCCCCTACCGACACCGACAGCGCGGCTCTCGTGACCGTCGCCAGCTGGGACAAATGGATCACGGAAGCGGACCTATCACTAAAGTTCGCCGTAGAGAATAGCATAAAGACGGCTGACACGTACCAACTCGCCCTTCGAAGTCACGCTATCAACGGCAAGCTACTGGCCCAGGCCGAGGCGGAAGCCATCAAAGCCGGCCAGCAATACGTCCAAGCTGCGATGGAGGCCGTGCTGTGCGAGAGGGATGTAGAACGGCTTGAGTCCCTAATAGACAAGTACGAAGGACAGGAGGATGTGTACGAGGCCGCAAAGGCTAGTCTTTTTGATCGCTTCATGGCCTTGCGGACCAGCCTGGTGATAGAGAGGCGAAATATCACTTGGGCATACAAGTACTACGCCTTAAAAAATAGTAGAGTCGTTTTGGATGTGCTCAAATCGACCGCCGAGTACCGGCAAGATAAGCTGTCCATCAAGAAAGACGTCGATAACGCAGATTCTGCGTATGCAACAGACTTCGAACGTTCGTCCCCCCCCCCTGAAACCAACTATACTAACTAGGGCATATAGCGTTCAGTTACCCTACTCCTTCCACCAAGGTCTGTTTCCTTCCTAACCTACAGTCAGAAACCATGTTTTAAGACACTGATCAGTGGTGCTGCTTTAGCTGCCATCCAACTACCACCAGCTAGTCCTCGACGGCCTGAAATCACCTGATCATCGAGACAGCTTCACGCTGTCGCCCGAGCTCGATGCCGACGGGAACCGGAGCTTCGCCGCTGGGTTCACGAAGGGCTTCCACTACCGGCTAGAGGACGGCAAGGTGGTCGTCGACCTGCAGATCAGCACATTGGATCTCTACCAGGATTTACAGGATGATCAGATCTTCAGCTTCACGAGTCTCCGCCAAGTCCGCAACTTCTCGTACGAGCTGCTGGCGTCGGGGGAGACCGGCAAGATCTATGACCACGCCGTCTTCCCCACTGTGAACCATGCCGAGCCGACGCCGTTCACCCAATGGACCATTAAGCTCCTAAACCCCGAGAACGTCCACCTAAGTGGCCTTGAAACTGTAGATCTTTACTGGGCAGGGCATTACCGGGTCCGGGAGGAACGTCGTAGATAGCCGGTTATAGGTTGGCTGTGTTGGTATTGCGCATACAATGTCTTACACAGGGTATATATATTTCAGTTGTGTAGCACCCGACTTGGAGGCTGGTCAGAATGTAGTACGAAAGCAATGAATATTACGACAGTTTAGCAGTACGAATACTCCCGGGCAGCGTCAAGTATCACATCACGAGCATGACGGGATCAATACTTTGCAGTTGGATAAATCCTTGTGGTACTGTCCCTAAATACCAACACAAAACGCCCTATATCAGTCCTACCGGGTGCTATTGATATACAAAGCGGAACACCTTCATGCCAGAATGCCTACCTACCATCTTGTACAAGAGCCTTAGGAGAGAATTTCAGTAGAAGTTTACATATAAATCGGCCAGTGACAGTCCCTAAATATCACTATCACGTCACGAATTACCATGACACTTCCTCGCAAAGGACTTTTGTTGGCCAACGGCCTGCAGGTCCTGTAGAATTGACGTGGAGCGCGCGTCAAGACAGTGCATATGCGACACAATATCACTACTACCATCTTGCCATTACCCCTCTTTTCGAGTTCCAATGCCATCGAGGTTCCGCGGAACTTGAAGTTTTGCATGACGTATACCTAGTGGCGACTGCAGAAAAAAAGAGACCCTCCCCATCCCCTTTACTCATCATTATCTGCTATCGTCGGCCCATACATTTTATAGCTGTGCATGGGGTTGTAAAAATATCACCGGGCAAGAAGACTTCCGCACCTAACACCGGGTTATCATATCGTGATAAAACATGCCAACTGCAGCGGACGGGTTCCTAGCCCCCCGAGGCCTCCTGCTGGACAAGAAGTTCTGCTGCCAAACGATTGCTTTCGCCGACATCCACAAGGCACTGCAAAGCACCGAGAACCTACCATATACCGGCCAGACACTCAAAACTATCGGCTTCACCGACACGGGGTTTAACGCTGTAAGCGAATAATCAAGCTCACGCGGATGACTCCTGACCCACCCCATCCACCGGCATGTTCTATTATATGTTGTTAATTGCTAGCACCTCGCAAGCTTTGTGCTTTGTATCTGATTCCACTCGAGGATGTATTTTACAATGTGTGTTTCAACCCTCCCCTCTTTGCCTACTAGTTCCTCTAGTATACTTGAATACGCAGTCCACGCTAACGAACTCACAGATATGCACCGCATCTACAGAGACTCTGGTAAAATCTTCGGTCCGTCCGGTGTTCAGCACCGTAATGGAATTTATCTAACAGGTCATATTAGGCTTATTATCGTAGAGTCACAGATGTCTGCGACTATATGATCGCCGCCGGGGCAAGCGCCGGAAAAGATTACGGTATCGGAATCCTTGGTTACTTGTCTACGCTAGCCTTCACTCCGTTCATATAACTGACCGAAACACAACGTGTGTAAAAGACATCATATTCGATGGCCTTGCAAAGTTCTACAAGGACCCAGATAACGTGAGCCTCCACCGGCAGATCGACCAGACAATCAAGGATCGAGTGGAGACCCTAAGAATTCTATCCGACGTAGCTGCTGCTGTCAAGACGGATATGACCAGCGCAGTCCAGACCATCATCGAGAATCAGGCGAAGCTCGGAGAAATGGCGGAGCCACTACAAGATTCCTCTACTATTTCAGAACTCCTAAGAGAGTTCGATGGTGATGACGAGGATTACCAACAAGATATGGAGGCAGTGCAAAGCCTCCTGGTACGTTGCATGCATATCACCATATGGCCCTTCCTTTTTTTTGTTCTTGACGTACGTGAACTGACGGCTTATACTGGTCACCGTTCGAAGAAGATAATGGCCGATCAGAAGATGGAAGACCAGTCGGGTCCCACGCTGAGTGACCTAGAGAAGCTCCTGGGTGAGTATATCCCTCATTGCATTGGTACCATTTGCCTTTCTCCAGTCGACAAGGTGGAGGCATGGTTGTATCTACCAGAAAGGCTGACACAAAAGCTTTCAATCGCTTTGATACATAGGGGGAGCGGTAGCAATCCTAGGCGACATGACATCGTTACAGGAAGAGTTCGAAGAAGACGCCAAGCCGGGGCCAGATCTTGTTCTCAATCTAGAAAAGAATAACTTCATTGAGATGTGGGATAACCTGGTGACAGAAGGTAGTTATTCCCTTTCTGTTGATTCTTTTCATTTTGGTATTTTTGGAGAATTGATTCGTATCTCCGTACGCCCTAACGATTGCCAGTCCAACTGCTAACTTAAATATACGGAGTGCAAGAATTTAAAGACTAAGACCAAATGTAAGCGAGCCAACGAGAATAACAAAAAGGTAGCACCGAAAAAGGGTTAAATGCCCGAGTCCTCTTATGCGATTGCCTCGGCAGTGCCGTAGTTAACCCATTCATTATTATCTAATTACTGTGTTTTTATCGAACTTAAATAATCCCTTTCTCAACTTCCTGCCGTAACTAATTAAAGTGAATATTAACATATCGAAACGTCTTTATTAACTTAATTACTTCTTCGATTAATAAACGAGTTGTTTAATTATTATTACTTTATATCTTTAATAATTCGTTTAGTTTTAATATAAAAGCTTTAAACAACTTAGACATGTAAATAGCTTCCTTTGCCGTTTTAGTAGTGGCGAGCAGTTCGGCCCCCGTGGTGAAGTGGTACCACGTCCTGCTTATTGACCCTTGGGTTAGGGTTAGGGTTAGGGTTAGGGTTAGGGTTAGGGTTAGGGTTAGGGTTAGGGTTAGGGTTAGGGTTAGGGTTAGGGTTAGGGTTAGGGTTAGGGTTAGGGTTAGGGTTAGGGTTAGGGTTAGGGTTAGGGTTAGGGTTAGGGTTAGGGTTAGGGTTAGGGTTAGGGTTAGGGTTAGGGTTAGGGTTAGGGTTAGGGTTAGGGTTAGGGTTAGGGTTAGGGTTAGGGTT